>JAGSMU010000001.1:0-1289500 GCA_029286865.1 Teinopalpus imperialis | reverse complement strand
TTTAATCTAAATCTAACTATTTTTTTAATAATTTATGGTGTGATAAATAAAATGCAATTAGTTCACCTAACATGAGGAACTTCAGCCCAAGATATTTATTTATTTATTTAAGCTCTATATACAGTTGCCTTAGACATTCTCTTTCAGTCCACCTTAGGGTGATGCAGAGATGAATTGAGGTAAAGGTATGCTTAATAATCTTGTCGTAAAATACTATTATATTATATAAATAAACAATATATGCGAAGTTATAAAATACTTACATAACTAGACATATATAACAAATACAAAAATACATACATATATATGGTATATATACACATACATAAAAATACCTAATTATTTAATATTGAGATCATTCTATTAATCTATTGAGAAATAACTCTCGAATTTTCACCTTAAACGCGTAACGATTTGAAACCGCCCTGCCTTCGGGAGGGAGAGCATTCCAGAGAAGAACGGAGTGAACAAAGAAGGAGTAGATAAAGTCGGAGTTATTAGAAGGACACAGAAGTAGAAGATTGTTGGTCGAGCGAGGGTTTTTATCGTAGTTAGAGCCGAGGTATCGAAAATAGGAAGCTAGGTAGGAAGGAGGAGTGGGAAACGTCAGGATAGAATAAGATAGTGAGAGAACGCAGACTTCGCCGCAGACAAATGTGTAGCCACTTTAATTAAGAACGATAAGTAGACACGTGGTCATACTATCAACGGTTATAGATGAATCGAATGCAGTTATTTACAAGACAGTCAAGTTGTTTGATGAGATAAGCATTCAGGTCGTAATAGCACACATCTCCTATTCATATGTACC
Source organism: Teinopalpus imperialis (assembly GCA_029286865.1). Taxonomy (NCBI): domain Eukaryota; kingdom Metazoa; phylum Arthropoda; class Insecta; order Lepidoptera; family Papilionidae; genus Teinopalpus; species Teinopalpus imperialis. Next base: position 1,288,689 of record JAGSMU010000001.1, on the reverse strand, counting down.
TACATTCATATTCATTCCCAAAAAAGATTCAAGATGCACGTACATGCTCACGCCTAAGGACCGGGATGGAATGCCTCGTCACGTGTTATCGGGTGTTCAATCCTTATGCTCACCATACGAAACACAGCAGTGTTACACTATTGTAACACCATTCATACTGGAGCCACCAACCGAGGAACGCGTGCATTAAAAACTGTTGCTTCTCTGTTCTGGGTGTGTGATATATGAATTGTGTTCTCGACACTGCCTCCTATCTTATTGCAAATGAATTATATCGGAATAGGGAAGGGGCCGACGAGTGAGTGCGCATTGCTTATGGCACTATAAAATTATCCAAGCAGTTGATGTCATCTGGCAATAATCAGTAATCTAGTCGTAATCAACTAAGTAGACATAATCATCCTTAATACAGTCATAATAAAACACATGCACTGGTTTATTTAATTAACTAAGAATAAACAATAAAAAATCACTAAAACGTTTGAAAAATATTGTTACATTCTTCTTTTTTCGGGCTGATGGCCGCTGTTAGTCCGAGGGCTTTTACAATTTCGCCGGGTTGAGAATTATGGCGTCGAGATCTCTATTACTGGGTAACCTGCACAAGGGCTCCCGAGAAGGAGCCTCGGCTTGGACCGTTACCCTGTTCAATATTATTACAGGCAACACATTACAATATGGCAACTAGAGTGGAAATACCTTTTCCACAACATCTGTTACTACGCATCAAGAATTAATCACGACGCCGTTTACGCTAGGTTTATAATTAAAATAAATATTACAAGGATCATCGCATAGCGTGGAAGATAATTGTCCATTATCATATTATCCATCGACAATCGATTACCGATGGAGACGCAAGGCATGCAAATGTACCTGTCATATCGTGCAACGCAATATGCAGCCAGTACTTGCATGCGACTATAAAAATCAAGTACAATTACTTATAGTCTATTAACTTTTTGCATATTTATAACTTATATAACTTAATTGTAGTTGGAATTTATTCAATGAGAATGTTTTTTATATATGTATGTAGTTTTATTACTATATACGCAACAGTTAAAAGCAATGATGAATTTTATAAGTTTTAATACTAGTGGTGACAAATAAGCACACCTTAACGATCCACCCTTCACTGCAGCACACGACAGCCACATTCATCCTCTATAAAAATTTATAATAAGGCGTATATCGGCGTATTTATATCCTATAAATGACAGAATGAATGGGTCAGCTCGACCGGGGTAGGACCACGCCCTCACAGAACACCTGCGTAAAATAACAAAATAATGGTGCTGTGTTTGTCCGGTGAGTGTTAGGATCCGGAGACCAACATTACTGGTGACGAGGCATTCCATCTCAGTCCTCAAGGGTGGCAACGCATCTGCATTATGCTTCCTTGTCAAGGATTAATGTAGATGTCATGGGCCGCAGGAATCACTTGTCATCAGGTAAAGGTTGTGTGCTCGTTTGTATTAAAAACTCTCAAATTATTTTAAAAAAAAATGTCTATAATCTAACTATAATACCTTCTTTGTTTTCAATTCCATCAATTGAATAATATAATCAAAAGTAAGGTATTGTACGTTACAACGAAAAAAAACGTATTGTGGGAACAGTACAAATCTAACAATTGGATAAAGAAGCACGAAAGAATGTCCAACAATAGAAAAGGCGACGGCTCCGAGGCACCCCAAGCTCCCTTTTGTTTTGGCTCAAGACGCAAGAATTTCAAAATATTTTCCGCAAGTACAGTATACGCGTCACATGTTTTAGTATATTCTTATGTTTTTATAATGATAGTGACTCAGCGGAATGATTAAAGCTACGGTGTCCCTGGTCGTAAGTTCGATTTACAACCGAGAAATTAATTGTTATTTTTTTTTAATTCAACAAATATCACAGCATTTTAATATTACATAATCCAATTTAATATAAATAGATCTTAAGACATTAATTAACTTATATTATATAACTAAAACTAAAGCATATGTATGTCAGTAAGAGTAGTCATATTAATTTTCGTTTCTGAATACCATTGATATCAAAAAGACCGCGCCCTCATAAAATACTAGATTTTTTCCCCACCAATCGAGCCGACTCATTCAAGTTACTGCTAAAAACAAGCTACAACATGGCTCTACACTGTTAAACTGTGTACTTGTTGTCACTCGCAATATCATTAAAAAACTATGAAACTTAGAGCTAGTGTGTTAAGATAGGTCAAGTCTTTTCAAATAAGCCAATTGTATTAAATTATATTATTTTTTATTTAATTCTCCACAATAAAAATAATCTGCCAATTTTCTTAATACTTTAAACCATTGTTTCTTAACCATTTTTATGTCGCGGCTTACAAAAAAAACCAAAAGGTAAGTAAAATGCCTTGTGACCGCTTCGCTATAAAATTATATTAACATTTTAATTAATAGTATATTTATTCCCTTAAACTTGGCATTAAATAATTAATGTTCATGACTAATCATTTTAAACGAAGGAAGTTTATTTTTTCACGTTGTTATTATATGGTAATATTTAATTTTGTAAAAGAATAAAAATCATTTTGTATACAGATCTTATGTATTAAACGGATTGCCACCCTCTTTAATAGTAAGTGAGAAACGATACTTTTAACTAACAACTAAAACAAAAGTACTCCCTACTCGCAAGTATCAACTTTAAAATTCAAAAGCCATTTAAATACAATAATCTCCTAATCGTGCCAATGTCAACCCGCACATTGGCATAGTGCCGATACGGCGTACTCAATGCCAACCGCATCGCTGACCCCCTGACCGGATCAGCAAGAAGATGTTATGCTCTTGAGATGAGCTCTTGACATGGTAACGAAGTATTGACCCATTTGAGGACATCTCGTTCAAAATAACGCTGAGTCGTCTATCTTCTCTGCAGTATCTTATCCGGGATTGCCTTCAAAGCATTAATGAGGATGGTACTCGATTAAAATCGCAATTTATTACCATATATTTATAAGTTTGCAAATTTAAACTGGCTGTAAGTTGAATCAATCTATTAGAAATAAAGCGGTTCTGTGTGTCTGTTATTTTTATAATATTAATGGTGACAAACGAGCACACAACTAACAGTGGTGGAGCTACGCTGCAGTTGTTTCTAGCTGCAGAATGAGTCTGCTCGACCCGGGTAGGACGTAGAAATAAGTTAAATTGCAATCGTGTTAAATAAATTAAACGTATTAATTAAATTTCGATAACACATTTATAATTATACCATAATCCCGGAAGCAATTACAAAACTATCAGATTTAGGCAATAAAATTTGTATACAATTCTATATATGATTTTTAAAGTTAGATTGTAGATGTAATTTTAACAGTGGTAGAGCTACACTGCAATTTGTATCTATCTGCAGAATAAATGTCAGCTCGACCGGAGTAGGACTTCGCCCTCATAGAATACCAGCGTAAAATTGCAGCATGACGATGCTGTGTTCCGTTTGGTGAGTGAAGAGATCCGAAGACATTTATTACTGGTGACGAGGCGTTCCATCTCAGTCCTCAAGAGTGACAACGCATCTGCATTATGATTCCTAGTCAAGGATGAATGTATATGTCATGGGCCGCAGGAATTACTTAGCATCAGGTGAACTGTGTGTGAGTTTGTAACTCTCAATGTAATAAAAATATATATATTTAAAAAGAATAAAAGACAAGTTTACATAGAATCGTTATGTCAATATTGCGGTGTAAAGTATTTAGAATTCAATAAATCGTATTATTGAATCGGAAAATTTACCTTAGGAGCAACTAACGTACCATGGTAGCTCAGTTTCTAAGCGTTCCTTTTTAATTTCACGGCACGAGAGTAAACCAGGTTCGATTCCAGATGCTAGCACCGATGAAATTGATGATTGCATTTTTAAATTGATTTATGGAATTTTACAATCTACAGCGGTGGTAGGCTACACTGCAACACCGTCTTAATATATGATGCCCAGCAGCAGAACCTATACACTTTTTTTTTCTCGAATAAGTGACAAACAAGCAAGCAGCTCCCTCATGGTAAGTGATCACCGCCGCCCATGAACGCCCACAACACCAGAGGAGTCGGAAACACCGCTGGCGTCGGCTGATTCTACAGATATAGAGACTCATATATAGAGTTGGTATACCATGTCGTTTTATTATTAACAAAACGTGTGTTTATAAAAGAATATTACATAAGTGCCGACCAGCTACAGTCGGCCACGGTCATTTTCGAGTTGTAAATAATTTAACGTCATGTTCACTTTAGAGTCTCGTTTCGACCAATTTGCACTTAAATTGCGCGCTTGGAGCGTTTTATGCGAAAAGTTACAGAGATCGGAGCGCGGAGGAACATCTCTCTTTATTGTTTTATAGATTAAAATGAAGGAGCGTGAAACGGTAAAATATTTTTTTTTAAAGTTAATTGACATAACTTAAAAGATCGCCCATATGTCTCGTAGTACCGATAGCCGATGGGGAAGAAAGGTTCTCGAATGGCAACCTCGTAGTGCCGATCGCAGCGTAACCCCGCACCAGACTGAGTGACGGCCTATGCAAAAACCAGACTGAAATTACAGTATAACGCCGTTGTGTTTCGTATAGAAAAATTATTTTGTATAGAAACTGTAATTACTTAAGCCGAGTGGTTTTATATATATATAGTGGTTTGATACATATAAAATATAATATAAAAAAAGAAATACCTTTGCTTTTCTTATTAATTAAACTATCATCGCATATGCATATAATATGCCTATAATAACATATACATTATGAAGGCTTGTTAATAATCCACGTGCATTCTAATTGAGAACGTGCATGAATACACAATAATACTTGAACGATACTAAGAATTGCAATTGCTTATGACGCCATTTCGTTGCACGGAACAACCTACATACACACAGTCGAGTGTGCGAACGGTTTTTTGTTTTCTAGTTCAAAACATGTAAAAAACACATCGAATTCAGTTATAAAATAGTATCAACTTTAATGAACGCTCAGCCCATTGGTTCTGACCAATAAAATAATAAGTAAATAACTTAGTATTTTACGGATTACTATTAAAAAATCTTGCCGACGTTTCGAGTGGTTTGAGACCTTGGTACTTTTTTGACCGACGTGTTTATATATAATAGTTAACCAGCTTCCATTAGGTAACAGTGGTAGAGCTACGCTCCAGGTTGTTTATAGCTGCAGATTGAATGGGTCTACTCGACCGAGGACCACGCCCACACAGAATGCCAGCGTATATTATCAGCATAATACTGCTGTGTTTCGTCTGGTGAGTGTAGGGATCTGGGGACCGTTATAACTGGTGACCAGGCATTCCATCTCAGTCCTCAAGAGTGCCAACGCATCTGCATTATGATTCCTTGTCAAGGATGAATGTGGCCGCAGAAATCACTTGCCATCAGGTGAACCGTATGCTCGTTTGTTACTCTCAATTAATCAAAAAAAAAACAATAATTTAAAGAAAACGCATTTATTATTTAGAATCATCATTGAGGGTTAACATAGATGTCTATGACCTGCAGTTGCGTTCCATCTAGTAAAACAAACGATGTACAAACAGGCGGATTTAATGCCAAAAGATATTCTCCGCCTATATTTGGATTGAGCAGTAAATAAATAAGTTCCCATGAATGAAAATTTTTCATTCATAATAGCTTTTAGGAGTCAATATATTTGTTCGTAAACACATATTGCCTTATTGTTTCAGATAAAACCAAGTTGGCTCTAATCGCAAGTTAGAACTGTAAGTATTTTTTACTTTCCGTTTTCGTCTAGTTCCGATGTCCTGGCGATATCTTCTAGTCAGAGGACATTTTTTTCGTGATGATTGCCGCTATGCTTTTGTTTGCCCGAGTGCTTTTACAGTTTCACTGGGTTGAAATGTGACCGAGCGCTTATTAGTGGGTAAGCAGCACAAGGGTTCCTGAGAGTGAGCCTCGGCTTGTACCGTTGCCATGTTACGCGAGAGCGACTGACTCGAGGGTGCCCGTGAGAGCCGATCCTCAGCTCCCCACCTTCTCTACCCCAACTATGAGTCTGATGAAATAATTCTGATGGTGATTCCAACGGACCATGCAAAATAAAGATGCTCTCAATCAGAGCCTCCGGATCTCTGTACTCACCAGACGAAACACATTAGCGTTGTGCTATTATTTTGCGATAATATTCTATAAGATCTTGGTCCTTCTCCAGTCGAGCCCACCCTGCTGCAGCTAGAAACAAACCACAGTGCGCTTCGACCAGTGTTCTTTTCTCAACTCAATTACTCTCCAGCATCCTGTTCGACGCAATCAATCTTTAAACAAAATTCATTAAGCCTGTCTACGAAGGAGCTACGATCGCTCCGTAGACTACGGCAACAAACGTTCACGGAACTTTGACTGACACTCCTCCGCTCCAGGGGTAACTTTGTTCTAGGCGCAAAGGGGATGACTTCGCTCAAAGCACACCTGCCCCCGTCACTGGCACGTTCTAAAATAACTCGAAATTGTTTTATGGTTCCATAAAAAGTTTGATCGCCACATCTGGATCTTGAGCCAGATAAACTGATTCAAAATTTATCTTAGTTATAGCTTCTGTAAGTTTCTCTTCATTAGTTTTAGTACTTATCACGCGATTTCTAGAAACTGATTTACAAGCAGCGGATGATAACAAAATTGCATAGTGATCTGTGATGGTTGACTCTAGGACTAGGATCTTACTAGGACGTTTAGATTTTAGGTTGACGTGATCTAGACAGGTATAACCGTGCGTGGGGAAGGTATGTCCTGGATATAATCCGTGATGTGTAAGTAGATCGAGATAATCTAAGGAGTGATTAGGCAATGAACCGCTAGCAATATTAATATTAATATCACCTACAAGAATGATATTTTGAAAAGATCTATAATTGGTTAGCGCAAGGTTCAGGGATTGAATGAAATTATAACAATCCAAAAACGAATAAGGTCGATAGATGGCAAGAATTGCAACTTCAAGACCTAGAGTGATCAACAAGCAGTTGCACTCAGATATATCCAATTCTATGACATTTATATTAGATAATGACTCACGAATATAAATAACTACACCATCGTTTTGATTGAAGTTATTAGCTGTAGCAAAATGATTGTAACCTTTAAGCGGAGGAATCACCGGGTTACGCGAAAGCCAACACTCCGTTAAAGCAATAATATCGCAGTTCACGTTTATTCTTTGTATTAGTGTTAAAAGTCCATCAAAATTAGCTTTAATGCTACGGATATTTTGTGAGAGTAAAGTAAAAAGGTTTTTAGATGTAGACAGTATAGCTTGACATTCATCAGGTTTGCATAAAGTTGCTTCACAATTTGAGAAATGATCAATATCACATAGTAAGTTGTTCATGTTTGTGCTAGTTCAAAAATTTATAGTGTAAAATAACGACTTACATACTAAAATTTTTTTAAACTGTCTAATATGTCTATGCTTTTACGAGTATGCTGCGCGAAGATTCGTCCTTTCTTATGTATATGCGTCCTTGTTTCACCCAGACAAATTTAATACTTTTTCTTTGCCTTAAGACGCACCGCCGCATGTAGTGCCTTGTTTGCCGGCGAAAGATGTTCTGACACATAAACCGGTACTCTGGGACCTACAAAGCCTAGTATTCCCTGCATTTAGTTTTTGTTTAGGATGATCACGGTTATAGCTAATAACTGCAGAATAAAATTCGTCACGGCAGCGAGGGCTTCGGAATTTAGCAATAATTGTTCGTGGTCTTTACTATCCTTATTTATTTTGCTACCCTTGTACAAGTAAGAATATCGCAGTCTTCAACCTTGTGTGAAATTGCTGCACCTATATCCTTCAGAATCTTAACAGGATTTTCGGATACCTTCTGGCAAACCTTGAATTTCGATGTTTGATGCTCGTAGATGTTGCTCTAAGTTGTTCAACCGTCCAGACAGAGTAGAGATCGATGACTCCAAACCAACACACTTTAAGCTTAGGCTCTTATTTTCATCCTTCATAGAATTAATTATTTCTTTTAAGTCCCTATTCTGGCTTTCGAGAATAGTTACGTGTTCGTCGAAGTGTTGTTTTAGAATCCCCGGTAATTCGACCTCCAACTGTTTACGAAGGATGCCAGGCAAGTCCACCTTAAACTGCTCTCGTAATATTTGCGGTAGCTCGCTACGCAGCATAGACACTATGAGTTTCCCAACTTCCGAATCAGTAACAGGACTTTCATTTTCGGTATCACAAGCCGTCACAGAGTTAATGAGTGCATTTCCCACTACGCACAAAGAACCAACAGGGGTGCTGTCTGTAATTCTACATCTATTACTTTGGCAATTAGGGCACAACCATGCACTCTTTGCTTCCCGATTGAATTTCCGATACGCTGAAGATGTAATATTTACGCATAAGTAATGAAATATTCGGTCGCAAACGGAACATATAATCTTTTCTGAAAGTTTAACACCTTTATTGCAGCCGTCGCACAAGCTCATTGTAGTTTTAATGTTGGCTGACAATACCAGAATTTGGGCTGAAATTGACACGAATTGCACTTGCACAAGATTGTTTATACACTTTTAAGAAACTTCGTCATTTAGCACACACGGAAAAAACTATTTTTATTAAAATACAGTAGACAAAACAATTTTAATTTATTCTTTAACACGGAGCTCATTATAATATAATTAATAATTAGCAGCATAATACTGCTGTGTTTCGTCTGGTGAGTGTAGGGATCTGGGGACCGTTATAACTGGTGACCAGGCATTCCATCTCAGTCCTCAAGAGTGCCAACGCATCTGCATTATGATTCCTTGTCAAGGGTGAATGGTGGTTACTCTCAATTAATCAAAAAAAAAACAATAATTTAAAGAAAACGTATGTACATTTCGAATCATCATTGAGGGTTAACATAGATGTCTATGACCTGCCATTGCGTTCCATCTAGTAAAACAAACGATGTACAAACAGGCGGATTTAATGCCAAAAGATATTCTCCGCCTATATTTGGATTGAGCAGTAAATAAATGAATCCCATAATGAAAATTTTTCATTCATAGTAGCTTTTAGGAGTCAACACAAACGTATATATTTGTTAGTAAACATACATTGCCTTATTGTTTCAGATAAAACCAAGTTGGCTCTAATCGCAAGTTAGAACTGTAAGTATTTTTTACTTTCCGTTTTCATCTAGTTCCGATGTCCTGGCGATATCTTCTAGTCAGAGGACATCACCTTTTTTTTCGTGATGATTGCCGCTATGCTTTTGTTTGCTCGAGTGCTTTTACAGTTTCACTGGGTTGAAATGTGACCGAGCGCTTATTAGAGGGTAAGCAGCACAAGGGTTCCTGAGAGTGAGCCTCGGCTTGTACCGTTGCCCTGTTACGCGAGAGAGACTGACTCGAGGGTGCCCGTGAGAGCCGATCCTCAGCTCCCCACCTTCTCTACCCCAACTAGGAGTCGTACTATACAGGGTTTGCCAGTTTCTACCATAAAATAATTCTGATGGTGATTCCAACGGCCCATGCAAAATAAAGATGCTCTCAATCAGAGCCTCCGGATCTCTGTACTCACCAGACGAAACACATTAGCGTTGTGCTATTATTTTGCGTTAATATTCTATGAGATCTTGGTCCTTCTCCAGTCGAGCCCACCCTGCTGCAGCTAGAAACAAACCACAGTGCGGTTCGACCAGTGTTCTTTTCTCAACTCAATTACTCTCCAGCATCCTGTTCGACGCAATCAATCTTTAAACAAAATTCATTAAGCCTGTCTACGAAGGAGCTACGATCGCTCCGTAGACTACGGCAACAAACGTTCACGGAACTTTGACTGACACTCCTCCGCTCCAGGGGTAACTTTGTTCTAGGCGCAAAGGGGATGACTTCGCTCAAAGCACACCTGCCCCCGTCACTGGCACGTTCTAAAATAACTCGAAATTGTTTTTATGTTTCCAGTAAGTTGAATAGTTTTGATTGTATATTCTAGAATTGGAATTTCTTGACGCTTACAAACATAATTATTTATTACTATATACTATACTTAGTATACTATATATACTATAATTAGTATTACTACAAAATTTCGTTCACTTTAATTAAAAGAAATATTGTATTAGGTATACCATACTAGCGCACAGTACACCTAAGTAAGTGACGATTGTGTTTTATGATTTTTACATAGATCCTTAACAAAGATTTAAAATACACATACATACCTTGCGTCTACGTATCTACTACTACTACTGCTACGAAACTGACCAAAGATAATTAGCAGCATAATACCGGCGTATTAGGGACACTTGATTCTTTGTTGATGATGGGTGTAGATGTAATGGGCCGCAGTTATCACTTACCTTCAGATGAACAGTGTGCTCATTTACCATCCCTTATATTATAAAAACAATAAAGTGTTTTGGGACACCCGACGCAACTTAAGGATTGTATGCAAAATCAAATTTATCAAACTTATAAAACATATAAGTTAATTAAATATCAAATATTTAAATTGTACATATACTATAATAAGTATGCCTACACTTTCACGCTCTTGCACTCTGTCTCACTCACACACATGGGCATCAATACGCGCCGAACCAATGAGGTGCGTTGCATAACTGCATTCGCCTGTTACACTTTTTGTGAGTTTGGGTCTCCATGCCGGACATACATTAAAAAGGTGCGTCTTAAAAAAGTTTTATCTCGTATTTTGGTAATTAGTAGAGAAAGAAAAAAACATATAAATACATTTACAATCGAATAATGATAATTTCGAGAAATAAGCCGATCAGAGCATTATGTATAGGGTTTCGAAACAGTTATGATTTACAGCGATGGAATACACCAGAGAGGTAAAGTTACTTACTTGTTATATAGCTTCTAGAATGCAAAATAAAATTACAGTTGTCATAAACGTAATCACCGTATAACTAGCAAGTAAGATCACGTAAAATATTCGTCCGACGAAAGAGTGGCTGCATACAACTGTACATCAGGCGTAGTTTAATCAATACTATAAAAAAATAATTGTATTTTTCATTCCATGCTAGTCTAATAACAAAATTAGGTTGAGATCTTCTCGTAAGGAAGAATTTACTTGTGTCAGAAAATCTCGCTCTTCCAAAACAAAGTGAATGAAATAAAACAAAATATACAAAAATAACAAATACTAGGTAAGTAAGTACTTGAGCAATTTCATGACATGACTTCTTTTAAATAACTCAAGACAGAAAATAGAATATACATATTTAATAATAAATAGTGTAACATCTTTCCCTTCTATTTTAAGTAATTTGATTATAGTTTATATTTAAAAACGAATCTGTTAGCGTTCATTTGTGTAACATATGAAATTAATAAAAGCTTATCCGTTATTTCTTGAAACAGAAACCTAGAATTTCCTGTAAACATATAAAATATTACAGCAAAATGATATAAAGTTACCAATAAATCCTTATTTATTGGAGCTTATTCCCTAGATATTGTACGTACAACGTCATGCAGTCACCGCAAGGTATTTGGATTTATGAGCGTTCGCAAACTTCCTAACGTAAATCGCAGTGTGAAATAAAACCCAAAGTCTACTTACTCTGATGATATTTAAACGGAGGAAAAAAAATTTAATATACTTACCGCTCTGTCAACTTTTCGTTAAAAAATAATCAAAATTATTTATTTCGTGAATCATTTATATATTTAATTAAGAAACGAAATAAAAATCTTAGATGCAATATATTTTAATACGATAACATATATATAGAATATTAAATACAGCTTTATTCCTGCGGGTAGACAAGAGTGTTTTTTGTAATTTAAAAAAATGTACAATACAAACAAAAAGCAAAAATTCCAGTATCCTGTAACCTAAAATTAAATCCCAAACCAAACATACTATGGCAAGGCTGTCTGAATCAATCAAAAAAATATTATATCAATGCTATTCTTGAAAACAAGTAACGGCTTAAGATATTTTAACTATGCCAGTAATGAAACTACGCTGCGATTCTCTTCTGGTTGCGTCATGAAGGGGAACCATGCCAACCACCAAATAAACTCCTTTCTTCGTTTGTTCTTTGAGAAGTTTATTAGCTAAAACCATAACATTACTAACAGTCAAGTTAATCACTTCAGCTAACCATAAATGCTTGTAGTAGAAAATGTTTCACGGTAATAGTCTAATTGCAGATTAGAATCTACAATCTTACGTTTCGAATACGGTACCCTAAGCCATTAGGCTATTGTCACTTTGTGTAATAATAATACAAAACAACTTAACAAAACGAAGCAGTAAAAACATAACAAGACAGTTTAGCGCGCACTGCAATTAAGCCGACCTTCGCGGCGACATTGGCGATTCATCACATACATTATGTCACATTGTAGCCAATTCGTCTCATGTTCTATTGACAGACTCCGTGCTGACATCTTGAGGACTTGCGTAACAAACCGGTTAAATGTAAACTTGACATCGTTGGGATGCAGCGTTGTTATTAGGCAATGTTTTATTTGTCCCGTTAAAACCATTTGCACATAGGGCGCGATAATTTCAAAGATATAATATTGAAAAACATTGTAGAGATGTAATAGTGGAATAATCCGTCAGAAGCAACTGACCGACGGTACGGCCCTCTCGGGTACCCTCGAGTTAGTCGCTTTCGCGCAACAGAGTAACGGTCCAAGCCGAGGCATGAGCTAGCACCTCAGACTAGCAGTCACGATTCCAGAACCCCCCCCACCAGAAGGTGCGATGACCTATCCAAGTTTGCAAGAAAACGATGAATATAGGTAGCTCAGAATTGTGCCTTGTGACAGACAATCTATCAGGGAGAGCCATGTTCTACAGTGGATTACTTTATATCATCACTTATCACCAGTGATAGTTATATGAGTGCTCATTTATCCCCTTAGTATTATATTAGTGGTACAGCAAACCTTTTAACGACATGCATAAGAAAACCGTAACAATATAGATTTTAGAGACGGGAGTGAGTAGATGTTTTCTAGGGTATCGTGCTAACCTTTCTGGACTTCACCTGCCCTTAAGTTCTCTACGGAATCAAAAGTTGGTCTATTTTATAAAAAAAATGTCGATCTAAAGATATGTTTTTATCAGCTATTCTATTTTCCATCTATTTTCATCTAACTGTTCTAATTATAATCGCTGTGTTCAAAGGAATGTACGAAGAACCTCAGACAAGCACCAGACCCGAAGATAGATCGCAAGATGCAATGACTCGCATAGCAAGGGTCGCGCGATTAGATCTCTTCCAGTGTGCAAAAACTTTACGCGCAGCATCCACTGCGATGAAGATAATGTTCCTTATGAATAAACCAGTGATATTTCAAGGTCTATCAGAACTTATAGTAGTGTTGGTCAGTTAATACCAAATTATGGTTGAAGTTACTCGCGAATATTTGTACCTGCAACGAGACGATCCTATGGAGGAAGAACGTATACACGCTCGGCCCTCACCGTAGTATAGCTACAGCATAAATGGGTCGGCTGGACCGTGGACACACCAAGCACAGAATTTCAATGTAAAATACCAATGCACAATGCTGCTGTGTTTTGTTTGGGTAGTGGTAATTGCATTTTTTATAAAGAAAATATTGGTAACAAAAGAACTAGCATCTCACCAGTTGGTAAGCGACCACTGCCCATGGACATCCACAAAAAAAAGAAAGTTGCATCTTGGATCTTAGGGAATGGAGTGTTCATGGGCTGCCGTGATCACTTACAATCAGGTTAACTGTGTGCTCGTTTGTTACCCTTCATTTGATATTTGAATTCTGTAAAAATGATATTGAAACATCCCGAGTACCACTGTAGTAAAATTATCTTGCAATCTGAGAGTAACATCCCTCTATTACGTCATAAGTCCGTCAAGAAATATTACACAAATATAATTACCCACTTCTGTATTAGACGAACAAAAGATTATCCATTATATTTTTTTTGACGTAAAATCCTCTCGCACGTATGCAAACGCTCCGTGATTTGCTTATTTAAAATCAACCTTATCGATCATATGTCTTAGGTCGAACTACGAAGACTACACTTCCCTAAGACCTGCAATTGAATTATTTTGTAAAAAGTCTTTTTGTCTTTTATATAAATCTCAAATTATGTTAAATTAAACGTTAAGACAACATCACTGAAAACTAGAAGAAATTAAAGTACTGTAGTTTAAATATCGATGCGAGAAAAATTAAATTTGCTAGAATTGTATATTATTTCCAGAAAATCGATACTAAAAAAGTAAAGGTCCTTAAAATAGAACGAAGAAATGCGGACGTGAAAATCATTTAAAAACAAAAAAGGAAAAATTTGATGAATTTTTATTTTCAGTTGAGGCACGTTTAAAATTAAAAAAATTCATGCATCGGCCTTAAAAATGGATATATGATTTAATTAAACAACTTTATAGTTTAAAAAGGGATTGATAAAGGTGAAAAAAAAAGCAACCTACCTAAGTAAACAAAATTATCGTGTGATAAAACACCTATTTTGTTGATGCAAGACATTGTCAACAACCCTTGAGAACTGAACTGAATGAACTACCTGTAATTGCAGCTTCAATTTCCTCCTCATACGAAACAGCAGTGTTATGCTGCTTGTTCACGCTGGTATTCTGGTGAGGTTATGGTCCCCATTCGACACTACTCCTAGAAATTATCTAGATTGGGGTTCTATCACTGTTATAAAAAAATATACGCATTGTATTGAGAACGCCCTATTTTCTGTAGTCGGTTAATACGAATGTAACACGCGCTGTCTGGTAGCTCATTTTTCAAATTATACATTTAGAATTAATTTAAATTTAACAAAGAAGAGACCTGAACTAAACAAATTGAATTACTTTGAACGAATTTCCAAATGTAATTGAAATGGTAAGCCGATCGTAAATTAACTGTGAACGACTGCGCATCGGTTTCCAGGATCATCCCGGTTTAGTATCCGGTTTAATATCAGTCTTACTGAGCTCGGCGATTACTTAATCTTAATTTACCCTCTGTACCAATCGGTTAGCTTAGCTGATTCATTTGACATTGGTCTCTTTTATTAAAAAAATCAACTTAATCTGACAACGAAAACGATTTAATACGCTTATTGTTTACTTTTAAGTTTTTAGCTATTATATTTAAGTGAAATTTATTATATAAGTGAAAAACATAGACTCCTGCGGCGCATGCCATCTATCCGTATCGAACCATAACGTGCTCTACTATGGTTCGATATGAAGAACTTACATAGAATGCCTCTTTTTTATAGTCTTATCTGTGAACTATCCGACATTCATCCGCAATAAAAAATCATGGTGCAGATGCTTTGGTATTCCTGAAGACTAAGATAAAATGGATCATCACCATCATCATCAGATAAAATGGGTCATCAGCGTAACCCTGGTATTCTGTGAGAGAGAGGTCCTTCTATAACCTTTCTAAGTCCTTTTATAACCTGGACCGACTCGAGAATTATTAAAAAAATTGTTCGAGGGGTTAAATATATTAACTATCGTTTCTCAGTATATACATGAAAATGTATGTTTGTTCACATTATTAAGAATGAATTAATGTAAAATTTGTAATACACATGATATTAGTACTAGGTACAAACTTAACTTAATTATAAACGTAACTTTGTAGATTTCGTAGAATAAATAGAGCCTTTGTTGGACTACTACAAAATTCCAGAAAACTATCAAAAATTACCAATTGCAAAATTCAAAAACTACTTTTTTAAGGAACTTTTGTTTTAACTGTTAGTATAAATTATCATTTAAATTATATCACAAGATGGAAATTATAAAATATATTGTGAACATATACCATTGGGACGAAATGATAAAAAAAAAGCTGTCGTTAAGTTTTTGTCTCCGGTTCATCTATGGTCTGGGGTTTTTTTTTTCAGAACGGGTAGAAGAATTTTGACGATTAATGAGTAAGTATAATGCATTATAAGTTCATTTATAAAGGTAAGTATTTAGTTAAAACATTTGATTTTATTTTATTCGATAGATTACCAACTATTAAACGGAGCAGTCGCTTGTCACCCTAATTTTATAAAAAAGAATCAACTCAAAAGCTACTCTTTTATTTTTTTAATCTTTAAAATACCCCAAAACAATCTTACGCTATAATTATCGTAAATTTTATATCTGTAGTTTATTGATTTTCAACCAATTACCGGTTTATGCTTCTGACCGGTTTTGATCGAATAAATTAAAATGTCAAAATAAATTGAGCTTCTCTTTGAGTTGAATGAACTTTTTATTCCCAAATTATTTTAATGGTGGACGTATTTTTTAAAACAGTTGATTTAAATAATTGCTTTTATAAAAAATCTCGCAATTGATATGAAATGTTATTTTTTATGTTCATACTATTTGTCGATTTTAATAAATAAAAATATAATATATTGTTATTTATATATATATATATATATATATATATTATACTATGTAATACATATATATATATATTACATAGTATTTATGTCAATCTTTATGAAAAGTTATTAAAATGCATGTTGGTAATAATTTATTTTTCACATTTTTAGCTAGTAACATTTATTATAAATTTACGCACAAATTGAATATATTGAATTAATTGAAACAAAATTGCGTATAATAAACTAAAATGCTTGATTTTTTTATAATAATCAGACGCTAAATCAGGAATTTACGCTTTTAAAAAATATATACAACAAAATATATGATAACAAACGAGTTCACCACACACAGTTCACACACACAGTTGAGGATAAGTAATGATTGCAGCCGATGACATCTACATCCATCCTCAATAAACATTCAAGATCTACACCCGTTGTCACCCAAAAGGACTGACATGGAATGTCTCGTTACCTATAATTGGATCTCCGTATTCCTACTCTAACGATACAAAAGCGAACAGTTTTATGCTGGTATTTCATGTCAATATTTTGTGAAGGTGTGATCTTCCCCGATTGTGCCGACCCATCCATGTCGCAGTTATAATTTAGCTGCAAGTTAATATGTTACTGTCAAAAAGAACATAAAAATATGATGTACATTAATCGAATATTTTAATTGTCATCGAACCTTCAATAAGGACCTAAGTGGAAACACATTGACCCGTTCTGATTAAAAAAAAATCAATGTCAACAAAATATTGGCAAACAATATTTTAACACGCAACATCTTGATTTACGCGCCAACTGAATTTTATTGCTTTTAAACCAATTAACTGTAACTTTTTGCTTTCGAGCCAAAAACAGAAAGCCATGATTGCTTATTGTTTTCGGAATTTGTGAAAAATTGCTCGCATGCGAACGAAAATTCGCTATACTTTTTATATGTAAGAAAGAATTTTGAAATATATTTTATATAAGTAATTCATAGAAAAAAAAAACAGAGCACATATCTTTTAAACACTTACAATACTAATTCTAGCAGAACTAGAGGAAACAGTGGTCGCTCACAGAATACTAGCATAATACTGCTGTGTTTCGTCTAGTGAGTATAGGGATCCGGAGAGAATCTTGATACTGGTGTCGGGGGGGGAGGGGTACCATTTTAGGAGTGATAGACACAGAAGATCAAGGATGACCGACATAAACAAGATTAGAAAGCTGAAGAGGCAATGGGCTGGCCCTATAGGTTACCTCGGCTTGGCAGCCGCCAGCTTGGCGCCAGTGATGATATGAATGATAGCGACGTCGTACAGTGGTAGAGCTACACTACAGTTTGTTTCTAGCAGCATTAATGAATAGCCCAACTCCACAGGGGCAGGGCCACGCCCTCACAGAACCAACGTGAAATAACGTAACAAACTCACACACAGTTCACCTGATGTTATTCCTGCGGCCCATGACATTTACATTCATCCTTGAAAAGGAATCATAATGCAGATGCGTTGTCACCCTTGAGGACAGAGATGGAATGCCTCGTCGCCAGTAATAAAGGTCTCCGGATCCCTGCACTCACCAGACGAAACATGGCAGCAATATGCTGCTATTTCACGCGGGCTCTGTGAAGGCGTGTTCCTAGCCCGGTCGAGCTGACTCATTCAGCTAGAAACAAACTGCAGTGTAGCTCTACCACTGTTGTAATCATAACGTTCCGTTTTAATAAAGAATAAAGTTATCACGATAAACTTGATATAAAATCTCATAACTTCCGTTTAGTCTTATTTTTATGGACCGTTTGAAACACTAGCAAGTTTATTACATACTTGTAAATTTGCCCGAGCTGGGATCCAGTTTATGGGGTGAATTGAAAATTTTATTAGAATTGTATATGGTCATTTCGCCATAACATTTTATAACATTTTCTGATTTTATAGCGTTTATTGTAACTTTTTTGTGAGTGCTTTATAGCCCTCATGGTCATGTGGAGGTTTGACATTAAGTTTTGATATCATAGTAAAACCTATAAGTATTTAAATACTAAGTACAATAGTATAGCTTAAGCTTAGGCGTACGTATAAGTTCACCAATAAAGGACACCCAATCATTTAAAAATATTCTACATTTGTTTTTGGCTTCGTTTAATTTAATTAATCATAGGATCCGAACCCATTGGTAGGATCAAACCCATGCAAAGCCATGCCAACCATGTACAATGGTGTAATGGTTTAGGGCATCGTTTCCCAACCTGGGGATCGCGATCCCTAGGTTTCCATATTAACACAAAATAGTATTTTATTCTATTATTATTACAAACTAGCACTAACAAGTGAAAATTGCCATAGAATCACAATTTTCAACAGCGAAAGAATTACTGAATAATATTAAAATTAATATGATATTAATAACTAGTTACTTTAGAAATAAAATAAAATGAATATGATATTTATAAGTATCTTGACTTGTAAAATATCAAATAGTGGACGGATATTAAAAGAGTTGGAGATTCAGGCCGGAAGTTGAATGAATTGATCTAATGTCGTTGTTCGTGGGAATATTTCCCCTTCTATTATTAAATGATTTTATTGCTAATTGGTTCCGGTAGACTATATATACTACTACTAAGAAGGAATAATTCTTAACTTGTAATTGGATCTTCGGTTCCCTACTCTCAACTTACAAAATACAACAGCGCTATGATGCTATTTCACTTGATGTTCTATGAGGGCGTGGTTCCCACAAAACAAAGCAAGTTTATTTACCTCTTTTTACATTATATTAGGGACTACAAGCAAGCACACTGTTCACTTGATGGTAAATAATGACTGACCATCAACAATGATTCAAGATTCAAATGTGCTATCACCCATGACTGCCGAGATGTATTGCCTCGTTACCTGCAACTGTATCCCAGGATCCTGTCACTCAATACAAAACACAGCAGCATTGTGCTGATATTTTAGGCCGTCTTTCTGTGAGGTCATGGTGCAGCCGACCCATTCATACTGCAGAAAGAGGCAGGTTGTCTTCTTACAACATACATGTTAAAGCTTCTAAGTCTTAACATATAGCTTGATGAAATGTCTCTCAGTTATTTCATAAGCGGCAAAGATATCTAAAGTTGTATTATTTTTTGTATCATTGAGAAATATACATACAAACTTCATAGATACCGTATATTTTAATATACAAAATTAGTATCTTAAAATCAACAGTAGCTAAGCAATATTATATTCATTATTCATTCACAAAATCTTATACTATAGATTAAATAGGGACACAGCTTTTCGTTAAATTTACTCTCAACGTCATTAAAAATATCTATATCGCTATTTTTGTTGCAATCATTATATACATATACAAAGATAAAGACGAGTATACTTGGCTGAATTAGTCCCGTAAAATAGAATATTGAATACGATAACAATGTTGCCGTTAAAAAAAAATAACGTATATTTAAAAAAAAAATCACGCTGTCTTTTATTTATGGCATACTATTAAGATAAAGTCCAAACAGATATATCAAAGAGAAATAAAAGCCTCTGTAATTATTCTATTAGAATCCACGAGGCTAGATGTTAATCATTAAACGACTTTTTTTTAATGTTGCCAATTCAATATCGTCCGAGTCATTGACCTGGGTATAACTTGACTAGCCTAACTAGTTCGCGATTTTTATAAAGGTCAACATTATTTACAATATATACGAGTGTATCGGGATTTCTTTGCGTGCGTTGAACTGTGGGGTTATTTTGATAGTTTAATTTTTTTAATTTTTTATTTATTTAGGGTGGCAAATGAGCACACAAACGATGGGAAGCGATTACCGCGGCTTATGAGACACACATTCATCTTCGATTAGGAATCGTAAGGCAGATGCGTTGTCACCACTCGAGACTAAGTCGAATTCCTTCTTACAACTAATAAGGGATCTGGACTCCTGCACGTAGACGCAACGCAGCCGCGTTATGCTGCTACATTACGCTGTCATATCGTGAGGGCGAGGAACTTTCTACGTTTTCTTATTGTATGCTTCGCTGTTTACTTTACTGTTAGTGTACAGTTTACGTCATTGTATAATAACAAATATATCATCGTGATAAAAACCGAGCAGGACACTATATGTTACAATAATATCACAACTTTAAATGAGACAATCATGTATTATTTGATGATCTATTTATTTATTAAATTCCAACTCTTCGCAAACATAAAAATTGGAAAGATGGGCGCCTGTGAGATAATAATAGGTTTTTGAAATTTCCGTTTTGTATGAAATCAGTTAAAGTATTTTTTTTTCAAACTTTTTTATTTCTGTTATTCAAAGTAATCACCCATGTGATCGATGCATCTTTGCCAACACAGTGGTAGTTTATTGATGCCCTTCTTGTAAAAATCAGCTGAACGGGAGGCAAGAAACTCTTCAAAGGCATTTTGTACTGCCTCTCGGGAATTGAATTTTTTTCCCGCTAAAAAGTTGCCCAAATTTTGGAAAAAGTAATAGTCGGTGGGTGCAAGGTCTGGTGCGTACGGTGGATGAGGCAGAGCTTCCAACCCCAACTCTTGCAGCTTGGAGACTGTCTGTTGTGCAGTATGGGGTCGCGCATTGTCGTGTAGGAGCAGCGGGAACCAATAACGGGTTGTGCGTTCGTTTGTAAAGTTCTCTCCGTAAACGTTGTTGATGTTACGTGCCGTTTGTGCCGCGTTGATGCCACGACGGAACTCATATTCCATAACTACACGAATTTTTAAAATATTTCATTCATAATTTTTGGTATGTAATGCCAATACTGAAGAACGGCAATTTCATAGGTAAATACCTAATATATAATTTATTAGATAAAAATACATTTATGCTTAAAATAACACAGCTTTACATGAGGCAATTGTGTATTATTTATTGATCTATTTATTTATTATTTATTTATACGAACTCTTCGCAAATATAAAAATTAGAAAGATATGCCTAGCCTGTGAGATAAACTCCAATTTAACAAAAAAACGTTTTATGCTTAAAATAATAACAATACCTTTAAATGTGACAATTATATATTATTTATTAATATTTTTTTTATTTATTAAATTAGCACTCTCCGCAAACTTAAAAATGGAAAGATAGGCGCTTGATACTTGAGACAGATTTATTAGTAAAAAAAAGTATAGTATCAGCCTGTATAACTATGTATTTAGTATGTACATTCCTTATGTATAAGCCTCCTAAGCACAAGGTAGAGCCTTGTATTTAGGGCGTAGTTTTATATTATATTAAAATGTAAATTATTAGTATGGTCAGAGAAAATGTAGAATAGAATAGAACTTTATAATATATAATAAAGTATTTATTATATATTATAAATAACAATATATTTAACATATTTTAAATGCGCAATAGGCGGTCTTATCGCTAGAAGTGATGTCTTCCGGACAACCTTTTGTATGGACAGGATTCAAATTAAACAAAACTGGTGTGTTCCGGTTATTGTTCATTATAATTTGTCAATATTAATTATATTAGCAAGTTTTACCCACAATTTTTTGCTTCGAGATCCATATATCAGTTTGTACATGACATTCGTAAAGGTTAGTGAACAAAGAAAGTGTCAATAAATGCTTATTAAAGTTGGGAACAAGTCGAGGAGAAAGATATTGTTCAGATCTATCAGGTTATAGGTTTTTTCTTGTTGGCAACTTTTGGGATACTTTTCTTTGTTTTGCACTTTTCCTTTTCTACAAAACAATACGTGATTTATTTTGAAAGAAACCGATAGCCTAATCATTTAAGGTACGGTCTACCAAATTCGTCGTAGGTTCAAATCCTCCTTCAGACTATTGACCGGAACCATCTCCTAAGCCTAGGTAAATTAAAATATGCTAGCATTATTTTTAAAAAATCCACACTTTAACGAAGGTAGTTTTTAACATCGGTGAAATTCGTATGAATGGGTCGAAACGACCGAGGAAGGACTCCCACAGAATACCAGCGTCACATCGCACCATAATGCTGCCGTATTACGCATGCTGGTATGTACATTTCAGTCCTCAAGGAAGACGCAAATGTACCTTCAATCTTTGTTAGAAATGTAAATGTCTTAAATTCAGGTGAACTGTGCGCTCATTTGTCACCTCTAATATTGTTATTTATTTTTATTTATTTATTTAATCTTCAATTATACACACCTTATTTTTATAATAAAGGGTATAATGAAAGGAGTTAATTCCTATTGGCATTCTCTACCAGTCAACTCTTGAGATGGAGAAACATTGACTTTAGGTGGCAATAACAAAATAATCCTAATTATTATATAAAAAAACTAAACAAATCTGCGTTATTTTAGAACGAAACTGAAAATGAATTCCAAGATGGCGTCGACAATTAACGCCCGCCACCGTGCACGCTCGTGTTCCAGATACGGTTCGAAAATTTCCAACAAGCAAGAAGTGTTTACTCCGAAGTTACTCAAGTCGAAATACTCGAGTATGTTTGTTTGTATGTTACGTAAATTGTAAGTATTGACATACGAGAAGTTAACACAAGCATAAAATATGAAGCAAAAATTAACATTAAAAAAATATATATTTCTTCATTATATATATGTATAAAATCTTACTTTTACAGGTTAATTTTTATATTTTATTTATAAAAAAAGAACGAATATGGGACAAACGAGCAAACGCTTCATCTGGTGGCAAGTGATCACCACAGCCCGACATATAAGCAAGGTGTAGGCTCTCTTCTTACAGGTCCATAGGGCGTAACAGTTCGGAAATCAGTTTTCGTTTTAAAAAAGTTCAGAAATCTTTATTTTAGAAAGAATATTAGCAATGCTTAAAACATTACTTATATTCTGGTTAACCACTCCAATTAAGCTAAAAATGCTTGTTCTAAGAGATGGTTCACGACAATAACCTAATGGTGGATTCGAATCCACGACCTTAAGTTTCGTAGACCGTACCCTAAACCATTAGGCTGTTCGCTGACGCTTCAATTATAATCGCAAATAAAAATCGCCACTAAACAGATTTAAATATATTTGCTTGGATTTAAGCTGAGAGCTCTGGGTTCAATAATGAACAACTCCTGGACACTGTGAATTATTAATTAAAAAAAAATAAAACCAGTCGAGTTTCTTGGCGTTTCTTCTCGCTAGCAGCTGCCTTCCAAAGCGGTGGATCCATTAGCTAAATTTACGATTCAAAGAGTTTTGTATAAGCCTACTTGAATAAAAAAAACCCCTCGAGACAACTGATTCGTCTATGCTCGGAGATTCTTTGGGATCGAATCTGGAACGCTTCTGTAGAGAACTAAAGTTACCGACAGAGCTCAATGAATTAGCAAGCTGACGTGGCAGTGGGCAGGTCATATATGCCGCAGAACCGATGGCTGCTAGGACAGACCGGGTCTTGAGGGGAGACCGCGAATCGGAAAACGTAGTGTAGAACGCCTATATAATATTCGTAGGGCAGCGGGCAGAGACTGGAGGATTGGAGCTGAAGACCGACCTCAGTGGCATTCTTTTTTTATTCTTTCATTGAGAGTAACAAACTCACACCCAGTTCAAGTGATTCCTGCGGCCCGGGACAAATTAATTCATCCTCGACAAGGAATCATAATGCAGATGCGTTGTCACCCTTGAAGACTGAGATGGAATGCCTCGTCACTAGTAATAAAGGTCTCCGGATCCCTTCACTCACCAGACGAAACACAGCAGCATTATCCTGCTATTTTACGACCGGTATTCTGTGAGGGCGTAGTCGTACCCCGATCGAGCTGACCCATTCATTCTGCAGCTAGAAAAAAACTGCAGTAGTGTAGCTCTCCCACTGTCAGTGCCATGAAGAGGCCTATACATACGAGTATGTAGTGTAGTCGACTGATACAGGATGATGATGATAACTGAAATTTCTTGGCGAAGTGGGTCGGGTTATCTCGGCGTAATATTTATCACGAATCGTCTTAAATTGATCGTCTTAAATCACTAGAATCTGTTTCATCTCCCCGACTATAACTGGACGCACGTGTCTCCATTGTTACGCCGCAGCAAAATTAAATATTAATTGCTATCTAAGCTTGGTTATAATTCACACGGTGTTGCAATGTGGTCGACCTTCGCAATAGAGCTGAATACAGATCGCATTGCATACGGCTGATAGATGAGTGATGTTATTTGCTAATAGCAGTAATTATAGTGCAGCTATTTGTGTAAATATATAGCTTTTTGTTGTAGTGATTTTAGTTTTTTTTTTTCAATGCTATGTTAATAAATTAACTATTAGAAATAGGTATATATATCGACATTGCGTACGCAATGTACGACATCGTACATTGCGAGTGACAAACAAACACTAATTACCTCATCGTAAATGATGATCCTCGATTAGGAATCATAATGCGTTGTCACCCCTTAAGAATAAGATGGAATGCTTCATCACCAGAAATAAGGGTCTCTGGATCTCAACCTCACCATACGTGTTTCGTATCAACGTTATGATAATATTTTTCGTTCGTATTCTGTGAAGGCTTGATCCTTCCCCAGTCACGCCGACCCATTCTTGCCTGACACAAACAGCAACGTAGCCCTACCACTGTTAAACCTATCTGTCTTGCCAATATAATGTGAGTTATAAATATATTAATATTTTTTTAAACTAATATTTAACTCGTTGACATTACAATGTTAATAAAAATTAACAAAATAACGTCAACTATTTTTTATTTTGTTTGCAAATTATAAAAATAAAATTATCATATAACCGGAATCTTCTCTTCTTTATATGTTCTATTATAAATTGTATATGAGCCATCTGTATATATTTACGATATACTTTCGAAAAACCGGTTGAAATCGTCTGTTGAGAGGTCACTGGACCCAAATCAAATCCTTTATTATGTTTTTATATTTGCTTATTAACACTGTCCACTCAATACCGCCGTCAACGAGCCATTGTAGCTCAGTATCTAATCGCTCGCTTTTAATTCACGGTACGCGAGCGAACCGAGTTTGAATCCCGGTGACGGCACCGGTTAAATTGTTAATCGCAATTTTAAGTGTTGATTCACCTTACTCAGTGGTGAAGCGAAACATCCTGTAGAAACCTGCATCTTTTTATTACATTGAGATTTACAAACTCACACACAGTTCACCTGATGCTAAGTGATTCCTGCGGCCTATGACATCAGGATGTATGTAACATCCTTGTCAAGGAATCATAATGCAGATGCGTTGTCACCCTTGAGGACTGAGATGGAATGCCTCGTCACCAGTAATAAAGGTCTCCGGATCCCTGCACGCACCAGATGAAACACAGCAACATTATGTTGCATATCAAAATAAAATAATAATTAAAGATATTTCAACGACACGTGAAGTCCGATATTCGCGGTGAAGGACACGTGGTTAATTACGCTTTAACAACCTTAAAAGAGAGACCTTTGCCAAACATTTGGATTTGTATATATAGGTTGTTCTTACTATAGTGTTACCACCATCATATAAGCATGCCGTGTTTTGTTCGGAAGGGAAATAATCCCGAGACTCCACGAGACATTCCAACTTACTCCAACTTTTTATTTTTCTAACTTTAATCAACGCACCTGCATTATGCTTCTTTTTTCCAAGTTCAGACTTTAGACAACGCACTTGCATTATGATGCTTTATCGTTGATCATGCTAGAATGAGAGTTTTCACGTTGGTATTATGTGCGTGAGACGTGATCCCTTACTATGAGAAAGATCAGAATAGTGACTCTGACACTCGACGAGCTATGTAGCGGGCTACGTTCGGTGTTTCTCTGAGCGATAGAATACGCAGCTCGACCGATATATCTCAAAAGATTAACGATCTGAAAAGGCAAAGTGCTGTTCATATTGCCCGTAGTACCTATAACAGATGGGGAAGGAGGGAGTCGCTGGATGCGGGTGACTCATAATCTATCGGAGACGACTATGTTCAGCAGTGGACTGTAGACAGGCTGTGGTGATGATGGTTCCGTGAGGATCCTTCCCTGGTCGAGCAGGCCCACCCATCGTCGCCCAGAATAGCTATAACTTTGTTCTACCACGTCTAAAACGTGGACGAAATTCAACCTGTCCCAATTCAGCAAACGCCAAGAAAATTGCGAACATGAATTTAAAAACATATATTTTTGTAATCATTCTCCTTGTGCCAACGGCCAAGGAGTTCCTAGAGCGTGTTGCTGGCCAAGTTAAGGAATTACAACGAAGAGTGCGAGAGATTAGATATCTACTGATCTTGCCGGAGGATGGAGGGATTTCTCGATAATTTCCAATATCAAAAATAACTTAATATGTTTGCCTACTCAAAGTTTAATAACACGTAAACCTGCTATTATTAAAATTTAATAAGCCAATAAGAAAAACAAGTTCTTAAGTATTTTATAGCAATCGGTGCAAAATAAGACAAACAACATTTTACCTTGAACCCAGCATATATTGGGTTATATATGCTATATGTATGCTTTATATAGTTATATATAACACGACGCCTTTCTGACTAAACTGAGTTCAAATGTATTTATGATGGCAATGCTGCTGTAATAATGGCGATATATTCTGGTTATTGCTGCCAGATGATATCTACTAGAATATTTGTAGTTTTTTTTTTATTAAATTGAGAGTAACAAACGAGTACACAGTTCACCTAATGGCAAGTGATTCCTACGCCCATAACATCTACATTCAATCATAATCAAACACAAAAAAATAAGAATCGTAATTCAGATGCGTCACCCTTGAAGACTGAGATGGAACGCCTGGACACCAGTAATAAAGGATCCCGGATCCCTACACTCATCAGACGAATCACAGCATCATTATGCTGCTATTACACTAGTATCCGTATGGTCGAAGTGACCCATTCATTCTGCAACTAGAAATAAACTGCAGTCTAGCTCTACCTATTTTAATATAGAGTAAGTGTATATAAACACAAAGACACTCACTCTTTGTTTTCTAGCCTATTCCCATGTAATGCATACGCAATAAGATCGGAGGAAGGTTTACATGCAGTGTCATGCACATGGGAAATACATACAACATACCTAGACACGAAAACTAAAATTTTTTGATACAAAAATATTCTTTATCTATCAGCTCTAATTAATGAATATCCTGCGAGGGTGGGGTCCTTCCCCAATTCTAACTGCTATATGTCCCGATATCTTAAGCAATAAGATTTTAGGAATAACTCTTTTTATCTATCTTATAACATATTTGGACAATTACTATCGCCAAGTAAAGAGTAAGACACCTGGCATCCTAGGGTTAGATCTAGCATAATTATTTATTGTTCATTTGTCCTATCTGTTAAGTTATTGCTGTCGATTTAATATTTTAACGCTATTTAATATGCTATCCCATCCCTAACAGGAGGAAGGCTCGTGATTGTCCCTTTTAGGACACAGCAAGGACTTTTGCCTTTAATAGTCACGAACAAAACAAAAGACAGTTTGTTCGTTGGTAAACAAAGCAGGAAATATTTGTAATACCTATTTTTAAAAAAGAAGGTTTATTTTATGCTAATTGCTTTTTTAAACTTGAAACTACGCATGGGGACGGCAATCAGAAAAACCAGCAGATATCGCCGAAAAGGGTATCAACAGATTTAATGTCTTTAAAAAATCTGTTGATACCCTTTTTAACACTAAATCAAACAAGAGACGTTTATTATATACAAACGAGCACACAGTTCACCTGATTGCAAGTGGTTTCTGCGGTCCATCTACATTCATCCTTGACAAGGAATCATAATGCAACAAACTAACAAATATATATATCTATATCTCTCTTCGTTCTTTATATACTATAAACATATTTTTATTGAAAACTTAAGTTAATCATATATTATTGAAACATTTATATAAATCGCCCTTAACCTTCTCTTGTGCCACTCAATTACGATATAACAATTGCGTTTATTCACTTCACTATTTATAATTTTTAAGTACGAAGTTAAACTAAGATAATTAACTACTACCTCCCTTATTGGGATATTCTTCTTTTTGTCATTAATTAAATTATATTTTTAATATAATTATACTTTATGCGGAGGGACTTAGCAGCTGTAACACAGGTCTAGGACCTAGCACGGCTACTGAAGAGAAAAAATTAAATGGTTTTAATTGTAATTGTAACTCAAATAAAAGTTACTACAAACTTGTACTAATGTCACTAATAAAGATTATTTATTTATTTTAAACATACAATGCTTGCACTTGGAGACACTGCTCTTCCATAACTACCCGTAAATAACAGGAATTATAAATATAACCTAATACCTTGGTTAAGTAGTAAAAGTATAAGGTAAATTTCTAGGACACATATCATAAAAAATCAGTAAAATAAAAATATACGAAGCCTATATAAAAATAAAAATTAATACAGTTACACAAACGCATACCGTCGTTTAATTAAACTCTGATTTGGTTTGATGGCCACCATATCTTCCATGCTAGATGAAAAACCAATGTGCCAATATGTTCTCTCTAAGACCCCTGATGACCCCTTAAGAAACAAAAGATGAATAGATGAATAATATATTTTTTTTCCATTCGACTATGAGTTAGCAACAGGAGCTGCTATAAAAAGATTCTTCTGTCCCATATATAAAAATAAAATCGCATTAAACTTTATAAAAACATCGATATCAATAATTGCGTCGCATCACTGCGTGTAATAAGTTTGCTGCTTGACTTTACACTTGAGAGCCGTACCGATGAGTAAATATTAAACCTCGCAGACGAAGGTTCCATGTTAAGAAATATCCGTTTGCAATCTTTTGCAGTCGGCGTCCAAATATTTGACGGAGTGCCAATATTAGACGATTTCAACTTGGATATTACAGATTACTTTTTTATTATACGTAGGTTAGGCTATAGTGGTAGGTCAGCTCGACCGGAGGTAGACCACGCCCTTACAGAATACCAGCGTGAAATAGCAGCATAGTGCTGCTATATTTCGTCCGGTGAGATCCGGATCCGGAGAGCTTTATTATTGATGACGAGGCATTCCATCTATGTCCTCAAGGGTGACAACGCATCTGCATTATGAAACCAACCAACAAATACCATGAGAATATATATTTTATTTGATTTTATTTTACAGTTTTCGGAAAAGTTACAGCTAGAATACTAATTACAAAAAGATAAAACTACACAAAGGCCAATTACAAGTTTTCATTTATAACATAAATACATGGTAGACTGGTTACAGATACTAATATAGATAGATATATATATATATATATATATATATATATATATATATATATCTTAATCAACAATTTCACTGATGTGTTGACAACACCGGGGATCGAACTCGGATCGGCTGCCACGGCTCAGCTTACCATCAATTATGATCAAGATATATATATTTATAATCAAGAGTTCTTTCATAAAACCTCTATATATAAACTGTACTAAATACAAAATGCAATCATACCCTGTGATATAGAGTAGAAGAGTATCAATAGTATTTTTGATATGACATATTTTCAAGTTAAATTGTTCGTAAAACTCCTTACACAGTGAAACACACAAATAAAGGATCGCAGGAATCTAACTGATTAAAATCTAACAACTAAAATCTTGTCCTAACGAACCAATGTCCAATGCGAATTTACAAAATCCAATCGGGCTAGACGACGGGAATAGATATCGTTGAAAAATAAAAGAAGAAATTAAGCGTTGTTAGCTCAATGTTTGCGTCTGTGAAACTTAAAGTCGCAGTTTCGAATCTGCCATTCGACTGTTATAAGAACAAGGTTTTCTTTTAATTAGCTAAGAATCTCATTGTAATACTTCCACAACACTGCTTGAGGTATCAACATGTCTACATGAGTAAACTTTAATCGGTTTTTTTTAAATTACAAAATACCTGTTAACCACGTCTCGTCTAAACTAAAGATATCAAAAGGATATTGATAATGTCCAAATATATAAGATATAATTTATTTATTTGTTCCTTATGTTCCTTAAATAAGGCTTACACAAGGGCGGACTTAATGCCCAATGGTATTCTCTACCAGTCAAGCCTGGGAGTTCGAGAGAATATGTTGGGAGGCATAAAAATAAAAAAAAGATTATTTATATAAAAATATCAAATTACAAATCTAAAGAAGTTACAAATATGCACGCAATATAATATCAGATGTTATTTCCCTTAAAAAAGAATCTTTACTTTGTTACTTATAGTACTACGATTCTAGAATTGTTTAATTTATTTATAACTTGCAATTTGTAAACCATTCCAACTAAGCTTGAAATATTTGCGCTTATTGATCCACGACAGCAGCCGAATGCCGGATGACTACGTTACTTTAAGTTTCGTAGTACACCACTAGGCTATTGACGCTTCATTTGACTATTGACGAAAGGCCCATTTTGTTGACTTACCTATATTTTCCCACATTTTAGCTTACTTAGCGTACAATACAAAGCTCGGAAAATGCGCATTGTGTGTACACTACATAACTTGCCACAAATTGAGTTCCTCTGTAGCTGTTTAAAAGGTTTTTTTATATTTCCATCAAGGCACGGGTCCCGTTACTCAGTCGGAATTAATAACAATCCTGGCCTGAATTAAATATACCTTTTTAGAACGTAATATTACGATATTAGTAAAATCCCTATACTTTATATGTATATATACACCCTTTTTTATTCCCTTTTTTATGAAATAGGTGGCAAATGAGCAAGTAGCTCATCTGATGGCAAGTGATACCACCGCGCATGGGCATCCGCAACACCAGAAGAGTTTTAGATGCGCTGCCTGCCTTTTGTTCGTCGCTAGCTAGGGATGGAGCTAAGGATACGAGCGAGGGATTCGAGGTATGAGAAGTAAGGAGGTAGGGTAAATTACAAAAACAACGCACGACGCATCTTCCCCGCACATCTGTCACTTAATTTTGGTCAAAAGATAACCCAGCCCCACCCTCACACACCGCTAGCTACCGAAAGGTTGCCTTAATCACGTATATTAAAAAAAATTACAACCCCTCATCCCGTATCAATGTCAAATCTCTTAAGCAGTCTCGTAACGTCGACTCTTCATTTCTGTGTCAAGATCTCTTGTTTCGAGTAGTTAGCGGTTCGCTAAGATTTATCACTTACAAATAACAAGTAGAGTGGAGCCCGAAGATAAAGCGGCTTTATTGACAATCCCCGATTCGATGGACGATTAAGTTTTTCGTCAATGACGCTTAATACTTAATCCTTATTTAGTACATAAGAAGCGTCGGTAGCCGATTTAAAGGTACTTTACGAAACTCAAAGTATATTTCGAATCCGCCATTAAAATATTGTCCTGATTCTTATAGAGGTCTTAAACGCCTCTGCGACTCCTCTGTTGGTGGATGTCCACGGGTGGCGGAGATAACTTCGATCAGGTGAGACAGTCAGCTGCTTGCTCGTTTGCCACCTATTCTATAATAAAAATCCTTCAAGGATTTGAGCTTAGTTGGAGTGATTAATGAGGATATATATTAATAGCATTGATAATTTTTAAGGATTTCTTCCTTAAAAATTAGATTTTGAACTAAACTTGCCCGCGTACTGTGCAATTGAAGACGAAGACGATCTTTTATATTTTCTTATAACATTAAAGATGACAAACGAGCACAGAGTGATGGTAAGTGATTAGATGAAATGTCCGGTCATCAGTAACAAAGATCTCCGGAGCCCTACCATCATTCCTACGAAACACAGCAGTTTTATGATGCCAGTTCGCACTGGTATTCCGTGGGGCCGTGGTTCTTTCTCGTTTGAGACCACCCATTTATGACTTGAGTTGAGCTAGGTATCTTTTTGTAAGTTTAAAAACATTTGCTACAAACTGGAAAGACTGTGGTCGCTACATTCACCAGTCAAAGCACATCAGCATTGCGTGGTTGGCTCGAATTATTCATGCCGTGGCTAGAAAAAAACTGTAGGGTGGCTCTACCTTTATTGAGGGTGGACTTAGGTGTATATGTATGTCTTTAGTTTAGTTAGGGATCATTTTGTAAGTTAAATAAAATCCATAAGTCGTTGTTATACTCGTAATCATAACTATGTTCATTTAAGGTTATGTCTATTATTTGCAAGTTGTCCAATACATAATGAAAAATAATTTCAAATTTCAAAGCAGCACGTGAATAACATTGGTTGTTCAGCAGATTTTCTAGTTACGAAGCAATTTTTGTCTACGCTTCGCTACAAGATCTCTTTGAAAGTCTTTTTCGCTGTCAAAATCAGCGCAGATTAAATTTCTTCAATGCTGAATATACTAAAATTAAAGGCTTGTTCCCTTTTTGTCCTTTGAATTTTGAAAATTCAGTTCGAATTATTGGTTCCTTTTGGGAAAGTGTACAGGGATTTTACATAGTATGACTTTTCCATCATCTTTGTATCATCGGACAACAAGACGCACGGCGGCTTCTCGTCCTTTCGTTGTGGATATCCCTCGCGTTCCAACGCAGTTATATATTTTATCGTCTTCAATTCCAACAGCGAAAGAATTAGAATAATTTGCCTACAGCAGCATTTCCGTCCGAGTATAATGTGGGTGTCTCTAAGAGAAAAGTGGATAGATATTTGCTGAGTTATCTCTCTATCATCATCGTCCACATTTACACTTTAGACCAGGGGATCAGAGATAAAAAGTATATATTCGTCAGTTTACAATAATATGATTCTCACCTCTGGGCATAAGCCTCTTCACCCATGGGAACTAAAATAGAATCCCTCGTCACCAACAACAAGGGTCTCCGGATCCCTACACTCACCAGGCGAAACACGGTAACGTTATGCTCCTATTTTATTTATTCTGTGAGGGTTTAGTTAAAAATCAAATTAAATAACTGTGTTTTGTTCTAAAAATAAACTCTTTCAACTTACAAGTGTATACAATTAACATAACAAATAGTCAAGGAAAGATATTGTCAACTAGATTTTAGTTAATTTCAGTGAAACAATGCAACGGCCACAATGGCTGAAAACGCTGAAATATATAGACGTCATGGAGAAGCAACTCCCGAAACTAAAACAAATGAAGTCAGTCATACAAAAGAACTATTGTTTTAAATTGCATACTTAAAATAGCACTATTTATTAATTACAAAAAAAAATTGTGTTATCTATTACGGTTACCAAACACGGCTATATAAATTATAAAACTTGACGTCAAAAATTTATCCCACAAAAAAGCAAATTATTGGTGCATCGTAATTACAAGACAAGACGCCTAGTTGTATTTTTTTTTATCGATGATTTATACTGATAGCCAGAAGGCTTTTACAACTACATCAGTTTTGACGGTTGCCGAGCGCTTTGTGTTCAGCCCACTTTCAAATAAGGAGGTAGCCCGCGAGGATTAAACCACTGTTACTTCTAAAGGAAACACACCTAAAGTTATTTCCCGTACTTCTTTATATATCGCTTTGTCTATATAGAAAAATGGGATGCCCCTTTTTTTCTATATAGAGAAATGCGACGGTTTATGTTGGAGTCGCGCCGTCTAAAACCCCATGTTGTTCCTCCATCGAGGCGTGTGTCGACCTGCGCTGGCTGACCAAGCGGCCCCTCCTCCGAGGCGAGGACATCCCCCTCTCCACTCAACCAAGCAAGGTGCGCCAGAACACGAGCGCGCCTAGGAAGTCGCACTCGTACAGAGTTCGAGTTGCTACTCGGCCTCCTCTGTAGGTGGGAAGCAGATAGCATGGGGCCAGGAAAGCAATAAACAATACCAGTCCCCGGCTGCGTATAAGATCTACGGCTCCGCCGCCAACCATAGTTCAGTCGCAGAGGACAGGGAATGCGGCAGAGGATAAACAATACTCTTAGCCCGCGGTTGCCCCCCGCCCCGCTTGATTCGCGGAGGGTAGGGAGAGACATACCCCTCCCTTCGCAACTCCACCTCGGATGTGGAGGGTGTGGATGATGGGCCCTCGCACCACCACCTCCGCCCCCCGCAGCCCGCAGACACGCTTCCAAGGGTCACCGGAGCGGCCTGTTCGGGCCAGCCATAGAGCGCCTTAGGCCGGCCGTTTTGGTTCCTCTTAGCTTCACCGTTCACCTGAGAACCCCACCAAGACAAGGCCCGTATGCTTTGTCGCCATAATTTTATGCCGAGTTTATGTAAACTTAATTTTTTTAATAACTTAACTATCCAAAAACTTCGCACTGCATATTTACAATCTTACATATTTTACATTACCTGTTTTTTATAAACTGTCTTTTAAGAAATGACGATGTGTAAGCGTGGTCGAGCTGATACATATATACGTGCTACGGATATATTTTAGCTACACAGTGGGTCTACCAATAATCCACAAACACATATTCTGTTTTTGCACTCTTTATTTGCATTCTTTATTTTTTAAATCACTTGAGTTCTTTGAGTATTAACAAGTTATTGTGCAATAACTATCAAAAATTAAGGAGAAAGTCGAGAATAGAAAAAGTCACGTGCTAGCGAGTGCGATCAATAAATGAAAAATATATACTTTTGTATTTATAAAATTATAATATAGATAAATTTAATTCATATTCCGAACTTATCTTATTCCTCTGTGATTTCCGTATCCATTGGAATTTCAACTGTTACTCCCGAGTCCATTAAAGGCACGGACGGAGTTAGTGTGAAAATATTATTTTTAATGTTCAAACTCTGCGAGATTACAGTTTTTAAGTTAAAAAGTCCGATTAAATTCAATAAAACCATTTAAACCGTTTACGGAATAAACAAAATATTAATAAATTCATCATTATTGTAACAGTCCATTTACAGGGCAGAATACAGTGTCAACCCCCACCCCCCATAACCCAGGCGCATGATGTCTCCCTGGTTCAATTCACCAACAACGTTATCTTCTGGTTATTGCCAGAATATTTTCATAGTGCTGTAAACACTTGCGCAAAAATAGAGGCACTCACTCTTCGTTGCCTACCCTGCACTGCAATTTTTTTCCGGGCGTGGTCCTGCCCTCACAGAACACCAGCGTAAAATAGCAGTATAATGTTGTTGTGCTTCGTCTGGGGAGTATAGGGATCCGGAGACCTTTATTACTGGTGTCGAGGCATTCCATCTCAGTTTTCAAGGGTGACAACGCATCTGCATTAAAAAATAAAAAAAGATGGAGTTACGAACTACGCAAGTCTGCGGGAAGTCGACGCACGCGGGAGGCTCTGGGTCGTGCTCTGTGGCAGTATGTGCGGGGAGGCCATGTCCAGCAGTGGACTAAATATGGACTAATGGGCTGAATTGATGATAACTGACTGACATTATTCCCTGGGCGAGAAGTGGCTCATACATTCGAAGTTTTTCCTCTACCTATTCCTGCTTGGAAACTTTATTAATTCTTGCAATTATCTTCTTAATTTAATTTGTCGAAAGTCAAATATTAAATACAATAAAACTGTTTATATGAATTGATTCTATGGATATATTATAGCTACACAGTGGCCCTACCAAAAATCCACACACACAAATTCTATTTTTGCACTCGTTTTACAATACGTATCCAAAATTAAGGAAAAAGTCGAGAAGTAAAAAATTCATGTTCTCCATGTTCGTTCGTTTCGTCATAAAAAATAAAAATATATACTTTTGTATTTATTGAATTATAATATAAATAAATTTTATTCATATTCCGAACTTATCTTATTCCTCTGAGATTTCCGTATCCATTGGAATTTCAAATGTTACTCAGAATCCATTGTCACGCTTGGAAGCATTATTACTTCTTGCATTAAATTCATTTGTTAATATAAGTCAAATATTAAAGACAACAAAATTCTTTATATCAATTGATCGTCTTATTTATTAATACAATCACAAAAGTGTGTTTATTTCCAGT
This sequence comes from Teinopalpus imperialis, assembly GCA_029286865.1. Lineage (NCBI taxonomy): Eukaryota > Metazoa > Arthropoda > Insecta > Lepidoptera > Papilionidae > Teinopalpus > Teinopalpus imperialis. The sequence goes on along the minus strand of JAGSMU010000001.1, from coordinate 1,252,448 downwards.
TCAGAATGCTACCGGAAAAATATTGTGCAATGTTATTCATAAAAAGTATTTTTAGAAACCTGCAAAGCCTGAGACGTAACGACGGAGCAACTTTTAAATTTGAAATTCCATTTCACGATACGCCGCTGAAAATAACTCGTGTAGTGTACCCACGCTCAGCGGCAAAATGTGGATAGAGCTAGTTTTATTCACGCCCGACATTACATCCGACGCTTTCATTAGTTTGCGTATAACTTTAATTTAAAACTGTCAGATGTAGGTTTCGTTTTAAAGAGAATGGTAAAGTGCAGAGATAGAAACAAAACAATATTACGTTCGCAAAATACGCTTCCGCCGACAAATTGCTATAGTATTTTATACAGGCGCTTTTTTGTTTTATCCTACTGTTCATTAAAGTTTTATTTAAAATCATGGATTAAATATAAACTTTTAATCTACTGTAATACCATGAGTATCTGTTTATACAGTTAGTTTAAAGTGTAATAATATATATATATATATATATATATATATATATATATATATATATATATATATATATATGTGTATATATATATATATATATATATATATATATATATATATGTATATATATTACAGAATAGCAAACGAGCATACAGTTCACACAACAACTGTGGTCCAAGACAGCCATATGCAGTCTCAACAAATATTCAAGATACGCATTCGTTGACGTGGCTGAGAACCAGTAGCTACCAGAACCAGATCTCTACACATACCAAGCGAGTACAGCAGCATTTTGCTGATGATTACTTAACGCTGATATTCTATTAGGGCGTGGTCCTTCCCCGGTCTAAGACTAGCTAAAAACAAGCTGTAACGAGGAACTACCACTGTATAATATATAGGAATATATTAATAGAATATATTAATAAAAGAGTATATTTATCTATCTATCATTATTTTTAACCATATAAGTAGTGACAAACAAAAACATATTTCACCAGTTGATGAAGTGATTCCTGAGGCCCATGATAAACACATAAGTTCTGGACGACGAATAGTTGCAGATGCTATGCTAACCCTGAGAACTAAGTTTCCGTTTTCTTTCTTTCACCAGATACCCAGTACTGCTGAGGTACACCGCGAACATAATTTAAACGAATAAATGAATAACAAAAATAACGCTTCTAAATAAAAAAGCGACACTCATAGAATTGTAATATTCAGACTTTATTACATTGAGTGTGACAAACGAGCACACAGTTCACCTGATGGAACGTGAGAGCTACATACATCCCCGATAAGTAAACATTGACAAGGAATCATTATGTACATGCGTTGTCACCCTGTACAGAGATGGAATACCTCGTAACCAGTAAAAAGGGTCTACGGACCCGTACACTCACCAAACGACACGAGCAACTTCACGTTGTTATTCTGTGAGGGAGTGGTCCTTTCCCGGTCAAGAAGACACATTCATGCTGCAATTAGGAACGAACTTAAGTCTAGCTCTAACACCGTTAGCGTATTATGCAGTGTCAATAGCCCAATGGTTTAGGATACGGTCTGCGAAATTTAAGGTTCGAATCCACATTTCAACTATTGTCGTCAACCATCTCCTTTTTTTTTTTTTTTTACATGGGGAAATGCCTACGCATACCCACCCCTGCTGGGGCAAGGGTGGGTTATGTCGGACTCGCACCGACTAAAACCCCATGGTGTTCCACCTTCGTCGCGTATGGCGGGGTTACGGGAACGCTTTCGCACACCTCCGCGACCCCGCCTGCGCTGGCCGGCAAGCCGGCCCCTCCTTCGGGGGGAGGACATCCATCCATCATCCGTCAACCATCTCCTAGCACAAGCATTTTAAGCTTTGTTGGAGTATTTCAAGGTAATGTTAGTAATGTAACAGTACTCTTTTTTAAAAAAAAGATAAAAATATATACGTGGTGGAGGTACACCACAGTTTGTTTCTAGCTGCAGAATCAATAGCTTAGCTCGAGAATAGCAGTGTGAAATAGCAGCATAATGCTGCTCCGTTTGTTCGGGTGAGTATAGGGATCCGGAGACCTTTATTACTGGTGACGAGGCATTCCATCTCAATCCTCAAGGGTGACAACGCATCTGCATTATGATTCCTTGTCAAGGATGTATGTAGATTTCATTGGTCGCAGGAATCATTTGCCATCAGGTGAACTGTGTGCTCGGTCGTTACTCTGAATGTAATTTAAAAAAATCTTTTCGTATATAATTCTTATTGAATAGATATTTACGGAATGTATATTATTTCGTTTTTTTTTTAATACCTGTCATTTCGAGTATTTTACAGCACTCATGGTCACGACGTAAAATATGATAAAGTTTATATTCCAAACTTATCGATTTCACACAGATTTCCGTATTCATTGGAATTTCAAATGTTACTACAGCGCTCCATTAAGTGCACGGACCGAGTTGTGGTGTGAAATTATTACGTTTATGTTCAAATTGAAACGATACTGTATTACAATTTTTTAACTTTATAGTTATAATAATTTAGTCCTATTAAATTCAATAAAATTATTTGAACGTTTCATGTATTAATAACAATTATGTCTTCCTGGACTATTTTGATGTCCAATATGTTCGGAGTGAGGTTCGGATGCAATGTCGTCGACATGGAATACATATAGTACATACAACCGACAGACAGCCAACAATAAAAACAATATAAGAATACCAGCGTAAAATAGCAGTATAATATTGCTGTGTTTCGTCTGGTGAGTAAATAATATAAAAGTTGTAAGTTATGGATTGGAGTAGTATTAAAACAAAGCCTACTTAAGGAGATCTATGTTAAGCTTGCTCTTATCTCCGACTAAGTTACTAACCATTAGAGTGCATCGTTACATCCATGTTGAAAAAAAACGTGTGGCGTTTGATTTGCTCGTTGATCCCTTGCGTCAATTGAAGACTCAAGTCTTATTATAGTAGCACCATCAAAGTGGCCGATATTAGAACGATTATTAAATGGATTACCAACGCAAGATACAGCATTTATATTTTATACTATACAAGAATAAGGTATTCTACGTAACTGTACCTACAATTATAGGTAACCACAACATGCTTAAAAATGTGTAAATGAATATAAACTAAAAAACAGGAATTCAAAAAAAAAAATTAATTGTTAACATTGATAAAAATTACGTTTAAATAAAAGTTAACTTGCTCTGGAATAAACAATATTAAATATGAAATAAAATAAAACTATTATCCGATCATCAAACAAAATAAACACGTTCAATAACGTTTCATTGGTATAATTTTAATAATAAGAAAAAAATATTAAAAAGTTGAATACAATTACTAGGAGAATTTAGGTTCATTTCTTTTCTTTTTATAAATTTACAAAATAATGTAATTAAGGAATATAATGGAGTATCGGGATTAGCATGTCACACGTACATATTAAAACAAGTAGTATTAAGTATTATATAAGTTTTAATAACATTATAGAATACTTCATATAAATTCTTATGAATTTATATATCGTGTGGTAACACAGATTAGTCTTTAACGGAAATATTATTTTACGGTTATTACACTAGCAGAGGTTTTTAAAATACATTGCTTACACGTTGTTACGTCACGGCGTTTGGTGTTATTATGAAAGGTGGGAATACTCGGGTACCAAATATTCTAAGACCTTATCGATAGAGTTTATCCGGAGCACTTTATTTCTTATGACGAGGCATTCTATCTCAGTCCTCAAGAGTGACGATGCATCTGCATTATGATTCCTTGTCAAGGATGTATGTAGATGTTACGGGCCGCATGAATCACATACCATCAGGTGAACGGTGTATGACACACATACATACATGTTACACTTAATGTAAAAAACAAAAATAAGGAATAATGAATTGTATGGTTTCAAAACTAGTACGAAAATTAAATTATACACAATCGCACAAATAAAAATAAATTCCTAACACGTCTGTAAACCGTAGTATCTTTTTTTTGTTTGACCTCCTATATAATTTCAGGGACAATTTGATCCCTTTCAACATTCAATTGTAGGGATGTAAGTGTAACAGTTCCGTGTGCGACGCGGCTTACACCCCAGGGGTGGGGGCGACCGGTGGGTATTGGGTAGGGTTGAATTCTGTGCTACGATTTATTTCGATGGCTCTTACAGACACTAAAGTTGAGATACACGAAGCTCGAGTCTGTAGGGTTCTAATTTTGTCTGTAGTATATTAATGTTTCGATAATGGTTTCGTTGATTCCACCAGGAACATGCCCTCATTCATTATATACTAGCAAAATTATACAACTATAGATAGGAAGCAGAAGACAATATTACGAAATTGACGCACATCTTCTTTGCTTCTAATATAGGTATTTATTTATCATTAATTAAGATGTCATGGACCATAGTTATCACTTGCTAGGAAGTGAACTGTGTGCTAATTTATCACACCACATATTATAAAAAAAATAGGTGCCAATTTCTCATCGACATAAAAGACCGGTGATTTGAATCCCAGTTTGGAGACTCTAAATATTTCGTAGAAGAAATGCTTCAATTCTCGGAAACATTTAAGTTGCTAGAGCAATAAATATTTAAATTCTTTTTATAATAGAATCTAGACCATTCGCGATGAAGACGCTACGCGACTTGTGTTACTTCTTTGAAGCCGCACCAAGAAAGCAGAGCATGTCCTTGAAGCATGAAATTGTGGGAAATGCGGGCATGAATGTGTCGTCTCGGCAAAGAACCACGCTCTCTTCGAATATTAGTGTAAAATAGCAACATAAACCGGTTGTGTTTTGTCTGCTGTGAGTAAAAGGATCGGAAGACCCCAATGAAGGTGAAGAGGCATTCCATCTTCGTCCTAAGGGGTGACAATGCATCTGGATGATACGAAGGAGGTGATAAGATCGAATGTGTTTAGGGATGCAATAATCACTTACCATCAGTTGAGCTGTGTGCTCATTTGTCACCTTTAATACAATAAAAAAGTATATATCAACACCTTACATATACACATATATCTAACCTTACACTACATATTTGCATTGATTTGATCAGATAAAACTTGGACTTGAAGGAAACCAAAAGATACTAGATCAAAATTGTACGTTATTCTACACTTGTTGTCACCACTTTGGCTGCCTATGCTTTAGCCAACAAAGGACTCGTTGATGATGCGGTTAAAATCTAGCTACAGCATGACTCAAAGTAAAGTAACAACCTATATATATACATAAATTCCACTGCTGGGCATAGGCCTCCTCTCCTGTATTGTAAATGTACTTCTAGAAAAGCAGGTTTCCTCCCGATGTTTCCCAACACCAAAGCACGTGGAAAAATAACACTAAATTGCAATTAACACTTGCACCGACACGGGGATTATGGAGCGCTTAGAGACTGAGCTGCGACGGCTTCAGTATGTCTCAACTATTCAGTAAACTTAAAAGCTATTAGTTAATCTTTAAAATGTATAATGAATTATTTATAAAACTCTTATTTGTAAAAAAAGACCCTGTACTAAAACTAGCAACGCACCTACAGAACGTCTCGCGTTGCGGATGTTTATTGGCGGCGGTCATCACTTATCAGATGAGCTGCTTCTTCGTTTATCACTTATATAAAATTTGATGAGCGCTGTGTACGATGTGCCACTGTCCCTACATGCCAGCTTCAGTTTGGGGTCAAGAAACGGTGGCTATTGGATTTTTCGTGGATTAAATTTCCAAACAGTTCGCCATTTGCGGAAAATTGGAAGCCGAAGTATCGTATGCCGTTCGAATAAATATGTAAACCTTTATACAGCCTACGGGTGATTTCACAAATTGAAAATCCGAGCGATGAATAACATATTATTAAATGAATATGATATGTTATTTTTTTTACTTCTCAAATCCATATTACCGCTAGGTCATATTAAAAACTAGATACCTATATACGCTTTTAAAGAACAAATATTGGTGGATGCAGGGTCCCAGTTCCATCTCAGTGGCCAGGGACGACATTGAATGTCCATCTAAGCTCTTAACATGATCTATGTCCACGTATATATTATTTATATACACATATATATATATATATATATATATATATATATATACATATACATATACATATACATAAATCCATTAAAAAAAGAAAGAAAGATCTTATGTTTAACGCAAATATTAATTAGCACAAGGAGATGCAAAAATAAAGGTAGCAAGAGTTAGTAGACTCAGCGTGTACTGTATGAGGGTCACACGGTGCTGGTCTCCAGCCTACCCCATTCTCAGTAGCACGTCACATCAGAAGGAGGGTGAATATTAAATGTAAAATGGTAAAATCCTATACACGTATAATAACATTGTCGGCAGCATAAAGTAACTCTAATAAAACATCTTTGTTAATTTGAACTTCGTTTTAAATGTTATTGGGTCAAACTCACTTTTTCCAAATCGAATATTAAGTTTTAGCCAAAACATCAACAACAATATCAATACTCCTGCTGCAGCCTTTGTCAATGTATAACACAGTAATCGCGGTTACAGTACTTGATTGTACTTAATTCGACCAGTCGGGGAACTATAATTGTGTTATTACAAATTATTGGTTTTCTAGTCTGGATATGTTGTGTATATGTGCCTGTCCTTTGACACTGCATCTGACCCAGAAAAGGACATCGAGTGAGTGCCGCCGTTTCTCCTCATCGCATCATACTTTATTGTATCGTCATCACCACAGCCTGTCTATAGACCACTTTTGAACATAGGCCTCCTTATCTTTTTTTTTAAACGAATATTATCAATGTTTTTAACATTAAGCTATTGACGCTATATCCTGAGATCCTAATAGAGATCGTGAGCCAACAGCATTCATCTACTTCCCGCAAACTTGCAAGGGTTTGCATTAAGTTGGTGGTCGTCTTACTTTAATTACAGTCATGCCTATTTAACAATATTTCTTCTTGTTCCAGGTTTCGTATGCTACTATCAAGCTAAATAATCATCAAAAGGGGGAACTGGACCAGATGCCAAAGGTACTTCAATTAAAATATATTAAGATAAACATATGGACTTCGTGGTGAGCCTGTAATATAAAATTAATACGATTTAATAATGCCGCTCTATCAGACCGTACTTGTTCTTGAATAGCCTGAGAACCGTATTGTTACTTGCAAGCCATCTGGGATTCTAACTACCTCCAAAACATTTAAGCCCTAGTCCCTAAGCTACTACCGCATCTGGACGGAATGGTTAACCTTATAAAATCAAATAAACAATAATTACGTCTCCATAATATAATGTAAAAATACGTTTGATAAAGAACGAAATACGTTTCAAGAAAAGTTTCTTTATTTTTTTTTGGTAATAAAATATGTTTCAAATGCAAATAAGGTTTATTATATAATATAAGCAAATCGTAAATTCGTCTCAGCTGAGCATTACTCAAGTGTGTGTCAAACCACAACCCCCGTACCAAATAAATATTGGTTAGGGCCGGCTTGTAACTTATCTATTCGGGTTCCCTACATTTAACACGCGTGGAATTTTATTGCGAAGGGACAGAATATATACGATGAATGGAAGTACATCTATGAGAATTATTCGTGAAGTATATTTTAAGTAAATGATAGACAGTATTATTTATATATATATATATATATATATATATATATATATATGTATATATATATATATATATGTATGTATGGTATGTTATTTTTTTATTAGTAAAACTATTTCTAATTCATTATTATAATATATATTTTTTCTTCTTTTTTACAATGTATGCACTACACCTACCACAATGTCTCGCCACGCCACACACACAGAATGCTTTACGGCATTAAGTCCGCCCTTTGTATCCCTTTTTGTAAGGTGTGACCAATAAAGTATAAATAAATAAAATAAAATATATTATCAAGACACAGTTCATCCGATGGTAAGTGCTGCTAATGACGTCTACATTTATCATCTACAAAGTATCAGGATAAGCATGGGTTGTCTCCATTGGGGGATCACCTATCATTCTATCATCGGATTCCTACACGCACCATACGAAACCCGGCAGCGATATACTACCAATTAAAAATATTAGGGAGTAACAAACGACCACTCAGACCACTCAACTGTAGTCCATGGTGGTGAACGCCCCAGGTCTATCCTCAACAAAGATTCAAGATGCCCAAGCGTTATCAACATTGAGGACTGAGATGGCTATACAGTACTGGATAGAACATCACGCTACCAGTAACTGGGAGACCCAGCATCCCTTATTATTAAGCCAAAAACAGTATTATTATGCATTCGAAATAATACACTGGCATTCTGTGAAGGTATGGTCCTCCTCCGGTCGAGCTGACCCTTTCATGTTGCAAGCTGCATCAACTTTCCACTAATTATTATATTAACGAGGACATAATTATAATTTTCTTGCCTATTTTAATTAGATATGAATTTAAAATGTTAGCAATTAAAGCTTGTGCTAAGGAACCCTAAAAATCAAGAATAAACATATCCCGTACAAACGTAACACAGGCACGCCCCCGTACTCGGTTTTAATGTATTTTTTTTCCCTTATAATATTTTCTTGCTTTAAAAATGGCAGGAAGGAAAAATAGAGGGTCGCGTTCCATTTATTCTCTCACACATCGCGCCCACCATATTTCACCGAGATGCCCCACAACCTCTGAATTATTTATATGATCGCGATAGCAAGGAATTTATTTTGTTATCTCGGCTTAACGGAAGACACTGGACACCGGCACGCATGAGTGATGTAAAACAATATATCAGAGGTATTGATGCGTATGATGCTATTTTGTTTTATTGATTTAATTTAGCGGGAAAGATCAAGATGACTGATTTGGACCTAGGATGTCGAAGTAATTTTATTTAATAAACAATGCTGTAAGTATTTGTATTTAAATTTATAAGTTATCTGTTGGACATGATCTTTCGAATAAAATTATTTTAGCAAAATATAATAGAACCATGCTTCACGTATGAGCACGGAGCCGACCAGGTCTAATCCAATATTTTTATTGAAATGGGATCAATAATTTAGGAACTTTGAAAATAACAATCTATATTTACAATTATGGCCTATGAGAACGCCTAATTTGTCACTTCCGTAAGCGGGTAATGACTTTTTTTTTCAACTATCATCCTTATAGTTTTGACTGTGCCCAATAAGAAATAGGCGGAAAAAATGAACTCGCGTTAAAAACAATCTTGTTACGTCAACAGATAACGAAACGGACTCGTGTAGTGCGAGGCGAATGTCAGTTTAATTGGGGTCAGAACTTTGGAGAGGCTAATCCCGCAACAAACTTGCCATGTCATTGTTAGGGCTGGTCCTTGCCAATTGAGTACAAACGAGTACCTTATATTTTCATACGCATAAGTTTGCTTTAGCTTTTTATGACAACGACGTCATAAAAAGCTAAAGCAAACTTGATGCTTTTATTACAATAATTTTATTACAGTTTTTTTTGTTTTGTGTATGTGTTGTATGTATGCTGTTGGTCCAGAGACCTTTACAGCTTTATCTAAGTAGCGCGTGTCTGAACAATACTATATTATAGCTAGAATTTAGATGTAATAACTCCCTTTTATATAACAGAACGAGCCGAGCTTCGAACCTCCTTATGAGGGGCCCTCGGATCGCATATCACCCCCTCTGTTGTCGTCGACCTTCTTCGCCCACAGGGTTCGGAGCGAAGCGGTGGTGCAGTAGCAGTCTCCACGCCATATTCGCAGCATTGTCGTTTCGGGTCTCCCTACTCAGCGGGCCTCCCGCTCGCGAATGTAATTAGATAAAGCTGTAGAGGTCTCTGGACCAACAACAATACTCACACACATAAAAAAAAAAAAGAATTTGTAAAAATACAGAGTCGCTCACTACCACCCCCACCCACACCCCCTTACGTAGTGTAATGTAATGCATGTGCTATGAGATCGAAGAAAGGTTCATAAGCATTGTCAAAAACAACACAAACATACAGCACTCCACCTCATAACTGAACAGAATGTGATACACCAGTATTGTTCCTGAGCTGCGAATCTAATCCAGAACCCGCGGTCAAGCGGTCAGGTATGTCACTATGCAGGTATGGCAAACAAACGTCAGTTATACGAATAATATTATTATCGCTCAAAGGCAGTCCATCCTAGTTTTTTCATTCCATCAGATTTTGACTCAAAACCTGTGTCTGTATTACTTAAAGTCGATTCGTGTTCAGTCCCATGGATTTGTTTGCCAGTCATATTACTCAAATAAACATTATAACTGCCTCCATCACAACAAAATCGTGCTATTAATAAAGCGGTCTAAATAAATTTACTTCTCTATTGACGGAGCTATACTTATACCAATAATTAAATCTACCTATAGGGATCACGGGTCACATGGATCTGTTTTTCACCCATATTACTCAAGGAAATGGCGTTACCACTTCTATCACAACAAAATCGTGCTATTAATAAAGCGGTCTAAATAAATTTACTTCTCTGTTCACGTAGCTATGCTTAGACCGATAATTAAATTGTGTCGGCTCTTCAAACTGGTGTACCCCAGTTTTACTGCCAGCCATCAAGAAGTTTGCAGGGAAATCGCGGTGGCCATTCGTCCGGGTAACGACTTTTTCGACAATTAATTTCCCCGCTTACATTTTCCGTTTTATCGGCCGTTTTAATTATTAATCTTGGTTACGTAAATGTTTCAAATGTAAATTAATAGATAATGGTACAATGGGTGGGTTTAAGATTATGAGACGTCGCAGTTTAGTGACGTGGCGATTTTTTCTTGATTATTATAAGGGTAAAAGCTTGATTATTATAAGCGATGGTGAGTGATGAACGTGGCTCAAGATATCCACATCCATCCTCAACAAAGATTCAAGATACACATGCGTTATCGCCTCTGAGAACTGAGATGGAATGACTTAGAAACTGTATTATATATATATATATATATTTATATATACATTATTAATGATTCATGAGTAAATACAGATTGCAAAACTCGCCAACCCTCTTAATGTTTGTAAGTACGACAAAAACAAAACAATATTTTTTAAACTGCTGCTACCTCTTTGCTAGCGTCTTTAATTAATTTTCTTTTAGCCAACTTTATCTCGATTCATAATAATTCTCTACGTCTATTGCCCATTTGCGTTTTGAAACTTGATTTTCTACAGCTATAATACAATACGTGACTTTTACCGAACCGTTATGTAAAGTCTTCAATTTTCATCAAGAGTTGCGGGTTCAGTGTCTAAGCACTCGCTTTGACTTGGGCAAATACATTTCGAATCCCGGTGCTGGTAAAAGAAAAAAAATAATATATAATAAAAATAGCGGTTAAGTCCGCTAACTTGAACCCAACCTGAACCCATCCAAATTGGAGCTACGTGGTAGACTACGCTCCAATATTCTAGACAGGAGGTTTCCATGTCCAACAGTGGGATATATAAATATATATATATATATATATATATATATATACATATATGTACCTCGTTGGTTTTGCACATTTTCAACTATTTACAAATATTGTAAATATTTAAAAATGTAATGTAAATAGTTTTAAAGTACATGTCACATCATAGACCAACATTGACTCCAAACTGTTTTATTAAAGATTTTACCCAACATACCACAACCGTAGATACAATTAATTAAGACAATATTGTTATTAATTACACCGTATACTACGAGTATTATTGATCTAGATTCAAGGAAATTACTTTGGGCCTTACAAATGTTCCCGCTTGCTTTTCAATCATACTTGTTAATTACAAAACTTTTTCTAATTTTCACATGACACATGCTAATAACACACTTCTGCATGTAACCAATCTTGGCTGTGGCTCCTCTGACTTTTGGCAGTTCAGCAGGACTCACACGACAGGAGGTTCCCCGTGGCTGACTTCACTCGGTCACTACCACACCACTAGCCACAGAGGAAGGCTAGTCCGACATATCCCTCTAAAAGATGGAGGTGTATAAAAACTTGATTATGAACATGTTGTCTATTAGACAAGACAAACAAAGAAGAACATAGGTATAGCTGACTAGAAACATCAATGCTCTAAAAAGTCTGCGATTATTATTTATATCGGCCCCAACATTACATCTGACTCGTTAAACTAAAAATCCTCGTAACGCACCTCCGATTCCTACTAAAGAAAAAGATAGGTAGGCTATTGGAATGAAAAAATCCTAATTGCAATAGATACGAAGTGAAATTAAATTGAATCCCAAACCAACATGACACTGTCAACTAAGACTAAGACATTGTGAGCTCTCGAATTAAAATTAATATTTATAAACTGAATAGCTGACGACCAATTTCTAAGTGCTGAATACTAAAACTGCTAAAGCACTCAAAACGTTGCGAAAACTTGAAATAAACGCGATAAAAGCCGTATTAGTTTTGTTCAAAGTAAGTACACGCGTAAATATAAAGAAATCATCTTGTTATTATTGTAAAACAATTTTAAAAACGACAATTTATCGCTTGTTAGAATTTTATACTTTTACTTAAATCCCTGATTTTTATCGATGCTACATTCATTGAAAGAGATTTTATTGCGCCGTCGCTTCGGAAAAAGGACTGAGGTGTCTAAATTCGAAAACCGCAATAAAGCGTCCATTTACGTCCGCGACGGAATGATTTAATCATTGTCTTTTTCTTTTTACCTTTTTCTTTTGCAATCTTTTATGTTTTGTTACAAAGGATGTCTTTGTTACTATAGTTGCATATTGTTAGAGTATTGTTATATTTTTAAAGCAGATTCTGGGTTGTATGTCAGTGGATCAAATCCCAATCCAAGAGTTATATCTGTGGATTACAAATTTATTTATTTTATGGTCTGGGTGTTTTGTATATATGTCCTAGATATTGCATCCGAACCTTCTTCTGAACTTATTGTGCGTGCATTACATTGAACCAAAACAGATGACGAAGCACAGATGATGGCACTATAATATATCCTGAACAGTTGATATCATCTGGTAGCTATAATGCTGTAAATATTGACGCATGAGAATTCAGATGGAAAAATCGTCACCGGTAATAATCCGGATCCCTACAATCACTAGACGAAACACAGCAGTGTGTGTGAAGGCTAGACCTTCCCCCATCGAGGCAACCCATTGAAGTTGCAAGACTATATTATTTAATTTATTTTTAAATATTTACGACAAGCTTTATATATGCGGCTTCACTTATGGATTTATGCTCGTATATCATGACAATTTCAGGGTTGCACAAAATAGATAACTTTCTAGCATAGATTATTATCTGCCAACCCTTCAGGGTGACAAGCGTAGCTATTAATTACATTACCGCGGAGTTCCACAGTCGTATTACTTGCCATAATTTTAACCTTCAGAGTTTTGTTAAAATTACATCACCACAAAGGTTGGCAATCCACTACTATGTGCTTTACGCCAAATTTTCTGTCACACACAACTAATCTGTGGAATCACCAGTCACCAGCGATATTTCCGAACCAATACCACTTAGGGACCTTCAAAAATCCTGATCCTAAGCCTTTCTTAAACGCCAGTAGTGCATCTGCAGCTCCTCTGGTGCTATTCATGAGCGGTGGTCATCACTCACCATCGTGTGAGCCTGTTCGTTTGCCAGCTATTCTATAAAATATCTTGAAATATTCCTCTTTTTTATTCAATTGAGAGTAACAAACGAGCACACAATTAACCTGATGGTAAGTGATTCCTACGGCCCATGACATCTACATTCATCTTTCACAAGGAATAATAGTGCTGATGCATTGTCACCCTTGAGGACTGAGATGAAATGCCTCGTTACTGCAACATTATGCTGCTATTTTACGCTGGTTTTCTGTTAGGGCGTGGTCCTACCCCAATCGAGCTGACCCATTCACTCTGCAGCTAGAAACAAACTGCAGTGTAGCTTTACCACTTTATCTCTAAGATAAGCAGGTTTCCTCACGATATTCTCCTTTACCGCGGAGCACGTGGTAGACCATAATTTTAAATGGCAACTAACAGTATATTAGTACCCACTGGGGTTAAACTAGGTTCACTCGTGTGACGTGAATTAAAATGGAACGTTTAGACACTGAGCTACGACGTATTTACGTTATTGTCACGCTTGAGTTTGGCTTTCGAAAAGCCTCAAATATCTTAAAAATTGTTAACTCTTACCGATCTAGATATTCAATCTAGGATATAATTAACCGTAGAATATTTTTATACGTACAGAGTCGCCACTTTGTGTAATAAATATGAATGTGAATACGAATTAATCGACCATGCATGAACTAGCGTCATCTATGAGTGAATAGCTGCAATTTTACATAAGTAATTGTTTGTTTTTCCTATAAGCACTATATTTACGTATTTTTTACAGATGAGAGTGGCGTCAGCATGCTTTGCGCTACTGGCGTTGAACTATGCTATCCTGGTAGCTGGTGACGGTAAGTTTATAATAATTTTATATATTAGTTTTACTAAGCCATTATTTTCTATATTATTAGTGCACCCCGCATTTGGCGGGACAGTTCCGATTTTTAAAAATTTGTCCCGCATCATTTTTATGTTTAATAAAGTCCCCATTATTGGAAAGATTTAAAGCTACAAAACTATAAACAAGAACGGAGGGAGATTGGAAAGGGAATATACGTTTTTCGGCGGCCATGTGGGCTATTTAGCCTGGATATGAGATTTATATTATTTTTGAGATGCTTATCAAAGTTCTTACTAATGATCAGTTATTAGAATTCGAGCGACGTTGTTTGGATTAGATGAACAATGGCATTTTTTGCTTGAAATGCTTAAGAATTTTAAAAATATACTATCTTTCGAAATCGTACTGTTTACCTCAATTATAATATATATATAATATTATTATTTATTACTATTATGCGGATTTTTATTAAATATATGCGTATGCCATTGCCCAAGAACGATGATAAAGTGACACTGCAAATTGTATCTAGATCCAGCATGAATGGTTTGGTTAAACCGGGAAAAAGCACGCACTCATAGAATATCAGCATTATAAACATAACAAAATTGTATAAAGCAAAATAGCAACGTTAACGTCGTTTCGTTTGGATGTAGGTGTGTAGGAATCCGGAGACTTTTCTTATCGGTGACGAGGCTGTCGAGTCCTCAAGGCTGACAATGTATTTGTGGTGAACAGATATCATAAGGTGAACGTTATGCTCGTTTGTCTCCCAAATGCAATATAAAGAGTTTTTGCGTGTGTTTGTGTGTGTGCGTGTGTGCTTGTGTGTGCTAATGTACACTAATTGCAGCTGATTGCTTTCACAACATTTTTTAAACATAATTTATTACTATTAAACAGGTTTACAGTTGCAACTTTGTATTTGAATGTATGTATTTAGAGTCCGACACACAATAGAAATTTTAGATAATGTTAACATAAAATGCCCAGCCCGATAAGACTAAGAGACTAAGAGCAACAAACGAGCACACAGTTCACCTGACCCTTAGTGATTCCTGCGGCCAATGACATCAACATTCATCCTTGACAAGGAATCATAATGCAGATGCGTTATCGCCCTTGAGTCGCACTCACCAGACGCAGCACAGCAGCATACTGCTATTATTTGTAGCTGGTATTCTGTAAGGGAGTGGTACTACTCCGGTCGAGCTGACCCATTCATTCTGCTGCTAGAAACAAAATGCAGCGCAACTCCACTCATAGGACTTATCCGCAACTAACCGTAAAAACATTGATTTTGATTCTGTACTGTCAATACAATTGTTGACAAAGAAAAAGTATAAATGAATTAATATTGTGTACTTTTCAATTGGACGGCCGCGTGATGTCGTGATTGGAATACCTGGGCAGCTGTTTGCGTTACGGCACTATAAAATATTCCGCTCAGTTGATGTCATCTGACAACAATCAGAACTTATCAATGATTGTGTGTTTTTTTAGCTTAGTTTATAATGTACATCTTAAGAGTAAATCGTGATTGAAGTAAGTGTAACAAAAGAAGTTTTGCGTTATTGTTCATTCTGCAGAGTCGAATGACTTCTTACCAAATGAATTCTGTGAACAATACATCATTCCAATCTGCCGATGGCCGACCTATTTTAGTTTGGGGGAAATGTCAGCAAATAAAGTTAATGGATCTACCCTTCGCAGCCGTGACATACGGCCTTTTAATTTGGCCAATTAGCAATCATTGAAATATATGTTTTTTTTTTACATTTGACTATACAAATTATGTGCCTTTGCCTCCTGTTTTAATTTAAAAAAAAGTAATAAGTAATAGCCTATTCATATAAATTTCACTGCTTAGCATGAGCCTCTCGGCTGGAGAAGCTGTTAGAGTGTAGGTCTCCACGCAGCTCCACTGCGGAGAGACTGAAGATGTTTTCGAAATATTTCTTTGGCTATTCATTTTCGTATTTGAGACAACAACCATATGGGATCAACTGTGCAGGATATATTATAGTGCCGTACATATGCGCGCAAGCACTCACTAGTCATACCCTTCTCTAGTCCGATGTAATATATTTGCAATAAGATCGGAGGAAGAAACAGACGCAGTACATTAGGGACACGGGACATGTACACAACGCACCTAGACCCGAAAAACAATAATTTATAGTACAAAAATAGTGTACGGCTGAAAATCGAACAAAGGACCGGCGACGTAGCAGCCTACCTACAGAAATACTTTTACTCGGCTGAGAATCGAATGTGCTTCGCCAGATGAATAAACGTGTAATACCACCTCATATGCACTCGTACAGTTTGCCACGCACGGTGGCGCTGTGTAACGAAAAGTTACTCTATTTCTCGTTATTAATTTCCCCAAACATTATGTTGCCACTTTAATGAAGTTCGATAGCAAATATTAAAGTAAACTTTGTATTGAAATATAACTAAACAAGTTACGTTAAGTTTACTTACCATCAATATAATAATCTGTATCAATATAATTTATTATATTTTTAGCAATTGTAGTGGTTAGCACACGAGGCTCACGAGTATAGAGCCACGGTGTTGGTAATTACTAGTTTAAGCGTGAATTAGTTATGCCTCATAAAAGAGCAGCATGAAACTAACAGCGTAACACTGTTTCGTATGGTGAGCGTAGGTACAAAGACCAAATCACAGATGACGAGGCATTCCATCCCAGTCTTCAAGGAAGTCAATGTATATGCATCTTGAATCTTTGTTGAGGATCGATGTAGATGTCATGGGGCACAGTCTTCACTTACCATCTGGTGAACTGTGTAATTGATTGCCATATCTAATATATATATATATATATATATATATATAGAATATATATGTATATATATATATTTTTTTACATTGAGAGTAACAAACGAGCACACAGTTCACCTGATGGCAAGTGATTCCTACGTCCCATAACATCTGCATTGATCCTTAACAAGGAATCATAATACGGATGCGTTTTCGCCCTTGAGAACTGCGTTGACTGCCTCGTCACCAGTATTAAAGGTCTCCGGATCCCTACACTCCTGGAAGAAACACAGCAGCTACTATTTTACGCTAGTATTCTGTGAGGGAGTGGTCCTTCCTCGAGTTGACCCGTTCATTCCGTAGCTAGAAACAATCTGCAGCGTAGCACTAGAAATATTTTTGAATGTGAGTGATATATATGCGATAAAAATGAGTTTTTTATGAAACTTTGCGTGACAAATATGTCGTGTAAACATTTACATCTTTTCTCAGTTAATATTCAAACTCCACATGCGTTGTTAGCCTTGAGGTATGAGATGAATTAGCTCTTTAGTAGGATCTCCAGATTACTATATTGATATACATTACGCTACTTTTTCAAGCCTGTATCCTACTACAGCACATACAGATTGTAAAACAGAGGAATTAATGTTAAAGATACGTTGCGATAATAACCGAAGAAGCCTTTTATGTTACCTCGTTTCTCCTATTGATCGTTACAATGCTTGACACTCGCACAAGCAATGTGTATAAGCGCTAAGAAAGGAAAACTAAGAAGCCACGTCGCTAAGAATGAGGAATCTTTCATTTCTTATCGCGACTTACAGCGGCCACTCACGAATATCAAACCTCAGAGAGACGCGAGAGCTCCTGATATATCTCTTCATATATCTCACAACTCGCAGGATTGACTGCGGCGCGCGCGTACATCATTCGAAAAAAAATATTGTACGTATCTCGGGGATTAAATGGAATAAGGATATGAGAATTTTAACAATACGAGGTAATCATATTTTATAAATACCAACGTGAAATAGCGCTGCTAAATTTCGTTTTATGAAAGAAACCATAAACCAGCGAAGGATCAGTGAGATAATGATATCATAATCTTCCTGATTCCTTATCTATAAAGGACGTGCGTATCATTGATAACTTATCATTACGAATAGTGGTAAAGCAAATTTGCGACTTATTTCTATAATAGCTTCGATTCGATCGAAGTTCAACGCTCTCACAGAATACCAACTTGAAATAGCAGCATAATACTGCTGTCTTTATTATGGTGAGTGTATGGATCTGGAGACTCTATTAACCCTGCCCTAGGTAACGAAACACTCCTTTTCCATCCTCAGGGATGAAATCTCATGTGCGTCTTGAATCTCTGGTAAGTATGTATGTTGATTTCTAAGTTTGAAGTCTTCAGTGACTATCAAGTCAACTGCGTACTCGTTTTTCCAACCTATTATTCTATGAAAATGTGTTTTTCTTGAACTAAGGTGATAATTGTTAATACAAAACTTTCGAAAGAAATTTTCTTTAAATCTGTTGAACTGTATGCTCGTATCTCATCCCTAAAATAATAAAGATCATTTACTGTATGTTGAGTAACATAAATTCGTAAAAGATATGCTACACATATTAAATAACTATAAATAAAATTACCTTCACAACTTCCAACACCGGTGCTTTTATTGAAATGAAATAGAAGCTACGCGAGTTAATAACTTCCCTGAGTGGAGGATTATTTTTGTACCGTGATATGAATTATACAACGCTGGTAAAACTGGGTCACATTAGTACATTCCACGTGTTTCTACTTGTCAAGTGAACTGTGATTCTAAATTTGTTTTTCTGACGCTATTTGCGTCATCATATGTCAATTATCTTCTATCCTATAACACTATGTGTTTATAACGCTTACATAATTTGTGTTGCGTCAAGTGTTAATCGTTAAGTGAAACGTGGTTGAAAAATGTTTATTCTACTATTTATTTCATTATTTGTTAATTTCCTTTTGGCTCATTTCACTATATATTTATAACGTTTGCATGATTTATGTTGCGTCGTCAAGCGAACCGAGATTTCTAAATGTTTCTGCGACTTTATTTCACAAAAAGACGAGTTTGCACAGGACTTCATGGCGTCCCATACTTTCATTCATGAATATCCCACTTTTTTTTTGACCAATTGATCCAAAAATAACAAATAGAATATATATAACTCTTCAACATTCCATCAAAGTATAAATCACTTTAATAACAGTCAAAGTTTTAAAGTCTCGCTCGTTTACAACGACAATATGTCCCGGAATACGCGTGAAATTAACTCTTAAATGCAAATTTGTTCGCAATATGTTTTAAAAGGCAATTTATACTGCTAAGATGTTTCGATGACTCGAAATGAAAAACTATATAAAGGAACTACTGCTGGGCTTGGCCTCCTCTATAGAGGAGTTCCATTAAGCATAGACCACCATTAGCCTCCAGTGCGTATTGGCGTACTTTACATATTTTGCATTTTATTATTGGTCACTAAGGTTTCCTCACGAAGTATTCCTTCATCGAGCAAGTAGTAAATCATCACATAAAATGCTATTAATACTTCAATTGCTAGCATCGGGCATTGTGCTCGGTTTGCTCGCGTACCGTGATCTAATAGTGAGCATATTTTTTTAATATAATTTGGGGCATCTACTGTATGCGCTATACATGAAAACGATCTTAATCCATAAATACATAAAGTTAAATCTGATGCCATGCACTAATTAATGATTGTTTATCTATTGTTATAATTAGCGGTTATCATATTATATAAAAGAAATAATGGAGAAAATTAAACAATTACTGAATCGAAATCAAAACAAAAAACAGAATTGAATTATCAAAATGAAATAAATCAAATAATATCATAATAAAATAATTACATAAGATTTTCAAATTAAATTAAATGAAGTCACAATCAAATTCAAATTAAGTATCAACAATTTAGACACTTGAAATAAAAAATATATATTTCAAAGACATGTCAGGTCCGAATTGGATATGGCATAGAAATGTGTTGTGGACCTCATGTTCCACCTCTACAGAGGAGGCTTAAGTCCAGCAGTGGGATTTATACATATGTGGGCGGTTACTTTAATTTTATATTATCGATCTTCCTGCTTATAGGGCAAGACACATGCCCCATTTAGAAAGATGTATTTATGTGCGTATACCTATATATAATGATATTTTTTATAAAATTGTTATTAGGCATGACTTCTACATGCGTCCTCATTAAAGCTTCAAGATGCAGTGCCATCGCCGACCCCGAGGACTGAAATGTTAAATTTACACTTGCATAACGATACACAGCAGCCGCATGTATGCCTGTAGCTAGAAACAAACTATAACGTGTCTCTATTACATAAAACTACACCTTCAAATAAAATCGTTGTTGTCGATGAACGTCACTAGAATATACATTCTACTTATCTATCGCTTGCCATCAGGTAAACTGTGATCGTATGTCACCCTTACGCCTTCTTTTAATTGCTCATATTCTTTTACCCAGAAACAAAAGGAGAATCAGTGGAGAGTGCGAGCGTGTCAACAGGTAGCTCCCAAGAAGACGAAGAGCCCAAAGATGCGTGGATGCGAGACCCTGCTGGGGGAGTTGCCGTCAGGAGTGGGGACGATGCGCTGCTCACGTGCGTCGTGTTGGGGGCAAGGGGCAAGCCCGTACTGTGGAAGAGGGCCAGAGACCTTCAGCTGCTGACTGCTGGTGGAGTGAGGGTCACAAGAGATGACAGAGTTCAGGTGTTGCATGATGATTGTAAGTACATACATATTTATTTAAAGTCACGAATGCAATCGTAACAAAATTTTACACTAATATAATTTTAGGGTAATCGCACGCGTTATCGATTTGTGTGGTCGGTCAAGCGATTAAATCGGTTCAATGAACATTCACTTCTACTGCTAGGTGAACAAAAAACATATCATTGTTACGTCTGGCCTTAATCCAAATAATCCAAATACGCGGCACAAGAACACGCGATCAACTGAATGTTTTCACCACTGACGAATTATAATTTACCTTTTTCTTATATATACGCGAATACAATTTGATTAAACTAAGTTTACGGATTGTATTACGTATAAATTACCTACTTTTCATTCCCGAGGTTTGAGTGTTTTACAGCACACTGGGGAGGGAAGGGTGTGGGGAGAGAGAAATATAGTTAACTATTGCTGTCAACTTTTAACTAGTCGCTTATTCTAGATCTTGCGGAAGGAGCACAAGTCTTGTAGTGATATGTCTAGTTTGGAATTCAATTTTATTAATCACTAAATTCCAAGCCAATGATAGGACCCATGCTTGTAGGATTTTTTTTTAATTGAATAGCCTCGCGAATTGCAGTTGGAAGGAATCGATGTCCCTTTGCAAAAATTTTAGGATAATGATGGGCCCGACCTAAGGTCACATACCAGACTTAGAGTAGTGGTAGACTTAGAGCATACCAGTGTACCTGGCTTCTGTGGATTGCGGATCCTGGGTTGGATACTCAGCCAAAGAGCAATATTTGTGTATCAAAATTTGTATGTTTTGGGTCAGAGTAGAGGACAACTATAGAGTGCCTCTGTGCTTGCGTGAATGCTCACTGCACTATACAAACATTTCTGACATGTACACACTACTCTGTGGAATCAGCTGTCGGCAGCGGTATTTCCGAACCGATACGACGTAGGGCGGACTTTCCTTAAAAGCTGACAGCGTATCTGCGTCTAGTGTTGGGGATGTTCATGGGTGGCGAT
The DNA here is from genome assembly GCA_029286865.1 of Teinopalpus imperialis. Classification (NCBI taxonomy): domain Eukaryota; kingdom Metazoa; phylum Arthropoda; class Insecta; order Lepidoptera; family Papilionidae; genus Teinopalpus; species Teinopalpus imperialis. The sequence goes on along the minus strand of JAGSMU010000001.1, from coordinate 1,230,446 downwards.
GATCACTTACCGTCCAGTTGGCTGCTTCTTCGCATGCCATCTGTTGTTTAAAAATAACAAGTATCGACGTGTTTGAAATCGGCCTATTAGTCAATATTTGCGTAAATATAAGAAATCAAATAATATTCTCGATATTTCATGCACTTTTTACATTTATACATTCCATATAAGATTACCTGCAATAAACTTTGTTCACGTAACATGTAACCTAGTGGTGCGATCAGGGAATTTCATCACGCATTTCCAGTAATACGGCTATAAACTGAAGAGTCTAGCCGGTTTCGCGTTTTGTAAGCAATATACGTTTTTACTGCCTTCACTAGACGTGACGTTTTCCTTTGATCACTCAATCTCTGATTACTACATTCTTATTTCTTATAACATTTAACGGCCTTTTATTTGTATACCAAATATTAGATAAAACTGTCGGAAGGACTTTACTTTTTTACTTCTTTTGTTTGTAGTACTCATAAAGAGTTTCCATTTACAGAAATTATATTATTTTAAGAGACCATTGATATTCATAACAAAAGTAAATGTGCAAGTTATTGTTTTTTGTAATCGAAGCCAATGCTTAACCACAATCTGCCGCAATGGTTATAGTACCTGGCTACTACGTTCAGGGTTTGGTTGCCAAAAACGAGAATGGATGTAGGTGTTTATCGACCATTACTCGACATAAGGTGAACCGTGTGCTTAGTGCTTAGTGTGGTAGGTTTATACAAAACTCTTTTGAATCGTCAAGATAGCTAATAGGACCACCGTTTCGGACGGTAGCTGCTAGCGAAAAGAGACGGCAAGAAACTCGACTAGTTGCTCTTTTTTTCTTTTTACATTAAATAATTATTTACAAAATGTCCAAAAGTTGTCCAGTTACCCAGAGCTCAAAGCTTAAATCAAAGCATATTTGTCACACAAATATTCTGAGAGAGAGTTGTAAGATTTTTTGATTATTTAAAATAATCGTGGAAGAATTCAATTTAACTTTAGGCAACGAAAACAAAACACACTTAGTTTTCTTCTCCCTACTCAGCCGGCCTCCCGCTCGCGATTCTAATTAGATAAAGCTGTAGAGGTCTCTGGACCAACTGCAACATTCACACACAAAAAAGAAAAACAGTGTATTTCGTAATTAAAACTAAATTATTAATATTAACCCGGGCTAAAATAAATAAAAGAGCACTGTTTACAAGTGTTTCTATCAATTTTAAAAATTAAAGATATATCATCAGCAAATAGCACAACATCGATATAATATGGCAAATCGTTTACATATATCAAAAATAAAAGGGGCCCTATAATTGAACCTTGCGGTAGTCTCATTTGTGTAGAGAATCCATTTGACTGTAAACCGTTAATAACAACCTTTTTTTATTAAGGTAGGAGAAAACAAATTTCAACGCAGACCCTTTAATCCCATATTATTTAATTCTTTCTAACAAGATATCATGTATAACATATACAAATGCTTTCAAATCACAAAAGTTCAACAGCGTTTTGTGATTTATCCCGAGCATAATAAATTTGCTCAATCAAAGATAACCCCGCATCTATAGTAGAACCTTTAATTCCAAATTGTTGAAAGTGAGAAAGCATATTTAATTTAAAATATAACACTTAATTTAACATATTTTTTTTTTCAAATATTTTCCTTAACTCTTGCAAAATAAAAAAAGGGTCTGTAGTTTCCTGCATCATTTTTATTACCTGACTTAGAAAGTAAAGTATATATTTTTTTTTACTTATTTTCAATAAGTCTGGAAACATAAACTAAATCGATGCATTTATTAAAAAGTTGAGACAACAACTCGCCAATAACGTTATTAATAATTTTAATTGATATGTCCCCAGTATTTAAAACTTTTAACTACTTCGTAAGAAGTTACAGGTGGGAAAGAAAAAACTCTTTCCTTCGCAAAGTTATTTAAGCTTTAAATCTATTTAAGCTTTATCACATTTGTACGCTGGACAAGTTTAATTAATAATAAATACAATATATCTTTTCTTTTATATTACAAGTTTATTGATAAGCAATTGTTTCCACAGCGGATGAGCCTCTCAAAGGTCCTGGTATAAGGAAGGGTGGTGACGTATGGGCTTTGGTCATAAAATCAGTGAAGCCCTCAGACGCCGGCCTCTATATGTGTGAACTGAACACGGAGCCTCCAGTCAGAAGTTTCCATCGCCTGACAGGTAAGACAAAGTGTTACACACAGAGTGTGTACACACTTTTAACAGTAGTAGAGCTACACTGCAGTTTGTTTCTAGCTGGACAATGAATGAGCCAGTTTGACCGGGGTAAGACCACGCCCTCACAGAATACCAGCCTAAAATAGCAGCATAATTTTGCTGTGTTCCGTTCGGTTTGTGTAGGGATCCTGAGACCTTTGCTACTGGTGACGAGGCATTACATCTCAGTCCTCAAGGGTGACAACGCATCTGCATTAAGATTTCTTGTCAAGGATGAATGTAGATGTCATGGGCCACAGGAATCTCTTGCCAGCAGGCGAACTGTGTGCTCGTTTGTTACTCTCAAAACAATAAAAAAAAACAACCCAGGTCGATCATGTATGTACTCTTGGAAATTAATTTAAATATTCTTTACAGTGATTTCCCGCAGCCTCACGCCTCCAGAATCCCAGAACAACACGGACACGTACTCCGCGAATATCCCCACACTATCTTCACTGGCACTGGCTCACAACTACACGGACTGCTGTCTGAACGCCAACGTGAGCACGACCTGCTTAGGGTTCTGCAGCATACAGACCATTCTAGAAGGAACGGGGCGGGACCCGGAGTTGTGCCAGCCAGATTTTCCTGCTATAGTCAAGTAAGCACTTTTACAGAGAACGTCTATAACTAGTTTATTATGAATATCTATTAAATCGTGGCTTGACAATAATCCGAGTATTGAGTCGTGAACTTCTACGCATACGCACTATAAAAATATATATTAGTTATTATATATGTGAAGTAGAGTTAACTGTAATGAATATGTATAATATTTCTATTAATATATTATTTATAACATTTATACATGCTTATAAATTAAAATATGTTTCTTGTTTTGTACCCACAATATATTTATATTCTGCTCAACCCAAAGTTTGGCTGGTAGAGTAAGCTTTATGGCATTATGTCCGCTTTATGTTTAATGTTTGTTTTTCTTGTGCAAATAAGGGATAATAAATAAATATAAATATACAGTAGAACATAAAATTCGTTTAACTTACAAATACATCAACGTTTTCCCAAAAGCTCAAGTACAGATACTTTATACAATATATGTATATACAGTAGTATGATGGGTGGGAGGTGTAATACTAAAGACAAAGTCCACAATGAACTCTTAAGAAAAAGTTTTTACATCGCCTGTATAATTGAAATAATCTTAGAATCTAGGCAGCATGTCGTCAATAAGTAACTTTCCATATCTGTTAGAAGATAGGAAGAGGAAGACCTTAAGCCTTTGATAGATAAATATCCAAAGTGATATGAAGTAGCTAGTGTAGATGATGAATGATTATTAGAAAAGCAATATACATACGTACTAGGACAAGCTAAACGTTAAAGAAGTTTCTTCCAGCAAAGATATTGGACAAACGTTTGATAACTAAGGTTATTATTTACTTGTATATGATGCTATTATTTACGTTAGTACATAGTAAGGAAATGATTTAAGTAGAAAAACGGGTCGCTGTTACAAATTTGCAATGACTTTAAATTTACATATCGCAGGTGCATGGCGGACGGACGCAACCACGTGCCTTGCTGCGTGCAGGAGCACGTGCCCGACATTTGCCAAGATGTCTGCCGGGGAGAGTTCACACCCGTCACCGACAACATCAAGACGCACTATTCTTGTGCTACTTATATGGAGAAGACGTTGGCTTGCATCGTGGAGGGAATCGGTGAGTCATCTTATGAGGTTGTCCCTCTGATGTGAAAGTAAGCTTTGATACCGTCACTTTGGGGAGTTATATTATGAGGTTGTCCCTTTGTTGTGTAAGTAATCTTTGATACCGTCACTTCGGTGAGTTATATTATTAAGTTGTCCCTCTGTTGAGTAAGTAATCCTTGATAACGTCACTTTGGTGAGTTATATTATTAAGTTGTCCCTCTGTTGTGTAAGTAATCTTTGATACCGTCAATTTGGTGAGTTATATTATTAAGTTGTCCCTCTGTTGTGTAAGTAGTCTTTGATACTGTCACTTCGCTGAGTTATATTATTAGGTTGCCCCTCTGTTGAGTAAGTAATCTTTGATTTTGTAACTTATAATATAGATAGTAATATATATCGAAGGTGACGACGAGCGAGTGCTTCGTTGCACGTATAGTACCTATATTTATGACACTATATCCTTCGCATTTGATTCAGCTTGTTACAATAAAAGATATATCCCGTCTTATTGAAATTGCATCTGAGCCTTACTATATACAATTGTACATGCATCATATATCGGGATAGGGAATGGGACGAACTGCAGTGTACCCGCTATTATTATGACATGACGTCATGCTCAATCTAATAATCAAATATCATCCTAGTCGAAAGCTACCAGAAGTATATCACAAGACTACGATCTCTAAATGGCGAATATTCCTATAGCGAGCTATTGTATTTTACTTATAAACACTATAACATAATTTTGTTTCAGAGCTTCTGCCGAGTCCACCGGAAGACGTAGAAGTGGAACCATTAAACGAGAAACAGTTAAACGTATCGTGGAGTCCTCCGACAGAGAACACAGAAACAGTCTCGGAGTTTGTAGTCAATGTAACGACACTGCGTTCCTTTGATGCCCACCTCATAGATCCCTCTGAGAGTTCCATCAAAAGCAATGAGTCTAAAGCGACCCAATCGATGACGTATAAAGTACAAGCGAACAAAACGTTCCTGATCTTGAATGATTTACTCCCGTTCACAATGTACGAGATTACAGTAACCTCGTACAATATTCATGGCTCCAGCCTCCCGAGTTATAGCGTCAGGTGAGTTCCATTGAAATTCAATTGAAACTTTGAATTTGAATTTACTTGTCTTTCAAGTTATATGAATGATTTGAAACGTGCTTGAGTGAAATTTTATATTTATGAATATATATTAACTGAAAAGTGCAAACATTTTTACAATATGAACCAAGAGTGTCGTAACAATTTGAATTTTATCCTGTTTTAGTTAAGTTGAACAAATTTGATTTTATAGTACACCAAGTTATTACTGATATTTTTCAAATAGAAGTTGATGAAGTATGTCGGAAACAGTTTATCCCCAAATTAAAACAATACAACTCCTCACCACTATCCTAGGCGTTTTCTTTCTCCGGTAGAGCCAACCCATTTCGACTATTAGAACTATTTAACTACAGTGTAGCTTAACCACGAAAAAATAAACATAATTACATAAGACATAGATCAAAAAATCTGAAAGCTGAAGTGTCAAGAGACTAGTCATATATCTTGTGTAATCGATAACTGATGGGAAAGAAAAGTTTTAGGGTGGAAACCTTGGACGTGCAGTGGTAGCGTTGTGCCCCTACCCTACCTAAGCGACCACCTATGCTAGTTTACCGGAAGATGAATTTAGGTGGTTCAGGATCGTATGCTCAACAGGAGCCCTTTGATAGGATGTGATGATAATGATGATTAGTTTTGAGTATATTCATCTGCAGGTTGTGTTGATTTTTTACTTTAGACAATTAGATTTTCTAGAGGCTTTTTAACTTGTTTCCTCTGCCTATAATTATATATAAATTGGTAACAGATCATTGACCCTAACCCCTGGTAAGATGAAGACCACGCAGGTAGCACCAGCTCCTAAACTGCCGGATGTGAGAGGATGCTGCATCACAGCGGGGGTGAATCACTACGGATGCGTGGAGAAACTGTGCGACCCCACAAGGACGTTTGAGATTGACGTAAGTGTGGATAAAGTATATGTTCACGAATCATTTTTGTTTTGTGTTTCATTGTTGTTATTATTATTATTATTAACTTTTTTCTTAAACCCTTGTCGAAATACTATGTCATAAATACTATGTCATAAATATTTTCTTATTTACTCTTTATTGCATTAACTTCAACAAAATAAAAGTTTCACAAAATGCGGACTTAATGCCAAAGCCATTCTCTACCAGTCAACCGAAGGTTTGTTGAGATATTGTTATAGATGTAGCAATAAACTAAATATGCCGAAAGCATTAATATTCAAATACTTTATTCTTCTTCGTCGTTCGTTTATATATTTTTATATTGAAATTTCACAAGTCTAATGGTTTACAATCTGCGAACATTAAGGCCGTACTGTCGAAACTGCCATTCGACTTTTGTCGTGGACCATCTCTGAGCACAAGCATTTTCAACTTAGTTCGAGTGGTTAATCGAAATTTTAGTAATGTTAATAGAATTCTATTAACATTACTAAAATTTCGAATAGAATTCTGTATAGAAAAAAAATGATAGAACGAATATATGTTCGTTATGTTATTTAGTTACATAGATGTGAATATAATTCCCTCTCGTAGACTATCTCTTACTGCCTTGGTGGCTACTTCATCGTTGATAACCCTTATCACCTGGCACTGGTCGTAAATCCCATCCGCACATGCACCCCTCGTATTTTTTCCGCTCAACCAAAAGGTGAAGAATGCATTTTAACATTAGGTCCGCGTTACGTGCAAATAAAGGTTTAAGTAAATAAGTAACTTTTTACCAGAGGTTCGTTATTACTATGACTGTAAAATATATATATATATACATATATATTTTTCTAAGGGGGATCTGTTTTCGAACTGAAGTAACACTCAGTAAAATAGTATCACGTGAGTATTGTGTGTTATATAGTATACACATATATAATATTTTCAAACATTACACATACTTAAAATTATTTGATAATTATTATTATTATTTTCCCGACAACCATTATATACAATATATATATTATTATTACGTAAAATTATTTCAATTTAACAAATTGCAAATAATACAAATACATAAGAGTAATAAATATTAATAAAGATAAATATTAGTAAAGATTCCATGCACTCTATTTGTAAAAATCGTGTTAATTATAATACGTGTATTAAATGTTATTTGCAGTGATTTCAATTATAGTTATAAAAAATCCAAATAAGACTAATGGATGACAATATTTTAAAGTAATATGATTAATTATATATAACTAATTAAAATTATTAGCCATGTGAATTGTGATAATATTTATTTATTATTACTAATTTTAAACCATGCGAAAATTAACGTTTTGGATTCCAATGAACCATTCGACTATTGCCGTTTGATAGTAAATAGAGAAGTTACCGAGAATGTAGGAAATATTATTAAAAAAGCCTAGCATTCCTAAAGTGGATTCGGTTACAATATTATTAGCTCCACCTAAGTGGACCGCCATTAAAGTTTAAGTACGACTTACATCTTATTTACACAGATGATATTGATTTAATTATTTATTTTATAGTTGCATATGTTCCAAAGTAATAAATAAATAAAACAAATTAATTATATAATAACTTTTAGAGTTTTAAAAACTAAAACAATTTTAATACACCTACCACGACTAGAATATATTGGGTTATTCAGTCTGGAAGTAATTCATACATTAATATTTATATACATACATACATGCATGTATACCTATACATACACGTTTATGTATAGCATGCATGTATTTACGTATGAATGTATGTATGTAAGTATATAAATACCTATATACATGTATGAATTATCATTTCCAGACTTTGAATAATCAAATATTTTCCAGGGGTGTTAAGTGTATTAACAATATAAAAGTTGGTTATAGTTTTAAAACTCTGAAAGTTATTATATAACTAATTTAGTTTATTTATTTATTTATTACTATGGAACATATACAACTATAAAGTCAGCTAAGAAGCTTAATGTGTGCATATGTGTAGGTATATAATATATAGCTATATATATAATATATAAATATAATAGTATAGATATATAATAAAAAATATTACTGGATTATTTTTAAAAGTTATATCATATCTGGGTCCTATATTATGTGTTGAGTCTAGTGCTTAAGAGCACGCCTGTGTTTGTCTTGCTCTTTCGTCAATTCAGTTCGCTGATAACGCCGTGGTGAACCTTGAGAATCCTTGGAGGATATTCCAAATTAATCATTATTAAAATCATTATGTCTCATCACCTGGCACATCACCGTCATCTGTAACTAACAAATCATCACCGCCGACACGTTGTAACCATCAGCTGCAGGTGACAGACCTGATGATCTGCGCGCCCTGGGCCGGCGTCACCTTCGGTTGCCTCGCTAACGGTATGGACCATACCCCCTGCTGTCGGTCGAGAGGCCTCCCCGAACCCTGCCTTCCCCTGTGCAGCGGGAATATCACCACGCTGGATTTTAACCACTTCAAGTGAGTAACCCTCTATAGTACTTTACTTACTTTACTAAAAACTCGTAACTTTATTCGGGTACTATTCTTTTGTCAATTCTATTTATTTTTAACTCTACACGTTTCGATTGAATATAATCTGTATTATATAGTTATATTCTATAGAATAATATATATAAGCTATAGAATTACACGCTACGACCAATAGGAGCGGAGGGTCAATGAAAAATTTTGAAAAAATGGGAAAAATTATTCCTTTCGAGAGCTTCCGTTGCGTTTGCTGAGTAAACAGTTAAAGTTACCCAAAAATCATCTATTACGGAATTATGTAAAATATGTATGTATAGTCTACGAGAACGAAGTCACGGGCACAGCTAGTGTCTTATAAAAATGATTAATTTTCATTGCTATTGCTCAGGTTAAAACAAAGATAAAGGTTATGGTTAGATAGAGCCTAGTGTGACTTCTTTTTTTAATTAATTGTCTCCTGCGGCTCATGACGCTCACATATATCCTCGATGATGAGTCATAATGCAGATGTGCTCTCAACCCTGACTAAGAATGCCTAGTAAACTCGTAATAAGGATATCCATTAAAAATGTATTGGTACTTAAATTTACATATATACAGTGGTGGTTATATAATAAGAAACACTTCTTATGAATAAAGAAAGTTTAACTACAACTTACAAATGTTCGTAAAAAATATACACATTCAATAATTAATAATCATGCAATAATATAGCCACTCAAATAAAAACTCATTAATTGCTTGAAATATAAAACATATCTTATTTTTAATAACAAAATGAGTCTTACACATGTAGGAGTTTATTTTCTGTTGGACGCCTAATTAGAAACATTTTAAAAAATTATCCATAGCTTGTTCTTTATTGAAATTGGAGAATAACATTTCTTCCTTAGCTTTTTCTATTATTTTGGCGGCAATTCAAATTTAATATGAATTTTATTTTGTTCAAAATGGGCAAAAAAAATAAAACTTAAAACTTTAACTAGGCAAATAATTGTTAATATATAACATATACATTATAAGTGGGCGTACAGAAGAATATCTAAGCATATAAATTGTTCTGTTAAGAAAGCAATTGATCATTATAAAACACATGGAACTGTTGAAAATGTTCTTAGAAAGCCTCGGCCAAGAAAAGCCTCTCACAGAAAAGATACGCTAATCGTTTGTGTTGCTAAACAAGACCCAAATAAAGGCTTCAACCAGATTAAAAATGAAGTTTTTTCGCCTGATACCCGAGAAACATCTAGTCAAGACTGATAAGCCGAAGATTAGTGGAAGCTAAATTGTTTGGAAGAATCTCTCGAATGGTACCGCTTCTTACCAAGCAACACCGAGAGAAGCGATAATTATTCGCTAAAAAATATGTTAATTGGACGGAACAAGAATGGAAAAAAGTGTTATTTTCAGATGAAACAAAAATAAATATGGTAAATTCCGATAGAAACCGCTATGTTAGACGTCCTATAAACAATGCTAATAAATATAAATACTCAAGGAGTATAGTCAAGCACGGTGGCGGTAACTATAAAGTTTGCGGATATTTTTCCGAATGTGGAGTTAGACCGGAAGATTGAAGGTACAATGGATCAATGGCAATACAAAAATATCTTAGAGCACACAATGATTCCCTATTCAGACGATCATTTGCCTGTAACCTGGATCTTTCAGCGTGACAATGACCCTAAACTCACGGCGAATAGCGTCAAATGTTTCGTTAGCGAACAGCGTATATCCGTTTTAGACTGGCCAGCAAATAGTCCGGATTTAAACCCGATAGAAAATCTCTGGTATATTGTTAAAGAAAAGTCTCAAACAAACGTAACACCAGTCAAAACAAACTATATGAAGCATTTATTGAAGCATGGAATTCAATCCCCCTAGAAAAATATATGAAATTGATTGAATCAATGCCACGTCGTTGCAGTGCTGTTATTGAAAATAAGGGATACGCCACTAAATATTAATTATAACTATTGGTAGGCTGTGGATAGTAACTATTTCGTAAATAACAATACTAATTAGTAATACTTTAAAAAATATTGATTTTTATCCTTTTTGTTGCTTCTAATTAATTGATCATTATTGTTCATATCTTATAACTGATTTAAATGTTTGTCCGTAATGTAATATTGAAACTGCACTTGTGTAATGGAATTTATATTGCTTTTGTAAAAAATGATAAAACGTTGAACATATTGTTGTCCTATTTTTGTTCCTATTTTAATTTCAAAATAAAAACGATTGCGGTGAAGTATCTTACGTAATGCCAAGGACCATTGGTAGTGTTTCTAATTATATATATATATTTATTCATATATATATATATATATATATATATATAAATAAATTGGCTCTTACTTTACTAATTAATAACATTATGTTGTAAGATTATCTTAATTAGTGTCAGATCCGGTCTTCAAAAATTGCTACCTTATATAATAAAAATATGATATCGAAGTTACTTTCGTAGCATTCGATAAATATATTCTATTTATTTCCGTTAAAACAATTTTTATTAATTAGACTCTGGCGGATTCGTCATTCGTTCATTTAAAATTAAGGAGATGTATTCAGAGTCCATTAACTTAATTTAAAACTCACAAAGGTTTTCGAAAACCCTTAACTTCCTTTAGTTAGGTTAAACAAATTTATCTTTAGTGAAGAAATATAACGTTTGAGTATTGAGTTTCATATATTTATAAAGGTAGTGAATAACTTGGGTGTTAAAATACCTTCAAATTAGTATGTTTCAGCGGTGGTAGTCACGCTCCTGTCAGTTTGTTTGTTTTGTTTTCTTTTGTCAGTTCGATCTGGTCTACTGCCTGACAGAATACCAGCATAAAATAGCAGTATAATGTCAGTGTAAGGATCCGGAGACCACAGTCATTACTCACCATCAGGTGAACTGTGTGCTCATTCGTCACTCACCAATATTATAATAAAATATCTTCGTTTCGCTTTTTAGACTGTGCTCGGAAATGTTATATTCTATATCAAATGTCTTTATATAACATAGAATTATAAAACTAAATTATCATTCATCAAAATATTATTTCCGGTTCGAAAAAGAAAGCCAGACCTGGGAATAATCGGAAAAACTCAGCGGGGCTATTTATTTTTTTGTATGAAATAATAATGGTTTATATTTCATAAGATGTCTTCGCTACATGGCCGGCTACACAAACTGCCTTCTGCAAGGATACGGGGTACTGCCGGGTCCTCCATCAAGACTCCATCTCACCAATATCGACACTGACTACGCAGTGGTCCATTGGGCCCCTCCCGCGGCCTTAGCTGACACTGTGCAGTATTATAACCTTCACTATAAAGCGCTGAGCATTGACGATGACTACAGCATCCTTAGGAAGGTAAGATATCTATTAGAATAAAATTTTAACAGTTCAGCATGATGAGTCAGCTGGAGAGGGATAGGACCACACCCCACACAACAACAGATAACGAACGAGTCTTGGCTTTGTCTTTTGTTGAGTGCAGGTATCCCTCAGTTACGAATAGAGAGGCATTACTCAGTCCTCAGATGTGACAAAGCATCTTGAATCCACCTATATTTGAGAGACATATAGACTTAATTTACAGAAAGTGCTTACAAAAAATCAGAAGCATCTTTTGTATTCGAGTTTATTTTTAAACAGATACATTCACCCTATATCCTGGAGAATTTGGAATCGAATACGGATTACGAAATCTATGTGGATGCCGTGAACGAACATGGTGTCGGGGACTCTTCGCCGAGACTTATATTCAGGACACAGAGTCAGGTTAGTGGAATTAATTACAAATAATAAAATAGTTGATCAAAGCGTTTTTCTTATTCCGTAAATATATTAAAGACATTTGATATTTGGACCATTGTCGGCCTTTCCAAGGAAACATCTCCGAAACTTGGCAGTTCACAAAAAAAAAACCATTATGTAATATAATAGTGTACATTTTTTTTAATAATAAATAAATATATACTTAACAGGTAATAGAAGATGAAGAGATCGCAGCAAACGCATACAACGTGACGGCTTGCTGCGAACGGGTGCAGCTGGCCGGCGTGTGCATGCCACTGTGCTCATACGACGCCAAGATGTCTGATCTGCGCACCCTGGCGCCGCTCTGTGCCCAGGAGTTCCACAAGCTGCTGCGATGTGGGGCTGGAGGTGAAACTTTATCAATACATGCAAAAATAAATAAATATATGCAACTCGTGATATCACTTTATGCGCAACGATCAATTCGCGAACACACTGCCTGAATCAAAATTTCTGAATAGACCATAATTATTTTGTAAAATCTTTTGTGTATTTGGACTCTGATTAGACCACTTCCTTTCCTTATGGATATCACCGAACACACAGAATATTACAGGAGACGGACAATAAATGGGAACATTACAGGGCATAGCGGTAAACTAGAGCATAAGAGGTAGCCAAACTAAGCGATAGAAGAAGGTCCTTTCCTGCTGCTATGATGATGATGTTTTCAACAGTGAAGAGTGCAGCATTGTGGCACTGCAACTTACTTCTGGTTGCATCACGAATGGTCGGAACCGCGGAAGGACTGCAGCCTCATAGAATACCAGTCTGAAATAACAGCTTAACGTTATCTTTCGTATGGTGAGTGCGAGGATTTGGACATCCAGTTACTGGTAGCAATTGTATCCATGTCAGATATTGGGGGTGACGTCTAGGACTGTTGAGGATGGATGTAGATGATTATGGGCTGCAATCATCACTTACCATTGTGTGCCACTGCTTACCATTTGTCACCGTAAGTTTCATGAAAAAATGTTGAATGCCTGTCGAGCGAGCAATACCCCGTGATGTCTGCAGGAGAGGCTGACGGATTATTTTATTAATGGGTTTGTATATTTCCTAATTTCGCCTATATTTGCACCAGGACGTAACCACGAGGAGTGCTGCGCGCGGCGTGGTGTGCCAGCGGTGTGCCGCGGTGTGTGCGCGTCGGCACACGCTGGTGGTGTGAATGTGTGTGTGCCGTACATCGGCAACATAGTGCAGTGCTTCGAGGAAGGTAAAGAATACACAATACAACACAGCATCAAGGTCGGCAATGCACTTGCAACTCCTGAGCTGTTGCGAATATTCATCGGTGGCGATGATGAATTACCAGCTTCATCACAATAGTAGTCAAGTTGGTTCTTTTTTTTCAATAGCATGCTAGCAGTGCTTGCATTACTAGCATTCCGAATAAGCTCTCCAGCTATTCCTAATGGTAAATCTCCCAGAGATCGTTCACGACAATAATAGAATGGCGGATTCGAAACAACGACCTTAAGTTTCATAGACCATTAGACTATTGAGGCTTCAAGGGTTTACTAGCTTCGACATAAATGGATCACACACTCACACAATACATAACCAACACACACATTTATATTACGATTCCTTATCGAGGATGAATTTTGAATGAATCATCGCAATGGGACATATCTACAAAACACCTAGACCCATAAACCCAACTTTGGTGGTGGTTAAATAGGATAAATGGTCAGGGCCAGCGAATTTAAGCTGCTCAATAATCTAATCAATAGATTTAGAGGCCCTCCATTACTTCTTAACACGAACGAAAAACCATGGATGTCTACAATATAGAAATAACATCGTGGATCAAAAATTTCTAAGAATGGAAGGGTAATCCCCACATAATTTGGGTAAGGTTGTGGAGGGTGACACCTGACAACTAAATGATGTGACCAGAAGCAAATACTTTATAATATTTTCCCAAACCAGGCACTGGTATCTTGCCCGGTCCACCGCGGGAGCTACACGCGGTGGTTTCCAACGACGGCAAGCTGTTCCTGGACTGGGTGCCCCCGCAGGACGGTGCCAACGCCACCTCCTACACCGTACACTGGCAGCTCGTTGGCAACAACTCCCAGCCATACTACTATAACACTTTGCAGTTGGACAATGTAAGTACAATATGTTGTTCTTCGATTCGTTATTTTACGTTGTATGTTGTGGTCTTCAGGAACGAAGAAAGGTCATGTGGGTAACGGTAATAAGAGTTGTGGACTAAAGTATGATTAGCGAAAAATTGTGTTTCAGAGGAACAGTATTTTTTATAAAACTAAAGTCGATAAACATCACACATCTTACCTGAGTCAGCTATGAGTGCGGCCTATAAAATTATAGGATGAAGTAGTTTTTGGTAGAGACAATAGGCAGTTGCAACATAAACAGTTCGGTGCAACCAGGAAAGACGAAATAGTTGCATGACGCTGCTGTGTTTCGTATGGTGTGTATAGGGATCCTGTGATCCGGTTACCTGTCATGAGGCATCCCATCTGAGTCTTCAGGGATGACAACACATGTTCATCCCAGGCAGTCGATGGAAATGGGTGGCTCAGAATCGTGCTTGTGATAGTCTATAGGACAGGCCTATCTTCTGCTGTGCATTATTGATGGAGTGAAATGATAATAATTACTATTGTAGACTCATGAAATTTTATGAAGCAAAGGTTTCAAGTCCAATATCGATGAGCGTAATGGTTACCAATGACAGAATACTGACACATTTCAAAGCATCATAAGCGAAACTAAAGTTCTCTCTTCAATTCACCAATAAACTATTCATGAAACTGATTTTAAATTGTGAGGTTCGGAAGCTCTTAACGGAGGAAGTTTGTCTGGCTCTGGCTGTGCACGTAGCTTGCAGAGCTTGCTCTAAGTTATCTTAAAGTTATGAAATCAACGTAACTGTACTAACGAATTCAGTCATCCTGAAAATGTTAATATATTTATATCTATAATAGATATAGAATTTTAAATTCTTTTCAGAGGACACCAACAAAGAGGGGGCCAATTACGTTTATATAAATTACGTATATATACTTAAATTTTATATAATAATTATTTATTCTCATTTGAGCGGGAAACGGTTCCATTGGCATGCAGAAAACTCTCATACTTTTTCTGGCTACGTACTTATTATAAGAAAAAGTTAAAAATAAATAATAACTTGTTTGTGAAGTATATTAGTATATTTCTTTATTATTGTGATTAGATTTGGTAATTTCTTCTTTATGTTAACCTGCATCCTTTTTTTTACGTTCTATACATTTTTTCTTTATTACTTTACCGTTGCCAGCCTTGACTTACGGTACAGAGAAAAGGTCCTATACCGCTGACTTGAGAAAACTCAGAGACCCTCAGCGAGTTATGGAGCGGGCTTTGCTCGGTGTTTCTCTGCGTGATAGAATACGCAACGTAGACGTCCGCAGTAGAACGAGGGTCACCGACATAGCTCAAAAGATTAGCAAGATGAAATCGCAATGGGCTGGGCTATATAGCTCGTAGACAGGTAAATGCAGTAAAAGACGACTCCCCATTAGATGGCTTTGTGGCAGTCTATGGTGGAGGGTCTATCTGCAGTGGACTATGGTTAGGCTCTGATGATGGTGATGATAAATTTATGTTTTTATTACCTGTGGACATGAATAAGCAAATAAATAAAACATTTCATTTTGAACACACATCCAATAGGCACCATTGGATAACGGAAATGTTCCACGAAGCAATGACTCTAACGGCACTGTAATTCTTAACAGATTGCAGACAGACAGTAAGTGAGATACCATGATAATCAGCATTTGTTCTAACTATCGCGTCTCTCCGTAGAAAATGAACGTGACCGACACGATGGCGCGCATCGTTGACCTGGAGCCCAATACCACTTACCACGTGTTTGTTGTGGCTGTCAACCAGCACGGCACCTCTCTGCCTTCCAGCATGTTGCTCCTAAATATCACCGATAAGGGTAAGACTAGAATTAAATTTAATTCAACCCGTATCTTTTATTTATTAATATCAACCATTACAGATACAAGTTTTGGCTAATGGGGGCTAAGAGTTAATCAGCGGGCCTTCCGCTCCCGTGTCTGATTAGATAAAGCTGTAGAGGTCTCTGGACCAACAGCAATACGCAGACACACAAAAAAAAGGTGGCTAAGACAGGACGTTAAAAGTACACAACATAGGTATATAATGAAAAATGCGGCCAACGTAAGTGTCGTGGAAAGGTCTGTCCAACTCGTTCAACTATCTTTTACCTAAGATATATCGATGTACCTATATAAAGCACATGACGCGATAGGCAAACCAATATAACAGTTTACAGCGATGGCGTAATATTAATGGATTTGGACTTGATGTGACACGTACAAACAACGTACATATACTCGTAGACCCGGATACCGACAAATTGTTTGGCGGGCTCTATGTTCCTCTAAAGACTGCGCCAAGTCTAGTCTAGAGTTAGAAGATGTTTTATAAATAATGAATGTTAAATATCAGATAACCTCTGTATTCAATAAATCAATATTAGAGACTTACGACATTCATACACACCCAGACCCGAAAATGATAATTCGTAGTGGGTTTATTATTCTTTGGCTGTGAATCCAAAACCCAGGACCATTTATTGTGCCTACTGTCATATTTATGGAAGGTAAAAGTCACATAATTACAGCGTTTGTGCGTTTCATTTAAAACCCACATTGGTCTAAGATAATTCTAATTATTTTTCTTTTTCATTATTCTCTGACAGATTCTGAGAAAGAAGTTTCTGGAATACCATCACCTCCACATTCCCTGTCAGTGTCGTCGCATTCCGCAACCTGGCTGACATTGACATGGCAACCGCCCCAGTTCTCTCTGCCAGACGAGAAGATCACATACACGTGAGTATTGCTAATATATATATATATATATATATATATATATATATATACAATATATATATATATACAATATACATTCGTGAGCAAAAAATCGACTCACGCCGTACGCTTATGGTCAAAATATTCTCCTAAAAATCTGTTGCTCAGATTTATTTTTGACTATAGTAGATTAAAGCTGAAGCTTTAGAATTAGATGTAATTCATATTAATAAATTATTTTTTATTGATAAAGAAAATAAACTGTTTTTTTTCCCGATAATATGTCCAACACTAGGCCTGCTGGAAGAGATTTTAATTGTAAAATAAGCTGCGCCTTTGTTTTAGTAATTTCCTACCTTTCCTATATAAATTGCCCATATATAATTGGTTTGTGTACATAAAAGTTAAATAAATAAATAAATAAAAATATAGAACTTATCTAAATAAATCTAAAATCTATCTAAAAGGAAATATTCACTCTAAAGAAAATGCAGACTACAGAATAAATTGCTAACAGGTTGTTCTACAAATCACCAAGCCAGCTAGGTCAGGCCAATGTAACAAAGATAAACACAACAGTCCCTGGCCATACCCTGGAGAAGCTGACTCCCAACACGCAGTACGTTGTGTGGGTGGCTGCCCATGCCATCGCCGGTGACTCCCTGCCATCCGAGACCCTACTCGCTTGGACGGATCCTGCCTATCCAGCTTATGTTGAGGTGAGGTTTTGAAGAGTCCGTTGGAATTACACAATTTGATTGAATTTGATGAACGGGACGAACCGTTCCATCATACGACATACATTGGGACTCTTTATTGTCCATTCTCTGCATAAGAACAAATTGAGGATATGCCTCGTCCTATCCATACAGACAACGAGGTACTGGAATAGTTTGACTGCATCTGTATTCCCGTCCGAATACAACTTGGGTGTCTTCAAGGCAAGAGTGAATATTCTTCTACCATCTAGGGTTACATCGCCACTTATCGTCTGGTGGTATAGTAGTCAAAAACTAGCCAATTGCTCAGGACTAAGATTTTGTATCGATACCAGGAATTAAGGTTTCAATTTTCATCAGTCAAGATACGAAACATTGCAGAGATTCTTTGAATGCTGCAAGTGATATTTTGTTATCAACATTTTGTCTAAGGGCAAAAAAAGTGAAGCAACAGGTCGTTTATATAAGTTCTACTGCTGGGCCTACTCTCTGTAGAGGCTGTTCTAGTGTAGTCCGCCACGCGTATGCAGTGTGGTTTGGCGGGATTCAGATTGAAATATATTTTATTTAATTATTGTCCTTCAACATTTTGAGCAATTGGTTTTATATATTAGGAAATAGATTTTAAGTTGGTTATGTACCGTGAAATTTAGAGCAAGTTACGCTAGGTAACACTAAGCTACTAGGGGTAATTGCCAAATTTCCTATGTAAGTTATTTAGAATCATTTACACCTATTTGTTTATTAGCCCTTACGTGTTTTGTATGATGAAAGAAAGGTACTGGAGACCTTAATACTTCATAAAAGGTATCCCATCTTAGTTGTCTGGGATGACGACGCATACGTTATGATTTCGTATCGAGGATTTATGGTATACATGAATCACTTACATCATGTGAAGTTTTGTCGTCTGCCATCCCTTACAGTGGTTAAGCTACACTGCAATTTGTTTCAAGGTGCAGAATGAATAGGTCAGCTCGACCGAGGTAGGACCACGCTCTCACAGAATACCAGCGTAAAATAGGAGCTTTTGCTGCTGTGTTTCGTCTGGTGAGTGCAGAGATCCGGAGACCTTTATTACTGGAGGCATTCCATCTCAGTCCTCAAGGGTGACAACGCATCTGCATTATGATTCCTTGTCAAGGAGAAATGTAGATGTCATGGGCTGCAGGAATCACTTGTCGTCAGGTGAAATGACCGTGAGTTTGTTACTCAAAATGTTATATATATATATATATATATAAATATATGTATATATATATATATATATATATATATATATATATATATATAGTGTAAAAGAAATTGTGAAGACTATCTTAATTTCATTTATTTTAGCCGCCGACAGTAAACCCAGTGAACTTGGTGGTGGAAGGATCCAGCATGACAATTTTGTGCATAGCCATGGGAACCCCCACTCCGACCATTTCTTTATACATATCTGGTAAGTTAGAATCAAGAGTATATTGCTTAAACTTAGTACTATATACAAAAAAACTCACTCATAAACCAGATCAAAAACAAGCCGACTTGTTAAATAGAATGTAGAATGTGAAGGTATTCGTAAATATTTAAAGATGTATGCCTCCTTTATACCTTTTCAAAATTAGCGAAAAATAAGACCAAGCGTATGTTAAATTATAGCAGTCTTTTGTTAAGCCAAGTAACCTAGTTTACCGTAGTTTGCTGAAATTAGTACAAGAAAGTAGTAAAAAGTAAGTTTCTCTGAATTAATAATTAATTTTATAAATTAAAAAAAGTAATAACAACTTTAATAAAATCCACCTACTTTATTTTACCTACACTGGTTAAATTAATGAGTCATTGGATATCAAAACTAAAGATTTTACAAACCAAAAAAACTTTTCTAAGCAACAAGCTGTAATAAATATGTCAAATTTATTTACTAAAACTGCCATCTTCCACAGGAAATGTAATTGAAGGCCAAAATCTACTTGTATATTATGTACTGCCAGTAAAAATCTAAATCTACGCCAAGTTTAATAAGTTTCCTAAAAATAGTTTAATACACCAAAATATTATCTCTACAAGTCGACTAAAGTAACAAGAACTGACTTAGGATATCTACCAGGGAAGCTACCGCAATTCAACTAAATCCATTTTATTCTTATATCTATTTGTAAAACATGGTTAGGAGAACAAAATTCAAACTTACGAGTTATCTTAAAAGTTTTTGTAAAAATCTTTTAGAAGCACTTGACATACAAACTGATCACCACAGGGCGACTGGTACGCCAGGAGGTGACACGGCACATGGTGACTGTGATTCACAATGTGACGCGCGATATGGACCAGATCTCCTGCTACGCCGACAACGGCTACGGAACACCCATGCAGGCCTCCAGAAAAATCAATATATCACGTGAGTATTTGTGGGAGATGCTCTTGTTAGGAGATGGTTGGATAGCAAACGATTGGTGGATTCAAATCTACGACGTTTAGTCTCGCAGACTCTTTAACTATCAGGCTTATACATATTAATAATTTTAGTGATCAAAATTTCTTAATCTTTCTTAACTTTTACCGCCCGCTTTAGATAAACAACTTGACTATATGATTGCAACCATATCTTGTAGATGTGCCAACTATTCAAGCATCAGGAATAACAATGGCGGCAGCAGGAGACTCAGTAATTCTAGAATGTCGTGTAGAAGCCCTACCCAAACCCACCATCGCGTTTTGGAGGGACCCTAACGGCAGGACCCCGGTTATTGATGGTCCCAACTACACCATTCAGTTGCTGTCTGATCCCGAGGTAAGCGACAAGAAATAAAATAAAACAAACAAAACAAATAATATAGGAAAAGCTCATTTCGTAACTCCAATTATAACTTAGCTACGGTAAGAACTGGCTGATATCTGAAGCCCTTCCACTCACATATTGAATTTCATGCTTCTTCCTTCAAAAGTGACGTACTTCCCATACAAACTTTCAATCCCTAATTCGGTTGGAACTTTTGAAAAACGCCGATATTCGTTTACATTTAATTCTAAACAGAAGCGGGTATATGTAATTTCTTGTTTATTTCGTTGAAAATGACGAACTTCCATACAACCGTTCATCCCCTATTTTACCCCTTTAGGGGTGAAATTTTCAAAAATCCTTCCCTATAATGATGCAAATGAACTCGATTTCAAGTTTGTAAACCCAGTGGTTTACGTTCTGCGTAGATAAATCAGTCAGTCAGGACAAGTAATTATATATGTATATATATAGATTAGAAAAAAAATATACAAGAGGTAATGTCAAGGAGGTTAAGGATTCTCCTCTTTCCTCTTTTTATCATCAACAAATAATCACGATGCACACATGCATTGACATCCCTGAGAACAGAGATGGAATACCTCGCTACTAAGTTTCATACAATTACTAAAGGAAAGTGAGGGGGTGGTCCTTCCCCTAGTTAGCTATAACCTAGTTCAGCCAATGTTGAAATGTGTTCCTCATCTGTCGATTACTTAAATATCTGAACGAGTTGTGTTCGCAGCATTTCAACAACACGGACAAAATCGCATTGGCGATAAAGACAGTGAAATAAATATAGAAAAAGTGTAGATCTTTGAGATAATTCTAGAAACCTTGATTTAACTATAGGATCAAACCAAATACACGATGCGGTTGATAATAAAGAAGATAACAGAATCGGATGAAGCCGACTACTTCTGTCACGCGGAGAACGCCTTCGGCAAGACCTTGAGGCCGGTCTCCGTGCGGCTAAGACCAACCTCGCCCCACCACAACGTGACGGAATGTTGCACTCAGGTAAATGTTTAAAAAATACGAAAAAGACAGAAGTATTGAAAACTTTTGTTAAAGTTTTTCTACCATCAACATCTTCATCGCCACTTAATACTACGTGCGATTTTAGACGAGCATCATTCAGGATTGTATATGTACATTTAATAAAAAATGCACCTTTCATGAAGCGCCTTCAATCCGTGAAAGTAAATATGTGTAATAAATTTTCAAAGCTTTTTTTTTATATTTATGATATAACGGGCGACAAACAAGCTCATGTGTCACCCATGACGTTTACATCATCAACTTTCAAGATGCGCATTATTACTCCTGATGATGGAATGCGAAACACAGCCACAACGCAGCTAGGTTCTACCTACCGCAAAGGTTGAACATACAAAAAACAAAGTATTTTATCTGTATAAATAAAAATGACTCTTCGACTCTTTATGACAACTCCCCTAAATTAAGAGAGTTAAGAAACCTGCTAGAGGTCAGAAGATAAAAAATATTAAAAAATCTACTCAACTTCCTTTTTATATACGCAATAAAAAACCTTATTTAACTAAATGTCATATTGTAATTAATACATTAGCTATAAAATAATATTGTAACTCTAAATTATTTTTATTAAGTATTAAGGGTGACAAATGAACACACAGTTAACCTGACGGTAAGTAGTTCCTGCCGCCTGAATGCCTGAACTTTGTCACCTCTGAAGAAGTTACTGAAATGTCTCGTCACCAAAAATAAGGGTCTCGGTTAGATAAATTACTTTACTGTTTACTTAACATATTATATATATAATGTCTTTTTTAAAGTCTGAATCGCATCATTATATCTTGTATAAATATCAAAAACCACTTGTGAAACTAGTTCAAGTGTCATTGAAAATTTCTCTACTAACTATCACCAACTGACGACAATCAGAAGTTAAAATTTGTTTCGTTCTGTTCAGAAAAAAAGCTGACAAAAATTGCAAAACATCACTAAATTTAGGAATTTGGGTCGAGATGTGTTTTGTCTGTAGAAACTATTGTGTTTTTTGTTAACTGTTGGAAAACTTTTATTTCAAACTTTAATCAAAGAAAATGATTTTTTTTATCATAATAAGAGTGACAAACGAGCAAATAGTTCACTTGATAAGTGATGGCTGCGGCCCAAGCCAACTACACCCATCCTCCACAAAGATTCAACATGCACATGCGTACCATTAAGAACTGGGATGTAGATATATATGTAGAATGCCTGTAAATCGGTCACCGGATCCTCTACACTCATAGTCTATTTCCATGTATTTCCATTGACATTCGTAAAAATAAAATATTTAGAATTAGCATCTGTCCGCGATTTCGTTTGCGTGGACTTCAGATTTGAGTCCAGATAACTGATAAAGACAATTGTTATCAATCTATGAAAATTATTTTTAACATAAATTGATAAGCCATCTTATTTACTGCAATAAAATTATATTTTGTTTTAATTCAGGGCGTATGCTATATGTGTGTCATATTTCATACAAATCAGTGCAGCTTATGCGTGATTGAATAACAAACATCAAAACGCAATTTTTTACTTATTTATAATATAATTAGTAGGATAAGGAATTTATCGGACAACGTACTATATAAGAATCTTTGGAACAGATGAACGTATCCTCCTCGTGCATAGACGCTTGCAGCTTCCACTTAGACATGGACAACATCATGGATCGGCCCGAGTGCATGGATGACTTCGAGAAACTCATGAAATGCGCAGCTGACGGATCTGGTGAGATACTTTGAATCCCAGAAAATGTTTTATTATTTTTTATTTATTTTTTACATTGACAGTAACAAACGA
This sequence comes from Teinopalpus imperialis, assembly GCA_029286865.1. Classification (NCBI taxonomy): domain Eukaryota; kingdom Metazoa; phylum Arthropoda; class Insecta; order Lepidoptera; family Papilionidae; genus Teinopalpus; species Teinopalpus imperialis. The sequence goes on along the minus strand of JAGSMU010000001.1, from coordinate 1,207,001 downwards.
GCACACAGTTCATCTGATGGCAAGTGATTCCTGCGGCACATGGCATCTACATTCATGCTTAACAAGGAATCATAAAGCAGATGCGTTGTTACTCTTGAGGATTGAAATGGAATTCCTCGTCACCGGTAATAAAGGTGTCCGGATCCCTACACTCACTAGACGAAACACAGCAGCATGCTGCTATTTTACTGGTATTCTGTGAGGGCGTGGTCCTACCCTGAGCTGACCCATTCATTCTACTGCTAGAAACAATCTACTGTGTAAAATTGTTAAAAAACTGTTAAAATGTTATAATCGCCTGCCATTAATAAATTCCTTAATTGGAATTAATAGAATTATCTCTTATTATATATACAAAGTTATAAAACCTATGCTTTTGTATATACAACAATGTTTTTTGTGATAAGATTGTTTTCTTCTAGAATACTATCATTAGTAATGTTATGCCAAAGTAAAATAAAAACCTATATATTTATGTACGTCCAACCATTCGGCGAAAACTTCATTTTGATTTACGGATTTCGCTTATCTTGATTAACACGTGGTGGATTAGGCCAATAATCAAGGAATGATTATACTACTAGATTGTACTAGAGTAGAATAGAACCATGTTCCTGCTATTTCGCATACAGACCTTATTATCGAGTCGCACTTATTTTGTAAAGAAAGGTATGTCTAAGATATTATAAAAACAAAAAAGTAACAAACGCATAATTCACAAAAGAAAATTCACCATTGCGGGACAAGTAGACAAGGGTTGCGTAATGCTCTTCATAATGGAATATCTGTTTACTAGTAAAGTTATTTTAATTTTGTTTTATTTAAATTTCGCTTTAGACTCAATCATTCATCATCAGGTTACAATTGTATCACTAGAACTTCTACAACGTAAGAAATGCCATTTATCACATCGATATTCCTATTCTCATTTAGGACTAAAACAATTTAGTTATGGGCATATTCATAGTATATTATAAAATGTTACTATATTATCTTAGACCACCGGGCGTGTTGTGCGTCTTGGGGAGTACCCCGTACCTGCCTGGAGCTTTGTCGCGGTGGACCAGTAGCTCGAAGCTGTGCTTTACAACACGCTCGTCGTGCACTCGCCTGCTTCCGCGATGCTGGTGCCAGGTTACCCGGTCCTCCACGAGCGTTACGTGCTCATGCTGCTCCTACACCTCATTCTGTGCTACTGAGGTGTGTGATAATTAATAAAAACGATAGATCACTACTACTTTAAGAGTTGATAGAAATATCAGCACACGAATAATATATTATCATATGTATATAAATAGTGGTCCCACAAAGTTACCCTGCGGGGCCCCAAAGTTATTTGTAGTCTATTCCGATAAAAAACCAGAAAGGTTTGCCAAACGGCCATATTCGAAATCCTTTTCCGCATATAGTTCTAATGCTGAATATAATTTGATAATAACTACTCTATCGAAGCTCTTCGGGTGCTTCGCAAAGATAATTTTATAGGTTAGTGTTTGTGACTTAGAATGTGGAACGATATATTCAAATACAAAAAACAGTAATTTTTTTTATGTAAGTTGTGTCAAAACTGAAATTGTTTCACTCTTAGATATTAAAGTCGTTGAGTTTTATTGGTATTTGAATATTATACTAATATAAGTAATCCTTCCAGAGAAATATAAATAGATTTTGATATTTTTAACCCAGTTGCTAGTAATAAAGAAAGAGAGTTTATTACTACATTATTTTAATCAGTTTAGTTTACGACTGCAGCAGAAATCATAAAAGGTACTTCTCGAGTTTCTTCTTAACAATGTATTTTATAATATATGTATATATACCTATATACAAAAATGACAACAGAAAAAACCAAAGGGATGTATATAACAAAAGAACGGATAAATTTAACATGATTTGGAACGTCACTATTCATTGGGAAAATTCAACAGTTGGGAGGCACCACTAAAGAATCCACAAACGGTGTACTTGTACCGCGTGTTCTGGCGAGCATACGGTGCCAAGGTGCCGGAGAAGCTGGACACCAGCGAGACCAGTGTTGTGCTGACTGGTCTACGAGACGACGTGCGGTATGAGTGTGTGGTCAAGGCTGCTAATGATATCGGTAAGGAAACATATTTTAATAACATTACGAACGAACACAATTGCCAGCCTGATGATAAGTCATCACTCCGGCCCGTAACATGAACATCCATCCTAAACAAGGATTCATGATGAGATTCACTTCCAAGGACTCGATGCCTCTTATCTGTAATTGTATCTTCTGATCCCGACACTCACTATTCCACGCTGGTATTTTGTGAGGGCGTGGTCCTTCCCTGGTCAAGGTGACCCATTCGTGTTGCAGAGAGTAGCTAGAGTGTACTTCTACCACTACTACACATTGCCATATTGTTCTTTTTTTGTGTTGATTAGTAAAATTAATGTGTAAAATTAAAGTATCGAGATCATTTATCACTTCTTTCCTGACCTTAGTTAGTCCTCTGGGGATGAATTTAAGTGCTCTATTGAACTTTACTTAATTAACAAATAGTTGATGTTCAATGATTCCTGTCGATATTCCGTCCTCTGAGGATGCATTTAAGCGTCACATAAGTACTCACAATACTCTATTGAAACTTTACTTATATAGCAAATAGAGCAGAACACTTGCAAATGCCCAAATGGTGGCTCAGGCAGACCTAGGGCATTTAGATGAGGGCAATGTTCGGCAGTCAACCAATGATAGACTGAGATCACAACGATAACAAGTGCACCGACTTATAACTTTGCAACAACGTACAACTATTGCATATTATACAGGAACATCATCACTGAGTGCGCCGATTATGTTCACGACTGCTGGCCAAGAAGTGGGTGCGGCAGCGGCGCCGGTATCAGGAGGCGCTGCTTCAGCTGTGGGCGGCGCCGTCGCTTGCGTGCTACTTGCCGCACTGCTATTGGCAGCCGCTCTATACTATCGACATAGAAAGGTATCATTAACTGCATCACTACACATAAGCTACACTGAAACATCAAAACAACTTTTTCCCATACCGCTAAATTTACATTCATACTTTGCTACTCTGCTATACCTTGCTACACTAGTTGAGTGTAAAACTTTAGTATGACAAATATGCGTCGTTACGTATGCATCGAAAAATCACTGTGGAAAACAATAATGTTTATAAGGTATTGAGCTAAATTTAGACGATCCTAAAAAGGATTTGTTTGTTACAGAATTTAAGACTTAAATCTCAGGGAGGAGTGGCGTTTGAGAATCCAAGTTACCTCAGAGAAACAAATACTGACACAGTTGTTAATGTAAGTATATTTTTTAATTTATTGGTTATAACAACTGTCACCATATTACAACAACCAATCATAACGTCATCAGCGGTTGAGGGGTGAATCAAACTAGCGACGTTTCCCGAAATTAAGCTTCGTCCATGATACGTTGTTTGTTAATTCACTTTAATATAATTTAAACAACCTTTAATAGTTCTCTGGGGAACGTACTTGGAAGAAATAATTGTATTGTGTTTATCGTAATATAATATATGTAAAAAATAATTGTATTGTGTTTATCGTAATATAATATATGTAAAAAATAATTGTTATTGTGTTTATCGTAATATAATATATGTAAAAAATAATTGTTATTGTGTGTATCGTAATTTGCATAAACTTCAATATTTTAGCGTGGTGCACTAACATAACGCTGCTGTCTTTTGTTTGGTGAGTGTTGGGTGCCGAGGACACAGTTACTGCAAGCAAGGCATTCCATCTTAGTACTCAGGGATGGATGTAGAGTTTCATGATCTACTACTTCCCATTCTATGGCCATTTTCAGCAGAACACACTTCCTATAATAACTGCAGTATATGAATACTATAGTCTATTTTTTCGTACGGTAACTGTAAGGGATTCGGAGACCTAACTATAGGTAACGAGTTTTGACGAAGAAGTTTGAAGTCATAGGCCGCTACCATCACGTACCATCAGGTGAACTGTAATCTCGTTTTTCCCTCTTATATTATATAAATATATATTACGAATATATAGTTACCAATCGTTTTCTCTTGACTCTTAACATATAAAAACCTAATTCCCACCAGGGCACACTGCCGAACGGCAACACAACAAACGGTCTCCCGAACACCGTGTCGAACAGCTCAGCATGGCGGCAAGAGACCCTCCAAAACCCCAGCACGGCGCGCGAAGTTGACCCCACGCTATACGAGGAACTGAAGCTCGGGCAAGACGGTGCGGGCTTCAAGAGGCTGAAGCCATAGCCCGCGGTCAGCTCGACGATCCGCTCGCCGAGCGGTTCGCCGAGCCGCTCGCCGCGTTTCTCTTCACCACGGATCGCGCCGAAATACTGAAGTGTTAATAGTATAGTGACTGTTTCTGGTTTTATTTGGATTCGGAATTAATATTAGCTTTTTTGGAGGGGTGTCAAAAAGGTTAGTCAAGATACACAGAAAATATTAGCAAACTATTAAATAAATGTTGATAGCAGGATGTATGTCATAATGTTTAAATACCAAAATCATTTAAAAATAATATCCAAGTAATAATACACTTAGAAGATTTAGAATGATAGGAACTCAGTTCCTTATATATCATAAGATATGTTTGTGTGATACGTATGTCCTTGTAATATATAATCCCTTCGACATAAAAAACCGTTATAATTTATTAATATATAGTGACAAGACAAAAACAAGTTAAGAAAAATTCAACATAAAACTTCAAGTGAAATGGACGCTAACGTGGCTGAAGGTGAATATATAGATTATAAAATAACTTATAAAGATAATAAATATTTCCAGAGTAACACTTCATGTGATGAAAACCAAAAAAATATAAGATCTATTTCCGATACTTTATGTAAATAATTAATATTGAAAATAGCGAAAAACTTACGAATATTTTCCAGTGTTTTATAGGACTGATTCAAAAATTATGGCGCGGTAATACCGATGCCATTTTTAAATAGTTTTCTTGCTGTATTCAATTTTATTACAGAGCCAAATATTGAAACGTCAAATTTGAGTAACGTTTTAGTATTCGGCCGTTAGATTGCTATAGCTTCTTTAACGAAGCTATTTTTACTAAGCGCAAATCACACAGACGTTAGTTACATGGTCGAGGCATGTATATATTTTTATACTACAAGATAGTAGAAAAAAATTACACACATACCGATGGGCGTGTTATCAATAACATTGACCTGACAATTAATTTTACAATGCTCATATTGCAATTTAAATTTATGACAATTAAAAAAATATATAATTTAAAAAAAATTAAAAAATATAAACCGTCTCGACCAGTACGGACTTTTGTCTGTGTGGCGCGCCCATTAAGATTAGGTGAACTCTATAAAAAAATGTGCCTTCAATTTATGAAGTAGTTAGTATATAGTAGTTGGTGATCTTTCGGCCTGTATAATATGTACCTAGTGTAAATAAATACATTCCATAGACCGTAGAATAAACACTTTGTACAATCTATAATAAAACTAAACAAACGAACCGATTTGCACAGTATTAAGATTTGATAGGTCAACATTAATTGTTAAATATAATAGAATAGGATTTATTATCTCGAATTTATTTGCATTCTAAGACTAAATTCTCATTTTATTTGCAAGAGTTTATTGTCTAAACATAGAAAAAATACTTAGCTCATTATTTTAAATAAACAAACGATTAAAATTAACTTCGATTGTGAAATGGTTAACTTTTTTAGGTAAAAATTTATTATTTTTTTCTTTAAAGTCTACAGGTTTTCATATTATACTGTACAGTTACACACTGCGTATGTTCATTTTTATTATTTATAAAATAAATGATCTCATTCACAATTATTTTATTCGAATAATTGTAAATTGAATTTTATTTTATTTTCACCGTTTTTAGCATTAAATGCAAAAAAACATCTTAACAGCTAACATAATTTAGCAAAAAAATCAATTTTAATCAATGTAAACTTACAATTACTTTTATCTAATGTATATAAATTCTAAAATGTGTGTATCTCTACACAAATAAAAAAAAATGTCTCGTTTTTTATAATAAAATACAGCAAGAGTTGTCTTCGCTTTAAATCAAAACCAAAAAAATTGTAAGTATTTGAAGCTAATGATCGAATGGCGAGTTTATTAGGTATCCAATCAAGCTCGACACTCGATCAACTAACTGTTTTATACGTACGTAGTGTGAAAAAAAACATATTTTCTTATACAAAGGTGTGATGCTTCGTCTCATTAGCAGTTCTTTGCTCTGTACTAACATAATAGTTTAGTTATACAAGACGGATGTGATTAGATTTGTAAATAAAATAAAATATGAACAAATTATATTTTTGTCTCATTTATTTAATCCTTTAAACAAGAGGTACCCAAACTGAGGCTCTATCATTGAAAATCATCAACAAAAATATCTAACAGAAAGTATTTTATGATCTAATTAGAAGACATCTTCAAATCCTGTCCTATCCTTAATGTATTATATGTACAGAAACCTAACAAATTCAAGTTTGCTCAACAAAACATTATAGCAGGGGCTTCCCCTTTACACGGTCGTAACAAGTTAAATTTGTTTTTAAATCTATTATGAGGGGAACAACGCGAACCGCGTCACCGTTTCATTTAATGAAATAATGGGTCCACCGAGGTCTTGGTGCCGTTGAAATTTACTCGCCAATTAAAGAACAAACTTAATTGTCATTAAATTGAATGAATAAACTTGTATTGTTACTAAAATTTGATAAATGCGTTTGCTTGACAAATGCGTATTGGGAGAAAGGACAGTCGAAGGAGATGGTGGAAAGACATTATTGAATAATGAGGTAGCGTAGCCCTACCGTTGGGCTACAGTTCCGTACATTTAACATTGATAGAACAACATTTTTGAATGGGTTTGTGACCAGGGGTGAAGGTAGATGTCATGGACCGCAGGAATCACTTACCATCAAGTGTGTGCTCCTTTGTTACTCTCGATGTAATAAAAAAAAACAATAACCGATGTGGAATGGAGTGACGTCCTATTCAAGCCGACAGGTCGGTCGGTCGTCAAGGTAGCTCGGAATCATACTTAGTGGGAGTCTGCGGATGTGACCTTTCTTCAGTGGTGGACAAGTGATGATCAGCCCATCACCGCACAGGGTGATGAAATATTATGATTAGATGATGATACAAGCTTCCTTACCCGTTTTAGCTGACGTTAATATTCTACAAGTAGTGGTAAGAGTTCTCGGCTACAGCGTTGGGGCTCCTGGTTTAGATTCCGAGCCACGGAACAATGTGTGCATGATAAATTGTTTTTTTTTCGGGTCTGAGTGTAGATATGTCCCGTGTCCTGCGTGTACTGTGTGTAAATCTTCCTCTGATCTCATTGCACATACATTACATCGGAATAGGGAAGGGAATGACGAGTGCCTCTGCGTGTGCATGCTCACGGCACTATAAAATATTCTGCACAGTTGGTACCATCTAGCAACAACCAGAAGATATCGCTGTGGTCGAAACAAAGAGGACGTCATCTTCTCTGAGAATTAAGATAATTTCACCAGCCTTAACAGGGTCATTGGTTTTTTCATTCCATACGAAACACGGCAACACTTAACTGTTATCATACACTGGTATTCATAAAGGCGTGGTTCTCATAACACGGTTTCCTTTTACAGTAATGATTATAAACCCTTTTTATAAAAAAAAATTGAATCGCCAGATAAAATAAAGCATAAAAACGTGAAGCGTTTCATCCGTTTCCGGCAAGGCGACACGTTTTGTACTATAAATAATCCAGTCCATTTCTCATTCGTAATTCTCCTTAAATTTACGATAATTGCTCTCATAACGTTGCCAGATAATGTTTCTTACCAAATACAAAATATTTTTTAAAATTTTACCTTTTTAGTAACACAATTGCACGTATGTACCACTTATTTTAAATTCTTTGTTGTGAAATCAGTCTTACTTATTGAGATCTACATCCATCCCCATATATTATAGTTAAATTGCCGAGATGGTATATCGCGGGAGGGAGGGGGGTAGTAGTATCTGTGATACCCACAATAACAGTTGTAGGTATTATGTTGTACAACTCTCCTGACCATCCACGATTTAATTAAGGGTGATGGTAAAGCCAACCAGTATCACCACGGGTGGCTGGGAAAGATGGTGGCAAGCTCGGAAGGTCGGTAATCCATATGGGGATAAGGGACCATCAAAAAAAAAATGCGCCGCGTATTCCGGTGTGCGGTCGAGTGGAGGGGGAAGTGATTCCAGCCCAGAGCAATGGATGCTAATGCGGTCGGTGCTGGTGAAGTGGTTCAAGTGCGCGAAAACTTCCGTGTTTCATTCATTTCGTGTGTCATTGCCATATGCATAAGATGCATAAGATATTTTCCACGTAGAAGGAAACAAAATTACTAATAATTTAACTGTGTCCTCATTTCACATATATATATATATTTATATATATATATATATATATATATATATATATATATATATATATATATATATATATATATATATATATATATATATATATTTATCTATATTTATATCAAATATTGCTGCAGCCCGCTGAGTAGGGAGCCAACGACGATGCTGCGAAGTTGGCGCGGAGACTGCTGCTGCACCACCGCTGCTCACCGAACCCTGTGGACAAAGAACGTCGACGACAACAGAGGGGGCGATATACAAAACCGCGACACAGGTCGCTATCTAAAGGGAGGAATATCCACAGAGTAATATAATTTGCAGTGAATATTAATTTTCAGTTATCATAAACTTTTACAGACATATTGGTTTTAAACTGCCGATGGCGGTAATAAGCCAATAAGCGGTTTATATTTAATTGTATTATAACATTACCATCCTAAAAACAGAGTGTGTTCACAAGCTTAACACAACAAGATCACATCCTTCTTTAATTTCTTTCCCTCTTTTCCTCCTAGGGAAGGCTTTTGTTCGTCAATTTGACAACGTAGTTTTTCCGTTATATTTTATATATTAAAAAAATATATATTTAAAATCATTGTCTCAAACTCAAGCATATTAAATCATCATAAGTAATAAATTTATGAAATGACTCGAAATGACTAGAGCAAAGCCGTGTCCAAAAATGCCAAAATTGCTCAACGGTTTAGGCCGTATAAAGTTCTAATTTCAGCAAATCTTAAATGCTGAGATAATTAATCATTATCGTCAAAAACCTAACCCATCACTAGTCCATTGCTAAATGCAGCCTCTTTTTTTACCTGAGGAAATGGCTACGCAAACTGCCGAGGCGGATTATGTCGGGCTCGCACCGACTAAAACCCCTCGCCACCTGCGCTGCCGAGGAGTCGCAGCATCTCTGTAAGGAACGCAACCGCAACCCCCCTGAGCTTCGCTGGGATAAATGCAGCCCTCCCACAGACTGCCACGAGTGTATATACATCTAGTGACGACCAATGCAACGTTTCGAAAAGTCGATTAATATAGAATTGTGTTCTTTTAATTTCAATAGCCTCGCGAATTTTACTCGATAGGAATCGGTGTGCTTTGCGAGGATCAGAAGTAACTGACCGAACCGACGTTCGGCCCTCTCGGGCACCCTCGAGTCAATTGCTTACTCGCCCAGGGTAACGGTCCAAGCCGAGGCTCCCTCTCGGGAGCCCTTATGTTGGTTACCCATTAATGCGGTCTCGGTTGAGTGCGCTTAGCACTCGGTCACCTTTCAATCCGGTTAAGCTGTAAAAGCCCTCGGGAAAACAGAGGCCATCAGCCATAATAAAAAAATTGCAAGAATTTGTGGTTTATCAAGTCTGATGCAACGGTGGGGCAGAACTAAGTTCACTTCAGATTTCCTAGAGCTTAGTTGTCTCAAGTCTCCTATTTGTTATCATATGACATCAGAACGTCAATGGGCTGAGGTACCCTCCTCTTATCCATTAATGCTGATAAGCACACGAAACGTCGGGATAAAATAAACGCAATAAATCCACAAAAACTGATTTTATTGGAATAGAAAATTTTATTTATTACACAGCAAAACTAAATTTAGTCTGAATCGACTCATCAACATTGTAATAGAAGTTAGGTAACTAAACAATAAACATACATTTAACTCATAAATCGTGTTTAATATTAGAGCGAGGGTCCTAAACAAGATATAGTATATCCATTCTTACAGACATAAACAACGCACTTCAACACACGCACCGAAAACTACGCACGCACACAAACAACCGCCGCGTGAATTATTATTACGTCGACGGTTTAATAAACACGTTGGCATTTATGTTGCAATTATCACGCAGTAATTATTTCAATATATCTGCCGCCATGTGTTTTAAGGGCGTTGGAAGTCAGTGAGTAAGTTCATAGTAAAATTTACAATGATGGCCTCCTGGTGGATTTCGACCACGGCGATATCTTATAGTTATTGCCGAATAACATCAACTGCGCAGAATATTTCATAGTGCCGAAAGCATTTGCGCAAATAATAAGGTACTCACTCGTCGGCCCCTTCCCTATTTGCAATAAGATCGGAGGAAGGTCCATATGCAGTGTCAGGGACACGGGAAATGGAACGTGGTAAAGCTACGCTGCAGTTTCAATGAAAGGGTCACCTCGACCTGGGTGGGTACAACATCACAGGATACCAGCGTATAATAGCAGCATAATGCTGCTATGTTTTGTTTGGTGAGTGTAGGGATCTGGAGACATTTATTACTGGTGATGAGGCATTCCATCTCAGTGTAGTTGTCATGGGCCGCAGGAATCACTCATTAGGTAAGAAAAAAACAGTTATTTTATTTTATTTACTAAAAACACAATAACTTACATTAATACAACTTAGTTATATATATTCCTAAAGCTTAAACATCATCTACGGAAGGTGCCCGGCCCCGACGGCATCACCAACAAGGTGATGAAACTCCTACCAATGTCCATTTTACACCTACTGGTAATAATCTACAACGCGGCCTTATCCAAAGGCACCTTCCCGAACACCTGGAAGGAAGCCGACGTCATAGGGATTCTCAAGCCCTCAAAACATCCAACCGATCCATCAGCCTATCGACCCATAAGCCTACTCAAAGTCTTGGGTAAGGTATATGAAAGGCTCATCCTCGCCCGCCTCAAGGACTTCATGCTGTCCCGAGGGCTACCAATCAATGAGCAGTTCGGGTTTCGCACCCAACACTCATGCACACATCAAGTGCACCGCATCACGGAGCACATCCTCAGTAAATTTCTTCAGGGCTACCAAACTGGGGCACTTTTCCTCGACGTGGCGAAAGCTTTCGACAAGGTCTGGCACAACGGGCTCATATACAAACTATATGAGCTCGGTGTGCCAGATAGACTCGTACTTATCATACGAGACTTTCTCCGAAATCGAACCTTTCGTTACCGCGTCGAGGGAACGCGCTTCGATGTTCACCCTATTTGTGCCGGAGTACCACAAGGCTCCGTCCTAGGTCCTATTTTGTACACACTCTACACCAACGACATACCGCGCACTCGCGGTGTAGAGCTAGCCCTTTTCGCCGATGACACCGGCCCCTATGTGTCTGGGTTCAAATCAGACGCTATTTGTAGACGCCTCCAATCTGCAACCAACACCTTAGGGAAATGGTTTCGGAAATGGAGGATTGAGGTTAACCCCACCAAAAGTGCAGCCATGTACTTCTCTCGGCGCAACAAAACGCCGCATCTCCCAACTATAGAGTTAGTTGTCTCAAGTCTCCTATTTGTTATCATATGACATCAGAACGTCAATGGGCTGAGGTACCCTCCTCTTATCCATTAATGCTGATAAGCACACGAAACGTCGGGATAAAATAAACGCAATAAATCCACAAAAACTGATTTTATTGGAATAGAAAATTTTATTTATTACACAGCAAAACTAAATTTAGTCTGAATCGACTCATCAACATTGTAATAGAAGTTAGGTAACTAAACAATAAACATACATTTAACTCATAAATCGTGTTTAATATTAGAGCGAGGGTCCTAAACAAGATGTAGTATATCCATTCTTACAGACATAAATAACGCACTTCAACACACGCACCGAAAACTACGCACGCACACAAACAACCGCCGCGTGAATTATTATTACGTCGACGGTTTAATAAACACGTTGGCATTTATGTTGCAATTATCACGCAGTAATTATTTCAATATATCTGCCGCCATGTGTTTTAAGGGCGTTGGAAGTCAGTGAGTAAGTTCATAGTAAAATTTACAATGAAGGCCTCCTGGTGGATTTCGACCACGGCGATATCTTCTAGTTACTGCCGAATAACATCAAATGCACAGAATATTTCATAGTGCCGAAAGCATTTGCGCAAACAATAAGGTACTCACTCGTCGGCCCCTTCCCTATTCCAATATAATGCATTTGCAATAAGATCTGAGAAAGGATCAGGAAGGTGTCAGGAACACGGGAAATGGAACGTGGTAAAGCTACGCTGCAGTTTCAATGAAAGGGTCACCTCGACCTGGGTGGGTACAACATCACAGGATACCAGCGTATAATAGCAGCATAATGCTGCTATGTTTCGTTTGGTGAGTGTAGGGATCTGGAGACATTTATTACTGGTGATGAGGCATTCCATCTCAGTCCTCAAGGATGACAACGCATCTGCATTATGATTCCTTGTCAAGAATGAATGTAGATGTCATGGGCCGCAGGAATCACTCATTAGGTGAGAAAAAAACAGTTATTTTATTTTATTTACTAAGAAAACAATAACTTACATTAATACAACTTAGTTATATATATTCCTAAAGCTTAAACATCATCTACGGAAGGTGTTTAAAGATGAGAAAAAATAAAACGGGGAAAAAACTAGAGAATATTTCTCATACAGCCAGCAGTGAAAGATCACCTCTCAGATCTGTACGTCATCATTGGTAACAGACACTGATTGACTTTTGTCTAAACATTGAGATGTATTCGGCTAGACAATATAACGCATATTAAATTTTATGTTATATAAACATTAAAATAAACAAATTACACTTACTATTTCTGCCCCTTGTTAACAATTCATTATATTTGAAGTGTTGTAAAGCTTATCTAGATGTTCTAAATACATTTTCTAGATTACATAACGCTCGTGCTGCCATTTGTTGCTACTTTGAATAAACAACTTAACCACTTCCGATTTTTAAAGCGCAAATTACGCCATCGGTCCTATCTGGAGTTCCTTATACATGTGATGGACTGTATTTCTACGCCTTATACGACGATTTGACCAAGAGGCTCTTGCGAAGACCTCTAAAGAACATCCATTTGTTTATTGCAACGGTTTCAAGGCATAAAAAAGTGAATGAATGTAAAATTTTCAGGTTATGTGAAAATAGTAAGTACTTAAACAAGTGTTATATTATTGGAATTAAAGTTTTTTTTTTTAATATAAATTTCAAAATATTTATATGACTTATGATGCTACATTTTATTAGATCAGCCAATTTTGATCGTCTATACCCTTTGTTCCCAAATTAGTCCAGGTGGACACCCAGGGGTCCATGGGAGACTCGACGGGAACCTCTGGTCTATTGAACCCATTAAATACTCTCACACTCCAAACGTCTTGCACATGCATTACATTGGAATGACGAAGGGGACATCGTAAACACAGAAGCACTCGCTCACGCGTTTGCGCAGTTGCTTATTTATTATTATTATTAATATTTATTTATAATAAGAGTACATAACATTTTAATTACAAAAAATAACATTCAGAAAACCACAGAGGTTTATCGAGAATGTTACTTGACAATAATATTTCAATAAAATGTTGAGCAATACATGCAAGTACCTTCATTAATAACTAAAAATATAATACACTGAAGATCTTAATTTACACACACAGAAGTAAAGGTGGGCAGAAAGAGCACCGATGCATTCAATGCATGTACAGGTTGTTCAAGAAATGAGATTTTAATTTTTACTTTATGTTTTTAACTGTGATGCATTGAATGAAAGATGCATCCAAATCATTAAGAATGCGTGGTAAGATACGGAGTGGTTCTTTCACCATAAATATTAGTTGTTGCTTGCTTGCTTACGGCACTATAAAATATTCTGCACAGTTGATGTAATCTGGCCGTAACAGTGGTCGAAATCGACCAGGAGAACATCGTCATCATCACATATTCAAACTTTCAATTATTAAATTGTACACTTAAAATACACTTTTTTTTCAAATTTAAACAATTTCGAATTTATGCAATTATAATTTCAAATGTACACTGCACCGAGATTTGCAACTGGTATGAGTGTGGAAGAAGATGGCCACGAATAAGGAGTGTGACGTGGAAATGTTTAACATAAATATGACAACGCGTTTTTTATAGCGTAAGAAAATAACGAATCCATCCAAATATTAAGAAACCTTAGTGACATGGGGTAGTATGCACGATTCTTTCACAACTGGAAGGCACACTTTATGACACCAAAAAAATAAAACATACTATATTATGGGATATGAGTATATTGCTCCAATGTTTTTGAACGCTCTACGGAAAGAACGCAAAGAGTAGTGGAATTCTAAATTCAAATTAGTCTTTTGTTTATTGATTAGCTTTGTATTTTCATTAGGTTTGAACATTTTTCGTCATAATGCATACATTAAAAATTCGTGTAATTATGGAATAGAGTTCCGTCGTGGCATCAACGCGGCACAAACGGCGCGTAACATCAACAACGTTTACGGAGAGAACTTTACAAATGGACGCACAACCTGTTATTGGTTTGCCCGGTTCCGTTCTGGAAATTTTGATTTGAAAAATGAACGTCGTGGTCGTCCGGACACTTTGGTCAACAATGATGAATAAAGGTGGTTGTGGAAGCTGATGATACTCAATCTACAGCTATTGATGTTAACATCAAAACAATATTGGTCCATTTGTGATAAATTGGCAAGGTAAAAAAGGCTTGATAGATAGGCGCCCCACGAACTTATCGATCGCCAGCACAACGTACGCGTTAAGACCTGCCTCGCGCTGCTGAACCGGCACAGAAATGAGAGAATTTTGAACTGAATTGTTACGTGCGATGAAAAGTGGATTCTGTTCGACAATCGAAAGCGCTCAGCAAGTTGGTTAGATCCTGGTTCAGCACCAAAGCAATCCCCTAAACGAAAAATGACTTCTAGGAAGTTGATGGTCACTGTTTGGTGGTCTAGTGCCGGTGTGATTTATCACAGTTTTTTACCAAACGGCATGAGCATTACTGCAGATATGTACTGTGAAGAACTGAAGACAATGATGGAGAAGCTCGCACATCTGCAACCAGCTTTGGTCTTCCCCGCTGCTCCTACACGACAACGCGCGACCCCATACTGCACAACAGACAGTCTCCAAGCTGCAAGAGTTGAGGTTGGTAGCTCTCCCTCATCCACTGTACTCACCAGACCTTGCACCCACCGACTATTACTTTTCAAAAATTTGGACAACTTCTTAGCGCGAAAAAAATTCAATTCCAGAGAGGCAGTACAAAATGCCTTTGAAGAGTTTGTTGCGTCCTGTTCAACTGATTTTTACAAGAAGGGCATCAACAAACTACCACTGCGTTGGCAAAGATGCACCGATTACATGGGTGACTTTGAACAACAGAAATAAAATTTCAGTTTCAGTTCATACAAAACGGCAATTTCATAGGTAAAGTTATCCTGGAGTATTTATAATTTTAACTTTCGAAAAGTCGGTGTACGTGTATTTAAAATATAATAAAAAATACAAAGTACCTTCCTCCAGCACCTTCCTTTTTTCAAATCAAAAAAAAATTTTTATGAACTGTTTTACTCTGAAAATATTTTGATTATGTACTTTTTGTATGAGTTTCTCTCTACAACATTGTCCACCCGTAAATAATAATATATTTAAGATAATAATACAGGGTATTAGGAGACCGTTTCCGGAAACAAAGACGAAAGATGATAGGACTAATGCCACCTTTGATGATGGGAAGGAAAAAAATCGATCCTGATTAAAAAAATATCATATTTTTAAAACGTTTTATTAACAATATTTACGCTCCATCGTGTTAGTACAGTTAAATGGAATGATAGTTTCATAAACAATACATTACTAAACTAAAAACCAGCAATGAAACACAAAATCAAAAACAGCTGATGCTCGGATCAACGAACGCCCGGGCGCGGCGCTGATACCGCGCTCCCCATAATTTACGTTTTAATTTTGGTTTTAATTTAATTAAGTGCCATAAAAGAACTGGAGGACTGAGATGGAAGGCCTCGTTAGCAGTCATAAAGTTTTGCGGATCGACGAAACACAGCAGCATAATGCTGCTATTTTATGCTGGTATTCTGTGTGGCTGTGGACCTACCCCGGTCGAGCTGACCCATTCATTCTGCAGCTAGAAACAAACTGCGGTGTACCTTTACCAGTGTCTATTGTTGTATATTTTATTTGCTTTTATGTTACGGAAGATTATATTAATTATTAAAATATCTATCGATGACAAGAAATGGCTCAGGATCGTACTTTGTGGTAATCTATGGCGGAGGCCTATGTCCAGCAGTGGACTAGTGATAGGCTGTGATGATGGGGATAATGAAATGTCTTTATAATCATTAACGCCGTTACATGCATCTAGTTAGAGACGAGTAATTACTGGAGGCACTTATTACACTCAGTGACACGATTGGTAGCTCGATCGCTAATGAACTTGCTTACTTAGGAAAAATGTTATTGGAAGTATGTAGAAAATAACATATGGTAAAATATGAAAGCTTAAAACTTAAACGATTATTTTTACATTTAAAAATAAATCCGCAGATTCTACATTTAAATTGAAAACAATTCAATTGCGCTCGATAAATTGAATCGCTCCAAGACTTTGTACCATCAGTTTCACTTTGAAAATATACTACAAGTATCTTTTCGAGAATTCATTTCGATTCACATTTCCTTTAACTTCTTCTGACTAGTTAATTTAAGTAAAAACTCGGTAATTGGACTGTGAACACAAGACGGAAACAAAGCGAGAAAGTTTTTATAGAACGTTTTTGCATTCAATTTCCGGTGTTTGATAGGAAGGGACTCGCCATCTTTGCCAATTTATGTTAGGTTATGCTTCCTTGGATACTTTCTTTGGTTTTTTTTATAATTCTATGGGTGACAAACCAGCACACACACACATAATTAAAACTACTAGGGCATTCAGAACTTCCCAGTCAAGGCCACCCATTTATGCCGCACCTTCAAACTATAGGTAGCGTAACTCTAAAAAACCATAGAAGATTTCAACCACGACGTTGCCATAAAATAACGAAATCCTCCCCGGCCTAGCATTATATCTTTTATTATCTTCATGTGTTAAATATAGATTTCTTTTAAAATCAAGTTCATTTCAAAAATATTTGTAAAATACTTTTGTATAAATATAAATAATTTTGTAAGAACCTAAAATTATAAATAATAACAACTTGTTTACCATGTTGTTGTGGGCCATACAAACACACGTATATAGACAACAAATTTGATGGCATATCCCGGATATCCTCTCAAGAAAATGAGGGCTCGTATTACTAAAATGAGAAACTCACGCGATATGATTTGACACCTCGTGTTAAGGTACAAACACCTATGATACGCACAGCTGTTAAGGTTGGTAGATTATATTATATATTTATTTACTATAGTTTATTTATGTGTACTATATATATTCCTGTCCAGAGTCCACTGCTGGACGTCGGCCTCCCTTTGGTTAGGTTGCCACAAAGCTGAGTCACCTGCTTACATCAACCTCGCGTAAACTTGCAAACTTGGTCGTGCTCCATCCATTGGGGAGATGTCCTACGCTGCGAATGCTACGTAACCAAGTTCTTTTGATATTATTAAATAGTACTTACGTATAATTTGAAAGAAATTTATAAGCGTGATCTTATAACACCTACATATATGTATGTATGTATATATATAAAGTACTCAAAACAAAATAGGGCTCACCATGTTTTATAAATGAATTTTACAGATTCTTTTTCTTTTTTCAGTTTTTATGATTAGTAATGAATACATTAAGGTTTGAAAGTGTGTGAACATTAACAAGAGTAAGTTTTGCCAATTTTATGGAATTTAGTCAAAATTCACAGTTTTTAGGAAAGTTTACAGAAATTATTGATTTAAGTAAAGTTTGATTTTAATTTTTATTATTGACTAAATCAATGAGTTTGATGGTGCTTAATAGCGAGTAGGTCCTCCTCTGTTCCGTATGCGCTCTCTGAATCTATCCGGGGCACTTTCAATCAAGTAGGTGATGTTATCCTCGGGTATTCGCTCCCAACACAATTTTAGGGCGTTTATGAGCTCTTGTCGATTAGTCACATTACTGAAGTTCGATTTGAGGCTTCTTTTCAATTGGTCCCATAAATGTTCAATGGGGTTAAGATCGGGACTCATGGCCGGCCACGGTAAAACCGTAATATTGGCTTCAGAGACAGCTCTCTGAGTTGTTCGCGCTGTATGTGGGCGAGCATTGTCTTGCATAAAGACGAAGTTTTCACCCACTCTTTGTGAAAATGGGATGACATGGGGCTGAATTATTCGATCGACGTACCGGGAGGCAGTTATGGAACCTTCTTCCAGAAGAACCAGCTCAGTTTTACCGAGCAAGCTTATTCCAGCCATAACATTTGGACCTCCAAAACGATCCGTTTCATATATGCAAGGTTCTGAAAAATGTTCTCGTTCTCTTCTCCACACGCGCACTCGACTATCATCGCTGAAAAACTTCACTTTACTTTCGTCCGTAAAGAGTACATTTCTCCAGTTGTCCATTGTGCACTCCGCATGCTCGCTGCACTCTTGTTAATTTTAGACGAATAACACGAGATCTGGAACGTTGTCCGTCTTCATGGAACCGATTTCGAATGGTTTGATCACTAATTCGTGTAACAGTCGATTGCCGCCGTCGATTTTGTAAGACGCAGGCGGGTATCGTACGCTCTCGACGTGCAGTCAATCTGATATACCGGTCTTCCTGGACGGTTGTAGCCCGCGCTCTTCCTGATCCAGATCTCGCGACACTACCTGTCTTCTCTAGAAAGCGTTCCCACGCGTTTCGAATAGCTCGTCGCGACACACCAAGACGTCTTGCCACTGATCTCTGAGATTCTCCATCCTGAAGCATAAACACTGCTCTTGTTGCTGTTTCCACATCCATATAACGCCGAGAACCAGGCATAATGATCGTGAGTAACACCGAATTCAAGTCAAAATGAAAAAAGTAGACGTGCGACTGTAACATTCATTCATTCATTCAGTGACTGAGGGTGAAAGTGACTGAGAATTTGAGTAATAAACGTTTTTTGGAGTACTTCACTTTTTTTGTCTACTCACCATTGAATTCCTGACTTGAAACATTGATAACGTTAGATAAACATGTCAACAATACTTCGAAAGGTTTAACTTCACTATTTACTACCCAACAATTTTTTTTAGACAAAATTCGAGATTAACTTAGAGTGGGCCCTATTTAGTTTTGAGTAGTTTATATATGTATAATTTATATATGTGTATGTGGTGTATGTATGTATATATATTGTGAATTTATACATGTATTATGTATTTAATATCTATAATAATACGTACGTATTATTCTTTGCTTGTATTAGTTATTTTTAGTTTTTTTTCTTATTTTATTAATTAGTTTATTGCTACACCTATCATACAAATATCTCACCACACCTTGGGTTGACTGGTAGAGAATGCCTTTGGCATTAAGTCCGCCCTTCGTCAACTTTTAACTTCGTTAAGGTTAATGCATTAAAAATATATATATATGTATGCATGTATGTTTGCTTATAAATGTGTTGTAAGTATATATTTTTTTATATATACGTCAATAACTTCTCTGCTCAACCCAAAGGCGGACAGAGAGACCTTAAGTCCATCTATTTACACAATTTTTATGTATAAATAAAATCATATATAAATGAAGGGCGCTTTATGCAACATCACAATGTATTAAGAATAACATATTTAATACCCTGTAAGAATCGGTGCAGACTAACAGAGTGTTGGCGAAGCGACTAATAAATTATTATTACTGATAATACTGTTTAACTACTCTAAAGATTGGTACGTCTGTGTGTCCGTTACGCGAGTTGTTCCTAGAGCAACGTCGTGCAATGACTCTCGCCTCTCACTCCACAGAATGCCACTAGTGTCGTCGGTAGAAGCTCTTTTGATGAATTTGAAAGTCAAACTAATTCTAATACGGACCCCATCACATGTTAATTTTAATAAACATTAGTTACCGATTATATTTATTGTATTGAGGATGACAAACGAGCACACAGTTCACCTGATCATAAATGATTCTTACGGCCCATGACAATTCATTCATCCTCGATAATGAATCACAAATCGTTGCAATTAAAAAAGTAAATTAAAAAAAAACTTTATATTCATACGTATATACAGGTCAAGCTTGTTAAAAGAATTTGACCTCGTACAGATAGCGAAAACATAACTCGAATATACCAGACTATAAAACAAATATTGTTATTTCATCGTTTTTTACAAGGTTTGCGAAATATCGAATTTTTCAGACTGCCGGTAGAGGATGGAAACTGAATTATAAAATCCAGTAGATACTTGCCTACTTACATTCATACATATACAAGTCTAGAAAATAAAGACGTTAAATTGACTGATTTGAAATTTGGTACCCAGAGCTTAGATTTTTTTAATCATAATAAAATCATGTTGCTTTGAGCCCTTTGTGATTTTATTTCTCTATACCAATATTAGTCGAATTTAATTTGTTACTAATTTGGCCGCCTCTCCGTTGGTCTGTGGTGACCATCAAAAACATTGTTTCTCAACCTGGGAGTCGCAACCCCTTGGGGGGTCGAGATGGTTATTAATCTCTTCAATAAATAAGAACTTACATCCTACTTTAGCAATGAAATTGGGCCTTCCTGGGGGAGCCTTGAAAGTTTAAACGTATAAATATACTATTAACTAAAATGATATTATATTATAATAGTTTAGGGGTCGCAAAGTATTTTATTTACCTTTTTGACTATTTCGCGACATAAATATAGTTGAGAACCAATGTTATAAAATGTTGCTAAAGCGCAAATATAACGATCCCGTAACGCAGCCAACCACCGTTAAAGTTCCAAAGCTCTTCCGCCTCTATACTCCCTACTTCCTTGCTAAACCCTCACCTCTATTAACGCCACATTGAGATTGATTTTATCACGGCATAAAGCGATCCTGTCGGATTAGGATCGGTTTAAATGGAGCCTAAAGATGTCCACAATTAAATTTAAGTAACAACCAAGTAAACTTTAACTGTGTGTCCTACTATCTTTGATATAGGTGAGTGTACTGTATTCTATAATATTCTAAAAATATTATAGAATATAGTAGACTAGAAATTCTCTTCAGTGTTTAGAATTAGATACACACATAGTCAATTATCTTTTTCCTTTTTTACCAATATTCTTTTTCCTTACGGTGGCCATACGAATATCATCCTCATCATATCAATAGTTGGCAATAAATGCACTCTGTGAAATGGAATAAGCTGTCGCCAGTGGTATTTCCAAACCGAGACGACCTAGGGACCTTCAAGAAAAAGATCCTACTACTACTTCTCATAAAGGCAGCGCATAACGACTTCTCTGTTGTTGCCGATGTTCATGGGCGTTGGTAAACATTTACCATTAGGTAAGCTGCTTACCAGCACCCATTTATATATTAAAATTATTCATTGCAGTTTTAAGTGGTGGTATGATTACGTGCTCGACTATGAAGGAAAACAATGATGAAACAGAAAAAATCTTAGAAATAAAGGAAAAAGCAATATGTAAGGTCCATCTTTAACAAAAATTCAAGAATCTTTAGGCACCATGGTCCACAATCATCACTTTTTTCACCGAATTAACTCTGTGGCCGTTTGTCAAACCTGGTATTATAAAAAAAATATTTGCCGCCTTAAAAGTATTTAATAGACTTATGAGATATTTTCAGCTCTAACCAGCATTTCAGCTCGCCTTGTTAAATTGTGCAATTCAAATATCTAATCCTCCAAAATTAAACAATGCAATATTCATACACTTAGAATTTCAAGAGCACACTACAACGCTTTATAATGTGGGTGCGGAAGAAATGGCTTGGAATTCTCGTGCGACGAGCGCGGGAATTTTGGATGAAATTTGAGAGAACGTAATATATTGTACAAGAGTTCGTATGGAAATAATTTACATTACTTCTGTGTATTACTTAAATTTTATTACAAATAATCTTTATTATGTCGTAGTAATGCAAGAGGAATATTCGAGAGTATTAGAGTTCTATTTTCAACGAAAGAGCAATATATTTGCATTATACATTAATAGTTTTGGGGTCCAAATGTTGTATATTTCGCTTGTGTACACGACAGTGCATCTGAACCTCCCCCATGTTTTATTGTGGATACATTATATCGGCCCAGGAAGGACGTGTGAGTGCCTCTGTATTTGCACTAATGCTTACGCCATGGCTCCAATTTGTGTTTAGCTGCACTATTCATTGGCTGGGAAAGGATCACAACATAACAAAATAACAGCATAACTTTATTGTGTTTCGTCCGTCAAGATGACAAGGCATTCCATCCTAGCCGTGAAGAGTGTCAACACATCTGCATTATACTTCCTTGTGATGTGATGTGTGTCATGGGCTAACCTGAATGCAATAATATATGTATGTACATTCGGCGCAGTTGATACCATCTGGTATTAATCATTAGGTTGACGTCGTCAAATTCAACTTGGAGGGACTTTCCTCAGGAAGACATTATCATCATCTAAATGCCCAGATGAAGCCCGGACCTTGAACAGACTGATGACGTAATCCATCCAAATGTTTCGAACTTATATCCCTCTGACAATTGATGGAACATCACTACCGCGAGGACCCTGCTACTGTACTCGCCCACATGCCCAGATGAGCTAAGCTGGTAGATACTCGTAACTCCAACATGCATTTGGTCCTGACGATGAAATAAATGACTTCGTCACGTTGTGTCAGATATTCCTGAAAAAGTGAACGTTCTTCTTCTGCTATGGATTAATAATTCATTTACTATCTCGAAAAAAAGCGTTGTCCTTTCTGTATAGGACGGCAATGCATTGTAACAGCATCTAGTGCTGGAGATGTTCATGGGTGGAGGTGATTTACTGGGAGACTCCATCCATTGTAAAAGAAATATATTTTCTTCTATGATATTTTTTATTAAATTATTACTTCGTATTTCTTGTCCCAACATTTTATCTCTTCTATTCTGTGTCATGCATCTGAATCTTCCTCCGATCTTATTGGGTAAACATTACATTTAGAAACGGCTTTTAACTGCAGAATTAATGGGTCAGCTCGATCGGGGTAGGACCCAGCCGTCACAGAATACCAGCGTAAAATAGCAGCATAATGCTACTGCGTTTCGTCTGGTGAGTGCAGGGATCCGGAGGCCTTTATTAGTGGTAACGACGCAT
This sequence comes from Teinopalpus imperialis, assembly GCA_029286865.1. Lineage (NCBI taxonomy): Eukaryota > Metazoa > Arthropoda > Insecta > Lepidoptera > Papilionidae > Teinopalpus > Teinopalpus imperialis. The sequence goes on along the minus strand of JAGSMU010000001.1, from coordinate 1,183,490 downwards.
TCAATCTCAGTCCTCAAGGGTGACAAAGCATTCACATCATGATTCCTTATCAATGATGAATGTAGATGCCATGGGCCATACGAATCATTTAGCATTAGGTTAACTGTGTGCTCTTTTGTTACTCTCATAGTAATAAAAAAAATACTGGGGATCTAGTGAGGACGTCTGTGTTGTTACGTCATTCAAATCACTTCTCTTTTATTTGACGACTTTTAATATTGTGTCATTCGTTTTAACAGAGCGCCAAATGGCTTGTAGTCATCACTTAAGGTGAGTAAAAGAATAGAACTAAATCGACTGAACTAGTGTAAATAGAAAAGTAATTAGTCCATTGCTTCCGTCGCAGCATGCCTTTGTGAACACAGCCCCTGGACGACGGTCTACCGCGGGAGCAATGGACTCGGTTCTCCTGTTTTAATTAGTGCCCCATTGCAATCTTCGTGCGTGTTTTGTTACTGAATAAAATTTTCTTTTAGTTTTATACTAGTACCTGCTCGTAAATGTTAGATAAAACTGCCAAAATCGATATAAACTAACTGTGCAAGTAACCTATTGACGCAAGCGTCGCTAACAACAGTGCAACTACACCATTGACGCAAACGTCGCTAACAATTATGCAACTACACCATTGACGCAAGCGTTGCTAACAATAGTGCAACTACACCATTGACGCAAGCGTCGCTAACAATAGTGCAACTGCACCATTGACACCAGCGTCGCTAACAATAGTAACTACACCATTGACGCAAGCGTTGCTAACAATAGTGCAACTACACCATTGACGCAAGCGTCGCTAACAATAGTGCAACTGCACCATTGACGCAAGCGTCGCTAACAATAGTGCAACTACAGCATTGACGCAAGCGTCGCTAACAATAGTGCAACTACACCATTGACTCAAGCGTCGCTAACAATAGTGCAACTACACCATTGACGCAAGCGTCGCTAACAATAATGCAACTACACCATTGACGCAAGCGTCGCTAACAATAGTGCAACTACACCATTGACGCAAGCGTCGCTAACAATAGTGCAACTACACCATTGACGCAAGCGTCGCTAACAATAGTGCAACTACACCATTGACACGAGCGTCGCTAACAATAGTGCAACTACACCATTGACACGAGCGTCTCTAGCACGAACGCGGCTAAAGATTTACTATACATACTTTGGTATCCATTTGACCACAAAGCTGTAGCTGTAATGATACGTTGTCGTTTTTTAATTTCCAGTAACTCATGAACTATCTATCTCTTGCAAAGCTTCAGAACCTCTGGTCTTGCAGATGTTCATGGGTATTTTTAATTATTTAGCATTGCCGTTCGTTCATTACGTGCCATGCAGGGCAGCCAAAGATCCGGTCAAATACTCTCGAGCAAAACAATTAAAATTATGGACTGTAATATAGACAATGTCAGTTAAAGAAAAATCTGAAGAATAGTGGAATATACTAGTAAATGGAAGACCGCAATAAGAGGAAGGCAATTACGGCGTGGGATCTGCCTCAATTACATCGGAAACTCCTGCAGGGAGGCTGCGTGCGGGACAAAGGAAGTAATTGCCCACAAGTAAGGCACAGTGCATATGATGCTCTAGTTAGTAATTACAGCTTACTATACGAGGAAGTAACTAAATGCAGGAATAAAAAAAAACATTCTAAAATAATTAAATATATGGTCGTTATTATCTACTCGAAATGTCTCGTACTCGAATGTGTGACGTCATCCACATGTAACATATTTTACGCCGATATTCATGATGGGTGCCCATTTATCACCCTAAATTTCGTAAAAAATGATCATAACAATAACAAACCAAAATAAATCTTTTAGATTTATCTTATGTCTAATTACATATGTGTGTATTATTACAGATTCGGAGAACCGAACTGAAAGGTCTGTATTGATAACCTCGCACCTAGCATCTCTCACCTAGTAGGGGTTCCACTTCCTACTAGATGGACTGACGACGTACCGGATGCAGGCTGAGGATCATACTCTGTAGCAGTCTATGAGGGGCGGCCAATGATCAGCATTGTATTATTGATGAGGTGAAATAATAATAATAATAATATTCATACATAATAAACAAATAAATAGTAAAATCAGGTACAGTTAAAACAATTAACACCTTAATAGGAATACTTTTAAAAATTATATCTTACAACTGATCATGCAAGACGGCACGGATACCGTACACACAAATAAACATATCTAATCAAACACACGCACACAAACTCAAAATTTAACTTAAATTTCATCTTTACTTTTATATCTACTGATTTAGTATCACAAAATTTCATTTTATTTTAAATTTTAACAGTTGTTTGCATTTATTCTGTAGTCTGTTCAAATAATGTAAATCCGTTTTTTTTGGCTGTAAGTTAAACTCATAAGTATGAATTGTAATATATTTAAGAACTGTAGATTTTGTAAAATAAATAAAATACAAAAAAATAAAAACAATCAAGAAAAATACTTATTCCTAATCAAAATAGAAAAACAAAAAATGATTAATAAATGAAAGACAAATGAACCTGTTGTGCGCCAAATAAAGAAAAGGATCTCCACTGAGGAACTGCAGTGACTTGCTGTGACAACCCCGATCTTCCGTGAAGCCTATACAAGAGAAGTGGCGGTCCTCATTGTATAAACCATAATAAAGTAATGAAACAAAGTAATAAAAAATAACAAAACAAAAAATATTAAAAAATCATTTAAAAAAATATATTAATATGAAACTTGTCAAGGTAAAGTTATTGTGTATTCAACGGGTTTAAATGATGATGATGTCGATATTTGTACACAGATGTAGGTTAAATATGCAGACAGAAGAGTTCACAATAATTATAGATATACCCATACCCATAACATCTAAAATCCAGATGAGCGCTCAGAAAATTGTTCTGACCTAGTAGAATTGTATGTACTTTTTGAATATATATAAGATATAACTCCCAAAAATTATGGTGGCCATTACTGCCATTCTGCAGCTGATTGCTGCATGGCTCTTCTGGGTCCAGCCCTGATAACAAATAACGGGAAGAGTACGAGCATCCGGATACCCTTATTATTGGTGAGGAGTAATTCCATCTCAGTCCTCAGGGGTGACAACGGATTCGCTTTTCATAATGACAGATTTATGACTTATTGAGGATGACTGCAGGTGGCATGGGCCGAAGGAATCATACCATCAGTTGCACAGTGTGTTGCATTTGCCAACTTTAACACAAAAAACAAAAGTCCGCGATGTATTGTCATTTCATCCAATTTTTTTAGAAATGTATTTTGTTCGTGTTCGTGTATACAAATCTTGTACTACATATTCTTAATTCTCGTAAGAGTGAGCTTAATTATTATTTTTCTAATACTTTTATACAGTTTATCCCTTGAAACCATTACATCACTTTATTCGAAATAGTTCACTGGATATCTGTGGACATTAGAAACTAAAAATGGTTTCTAAAACCCTAAAAAGGGTTTCCTGATTAAACCTTAGAGAATGCCAGCTTAGCGGCGTATCGTGGCTTAGTTTGCCGGACCCTAGATATCCGGCACTTACCCAAATAAATGACTTTAATTGTTGAAATTGTTTCGAAATAGTATTTTAGTAGTTTATATTTTTGCTAAATAATTTTTATATTTCTGCTTGCCTAATCTATAATTTAATTGTTTATATTTCTGCTAAACTTAGGGCACATTTATTTCAACAACCACGCTTACACTTACCTGTTATTTGCTTTATTTATTTTTTAATTATGTAAAAAAAATTAAAATTTTCTTATAAAAAAATTGTATTTTAGTTGTTTATATTTCTGCAAAATTAAGTTAAACGAAGCTCATTTATGAGATCGTCATCCCAGCCTATAAAGAGTCTGCTGAACGTAAGCTTCCCTCATAGATTACCATAAATCGCAACCCCAAGCCACCTGCATCCGTCGACTTCCGGCAAACTTGTATAGGTCGTCGCTCCATCTAGTGGGATTCGTTCAACTTTGCGACTACAATTTCGTGGTTGCCACTCATGAACGTTGCTTCTCCACCGGTTATCAGTTCTACGAACTATATGGCCAGACTTATGCCACCTCACAGCTTACTGATCTCGTTACGAATTCTTTTTCTTCAATAAAACTCCTTATTACGGGATAAGTTGAATTTATGCATGTACAAATACATTTACTGTGTAAAAAAACTAAAGCTATTTCCTAACTGTAGTTAAATGTTGAAGGGCGCCAGGAGAGTTTTATGCTAGAACTATACCTAAGTCTTTAACCACGGCTAGCTTCCGGAAAGGTTATATAAGGCGTGTCCTTGAGCTAAAAGTAATTGGAGACCATTCATAAAAGTTAAATATATTTTATAGCAAGATATTACAGGAGGATAAAGTGACTCACTCCTTGCCCTGGATAGCCACTTATCCACTATTTGATTTTTAGAACAAACCACTTATCAAAAGATTCTTAAATTTTAACTTTTCTTATGTTAATTTTAGTTTCGTATCTCTTACAATAGATCTCTCTCACTACTAAGTACTCAAGAGTATAAATCGAAGCAATAGCGCAATAGAGTAACTTGTTCAGCATAATGTAATATATATTTACCATTTTCATCACTACGCTACAAATATAGTTATAATGACCATAACAATTTTTTGAAATATATCGGTCACTCTCGTTCTACTGTGGATGTCTACGTTGCGTATTCTATCTTGCGTATCTAGCACCGAGCATAGCCCGCACCATAGCTCGATGAGTGACTCTGAGCTTTATTTTTATTTATTTATTTATCTTCTTTCCTTTATAAACTTAAATGAGTTAATAATCTAATGATATTGATGATTTCAAGGTAATGTATAACATTTTGTTTCTTACAAGTGTTCAAAGTGGTAGAGCTACACTGCAGATTGTTTCTAGATGCAGAATGAATGGGACAGCTCGACCGGGGTAGGACGACGCCCTCACACAATACCAGCGTGAAATAGCAGCTTAATGCTGCCGTTTTTGTCTGGTGAGTGCAGGGATCTTTATTACTGGAGACGAGGTATTCCCTCTCAGTCCTCAAGGGTGGCAACGCATCTGCATTATGATTCCTTGTCAAAGATGAATGTAGATGTCATGGGCCGCAGGAATGACTTGCCATCAGGTGAATTGTGCGCTCGTTTATATTCTCTTAGTTATTAATATTATGTTAGGCGTAGTGGTTAGAGAACCTCACTATCACGTCGATCTCGATCAATGTCTCTGGTTCGAATTCCAGGATCAATAACTATCAATATGGAATGGTTTTCAAGTTGGCTTTGTCGTCTTAACCTTCCTCCGATCTTAATGCACACGAACTACATCAAATTAGGTAAAAGGACGACGGGTACCTTTGTATTTGCTGAATGTTTACAGCACTTTAATATATCCTGCGCAGTTGATGTCGTTTTGTAATAAACCTGAATCACCGTAATCCCCATCGACCAGGACATCACCGTCAACATAGTAAAATAAGTAACACAATAAAATATACAGTTTATTTAAAGGACAGAACAGTAGTCATTAGTGACACATAAATGCTGCACGCCTCGATGCATTCCGAACAATGGACCGGCTTATTCCTGACGAGCAATGAACAGCGAATATGGCGACTGTTTCATGCAGTCTGCAAACACTAGATAGCGGGGTTGGTGACTACAATAACTGCGAACATTGTCCACAAAACGACCGTTTTAAACTGGTATATATACATATTATAGTGTGTTTAGTAACTCGCTACAGGCCCGGTTTTAAAACGTGTGAGCGTAGCGCATCATATACCGCGCTCACTCGCACTCACAAGTCTTATGGCAACGCATAATGATGTCCAGCGGTCATAGCGTAATGTTATCGACAAATCATTTAATAAAAAATTTAAATAAAATACTACATTTATTTCATCATTAACTACTTTTATTATACCTATGTCAAAACATTATTCATTACAATGTATGCTTGTTTATTAATATTCAAATCAACTGGTGTGTGCTCGTTTGTTATTCTCAATGTAAATAAAAAAAAGAAGATGGCCCATATGTTTTCATACATAAATTTAAATCTCAAGCCAAACGTACCACTGTAAAAACTCAAGATACTGTCAGATTTCCATAGACTAGACCAAAAATTAATAATTAAAAATAGATGGTAACTAAGGGTAGTTATGATATCAGACAACATCATCTCGCGACCATAAGTGCTGTTATAAAAAGTTACATAGGAAATCAAAAAATATAAAAATATACTTCGTTAAATTAGTTTTATTTAATGTCCGAAGAGGTCAACAATAACAACGTTGTATGTACGCCACTTCGCTCCCTTAGAACTTGTAAACATAAATAGATCAGCTTGATACGGGGAAGTTCACACTTACATAGAATACCTACATAGAATAGCAACAGTCGTATTGTACTAAGTACAAGGACCAGAGATGAATGAGAGTTAAAAAAAAACTTAATCCTAGTCCTCAGAATTGAATGCGTCATTCGATTCTTCAATCAAGGTTAATGTAACGGAACGTAATGGACTTAACATCAGAGTGTCTGTGCCCTAATCGGATTTCATGAAAAAAAACAACAACCCACAACTCCGCCGACACCTGCTCAAACAAGTGTCTCTTAGAAATACATAAATTACACTGACACAAAAATATTAAACGAAAACAATAAACACAAATTGTAACTCTCATTTTCTGTTGAAATACGCAGTACTTACAGGCAAATAACACAACAAGAGTTGTAATAAAAAATAAAGAACAAACATCAAATAGAAAGAGTTTTGCTGCAATAAAATGTTATGAATTATATTACAATTTAGAAGGCTCTTGTACCCTTTTAGGCGCTCATTGTGAACGATATTCAAGTCAATTTTAAGAGCCCGTTACATGTTTCTTATTTTATAATAACTAAGATAATCGCGGTCCATGATGTCTATAAAGGAAGATTAAATATTGACGTTGTTGCATTGCTCTTCAAAGGCATTTTCTACTGCCTCTCAGGAATTGAATTTTTTTCCCGCTTTTCCCGCTGTCTGTTGTGCAGTATTGGGTCGCGCCTTGTCGTGTAGGAGCAGCGGGGACGACCGATTGACCAAAGCTGGTTGCAGATGTGCGAGCTTCTCCATCATTGTCTTCAGTTCTTCACAGTACATATCTGCAGTAATGCTCATGCCGTTTGGTAAAAAAACTGTGATGAATCACACCGGCACTAGACCACCAAACAGTGACCATCAACTTTTTAAAGGTAATTTTTCGTTTAGGGCATTGCTTTGGTGCTGAACCAGGATCTAACCAATTTGCTGAGCGCTTTCGATTGTCGAACAGAATCCACTTTTCGTTGCACGTAACAATTTGGTACAAAATTCTTTCATTTCTGTGCCTGTTGCACAGCAGCGTGAGGCAGGTCTCAACGCGTACCTTACGCTGGCGATCGTTAAGTTCGTGGAGCGTCCATCTATCAAGCTTTTTACCTTGCCAATTTGTCACAAATGGACCAATATTGTTTTGATGTTAACATCTAAAGCTGCTGCTAGCTCGGCTGTAGATTGAGTATCATCAGCTTTCACAAACGCTATTATTATTAATTCATCATTGTTGACAAAAGTGTCCGGACCATGAGGTTCATTTTACAAATCAAAATTTCCAAACGGAATCAGGCAAACTGATAACGGGTTGTGCGTTCGTTTGTAAAGTTCTCTCCGTAAACGTTGTTGATGTTACGCGCCGTTTGTGCCGCGTTGATGCCACGACGGAACTCTATTCCATAATAACACGAATTTTTAATGTATGCATTATGACGAAAAATGTTCAAACCTAATGAAAATACAAAGCTAATCAATAAACAAAAGACTGACTTTGTACAAAGAATGTAATGTTTTTAAAACAAAATTAATTTGAATTTAGAATTCACAGCCAATCAAAACTTTTTTTTGGTTTGTAACGGTGAATACTGAAGAACGACAATTTCACAGGTAAAGTCCTAATATGTAACTAGTCTGGCCATAAATACTGTTACATAAAAACTTTTAATTATTTTGAATTTGGAACATGTAAGTATATTATTTAAAAAACTTCTTTCGATTTTGCGTCATTTCACATGTTTTTTCGTGTTCATATTAATATGGAATGATATATATATATATATATATATATATATATATATACATATATATAATATTTTGTATCCGTGTATATGGCATTGCATTTTCTACATAACTGTTTTATATATTTAATTTTAATAGTTGTCTAAAAAAATGGGACAAAAATCCCCAGTAGAACGAGGGTGACCGACATAGCCCAAAACATTAGCAAGCTACAGTATAGCTAGCAGAACAAATAACCAATGGGTAAGAAGGGTCCTGAGTGGCAACCTCGAACGGGCAGACGCGACATAGGACGAGCCCTCACTAGATGGAGCGACGACCTATGCAAATTTCCTGGAAGTCGCTGTACGCAGGTGGCTTAGGATTGTGCTTTGTGGCAATCTATGAGGGAGGTTAAGTAGCCATTAATGATTAGTGAAATACGAAACTACCCTCGGCCTAAGTCCAACCTCAATTTATAAGCCATTTACTTGGCAATCTTTTTCCCTCTTTAATTTCATATACCGCATTTAAAAAAAAGTCTGCACTGCTCGGACACCGCGATTACTAATTCAACAGCCAAGCTTGATTGAATTAATAATAATTATTTATTTATTAACAGTTTTCTAGTTTAGAATAGTTTAGATTAAAATCTAATATATAAATTAAATTTTAACTCATCTTAATGTGCAGAAGTTGTTTTTTTTAATGAAACTAAAGGTAAGAATCTCGTATAAAGATGGCAGAAGAAAAGAATAGAATCATTTAAAGTCTATAGTTAACATGACATGGTACGTGATAACTACAGACTATAAATACCTACATACATCCTCAGCAGAGGTTCAAGATACACGTCCGTCTCCCAATTATTATTGTTTGTTATTTGAACACTGGCAAAGCTAGTTATTAGCTAGCAATATAAGATAGTAAATAATAAGATATCACCTCCATCACAGAATACCAGCGTGGGTGTTGGGATCCCAAAATCTAATTTTTTTATTCCATTGAAAATAACAACCGAACACACAGTTCACCTGATGGCAAGCGATTCCTGCGGCTCATGACATCTACATTCATCCTTGACAAGGAATCGTAATGCAGATGCGTTGACTCCTTTGAGGACCGAGATGAAATGCCTTGTCACCAGTAATAAAGGTCTCCGGATCCCTGCACTCACCAGATGAAACACAGCAGTATTATGCTGCTATTTTACGCTGGTACTCTGTGAGGACGTGGTCCTACCCCGGTCGAGCTGTCTTTTTTTTTCTTCTTTTCTGTAAACTCTAGTATTATAAAAAAAGCAGTTGACACAAGAATATTTCATTTCATTCTAGAACTGCCTATAGAAAGAGATGGCATACTTAAATATTTCAAAGGCGAAAAGGAATTCAAGAGCCGCAGAAATCGTTGACGAAACGATCCATAAAGTAAATTAGTTTAACAGTGGCAGAATACACTTCAGTTTGTTTAGGGCTGCAGCATGGACAGGTCGGTAAAGGACATAGGATAGCGCTGCCGTGTTTCCTATTGAGTGTAGGGGGGTCCCTAACTGTCTCGACACCGGGAATAAGGGTTTATTCCCGGTGTCGAGACAGTCCTCAGGGGTGACAACGCATCTGCATTTTGATTCCTTATCGAGGACGAATGTTAGCAGCCGCAGGAATCTCTTATCATCAGATGAAATGTGCGTTCTTTTGTTGCCATCAATACAAGAAAATGGAAAAATTATAGGCAAGAATAGAGATAAATTATACAAAAAGACATTGTTATACCTTATTTTTTATTATCTTTGATATATATAAATAAATTTAAACGATTCATATACTAGAGAGTAAATTTAATGTGGACAATTAAAAAAATACCAATTCTCCACGTCTCCATATATAATTATAAACAATCAAGCTGTTGAAATGCCAATCAAGCTGGCCAGGGTGTCCAATGATTAGTGGTTTAGAAATGTATGCTTCTACATTATTCAAAGTTTGAACTATTGAATGACGAATGTACTATATCAATCAATAATTTATATTTTATACTTAAATCAAAAATAATAAAAGCACAAAACATAATTTATTTATCTAAACACATTTGCGTGTTCGACGTCTGCGACGATATCGGAATAGGTGTGTATGCTTTTACATATATATGATAAATAGTTATTCATAGATATAACAGGCCAAAAGTTTAATAATAATAATAATAAAATTAATAATACTTAACCTGTTTAATCATCTAATAGAACATTGATTGACAAACAATATACTTTAAAAGCGTAAACAAATATTAACAGTCCATGCAAAAAAAGACTATAGTTAGCTAAACTGATTTTTCATCAAAAATCCTCCTTTACATTTTATGACTTTTTTCACAAGTCTCGGCATACGAGCAATCAATTTGTTAATAGTGTCTTGTGATATATTGTTCCAACTTTCGCATAAAGCATTTAACATTTCTTCTCGCGAGGATGGGCCACGATTTTGGACGTTTAACATCCACAAAAGTTCAATGGGATTGAGATCCAGCCTCTGCTCCTGCCAAACCATGTTTTTAACACCCCTTGTGCCTCTTTCTCTTCTAAATATCCTCTACATAATTTTGAGCTATACTTTGGATCATTATCTTGGTGGAAAATGAATCAATCTCCAATTAATCGCAACACAAGAAACATTTAGTTATAAAATGTTTTTGCACTGTTCTTTTTTCAAAATTCCTTCAATTTTAATCAAATCGCCAGTTCCTTGGCTATATAGCAAACCCAGACCATAATTGAGCCACCACCATGCTTGATTGTTGGGACTACACAATCTGACATGTTCTTTTCTTAGGCACTGCGTCGAACGTAAATTCTACATTTTGAATCTCGATAGGCTAGAGCCTACTGCATCCATTTTTTCTTGTTTTGCTGCCTTAGCAGAGATTTTCGAACGGCAACGCGACCATACAATTTCGCATCTCTCAGTCGCTGTTTTACTGTAGTCAATGATAAAGGTTTAACTCGGGTTTTGTTTACTTCAACGCTGATTTCCGGTGCTGTTAAGCATCTATTTCGTTTGCTGGTGACAACAATAAAATTATTTTCACTAGACGTGGTAGCTCGGCTTTCCCGAGCGTAGACGATCTTGAAAACTGCCTGTCTTCCTGTAACGAGTTACTGTGCCATGAACACAAGTCTTCGATAACTTCAGTTGTGAAGCAATCTGACGTTCGGATTTGCCTTCATTATGTAAAACAACGATAGCAGAACGTACTTCACTGCTAATTTCCCGAGCTTTTACCAGTTTATGACGTCTTCACTGTAGAAACCACAAGTTTAGACTAACTGAGATTGTTTGTGAACAAACCCAAGTAAACTCTGGTAATAATAAGCCAGAAACACGTGTTTTCGGGAGCTAAATAATCCTAATTATTGACCAATACGTAATAAAAGCAAAATAATTAGTAATGAGAACATTATAATTATATATTATTACGACTCTACCACCTGACTCTAGGGCAGCGTTTGTCGGTGTTCGAAAACATTAGATGTTTATTTTCCAATAACTTGAAAGTAAACAAAGGAATGACTTCTTTAAATATTCGATACTAACAGTAGGATATGCAGATGTGCATTTCTTTTATTTATCTTATTGGATTTTATTACAATTGATGGATAATTATGTTGTTTATGTGCAGTGTTAAACTTTTGGCCGGCAGGGTAGTTTCTTTTTTTTTGCTTGCCTATTTGTTGCACTATATTGCGGCTATTTTAGCGCCAATCGTGGGCATTTAAACATCTGCCAGCCGCCAGCTGCATTTATATTATTATATATATTGCAGCTGTTATTTAAATATATTTACGAGGCCAATACTTTTCTTATGTATCCCGAAATAGATAATAATTTTAGCCACTAAATTGAGACTGGATGTACGTTATGTGGCTGCAGTAATATGGCTTGTTAGACATGTTCGTTAAATAATTTAACAACTTTTTAAAACATTTATTATTTTTTTCTTCATTAGTTAATTTTATATTTAGTAGTTTTATTCTTAATAATATACTTTCATCGTCATTTCAACCCTTAATTAGTCCACTGCTGTGTAATAAGCCTCTCTCACAGACATACTGCATATAATTTATCTCCGTATTATTATGTAATTTGTTTTCTTATTTTAATTGTATAACATTTTTAATTTTTGATTTTCGGTACAGAAACGGTATAAAATTGGCTTTTAAATATTACCTCAAAATGTATTACTATCTCAGAAAACAAAAACATAAATTAAAGCTCGATCCCTAGACACATTTGTTTACATAGTTACTACTATCGTACACGTAAAAGTCATTACTTGTGTAAATACTGGCGACGTTTAAATTATATTTAAACTTACTGTTCTTCATTTAAACGTCATTACGTGTTTAAACGTTGATGCCATTTGTGAAGTTACGTGATGTGATACAATGTTTAAAAAGTAATTCTATACGAGTTAATATTTACGTTCGAATAGAAATAACAAATGAAACGTATTGTATGCATGCATGCATGCAAGAGAGAGAGGGTACTACCGTCTCTCTTGCACATATATATGTCTCAGTGTCTAAGCTCTTTTAATTGAGGGTACGCGCAAAAGCAAACCGAATTCGATCCCCGGTGCCATAAATGAAATTGTTAATAAAAATTTGTCACGTGTTAGATAAAGACAAACTTCGTGAACAAGAAAAAAATAATCGACGCCATTTTTGTATGAAGGCTTAACTCCAGTAGTGGAATTTAGTTCTAGTCTGTTACTTTATTTTTTTTACTCTATATATAACTTATACAATACCCCATCACGATGGGCTCATGACCCAATATTCAGAGGCCGGATACCTTTCATCACAATGCCATCTAAAAATTATTTTGTTTGAGTTTTCATCGACTAAACAGGCTATCTAAATTATTAAAAATTCACATATTTTACAAGAATAAATATCCACCAATGTGCGCTTCCTGCCACGCACAACTCTGTCATGAATCAGATGTCGTCAGCGGTGTTACCGAACCAATACGATTTAGGGACCTTCAAGAAAAGGACCTACACCTTCCTTAAAGGCCGATTTATTTCTAAGGAGACTAATTTGTTTTTATGAAAAAGAAATTTTACTGCGTAAACAGTTTACAAGATTTCCAATCTTTAAAATCTTTGATTAATTGTTAACAATGTTTGACCTTTTCCGTGGGCCTAAACTTGATGGACTGAGTTAAGCTCGTTAGCTACACCAATCTATTCTAACTTGTGGTCTACGACCGTGTGGCGTGGTCAACAGAATACCAGCCGGCTGCATCGCGGGTCATGGGCTCGTTTCCTAGCCCAAGAATAAAATTTTGCTTCACAAATTGTTGTTTCGGGTGTTTTTCTATAGCCCGTGTCCTTGGCACTGTCACGTTCTCAGTCACACTTGCACTTGTATTAAAGCACTATAACTTATCCTGCGCAGGTGATGTCATGTCATAATAACTAGAATATAGTGGCCTTGTCGAAATCGATCAGAAAGATTTTAGCAGAGGTAGAGCTACACTACATTTCGTTACTAGCTGTAGATTGAATGGGCCTGCTCGACCGGGGTAGGACGACGCCCTCACAGAATACCAGCGTAAAATAACAGCATAACGTTGCTGTGTTTCGTCTGGTGAGTGGATGGAGATCCGGAGACCTTTACTACTGGTGAAGAGGCGTTCCATCTCAGTCCTCAAGGGTGACAACGCATCTGCATTATGATTCCTTATCAATGATGAATGTAGATGTCATGGGCTGCAGGAATCACTTACCATCAGGTGAACTGTGTGCTCGTTTGTTACTCTCTGTTAAAAAAAAGTCATTGCAGTACAAACTGCTTGTAGTTCATACTTTATGGATGCATCACTTTGAAAACAATTTTGAAAAATCGTCTTCAGTTGTTAAGTGTTAATATTTTACTGTACTGTATTATGATTGCTCATCAAGTAAGATTGTAGATGGCATAGGCCACGGGGGACTCTTTCCTATAAAATGAACTGTATTTTTGTCTATCACCTTTCCACAAAAGTAACTATTTGTTTTCCTGAAAGATATGATTTAAGATTCCGATAGAAGTGAATACTCTTCTCTTATCGCTTTAGATATGAATCTTTGGCCACATGCCGATGTAATTAAGCCTCGGGATCTTAATGTATTGTCAAGGACAGACATGAATAGTTGGAACAGTGACGACATATCTTTAGAATTTGTGTGATTTTATCGTTACATTACAAGAAACAAATGTATTCTGAATGTTTGTTACAGGTAACATTTATTGTGAGAAATGTGGACAGCGATACAAAAGTTCGGTTTGGCACACTGCGACCTGTCCACAATGCTGTGGAATGTTTCCTTCTTCCTCAGAGTCCTGACACTTAATATAGACAAGCGTGATAAAAAACGTAATTATGTACTTGTTTGTTTTGAATACTAGAATAGTTTGACATTCTGATGTGTTATCTAAATTTAAATATTAAATACATATATCCTAGTCCATTATTAGCCTTATCACGAGCACCAGCAAACGTGACACTTCTTGTAAAGTTGTTATAAGTATGTCGGTAGTCAAACACTAGAGAAAATTTCTTGTCCATCTGAACGATTTGGGTTCGGCATGTTTTGATGAATTTCCCGGCATAATGTAAAGTCGAGTAGGTTCATCCGGTACCTATTCTCGAACAGGTGACTGTCACAATATGTGAAAAAGATATTATTGCCATATTCCCCTTCTACCATATCTTCAATGTAGTACCAGTTATTGTTAGGGGTTTGTTGAAAAATTATTGCTTGCTTCAATAAAAAATTGGGAATAATAAATTGTAATATTTTCTTAATAAATATTTTTTAATTAAATTAATGTAACAAACAATCTCATAATTCACTAAGGGACTGAACATTGTACAAAGAAAAGACAATCATCCGTCATTAAATTAAATAATCAAAGCTTTGTCGTGTATAATATGATTTTATTTTGTAGCCATACCCATATTCTTTTACACGTTGACTGTGCTGATGGCTGGATGCTACTTCTACGTGTACTTGTTCTCTATGGTATGGTTCGTATTTGTACGGTCCCAACAAACTGGGGATCTGATCGCCGCCGTGGTGGTGTTTTCACTCGGAATTGCCAGCGAAATCGGAATCTGCAAACTCGTCTATATGTTCATTCACATGTAATATTTTTATTAATATATATTTTTACATTTGAGTATACGTCACTAAATACATATTTTTAATAAAAATCTTCATGTTTGTCGGAGCGAAATAATACTACTATTATTAGACTCGTTTTTATCATTTTTTTTTAAACGATCTCTGATACAGTGGACGGACAAACTGCTCCACATCATACAACTTTCATACTCAAACCTATCGTTCGCATGTGTTATTATTTAGGAAATAAATATACGTAAGACAACATACTTAATACATTCACATATATTATATTTTAAAATTAATATATGGCTGTTCATTATAGTATTGTTGAGAACTCTAAATTAAAAAACTGCTTTACCCCTTTATAGATAAAGTATTATACAGTGATATTAAAACCTGCGTATATCTTGGCTAACTTCAGGCCTTTTAAAGTGAATAATTAAAAGTAAACAATTAAGGTAATAATAACTTGGTAAATTCTTATACAGAAAATCTGTCAGAGATCTAGTTGAGGGATATCTGACGTGCGATTCCCTTGTCATACCAGGAAGTAGATTTCAAAAAAATCTAATGAAATCGCTACGAAACGTAAAGAGGCGTGCCTTGATCTTTTGGGGCGTGATTATAGGCAATGGCATCGTCTATATTGCTATGCCTATCATTATACCTGGCAGACATTTAATGGAGGACTTGTACATTATTTACGGTGAGCGAAATTTATTCGTGTTTAATTGTTCGTCAACATCATCACCATTTCAGCCCGTAACTAGTCCACTGCTGGATATAGGCCTCCCTCACAGGCTAACGTAGAGTACGATCTTGACACACCTGCATCCATCGACTTCCCGTAGACTTGCATAGGATTTAACTCTCTCTAGTGGGAGGTTGTCCAACGTTGTTAATTTTTACTAATTGCAAATTTTTAAGAATAATAAATTACCGTTTCAAACTTTGCGTGGTCGTACTACTTACCTTACTTTTCTCGATGCATGTCATATCACTATTCTAATTTCGACTTCCACAGGTCTTGAACCAATGCATGAATCGCCCAACTATGAAATAGCCTTTACTATAATGGCCGCAGGAGTTTGTGTCTGCTGTTATCTGCCCGCTAACGTGACCGCTTTCTTTCTTGTCATCGCTGGGTACACAGAATCACAAATAGTGGCTTTAAGTGAAGAATTAACACCGATATGGGAAGACGCGAAAACTTTCTATCAAAAAACACACAACCACAATGATAATAATCCCAGCGATATACACAAATTCATGGATGAATTTATTAAACACCGACTTAAATATATCGTCCAACGGCATACAGTAAACTTAAATCTGTTACGTACACTTGACAATGTATTTCGTGGTGCTTTGGCTATGGAATTCATGATACTTATTATTGCCTTGATAGCTGAATTACTGGCAGGGTTGGAAAACACTTACTTGGAAGTACCCTTCGCGTTAATACAAGTCGCGATGGATTGTTTGAACGGACAGCGATTGTTGGACGCTAGCGTAGCGTTTGAGAAGGCTGTGTACGGTTGTAAATGGGAAAATTTTAATCACGAAAACATGAAAACCATTCTTCTTATGCTACAAACATCGCAGAAGCCTCTTACGCTCTCAGCAGGTGGAGTCACGATACTAAGCTTCGCTTGCTTGATGTCTGTATTTAGATCCATTTACTCAGCTTACACCACTTTGCGTACTACAATGGGTTAAAAAATATTAAATAAAATGAGACATTTAAAGTGTATATATGTATATGTTTAATAATTAAATTTTTAATGATATTTCATTTATTTAATACTGCCATTTTATTTTTAATATAGTTTAAATGCATTAAATATCATTATATATCGATAAAGTAACTGACTAGTTCACTTGTGCACATAGTCCTCTTATTGCTCGTGAATGTCTTGCAATTGAAAAACATATATTTCAACTTTTACTAGTTAAGTTGGATGTTTTATTAGTTCTGACTATTATACATGGAATACAAACTATTCGTGACTACAAAAATAGTAACAAAAGATAATGATAAATAAAGTTATTTAAGGCTACTTGTCCTTCTTGAGTTTAGAGTTCTCCAAACCAAAGTAAAAATAGTGCACAATAAGCTATCAGAGACCAGATGTCGTGTGTTGGATTCTATCAAGCGTAACATTGACTCCGAATTCTTGGTTCATTGGAATTATTTACTTCTAATGCAAAACTTGACGTGTATAAGAATAAGGTATATCGCAAATTCCATAAAATATGCTGAAATTATTAGAGTTTAAATTCTCCAATCAAGTTATCCTATTCTTGCATAATTGATATAGTAACTAACAACAATACGCTAGCCCATAAAATAATTATGTTTATTGATATATTTTAATTTTACATTTTTTGCATTTTACTCTAGAAAGTATTATGCAGTTTCATGACTTTGATAAATTATCAATGTGTATATATAATGTGTATAATAATTATGAAAAATCTAAACGTCCTTTCAACGTCAAAATCTAGAAATCAAAACAATACTGACATCAATCAATGTCACTTTAGTGAAGTTCAAGAAAATATTCAAAAAATCTAGCATTAAGCAATGAATATAAAAAGAAACACCCATTTTTTCGATTTGTACTGGGAAGATATATTAGTGGCCAGAGTTATACCGTACCTGACAATTCGTGAATGTTTTCATTTTCGTTGCGTTTCGCGAACATGTCTTCAAATAATAAACATGTACTTTGCTAAATTGAAATCATTAAAGCTGATGAACAATGGCTTCTCACCTCACACTTTTAATGTAAGTATAAATTTATTAAAATTTATTTACATACATTCGATTTTAACTAAAAAAAACAATTGTTTTTCAGGTATTGGCTAATAGTTGTACACGTTTGAATCTTTTGAATTTGAGCCGATGTTCTTCGATAAGTGACAACGAATTGATTCCTATGTTACGCCGAAACCATAATCTAGTCAGTTTAAACCTTAGTCAATGTAAAAATTTGTCCGCCAAATGTTTACAACCCGTTATACTTTATTGTAATAATTTACGTATATTAAAACTCGCGCGATGTTCGTGGTTAACTACAGGGGCCATGGAGGCTCTAGCTCTTCATCAAAACAAGCTGGAAGATGTTGACTTAGCATTCTGTGTTTCTATATCAGAAAACTGTATACTGATTTTCATAAAGAAATTTCGGCAGATAAAGACTTTGAACTTAGAAGGCAATAAGCAGGTAACAGACAAATGTTTGTATACCTTATCAAAGTACAGTACCTCACTCAAGCTTCTCAATTTGGGTGGATGTTGTGAAATAACTGACAAAGGAGTCAGGTAATTATAACTCAATATATATTTAATTCCAATTCATGATTTATTGCATATTTATGTTAGGTAATCTGCTTATTTAGTTAAAAAGAAAAGAAATTATGTTCCAAATTCAAAATGCATATTATTCAGTAATGGCCTTATGAAAAGACCAAAGACCCTGGTGTGGGATGTGCATTTTTTTTTACAGATTATATGGCAAAGGACATACAGCTCACTTACTGATGGTAAATGATCACTGCTGCCAATGAACATGTGCTGCCGGCCTTTAAGAAAGGTGTAGGCTCTTTTCTTAAAGATCTGTAATGGTATTGTACATAGGCTATTCCTTCATTACAATTTTATCTTCTGGTTGTTTTTAGATGAGATCAATTGTACAAGATATAATTTAGTGCCAAGGATGAACACTAAAATAAAGATTTAAATTGAAAGTTAACAATACAAGACATGCATACACTCAGAACCAATTACAGTTTGTGTTGCACTAATATTATTCCTCAATTTGGGATCTAACCCAAACCTCTGACCACCCGTATGAAAACCTTTATGCCATAACATGCACTTTATCATTACTTTTTTTAATTATTAAGTAGTTGCCATAAATAAAATAAAAAATTGTGTACAAACACATTTTTTTATGATTTGTCCCTCTTTATATTTTTTTTATAATACCTCTCAATACACCTGAATTTTTCTATTTTTTTTTAATTTGTATGTTCTTATTTTATTTACAGAATATAATACTTCACTCAATTTTTGCTTATCCATTTCTGCTGCCACTAGTTTTTAATGTCATCATATAAAACACAAATTATTTTCATTTAAGAGCGCTGGCACTACATTGTCCTAAGCTAGAAGGCTTGCTTATCCGAGGATGTATGAAAGTAACAGAAAACAGTCTCCGATTGATGAGGAACAAGGTACATCTGGACAGGAAACCAGTGGATCCAGTGCCACTTCCGATTTATGTGCAGATTTAAGGAGAATGTTTGTATGTAATGTAGAATTACATGGTTGTGCTACTAGAGTTGTTATAGTTCTTGTTTGCTTTAATAGTAATAGATTTGAACTAAATTGAGTGAGTACAGGAAATAGGAGCTTGCAGATAGCCAGAGAAAGCCATAGGTATGCATAGAGTCTAATCTGACTAATCATTTTATAGGAGGCTTGGCTTGCTTTTTCAACTTAATGTTTAGGCTGATCAAAACTAAATAATTTAAAATATAATAAAAATAATTAAATAATTTAGAAAAACCTTATATCCTAAATTTTAATGTGTTTCAATCATTGATACACTAAAATCCAAGATACATTGTGTATCTTGAGTTTTAGAGTCCACAAAAGAGAGTGCACTAAAAGCATTTGTGCACTCTATTTAGTATGATATTAGAGGATGTCAAATGAGCACAGTTCACATGAAAATTTTTTATGTGGCCCAAGACACCCCCAATCATCCTCAATAAAAAATCACGCCAATCAATAATGTGTTATCATACCAAAACTGAAACAGAATGCTTCATAAGTAGTAGTATGGTCTTGGGGTTCCTTTTACTCACAAGACAAAACAGTATTGTAACACTGGTATTCTCTGACAATGTGGTTCTTCCCTAGTCAATTTATGCCATAGCTAGATTATTGCAGCTGCATGAGTCAAAAACACATGTCATAGAAAAATATATCAAATTACATGTAAAAAGAAACTTCAAGACAGCATATAATTAAGATTCATTCAAATTTGTGTTTATGAAAAATGAAAAAATAAACAACTGAAAAGTTTGTTTATTACATTCTTTTTTAATTTTATGGATGGCAACAAGCACAGTTCGCCTTATAGTAATCACTGTAGTCAGCTTGTCATCTAAATCCATTCACAACAAATATTTAAGATAGTCACTGCTTCGAACTGAGATTGAATGCCTCATTATCTATAAATGGATCATACTCTTGAAGTGAAACACTGCAGTGGTGTGCTGGTATTCTGTGAGGGTGTTATCTTACCGTCGTCGAGCCAACCCATTCATAGAAACTAGACCAATTATATGTAATGGGACATACCATCTCAGTTCTTAGACATACTTTCAGTTAGAAACCTCGTAATTCTTTAAATTAAGACGTATTTACACGTCTATTTAAATTTTAAGTAATTTAAATTTTGTAATACAATTGTGATCTTGTCTTCCTTCATTACATTATATTCATAAAATCATATTTGCTCAGAAAAGCTGAGTGTTAAGATCAGGGTACACCAAGGAAAGGCGTAAAGACGCGCGTTTTTACTGCCCAAAAGTTATTAAAATCAATTCATATTTTATTAATCAGTGTACAAAAAGATTTTAAGAAATGATCCTAACACTGGTTTTGAGAGAAAAGTCGTCAGTTTTGAGAAATTTTTATCGAATAATAACTTTCAGAAAGTACAAATCGCCTGATCCACATGATATTAATAATTAAGTTTTGTTTAAATTAAAATTATTATCAAATGAAATATATTTCATATTTATTGTTATTCTTGCGTAAGTGATATTAGATTTTATGGTATAATTTTTTTAATTCATTATTATAATTATTTTAATATATAATTTAGCTATTTATGTATATTGTAATGGTTTTTTTTCATAAGCATCATTTACTAAAATTTTGTCTATGCCCATGAGGAATAATGATTTTTTAAAACATATGGCTTAAAATCGTGAATCATTAAAATTTTACACCCTAATTTTCATTTGACATATTTTATTTAATTTTTCTTTGTAGCCTGGGACATAAAACTTCGTATCCTATGTACTCGTACTTCAAAAATCGATAAACTATCACACAATTATATATTGTTCCTAAAGTTCAACATAAATTAAAAACGTTAATAAATAATTTTATTTGATGGAATTTTTTATTTTATTTTAATAATAAATCCTATATCCGATCTGTTATAAGATAAAAAGTATTTTCGTAGAAGGAATCAAGGAACAACCTGCTCGCTCATTTTACCGTTTTGTGCTAACATGGCAACAAATTTATTTTTTATTATATTGAGAAAACTTACCGCACTTTACCTGATAGTAAAAGATTCCTGCGGCCCATGCATTCATCGTCGATAAGGAATCATGCGGAAGCCTGTCGCCTCACAAGGCTAAGTTGGCCTCATCAGTGATTCCGGATCCCTACACTCACCAGCCGACATACAGCAGCGCTATGCTGCTATTTTACGCTAGTAATCTATGAGACCGGGATACATTCCGTATAAGGGAATTTGCAAATCATTCCGACCGTGACCGAAATGCGTTCAAATTGATCAGTCAACTTTATCTGCAGGCATGAATGAACGCTCCTAGCTTTACTTTGATATTAAACATGGTGTCAATCGAGGGCACAGTTCCCCTCCCCATCCCTGCGGGCTGTAAAATTCCTCATCACCCCGATCGAACCAACCTATTCATGTTGCAGCCAGACAAACAATTCGAAAAAAGCATACAAAATATTTCTATTCCCGAAAAGTTGTAATTTTGATTTGTGTCGTTTTCATCCTAATTTCGTGCTCTGATGGTTTCATCTGGTAATAACCAGAAAATATCGCTGTGATTGAATACGATAAGAAAGCTATAAGAAATATAGGAGAGCAGTCAAAATAGAATACGTATTTTGAAGTAGAACAGAAGTATTGTTTTGTTCACCTGATGAAAGAAAAAAACCGCTAAATTGAAATATAAAATAGCTTGCATTAAACTTCAGAGGTCTCACATTGAGCATTTCAACATTTTGTAATGTTTTACTCAATTACAATTAAAAAAAAATCCCTGAAAATCATGCTGTCAATTGTTCTAATACATAGATACAAACTGAAATTCTCCTAGAAATAAAAAAATAAAAAGAATAAAATAAATGAAACCTCACATTTTTTCACAAAATTATATTTTGTGTAATAACACCTGCTACAAGTACCTTATTGTTACACTATTTACAATATTTCATATTCTACACATTAGTAACAAATAACATTCATAACCTTAGAGGAGCAGATCTTAAAAAGTAATATATGTAGCCACGACCGCCGCACGAAGTGTTAATAACATTTGGCAATAAATTAACTGGGGATAACACCAACATAATCCTTAAGTGAAGCTTACTAAAAGTAGTTATCTGTAACGTAAAACATATAATTAAATCTATCAATGTAAATATAAGAATACAAAATGTTAAAAAATAGAGTAAAACCGTCCATTGGGCCTGGCAACAAGGCCGGACAATCCAGCGGGTGGGCAACACTAAACGATCCCCGCTATCACATTTACTATCAATAACAATCATCATATACAATTACACTACTTGTGCCTATGTATACAGCCTTTGTTAAGTAGAAGCGGAATTTACAATATATTACATTGGAATTAGCCGTACGGGACGAGAATGAGGCACTTCGAAGAACAGACAATGTAACTTATCATCGAAATTATAATTAATTATGCTGACTGTACAGATAATGTACAATAACATCTCGCGTGTTACTAACTCAGGATATACATATAAAGTACGAGAGTTCCGAACATAATTCACATCAAAAGTACAATTTAGATATTCGAAAGGATTGCACGCACAACATAAACACTTAATACTTAATTCTTTCTTTGGAAATTAATATATTAATTTACGGTTTAAGCACACGCCTCTAATTCACTGTTCAATCGGCAGATTATCACAGTTCATCTGGGTGCCTCCACATTGGGTTTCTCAGTTATCAAAATAGCGTTAAGACTTATTGCACTATATACCTATACTATCCTCGCCTGTTCACAAAACAGTATTTAATACATTAATTCTGAAATTTTTTGTACTTTATTCAGCTTGAAACCAGATATGGGCCTCTCTATATGAGATTACAAACATATGATACAAAACGAAGCTGCCTTGACATTCCTTAAACAGTACAAATTCACCGGTGCAACAGGTTAAGGCAACTGAAGTGGTGTTACTTGTTAACTTTTAAAATATGATTACTTTATATATATTATTTACAAACTATTTTTAACAAAAGCATTACCATTATTTGTACTATGCCTTAAACTATAATACAATCCAACTTGTTTTTGGTCAGGGTACCAGCATCACGGTCATGGTATCACACCAGAGTTGGAATGGTTCACAATCACCTATATTCACAGAATGGTGTGCATTACTCACTGTCCAAAGCACAAGATAATATAAAAAAATAATATATACAAGTGAAACTCCAAGACCATCCATACTAGACTTTCTCCTTTCTAATATTATCTTCTCCTAGTTAATTCTTTTATCTGGCATTTTTTTTAAATTAAACAAAGGATTGTGAGGGTTTTGAAATCATTGTTATTGATGACATAAAGATACTTTAAGACATTCTGGGAAGCCATCAATATTGTGTCTCAAAGTACTTGTAATTGAATTTTTGTAAATAATATGTCTGTAACAGCCAGCCTATATATATAAATCCAACTCACTAATGGGCATAGGCGTCCAATGTGTATTGGCACACGTCTACGAATTTTTAATTTTTCTTAGACATGCCAGGTTTCCTCACGCGCCATGTTGTCCTCCACCAATGGCTTTTCCAACAGGATTTATTATACAAACCTATTAAGTTTGGTACACAAGCCTCTCGTCAGAGGCGGACTTTGATTAATTTGCTAAAGTTTCCGAGTTTGAAATTTAAGAGTTTCACTTGTACACGTTGTTTATTATTATTATTATTATCCGCACGATCACAACACACGCACTTGTCACGGTTTCACTGCGTCTTCGGAGGCTACCGGCGCATAGTGGAGTTAAGGGTCTGCATCGCCAGTGGTGGTGGTGGATTGATATAGCCCGCATAGGCGTACACGTTGGGCTGCTGCGCCCGCGGGTCCCCGCCCGGGTACTGCACCCCGGGCTGCACGTTCATCATCTGCAGGTTGTTGAACTGCTGCTGTGGTGGTACCCGGTACCCGTTCAGCCCGTACTGGCTGATGATGTGCGTGTTTATATTGGGCGACATTCGGGATCCGGGCGCCATTTGCATGTGTTGCATTGGGCTGAGATTACCTGCAGATTTTTTGGGGAATTGAAGTTTGTAATATAGTGTTGACATATTTTACATTTTCTTATAAAAGTAACTAACTAATGTGGCAATAAATAAGTGATATTTAAAAAAATATTACAATTATTAAATTCACTTTTATTTTCTTATTAACCTCACAAATATCTGTATTTATTGTAAATGTATACTAACTGGTGGCATTTCTCGCATTCCTCGGGGACTCGAGTTGGTTGTGTGCTGGAGTGTAATACTTGGCAGCGGCGTGGTAATGACCACTTGGCGGAGTTCCCGACTGTTGTCCGTACTATACACAGACATACAAACATACATTATATCAACATATTATATAGAGCATTATATTATAGTCACCATTTTTATGTCACGACCCAAGGTAATAAAAAAAAGAAAAAGTCAATAAGGTAAGTAAAATTCACTACCAACCTTCACTATAAAATTATAATAACATTTCAATTAATAAATTTATTTACACAATGCTAAAGTTCCTACACTACAGTTTGTCTTTAGCTGTATTAATGGGTCAGCTCAACCGGGGTAGAACCACGCCCTCACAGAATAGAAGTATAATGCTGCTGTGTTTCGTCTGCTGAGTGCAGGAGACCGGGTCCGGAGGCCTTTGTTACTGGTGACGAGGCATTCCATCTCAGTCGTCTAGGGTGATAACGCATCTGCATTATGATTCCTTGTCAAGGATTAATGTAGGTGTCATGGGCCGCAGGAATCACTGCCATCAAGTGAAATGTGTGAGTTTGTTATTCTCAATGTATTAAAAAAAAGCTATAAGTTTATTTTTCATGTTGTTATTACATGGTAACTGTTTTAATTTTATAATACTTCTTCAAAATTCATTCCTTTAATAATCAATAATTTTGTATACCAGAACATTTTTTAGATTGAGACTTCTTTTAATAACGAACGCTTAACCCCAGGTTGTGAGACGACGATATAGTGTAAGAAAAATACATTAACATGTCTTAAGTCCACAGTTATATACAATAAGTCGTCTTGACCTTGGAAATAGCACGCGAACACAATGCTAACGTAAAATAGTAACTTGGCACTTTAAAACAATTACTGATGATCAGGAATTTCCCTTTCAATGTGACAAAGCATTTTTATTAAGAACAAATGTTAGTATCATGAGAAGCAAACATCAATTGCCTGACAATATTAATTTAGTAAAAAAAACTTTACTAAGACCTGTATAACTGCATCTATGTATTAAAAACTTTGTACCATTAGCAGTTAATTGGTGAAGGAGAGTGACAATGTTTGTGTCCGCGATGCGTATATGTTATGGTCACCATACTTTTTTTTATTTCATCGCCATCACATGAATCTTGTGCTCATCCTAATTTCGTGCAAAAAAAAAAAAAATCTGTTCGGAAATAAAGTCGTAACCACACACAATTACTGAATCCGTGTTAAAAACTTAGTACAATTACCAGTAAATTAGTGAGGGCAGAATTGCAGAGAGTCACAAGGTTTGTGTCCGTCGTATGGTGTTTATACTTTTCGGTCACCGTACATTTTTTTTTAATATTAATTTTATTTCCTGCTCATGTTACCTGGGGCGCGGAGGGCGCGGGCGGCGTGTGCGGCGGATGATGCTGGGGCGCGTCGGCCATCTGTTGTAGCTTGCTGAGCGAGCAGGACGGCGCCCAGCCGC
The DNA here is from genome assembly GCA_029286865.1 of Teinopalpus imperialis. Taxonomy (NCBI): domain Eukaryota; kingdom Metazoa; phylum Arthropoda; class Insecta; order Lepidoptera; family Papilionidae; genus Teinopalpus; species Teinopalpus imperialis. The sequence continues at coordinate 1,157,170 of JAGSMU010000001.1, read as the reverse complement.
CGTGGTACTGCTGCTGTTGCTGGAACGAAAGGTAGCCGCCTTGGTACCCGCCGCTGCCCTGCATCACTGCGCCGCCTGGGAAGTCAAGGTCAAGTGTAGCTGCAGCATGAATGGGTCAGTTCAACTAGGGCCACGCCCTTAGAGTATTATAACGTGAAACAACACCATCCTCTGGCGTAGGAATCACTTTCTATCAGCAGATGAACTTTGAACTGTGTGCTCGTTTGTCACCCTCAATACAATAAAATAATGAGAGACAACAAAAACATATGGTCAAGAGAAATCACCGAATGCTACACAATGGACTACAATTAACAATATAGAAATAAGGAAGTTTCATATTTATATTTTTATAATTATTATTTAATCAAACAAACACAAAATGTTAACTCAAGTGTATCTTACATATTATAAAAACTCACTTGGTTCAGCTATTATGGAGATTAGCATGCACAAGTACTAACAAACATTTATTTACGATTTTATTACATGTTTAGATGTGTACCTTTATTTTTTTATAAAATAATTATCAGGTCAGGTAATTATAGGTCAGGGAAAAGTTTTTTGAAAGAAAAGGCTTAAAAAATTTTTCGTATTTAATAAGCAAAAAGTTGCAGTAAAATCTCTTTGTTCTTTGTTTGTACTGTTTGTATCTGGCTGCTTTGTATACCACTAAAAAGATGTCATTTTAAAAATAGAATAATAAATAGTAAAAACTCGTTTCCCGCTACATTTTAAAGTTTTAGTACAAAAAAAAAGTGAAAACATTTAAAAGTTTTAGTACAAAAAAAAGTGAAAACATTTTAGTTTTATTACTAAGCACTTTACTATTAGGTATTGTATTTGTATTCATTTAATAAGAATTTTGGTAGGAAAAGAACAATCATGCAAGTCTCCTAACTAATGCACTATATTATTATCACTTCTCAAAAATAATAATATACATATCAAAACAAAAATTTTTGCAGATTTCTTCATGATTCATGTAGTGCGTTGTGTGGTACATAGACATAACAGGATATTGTAAAAGTATGAAATATAAAATTTATAATTGTATCTTAAGTTCATAGAAGATATTTTGGATATTTACGCATGTGTCCGAGATACATTTGAAGGTGCGAGTGTTATACATCCACAATGAATTCAATGTAAGAGAAAAAGAAATAAATGTTTATTTAGAAATGAATTTTATTCATTTCATTTATCTATTTCATTTCATTGTCATTTTTCTTACAAATGAAACATTATTTATTTGCCTAATTTCCACTAAAATGTACACAACTCTGCATAAAATCCGGGCATCGTGAACCTCCATGCTTTACCTTCCGTGGGTGCCACAGAGTACATAAATAATAAATATATAGATATATTTATTTTTTATCTAATCTATATACACACATAAATTTATATAATATATGTAGATACACTTCATAATTAATAAATGTACATAAATATGTGATATAAAGTTAAAACTAAGCAATAATAAAATTTATATATAATCCCATGTATTTTTTGTATTGACATTTGAAAGAACTAATTGTAGAATTTATGATGCGATAGATTTGAACGCGTGCAAATATTAGTGGTTCGAACTTGAGATTCGAGAGGATTTATGAGTAAAATCTAAAATATGCACTATGTCGTCGCTGCAGGCCGGGTTATAAATCATGTTTTGCGTAGTGATGTGCACGTCAAGCGCGCGTTATCGATAAAAATGTAGGAGTGACTGCACCACGCTCGCGATCTAAAGTACTACGATAGTAACTCATACATACAATTAAATAATAATTAGTTGTAATTAATTAATAGCCATATTTATTTGATGTTGTCCATTCTTTTTTAAAAAATTAATGTGAATATTGTAAGTTTATGTGTAAGCCTTTAAGCAAATTAATTTTAATAAATAGATAATTAGTAGTTAAAAAAATATTTTTATTTATACAAGTTTATGGCAAACAACCATACGCGTAGGGCTGCATCAACGTTAACGTTGCCGCCTCGTGATCGACGCGCTTCCCAGACGAGTCATGACCGAAGACAGAATGCCAAATTCACCTCAACTCAATGACCGACACCGAATGTAACCTGATCCGGTTGTTTGCCAAAACGAAGGCATCTATCTTTATAGGTATAAATTAAACATCATGGACTTTCAATTCTAACATCGAATTGTAAGCACATAAGCTAGATTTAGTTGTAATTTTATTTTAATAAATTCTTTTTATAAATAAAGTTGGTCTTTTTTTGGGTCGTTCGGCTGTGTTCTTCATAGTTCATAGCCTTTTGTTTTTTATTTGTTAATAACAAAGTGATTATAAATGTCATATTTTATTTCAATTTTGTATATGATTAGTCGGTAGACATCGATATGCGTTGCTATAAAACCTATGAAAGCGAGTGAGAGCGCATTATGCTGTTCTTCGCTCACACGTTTTACAACCTGGCCTACAGCATGATAGTAAGCCATGCTCCTCCTACTATATTGCATTAGTGTGCGTGTGCGCACGCTTACCGTGCGGCTGATGTGGGGGCGTGGCCCGGTGTCGCGCGGGTGGGGTGACGGCTCCGCGCAACGCTTTGCTGTCCGCATTTCCTCCTGCACTCCCGCCGCCACTCTGCGCCGCGCTCCTGTAATACATGCGACACGGTCAAATATTTTTTTTTTAAATCACTAGGCGAAAATATCGTATGTATGGCTTTCTATTGTTTTTTGGAAAAACAATCATCACACCCTGTTAACAGAATGTCTTGATGAAACCTTGGAAAATGATCACTTGGATCCCATTTTAGGACTGTCAGTGGTAGAGCTACACTGCAGTTTATTTCAAGCTGCAGAATGAATGGGTCAGCTCTACCGGGGTAGGACCTCGCCCTCACAGAATACCGGCATAATGTTGTAGTGTTTCGTCTGGTGAGTGTAGGGATCTGGAGATCAGGTGACGAGGCATTCCATCTCATTCTTCAAGGCTAACAAAGCATCTGCATTATGATTCCTTGTCAAAGATGAATGTAGATGTCATGAATCACTTGCCATCAGGTGAACTATGCGCTCGTGAGTTACTCTCCATGCAATAAATTAATAAAAACTAAGCTCTTTTAAGCGTGTATTCTGTGAAAGATCGTAGTTCTTCGCCAATCTCGTTCGTGACTCTACCGTTATAAAGACGTTATCATTCTTCTAAATGTTGATTTACCGTAGCACGTAGGTGAAGGTAAACGTCGTGAGGAAATCTAGAATAAAGAAATAAAAAAAATATTGACAAGACGTGAAGTCCGCCAATCCGCAGTGGAGCCGTGCGGGGAACAATGCTCAACATTCTCTTTAGAAAGGATAGTTATGCCCAGCAGTGGGATCGATAAATATAGTGTACTGTTATACTGATAATACAAGTTATTTTCATATCAAACTCACCTATTTCGATTGTTAATCTTCTGCTGCTTAGCAGGCTGATTAGTCTGTGCCATTATGGACGGTATATGTATTGAAGAGTGCGGATACTGTGGGCTAGCAACAGGATGCATGTGCATCATAGAGCACGGCGAAGCCAGATCAGATCCTATGCTTGTTGGAGACTCCAATCCTAATTGGCTGACATCCAACTCACAAGCTGGATACTGTACTGAGTGGACGGAGTTACTCGTCGAATCTGGAGTATAAACCCCCATTGACTGCAAAGCCGGACTAACTGCCTCACACATCTCTTCTTTACTGATGTCTTTCGGCGATTCCTCCTTTTTTGAGTGCTGTCGTGATTTCTTTTCAATTTCCGTCTTCTCCTGTCCACATGGCCCGTTCTGGTTAAACGGAGTCTTGCAACCCGGTGATGTTAGAATCTGTGGGCTCTGCTGGCGGAATTCAGCACAACTTGTGACCACTTCCTGCTGCTTATTCACTTGTCTTTGCATCATCTGTTTCAACTGTGCCTCCGCAGCGTTCTGCGCCTGAGCCTGGGACTTCTTTGATTCACATTGCGTCTGACATGACGATTTTGATTGCTTGCTCGGCTTACACTCGTTCTTTTGAGCGCACTCGGAAGCCTTGGACGTGGGTGTCTTGGTTTCCTTGAAATGCGGCAAACTGGTGGTACCATAAATTCCGCTGGACAAAGCCCCATATGCGAGATTGTGGAAATCTTTTTGGTCATATTTCGGAAGTTTCTGGGGCGACTTTTGCATCTGATCCAAGTGCGGAAGGTTGAATCCTTGAAATTTATCTAAATAGTTTTTATCATTATTTTTCATGTCTAAAAATCTGTTTGGGTCCCAAGTGCCTTGAAGTCTGGGATCCCAAGCTGACCATTGATATTGGGCATGAGTAGTGTGATAATTTGGTATCTGGTTCATGGCATAATCTGCCTTTGGAACTAATTCATTGTCATACTTAAATTTTGGCAGCATTTTATTTAAGTCATTTTGGTCAGCTTTTAAATTAAGTTGGACACTGCAACCCTTCTCATGCTTGGCCGAATTGTTCTTCGAGTCGCATTTAGCAGCATTGGACTTCTCCTTTTTAAAAAAATCTTGCTTTTTCGGTGTTTCATTGGCGCTTTTGGTTTCCACTTTACTAGTTACAGATACTGTGTTTATAACGTTTATTGGGACCGATGTCTCTGGTTTACGCACGTTGGCGCTTTGCTCTGGAAAAAACATCTTTAACTCTGGTGTACTTCTAGGCGTCTCGTTTTTTGATGTTTTCTTATCAGTTTTCTCGAGTTTACTATGTGCTGAATTTACTCTGACATCACGCAGTTTACTTTTCTCCCGGGGCTTTTGATTCAGGTCACTCTTTGCCTCCTGTGAATTGGCATGAATAATGCTCAAAGAAGCACCCAAAGCATTATGCATTGCATTAGCATTTGTATAATTAGTTTCCAGATCGGTTCTCTCCAATCCCAGATTCACGGCTGCATTGGCACTTTGGCAACGTGGTAAAAAATTTATATCAGTCACATTAGGTATTTTCGGTATGACTGGATTTATAACCGGTGAAGTTATAGGATGGGGCACTTCTAATTTTGTTGTACATTTGCTGACAATGGGAGCATCCGGCATACTATTTATTATACGATTTTGCTCAGTCATCTTAAGAGAGATCTTACCAGTCTGTACTCCTTGCAATTCCTTGGTGCCAGTTGTTCTACTACTAACATATGAATTAATTGGTTGTATTGTCATTGAGTTGCTTACAGAGTTTTGATAAGCCTGCATACTAGTTTCGATGACATTTCTTGATATTACAATTTCATCTTTTCTCATACTCGTCTCATTTCTAAAAGGGAGTTCGTTTTCTTTACTGATTGTGGAGGTTTGAGTCTTATTACGCAGTTCAAGGTCCACGAAAGTATCCATTTTCGGTGGATCAGGTCTCTTAATACTACTCATGATATCTCTGTTAGGGTCTAGGTTCTGTATGATAGATTCAATTTTATTTGGAGACTTCTTTTCAGAAGGCTTAATTTCTTCCATTACTTGATGTTGAATAACAGTCTCTTTTCTGGTCTCAAATTTTTTCTGTTCACACATTATTTCTTTTATTTCTGTATCGGGCTTCTTTTGTTTTATCTCATTTATGACAGAATTGTCGTTTTGCTTTGGAGAAACTCCTGTTGATGGTGAGGTAGCATTATCTGATTCGCCTTCAACAACAATTGTCTCAATCTGATGGGTTTTTGGGACAATCAAGTCAACAGCAGGCCTAGTTACAGGGGCATCCTCTTGAACTTTTGCGTCTAAGACTATGTGTGAGTTTTCTGTAGAAACAACTGGTAATACTTTTACAGGGCTTGTGCTTTCTTCCGCCTCTTTAGATTTAACATCATTGGGATGAGTGGGAGGTAATAAATTGTTAGGTTTAGGTGAAGGTAATGGACAACTCTGGCTGTTGTTATCATCAGATTCTGAAATAACTATTGTTTCTTTATCATCATGTGTTGGTTTCACCGGCTCTATAATCTCACCATTTCTGTGTTCAATAACTTTATTTAAATCTCCTTTCTGTTCACTGTTAATTTCTTTAAGTTCTACATATTCAGTAATCATATTAACAACTGTAGGCATGTCTTTAACATTACTATTTTCTTCTTGTTCTGGTTTATCATTTATTGATGTTTCATTTATAATTTGATCCTTCTCGGCTATGGATTTAGGCGAATCCATGTGGATACTGTCAAGCTCCATATCGCTAGTATGATGATCAGTGCTGTTCTCTTCAAGATGACGCGGTGTGGCGGGTTTACTTGGCACGCTATGTCTATCCTCCCCTTCTTCAACATCCATTTCATCATCAGCCTCTCCTGAGGAATCTTCTGAACTGGCTTCAGAGTTCTTAGCTTTTTCCTTAGCTGTGTCATCAATTTGATTTTTATTTACTTGATCTTGTTTTTCAATAGCTTCAGACAAGATATTGTTAGTTTGTTCAAGAGTGTCATCTTTTTTATAAGCATTAACTTCCACATTGTTTTGAACAACCTTGGGTTTCTTGATCTCGGGTGAGCTAGTTCTAGGTGTATTAGATTTATTGACTTTTTGCCGCTTTGTTTGTCGGCCTCTCCAAGCCATTTTTCTCTTCGCTTTAGTCTTCACTGTGTTAACAACCGGAACATTAACTTCAGCATCCATGCTCTCTTGACTTTCCTGGCTGTCAGATGCGTAAGAAGGTTCTTTGACACTCCGCCGCCTATTTCTCTGTATACTGTTGGTATCATTAAGTTCAATTTGAGCGGCTCTTGAAGATCTCCGTACGACACTTTTGCTCCTTTGACTTCTAGGTACGTCCTCATCTTTAATTCTCTCATCGTCATTATTAGTTTCCGAGACTTTTCTATTAATATCTCGTTTTCTCTTACGGCTACCGTCATTAATAGTTGGGGTGGTTTGGTAGGTCGTTTCACTGTATTTGAGAGGTCGTGTCCGCCGTCTACCAGATGATGTTACTTCAACATTCTCTAAATCTTTATCAGATTTAGATTTTACTTCCAACTTTGTCGTGATAGCCTCCGATTCTGTTGCAGTATCTTCACTTTCCGTTTTCAATTCAGTTTCTTCATTCTCAGTTTCTTGGTCACCAGAGCATTCTTCTGGTGATCTAAATGGATTCACTGTGGGTGCTAGTAGAGGAGTCCATCTTAAACATTCAGGATCAATTTCTAATCGAGGTTTGCTCTTAAATCTCTTTATATGGTTATCTACTCTATTCCAATCTACACATATTCCTAACTTCATTGAATTATTATCAGGCACATATCTAACAAAGCCAAGTAACTGAAAGGTCACGGCAATATCGTTCATATGCATTCCTGTTGTAAATGCAATGTCTTCAAATGTGAAAGGCTTATCTCTGTAATCATGGAGGTATTCGAGAATTACTGATTTCCAATATGCATGATATGAGACTCTTCCAAGATCTGATAAAGGCTTTTCTGGTGTGCCTGGCTGACCCTCTTCTTTTGACAACAAATAACCTGAGGAAAAAAAAATACCATCAAATCATGTTAATAACGATATGTAAAGAATTTAAGAACATTTTTTTTATTTAGAGTATATGAAAAAAGATTGCACCACTCACTAAAATGGATGAGGAACCTTCCGTAACCTTGCCGCTGATATTGAGGCATTGTCATAATACAGGACACATTGTACTTTTGCTGGCAGTGTTTCTCTTTAGAAAAGTATCCCACTAAATGGCATCCTTTGCTGTCATTCTTCGTCAGCACATAGAAGAGGAAAGGCTCTACGTCGTAGTATAGCGTCTTATGGTCTAAGAAGAGTTTGGCGAGCAAACAGAGGTTCTGACAGTAAATTTTGTTGGCGTTCCCGTCCACCTCGAAGACCGAAATGTCCCCACAACGGTAGATCTCCGTCGCAGGCGGATGCCGCCATAGGCACTTGTCGAGATGCCGCATTAGTACCGCCCGACTCTTCGCGTACTTCAGGCAGAACTCGCAAAGGAATAGTTTTGGTAACCTGGAAAGTTGGAAACCATTCATGCATTAGAGACGGATTGTATATAGGACAAAATAATTTATATCTTAAATAAATAATATGTGTGTGTGTAAAATGTCTTTTTTTATTAATGACATAATAAAAAAACTTTTGCTTCGAATATAATTCAAATTTAGTTAAAATAGTAATTATAAGATTTCAATAATGACACAGTATAAGAAATTTAATAAGTATCACTCAAATAATATGAGATATAATATTTACCTTGCATACTCCTGCGGAAAGGGACTGGAGTACCAAGTCTCTATCTCCCACTGTCCAAACTCTATAGCGGAAGGACACCTTGGGGGCGGAGGTGCACTCCCGGGGGTTACTGGTGTAGCCTCAGGTTCCGACCCAGAAACTCCGCCAGCATTAGATCGCGCCTGTGCAAACAATTCGGCATCAGCTTCTGTTACTCCAGCTGGAAGTCTCATGCCATCTGAAATGAAAATGGAAAAACGTTATTTATTGTTAGTTTTACTTTTATTTACTAAAGCAATGTAGAAAATAGAGTAGGGTAAAGGTAAAATAAACCAGACTATGAGCCGCCATATACTTCTTTTTATTTATCAGCTATAAGTCAGCTTGACTTTAATTTCTAGTCTAATCTGATGTTAAGTTATATGATAGACATATGTTAGGTATTAACTTTAACATCTACACAGTACTTTTTTTATATTTATATATACAATAAATTTAGAACAATATGATCCGACGCATATCACAAAACAAATATACTTTTTTAATTATGTTTTTGTAATATTAAAATAATAATCAGTTTACTTCTGATACATGCAAACTATCAATTATATTACGTTAATGTTAGACTTCATCATAATCGGTTCATCGGAGAAAATTAGAGGGTGGGGGGTGGGGAGGGGTACGCACACATAAGCGAGTAATTGACGCTCCGACGGACAGAAGCGCGAGCGAAAGTGCATGTGTGGATACTGCCGATACCCGAATAACAAATGCTTTGTCACCGGCGCACGGTCCGACCGAAGAACTGCGAACATTCGGCCACTCACACCGCACCGAACAGAGATTCGGAAGAGAAACAAACGCGAACGCGCAGAAAGGGACAGCGGAGCGCCGGCCATCAATCAGAGCGAGACGGTCAGATCCACCACGACACTTTCACCGCACTTTGAACCGATCTTACCCGTCTGATTGGTGGCCGGCCGATCTCCACCGACTTGACGAGCCGCCATCGCGAGCCCTCTGTTCAATTTATCTGCCTCCTCCGCAGAAATGCACTCTTTGCTCACCGCCGCACTCCTGACCAGCTGTGACGCGCTTAATATAGGACCTGGAGGCACTCTCTCCACCTCTCTCGGTGCTATTACGGGACTTTTCTTGGACGGACTCTGTATCCGAGACGTCTCCGCTTCTTCGCGTCTGAGGGTGGCCTGGTAACGCTTGAAGGTGCTTCTCGTTTCCTTGAGCACCTGTCTGTCTTCAGTTTCCTTGCAGTTTTCGGGACGGTGTCGCGATTGCGAGCGCGAGGCAGTACGCACGGAATAGAACTCCGATAGGCCGTCAAATAGAGTCGTCAGTAATCTGTCACCGCATCTACTACGCCGTCGGCGTCGGTCCGAGGCGGTGTTGTCGGGAGGTTTGGGTAAGTTACTTTCAGCGGGTACAGTCGGTAGCGGGGTAGCGAAGTTTTGCTCTGGGCCAGTCGTAGGCAGTGTTTGATCGCGCTGCTTTTGAGCTTCGGCGGCGAAACCCCAGACTCCGTCGGGACCATTGTCGGTGGCGAGGCGCTCAAATATTGTGGGCACGTGCGTTTTCGGAGGGTCTACGGGAGGGACGTAGGCTTTCAGAACTCTCAGAAGTGGCGGCTCCGGCGGCTCTGAATCTGTAGAGGACTCGTCAGCGTCGGAGGGCGTGTCGGGCCGCCTCTCCAGCCTCAACTCCACACGTTGCACCCTGGTCACCCTCACCCCGCCCCACCGGGAGCGTCCCTCCCATCCCTCCCACTCGCTGGAGGAGCCCCTGCTGCGTCGATTGACGAGGTTGAACGCGGAGAATCTGAAAAACTTTTGTTTCTCCTTCGACATTCTCTGTTCGGGCGGGAGGCGGGCATACGACGCCGATTCATTACCATCCGATGGCTCGTCGTCGGACTCGCTCCGCCGCGGCGCCGCTTTCTGCTTCCTCTTCTTCGGCGTGCCACTCATCATCGATCTGCGAACCGACAATAACCATACTTGTAATAGGTGTACTTTGAATGGTGGTAGAGCTACACTGCAGTTTATTTCTAGCTGCAGAATGATTGGGCCAACTCGACCGGGGTGGGGTAGGATTTATTTTATTATTTATTATTGGTGACGAGGCATTCCAGTCTCAGTCCACAAGGATGACAACGCATTATGATCCCTTGACAAGGATGAATGTAGATGTGGTGTGCCGCAGGAATCAGTTGCCATCAGGTGAATTATGTGCTCGTTTGTTACTCTAAATGTAATAAAAAAAATTATGGGAAATTGAAATTGGGCAAGTGAAATTAGGAATTGGACACAGGTATACGAGTTCCGCTGTAGTTAGTTAGTACGTCGCGTCCAGGTATGAACCCCGTACACTGCATCTTTGTTGGGGATGATTGATGTTAATGGGTCGCAGTGATCACTCACTCACACATACTGGGTCTCCACCCAGTGTGTGTTTACTTGTCACAATTACATTCATAAAACAATGAATACTAACATTGTTAGACATAACATTAGATACAAATAAATATTCCTACAAAGTCTTGGAAACTTATTCTTCTCTTTCTTCCCTCTTCTTTCTTCTTCTCCTATGATTATCTTTATGATTATCCAGCCCACATCAGAAATCAAGCAAATTTTATGTTGATGAAGTGTTGTACAATGCGCTAGCAATAGACATATATAACAAGCAGAAGTAACGAAATTAAAAAAATACATACTTTTCAAGCTCTTCAACATTTTTAAATTTAAAAATCCTTATTATATATCCTTATAATACCTTTGTAATCATATAAATGTAATGGATGGAGAGTAATGGATAAGAATATAGAATTATGTAATTGACAAGCTGTACCGTCACCAAAGGAGTCGCAAACGCGCTGCTGGGTTTTGGGACCGGTACCACATTTTCTGGGTCTCTGGTTACCTCACCCACAGGCATTTAGGCGATGATACTTCCTCCGGTCAAACCATTCACCAACAAAAGCTGATGTTTCGCTCTAACATTCTTCTACATTAATTAACTAATATTATCTTGAGATAAATAGATACGAGCTCTATAAATAGGTGGTCTATGCTAGTTTGCGAGAAGTCAAGGCATCCAGTCGAGGTCCCAGGTCGAGGGATCCAGCTCTGCGGAAAATTATGGGGGATGCCTATGCTCAGCAGTGGACTATGGAAAGGCTGTGATGACGATGATTCTCTTGAGAAAAGCATATTTTATAAGATGTTTCTTTAAAACAAATAACTGAGGCTTTATGATTGTTTTATGAATAACTTTATATATATAATATCAACACTCAATGCGTGGATTTGTCTTGAATCTTAACTATTTATATATTTTACTTTATTTTTTTACCTACAAATAATAGTTGTGGAAATAGATATTAAAGTATTGTCTATTGCAAATTGAAGTGCTGCTTCACCGCAAACTGAAGGGGAAAATAGCGAGGAACCTGCATGTCTGAGACAGTAAACAAAAGATATTTCACAGACCAGTGAAATCTGCCCATACTCAGTGGTAGACTATGCTCTAACACTCTGTCTTGAGAGTAGGTCTATGGCAAGGAGTGGGATGGTTACTTTTTATTTATTTATTTAGTTAGAATTCATAAAAGTTTTCCCCGGTAGAATAACGAATGTTAGATGTGAGCGTGTCTTGCTTACTTGTTCACCTGATATTTGGAGACCATCTCCAAGCATTTTAAAGCAAAAATTGTTTTAACTTTTAAGCTAATTTTTTTTGAATATTCGTAATGTAAACAGCACGGCAAGCATTATATTTAAAAAAATGCAGGGAGTTACCCGTTTTCCTGTGCACCGCGACAGCGGCACGGGGGCGGGCGGCAGCGCGGGTGGGCGTGGCGTGCGCACGCGCCGCAGCGTGCTGCCCACTGCCCGCGCGCACCGCACGCCGCGCACCTAGCGCACGTCCCGCACGACCACCGCACGCCCTAAACATTCAAAATTGTTAATTATTATTAATGCAAGCATATTGTTCTCACAGTAACGAGAAGAATGTTAGTTTGTTTTCCGGTTTGGGTGTGTATATGTATGTCCGTGCTACTGTCCGATATTATTGCACATTAATAATGAATGCGTCCAACAAAATCAGGGGATATCGAAACGAATTATTTGTATTTAATTTTACTAAATTTGGAATTAGAAGAATAATTTGCTTGGTGAAATTTAAAACAAACCTATGTGGAATATCTCAACTGTTTTCTAGCCAGTGTTTCACATAAATTACTAAATACTAGCATATTGTAGTTTTCTCACTAATGAGCAGTAATAGTAATGCTAGCATATTGTTGCAATCAAGTGGAGACGAAAATCATGAAGGGTTAATAAAGTCCAATGAGGCAATTCTAACTACTCTGGCTCATGGATCAACCCAACCGGGAAAGGACTCACGACATCGAGAAATACCGGTGTAAAGTAGCAGCATAACAATGGTCAATTGAGGGAACAGTAGCCCCAGTTACTGATAACGAGGCATTCATCTCAGTTGACAAGATTGACAATGCTGGTGCTAGATGTAATAACTGGGTCCCTGGATCCTGGATTTTAAATGGAAATATTGTGATGGTATTGTAAGAATACCCAATTTATTAAGAATATCTCTGAATAGTTTTAAAACTAAAAAATTGTCCACCATATGAGTATATGTACAGTAGAAATAACTACCTAACTGCATAAAGTCACTTCCTAAATGCATTAAGGACTAAAACTATTTCTCACTGGAAATGTGCTAGTAATCTAATGTTATTCTTATAAACACCATTGAATCTATAATATTAAATAACTAATTTATCCTTAATTTCTTGAAAATCGATAGAAAAAATTGTATATATATATCTTTTTGAGTTAATACAAAGTTATTAACAGTAAACCTTTGATATTTCACACTTTAAAGTTTCTCATTGCTATCAACTTTAAATATTAGTGGGGTATCATTAGCATTACAATATTATGTATATTTTTCACTTAGATTAATTAGTAAATGTACATTAATTAATAAATAAGAGATCCTAGGATGGACACCAAAACATGGTTTGGTCTTTTGTTACGGTATGTACTATTTAAAGATTCAGTCATTTAAGATTAAGTTGGGTTATGAATCACCATCATAGCCTGTCAATAGTTCAGTGCATAGAACAGAGATTGCCAGTAACTGACTTTCCGCAAACTTGCATAGATTGTCCATCTATTCAAGGGAGTGCCGCCCTGCAATGCAACTATCAGTCCGAGATTGCCAAAAACCTGTCTTCCTCATTGATTATCAGTTCTAAGAGTTATTTTCCCAGTCCATAGCTACTTCAGTTTGTGATGCTTATACTTTATACTTAGCTTGAGCTATGTCAGTCACCCACATTCTTTTGCTTATGTCGCATATTTGCACATTTGTGGTATATCATAATACTATCATAGTGTATAAAAATAATTTTAGATAACTTTTAATATAATTAGTTTTAATTATGTAGATATATCTCATTATTTAATTATAATAATATCATCTAAAAACTTTTTTGAAGTCTTATAACTTGGTAAACTGAGAAACAAATTATAAGACTTCGTTAAAAGTTATGGTTTGAGGTTATTTATTGCATTTATGGCCTTATTTGCTATGAAAAGTTATAATGGATATTTTCGTTATTGTTGATGACCAGGCAATCTTGTAAGAGGATATGATAAATGGATGGTTCAGGGTATGGTCTGCAAAATTTAATGTCATATGTTCAAATCTGCCGTTTGACTATTGTTGAGATATCATAACATCTAGCCACAAGCATTTAACTCCATATGAAGTGGTTAACAAGTATGTTAGTGGTATAAATAGCATTAAATAAACTAGACTAATGCCCAGTAGACTATAATATGTGGAATTCAAAAGAATTTTGTCAACAACTCAGACTAAGGATGACATTATTTGACCAACAATCTTTTGTTATATGATGTTAATACGAGATATGAAGTTGGGCCAGGTCTTAGGCACCATGCACTTAACTTTATTTACTCTAACATTTGTGTATGTAATATACCTCCATGAAGAGGGTATTGCCAGATTTGAAATAATGTTAGCAGCCTAACCATAATATAAATGACAGAAAAGTACACGTAGAAGTAATTAATGATGAGCAGCCTAATCACTTTATTCATAAGATAGTTACTAGACCATTAAAATTGAAAATAATTTACATTAAATTACATACAATATTCTACTAAAGTTAAACTAAACTAACTAATTGGTGAAAGTTTGGTGAGATTTGTTACGCAATCATACAAAAATGACTGAAAACATTTAAATGAAACACACATAGTTTTTAACACTGGATACTTTTTATCCCAGTAAATTGTAAAGTATTAACAACTGTTTTCAATTTATATTAAAACTAGCATCTGCCCGCAACTTCCTCTGCATGAACTTCACTCTTGGGTCCAGAAGAAAGAAAGATGAAAAGTTTATTATTTATTATTTTCCACCAGTATGAGTTAGTTTTGGGCACTCAATACTCTTGTGCAACCTATATAAAAGCTGACCATGTGACAAGCAAGGAGTGCCAAAAAACTAATTTGTACTGGCAGAAAATAATAAATCATAAATGTTGTCTAACAGATTTTAAATTTTTCTACAAACCTAATTCTGATTCTAAAAACTGATTCCGAAGGCTAGTTAAATAACATTTTTTGCAAACAAGTTCGACCTGGCACAATAATCAGTTTTTCTATTAGCAACAGCTTTAGCAAAAAGACCATTGCCTATGTTATTAGCCTACTAGAGGCATATTAATGAAAATCAAAAGTTTAGCACATCTGTCAATCCCAATTAAAAGTTTATTTATTCATACATAAACTCTACTCATAATATTTAACAGCAAAAAAAAATAAAATGACATACCTTCAACACAGGCAAACTAACATGCTCGAGCAAATCAAGGCATGTTGGATGCGCATAAGACTGACACTGGTAGCAGCAAATCAACTCCTCTGCTGCACCCAGGCGATTCCTCACATCGGTGCCTATGCACTCTGTGCACACTGGCACATCACCTTGATTTTGCTTCTGAAAGAAATTAAATATTTTTTTATTTGTTGAAGGTAATAAAATTCAAGGGTTGGGATTATTAGGTTCTTTCAGAATTAAGTGAACATTTACCTACCATTTGAGGGATCCCATTATGATGTCAAATAATGAAAAGAATACTATAGGCATCCTATTTATCATTACTATTAATGAAGCCTCTAGTCTTAATAAAAATGTAATAGTTTCTTAAGACATATAGACAACGGAAGGAAGTATTTGTTACTTGAAGAAAGTTTAAAATTCTATCTTCTCTAGTTATAATAATATCATCACTTTATTTTGCCATGCTTTACTCCTCTACAATAACCTTTACAATGGCAGAATCATGTTGATGATGATACTATTTTCTCTCTACATAACTAGATAATTTTATATTTTATTTATTTATTAATATGTAATAAAGTTTATTTCAAATTAAAATTTATTTCATCATCATTATTCATTAATTCATCTCAAAATTTAATTAGAAAATGTAAACTTAATTTTATACACCTACAGCTATATTAAAAAATACTAGCCATAAATAAGACCATTCAACTAGAACAACAGAATCTGTATTATTATCACAATGCAACACTGCATGAAAAATGCTTATTTATTTTAAAAAGCTTATACAATTCTCTTTGGATACCTTTCACAACAGCTACCTTTCAGGCTGTTTAAGGTCATTAACCTTGAAATTGAACTTGCCATTCATTTTTCAATGAGAAAATAAATCACTTCTATTTACAAACATTATTTGTTATTGTTTACAAATTAAATGGGAACAGTACCTTCTCTGGACTATCAGGAATTGACTTTGAACGCTGCTTATTAAGAGGGCGGTCTGTTGAAGTTAAGGGCCTCTCTGTGGCCCTATAATTTCCCGCGTGATGCGACACTAGACCTCGTGCCACTGCTCGTTTGGCTGCAGCACGTAGTACAGTCCTCACATCGGCTCCAGATTCCACTGACAATTGGTAAGCTTGGCGCAAATATCTTTCTATACTCTTCAAACTTGAACCATCCCTCTCTCCCAGCTCCCTGACCGCCTTAGCTACCGCTCGCGATATATCCACATCGGAGCCGATCCTCAGTAATCTACTTTGCAACCCGCCTGGGTCTTTATAGGAACTTTGCCCCTTGTTGTAGACCTTTAACACGGTGCCCTCCCGCACTGCCCGCTCCAGGTGTTCCGACACCACATCCTCGTGATAATTGTGATGCTGCCTAATTGCATGACATATTCGCTCCACACTTGGCCGCTGTTTTTGCGACCTTATCTTATGTATCGCCTCAAGTATCCATCGCTTCCACACTTCTTTCCCCACTTCGTCCGGATCAGTCATTTTTGTCAAGATTATTTCTTACAGCCGTCTGAGTAACGGTACGGTATTGCTGTTCGAGATGTATCAACACCCATCATATTTTGGCGCCTCGAGCGAAATTCCATTTTACAGAATGGAACCCCGCCGAAAGCTGCCGCGGTGCTCGGCCGCGACGCGAGACGCTAATTTACAGCATATCCGCAAAGTACTCGCTTGCCGATGACACATCGGGCCTCACAAGCGGGTTTTGGCGGAGCGGGCATACGATGGCGGCCATCTTGTGGCGATCTAAATTTACGTAGTGAACAAATACACGCGACGTAAATAATGATATCTAGAACAACAAATTCACTAGAACAACAAACTGACACTTTTCACTGTTACAAAACTGTATTTATTTTCACAAAGGTTAAAATAAAAAGATAATGTGATAGGTTTCTTTCCGGTTCCTTTTTTTCACAATGCGCTTCACCAAACAAACAACACAGTCAAAACACAATAATTATTGAGAAGATCTATGTTACTAATCCATTGTTTGTTCTAATATAACTCTCATAATCTTTAAATATTGCGAAATTTACTTGAAAACATTCACAAAACACCAACAAAAGGCTCTTCAAAATGGCTATCAATCAGGTTCCTTGCTATATGAAAAAATAATTTTGATATCCTGTCGGTCACATAGTGTATTGCCATATTTGCCCTTATTAATTACAATTTACAACATCATTAACAAAAGTCTTAATTGTCTATGGCTACATGACAAAGGCTATTGAGAAATATATTTCATTATATTTAAACCGTAAAATTTGACTAAACAGACTGTTAATAGTATCTAAGTTAGTTATTAGTTATTTTGTTAGTAATCTATGAAATAAAATAATAAAATTTAAAAGTTAAACACAATATTGTAATAATTTAAAAAATATATTATACTTAAGCATATTAGATAAGATATAATAATTAAACATAATAATATAAAAAGAAATAATTTAAAAATATTTAAAGAAGTCATTCTTTTGTTTACTTTCAAGTTATGCGACAATAAACTAACAAACGCTGTGCTAGAGCCAGGTGGTGGAGTCGTAATAATATTTTTATAATGTCCTCATTACTAATTACTTTGCTTTTGTTACGTTTTGGTCAATTATTGGGATTATTTAGCTCTTTAAAACACGTGTTTCTGACTTATTATTACCCGAGTTTACTTGGGTTTGCTCACAAACAATCTCAGTTAGTCTAAACTTGTGGTTTCTACAGTGTCGTCTACAGACGTCATAAAAGCAAATCCGAACGTGAGATTGCTTCACAACTGAAGTTATCGAAGACTTGTGTTCATGGCACAATAACTCGTTACAGGGAGACAGGCAGTTTTCAAAATCGTCCACGCTCGGGAAAGCCGAGCTACCACGTCTAGTGAAAATAATTTTATTATTGTTTCCAGCAAGCGAAATAGACGCGTAACAGCACCAGAAATCCGCGTTGAAGTAAACAAAACCCGAATTAAACCTTTATCATTGACTACAGTAAAACGGCGACTGAGAGATGTGAAGTTGTATGGTCGAGTTGCTGTTCGAAAACCTCTGCTACGGCCGAAAAACAAGAAAAAACGGATGCAGTGGGTTCTTGCCCATCGAGATTGAACTAAAGAAGATTTAAAAAAAAGTGCTTTAGACTGATGAATCCAAGTTTGAAGTAATCGGTTCAAAACGTAGTATTTACGTTCGACGCAGTGCCCAAGAAAAGATGTGTAACTCAGATTGTGTAGTCCCAACAATCAAGCATGGTGGTGGCTCAACTATAGTCTGGGGTCGCTTTTCTGGTCAACGAACTGGCGATTTGAATAAAATCTATGAAAAAAAAATTGAAGGAATTTTAAAAGGAACAATAAAAAAACATTTTAGAACAAAATGCCGTTTCTTCCGGGTTGCGATTAATTGGAGATGGATTAATTTTCCAACAAGATGATGATCCAAGCATAGCTCAAAATTATGTAGAGGATATTTAGAAGAGAAAGAGGCACAAGGAGTGTTAAAAACCATCGTTTGGCCTCCTCAGAGCCCGGATCTCAATCACATTGAACTTTTGTGGGAAGAACTTGATAGGAACGTCCGTAATCGTCCTCGCGAGAAGCAATGTGGAATGCTTTATGCGAAATTCGGAACAATATATCACAAGACACCATTAATGAATTGATTGCCCGTATGCCGAGATTTGTTTAAAAAGTTTTAAAATGTAAAGGAGGATTTTATGATGAAAAATCAGTTTAGCTAACTATAGCCTTTTTTTGCATGGACTGTTAATATTTCTTTACACTTTTAAAGTATATTGTTTGTCAATCAATGTTCTATTAGATGATTAAACAGGTTGATTAAACATTTAATTTTTTTTTTGAGTTTCACTTTATTATCCTACTTTAATTAAGGTGGTCTTAAACTTTTGGCCTGCAGTGTATTAAAGAGGCTGGAAGAATCAAGTTATGTAAGTCACACTTGACAATGTGTCTACTTGTCTAATGTTACTTGCAATTCTGCTATAAAAATATACATTTTGTTGAGAAATTAGGAGTAACTAACTAGCATACAATTTGCCTAATAGTAAGTTATTCCTCCTACTCAGTGGGCATCCGCTCGCGAGCCTATTTCGCCAAAGCTGTAGAGGTCAAAAGACCAACAGCATCACACAATACACAAAAAAATTATTCCGATCCATAACCTAACCCCTTGATACTTTGCTAAATGTTCATAGAGTGAGAGTGAACTTGGGCGAATCGCTAGTTTTTTTTAACTTACTGTACATCACCAACGTACCCACTAGGTTAAGTTGCAACGAAAGCTCTGTGGCAAAGCCACGCTTCGGCTGATAAAGTAGCAGTTGTATTAATTGATTAAGACGAGCATACATGTACTACGCCTTCAGAGAAAGCTGGCGTAAAAAGGAAGTTAACTTTGCTATTTAATGATTAAAAGACGCTTGATATCCTATTATTCTTATTATGGTAATTTATCTTAGACACATGACAATATTCCTCGTTTTTTAACGAATATGAATGTAGATATCGCAGATATCTCATTCCATCAAGTAGATTGTATGCTTGTTTGTCTCAGATTTATTACGCATAGCCACAATTGTAGTATATAAGTAAGGGTTTATTAAGTTTACTGAAGATCTGTGAGATTGAATAATTTCTGAATATGAAATAATGTTGAATTACTTGATCTATCGGTATATAATGAATAATTTTGCACTTTTAATATACATATATGCAATATTTTGTAGGCATACACACCATAGTAAATTTGTAAATTCAAAAAAAATAGTAAAGTCTTATTAAATTATTGCAATCAACTTATGCCATGTCTTGTCATAATTGATGTTAGTAAGATAATCGTGGTAGCTTAGTATTCTATTTTTGCTTTTATTGCACATTAAGAATACATTTATTGGTCGTTTTAGTCGGCATCAATTAAATTAGAATATTCAATTTTATGAACACTGTAACTATTACTATTAAAAATATTTATTCATTTTATTTTTAATTCCTGAAATGGCAACATTTATATTTTAGAAACTTTATATTCAGCGCAATTTTACGAATTATGTTTGTAGTTCAAGTTTAAAGTTTGGAAGTATTTCGATAAGATAAAAAAGTTTCGCATCCAAATAAAGCAAAATAAAGTATTGTGATATAATAGAACAATTTTTATAAGCTTTCAGTAAAACTTTAAAATAGAAATATTAATTTTCGTAAAATCTTCATGTAAACTGGGGATTTTTCGAAATAAGATGCGGTAAGTGGTACAAAATTGAATCAGTTTAAATTTTATTCCACTTTTCCAAAAAAGTTAAAGTTAATTAGTTTACTCTATAATTGATTATATGATAATTTGCTAAAAGATAATTATTTACGGAAATTAATGTATGTTAATTATCGATGAATTTACAAGAGCAAGGTGTTTCACCGACACAACTACCCCCTGTTTTTTGTTTTAATTTTGTTGACACTATATTTGGAAACACGATAGGCCCTAACAGTTTTTAGTTGAAACATAAGCTCCGAAAACGCGGTATTTACACTTTGTCACAAACAAAACTTAAAACTGAGTTTGTAAGAGTTTGAGTGTTTTTAAATCTTTTATTATATAAAGGATTATTTTTGTAATGTTTGTTCCAAAAACGTATACTTGTATGTTATATGTGTTATAATGAAATCCTTATTTTTAAAAATATTATTTATTCACAACAAATACAAACATAAGTACAAATACAACTTCAATATTTCATAAACAAATTAGAAAGTTAAGTTTTAAGACCTTTAAGTCTTAGCATTTCATTTTACAGACATCTAAGAAGACATAGGGATCGAAAACAACATATTGGCCAAAAGAAAATATGTATCGATGAATACCTCCTCAAAATCTCAGATCTTAAACCTGGCTGCATTACTAGGAATCAAAGAAAATCTTTAGGTACTTTACACGACTTCATAATTCTAGAGACATACAGATGTATGCCCCTTTTAGGTGATGAACAAAATATTCCCAATTGGGAAATACATATTGTCCATTATAGTATTGTATTTACAAATTTAACATGTAAGAGATAAAATTATTAAATTTTTTATTGCTTTTCTACCAAATACCTAATAATATATTATATACAGAATTGATGTGACATGGTGAGATTTCTTTTTTTTTCTTTTGACATTAAAAATGTTTTTTGTTTTTCTATATGATCATATTCTAATTAGGTTAAGTTATAAATAAATATAGCTACCGGCATGTGTCTTAAATGTTCAGTGAAAGAGTGAAGAAAGGTTTGCTTACACAAAACTCACAATTTAAAAATATGTTTAAACTAATAGCAACCAGTTTAATAATTTCATTTCTGCATGGTGCAGGTCATCTCCCAGATTAATGCCAGTTTATATTATTATACTTTTTAGTTTATAATTTTACACATAATAAATTTCTATTAAAGTTATCAATAATTTTTGTTTTATTAAACACTACAACACAACCTTAATAATTATATAAAAATATTGCTTTCTTGACAACCTAATTAGGTCTAACAGTGTTACTCAGTTATTATTCTTATACAAATATATTTAATTATATTTGTATGCGCAAACACTAAATATACCATAACTGTCAAATTTCATATTAAATTGTTTATACAACAATTTTTAAATAATGGGTTGATTAAAAATTGTAGACATAGAAAATAAAGTCTATGATGGTCACATCAATGCCAGCTGAGTTTTTTTAGCATAGTTGTTATATTTATTGCTAAAAAATATTATTTAATAATTTCTCATTGTTTTTTTATGGAATTGGATTTTTATATATGAATACAACTCATTGTCATAGCCTATCAATAATCCACTGCTGAACATAGGCCATACTGAATGTAATTGTACCATAATTATTTTTAATATCCATATTCATAGAATATTTTTTCATTACTAATTATTGAGATGTTAAATATTTAGTTGATTCAATTACAGATTTATAATGACTTCTATAATATTCAAACATATTAACTTCATTTTCAAATGTTACTTTGTTTCAAATGTTAAGATATATGAATAATTTAACTTGATAAAATTCACATGAATCTTTAAAATAACTCTTATACACATTTGAATAAAACACCTGAAATATGTAAAACTTCAAATTGTAAAACTCAAATTATTTTGTAAAATAACTAATCACACAATTTGCAGGTAACACTTATCTATATCAGATCTATGTTTAATACACAAATTGAATTATTTTGCTAAAGGAAACAGTATTTGGAATTTGACAATGCACTAGCTTGCTGGTCCATTAACGGCTATCATTCTAAATATATATAAACTAAAAAAGTATCCGCAAACACTACATTATATACCAGGGTTTTGTTAGTCCAAATTTAGGTTCATATAAGGTGGCGAGGAGCAAGTATGAAAAGAACAGAGCATAAAATCACGCCACTGTCACGCATTATCGCGTGATCTAGCCCCGTTCACTAAACATTGGCTATGCATTTTTTTGTCTCACCTTCGAGGCACAAATATTGGACCATCCCCACTGCGTTCGCGAAGGTAAGTGCGAACCATAATTATCATTAAATCATTTTTAGCTTTAAATTGCAGCACAATTGTAGCAAACCTTCTACTGGTAAACTTTCTAAACCTATACCTAAAAATATCTGATATTTTTATTACTTATTGTAACAGTAATAAGATATTGTTGAGTCTCATAAACTTAACTGACTTTTCCTGGGTTGTCTGCTTTTGACACTTAAAATATATGTGTGTCACAACAAATAAAATCGATGTGCTACTGAGAATTGACATGGATAAATTAGCAGAACAATATAATACAAACCGAAAGTGTTCTTAGGTGAAATCTCTTTAAATGTCTCCAAGCTCTGAAAATCGAGAACAATTACTGTTTAGTCGATTATCCATGCCGAAATCGAGATTTTTACAAAATGGCGATTAGTCTGGCAGAATTATCAAAATGATAGTTGCCATAATTTAGAAGATAAAACAAAAGATATAATTTTACAACTAATAACATCAAAATTCGCAATTTGGACTTGTCAAACTGATCTATGAAATCATAACACTGATTATAGCAAACTTGTTTGTCAAAGTAAAGAATTTAATGGTGATTAAAAACTATGTCAGATCTACCCGTCATAAAAATCAATTATGCACCGAAAATATGGGCGTTGGTTAAAAATATCTGGCACTTAGCGGTGATGTAATAACTAGGTTATTCAAATAAAATATATATATATTAATATATATATATATATTATCATGAACAATATTGGTATAGTACACAATGTTATTTATATTCATTATTCCCTTGAAATTTGTAAATAATAATAAGTAATGCAGAGACATTATTTACTCAATTGCATTAAATAGTAAACAAGACATCTGTCAAAGCACACAATAATGTCGTTCTCTTTGAATAGTTCAAATTGTCAAGTCAATTATATATTACATACAAAATATATAAAATTGTCTGATTACTATACTTATGAATGTGATATATATAGGTATACATATATCCTTTTTATTTAATATCAGTCTAAGGTTGTGCAAATTATTCTAAATATATTAATTATGCATGTTTAGATCATTTTCTATATATGTAGGCATATTTATAACATATACCATTTAACACTCCTTAAACTCACTCTCTCCGCTAAAAGTACAACCAGAATGTTGGATAATATGGGATGCGGTGTAAATACCACATTTGATACATGTCTCGTACGGCTTGCCCAAGACCAATTGGCTGAGGAATCCCCCAGTGAAGGCATCACCGGCGCCGTTGGTATCAACAATTTGCTCTTTGGCTAATTTCTTCACAGGTATAAGTGATAAGGAGTCGCCTTCAACAAGGACAACTGGTTCACTGCCCTGAGTTACGACAACCACCCTCTTCCGTGAACTGTTAAGTTTGGGGAGAGAAGCTATGTTTAGCGCAATCTCTTTCGGACTTGTTCCGGGTAGATTGAAGGCCTTGGCGAACGCTTCTGCTTCCTGAAATGTTAAAATTCGTTCTTAATTTTTTCTCAACTTTTAAAGTTTAGCCGTTTTTAATTTTTAATGTAAAAAAATTGTTTTTGATAATTTCGTTCTTATACATATACAAATTTATTATTAGTACCAGTGATTCAAGTTAAAATTCTCAGAATTAAAATTTGCTACTCATATATCATGTTCTTAAATGAATCCAACATTTGAATGTTGTTATAAACAAGCATTGTAATCTTAGTTAGTAGTGGTCAGTATCATTCTTTTTAAAAAAAAAACTTAACCACTTGGTATGCGGATGAGTATTTTTGTATGTCTATTAAATTATAATTTTTTTTTATTTCTTTGAGAGTAACAATCACCTGATGGTGATGTGGAATTGATTCCTGTGGCCCATGACATCTACATTCATCCTTGATTAGGAACATAATGTAGATGCGTTGTCACCCTTGAATAGTGAGATGGAATGCCCCATTACCAGTAATAAAGGTCTCCGGATCCCTGCACTCACCAGACGAAAGACAGCAGCATAATGCTGTTTTACGCTGGTGGTATTCTATGAGGGGGTGATCCTACCCCGGTCGAGCTGGACCCATTCATTCTGCAGCTAGAAAAAAACTGCAGCGTAGCTTTACCACTATTACCGGTATTAATAGGTTGATATTGCAATTAGATATTAAAATTTGCTCACAGTTTCATTTCCAAACAAGATATCTACGTAGGGGATCATCTTCTCCAACGGCTCCTTGTAGAACTGTGAGACGAAGGGCGCGCTGAGGTTCATAATAAAGGTGAGTCCGTTGTTATGCGCGTGTTCCGCCAACTGCATTATAGATTCAGGAGACACCGCCACGAAAAAGCCCTAAAACGAACGAATTTCATTTTACAACCAGAGACCATAGCATTATATCATAACTAAATAAATACTCAAATGTAACAAAATATTCAGGATAGATTGTCACCAATACGGTGACAAAATCGCATTTACCCGCCGAATTACAGAGGATTGTATGCGACATACTTAGGCCGTTACTTGTACGCTTCGCACTGTCGCATTTCACGCTTTTAACATAAAACGTTGCCAAATACTAGACATCTCTCTCATTCTCACTCGCCGAAGCGTAGAGAAACGACCGTATATTGGTCTCGCCTAGCTGCGAAGCGTCACTAACATATTGAGGCCTGGAACTTTATAGTCTCATTCAAAGGTCAATAATAAAAGTCGTCCCTCTCACTCTCTCACTCACCGAAGCGTAGATGAAGCGAGCTGACTGTATGCTGGCTTTGCAGTCGTCGCGCGCGAGGTGTTCGGGGGTGAAGCGTTGTGCAGCCGCCAGGTTGGCGCAGAGGGAACGATGCGTGCCCGTAACCAAAACGGCGCACGTGCCGGTTGGCACTTCGCTTGTTATTTGATATTGGACACGTACTCCGTCCGCTCTATTGGACAATGCGTTGTTGAAAAAAAAAATTAACATATAAAGCCTACAAAAATAAATGTAATTTGCTATTGCGTATTCATGTAATAAATATTTGTTATTATAATTTGGGTACCATGTGATACCAAAAAGGTAATGCTTGAACAAAATACATATTTTTTACGGAATTGGATATCACGCGGGTAAAAACATCCCTTTCAATCGGAACAGACGAGGATAGTTTCTATTCACTTTTTAGCATATTTTTATAGTTTTAAACTTGTAATGGAGAAATGATTTCATTGTATGAAAAAATCTAATAAATCATAAGTTAATAGGTTCAACACTTGAATTGGAACCTACCACCGCTCTGCCGTAAATACGATATTCTAACCAGTGCACTTAATGGTAAATAAACGAAAAATTGTAGAAAATGCCTGGGATATTGGCAAATTTAGGAAACGTTAAGTTCTTTTTTCGGTGATTTTTTTGTACTACTAGAGACTATAACTCATCATAATTTGTACAAATTAACAAAACAATCAAAAACAAATTTGGACAAGACGTCTATTGGGCCAGTACTAGTAATAAATATAGATTAATGATTCTTCATTTTCGTTTAAAAAGTCTACAAAATTCGTTTTTGTGTTTGGTAATTATTTATTCTTCAATATCGATATTTAAATTAAAATAATATCTTTCATAAACGTGGTATGATGTAACTTGCAAACAAACGAGAGCAAATATGATAAGCAACTGGCATGAGAGGTGACGAGGAGGTGATCCCGTTGATAACATCTGCTATCATATGCATATCGGCTGTCGTGTGGAAACGCGACGCTTCCTTTGACATGCCACTTAAGTTTTTAAAAGTAAACCGTCAAACGGAACAAGCAAGAATCCATTTATGGTTATATTTACTTATTTTGTTGTTTTTTTAAAGGAAACGTCATTTTTCAACTTCGAAGATGATGATGACTTATGGTTTTCGGTCGGCGATATTTACTACTAGATGTTGTCGACTATGAAAGATTCAACGTCGCGTGACGCGTGGCCAGAGTTCCTAGGGATGCTGCGTGGCGACTCCTCGGTTCAATTCCCAGCCGAGGAACAATATATTTGTATCACTAATGTTGATATTCGAGTCAGAGTGTGTCTAAACCATACGTTACATATTGAAACATCGAACTAAGGAAGAGAATGATGATTAAGTGTTTCTATGTTCGTTTGAATGCATCGTTATAATATAACCTGCATAGTTGATGTCATCTGGTAACAAATAGTGCGTGTTTGGACAACAGAGCAATTACCACTACTAGCGGTTAATTTATCCGACCTTAAGTAATAAAAACATGCGGATAATGATGATGATATTAATTTATCCTTAATGGGAAAGGCAAAGGACTTTAGTCCATACAGCCAGGTCTTGTTCGTATAATGGTTGGTCTGAAACTTACATGCGAATAAACACGAACAGTAACATGAAAACAGTTCTTGAATCTCGTGACATGTCAAATTTAATAAACAAAATTGTTTCGTATGGTGAGTTTAGACGTTAATTTATTTTCATAATATCAAAGGTGAAATACGAGCACAGTTCACCTGGTGGTGGTGATAAGTGATAACCGTGGCACATAACATCTCACTCAAAAACGACCTGGTCCAATAAAGTTTAAATAAATAAAAGCTGAATAGGTAATAACAATTCTACATCTAACGTTAAGTGATGGCATTCCTCCATCTTAGTAATCCGAGGTGACGACATCTGCATTATAATTCCTTAACGAGGATGAATGTATCGTGGGCTGCAGGTATCACTTACCACCAAGCGAACTTTGTCCTTCGATCCAGTAAAAAAATACGTGCCACACATGCCAATTATATCTAGTGGCAAGTTATCTTTTATTTTGATATTGTATTTATATATATATATATATATATATATATATATATATATATATATATATATATAAATACAATATCAATTAAAAATACATTATAATATACAAAGTATATATACACGTATATTGTATACAGCACTAAGGTAAAAACGAAGTGAAGCGGAAGGATAGGGAAGAAATGTATATGATTAAAGGGTAACTGAGATTTTTTTAAATTACAGGGTGTGACTAAAAATTTGTTAGATATAACTAAAAGTGTAAAACAAAGTATACAGAGACCTGCATGCTTCGTCACCAGTAATAAAGGTCTCCAGATCCCTTCACTCACCAGACGAAACACAGCAGCGTTATGCTGCTATTTCACGCCGGTATTCTGTGAGGGCGTGGTCCTACCCCGATCGAGCTGACCTATTCATTCTGCAGTTAGAAATAAGAGTGTATACACTCTTGTATAGACTAGAAAAAGGAAAAAGTAGAGAAGGGGATTTAATATACTATATTCTTATGTTAGTTTAAACACCTGTGAGAAATGACATAATATCGGTAATCCACGGAAATAAATTAGAGTAATGTTTTAACTACATAAATTATATAATAACAAAAATGTATAATCAAAAATGTTGCTACGGAAAGTATTCGACCAATCTCCAAAGATTTAGTGGCGGAACATACAAAAAAGAAAAAATACATCTGGCCTATTTAGCCTTAAATCTCATCATTCTGCCGGTTCGACGATATTTATTGTATATATATATTTACTGTAATGTATGTAACTATAATATGTTAGTATAATATTTCAAATTGATAAAGAGAACACTATAAAATACATTGTTACTGTCATTATGTGCTAACATGAATGAGAATGTTGAATGAGGTGTGACAAACGAGCACACAGTTCATTCATTTATCCTCAACGAAGATTTAAGATGGCAGTGCGTAGTCACCCCTGAGTTGCCTAGTTACGCATACTCGGGACTCCGGTTCCCTAGATAAATAACTCGAAAGCAATCATTGCAGATGGGCTAAAGGCTGCTAAGTTGCACCTCGTTAGCAATGATAAGGTTTCCGGTTTCTTTGTTTTAAAAGTGATCACAGAAACCCATGACATCTACATGCAGCATCAGCTAAGATTTAAAATTCACATGCGTTGTCGGCCGTGAGAACTGAGATAGAATTGCTCGTTAGGTCTTCGGATTCCCACACTCACCATACGTAACACAGCTGCCATTTTACGCTATTCTTAGACGGCGTGGTCCTTCTCCGACCACGGTGATCGCATGGATTGTTGTAGTTCTTCTTTTTTATAACAATGGCCTTAACAAACGAGCACACAGTTCACCTGAAAGCAAGTGATTCCTGCGGCCCATGTCATGTGTCGCAGTCTAATACAATAAAAAATATGTTTCACTTGTTTTCCAGTATGAGAGGATCTTTACGTCCAATGCGCGAACTTATCGTAAAAGATAAAAAAAATACAAGCAATACTACACTATCTGTCGAAGATATCGCTGCCGATATAGTAAAAAAAGATATGTCACGCGCCGATGTACGCACTCGAGTAGGTTCCGGTCGTGCCTACGGCGTGGCGTGATGGTTAGGACCACAGCAATTTGTTCCTAGCCATATTATGAATGGGTCGGCACGATCGGTGAGGACAACGCTCGAAAAATAATATTCTACCCCCTCAACCCATTTGTTTTTAGTACAATTTGTTCCTAGCTACATTATGAATGGGTCGGCACGATCGGTGAGGACAATGCTAAAAAAAATCTTTTTCTTCCCCCTAAACCCATTTTTATTTGTAGTAAAGTAAAGAAACTTACTCAGCTCTCTCCTTTAAGATCTGTGCATATTTGTCATTTCCAACGCATCCAAAATACGTGCAGACATTGGGATTCTTCAGGATCCATTGGGCCACCCGAAGAGAGTTCTGAACACTGCCACCGGCTATGTACTCCGCGTTGTAGCTGAAATTAATTTAGGCTTTATTCCAACACGCTACGAGTCAGGTTGCAGTTAATTCCCAACTGACCCACCATTGGGTCAGGACCACGCCCGTACAGACCAGCCATCCAAGTGACTAGTATTTACTTGTGTTTTCTTTAACAGACATTTCCAATAAAACGCAGTGGACTAACATAAGCTGATTGATTTCTAATTATTAAGTGATTATGATATACGGATAGCACCTAGATACCTTTTTATGCAAAAAAAAGTTTATTATTATTTTAAGAATTTCTCTCTTTATCTAGATTTTATATATAATAAGAATAAATTACAAAATGAGCGAGCACACGAAGTGACCGACATGTGGGGCGGTGTGCCGACCGATATTATCCCTATAGTCGTGTCTGCAAACGGGTTAATTCCAACCCTCACGTATCACCTGAGGCGGTTGACATTCACAAATACAGAAAGCGGTGCCCCGTGACACCGCTCGTATAGTCCGCAGGTTTCTGTACCTTTCGCCCCAACCCTCGACTGTTTGATTGAGGAATTTTCGTCTGTTTGTCTTTACGTATGTTTATTTATTTATATTTTATACATTTGATAAACTTGGCGCAGTTGAAAATCTCCGCCAATAATAACTCAAATGTAGAAGGATGTGCTCCCGTGCTCGATATATATATATAACGCATATATTAATCGCTTAAGAAGAAATGAAAGTAGCAAGAGGTTGTCAGCCGTACACCGTATGATTAGTTTTAGTAACAAACTCACACACAGCACACCTGATGGTAACTCCTGCGGCCCATGACATCTACATTCATCCTTGACAAGGAGTCATAGTGCTGATGCGTTGCCACACTTGAGGGCTGAGATGTAACGTCTCGTCACCAGTAATAAAAATCTCCGGGTACCTTCACTCGCCAGACGAAAAACAGCAGTATTATGCTGCTACTTTACGCTGGTATTGTGAGAGCGTGGTCCTACCCCGGTCAAGCTGACCCATTCATTCTGCATCTAGAAACAAACTGCAGTGTAGCTCTGCCACTGTATGATGGTCAAACAGTGTTAAATGCTAGCCTATCCCATTCGCAGTCGCACAGAACGAGCATGAATCTGCTCCGATGGTCGGTGTCGCGGTGTGGGCGGAATATAATATACTAACAGTGGCTTCAAATGAAAAAATTACGATCGTTGTTAAAATCGGTCACGTTTCATCGCTCATCTAACGCCCACTCGATAAACGTATCAAGATAAATTCAACCATATATCACATTTCCTTCGTATTACGTGGGCAGTGTAGAGAATTAAATTTATCTTAAACTTCATTCTCTATAATTTCTTAATAACAATACAATAAGAATGTCAGTAATGTTAATATAATAGCACTAATAGTATTCCTTGACGGCCGACGGTGTAGTGATTGTTGGGTCTCGGGTCCTGTTTTCGATTCCCAGTCGAGAGGTAATATTTGTGATACAAATTGTTGGTTTTCTTGTCTGTGTGTGTTGTACGTTTGTCCCATTTCCGTAACACTGAATCTGAACCATCCTCCGTTCTTATTGAACATGCATTGTATCGAAATGGGAAAGGTGGACGATGAGTTAGTGCCTCTGTGTTTGGGCAAATGCTTACGGCACTATGATATATACTGCGCAGTTGATGTCATCTGGTAATGGAAGAAGTCATTATCTTGTACAAAAAAAATTGATATGCTTTTAACAATTTGTTCTTCATGTTACTAGTATAAGATTAAATAATATATAATGTTATCGCTGTAATTAAACATTGATTGAGTCATTATAAATGGTTGATAAGTTCTATTGTATATCAGCATGAAATATTACAAAGTAATAACTAATTCACAATGATTAATTGCAGTAGCATAAAAAAATAAGTTATGAGTTGATTATGACCATCTATTCAAGTTTCTCAACAACACCATGACCGCCTATGATAAACAAATTTAACTTGTATAAAACCCTAAATCTAAATCAACTACTGCATGAATATATACTATTTACTACTTTTATTCTCCATATATATATAAACTAGAGAATGACAGCATATTTAATTTTTAATTAGGCACTGGGTGCAAGTGATTACTGCAGCCTTAATACACACAGCCATGTTCAATAAAGAATCATAACGCTGTAACAATATTAACTATAAAGACTAAAAGGGAATATCACTAATTTCTTTCAATCTACCATTTGAACCACAAAAGTGCTAAACTACAATGATGATATCTTATAGAAGTATCCTATGGTTAGTATAGTTGTCTTGAGTATACCACAAAAATAAGTGTATTACAAGCCAGGTTCACTATCACTAGGATATGAGCTGTGACCAAAAATGTTAGATCGAAATTTATTCAGCCTCAAGCATTGTCAGATAGTTACATATAATAAAGACATGTGAGAGAGAGAAAAAAAGTGAGTCAGCAAGTCAAATAGTACATTTAGTTTTTGGCTGCACCATGAATGGGAGAATACCAGAGCAAAATAATAGCATATCACCACTGTATTAGCTTGGTGAATGTAGGAACCAAACAATTACAGGAAACGAGGCATTCCTCTGAGGTGACAATGCATGGGTGATCAGCATCTGGAATTTTTTTTGAGGATTAAAATGTCATCACTTACCATAGGATGAACTATGTGCTCACTTGTAAAATTTTACTACCTTTAACTTTACCCTTATTTCAATACTTAACAGTTAGTATTTATATAAAATTATATCAAATACTTTTTCCTAATGTCTGATAGATAGATACCTAGTTCAGACATGTATATCTATTAAATATATATAGCTCTGAAATAAAATATTTTATGATTAATATTTGTTGTATACGTTCCATAACAGTTTGCTATAGCTAATGCCATGTTTCTGTTTATAACTTTGAACCAAAAAACACCATGCTTAGCAGTTATAAACATTTTTTTAGAAAATTGCCATGTCTAAAATATAAATAAAAAAATATTAAGAAGACAGACAACTCCTCTCTACAGAGAATACTGCACAGCCTATCCTATCCAGCAGTTGGATAAGATTGGCTGTTACAGACTTTACTGTCCTCTGTATAATGCTAAAAAAATATCATACTTCTCCACCAGCTCTTTATACAAGGGCATATGCTTTGGTTCCGCCATAATAGCATCGTCAGGCTGCATATCATACTTCTTCAGTAGTGCCTCATCAACAATAGCAGAAATATCTAGGAGTGGATTTCCAATGCCCACAAGCAACCCTTTCATGTCACAATAACAGCTAAAAAATTAAAAAATAACATTAAAAAATATAATTAATTAATATAAAAAAATATTTTTTTTGCTAATTTTTAGATATACCATTATACGAAAATATAATTAAGGCTTTAAATCATATTTATCTCGTTATCCATACTAATAAAGTATTACATTACTTTATTTACAAAAAATATGACAATTTAACACAAATGGGACTTAATCCCAAATTTATTAGATTATTGCAAAAAAATTGCTCACCTAGACTTATCCATTATATAATGTGATATTTCTAAATAAAAGACGATTGAAATAAAGCAATATTGTATTTATGACTCTCAAGAACGGTTAATTTTTAACAAATTAAAGGCGTATCCACGTATCAGACGAAAAATCACCGCATGTTAAGCTAACTTTAAGAAAACGTGCTTTCGTTACTAAAGCTAACGGAAGAATAATTTTAATTTTTATACTTTGCATATATCAATGTCAACTGTCAATTCAATGCTGTTTCTTATTTTTTTCCCTAATAAGAAAGGCATTTGAACAAGAAACCATACAGCCAAGTCCTATCATTAAGCGTTTTTTTTTGTCTTTTTCGTGTGTATGTCGGACCTAAGGAAGGTCTTCAATAAAATTAATCTTCTTTATGTCTATTCTAAGGCGAGGCCTTTTCTTCAATATGTAATAAAATTGTTCTTCATAATTAAGTGCACTTTTCTGCATATTTTGAGTGCTTGCTATAAACTCTGTAAACTTCAAAAACGTTACTACTTACTTTAAGTGTGTACACGACACACTCGTAAATTTAGACACGCCACACTACGCATATACAAACGCCGCTTCTAAAGTTATCCTGTCCTCCCTTTAGATAGCGATCTGAGTCGAGGTTTCGTACCTCACTATGAGGGGCTCTCGGATTGTATTATTGCCCCCCTCAGTTGTCGTCGACGTTCTTCGTCCACAGGGTGGTGCGGCAGCGGTCTTCGTGCTTCGCTTCGCAGCATCGTCGTTGTCTCCTTACTCAGCGGGCCTCCCGCTCGCGGGTCTATTTAGATAAAGCTGTAGAGGTCACTGGACCAACAGTATACAAAATAAAAAAAAATACACGTGTACATTAAACTATATAAGTATATCGTATAAAAATAAATTAAAAATAACAGCACTACATCAAGTTCCCTCCATAAACTTCAATTCTAAGATTTCAGATTATCGGCGTCTCAACCTAGACTTGACACTACTTATTTATAGAAGAAGTAGATTGTAATTAGACCATTGATCAGCAGAACTTCCTAAGCAAGCTTAGTGATTAAATGTATGTATTATAACGATAGATAAATGGAAACCTTCTGTACAAGACTGCAATCTAGTAATATTTGAAACAAAGACAGGTAATTCGCGGTTCTTAAGATAGTACGTAAGAGTTTATTTTACATTGAGTGAGAGTGTAGAGATAAAGGTGAGTAATCTTTATGGGCCTTCGACCGAAAAATTGAGAGAATTAAGGGTTCAACAAATGACCTGAATGATTGCACTGATTGAGAACAGTGCCAGTATAGATAGAAGGTGTGATCTAAAATTAACGATCGTGCATAAAGTGAAGAAAAACGGTACAAAATATTAGTAGTTTTTTTGAAAAAAGTAAAGGGGAGTACTGAAAAATTTTGCCCAATTTTAAAGAAGTGATTGGTGGATATTTACAGCGGCTCAATTAAAATATAAAATTATTTATATATATATATATATTCTTTAGTAATTATTGACTGTTGACGTTGCGATGATGAAATATGTGATATTATAATCACCGCTATTAAGAAAAGTATTCATACTCTTAAATAACTTAAATTAGATGTATAAAAACTAGAGTTAAATAGCATTCTACAAGAACACCGAATAACCTAATACTGAGGGATACACATTCTAGATGGAGGAATTTCGGTTAAAAATTATTTAGAAATATTAAAGACCAACTGCAATCACTACGAATTGGAAAAGTTAACAAATTACTAACGCCTACTGATGAAAATCAAATCAACTTAAATAAAACTGTATGTACAGTGGGATGCGACGGCATAACGGTTTATAAAAATGGCCAGGCATGTATTAACTACAGTTCTGACGAAATTTCAATTACATCAAATTTAGATGACTTTCTATCTTATGTATGGAGACGGGCCTACTCCCTAGTGCATTCAAAAGGTCCCTAATACATAAGCGCGGACTCCAACTGTTTCGGCGATTACATGTCAATATCTATTCTGACAGAATTTTCAAAAGCCTTTGAGAAAATTTGAAATTCTAGATTAGTAAAATATTGAACCTGTTTGAACTTCTTGGCACTCACAATATATTTCGTCAATTGAGGTTGGCCGAAGTAGCAATAGTTCAATTTGTTGACATAAAGGCCGAAACGGACGTTAGAAAAAATATATGTTTAGGATTAATTTGGTTTCCATCCCAATTCTTCTGAGCATATTGTAGTAATTTTAATATCTACTAAAATTGGTATACTAACACAAAAGTTCAATTGAATTTGATGTATAATAATTTACTAAGTGGAAAGTTAAAAGCTTAATAGTGTATAGTATACTTAGCAACTATGTTGTATGAAAATTATCCATTGTGACCGTAATAAGCATCGAGTAAGGAACGCGTTTTATATAAATAATATATTATCTTATTATTATCTTTTACAAATTATTAAAAATCCTCGTAAGTTATTATATTATTGTGGCGTTACGTTAAATAGCATTTAACGAGTTGCATTTAAAGTGCTAGATCTCATATAATAAGTTCTTATATAATCTACACAGGTTTTAATATAACCTATAACCGGCAAAGAAAAGAAGATCACATTGTGCGACAGCGATCTCTTTGGAGAATTTTCGAGAAATAAAAAACTCGAATTGCTCTGTTTTCCATAAAATCATTCCAAATAGTTTAAAAAATGCTTCGCTTGCCTCGTGTTGTTCGTCAGACCATTGCACTGCAGAAAAACTACCAAATTTCAAGATTCTATGCCAAAGATGTGAGATTCGGGGCTGATGTAAGAGCTCTCATGCTACAGGGCGTCGACATCCTGGCCGACGCCGTTGCTGTAACAATGGGTCCAAAAGGTAGGAATGTTATTTTAGAACAGTCCTGGGGAGCACCTAAAATTACCAAAGACGGTGTGACTGTTGCGAAGGGTGTTGAACTTAAAGATAAGTTCCAGAATATTGGAGCAAAATTAGTTCAAAATGTTGCGAATAACACAAACGAAGAGGCGGGAGATGGTACCACGACAGCGACAGTTCTTGCTAGAGCTATCGCCAAAGAAGGCTTCGAGAAAATTTCGAAGGGGGCCAATCCTATTGAAATAAGGCGCGGTGTCATGATGGCCGTGGATGCTGTGAAGGATAAGTTGAAAAGTATGTCTAAGCCTGTTACGACTCCTGAGGAAATTGCACAGGTCGCGACTATTTCAGCTAATGGTGACTTAGCAATTGGTAAGCTTATTGCTGATGCCATGAATAAAGTTGGTCGTGATGGCGTCATTACAGTAAAGGATGGCAAAACACTTAATGACGAACTGGAAGTGATTGAAGGTATGAAATTTGATAGAGGTTATATTTCACCATATTTCATCAACTCGTCAAAAGGAGCTAAAGTAGAGTTCCAGGATGCATTGATTCTGTTCTCGGAGAAAAAAATTAGTAATGTACAAACAATAATTCCTGCTCTGGAGCTTGCCAATCAGCAGCGAAAACCCTTAGTAATTGTTGCCGAGGATGTGGATGGTGAGGCATTGTCTACTTTAGTAGTTAACAGGTTGAAGATTGGTCTGCAAGTTGCTGCCGTCAAAGCCCCTGGTTTTGGTGACAACCGCAAGGCTACACTCAGTGATATGGCAATTGCTACTGGTGGGGTTGTTTTTGGTGATGATGCAAACCTTATCAAACTGGAAGATTTGCAGCCCTCTGATTTAGGTCAAGTTGGGGAAGTTGTCATCACCAAAGATGATACATTGCTTTTGAAAGGAAAAGGCAAAAAAAATGATATTGAGAGAAGAGCTGAACAAATTCGTGACCAGATTGAGGAAACTACCTCAGAATATGAGAAGGAAAAACTTCAGGAACGTCTTGCTAGGTTAGCTTCTGGAGTTGCTGTCCTGGTAGGTGGATCAAGTGAGGTTGAGGTTAATGAGAAAAAGGATCGTGTTAATGATGCCCTAAATGCCACACGTGCTGCTGTTGAGGAAGGAATTGTTCCTGGTGGTGGTTCTGCCCTTCTGAGATGTATACCTACTCTCAGTGATATTAAAACTGTAAATAGCGACCAGGCAACTGGAGTGGAAATCATCAGAAAGGCTCTTAGAATGCCATGCATGACCATTGCACGAAATGCTGGTATTGATGGATCTGTTGTAGTTGCTAAAGTTGAGGACTTGGGCCCAGAGTTTGGTTATGATGCTTTGAACAATGAATATGTTAATATGATTGAGAAAGGCATTATTGACCCCACCAAAGTGGTTAGGACAGCTCTCACTGATGCCAGTGGTGTTGCATCACTTCTCACAACCGCTGAAGCTGTGATTTGTGAACTCCCTCAGGAAAAGGAACCTAATCCAATGGCAGGTATGGGAGGAATGGGTGGAATGGGCGGTATGGGTGGTATGGGTGGTATGATGTAAGTCACCACTAAGGACTCAAACATGCATTTACAGTGTAAAGAGAACTATTTAATTACATCACCTGTTAGGGTATTTCTTTGGAATGGTGAATGATTTCTACAAATGTGCAGTGAACGAATATTTTCTGTTATTAATACTAAGTCTGATTGTGTTAGACAAGTAGAGAGACAGCTGTCTTAGATTTATTTAGTTATAATGTTCGCTTGGTTAAAGAATGGTGTTATTTTTAATAAATGATAAATAATGTTTTCATTTTTTTTTTTAATTAATTATTTATGACATACACAAAAACAAACAACATGACCATAAATGTATTATTTTTTGTGGACACATCTATCAGATTGTTTAATCACAGCCTGACTGGTAGAGAGAATCAAATAAGATCTCAGCTCGTCATAAAGCTCTAACTTAAGTAAAAAAAAACACTGAAATTATTAACCGATTATGATACAAAGTCCATTGTGTGAGTTGTTATATAACCTTTAGCAAAAACAACAATAAAAATGTACTTAACATTGCAAAACTTTTATTTCCAATTTCACAGATACATATTCAACAATGTGTCTAAAATGCGAAAGCAGTAATTTATTATTTTCCCAGTAAATAATAGGAGTAATTAATATTATTTTCCCAATAAACATAAATATCCACGACAGTATGTTGCACAAAGACAATTATGGAAATGTTACTAAAAAAAATCGTAAGTTTAGTTTCCCTTTTCTCGCATTTGTAATTAATTAAAACCAGTTATATATTGCTTACCTTTACAACAGGTATCGTGGACCTTTGAATTCCGCATAACGAAAGTGAAAGGACATATGTATAAAACGTTTAAGATAGATACACATAGGTACTCTAGAACTGCGACCAAATATACTAAATAGTACGCAGGAAACCAACACCGGTGTCAAATTCACATTTGGTAAATACGACGTTCTAGTTAGACAAGCATAATGTCTAAAACGTTTTATACTGGAATTAAAACTTGACTGGTTTGGTTTTCTAATTACGTAAATAACATTTTTAAGTTGGCCTGATATCGTAAAACTTGTAATATTGTGAATTTCTGTAAACTCTAAATAAGCGTAACTTTTTAACCTCAAGATTTAGGTGTCTTCATATTTTCGATTCTGTTTTCTTTATATATAATTTAACTTTTTTTATCTACCAAAATCTTATATGTATTTGATAAATAGAATTGCTAAATTTGCTAAATAGAATAGTGATTCTTACTTATCATGTACCATAATTACGTAACTACGAGTACAAATGATAAGACGCCATTTGGGTTCGTAGAACTTGGTTACATTATGATTTCTACACTTAAGATATTTAAAGGTTACGTTTTATAGATTCATTTAAACCGACGTTTTTTAATTAATTATTAGGTTTGCTTACGATGTTCACGTGGATAGAGAGTTTTATGAACTATTGTTTACCGAATAACCAAAAAATTTATGAGTTATTAACAGTATTGATAATCGAATTTATATCCCAACCAAAAACTTAAATTTTGATCGGCTTTTTGAAACATTGATGAAAAAAACTTGCAAGGATAAAAAAAAATATTGATGAAGGCTGGTCAGGTTCGACTCGGCGAAGTATTCGCCGCCGAGCTTTATAGGAATCCTTAACTCTTCGTGAATATCCCAATGTCATACTTTATAACACTGCTGCCGAACTGAATCTACAAGTTTGGTGTATGTGAGAAGTTACTACACACATAATATAGTCATATTAGATTATTTATGTAGACATATTGTTGAAAAAGTCAGACCTAGTGACGAGAGCTTCACTTGGTAAGTAACTGATACACTACCGGGAAATATGCTACACGCGGAATACCAATGTAAAATTGAAGCTAGCGCTACTTAGTCTGATAAGTGCAAAAACCGGGCAACTTATAATTCTTGAATATGTATTTTAATTTAGTCGTCAGGGGTCTAATGTAAGGAGTGCAATATGATTTATTATCGGAGATGTGGGTGTTATTTGCTGTTGGACCTA
The DNA here is from genome assembly GCA_029286865.1 of Teinopalpus imperialis. Taxonomy (NCBI): domain Eukaryota; kingdom Metazoa; phylum Arthropoda; class Insecta; order Lepidoptera; family Papilionidae; genus Teinopalpus; species Teinopalpus imperialis. The sequence continues at coordinate 1,117,857 of JAGSMU010000001.1, read as the reverse complement.
ACAGTCTCTACGGAAACAGACTTGCGAATAGGGAGTAGACCTGCCTCTGCAATACCACTGTATTCCCGACTCTTGTGGACGAAGAAACGACAACAGAGCAGAGGGGGCGAATAACGTCCCGAAAGCACCTCTTAAGGTTAGAAACCTCGGCTCGAATCGCTACTGAAAGAGTAGAGAGAGCCTGTTTTATTCATGGTAGAAACATTAAGGAATAAAAAACCATACGTACGAGTATGGTTTTCTCATTCAGTTTAGCGGTATATCCGTGTTCTCTTTCACCGCAACATACTTCATCTCGTATGTAAGAAAACGTAATAAAATCTGTAAAATTAGTTTTTTTCGAAGTATTGGCGATATTACACATTGAGTAAAACAATTTTGTTATTGAATTGAGGGTAATAAACGGTCACACAGTCCACCTGGTGGTAAGCGCCGATTACAGTTCATGAGATGATAGATAAAGATTCTGGATACATCGGCGTTGTCATCTCTGAGGAATTGATGCTAGCTCTATCTGTAACGTGTTCTACCACAAGTCCTGACCCTGACCAACATCCATGGACTTCCCGCATACTTGCATAACTCGTCACTCCATCTAGTTGAGAATAACATGATAGATGAGGCAACCTGACATACATTTGGATCCAACATAGAACACAACAGAGGACACCAGTGCCGAGATGGAATACCTTTATTTGCGTCACCAGATGAAACAGGAACTTTTTACCCTGGTAGTCTGTAAAGGCGTGGACTGTTCCCGGTAGAGAAGACTTGTTTGTGCTGTAAGTACTTATAAGCCGTGGCGTCACATAATAATCGAATTTGTGAGATTTCATCATCACCATCATCTTTTTAGCCCATCACCAGTCCTACTAAACATAGGCCTCCTTCATATACTGCTACAGAGTACGACCCTGAGCCACTTGCATCCATCGACTTCCCGCAGACTAATATAGGTCGACACTCCATTTAGTGTGGGGTATCCCGACGTTTGATTTACTTTAAGTAAAATCGAATGGATATATTTACATCTAGGTATATAGTAGTGAAATACGTCATCTGATATCAATATAGTCTTGTTATATTTTGTCTTACAAATAATCTCATAATCTATAGTAAACAACATGAATAAGTAACAATTTATAAAAATATCTGATCTTCATCTGAATCACCAGCACCATAAACAAAATGTCTCCTCACAACATTGTCGTCAGCGATTGCACTCTCAGTGTTACTATTTTTACAAGGAGTCACTGGGTACCTGACCGGGCCTAACCATTTTCGACTTAATCCATAATTTCTGGGCAATGCAACATTTTTAGCAGAAGCACTTTTCTCCGATTTGTCTAAGCTATTTAAGGACGATTGAATAGATTTTATTGAAGATTTCTTCATTAAAATATCACTTGCACTTTCATCTAGATAATTGTCCGGTAAATCCATGTTATTGGGTATACTTAAACTTAACGGCCTACGTTTTGGTAGATTGTTAGTCAGAAGTCCACGACAGGAATTAAATTTATGCTTCTCTTTTTTTTTTGGCGTATTCTCTTGAGAGGAATAATCACCCAGATCAGATTCCTCATAGACTTTATGTTCTGAGTAACATTTTTGTAAGTTGCTTTTATTTGGAGTATATTGTACACTAGTTTTGTCGTTCATTCTACTGATCACTTTTTCCTTTGTTAATTTGATTAATGCGTAAATAGTTTTTAAAGCTTCTTCATTAAGTAACTCATCGTCTGCAATGTCTACATCTATCTTGCTAGCAACACTTTTTAAATTTGTTTGACTACAACTAAATTCTTTATTTAACTCTAAACATGATTGATAATCTAAGTTGGAGTTTTTATTTACATTTTGCAAAACAATCAGTTCAACTTTTTGTGGGGCTGATTGCAACATAGTTAATGCTTTGTCATATTTTAAATTCAATAATGTCTGACCATTTACTGATATTATTTGGTCACCGGGTAAGAGTTTTTTACACAATTCTGCTGGACTTCCAGATGTGATCGATTTTATATATACATTTCCATCTGAACCCTCAGCAACTTGTAAACCCAGTGCATTTGTTTCATCTCTTTCTACAACTGCTGTAACAAATACTCTTTCACCTTGAATATACTCCATATTATCTAATTTCTCAAACAAGGATGTATTAGTACAAGACTCATTAGCTTCTTTATAGTTAAATACATCAGAGTAAGCTTTAGGTGACTCTAACACATATGCAGTTGGACCAGTCGTGACATTTTGGCTGTACTGTCTTTCTGGTAAAAGTTTCATGCTATTTATAGTGCAATGTTGTCTCTGTTCCAAACTAAGGTCATCAGAATCGCTATGGGCGGTTCCTTCTGATCTTAAATGGTCATTAGTATTTTTATGCAATGATCTAAGATTGCCACCATCTAGGACAGTTTTCATCCCACCAAATACTCGTGTTCCCATTTTAACACCATGTCTTCTAGGTAAACTGCTTTCTGATGATGACAGAGCTTCATTCGAAGAACTACCATGACCAATATTTGAGGTGTTTAACAAGCTTTCATTATGTTGTGGTGACAATATCCGCCTTAACAATTCTTCAGTATCAGGTTTTTCATTTTCCTTATTTTGAACTCTCCGCTCCCCAAAAATATCTACTCTAAATCTTCTTCTTACAGGTCTTCTCACTCTCACTGGATTTCTTACAGCTAAATTGTAACTATCTTGGTAGTTACTGCATTCCGTGTTTATTGGACTTTTACCCAAAGGCGACACCATTTCAGCAGATAAATATGTAATAAAATCTTCCTTTGCATATAATTTTAGATATAATCTGTGATGCAAAGAGGCTAACCAAAATGTGAAATAACTTTTATTGTCTGTCATTTTTAATTTATATTTAATTCCAATCTTTGATAAGCCAGAATATGAATTGGGCATTATATATAGACTCTTCTTATTGTAGTAGAAAGTATGTATATGGTGCCAAGGTAAGCTTTGTAATACTATCCTGTTGGTAGCAACACCAGATTCGTCAGCTATTGGATTATTTCTTGAATAGAGGGTAATGCCTCTGGGAGCAATTGAGAGCCAAACATCTCTACAGAATCCATCTCTAGTAGCCCAGATTGCAGAATAAAAATGTGCTCCATAATCTCTAAATGTTTGTGCCAATGTTATATAATTGATAACTGCTTTATTTCTATCTAGACCCCTTCTTGATTCATGAGCCCTCTTCATTCTTAATTTGACATCTGCCATGTCATCTGTTATAACAGTCTCTGGTAAATAATGCTCTAGAAGAAAATAATCGGCAGATCCATGTTCCCTGTAAGAGAACTCTCCAAATTCAATATGTAAGGCATACCCAGCCAACAAAATGAGATTCTGAATAGTTGAAGTCATTTGACCTTCAACAGTTGCTCTTCTCAGCTGAAGATAGACCCTGTACCTCCATTCCCCTCCTTGGATGTTGCTGGCAATGTTTTTAGGTAGAAAAAACTTTATCCTTAAAAATATGGTTAATGAAACATCATCCCCTGTTCCTTTATTTTTCTTATTTATTTTGTGCCAATTTTCTGGAGCAATCTTCTTAATTTTATAATCATCAGGTAGAAATACAAAATCGCCTCCAATTAAAGCGGCTATACCAAGCATAAAGTTGTGCTCATATTTTTCACTGTGAACAACTGCTTCAAACAGTTGACCAGCTGTTATTATACTAGGATCACAGAGTACTTCAACCCTTTGCCCATTTAGTAATACAATAGCTATAACTCTTTTATCACAAACTGCGCTTAATGTCAAATCAATATTCTTAATAGGTTGGGAAGCTCTAACAATAAACTCGGGTCCTATACAGCCTTCTATACCTTTAAAACCGACATCAGCCTTATAAAGTCTTGATGCAGCCCTTTGGACAGGCTTTCCTCGCCTAAAATTTGAAGTTTGAATTGCTTGTTTGGCCTTGTTAAATTTTCCATCATCAGAATTAACAGCTGACATTGATACAGCATTATTCTGTATGTTGGATTGCTCTATGTGAGTGCTGGTGGCTATATCGTAAGTTGAGTGGGCATTACTAAGCCCTCCTACCCGTGGTGTATCAAACAAATTAAACACAGCATTTCTGTGGCACTTAGTTACCCTATAACTGGGAAATGGATCTCTCTCATCAGGTGAATTCATAAGGCCAACATAGCTTCTAGGTCGAGTGCTCACTTTCAAGGTGGGGTTTGAGGCTGTAACTTCATTTCTTAAGTTCAACTCCTTTGAATCCAGTTGTTCTTCAGATTTAAAGTGATGGTAGTCCATAACAGGGCTGAAGGTGATAGAAGCAGCTGAACAGGAACTGCGGCCGGAATCCTCATCACAATTACGAGGCATTGCACTGGAAAGAAAAAAAAATATTATGGAGGTGTTATTTTTAATAGAGAAATTTTAAAATTTAACCTTGGAGATATAAATAAAATAAAACATTACCTCTTTCTCTCAACTCATAACATACAAAATGTGTAAAAAAGATTCACATAAGTGTAATACAATACTTTTTTTAACGTACGATGTTTCATGTTATTTAAATGCATGAATAGTGAATACTATTCACTTAAGAATGTAGAAGCATTCACTAATAAATTATGCATGTCCTTAGTCATAGATCACGGGGATTTTGAGTGAAATAACAAGACAAACGTTACAAATAGTACTACTGTGGATTTGTAGGATTGAAAGAAAATGTACGATTCTTTATAAATTTATGATCTCCAGCCAAGTATATTAGGAAAACTTACGTTTTATAAATTCGTCGTATTAAAGACTCCAGATGAAATTATTAACAGTTTTTCTTTCATATTTAACTAATAACACACAACAGTTGTAGATAAGCTTTTTATTTCAAAACAAAGTTATTCTCTAAATCATCAGTCATAACTCTAAACAATATGCCCTTTCTTATTTCTATATACAAATATTTATAAATTGTAATGTTAATGAAGTCCGTTGAGTACAGAATAAAAATATTCAATTATCAATTTATGGTAAACTATTTTCTCACCGAAGGATCGAAGTGAAGGCAACACCAATAGATTACTAGTTTAGTGGGTACATTGTCTAAACTTTTTGGCCAGGCAATGGATGCTGGTGATTAGCGATGAGGAACCAGCATTACGGCAGAAGTCGATGATGAAGACGAATATAATGTACTATGATAGTATAGGAAATCCAGTCCACTTCTGAATATAGGCCTCTCCCTTAGATTACCACAAAATATGATCCTGAGTTATTGATAAATCGCAAACTCGCATCCATCTAATGGTGGTATCATCTTATTCAGCGACTGCCAGTATATGGTTGCTACTGAAGAACCTGCCTTCTCAGTCAATCAGTCCATTGCCATTTCAGCTTATTGATCTATGTCGTCAAGTGTGGTTGTTTACATTGCTTATTCTATTATTCTATCAAGTAGAAAACTCTTAGATATGGGGTGGCTTATTTTTACGCCACACTATACACACCCGACAGTACAAGCACACAAACAACAATTATTATTCACTCTCATGATTTGTACTGTGTTTTTATATTGATTGATTGATTGATTAACAGAGGAAACTATTGCTGTGCATAAAATGACCTTTCGGTCTCAGTCAAAATGTGGTCGGATGGGTGTTATCGAAGAATACGACCATTGCTTTTGATTGTGGGACTTATAATTATAGTCGGCATGCTACCCCACATGTCGGATACCTTGTTGTATGCTGGGTCTAGATATTTTTATAGACTTTTTATCAGTTTTAGGTGGTATTATATGACCGATTATTTTTGCGTCTAAAATTGTTAGATTATTTTTAATCTGTACTATCGAAAGAAGTGTCATCGTCATGACATTTATAGCAATCAATATCAGTAATCAATAATAATTTATCTATAATAATCACACAGGCCAGTTCAGTCTGCTGGAAACATTGTGTTGTTTGTTATAATACATGGTATGTAAATAAAGTTTAATCGAGTGGTGTACAATGTATTATTGAGATTTGGAGGTGGTGTATAAAAAACATGGCTACCTTAATCCAATCGTACGAGCAACAGTATTCCGTGCTTACAGCGGATGTTACAGCTAAAATTGGTAGACTTAAAGTTGGAAATGAAGGTAAGGATTTTCTGATTTTTATCTTATGTAAAAGTATTTTTATGAAAAAAACAAGTTTTAAGGAAGATAAGTTGAAAAGTGCCCAGTATATGATTTATTGTTAGCTAATTTTTTATCTTGTTTTAATATATTTTAGGTGTCATTCATTGGTAATGAAAATGAGGTAATTTGCATATAAACATTATATTTTGTGATTAAGTTTAAGAATCTCATTTCAAAATTTTCTTAAATTTAATACTTAATTAATATCATACATCTTAGCACAGCACATGGGCAGGATAAAGCAGCTGAGTCGCTTGCTTGTTCCCTACAATTTTGTAGGGAAGCAATGGAACCTATAAAATCGACTTGGTGAAGAATTTATTATTATATCTTGCAGTGCAGGTTTAAAGATGTTATTAATCTATGTCTACTGAAGGTTCCATATTAAGTACACTCTAAAACGGGGATTGGTGTAAATTTTCCAATTTCCTAATTACAATTACACATTCAAGTTTGCACTGTTTGTAAAAGCTATGAAATGGAAGTGTCATTAGCAATAAAACAGGTGTAGTTTTCTTTGACTTTACAACTTTTAATTTGAAAAGAAATCCTCTATATTTCTGACATCTAAAGGATTCATAAGGGTCAGAAATAGAAATTAATTTATGAATTTCTCTTTCTGATACCATCCATCATCAAACTTAATCTTATATTCCAATTCTTGGGATATGATTGACTTTGCTTTAGTTAATAGGTGTTCAAAACAAGTTGTTAGCAGTTGAGATTTATTGCTATACCCTTTTTCATTAGAAAATTCATTGTGTTACTAATACTGGATTAACTCAAAACTTAACTTGTCTAGAACGTAATAATGAGATGAAGTCAGATTAAGTGAGATGAGCATAATCGTGAGAGAACTATGAGGATCAATTTAGACTCTGGCTAATATTTAACTAATGCCAATAATTATTATATTTGGTAGTTACAGAATCACATTGATATAACATTTCATGATACAATATTATGGTTACATAAGTATAAGAATCAATGCAGGGGCACATTTTATTTTGATATTAGGGGTTTGGTAAATTAGCACACAGTTCACCTTATGGTGAGATTACTGTGGCATAACAGCCACATTCATTCTTGATTGCTCAATCAATCTTGCCTTTGAGGACAAAGATGGAATGTCTCATCACCTGTAATATATATGATAATAGTCACTTGGTAATCTTTCAATAGTCTGATTTATTTATAGTAAAAATTGTATTTAATAATTTCATGGGTGGCAGCACCAGGGATCAAACACGGTTAGCTTGCATACCATCAATTATGACCTAGCCCTTAGACACTGAGCTACTAGCTCTTTTATATATCTATATTTCATAGTCTAGATATTTTTTTCTTAACATGGCATTTCTTATTAAAGGGGATAGCTATCTGTTCTATAAATAAGTCCTGAATACAAAAGGTTCTTTTACTAAAGGTATATATAGGTATAATTTTAATGTAGTTTTGTAAAATTAAATATAAAAATATATATAAAACAACATGGAAATATTATAGCTTGCTTTGAGTAAATAAACTGTTAATGTGTAACTTTTTCATGGGTTGTAACATAAAAATGTTTGAGAAACAATGGTCTAGATAACAATTATTGATAATTATTTAAAAGGCCAATTTATAAAAATAAAATTAAAATACATTCTTAATAGTTTTTATATAGACAATTAATTTCATGATGACTTTAGAAAACCGAGAGCAGTTGTCAAGAGAAATACAAGCTAACTTCGAGGAAGCAAATGACTTGGTAAATATTTTCTCCTAATTTGAAATTCTTTAAATTTTTTTAAACTTTAGATCATACTGTATGACTTCTGTTATATTGTTTATAGTATTCAGTGTAGACAGAGATAACAAGTGTTATCCACATTTTGAGGTTATTAAATTTCTGTCACTCTTCAAGCTATGGAGTGGGCTATGCTCGGAGTTTTTCAGCATGATAGAATGCAGCCATTGGTAGTAGCACAAGGTTGTAAGAACATAGCTTAAAAGATTAGCAAGAAGAAGTGGGCTGGACATATAGCTCATAGAGCTGATGACCGACAAGAAAGAAAGGTTCTTGAGTGGCAACCTCAGACTGGCAGTTGCAGTGTAGGGCAACCTCCAACTAGATGGGGCGACAGCCTATACAAGTTTGCTGGAAATCAATGCATGCAGGAGGCTCACAACCATGCTTTGTGGCAATCTATATGGCAGCCTATGTTCAGTAGTGGACCATGCATAGGCTGTGATGATGATGATGATGAAATTCCAGCTGTTATACGGTGTGAGCCTGTTATTGTATTGTTTTATTGTATGTAACTAAGGACCAGTATGGCCAAACTTAGAAAACATTTGGATGAACAGTGGCATTTATAATAATAATAATTTAATGTATCTTAAATAGGTTGGAGTGTAATGTTTCTGTCTTTCTTTGTGGTACTGAAACTTAATGTCAAGAGATGGGAATATGTTAAGATAGATTTGATTCTGGTGTTGACATAGAACCCATCTGACCATTCAAACACAAACTGAGCATGACCAATCTTTGGCTCTCTATAATCTAATGTTTATATTTATACCAGGTGTTTAACAACATGGAAACCTGTTTCTAGTAGCTTCAAGTTGTGGACTCTGTGATAAGATTAAAAGGAGTATCCTGCCTGACTAGACTGCCTGTGTAAATTGGCCGACAAACCTTCCAAAGTGTCCATTCCATGGGTTCTTTTTTGTTGCTGCATGGGTGGTGGGTTCGGAAAAATATATCAAATTGTTAGTTTTCAGGTCTGGATGTGATGCATATATGTCCTGTATCATTGCATTGCATCTGAACCTTTTTCTGATATAATTACACATGCATTATATTGGATAGGAGGATGATAATTTACTTTCTGTGTTTGCTTGATAGTGAACAGCACCATAATATGTAATAACCTGATGATATCCTGTGGTTGAAGTCATCATCAGCATCATATATATAGTATAATAGGCCTTACATAGGTGCTTTTAATGAAATAAATATGTTAAATGCACATAAGGAAAGCTCCTTGTATGATTTAGTTGGAGCAATTGGAACTGGAGTATCGAGGAGCCGGAGCTGGCTCCCGTGTGGCCGCATACCGCGCCGAGCTACAACGTGTTAAGAACGAATACCGTTCGGTTCTCAGCCATTCGGCTACATGTATGTAATGTCAAAAATTATCATAGTCTTGTAGGTTGTACTATGACATGACCGGAAGACCTGCGCAGGTTGTTTAAAGCCAGGATATGCTGAGTTGGGACCGGTTCTTGTCTAGCATTTTATGTACTTTTTCTTATTTAATCTAATTGTGTGCAATTTCTTTCTTTCTAATTTAAATGCTGTTTGTCGAATTTAGCCACGTAAAAAATATTCCTGATTTTTTAATATTTTTTACTTATTAATAAAACAATAATTATTTTTAGTATTGACCAACATAAAAGAAATAAACAATTACACTTAAAATTAAAGTATAATATACAATATCTGAAAATTATATATACTCTGCAGGCCCAAGGTTTAAGACCACCTTAATTAAAGTAGGAAAAAAAAGTAAAACTCCAATAAAATATTAAATGTTTAATTAACCTGTTTAATCATCTCATAGAACATTCATTGACAAACAATATAATTTAAAAGCGTAAAGAATTATTAACAGTCCATGCAAAAAAAGGCTATAGTTAGCTAAACTGATTTTTCATAAAAAAATTGTCCTTTGCATTTACGATTTTTTTCACAAGTCTCGGCATACGGACAATCAATTTGTTAATGGTGTCTTGTGATATATTGTCCCAAAATTCGCATAATGCATTCCACATTTCTTCTCGCGAGGATGGGCCACGTTTACGGACGTTCCTATCAAGCTCTTTCCACAAACGTTCAATGGGATTGATATCCGGGCTCTGAGGAGGCCAAACATTGTGCCTCTTTCTATTCTTAATATTCTCTACATAATTTTGAGCTATGCTTTGGATCATTATCTTATTGGAAAATGAATCCATCTTCAATTAATCGCAACCAGAAAAAAACGGCATTTTGTTCTAAAATGTTTTTGTAGTTCCTTTTTCAAAACTCCTTCAATTTTAATCAAATCGCCAGTTCCTTGGCTAGAGAAGCAACCCTAGACCATTATTGAGCCACCACCTTGCTGGATTATTGGGACTACACAATCTGACATCATCTTTTCTTGGGCACTGCGTCGAACCTAAACTCTACGTTTTCAACCGAATAGTTTAAACTAGGATTCATCGGTCCAAAGCACTTTTTTAAAATCTTCTTCAGTCCAATCTCGATGGGCAAGAGCCCACTGCATCCGTTTTTTTTGTTTTGCGGACTTAGGTTTTCGAACGGCAACGCGACCATACAACTTCGCATCTCTCAGTCGCCGTTTTACTGTAGTCAATGATAAACGTTTCTCGGGTTTTGTTTACTTCAACGCGGATTTCTGGTGCTTTGAAGCGTCTACTTCGCTTGCTGGTAACAACAATGAAGTTATCTTTACTGGACGTGGTAGCTCTCGGCCTTCCCGAGCGCACGATGCCAGAACGCACTTCACTGCTAATTTCCCGAGCTTTTCCCAGTTCATGACTGTATATTGAGAACTGAGAACATTGTAAACAAACCCAAGAAAAGTCGGGTAATAATAAGTCAGAAACACGCGTTTTCAGGAGCTAAATAATCCTAATTGTTGACCAATACGTAACATAAGCGAAGTAATTAGTAATGAGGACATTATAAAAATATTATAACGACTCTCCACCGGTCTCTAGCGCTGCGTTTGTCGGTGTTTGAAAACAATAGATGGTTTCTTTAAATATTCGATACTAACAATAGAATATGCAGATGTGCATTTTTTTTATTTATCCTATGGGATTTTATTACAATTGATGGATAATTATGTTTGTTTATGTGTGGTCTAAACTTTCGGCCGGCAGGGTATGTGTGTATTACAAATAAATTAAATAAGTCTTACTTCAAAACTATAACAAGGTTCACTTTTCATAATCCAGATTCTGTTGATGTTGATGCTGTTAGCTGTTACAGCTTCATCGGACACAGGGCTCACGGAACTGAGGGGTCCGTGAGCTGGTTATAGAGTTTGCTTCTCTTACTTACTCAAATCGCTCATACACTGAGCGCGTCAGTCTGCTCTGATCACGTTCCTATGTGATAGTGCCACCTAAGTTGCCACTTCCCTAGCTATCGGAAGATTCTCCCGAGTGGAGAGTGGATGACTTTTCATAAGCGATCACTAACTCATAACCAACACTCTTTTTTATGAATCCTTAAAATAAATGATTCCTCAATTAAGATTACCAAGATTGAATGCATTGTTGTCTATAGATTTGATCCCAAGTTTTCTTAACTCATCCTACACAACACATACTGCCAGTATTCTGTTTAATGAAAATATTATCTTGGTAACTAAGTTCTTTCTGTCAAAGTTTTTGTCATAATGCTTAAGATGTTTCAAAGGGGATGAACGATGAACGAAATGGTAAAAACGAAACAGATTTTCGTAGAACTTTTGTTCTACCAAAATCTGTTTCGTTTTTGTTCCGACTTTAGTTTGGATATCCACCTCTTTCGACCTCTTCCTAAATACTGTGCGCGGAGTTTCGTTTAATGAGATCTTCGTTGGACGAATATTCGAGTCGAAACTGGGTGATTTCTGCCAACAAGCTATTGAAATTCTTGTTGATCGGTGGGGGAAAGTTGTAAACAACAAGGCAGGTTTTTATTTTTACAGATAACATAGACACAGAAGAGACGTACGATGACTGGAATGTTAACGAGCAACACCAAAAGCTCTTGGACAACACAGAGCGATTGGAGCGGACGGGGAAGAACCTCACTGAAGGCTACCGAGTTATTTTGGAGACTGAAGAGATTGGCGCGGCTGTCCTACAGGACTTGAGCGTGCAAAGAGAAACTATACAGAGGTCTCGGGGAAGGGTATGTTTTTTGTTTTCTTAGATAAAGGCATATTTAAGTATGTATTAGGTTATCAACAAAATTCCTTCAGTTTTTTTTTACATTATATTCCGCATGTCAATAAATTAACTCTTCCTATCTCTATCATATACTGTGCACGGATTTTTGTTTAATATTATGCAGCTCATTTCTGCATCTTGGTTGGGTGAATTTTTCGAGTAGAAACCGGACGATTTCTACCAACAGAATAGTATGGAAAATGTTGGTTGTTTGCAACTAGGGACAATATATATATATATATATATATATATATATATGATTTATTATATAACTAGCATAAACGAACTAGCTTAGTCATAAAAAAGTACAAACAAGAACACTTTATTCGTAATCAATTTGTAGAAATAAACAATTGCGTTCGCCACAGTACCCATGTGGCAGCTATCACCTCCACGTTTCGTTCACCGCTAGACTTATGTGCCGCGACCTATATTAGTTGAGACTTCAACTTGCTACTTAAGCTCGCTAATCTTTGACAATAAATGTGCGTCTTCCATTAACTTGGTAGTTATGCCAGCTGGTTCTTCCATTTGCTCCCACGATTATAAAAAACATATAAGATTAGCTTGATTGAAAACTCACTTTTTGCCCTTATCCTTACTTAAAACTATGTGAGACTCGTCCACGATTATATTTCACATTGTGTTAACATTAAGTGAGTATATGAATATTGAAATTAAGATAAACTTTGATACATGATTTTATAATCTTATCAATTAATGTAAATATTGATAAAAAAACTTTGGCTTACTACGTAACTCGTAAATTATAAAGTTGTGTATGATTTCTAACATACATATTACAAAGGCATCGTAATGCAGGAAGGTTTCGAACTTGGCGATAGTTTGTGCCGAAAACTGGGCATGGTATATGGTAGTATAAACATTCACGTAAATATATTTCGCCCGTCGCACACTTAGTAAAGTCGGAGGTAGGTAACACTAAACGTGACGTTTTTTCATTTTAAATCAAAATTTACCTTAAATTCTTTGATTTCAAAAAAATACTTTTATTTATTCATGTCCTTTTCCATGACATAACGTAATTCTCTTCATATTCATTAAATCCCCTCCAGCCGTTACAAACATACAAACCTTCACATACACATCGTGCATCTAATAAATTCTTAAACAGTTGTATTATCTGTCTGTACGTGTGTTTGAGCGTGCTAATCTAAACAATGGCTGTACCGCTTCGAAGGTAGTTTTCAGTGATGTATTTAGATAAGCTTGGGCTAATATATCATTGATATCGGCAAAAAGGAAGATTTATCTATTTTAAAGTGCGACTCGAACGCATAGATGATGAATGTTTCGCGAATGTAATTGTAGGCACAGCTAGTTTATAATGATGAAGATAATTTAAAATAGATTTTAGAGCGTATACCACTTGATATCAACTCGCAGTTCAATCAGCTGTATTTAAACGAGGTTTGCTTTAATTACCTAGGAACCTCGATGCAGTGCTCCTACGGCACTGGCGGACAAAATTCGGTGTCGAAATTTGTACATTTGTAAAACTTTATTCTGTTTGAAAACCTTCCTGAAAGGCCGGCAACGCATTTGCGACTTCTCTGGTGTTGCGGATGTTAACGGGCAGCGGTGATCACTAACCAACACGTGGGCTGCATGCTCGTTTGCCGTATATACTATAAAAAAAAGCAACTGACCAAGCTCCCTCCAGCACCCTCGAGTCAGTCGCATTCTCTCGTAACAGGGTATCGGTCCAAGCCGAAGCTCGCTCTCGAACTCTTGTGCTGGTTACCCTCTAATAAAGGACTCGGCTGAGTGAGTACCTAAGCGCTTGCCCACCTTTCAAGCCGGGGCTGTATAAGCCCTCGAGTTAATAGTGGACATCAGCCCTAAAAAGAATAGTAAAACTTATTCTTTTTTTTAAATTCAATATTCTTAAGCCGCCTGTCCGTCCCATTCAAAAAAAAACTCAAAGCGAGTTTTAAAAGATCTAATTTATATTTTTATAAATTTAAACTAGGTGACAAACGTTATTCTGACAGTATTTCAATAAATTTGTTTATGATCATATTGTGAATTTATGAAAATTATGCACCGTTGCAATCGTTTGTTCGTGTAAAAACTCCCATAGAAAAAATAACGTTCAGTTTTTCATTTTGCCTATTTTTCGGGCAACTTTTCCAACGGTCCCTGTGTAGCTTGAGCCATGCGACGCACCACAGCACAACTCACAGTATCAATAGTCCCAATTGCAGGTCATGAGGGTGTACATAATACCCATTCCTCTGGGGTACGCACCATTTTTAAAGTATTAAAGAATATTAACATTACTAACATTTCTGTTAAACAGTTGACCAATCCAACTCAGCTTAAATGCGATACTTCACGATAATAGTCAAATGGCAGATTCGAACCCACGACCTTAAGTTTCGCAGACCGTACCCTAGACCATTAGGCTGTTGACGCTTAAAACCTTGAATCTTAGTTACGGATGTATGTTTATATCTCGTTATGCATTTAACCGTATTTCGCTGAACCATTTATTCTGCACTTTTCTAGCGATTGATTCTGATTTCTGCAGAATGAGTGGGTCAACTCGAACGGTATAAGATCTCGCCCTCACAGAATACCGGCCTAAAGTAGCCACGTGATGCTGCTGTGTTTCGTATGGTGAGTGTAGGGATTCAGAGACCTTTATTACCGGTGAGGTGGCATTCCATCTCAGTCCTCAAGGGTGACAACGCATCTGCATTATGATTCCTTGTCAAGGATGAATGTAAATGTCATGGTCCGCAGGAATCACTTGCCATCAGGTGAACTGTGTGCTGGTTTGTTACTCTCAATGTACTGTAATAAACATCGAAAGGTCACCAGTAATAAACGTCTCCGGATCTCTACACTTACCAGACGAAACACAGCAGCATGGTGCTGCTATTTTACGCTTGTATTCTGTGAGGGCATGGTCCCACCCCGGTCGAGCTGACCCATTCATTCTGCAGCTACAAACAAACTGCAGTGTAGCTCTGCCACTGTCAAAATGGCTAATAATACAAAACTATTTAACATTCCAGCTCCGAGAGACCGACGAACAACTGAACCGTTCGTCTCGTCTGATGAATACAATGATAATGCGCTCCCTTCAGGACCGCTTCGTGCTAGTTATGGTGTTTCTGGTGATCGGCGTTCTGCTGTGCACCGGCCTGTACTTCTACGTCACCTAGCCGTCGACCCGGGACTATGATTGGTCCTCCCAGTGGATATATTATCTGTACATTGTGTGCAAAAAAGTGCTCTCGATCAGTCTACGACTGTACGTTGTGAAATATTGCCTTACGACCGTTATATATTGCACGTATCTAATGTATAATGGCGGCTCCTACAGAGTTTCATCGTCAATCGTGTGAGAAACTTTTATGGTGTGTTGCAAAATATTGTTTATTTATACATAGGTGTAGTCCAAAACAATTGTTCAATTTAATTCATCCATCTCTTTACCACCCTCGGATATACAGACGCAAGACTAGATATTATTTTGTAACAGATTCGTATATATTAAAAAGCTTTCAACGAAGAAATTTGTATACCCGTCTCGTTACGATGTGGATGTCTTTAAAAAAGGAGATATTAGGCATTTGTTAAGTCAAACATGTTGTTAATAAGGCGTCGCGTACTGCCTTACCCGAATAAAATAGCAAGAAATAATAAATTCATCAGTACAATATGAAAATGGTAAAGTACATGACCATCTAAATAATCGGTAATTAAAAATAAAGAAAGAATACATTTATTCATCACTGCAACATTAAAATTGTGAAATACATGAGCTAAATAATCGATAATTAAAAATAAAGGAAGAATACCTTAATTCATCACTGCAATATTAAAATTGAAAAATATATGAGCTAAATAATCGGTAATTAAAAATAAAGAAAGAATACATTTATTCATCACTGCAACATTAAAATTGTGAAATACATGAGCTAAATAATCGATAATTAAAAATAAAGGAAGAATACCTTAATTCATCACTGCAATATTAAAATTGAAAAATATATGAGCTAAATAATCGGTAATTAAAAATAAAGAAAGAATACATTTATTCATCACTGCATGGTGTAATACCATATGAGCTATAAATAATCGTTAATTAAAAAGATAGAATGAATACGTTTATTAATTCTTGCGATATTAAAATGGTAAATTACAAGATCATGTTAATAACCTTACATAATAATAATAAAACAAAGTAAAAATAAATACAAGATGAGATCATACTAGAACAAAGTTAACGATGGTTCCACTACTCCATCATCTTAGCGCATCGCTAGTTTACTTATGAACATATACCACTACAGGCTGCCGAAGAGTACGACCATGAGCCACTTGCATCCACTTCATCAGACTTATGTGTCACTCCATCTAATAGGGTTCGTCATACACTGCGGTGGTTTTATTTAATACCTGAATATTTTTAAAGTCAAACCTGCTGACAAACAAATTACAATAAATAATTAATAACAAGTCTAAACGAGTGACGACAAAAAAAAAAACATGACAGTTGACATCGAAACAGAAATGGGCGGGAATATGAAAGGTAGTACTGTAGTGCTGTTTATTAAACTAGTTTTGTTGGTCTTGAAACTTTTATGTACAAACACGATAAAAAACGACTCGCCAATGTATAAATGACAATAACAATGTAAACATCATTATTAAATTAAAAAGAAATTGTTTTTTCTATAGTTATGCGATAAATAATTATAACGTTAAAACAGTTTACTATTTGTATACTTATCTGTGTACCATTACAAGGCTATGTATTATAGTAGAGTGTAGAGGTTAATAAAAAAAAAACTATTTATGTTGGTTTGGCAGTGTAACGTCAATGCATTCTATTTTTGACTGGATCACATTCACTTTTTTTTTGTAATTATCTCTTGCTGATCCGACTACCGGACATTTGGCCAGACAATCATTGAATGCATTGAATAATACTTTTTGATCAAATCCTTAAGTTGTATGTCTTTAGATTAATTATTATCTTTAGAACTGTCATAAATAAGTAAATTAAAAATAGTTTTATGTCAAATAGGTTTCCTTTATAGAGATTTATAGAGGTCTTGAGCGCTGAATAGAAGTTTTTTTGGCACAATAAAGAAGAAAATTAATATAAGTTTATAAAACTATATCTGTCATAAGTTCAGGATAACAACGCTCTAGATGGTGCAATGGCACTTAAATCGTAGTTTAAAAAAAATGCACTGGTTTTTAAATGCTAATTCATTGTTTTCTTGATCTACTGAGGTTTTTGCTAAATACTGGCCGAATGATATTGTTTCTTTGTATTCCTTGTATAATTACTTATTAAATGCTTGTACATTTGTATAATTAAATGTAAATTTGAATTAAATAAGTAGAAACACTAAAAAATCTTAGAATTATAATGTAATGTATAATAACGAAAATTGTAAATATGTTACATTCCAGCATGTTATTTAAATATCTACATTAATAATAAATATCAGTGTAGCAGATTTATTAATAAATGTGAAAAATATATGTCTATATGTAATATGTAATTATTACATGTATATTTTTGAATAGTGTAGCACAAATGCCTTCATACCTTTATAGGTGTCTAATATCGTTTAAAAACATTTTGTAAGTATAAAAAAGATCTAAAGACATTAAGAACAGTTTACTATGACAGATGTAAATGTGCCTGGATTATTTATTAGTAGTATGTCTTCTGTAGTGATCTGTATACATGGACCATTCTTCGCGTTACATCAGTATATATAAGTTTTATAATGTAAGTATGATGTGAAAGAAATTCCATTGAATATTTTCTAAAATTTCAATAATTTATTCTTAATAAACAATACTTATCTATATGTAGTAATAATAAGCAATGCCTTCATTCTTCTCTATATATAATAAAGGTTATTATTTTAAGGTTATCTGCTTACAGAAAGTAAATATCTGCTGGGCATCATTTCTAATTTAAGATGAATTAGTTTAATTCACAATTTTCTACATTTCTAAAAGCTTTTTATTCATGTTTCACATCTGTCCACTTCGCATATATTTAGAAATATTATTCTGAATTAATAAAACAACGCCGTAGCATGTTAATAATTATATTCGTTATCTACGAAACTTATCAAAGATAAAAAAAATATGTATATTCTTTTCTCGGTTTCCTTCGTCGGTTCGAGCTATATAGTTTGAAGAACCGATAGAGCGGCCGTTGGCTCATTGTCTCTTCAGCTTGCTGATCTTATCGCTCACCCTCTAAAGCTGACAACTTCATTGCCTAATCTATCATGTAGAGAAACACCGAGCAATGTATATATATATATGCAGTTACATTAACGTAATTGTAACCTAAATGCATGCGTCTAAGGTTGAATATAGCATTAACCTTTGGTTGATAATTCACTGTTACATTATTACGCTGTACATTTGAGGTCATAGATTTTGTCTATATCAATGGAGTCGCTTGATATTCTTGCTGAGTACTTAGTCGTAACAAGCGTCACTGTAGACGTCGTTCACTTATAATAAATATTTCGTATAATCATTGATGTTGAGACTGTTTAGATAGATTGTGAATTTGTAGATAGGTGGAAATGTTCGCTCGACAGAGACTTGAATGGACAAATAAAGAAGCAAATTATATGATCTGTGTTGTTATTTATCTTTAGTTATTTCGTGTGTGTTGCTTTTTTTAATTATATAAGCGGTTGATCTCCATATACGGGTTATATTAACGTCTATTCTCAACCGAGTTTGTTACCCTAGAGGACTGCGATGGAACTAGCATACGGATCACACTGTTACTCTGTAGAGGCATGATCCTTCCCTTCACGAAGCAAGTGTGGCCCTAGAATTACCTGTTTCTCGTCATCACCACCATAACAATTCACTAAAGATACCATCGAGCAATAGAAATGCATGATTTCCAATTCCACTCAAAATCCCGTATATGAGAAGCCCTGTGAGTATCGCAGTTTTATAACGAAACCGTTCCTGTAGTAGAGATGAGTCGAGAGGGACAACTATATATATTACAGGTTATATATATATATATATATATATGTACATAGTCCACGACGCAGTTTCACTGCGGATTAATGGATAATGTTATCGAAATATTTTTTTGCAGTCGTGTCATTCTTTTCATTTGATTCACAAAACGTGCGAAATTTTCACGCGACGCGAGCGAACAGAGTTTGATCCCAGGAGGTGGAATCGATGAAATTGTTAATTTTGAAGCTCTGATTTTCCACGTGTGCGGCGGGGAAGGCGAACTTCGTGATGTAACCTGCACGCCTAAGAGGTATTTAAAAATATTATTACCTAAACATATGAAGTCCCCATCCGAACCTCGTCGCTACTTCACCCTGGGGATCTGTATATTAATTAAATGTAATATGTTTATACTGTCATTTTATAATATACAAATTTGTATTATTCATAATTTTTTCAAAATCAGTTGATTGAATACTATAATTAAAAAATTGGAGAACTACTACAACGGCTTTAGATTGGCTTATTTCATATTGTACTGGAGCTGGTTTCTAGCTGCGACTTGCTTGGGTCGGCTCGACCGGAGAGCAGTTAGCGTCTCATAGAATACCAGCATCACGCTGCTGTATTTCGTGTGGTGAGTGTAGGGATTCCATAATCTTGGAGACGACGCACATATCTTTATTATCAATGGTGATCGAGTGTCATGCGGCGACAAAGAACTTTGTCGGTGCGCCGCGATGTATCAACCAATAATGAAGTTGGGATATTACAAAGTAAGGATAAATTATGACGTGTTTAGGTAAATCAATCAAATTAAATGTAAAACCAAAATATATTTTTCACACAAATTTAAATCAAAATGAAATACAGTCAACAATATGTATATATATATAGTTATTCAACATCATGTGATTAAAGTTATTGGGAGTCATTACAGATTCATTTAATTATAGTTAATAAAATTACGAAACAAATTCGGACAATATAACATTTGGAAGTATTATTATCAAATCATGTCGACAGTCTGTACATTTCGAGTTTAAAAAATTCACATAAACAACAACAACTTTTTGCTACCGTTTTGAACAGTTCTCGAAGTTAAAGTTTTTTCTAGATGTGTGAGGTATCAACAAAAAGTTTAGAATCTGATATTTCCTCATACAATCATTGTTTAAACACTAATGCAGCAACACAGACATTTAGGCAGAAACAGACGTGAAAAAGCGGATTAATGAAAGTAAAATTAAAAGATATTATGCTTTCACGCCAGAGATTATACTCTCTTTGTATGAATATCATAGTAAATATAATAACTAAAGATTGCAATTTGTGAAATGAATATGGAATAATTTCTATCAGAGAGACGTGTGATTAATAAATTTCCTCTAATATTCGAAGTGTGCATGAACAATAAAATTGTTTAATTAATAAAAATATAGATACAATATGATGTGACAGACAAACATAATTAAGAACTTATTATATATGTCGTTTCCTTTCAGTAAGTTTGCAAATAAACACAACTCTAACTCTATTAAGACACCTTTGTTGTTAGTTATGAGATAAAACACGGAAAACTTTGTTGTTAATATTTTACGCACAATCCATTATAGTTTATGATTTTAAACAACTCTTGATATGGAAAACTATATTAGGCCTGTGGTGATGAGAACCCTGCACTGGTTACCCATAAATAAAGGATTCGCAGAGCACTCGGCCACCTTCCGACTCGGTGAAGCTGTAAAAGTTCTCTGGTTGACGGTGGCCATCAGCTTAAAAAAAATGCATCCTATTTTTTAATTGTGTGTATTGTCAACGACTTATACAGCTAACGATAGACCCGCAAGCTGGAGGCCTACAGTGCATGCGATTCCTCGTTACAACCATATAGTGGTCCATATAAATATAATTTGTATACTTATCTATTTTCAATATATTAAATATGGGCAATTTTTTTGTATGTTCGTTTTAATTACAATCTGGAAACGATCACATAATCGATACAATATCTATGGTGGTCCGTATTATGTCGGACTAGACTCTGGTGCACCTTGGCTATCGTCTTCAACCTTCTGCCCTAACGACACCAGACGCAGTTTGTATTCATTCACTCTCATGTCCTGCAAGAAATATGAAATATTGATATCAGAGGAAATCATATCATCAACTGACAACATTTTGGGAAATAGGTATGTACAACCCGCAAGAGTTAACTTGAGACCTGAGCGGAATGCGCGCTCCCCTCCCGACCCCCGCCTTCTTACAGCTCTTCATCGACGCGTCAGTACCGTTAGCAATCTCACAATTAACGTACGTGCGTTTGGTTTAGTTTGTTTTTTTTTTATATCAGTTTGGTAGTTTTATGTAAACATGGTTAAGACTATGCACAATGCTGAACGAAATCTTATTTTAAAAGTGATCACCTTTTTTGAAAACGAAAAAAAAGAATCGTGCTAATATTATTCCCGTAGAACAAGCCGTGAAGCGAGCATGTGTGGCTACGAGGAGTGATTCGAATGACAGTGTCATCGACTGCGAATTATCTGGAATACAATCTATAGATAACCAGTAAATAGTTTAAGTATGTAAAAAAAACTATTAAATTTTCTGCTTGTGTAATTAATTATGTTATATAGTAACATATAATTCTACGCAATTAATTCTACGCAACACTATTATAAGACCACAATAATTAATCATAAAAAAATTCGACAGATAGACGATATTTTTTGTGAGGCAGTATCCCGCTCTTACGACATCCGAGCGAAGTCTCAAATTAACTCTTGCGGGTAGTAAACACTAACTAATTTTTTTAATTTCGAATGACATTTACGTAATTGCCACTGATGACATTGATCATTGTATTGTGCATTGGTTAGAGTACTTGGTTGCTGTGTGACTAGTCCTCGGTTCGATTCCCAGCCAAAGAATATTCGAGTATCAGACATTGCCGCTTTCGGTTTGGGTGTTGCATATATGCCACGTGTACCCGACATTGGTCTGCGCGAATAAAATTTTGCAGTTGATTTCATCTAGAAATAACCAGAAGATATCATGGCCGTGGACGTGGAAGCAATCGACCAGAAGGGCATAATCATCACTATCGTTGTATTTTAGACCGTATTTTAATCATGAGATTTGATTGACCATGGTCTAAATAACCATCAAAAGATAAAATCTTGATATTTTTATAATGGTAGAGAGGTATGGTCATGTAATAGCAAGCTTCTTCCGCTGGACATAGGAAAGAAGAAGTGGTGAGTATAGGGCTCCAGAGAACCAATTTGAGGTTAGCAAGCATTACA
Source organism: Teinopalpus imperialis (assembly GCA_029286865.1). Lineage (NCBI taxonomy): Eukaryota > Metazoa > Arthropoda > Insecta > Lepidoptera > Papilionidae > Teinopalpus > Teinopalpus imperialis. The sequence goes on along the minus strand of JAGSMU010000001.1, from coordinate 1,095,372 downwards.
GATGTAATGATGTAGTGATGATCAGTATTCATGTGCATTTTGAATCACTTAGACCATAATCTTTATTTACCATCTGGTGAACTGTGTTCATTGTTAAAAAAAAAACCTAATTCATAAATTGCCGCAGTCTTTGGCTGACAATCATACCAAGGATCTTGAGACAAAAACTTGGTACTAGAGTACTGCAATGCTTTTGGTAGAAAAACAATGGGATTACTTAACAATCAAAATAAATTCCTCACCAAATCTGAAAGTAGTACTAATAAGTCATCTTGATCATTCTTCAATTTCTCCAACTCTTCTGCCGTATTTTTCTTCTCTTCTTGACTAGTTCTCAACAGGCCATTAAGCCTAGCAATATCGGCGGTCAACTGTGATATCCTGCCTTCGTATTCCATGTGATTGGCATCAACTTGGCTTGAAGGCTCGGTGCTCGGCAAGCATTTCGCAGCGGACACTTGCGCTTTTAGCAGGGTATTCTCGTCCTTGAGAAGAGAGTTTGATGCGTGGGAGTCATTAAGAGCCGTCTGGAAGAATAGAAAACAAATTATGCTTGCGGCCCATGACATCTATATTCATCCTTAACAAGGAATCATAAAGCAGATGCATTGTCATGAGAGCTGAGATGGAATGCCTTGTCACCAGTAATAAAGGTACTAGAATAGGACCTGATCTAAGTTTACAATGCTTTTATTAATTAATATTAACAATTCTTTAACTCAACTGGATTTCTCGAAGACTACAGCTTAAAATAGCAATATAGCACAGCTGTTTTATATAGAGATTGTAGAGATCCAGGAACCCAATTATGGGTGCAGTGTTATCCAGTGTCAATTTCTGAGTCTTTGATGAGGTTGGATGTGGATTTCATGGGTCATAACCTCGTTTTCCTTTTAATTTATAAATTTGACACCTGTACCTTCCACTTGGATCATGGACATTAATAGGATTTTTAAACTGCTATGACAACGATCAGGAATGTTTATTTGTTTTAAAAACTCATTAATATTGAATCCATTTCATCATGATAAAATAACAGACTAGTTCTACCTGTAGCGCCTGATTTTGCTGCAGAAGTCCATCTAGCTGAGCGACCAGCTCCTGCAACCTCGCATCTTGCTGACGGATGAGAGCCTTGTACTGTTCCAATGCCGCTCCAGTTGAGGGGGAACGGTCAACTGTCTCTTCTGTGTTACTTTCTTCTTTTACTACCAGACTTTGGGTAAGGACACCTGAAATTTTGAATACATAATAGTATCAATATAAAGGTACAACTGTACTAAAATAGAATTCTACTTAGTGTGTTCTTATGTTTAATTTAAATTTCAATCGAGAAGTATCTTCTCTTATATGGTTTTCTTATATATTTATATCATTATATAGACCAAATACAGGATATTACACAATGAGTAAGAAGATATTTATGAACAGTATTTTATTTAAATAGCGTTTCTGGTAGTTTTATGTTTACATGGGTGAGTGAACTTGTGTGTTTGTGTGTACTTCTGTTTGTATACCTTTGGTATATGTATCAAGCATCCTCTTAGGAGAAATCTCAAGTAAATATCTTTGCTTAGACAAGATGGGTCAAGGTTCCAATAGGTTTGGAGACTGTACCCAAGTTCTTACAGTGATAGATATGTTGCAGTTGGTTTCTATTTGCATCATGCATCCACCATGTTTTGTATGGTAAGTGTAGGTATCCAGAGGCTAAATAACTAGTAGCCAGATACCATCTCAGTCTTCAGGAGTGACAATATCCATCTTGAATCTATATTGAGAATGGATAAATAAATGGGCTCTTCTTGAGTGTTAAACATTTGAGGACGGCCTATTTATAGCAAATTAACTATTTATAAACAAAGAGAGAACTTACTTTCCAAAACCTTGAACAGTTTGCAGAACTCATAATCAATGAGCACCTCAGATGGTATCTTCGCCCTCAGCTGCGGATGTTTAGCCGCTTTGTTGTATAGCTCATGCTTGGACACTTCGCTAAGCTTGCCCGTGAATGTCTCCATTCCTATCCTTTTTACTAACAGCTGCTTAAGGGAGTCCTTCGAGTAGTTTTCAACCGAGTCATCATTGAAGTGGATGCATATGGCTAGGAGAAATGCTGATAGACCTAGAATATGAAAAAAAATAATCAGTGGCATAGCAGTGGAACATCATTGTGGCTAGATTCTGCCAGTAGCAAGTAAATTACAGGAGTAAAGGTCAGCCGACCAATGTTCCACCAACGGCCACAAACTTTAGGCGTTAATAAATCACAGTCAGAAATATTTAATGTTTTACATAATTGAAATGGTTTTTGGTAGGGAAATTAATAATTATATAATAAAAATATTGTTAAATTAGTTTATTTAGATCACAGTCTACCTTTAAAAATATTCATACAGAAGTCATTTTTGAACAGAGACAAAGGATATTATAGAGATATGAGCATAGACTGCATATTACTATAAAGGCCGACCTATACAATTCAATGACGCACTTTACAATTCAAACATCTACAGTTTATTTTATCTTCTGCCTAAGACATAATGATTTTATGGGTGTAATATTACTTTTGAATTTAATTGCATTAAATATACATGCATAAAAATTTTAATTTATAGCATATTCTTAAGATTTTTTTCCATAAAAAACAAAAACCCATTTATAATCATCGATCTTAGGTTGGTGTACTAAAAACTTAAGGCAAGTACCTTTGTATGTATAGTACACTATGACGAGCTATATTTAAGCTTAGCCTTTAGTTAAATAAAGTATAGAAGATCCTTTAAATTCGGTCCTTCGAGCCGGACAACCTTATAAAATAATCTTACCTTGTAGTAGATATTCGTTGTCGTCGTGCTCGTTGGAACATGTTTGGTTGACAAGGTAGCCAACGCCGCCCGGCACGCGTAGGAAGGCGCTCACTGCGGCCGGGCACTGGCTTGTCCATTGCGATAGCAGCATTAGTAATGCTACCTATAACAACATCCACAAAGAACATAAGACCTTTTCTATTGTACAGTAAGGAGGTCTTCATGGTTGGCCGTTCTTTTTGAGATTGGGGACCATTTAAAAGAGCAACCCACGAAGTAATCAGTACGCCTTTTTGGCCTAAGAATGTACTTGGCCCGTCAGACTGACCTTTCAGTATATATACATATTATAATAATGGTTAATGTGAAAAAGTGAAAAAGGAGAAGTAGACGAAAGAATAGTTTCTTTAGTTAATTTTACCTTTTAGGAGGGATCACTTTATGAAACAGATCAAGGGTGTAATGTTTGTTTTTGTTTGATGTTTAATTTTCATATATTATTAAAAAGACAGTAATTTAATTCCTAGATCCCCTATAAAATCTTTGCACTAAAGGTTAAACAAAACTGATATTAGTAAATTTGACCTGTCTCTGTACACTGCCCATACAGGCCTTTGACTCCAATATTGATGCTCTCGGACAAATGATACATTTCCCTTTTCCTTTCTCACTGGTCTGAATAAATATAGTATAAATAATAAAATCAATCAATCTAAGTCCACAGTCCGTCAACAAGATGCAGTCAGATATTATATGGTATGAACATATATCTGACTGAATATGATATATAACCCTTAGGGGTTATATATCTTATTTGATTCTAGAATCAAAGTGTTCTATCGGTCTATCATTGCTCTCAGAATATTGTTGGTTCAATTGGTATCCGTCCAACCAAATCATCACTGCATGGCTGAAGCTTTCTCTGTTAGAAATATGTACTTACAGAATACCAGCTAGATATAGCAGCATGATGCTGGTTTGTATGGTAAATGTAAGGATCCATAGAGAATTACAGGTATACCAAACAAAGACATGCCATGTCTGCACTAAGGGTTTACACATGTTTAGGTAATTAATATGGATGTTATGGTTTACCGATATTATTTACCATCAGGTGTATTGTGTGCTCAATTGTCACCTTTTATATTATATAGAAATGTGAAGCCAAAGTAAGCATTTAATTTATTCTTCTAATAAAAATAACCAATGTAAAATAATATTTCCTTCACCTTAGACTGTAACTTAGTTGTTTGTTGCAACAGTAGAGTGCACTGGTGCAGGAGTGACACCGGAGAACTCCCAACATTAGTTGCCAGCAGGACCCTCAACAGCTGCTCCTTCTGAATCGGATTATCAATCAGTGCGTGCATTATTGCCACTGCTGAGAACCAATTAGAAAGTACATCAGATGAAAACAGGCCTCCGCATAGGAGCTGGCCGCTGGTCAGACTTGACACATCAGTGGATGAAGGTAAAAGTGTTTGTACTAAGCTTGCCTGACTCATTTCATTGTGGTATAGATAGCATTGGAAGCAGTAGAGGACTGCACATCTGTAAATAAATAAAAAAAAAAATATGATATTTAAAATGAACAATTTCATCTCAGCTTTATTTAAGGGTGGTGTCATAAGGAATGTTTCAAAATAATTTTAAATGTGTTTAAATTTATATAGAAATAAAAAATACTAATTGTCAATTAGTGTATAATAAACAAGAAACCCATCTATATCTATATGCACATCTCTTCCTCAATCGCACTGTGACGCGACTTCATAGCCACTAATCGCTGCGAAATGATCCCATTAATTAATTTGGATTCTTTAATTGTTTTAAATAATTTTCTTTTCAAAAAGTGTGATCCCTCATAACAGTTCCTTTAAACCAGGGATTCCCAAAGTGGTTTCCTGAATCACGTGGAATAGAATGGAATCGTGGGAACCGGTGGTTTCCGAGGGGTAGACATGAACGAAAACTGATTTTGGGGGTTGACAAGGTTTATAAATTAACCCCTATTAATTTGAAACTTTCAAGATACTGTATAAGTTGTATTATGTGTGCCAACTTGTTACAAGATTGACTAACATTTAAGAATTTAAATTAAAAAAATAAAAATTAAAAACTCAAGTTGATGAATCGGAAAATACTAGAGATAAGATTTTTAAAGTAATTGGATATGGGGTCTGAGGTATCAGTTCATTTTGGAAAAGGGGTCTCTAGACCAAAATACTTTGGGAATCCTTGTTCTAAACAATATTGGACAATGGGCAAACAAGTACACACGTCACAGTCTGCACATAACTTCAGGTACGTCATGTGCAGACTGTGATATCTACATCAATCCGGAATGAAGACTAACATATGTTCGCCCCGAGGACTAAGATGCCTCATTACCTGTATTTGTGTACCCTAGCCCCTACAATCACCATATGAAAGACAGCAATGTTATGCTTATATTGTTAGAACTGTGGCCTTCCCCAGTTGTGCCGACCTATTTATGTTGCAGCTAGATATTAAATGCAGAGTGGCTATACCACATGCTGTATATCAAATTAAATCAAAAGAAGCTTATAACCTTAAATATACACTTTTTACACAATTATTATAATACTTTTGTTATCATCAAGATTGCAAATTCATCTTTCTATCTTTCTTTATATTTTTGTAGGATTGTCAGACCAATCATCATACGGACAAGACCTGGCTGTATGGACTAAAGTCCTTTGCTTTTCCCATTAGGGATAAATTAATATCATCAACATCTACCTACTCTGAATGCTCAAATGTGCTCGGTGTTTGTTGCGATTTATTGTTTAATTTAAATTTCGTATTACATTTTGTTTGGTTATTTGTAACAGTTGTTTTATTTGTTACCACTCACCGAGGGGACCCTTGTATCGATTTACTAAGAATAGAGGTTCAGGCCAAGCAACCTAATAGCTATGCTCTAGTGAAACAGTCAAAGTCAGCTTCTTTGGCTAATATGTGTAGGTTCACAACAAAAAAATATATTTTGATTTAAGAAATATGTTGTTTTACTCTTTTTCCATTTAGACATCAAATTTTTACATTCTAGTTAATGTGCATTGAATGCACAGAACAAGGACTATTTACTATGTTATTTTAAAATAATAATTGTTTACAAGAAGTCCAAGAGTTATCCAGTATTGAATCAAGAGCTCAAGACTTATTAAATCCAAGCATTTTCGTCAGACACATAATAGGAATTTGTAATTAGCTGGTTTTTAACCAAAATTTTAAATATTATTAATGGAAAATCTATAATAACTTAAAGAATTCTGTACCTTTTTTAAACAAAATTATATTAAGTACACATACCTTAAAGAGAATGGTTGTTTTTCATTAACCATAGACATAAGTAAAACGACCATCGCCGGCCGCGGCGGATTCGAAGGCGCCATCACATTTCCAACAAAGTCTTGGTTACACACATTTCCTCTCACCACTTCACCAACTGTATTTATGGTCTCCGTCAAAATATCAGCAGGAACTCCACTTGCCATCAATATATTACACAGGGAATCTAACAAACCCACATTCTTCATGATTCTTTGACAGTCTGACACCATTTGCACTGCATTACTTGGAGATACCAGTGTACGAACAATGTGAAGCATGCAGTGAACATTTGATACCTTCTGCGGTGACCACCCTGCATCCTCATTTTCCCCTGGAGTATTAAACATTGGCAGCATCCTCTGTATATAACTGCCTTCTTTGAAGAAATTAATATTACTACTGTTATTTTTCAGTAAATTTAACATTAGGAGTAAACAGTCTTCCACAATTATTCCACCATCAGAAAATCCTTCACTAGAAACTATTTCAAATAATCTGTCAAATGCATTTTCAAAGGCTACAATTTTCTGGATGTTTGCATTACCCTTTGTTAGTTTTATTAAAAGAAGTAGTGTTTCGTTACGAATAACTTCTCTAGTATCACTAAGGAGGTCCATCATTTTGGAAACTCCCATGGGTTTTACAAGGATGATTTCTTGTATGTCTTTTGGTCTATTTGTTAATAAGGAGGTTAGCAGCTGAACTGCTGACAATCTGACCCTAAAATCATACTCATCTAGCAAGTCTAGGACTAGTTGTATGTTGTGATGGTCTTTTATGAACATCTCGGTGAATTGCTCTCCAATATTCATCGGTACTTGTGGGTTATCTTCTTCTTCTTCAAATTGTGATGGCGACATTATATTGTTTAGAGTATCTAGAGTATAGTTTATTGTTTCACTGTCAGCTCTGTCCAGTTCTAATACCTGTAATAATAAACAAAATGGATGTTTTTATAATATATTCAATTAGTACAACACTAAGCTAAGTAAAGCTTATAGAGCCAATTATTAATGGGGAGAACAGGTTCTTGAATGGCAAACTCGGCCCATTAGTCGCATTGTATGACAACTCCTGCTAGATGGAGTGACATCCTTTGCAATTTGCTGATAGTCGATGGATACTGGTGGCACAGTATTGTGCTTTGTGGCAAGCTATGGGGCAGGGAGAGGAGGCAAAAGCTTTTTAGGAATCTAATGTTCAAGACTATGGGTGTGATGGTGATAATGAAATTAAAAACCTTTTTAAGTGTTGAAAGCAAAAACCAAATAGTATAGAAACTATAAGGATCAATTAAGCATTGCTTTGACTTGAAAAAGATTCATATCATCATCTTCATAACAGCCTATCCATCCTGCTGAACATAGGTCTCTTCCATAGATTACTGCAATACTTTACTGGATTCCAGTGTTAAAAACCAATTTAATCAAGTGTTAAAATAGGTTTAGATGTTCAGATGCACAGTAGATTCACTATTTGTTCTTTTGTTACAAATATCCTTTGCTTTGATATACAATAATATATATAACACATTTATTTGGTACAAACATATATGATGATATAATGATTTGATTTTATTATCTGCAATTTGTGGCTTCAATTGAATAGAGGCTATTAACATTATTATTAAACTACTTTAGAGCAGCATCATAATTTACAAAATAAAACCAATTATTACTAGCCTGCTTTAAAGTGTCCATTCCTTGTGCCCCAACTTCCACTCTGTACTTTCTCGACATTGCTTTTAAGGCCCTACAGGCATCTCTACGGTCTTCCAACAGTGTTGAATTGTTAACACGATCTACCAGCCGCTCCACCTGGAACCATAATAACAAATTATGGATTATTTTGCAGTCTTAAAATATATACGTTAACATAAGTAATATTTTTTTTATGATATGTATATACTTATATAATGAATAATGATGACTGCTATCTGAATTCTGATGTTCATGCAGGGTTAATAGTCTAATGGTTTAGGTTATGGTCTTCCAAACTTTACATAATACCTTCAAATCTATTGTCAATTGACTATTGTCATGAATCATCTCCTACTACTACAATTAAGCTTAGGTGGAATGGTTAATTGGAATTAATGTTACCAAAAAAGTCTATTTAAATTATCTATGTATGATATTATTATAAGTAATGGTAACTCAGTTACTGTAGTCCTAAATAGATGGAATTCACAATGATTGTGAATTCCATCTATTTAGGCTCATGAAGAACTCCACAATTAAATTTTTTTAATTGATTCGAGAGGCTGGAGTGGAAGATTTGATTTTTAATGATTGATTGATTCAAATAATTACTTAAATCAATTTTTAATTGATGATAAGTTTTACTTTTTTTTTTAATATTGAATGTTTTCTGGAATTTTGTTATAAAATTATACATTGTCCCATGACAGTTTTACTTATTCAACACAATCTAGTACTTGTTAAACTTAGAGAAACTTGTTAAAATATAAAAGATTGTAAGCCTTTTATGTAATATAGATGGCAGACTTTCTATTGTATTGTATTATATAGTCTGTACTGCTAGTCTACTTTTGATCAGCAGAGTTCACAAATATTTGTTTTTTATTCCTTTACCAATCAAGTACTGTAATTTTCATGTAATTAACTGTCATTAATAATATGAGCATGACTCAAAGTGCGAAAAGAAGCTTCTTCCATAGTTAATAAACAATGGTAAAACAAATTGTTTCCCCTAATCATTTACTTAAACGAATATATTGTAAATATTCTTCTTATTTTGAAAAGTAATAAAACATGTAATTAATAAACAATCCACAAGTGCAAACTTATGCCACGCCTACACTTCGTTTCAAAATATAGCAGATTAGCGCTTGTATAAATTATAAATAGTTTCTATGGAAATTCTTAGTGTGAAAAATGTCAGTATTTATTATTACCGTTTCAGCTCCTGAAGGCTGGTGGCCAGGTTCTGGCGCACCAAGAACGGTCTTCAGACCGCTCTTCAAAAAGTCCATTTTGTTGGAGACCTCTGAATCCTTTTTTTTCGAACTATGTTAGAAAAATTTCATTGCTAAATCAGTAATACATATAAATTAAAACTGTATAAACTTGTGAGACACGTCAAAGCATCATCCGAAAATTTGATAATGACAGTTCTGAACAGTGTTGCCTCGAAGTGTTTTACAAGCCAGCCGAATAATACGAAAGCAGAATGAGATGAGATAAAAAGTATTACATTATTTTGTTATTATTTCTTTATGTACAGACCTAAATAATATAAAATAATACATAGTTTTAAAACCCGTGGCTTAGATGCTTACCGTACTTTGTGAAATTTAAAAAGCATAAATTTGATTTTCTTTGATTGTGACAGTTTATCAAACCACTGGATTCCACTATTTTCAATTCGTTTGAGAAAATTATTTTATTTATTTAATAATAAATAATGTCAACTGACCTCAGTACTAGTTTTGACGAACAATACATTAATATAAATACCAAATTAAAAAAGTAAGTTTTGAATTGATTAAAAATTATAGAACGACTGCCTAAGTCAGTAAACATTGTATTTAATATTCAACATTGTATTTTACAGACGTTTTATGCGGAAGCCAAATATTTCAGAGGCAACCAACGAATTTATTGGTTTAGCTATACAATGTGAACACTCGGAGCAGCCGTCCTTCGCGGGACAGACATACGTAGGCGCTGCAAAATGCGAAGCGTTAGCTGGTCACCATTTAGGTGAAGCTGAACAATACTTGGCAGCTGCCCGGCAGTTTGTAAAAGCAGAGCAGAAGTTATCAGCTCTAAAGTTTTATAGTCCAGACAGAGAGAATTTAGAGGTATCTTCGGATATTTATTTCACTTCTTAAATCTTCTATTGAATTTTAAAAAAAATACTAAGTCTACCAATTGACTCTTGGTTTATGGTGAATATGCGAACTTTATATATAGTGCTGTACTCGCCAACATGTCTGCTATTGGAAGTAGTGATAGATAGTACTTGCTACAAGAAGTGTAATTTTAAAAGGCATAAGCTAGCAATGAACTTAAGAGTCTGAAGATTAAGGTAAGGAAAAATATGTAAACAATATATACACCTATTTACTTAAAAAAAATCTTGATGCCAACTTTAATACTTGGAAGGATTTTATTCTATTATACTTTCAATCCCCTTGCAGTATTTCTATTCAACACAAACAAGTATGGTTTGCTTATTTATATTTCAAAGAACTTTTTCACAAATGTGATTATGTACTTTATTTATAAGAAAGCATGTTAATTTCATATGAAAGTATTATATTATTTTTGTAATTGTTATTATTTTAGGAGGCTGGGCTTGTAATGCCCAATTGCACTTTGACCTTGATAGATCTTTATATACCTATCTTTGCATACCCTGTCCTGTTTGCATTTACTGATTTTCAGCATTGATCTCACAAGTCTCCTAATTGTAAGTGGCTATAATCTTTTCGAGGTGCATTCACAGATTTGTGCTATAGTGTCCTGTAAACACTTCTATAATATTACAACATGCCATCTATTTGTATGTTGTATGTATTTACTAATGCTTCTGAGCTCTGTTTAATTTCTTATGCAAATATTTTCAACTTTTAACAGAAGGAACGTGAAAGTATTTTGAACCCTGGTTTTAGGTCCTAGTGTTTAAAGGCCAATTTGGTACCTTTGTCCACAGTACTTAGAAGCCCTGGCACGCGATTTGGTAAGTATAAGCCACATATAATAAATAGTAGCACAATGTACCATGTTGTCCTGCTCCCAGTAGAAACTTCCAGTCATCCTGTGTCAGCAAAATCCTTTAAGCAATTTTAATTAATTTAGTCTTACCTCTTTTTTTAATATTTAACTCACAGGCTGCCATTGGTTGCTTTATGCAAGCATTAAGCAAGTATCCAGAGAAGTCACCAATACGCACATCCATACTCATGGAGCTTGCCAACAATCTGGTCTCTTTGAACCATAAACTGGAAGCAGTGGCTTATTACGAACAGGCTTTGGAAAGTGTGAGCGATGGCAATATGAAGTTATTTCACATGAGGAATCTGCACAACTTGCTGATTGATTGTGGTATAGTATCATCAATAACATTCAGTTGCACAGTTTTTAATAATTATGAGAAATGAAGATGTCAGAAAGGTGAGGTTCTGATGCAGTGTGAGGAACACAGGACATCACCCACAGGACCTTGTGAAAATCATATATATACCAACCACTCTCCACCCTAACAGTATACTTTCCGTAAATAATGATCCCACCTGGAAATTGAACCCGTTACCTGAGATTTACACTCAACCTGTTAAATACTATTACTAAAAGTTACTAAAACATTGCATAAGTTATTTTACTGCATTTACTATCTTGCTGCAGGTGAAGGGTTGTGTAACATATAAACATAGCTCAGCATATCGCCCACCCACTCGCACTCACAGATGTCTAATGGTAATTCATAACAATGACCAGCATTTGTACATGATGTTATTGACAAATTACAATATACATTTAAATAAAATGGTGCATTTGTTTTATCCTGTATTATTTACAAACAAAAAGAAAATACTTTTTATATACAAATAAAATTTAAACTTTTATAAAATAAACCTAATTAAGAAATGAGTTTTAACCATAAAAACATTACCTACTTTTACCATTTATACAAAAACTATTAGATACTAATTATTAACTTATAACTATTACTAACTTATAGGGTTACAGAAAAACTTAAAAATTAAAATAGCATTACATGCTTTATGAACATGTCATTATGTAAAACAGGATTTACAACCCGAACTGATGCAAGATAGTAAACCCACTATAAACAGTTACTATTGATATAAAAAATCTAATTTTAATTTGTTTTGTTGATTTTGATTCCCACTATTTTCCAGGTAAACTTGAAATTGCTTTGCAATTGGGTAATACAATGTATGATTCAAACAAAAATGTACCTGAAGGGATTTTAACAGAGTAAGTATTAAATGTATCAAATGTGTTGAATTTTATTGTAATGAGGGTGACAAATAAGCACACAGTTCATACTTTGGTGGTAAATTATTCCTACAGCACATGCCACCACCCACTCATCACTCAGAGATTATAATGCAGATGCATTGTCAGTCCTGGGTAATTACGATGGAATGCCATCAACAGTTATAACATTATCCAGATCCTTATATTATACTCTCCAGACAAAACGCAGCAGTGTGGTTATGCTGCTATTTTATTGTGATTTTCTGTGAGGGTCTCTGGAAAATAAATAATAAATATTATGTAATTTACTTAACACTGCACCAATTTTAGAGGTAAATGTTAGAATATATGTATATATATATATATGTATACAAACATATATATATTTTTTGATTAAGTTAAGCAAATGCCTTGCTTTCTATTATGGCTATGACATTTTAAATTTAATTAAAATAATCTTGTTTATTGCTAATCATTCTTTTTTCCTGTACAGAATTCAAGTAAGCAGAGTATTATTGACCTTGCTTGTAGAACCCGATGAGGAAAGCAAGCCAGAATCCCTTAAGCAATTGTTTATGGATCTGATGAATGATACAGAAAGCGAAGGTAATGGTTGATCTGTAATCAATTTGTTTAATTTACACAGAATAACTTAATTTATACAAATGCTTCCAATGGATTAATGAGTTGAATGATTAAGTATTTCTTATTTATTGTTAAAATTTAACATTTTATAAAAAAATGCATTAAATGAGTAATATAAAAATTCTATATATATAATATTTATATATATAGAAAATATATATTATATATATTTTCTATATATATATTCAGTAAATCAAATGTGAGCAGTGTATAGATCAGTGTCTCTCTTTTTAATATCAAGGTAAATGAGCAAACTGAGTTGGATCTCCGATGCTGATACAAATTTAACTGTTAATCACAATTTTAATTGTTTATTGTGTTATTACTTTGTGCTCGGTGGTGCAGAACAACATCTTGAGAAAGTCGGCATGTCCAAGAAATAATTAAAAAAAATCTGATACGAAATCCACTAATCTGCAGTAGAACCTCATGGTGGACTTAATTCTATCACCCTCAAAGTCCTATATCCAGCAATGGGATTTATATATATATATATATGCTATAACTTTACTTTTCTTTATGGTGCTGAAACGTGGCCACTCACAATGCGACTTGTCCACCAGTTCAAGATGACTCAGCAAGCTATGGAAAGAGCTATGCTCAGTGTTCTTAGGGATTGAAACTGGAATGAAATCCTTTGACAGAGAACTAAAGTAACTGACACTGATACAGGCTGATGATACGTTACTGTTGCTACTTATTCAGTAGTTGTTCTGTGCATGTTTGAGTGTGTACAGCTGTTTTGAAGCTCATTTCAGTCCATCATGGCCATACAGTGCATGATTCTCAATTATCTTTTTCAATAATAAATTAAGTTTTAATAGTTAAATCCCACGCTTTTAGTATCATATCTTACAAGTATTTTCAATCAAATCTGTATGGATCTAGGAGTCACTACTTAACCAGGATACTTCTACACAGGAGCTGTGCTAAAATAGTCAATCATTTCCTAGTTTGTAATGAACCCCTTAGGAGCCTAATTGCAGAAAGAGGGCCCATGTTCCTTAACCTACTGAATGTAAGTGACAGTTGGAGACCCGTTCCATCATCTGTATTTCCATCCTTTTGCCTCTTTGAAATTTTGTGTTTTATTTGTTCTAGCAATACCATTCAATATGGACCTGAGATTGAAGCTTCAGTCTATAGTTATTTGCAGTGCAGTTGGAGATAAGCAGGCTCTGATTTGTGTAGCCGCAGACACAAAGGCATACCTAACAACACAGCAGGCTGACTTATTGCAGGCATTGATTAGTGAGAAGAGGCAGGAGAATTACAACTATCGTTGAAAATATTTTATGATAAATAATTTGGTATCTGTGTTTATAGTGTAGTTTTAGTTTACATGGAGATGCGGTTTCGTACTTAAGTGTAATTAAATTTAGCAGGTTATAGTCCAGATCAAATACATGTATGGCTTCATTTAACAAGCAATTTTCATTTCTGGAGGGAAATGGTGTGTATGAAACATATTTGGTCGGCCAACTTTGTTTAGAAGACTGTTAAATTCATTTCACATTCCAATACAGTATCATCAGTGGTTGATGTGTAGTCAAAGGAATCAATAACCATGACAATAGTAACAGAGAGGTAGCACTGGTTTATTAACAGATAAAGAAATAAAGTACAGGACCCACCACAAGTGCAACTATAGTCAGTAAGTTTAATACACATCCCTACAAGTTTTGCAATATTTTATTCCACAATAAGCAGTGAAGATGGAGCAGATGAAGCTCAAAGCCAATTTAGATTTTTTGCTTTGTTTGTGGTGGATGAAGTGCTCGTTTATTATTGGCATTAGGGGAAAAAAATTCAAAAAATACCCCACCTCCTGGTGGAAGACAGGGTTATATGGCACTTTTAATCACTAAAGCCCTCAGTGCATTGAGTGCACTGGGCCTAAGCAAGTCGAGCCTCACATAGCACCCTTGGTTTACGCCCAGGTCTACTTTGAGTTGCTGTCCTACACTGTTTCCCTTACCTGGTCAATAAGAGCCCCCATCCTGGTTGCGTGAACCCGAAATCGCGTCATACGACAGTCAGAGGTTACTTTGGCCCTATTCTGCAAGCCTGTGACAAGGGTTTGGTGAAGCACTCTAATAACCACTATCATTATTATTCAACCATACCCTATAGAAGAATTTGAAATTGTGAGATTGCAGTATATTGACACAAACAATTAATTACTTCATTCTTCATATGAGAAACAACTTATTTATTTATTGTAGAAACAACAATGTGCATATTCACACATTCATAATAGTTAATAAACAAATTTTAATGAGAAAATATTAACAATATACAAAAAAAGTAAAATCTGTAATATACACAAAAAAAAAAGACTTAATTACAAACACTTAAATTAATAAAAAAAAAGACTACTTAGTACTTTCGTCTTAAAAGTATGTAGAGTATCGTTAAATAAATCAATGTTGACAGTCGGTGTGTAAAACATTTTTGTCAAAGGTTTCGAGATATTTTATAGGGCACTGTCAAAGAAATAATGTAAAGAATATCATTGCAATTTATATTATTGTTTAATAATTTGTATAGACACATCAGATCATGCAATTTTCGACGCTTGTTTAGACTCCTCATTTTAAAGTAATGAAGTTGTTGTGTTGCTTGTTTCACAGGGTTGTAATTGTTGTAATAAGTATTTAAATAATAAATAAACTCAAAAATAAAATGTGTGTTTATATAAAATAAGTTGAAATATAAAAAAGTTGTATTCTTTATTCTATAAATAATTCATATGTAAATGTTATTACAATGCAGGCAAACACACACAGTTTCGCTTAATTTAATATGGCCTATAATCATTTTAATATTTTCATCACACATTTCCAACTTGCATCGCATTTGATGTTTCTTTTTTGTTTTGAATTTTCAATATTCAAAAGAGATTTGTATAATAATAGTGTGTCTATGCTTTTATATTTAAATGTATATTTGTATATAAATGTCGTCAATATGTATAACTTAATAAAATAACAAATTATCAAATAGACATCTTTTTATTTAAAAGATCATAAACATGTTTTCCATCACCTTTTCTTGCATCTAGCTGTAATGTTTCAAAAATATAGCAGTAATGTTGCAAATTCCTTGCCACAACATATTAAGTACATATGTTATTACATTAAAATTGTTATATAAACTCATTAATAAGAAAGCATTAAGATTTTTTATCTATTAATCCACTACTTATATTTTCGACATTTTTTGGTATGACAACACTAACTATGTTGCCAAAATTGACTTTATTGTCAACAACTTGGGGAGTGTTATCTCGTATTTGCAGTTCATTACCAAAGTTCGCTTCTACATCAAGGGGCTTATTTTGAATGGAGTGTGCCCACATATCTTCAAATTCATCATCATCACTATCAGGTATAACTTCTTCTTTTGGCTGTTTGGCCTCACTGGTTTTTTGCCAGCAATATTCAAATGGATAACTCACATTTCTATTGTCATCAGGTGCAATCTCAAAACGAGATGACATAGCATTATATGTGGTGTGGACACCTTCTAGCAAGTTGACATCTACTTCCTCGAAGCCAGTTATACTCTTAAATAACTCATCAGGTGTCTTAATATCCTGCACACCTTTCTTTTCAAAGAACTGAAAACAATGGAAACATCTCAATATAAACTTCCTTAATATATAATTTTTGAAAAGAAAATGGAGATGAGCTGACAATTATTTAATTTAAACCATAGACATCTTGTTGATATCAGAAGCAGAAGCAGAATTGTTACCAGATGAGTAACAATATATGTATTGTATACAGGAGGGTTAGGACTCTATGCAATATCAGTAATATAAAAAAGAAATATTTAAGACTATTATAAAAGATAAGGGCAAAAACAAAGTCTCTTACAGCATAAGAGAAATTTAGAGAATACTTACATTTACAATATTCCTGCAATCCCTCAACAGGAACTCCAAACCACTGGGATGGTCAGGTTGTACAGACTGTGAGACATCAATAAACCAACATTTGTTCTCCCACCAAAGAATATTGTACTCTGACAAATCAGCATGTACTAAGTGGCCAACATTGTAAAGTTTATGCATGGCATCGACAATTTCATTGTAGACACTCTCCCATTTCTCTGGCTTGAGGATAACATCTCGTAGCTTTGGTGCTGGTTTTCTGTCCCGCCCAATGAAGGACATCACCAAGATATGTTTCTTCAGGCAAACCATATCAGGGCAATTTAACCCGATTTTCTGCATTCTCATCATATTATGCATCTCCTTCTCAGCCCACATGTGCACAATTTTACGTGGATTCTGTTTAGAAAATCGGTCTTTAAACCTATAATCTGCTTCAATATACTTATCTCTTGTTTTAAACTCATTTAATGTAGTCTTAAATACTTTTATTGCACATTCTTTAGGAACAATTAAATCTGGGAATGATTGGTCACCATTGGCATGCAATACAACAGATTCTTTACCTGTAGATACAATTCCATTAATGTCTTCCAACATCCCATTGTTGATCATTTTAAACAAAATGAGTCTTGTTGGCTCATCAAGACCCATTTCAGCAGTTGCTTGACTCTCTTTCCTATCTAATAACTTATGCTTTTTTTGATTGCATTTAGTATGCTCTTTAAGCTGGTTAAACACGGAGTTTGGCAGTTTCATGTCGAATCCTGCACCATCTCCAGTACAGACATCTGGAGGAAATGCCATAATGCGGCAAGCATTTCTCCTCCCATTAATTATACTGTCATGTTTGGTCACCATTTCACCATCTTTCATTATGAAACCTCTTTTTGGAAGACTGGCGTATTCTTTCTCATTAGTGTCAAAACGATCCCAATCTTTCTTACCAGTCTGATCTGCGTCATCTTCAGAATCTGAATCGTATACGAGGCGCTCGGGAACGTTTCGGTAATTGTCATAAGATACTGAAACCTTTGCGTCCCTGTTACGTTTCTTCTCAACTATCTTAACCTCATCATCATATTCTTTGTCAAATTGACATTGCAAAACTTTTGCAATAATTGCGTCGGAGTTACAATAATCTTTAACATTACATTCGATGATCTGCTGTAAAATTTCTGGAGATACCTCGTTTGAATCAGTAGCTATATGCTGATCCGACACTTCCTCTGCGAATTTTATCTCTTCTTTGACTTGCAGTCCTCTTGCATACTCTTCAGACATTATATCCGAGAGATTTTGTACGTCTACCGGCGCTTGAACTTTTTTCCATGGATTTGACATTTTATAAAAATTATAAATTATATCACAGCTCTTGAAGATTAATAAATATTTTATTAAAATATGAAACCTTAAATTCTAAAGAGAAAACTATTTCACAATATTTCGCTCGTCACACGATTATTCAATGTCAATTTTGAAATAATTCAGTGTTACCATTAACTTTCTGAAGGATGAAGGCAGCTTTAAAATGGATTGCATTGGTAAAGTTATTTTATTAACAAAATTAATTCTACTAAAATTCACTCCAAATTTTAACGTTGGAATTAAATAATATTACATCGAGGTTGCAAATGAAGTACACGATAAAAAGGGAATAAACTATTTTGCAAAACTGCGTTCCATCAAAAAAGTCAGTAGCAGCTAATACATAAACGCAAACTAAATTAATATATATATAATTAATAAATTTAATATTAGATGTAATAAAACATTAGTTTCAATGTTATAAGCATTCATAATTATCATCAATGATTAAAAACAATTGTTGCTCTTCTTGGAGCAGGGTATATATACCTGGGATTTTTTACTTGTATGAAATCAGCTTGCCAATATTTAGAGCAACGGGTATTGTAGACAAATGAGTATTACTTTTTCCAATTTACATTTGTTATATATATATAACAATGATTTCAGCTCTTTGGAACAATCGCCTTCAGTTATTAGGAGTCAAAACACCCTCGATTGACAGTGGCAGTTTTGTATTAAGTACTATAGTCAACGCATTTTAAACTGAGTTGTCGGGCGATAAATGTCACTGACAGTAGGCATGTGCACGCAATGCTCCACGTTATCGATACTTACCTCGGACGCGGAGTCGATGCATCATCGTGACCTTCATTAGCACTACGACTCCTGATTGGTCGTTACGAGTGAGGGTTGATGTTTTTCTATAAAAATAAGATTTTTTGTTATGACAGTCATTACATTACTTACGCTTCGTTACGCATTACGCACAATGGAGAATTTATTGTCTAATGTGGTTTTGTAGAAATATTTTCAAATAGCGAAAAATTATTCCTATTAATACTTAACATAATTTAGCATATCGATTGTACCTATCCCGTTATCGATATGCAACTCTTCAATTCTTACGCACATCGCTTTACCTCGCCTCGCCAGACCTCTAAGTGCGAGCGAGATAGACAGATAAATATGATTTATGACCCGAAGCCTCAATTCATAATGCGTCGATTATAGTATTGTCGCCAATTATGATTAGTTATACCGAATCGAGAAAGTTCTATATAATTTAAGCGAGGAAAGTTTTTTTCTCTAACTATGGATACACTTATGTAATATTGTTGTTGTCGCACTTTGTCTTATATTAAACATTATGAAGCTGGAGAAACGTCGACGTTCTAGAGCAGCTACTTGGCCCATTAGGATCCATCTTCGTCCTTGCTTATTTAATAACTCTTATGTATCCTACCTAGAGTTTTAAACTTATGTGATATCATTAGAAATAATCGCTAAATAAGAGCCAGTAGCAAAATATGCATGCACTCAGAATTCTATTTTTGACATTATAATTGTTTTAAAAAAATTCAGATCAGTTCTTTATATCACGGTCTTTGAGATAAAGGAAAAGTTTAGGGGAAAACTTACTCGTATAGAAAAATTTACAAACAACGATGTCATATTGTCCAATCCACTGAAACCGATATATATTATTCAATATGTTGCAATGAGAATATAGGGACGTTATTATTATTACAGAGTAGGTGGAAAACGAGGAAGCAGCTCTCCTGATGGAAAGTGATAACCGCTGCCCATGAACATCCCCAATACTAGAGATACAAAGATGTGTGGTCAGTCTTTAAGAAAGGTGTAAACTCTTTTCTAAGAAAATCCCTAAGTAGAGTTATGTCCGCACCAATACTACTTAGCTACCGCTGGCGATAGTTGTTTCTGAGCTGGTTTTAGAGACGTTAATTTACAGAGAAGCATAGCTTTTTATGTTTGCACACAATTATTGGTCGTTTTTGAAGGGTCAACATAAATGAATAGTTGCCATATTCGCCAAACCAATGGCTCAGTCTACTGAAGGTATAAAAAGCTGTACTTTTAATCAGATGTTACCTGCTATTTCATTTGGATGTTGCAAGTGTGGAATGCTAAGATAGTGCTTTATGAAAACATCTGTGTGCCGTTGTATTGAAATATGCATTAAATTTAGTCACCAAAATTATGAAGCACGCAAGATAATATGCTAAAAACTACAATATACTACCTACTGAAGCATAATGATCTCGTCGTTATTGAAAATGTTAATATTTGATAGAACAGAATCAAAACTACAAGATAAGAACATTACGTGTTTTCCGCAATCCAGTAATGCGACATTTAATAGAAGGATCAACTAATGTTTTAAATAATCATTCATCATAAAAAATTACATTCATTCAGAACTTCAAACAGACCAATTCAATCACGAGATAAGTTCTAGTAGCAGACTCACTCAAAGTACATAGCCCAACTTCAGTAAGATGAAAACTTGAAAAATTACACAATCAGATAAGAAGACTTTTTTCAACATTTCCCTGAATTTGCATGCTCATTAATGTTATCAAGTATCTAATTAATTTTTTCATTCTTTCCATTAAAAAAATCTAAAATAGTTATATGATTTTTGTTTTGTTAAAAATACATAGCACAGTAGGTTGTCTAATCTTCTATTCTCTCACCCCTTAGTATACACAATTCTTGTATGATTTGAAATCACTAATGTAATTAACTGTATTCTAAACTATACACGGTTTCTTATGAAGTGGTATGATTTTAGTATTAATAAAAGAAAAAACAAGAGTAGTTTTTATTGTAATTTATTTACACCCTAATGTTCATTTCGCAACTTTCCTGCTGGCCTTCGTGCTCGCCTGTTGTGCTTTGAGAACCTTCACAATCTTCTGTTCTTCAATGAGGAAAGCTCTGACAATGCGCTGCTTCACACACTTGTGGCAGAGAACACCTCCATACACACGTTTCACTGTCTTCTTACGGTAGCAGAGACGGGAGCGCTCGGCTGGCCTTGCGGGTTGAATACCCCTGAGCTTGCTTTTGCACTGACCACATCTCGGGATCTTCTTGGGCTTCTTGACATACTGATAAACTAAGCGACCACCAGGAGTTCGAACTCTGAAATGTTATGTAACAATATGCTTTCAACTAGGTTCAAATGACTTCTATAGAAGTATGAAATTTTGTTAAGCAGTCTGTTACAATAATAACACAGAGGAGACTATAAATTGCACTCCTATAACGTATGTAGCCCACTAATATTTTTAGGATGCTTAGGAAACAAGACTCATTATCATTCCGTGGCAATGTCAATATTAAGAAGCCTATCAGTTCAGTATCTATCCCCTGCTGCTTCCACTGCAGGTGCACCTCTACCAGAACAAAGACTTAGAAGCAATTCCTGCTATTAGCAGGAGAGAGATGTTCTATTATGGTTATTCAAAACTCATATAAAAATATATGTATAAGTTACACACCACAGCTAAAAACTAATTGTTCTATGTTTTCTTTACTTCAAATGGGGATAGGCTCCATATAGAAAGAAGACCAAAGAAGTGGTTAATGGTACTGTGCAATATTGTGTTTAGTTGGACAAGCAAAAGAATCCAAATATCCTATATATATTATCTTCAGTGTTGACAGTAACTAATTTATAATTTGTTATTAGAAGGATGTAAATGGGTGTCTGAAATTCTACATGGCGAAAAAGCAATATAAAATGCCTCTAAACTTATCACTGTTACAAGAAAGAACTGTAGTAAATATAAGTTAACAGTTGTGCAGTAAAAAAATTAATTTATAGTAATTACTAGAAAATTAGTTGAAATACAAGTAAACATTCTATTACATATTTTTCTCATTTATTAAATAGAATAAAAAACAATTCTGATTCATAACAAGTCTGCCATACAGGATCACATGGTGGACTAAGCTCTAAGACATTTTCATAGAGGAAGCCTATGGTCATAGAATATCATCAATATGGTGGGATTTATATATATATATATATATATATAGGCTGTTACTTTTTAACATCAATTTTAAATGAAGCTTTTAATTAGATTATGTATGGATCAATACATGTAGATATCTGGAACAAATAGAAGTCAAGTATCTATAGTATTCAAGTTTATAGTTTTATATTATTAACATATTCAGTTAATAAAATTTGACTTTATAAAATAAATGCTGTTTGCAAATAGTTTTTCTTTCAATTCATACTTTAATGGTCATTATTAATAATCGATTATTGATCAAAAAATGATAAAATCAGTTAATAAACAAATATTTATTGTATTACACCTAATATTAAGGAAATATATTTTATAAGTAGGTTCCAACATAATGTATACAAATAAAAATTGCATGGTTTGCAATATCTGTTTATTCTATTCAACAAATTTTGCATGTTATACGAACAGAAGTCACACCATGAACTGCACAGATGCATGAACTGAGTAAAAA
This sequence comes from Teinopalpus imperialis, assembly GCA_029286865.1. Lineage (NCBI taxonomy): Eukaryota > Metazoa > Arthropoda > Insecta > Lepidoptera > Papilionidae > Teinopalpus > Teinopalpus imperialis. Next base: position 1,072,864 of record JAGSMU010000001.1, on the reverse strand, counting down.
TTACATCTTACTGAATATTTTTGGAACACAACTGCTTTTTTTATTTAAATACAATGTAAGCTTAATAACCATTGGTAACATACACAGATCCAGAACAATAATTTATGCTATTAGTACGGCCGATACTACGAGGTTATATTCGGAAAAGTTTTGAAACAGACATGAAATGTTTCACTTAATTGTGGCAGAAACGACAAAGCTAAAACTTCTTACATTAAATCATATAGATTTATTTGTAAGTTTAAAATAAGAGATAAAACTCACATTCTCCGCTGGTTAGACTTGGTATTGTACGACAATCGTCGCCTAAACGTTAGACGCTGTACCATTTTGAAGCTGAAATATAAATGAGATATGAATTATAGGGGTATTTCACTTCATTTGTCACTTGTACGAATGTTATTATACTATTATCGGTAAGATTTTATTAGATTTACTTTAACATGAATTAAAAACCCTACCGCTATGACAGCTGTTGACACAGAAAGAACTTGTCGAAAAACAATATGGGGTATGGCAACATTACTTGTTCGTACAACATAAATATTAATACTATATTTTTGATTATTTGTCTTCTTTAATAATCTATTTTATTTAAAAGAGATATTAAATAAAAATTTAAAAATTGGAAATAATACTCGTCTTCATTTTTTAAACTTTTTGATGTTTACTTAAAAATATTGTTTTATTGAAGAAGATTTAATTTATTGTAAATTTAATGTATTTCGTGATTTGACAAAGTGGATTTTACGGTTTATTTGTAGTTTGAAATGAAAAATCAAATAATCTTTATTATTTAGTTGGCAATACTAAAATAGTAACATGGCTGCTACAGTGTAATGTTTATAGTGTTTGTGTGTTAATTTGCATTATCTTGTTTTTAGCAAGTTTTACATGAAATGGGTAAGTTAACCATATATTTTAATTCTTAAACATCGTCATTCACATTTAATTTTGACCCGCTTTTGATATTTTATTTATTTACCAGACAGACATTGACAATAGACTGATACATTTTACAGATATTTTGGTCAAATGATTACACATTTTGTCATTAATTGTCAACATTCACACAAAAATTTATGTAAAAGACAATATATATATCTAATATATAATAATTTATATCCTGAGGCATCGATTTTTAGTGTTGATCGTATTTTTAGTAAACAGGAGAATATTGTTCATTAGATCCTTGTCTGTTGCATGTTATTTATTGGAATCACGTTTTTGCATGCAAGGATGAATGTTGGCTCTTGAATTATCGTAGTAAATGTAAATCATATACGTAAGTACAAAACATTGCATACATACTTTGATTTTATTTTGATGAGTACTAAAGTAGTTGTGTCAGTGTCAATAGATGGCATCTGTTACTGATAGTGATATTTTCTTTAATATTTACAGCTGTTCAATTATGTATTTAATTATTTTTAAAGTAGCTTTATAACGGTATAAGTAGTATTACTTATAGTACTAAGACTATAATGCAATTAAATATTTACTACCCAATTTATACCTAATTAAATAAATTACTAATTAAATACCAAATAGAATAAATAAACAGTAAAAGCGTTTATATTTTTATGACGATTGGGTTTTATTGCCGTGCGTTTGTATTTCGTACTGTACCAATTTGTTAAAGATTATGTAAAACTAATAATTCTTTTTTTTTTTTGAATCTACGTTAATTTCAGCTGGTCGATAGATGTCGCTACGTTATAATATCCTATGCAAGTTTTTGTGTCGTTTCGGTACTATAATCGAAATTATAAAAATAAATATATATTATTGAAATAATAAATAAATACCTCGGTTTTCGATAATGATATACAAAATACTTTTCTGTTTATAAACTAAATAAAATATAAATGTTGCTTTGATTTTTTTTATTTGTAATATTCACATTAATAACGGCACAAAATAAAATCGAAACATGTATTTTACGCGCAGTGTGTTTTCAATTTCCAATACGAAAAGACTTAGTATGACTGAAATTTTTAATAGAAGTTAAAGTAACCAAGGACTGACAAGCTCATTGTTTACATGATAACTACACGCGAAGCCGGCCCAATGTGTAGTTTATCCGATAGAGTTCCATCTGACCTGTCATTGTAGTACACATCAAAATATAATTATATAAAGATTCAACCTTTGAAATGTGCATTATGTATGCTGTCGGTGTGTAGATTTCAAATAAATGAATAAATAGTGAGTTTTTAGATGTATCGAGTTTTAATTAAAAAACAAAACTTCACAACATAATCAACAATAGAGTCGAGGTCATAGCAACTTATATCCTGAAGGAATGCGGTCCCAGTTATAGATGGTGACCCGATCGCGGTAGACGATTCCCTTGCCGTCGTTTTATGGTTTATACGGGGGATATACGGCGGCGGGCATGTTTCATCCGAGGTGTCAGAAATAAGCGGCTATAAAATGCTTAGAGGAGCTTACGCCGCTGCATTAGCCGTTTCTCTGAACCGTTCGACATTGAGATGGGTCATTTTGTAATAACAATGGCCCCCATCACGGCGTAGGGCTGTCACCTGAGAGATGTTCAAAAAAAAAATTCAACACTTTAATATATCGTATTTATATATTGCCTATATATATAAAGGTTCGAAAGTCGTAGCAGATGATTTGATTAGAAACGGATATATTATTTAGGAAGCCACGTGGATCCTCACTAAAGGTACGTCGAATACAGGGGTATAGCTGGTTGTAAATACGTTTACACAAGTACCTCAACAAATATATATGTCGATATTTACGTGTTTAATGAATTTATAGACTAAACCGTTATAATTTTTATTACGACTGTGTATTTTTTGTTAATAATTAATATTTGGAATGAAATTCATCACACAAATAGTTTATAACCTGGATTAACACTAAATATTTAGAATTTCAATAAACGAAATGGCTTGATACTTTTCAATTTGTGTTAAAACTAGCATTTGCCTGCGACTTTTTCCGCTTGATATTCAAAATTAATATATATGTATATATATACATATATATATATGTCTTTTCAAATTATATATATATATATATATATATATATATATATATATATATATATATATTTATATATAAATAATTTGAAAATGAGTATATAATCTGATTCGTGAGTATTACACAGGGTAAATCATCTGAATTTTTTATTTAATTATTTATATTTATGTAATCTCATGTATATTATTTATTATTATGTTACATATAATTTGTTAATATTTAGGATTATTTTGTTATTGGCAGCTATAGTCAAGTCATCTGAAGTTGACTGGTAGAGAATGTCAAAAGGTGTTAAGTGCGCCCATTTAACAATTTTTTAAAAAAAATAAAAATAAGGTGTTAACAATTGAAGATTCAATAAATAAATCTTCAGAACTGGGTCCAGAGAGTAATGAAAACTTAGACTATATTGTTATTTTCCGCCAGTACGTACGTTTTGGGCTCTCGATACACTTGAGCAACCCACATATAGCTGACCATGTGTGAAACAAGGATTGCGCACTTTCTGAAGTCCACGCAGACGGAGTTGCGGGCAGATGCTAGTGAATAATAAAAATATGGATAAACTTGTAACGCCAAGTTTTCGTTTCCGTAACGTTAGTGGATCCGTTATATGCAAAGATATTCACACGTTAAGAACGATCCCACGGTATCAGATTTGCCACTTGATTAATTTAAAAATCATATCATAAAATATTAATGACTACACCTTAGGCAGAAAGAGTAGACAATTAGTGAAGACGCCAGTATCCAAGATGTGGCCGCCGCTAATAATGCATACATAAAACTATTTTGATACTTTATGTTTTAATTAGTTTTATTTTAATTTTAATAAACTATAATCACACCTTTTCTTAAGGTTGTTTAGAAGAGATCGCTCTTTAGCGATGAAACCGCCTTATTGTAATTATTTAGTAACATAGAAGATTGATATTTTTTTGCTTTTTGTGATTTGTTTTTATGTTATTTTTGTGGTGTACAATATAAAGTATATATAATATAATAATTCGTTCATGGCCATCTGTCCTGTACTTGAACGAATGTTGAAAATGCTTAGAATAAGAACACGTTCATTCTTATGTGTTTCTAAAATTATCTTTTTTTGAACAAAAACTATTTAAATAACTGCTTAGTACAATTTAAAGATGAAAGGTGTATTATCATACATTATAGTAGGATAACGTGTAAACGAATAGAGAAAACATTTAGAAACATTTTTTTTATTGTATTGAGGGTTACAAACAAGCCCACAGGTCACCTGATGGTCAGCCATTCTTGCAGCCCATGAGCACAAAATTCATACTCGATAATGAATTATAATGCAGGTGGGTTGTTACTCCCGAGAACTAACATTCAGCTCAAGTTTGTTGGTAAATTTACAAGTAATAAAGATATTGTTGAAGATTGGGCTTCCGAAATCTGTCATAAAACACAAGATTTTCATAAGATGATGACTTAACAATGTAAACGTAACGTAAAGAATAATTTTCAATGTTTCAAAACATCATAACAACATATCATTGATTAAAATGGATACAACGTGAAGCGTGTAAAAACACAATGTACAATTTGTGTAAAATAACGGAATGGTAAATTTTGGCAAATGCTTTTCTGAACAGATAACTTCAACATGTAATGGCTTAGACCTAAACGTACATAAGGTTGTAAAGGTTCGAAAGTCGCAGCAGATGATAAGATTAGAAAAGGATATGTTATTTAAGAATTAACCTAGAAGCTCACTAAAGGTACTACCAATACAAGAATATAGCTGGTTGTAAATAAATTTCCATACATCGTCTTTGAGTCTTTTTGCCTGACACGCCGATCCATAAATGCGCTTTTCCAAATATTACACGCTATTTCATAAATGTGTATGTAAGAAATTATGATTTGAGTTTGAAATTATTGTATAGCGTACGATATGATTTTAAAACTTAAAAAAAATATTAATATACAAAACTTCATAAAATTGTAGTAGATATGGATAATGTACGTTAAATGATAATTATGTGATAACTAGAAATAGATTAACTTGATTGTAAATTTTATTGCGTATTCATGTTTCTAGAAATCCTCCTAAATTTATTAAAATTAAAAGAGTTTCTATGTTTTATGTTTGGTATGTCGTCGTGGCGTGGTTTTGCGGAAGGATTCAAAATTCTTCTATATCTTTGTTGCACCTTTCTCTGCGTGTATTGTTTTAAACACTTACTGCACTATATCGTTTCTTGTGCAGTTGAGATCAACACACTATAAACAATATTTATCAACAAATATACTTCTAATAATATTATAAGTTTTAAACCTTTCTTACCTAAGATTCAAGATGCATATGCGTCGTTACTCCATGAGGATTTATATGGAATATCTCTTTATCTGTCATTGGTTATCTGGCTCTTTTCACTCAGAATACGAGAAACGACAGCGTTATGATGCTATTGCATGTTGTTATTCTGGTTGTTTGAGGTCCTGGATGCCTACGTCGCCGCTCTTCAGGTGTTCTCCGGTAGGACTTCCAGTCGAAAACTATTGTTTCATATTCGTTTGTTTATCCAATCTTGATGTATGCCACTGCATCGTAATGTTTCTCTGATCTTACTCACTTTTGTATCGGACTAGGGGAGGTGGCGACAAGTGATTATTACTTAAGGCACTGTGATATATTCTGAACAGTTGACATTATCTCGTAATAAACAGAAACGCTGCGCCATCGACCTCAGCTTATTATGTATACCTCATAATATACCACTACTTACCGGATATTCTTTTTTGTTTTAATTATTGCGTTGAGAGTAACAAACGAGCACACAGTTCACCCGATGCCAAGTAATTCCTGCGACCCATGACATCTACATTCATCAGACGAATCATAATGCAGATGCGTTATTACCTTTGACGACTGAGATGGATGCCTCATCACCAGTAATAAAGGTCTTCGGATTCCTACACGCACCAGACGAAACACAGCAGCATTGTGGTGCTATTTTACGCCGGTATTCTGTGAGGGCGTGTTGCTACCCCGTTCGAGCTAACCCATTCATTCTACAGCTAGAAATAAACTGCAGTGTAGCTCTACCACTGTTAAGTCCCGTCAAGAACTCTACAATTAAGGTCCCTAAACAAGTATGGTGACAAATTTTCAATATGTCGGGACTATAATCCTGTTTCAGTAAAAGCTGAGTCGCCAAAGCATATAATACTGTTTATGTAAATTTGTTTATTTTTTCTGTGGCAATAAACTGTTTTATTATTAATTATTATTGTTATTTAAATCGCCTTCATCTATTCACCGCAGTGGATTGTTTTAGTTTGATGATGAATGTATTAAAATAGTGTCGTTATGGAAATATAGTTAATGAGTACCGTTCTCTTGGTTGATTCATTGTGGTTTTTAGTTGGTAAAGGTGGCGCTGGATGGAAAGTCATCTCACGCAATGATTCAGTGAACATTCGTGCAGATGACGTGTTCACGTTATGCTGTGGGTCACTCTCCTCATTTAAAAATGCCCCTCGCCTTGTGCTAATATTAAACAGACCGTTTTGTACACGATTATTGGTAATTAATAATAGACGATAACCTAAAGTTGTTACGCTTACGTTATATATTTTATTATCCAATGCAATAAGACATTGTATAGTATATAGCTTATTTGATTTAACTTATTTTTAGAAAGGGCATTTGTTTAATAAAAATATATTTTAAAAATATCACGTATGTACCTTCTAGCATCCTGCCTGCCTCAAGAAAGGTTTGAACCAGTTTTATGTGATATCTAAAAGATTATTGCCTACGTGTAACGATGGCATAAGGGCCAAGGAATTTGTTGATTGTACGGAGCATTTCACTCACGCGTCGAGCATTTTTTTTTAATCGGAACGTCCGTGGAATCGCGATGAAGTTATCGATTCCATATTTGTCGCGATCTTATGGTGCGCACCGTGTTTTGTGTGAGTAACTAGCCTTATGCGCACTGGCCACAAATCTCGCGTGGGAATCGACGTGGCAAGCGTATTCCTGTCGGGAAAAACTCGTGTGCAACTGTCCCATTTTAGTACAATACCGGGAACTGGTTGCATCTAATAAGGATCAAGGAAGTAAATGTAACGACTGGTTTCATAATTAATTGTTAATTCTTGTTGATATAGATTTATTCCAACCCATATGTCTCGCTCTACTATAGGTTGCAGAAAAATATGTAATTATGGCCGTGGTAGGTCGCTATATAATCCTTTGTTTTAATTAACGGTACTTGCGCAAACTGACTCGAAACTAATGAACATTGTTAATTGCAGTTTTAAGTGCTGACGAGTCACGTACGGAAACATCTTAAAGTAACGTGTTTGCCTACTTGGTGCGTGTAAATTCATGAAAAAAAATATTTTGATGACATGTGAAATCCGCTAGTCCGTAATGACGCCGCGGAGATATTAGGACAGCAGTAAGGTTTATGTAAACAGTCTGTTACGTTACTTTACTTTTATGTAATTAACGTTACAGGTTTGCTTGTTAGTTGTTGTATAAGGATTTATTCTTTTTACTAAAGTCGATAACATGCAGGTGGTCAGTATCGTGCTCTGTGGTGGTAGTCCGTTGTTGGAGGAGTTTGTACAACTATTTTTTTTATTACGTTGGGTGTAACAAACTCACACACAGTTCACCTGATGGCAAGTGAAGCATGCCGCCCTGCCTGCAGCCCATGACATCTACTTTCATCCTTGACATGGAATCATAATGCAGATGCGTTGACACCCTTGAGGACTGAGATGAAATGCTTCATCACCAGTAGTAAAGGATCCCTACACTCACCAGACGAAATACAACAGCATTATGCTGCTATTTCACGCCGGTATTCTGTGAGTGCGTTGTCGTACCCCGGTCGAGCTGACCGATTCATTCTGCAGCTAGAAATAAGCTGCAGTGTAGCTCTACCACTGTTAAACAACAGTGTAAAATGACGTCAAGAAAAGTATAAACGTATGCTTTATTTTTTTTCCTTATAAAGAATATTAGCAATGCTATTAACATTACTAATATTCCGGTAAAACATGACAACTGAGCTGGACACGCTGGTGCTAGGAGATGCTTCACGACGATAGTCTAATGCTGGATAGGACCCTTAAGTTTCGCAGTCCGTTACCCTTAACCATTGCTTATTGACGCGTAATACGTCAAATAATGACTTGATTATATGTAGAATATTATTATAGAATTACTATATTAGATATTAAACTTAATTAAAAAATTATGTCAAGTTCTTGGATTTATTATATTGCGGATGTAAACTTAGAGACACTCTACGCCCCTTCTCTATTCCGACATAACACAATCGGTGACACATTTGAACGTTCGTACTCTAAGTTCAGTATATTAAAATAATATTTTGTTGAAAGTCAATAGCTATCGGCAATCCTGATACAGGTTTCTTTTTTATTTGTGTCTTTCGGGACCCAACACCTCGCGACAATAGCTGGTACCCGTTGCGCCCTTCGCCCTTCGCCCCCGTCTGCTTCCCTCCGCTGCGCGCCCCTATTAGACGAACAGACGTTTTCCTCAAACGTTTGTCCAAAATTTTGAAATGTGATTATCTTAATGAGAATATTTACTTTCAAGCATGTTTTTATATTAATATTTTTCATCTAAGTAGATAGGTGGTTGCTAAATCTTCTGGTTTTTTAACCAGCAAGCAAACGTTTCAAGTTTTTTTTTATGTTAAGTATGACAAACGAGCACACACAGCCCCCATGATGTGATAACTGTGTCTAACACGTGTATTCATCCACAATAAGATGAAAAAGAATTTCTCGTTAATAGTGTAGTTTACATTAGGAAATTAACTATAAATAACTTATTTTTTTATAACACTAACAATAACAACACACAGTTCACCTGATGGCAACTGATTTCTGCGGCCCATGACGTCTAAATTCACCCTTGACAAGGAATCATAATATTTTTCATGTTTACTTATTACACAGGTTTATCGAAGTAAATTATCGGCTCGATCGGGGAGAGACCGCGGCCTCTTAGGGTACCTGTGTTACGTTTGGCGGGGTGTGGGGGAACCGGTTACTGGTGACCAAGCAGTCCATCTCAGACTTTAGGGCTTGCAACGCACGTGAACGGTTAATCTTTACTGTATATATCATGGGCCACGGTGGTTACTTTACCGGCAGGTGATCTGTGTGTCCGTTTGTCATATGTCATGTTAAAAATAAAACACAATTTTGAACACGAAAACCTTTTAAAACAACAATTCTAATTTAATCGCTGTCATCTCAACGTACGCTGTTGACCTATTACGGGCATTATTCAACGTGATATATTTAAATGCTCGAAATGAACTTGATTGTGCGCCCACGCGTGGGCGGAGTGGTCTTTACAAAATTTATGTACGTCACGCCAAGACGTATGCAACAATAGGCTTTGGATGCGAGGAATCTCGAGTCATTGTCACAAGCAGCTCTGCTAAGCTCCACGACATCGACCTTATCTCCACCTGTGATCACATTCTTGAACGATGATCGTATCTTTTTTTTCGGTGGGCGCTCGTGATTAGTGCAAAAAAAAAACAATACACATGTACAGTATAATAATATATAATAGCAAATAGTCCGGATTTAAACCTGATAGAAAATCCAGTCAAAACGAACTATATGAAGCATTAGTTGAAGAGGGGAATTCCATCCCCCTAGAAAAATGTATGAAATTGATTGAATCAATGCCACGTTGTTGCAGTGCTGTAATCGCAATTGAGGAATACGCCTAAAATTAAAATAATAAATATTAATTATAACTATGTATTGGTAGACTGTGGATAGTAGCTATTTCGTAAATAAAAATACTAATTACTAATACTTAAAAAAATATTGTTTTTATACTTTGTTGTTGTTTCTAATTAATTGACCATTATTGTTCATACCTTAAAACTGATTTAAATATTTGTCCGTAATGTTATATTGAAACTGCACTTGTGTAATGGGATTTATATTGTTTTTCTAATAAATGATAAATCGTTGAACATATTGTTGTCCTATTTATTGTTTAATTTCAAAATAAAAACGATTGCGGTGAAGTATCTTACATAATGTCAAGGGCCGTTGCTAGAGTTTCTAATTATACGACCACCACTGTAAGTATATATATATATATATATATATATTTATACTTTGTTGTCCTTCAACAAAAAAATATTTTTATTTCATTCGAACATTTTTTTAAAAAAAATTGAGGTCCTTTCAACATTATTAATATTTCGGTTAACCACTCCACCCATGCTTGTGCTAGGAGATGGTTCATAGCAATAGTCTAATGACGGATTCGAACCTACCACCTTAAGTTTCGCAGACCGTACCTTAAACCATTAGGATATTGACGTTAATCCTCATCCACGACCGCCGTTGTCACCACTGAGGACTAAGATGGAACGCCTCGTCACCAGTTGCTTTCACCAGACGATACACAGGAGCGCCGTCCGGAGAATCTGACGCTGTTTCTAAATATAAATACAAGCTCAAGGTTGACACGTGTTCAAGGTACATCTCGGATACGCCAGGCTCGGGGCAAACGTACACAAAAAGACATGCGATGGCATTAAAAACTTTCCGAGTGTCACGCGATGCCCGCCTTCGTTATTCCTTAATGTCCTGCGACCGTCGCCGTGACCAATCCGACCCTCGCTATAATACAACCACCACATCAAATCAAATTCCCGGTACGCTTGTAATCCTAATATTGTGTTTCTTTTTTATTGTATTATCTCACTGCTACGCCGCGGGTTCTGGATTTTAATTACAGCGGAGGAACAACAATAAATTGCAATTTGTTGGTTTGCCGGTATTGGATCTGGATATGATGTTTGTATATCTGGTGTCTTCGACACTGCTTGTGGACCTTCCGACGATATTAATGCACATGTATTACATCACACTAGGCTTTGGGACGACGAAAAGCCTTTCATGTTACGGCGTTCTTTTTTTAAAATTATTTCAGGGGTGACAAATGAGCACACAGTTCACCTGATGGCAAGTTATGTTTGTGTCCTATGACATATTCATCCATACTAAACAAAGGTTCAAATACACATGCGTTGTCACGTCTATCTCTACACTTACCATACGAAACACAGCAGCTCAATTCTGCCATTCCACGCTTTTATTGAGGGAGTCGAGCCGACCCGTTCATGTTTATGAAAATCAAATTTAAACTAATCTAAAATTAATAAGATTCGCGACACTTACTCAAAACAAATCTTCTTAACTTAGGACGTGTGGACTTCGTTGTTTAAAAGTTAACACAGCCTGCACGCTGCCGAATTAGGGACAATAAACAGTTCTTCTTAAGCATAGGCTTAATTTGGCAATGAGCAACTCTAGGGGTACTCTAAAATTAAAACTTACAAAGATCTGAGCAGTTAATATAATTTCTAAAAAGCTTTTACAAGACATATAGAGGTATTCGTATAAGTAATGAATACAGAGTCTCAAAAAGTTCAAGGTTGAGTTTGTAAGCTTTTACTCCTACTTTACTTACTTTAACTGAATATAACGCTCTTATGCTGATTTTAGTAAAGGAAAAAGTAGTTATATATTAGAAGATGATTATTACCTTTTGTTTTTCCGACAAGACACCAGCTGATCACGGCATAAAAACATAATCAAACTTGTGACGTCAATATTTTTCGTTCAAAAAAGATACAGAAATCACAGATACACAAATCTTGGGTATTTGTTTAGGCATATTTAATAAAATTCCCCTTTAAGATTTACTATTAGATAGACTTAAAGTACTATGTTAGAATATTTGTCTCACAAATATACTTGGATATAAGCTTTGAGCTGTGGGTTCAATACTGGACGACTTCTGGACATTTGTAAACACACTGTGTATTTATTAACTTGTAATTCTTATTATTTAAAAAAAAACAAGTAGTTTTTGCAGTTTCTTCGCGCTAAAGACGGACCTAATTGCGATCTTGACGATTTAAAAGTGTTTTGCTAAAATGTAGCTAATTGAATAAAACTTTACCTGTTTTCATTTAATTTCATAAAATTAATATTATTTTAAAACATTACACAAACTTTTTTGATCTATTTTAAAACATTTTCTTATATTATGTAAGTTAATACAAAACTCCTCTCAAACTTAACTATCATTGCGTTTCCCCATCAAGATTAAACCTCGAATGGTGCACACACAGGCTCTCAACGAGGACAATGCATGTACCAAAGTACCTTCGTGTCGGAGATTGTATCGTAGCCCATCGAGCTTTTGTACCGCACGCTTGGAAATATAATATCGATAGTGAAGTGATCTTAACACACGACTAATTCTCACATTGATTGATCTCATAAACACTGCCTTCAATTTATGATTAATAAACATTTTATTGTATCTATAAGAGCCGAGGTACCTCAGCGTCTAAGCGTTCGCGTTTGATTGCAAAAGGTATTGTGTGAGTACGTGGTCCTACCACGGTCGAGCTGACCCATTAATTTAGCTAGAAACGAACTGCAGTGTGGCTCTACCATTGTGACTCTCGCTGTCCATGAAACCCGTATTCATCCACGATATGAATTTACAATACGAATGCACTATCACCCCTTAGGGCTAAGAATGTCTTATTACCAATAATAACTCAAAATTATTTAATTTTCACTTTCAATGCGGAAACCGCTGCAGCCGACCTATTCGTGCTACAGCTACTAAGAAGTGAGAGGTGATTTAATTACTAATGTCAAACTTCTCTACAGCCATTAAAAACTTTAAAGGGCTCGACTGAGGAAGGAGCACGCCCTCACAGAATACCAGCGTGAAATAGCAGCATAGATTGCTGTAGCACGTATATGGCTTGTATAGCGAGTGTCGTGATCCGGGTACCTCATTACAGATGAGTCATTTAAGCTCAGTCCTCGGGAGTCACAACTCATATCCATCTTGAATCTTTTTAAGGATTGACGTGGGTGTCTATGGGCGGCTGTCGCTTATCATCGGGCGATTTGTCTTTTATTTGGTTATTATATAAAAAAAAATTAAAATATCAATTTGTTCGGTGCCTCATTAAACGAGCTAATTCGCCTGTCCAATACAATATGTTACGTCACGTACGCTTACGCGATCGTGCGTATATTTCGGCACGAACCGACGCGTTTGTTTACGGGTCATTGAACCCGTACGGCAAATACTTAGAACGTATTGTTGTTAGTGAAGGCGAGCTTACAATCTGGGCCGTTACCCCTCCAAAATGAGGTATTTGTTTTACAACAAAGAGCAGTTTAGATTGTAAACAGGGTATCGCGTTCCGCTGGATTTCCTTACCGATTTGCTGGCAACATTGTTGGCGATGTTGGTGTATAGCCTACGCATCGGTATGTGCCACAAATCCATGCGGTGCGTAACAGATATATTAAATCGATGATGAATGCTACAATCGGCTGCGAAACACTATCGTAACGGATTTTGAATTATTTCGCATAACACGTCAACGAGTCGTGGTAGCTCTAAGAGTATGAGGCACCAAAGCAGCTTAATTGCTGGTGAAGGAAGACAATGTGAGGAAACATACATGTCTAATAAATAAATGAAAAAAGCAATATTTCGAAAACATGCTTAGTTAACCAATCTATCGCCCTCTGTAGAAACGACACCTAAGCCTAGCAGTGGCATTTATATGTACGTATTTATTTATCTATTTAACCCCACACTAAAAAACTCGTAGACGCAGTGTCACCATCCATCGAACGATCCATTTTGTTTCGTTCAATGAATGGTGAAGGATGCTGGCGTGCGTGAGCTAGCAATGACAGAGAGCTTTGGCGGGTATCATGAGGGTTGACGGCTTACGATATTTTACTTGTAAAGTACCACAATAACGTTTAAATAACTTAAATATGTTGATGTGTATTTTTATTTAAACAATTTATGTATGGACACCAATTTTTTATACCCTATTTTTGGGAAATAACTTTTAAATTTTTACTTTTAAAGATTTCGTTCGAACTTTCTATTTTGCCAAAAATCTTTTCGAGATCGAATCCAGATTCCATTCGCTGCCTATAATACCTTAGAACTAACATAACGCCTAGTCACTAGGTCTGGCTGTCACATTTGTTTCTCTTAGCTCTTAAAAAACTATTATATATTGTCTATATATCACTAATCTCCAGTCTTTAGGTTTGGTTCACGTATTTTATATTTTTACTGCAGATATATGCAGCATAGAACCATAATGCAGATGCGTTTTCACCCTGAAAACTAAGTTGGCCTCGTTAATTGTAATTGGGTCCCGGATCCCTGCACTCACCAGACGGAAACACAGCATCGTTTCTCGCTGGTATTCTGTGGTCTGTACTAGGTCGAGACGTGTGAAATGCAGCAATTGTAATACGTATTCTAGTCGCTGGGGTTGACAACTGCATTTGATACTTAATCGAGAACAGATTTCTTTTTAAATGTATACAATAAAATGATTGTCTACAATCCACAAGCCGGTGTTAAATGGTGATGTAGACGTAGATGGTAGAGTAAGGCACTAGGTCAGTAAATGCCTATTCAGTCCACTCGTAAAGACAAGACCGATAGACCTTGATTTTGATTTGCTTGTCATATGGCTGGTTCCAGTTGATTGCGGACATTGACGTACATCGTTACATCTATTACACCAAGATGTTTCTGTGTGTAGGATGTGGCGGCGATCTTATCGCGTGTATATGTTTTGTTATGAATAAGTGCTTAGCAAGTTTAATACATTATTGTGTATATATCTTTATTTTTTTCGTGTGGGATCTTTTTAGTTACAACATCACTTAGTTAGCTCTATGGTTTGTTATTAATACTTTTGTGAGTAACAAACGAGCACACAGTTCACCTGATGGCAAGTGATTCCTGTGGCCCATAACATCTACATTCATCCTGACAAGGAATCGTAATGTAGATGCGTTGTCACCCTGAGGACTGAGATGGAACCATGGACACCAGACGGAACATAGCAACATTATGCTGCTATTTAGCGCTGGTATTCTATGAGGGCGTGGTCCTACCCCGGTCGTGCTGACCTATTCATTCTGCAGCTAGAAACAAACTGCAGTGTAACTCTACCACCACTTTAAGTTCTCGCAATCGTGCACGGGTCGTCGTTAAATTTTGTATACAATCATAGTTCTTCATTTTTGCTAATTTAAAGGCTGCCAGATGAGAACCGAAATAAATTATTGTCCTTTTTGGTATAGGGTGAGCGGGGGAATCAAAAGATACCCTGCCGCTCTGGGGAAATACAGGGTTATGTGGGATTTAATTCAGTTAAAACATCCTTGGTGGCCTCTGTCGGTGTAATAGGAGGACCCAGGATCTCCTACGGAATGCACTGGCTACCCAGCGTTAACTCAAATTTTGTTTACTGTATTAACATTATGGTATATATGTATTTAAGATGGTTTTCATTGCATTATTTTCTTAAATCTCAGAATCGGAAGAATACAGATTTATCAGAGGGCTGAGTGTACAATATAATTCTACCGAGCTTGGTACAGAAATCGTACCAGTTAATATTACTAAATAGTATAAACTAAACACCGCCGCCTGTCCGACTGTCCATGATAATCTCATAAAGTACAGAACAGGTTAATTAAGGTTT
This sequence comes from Teinopalpus imperialis, assembly GCA_029286865.1. NCBI lineage: Eukaryota > Metazoa > Arthropoda > Insecta > Lepidoptera > Papilionidae > Teinopalpus > Teinopalpus imperialis. The sequence goes on along the minus strand of JAGSMU010000001.1, from coordinate 1,057,220 downwards.
CCGCAAATAAGTGGACTATTTCTAGTTTTAAAATTATGTAATGTTGTATATCATGTATACTATTACATAAGTTAAAAACCCCGGCTCAAGGCGGGTCTACTCAGCGGGGTTGCCAATGCATCATATTATGCGTAATGTTGTGGATATATTTTTAACAACTCCTCATTGCACTGGCGGACCTTAATGATACAGTTTAAATGTTTTGCGCTAATGAGTGTGTTTTTGCACTGACGGTGTCTAATTGACACAATTGCAGTGTCACACTTGCACGGCCTTGTTTCCTGTGGAACTGTGAAGATTGACAAGTTAATGTTTTGATATTATACTAAATGTCTGTGTTTGCGTTACACGCTAAGATCTTATGAAATAGAATATTTTTTATTCGGTATTAAGGTGGGGATTATTAATCTATTATATATTATAAAATAAAATGCTGTTTGTTGATAAGCGCGCATTACTTGAGAAAGGCCGGACCGATTTAGTTATATTTTTTCTTAAATGTTTTGAGGGAAAGAAGTTCTGTTAAATTTGTTAAGAAAATTTTTCGTATACGGGAAAGACTGAAAGTTTTTTGTATGAATTGAAAACCGTATTAATTAACGATTCGAACAAACAACATGATCACAAGCAAATTAATTGAAATTCGGACAGGACAACGTCTGTTCAGGTCCGCTAGTATGAAATGAATAAAAATAACATGTAAACGTCTACTTGAAAGATATATACTTGATAGGTATATAAGGTTATGTAGATTAAATGATAATATTTAAGAAACAAATCAACGCGTATTATGAAATTTTTGTTTTGTAATAGGTTCCATAATACATCATTATTCAGATGTCCGAGGTAGAAAACTGAAATAAAAATTTCATTACATTCATTATAAAGATATCATACATTCATAAAAATGTTAAAGTTCAGCTGATGGTAAGTGCCGACCACCAGCCCGTAAACAGCTCCATCCATCCGCCAGATAACTATGCATTCCATCCGACTGATCTTAGGGGTGGCTGTAAATGTCATGGGCCACAGTTACAACAAAACTGGACTGTGTGCTCATTTGTCACCCTTACAAAGAATGCGTTTATTTGTTTCGTTTAGCAAATATTATTAAGTAAAAATTAGGAATAAGAAAATACACGTTTGAAAACTAAATTTCTTGTCAGTTTCCTATCATATTTTTTGCAAATGAAGATTTAGCACTACATAACAAAATAAATCTGAAAATCAACTGGTTACCGGTGTTATTTAGTTGAAGGCGAAGGCAAACAAAAGGAAGTCAAAAGGTAAAACGTACATATTTCAACTAGTATTCTAGTAGTTGTTTTGTGCGAGTAGATTATATCGAAATGTTACCGTCCCTAGCGAAATAGCTTACGTATCACATCATCTTAAGATCCACAAACCGGAACGTCGGTATCACACCGTCCTATTCCAGTTATCTCGAATATAATCTGTCATGTTTACCGACGTAATTTTTCCACGGATGATACTGCGCATCTTACGGACACGTAGGAAGGTTGGAACTCTCGTGTTCGTGATACAGCGATTTACTCGGTTATTACATGCGGTTTATTATTGCTGAGCCGCTTTGATGGCGTGCACGTGGAAACAGTTTAGGAATTCTGCTATTTGGTGGACGGACGTGAGCACACATAGGAACGTTCCTCATTAACGCACGAAACCGAGTTGTAACTAGTGATGCCAACGTTTTTTTATAAGTAATTAAGTGTATCTGATGTCGGAGATGTTAAGAGAACAGTCAAGATGAATAAGAATTTTTAGAGTTTTATCAAACTAAAACAATACGCATATGGTCATGAAATTATTGTATGGTTGATATTATGAAATTATTCAAACGTCTGGAAGCCGGTGGATGTTGATTTGAGAGGTCACATTGAATTCATATATACATACAAGTCAAACTAATAAGTGTGTAAAAGAGTAATATTTGTTTTAATTTTGAATACAATATTTTTTATGCTTTTTGGGGTATATAAAATTTTTTCGTTGTTTTTAAAATAACTATCTGTGAAATATCTATCTCTGATGATTACTTTATTCATATATTACGCTTTCAGTTACGCTGAAAATATAAAAGGAAATTACTTCAAAATCCTGTACAAATGGAATTATATGTCCAGTAGTAATTGTATTTGTTTTATTGAGATGTGTTGTGTGTACTGGTTGTCAGTGACCTGATCACTATCATCATCAAACCTATCAATAGTCCACTGCTTAACAGGAGCCTTCTCATTGTGCACTAATTGTATTTTTTTTAAAGATTTTTAGCAATGCTATTAACATTACTAATATTCCGGTTAACCAGGACAACTAAACTGAAAATGCTTGTACTAGGAGATGGTTCACGACGAACCTACGACCTGAGTTTCGCACCCATTGACTGGGATAAAATGCTCAGTTAGCTGTTATTGGGTCCCGCCGGATTCTTACACTATATTTTGTAAAGGCACGGTCCAATCCCGTCCCGTCGAGCCAACCCATTCACGTCCGGATTAGAAGCTAGCTGCAACATAGCTCTATCACCGTCACCTTTCTGAACCCACGATGAAACTAGAGGAAGAAAAAGATCCTTAATTTTATATTATTATTCAAATTTAACAGGAATTCAGTAAAGTTGTTACGTAACACACAGCTTCCGTTAGCTACTGTAGGCCAAGGCTTTCATTTAAATTTATCTCGAATATTAAAATCTTGCATATTTGTTCAGTACATCCTCTAAGGCATCGTTTCTCAACCTGGGATTCACGTTTCTCCTTAAAGGAGGTCGCAATCTATCAGATCTGACAGAAGATTCGTTTATTTAAGAAATGAATTGTAATGTAATATCAACATGAATAAATTAACTCGTTTGTTTTATTTAAATAAACTATTAATTTAAATGTTATAATTTTATAGCGATAGCAGAGCTGTCTTTTTCGTGGGTCGCGACACAAGAATGGTTGAGAAACAGTGCACTACGAGCACCCGAAGCTCCGAACTAAATTCTACGTCGGCATGTACGTGTGTGAGATGGAGCGATAATCCACATATTTATTTATCCCCCGGCACTTAATTAGGGCCGGGCTTAACCCGTCGCGGTAATGCTGACATATTCGGTGATATTTATTTACGGCTTAGGAATTCCTACGGCTGCGTCAAGTCGTGGGGCTTTGGGACACCAAACCTAGGCGTGTTCGCGCACGATTTGTTGGTGTTGAGGCTTTGGTGACGGCTGAATGTGTTTTCACGGGTTCGATCGCGTTGGTAGTGTATTGACTTGGAATTTTTATGGTTATAAGCCGCGCGTGCATAATATAATTTTGGTCGGAAATATGATAAATGTTTTGTTACAGGTTTTGTTTCTTAAATTTTTTCTAACGGTTTTTGTCAAAAGTACATTAATTTTGAATTTTCGATGTTCCGATTGACGGTGGTACAGTTAAGGTACAGCTGATTCCTCGCTGCAGCATGTATGACTCGACACAGCCAAGGAATTACCACTTGTTCACGGAATGCCAACGTGAAATAGTATCATAAAGTTGATGTTTCATATGTTCAGTGTAGGGACCCAATTGCAGGTAAAGAGACATTCTATCTTAGTCGTCAAGGGAGTTCGGAGGTAGATGTTGAAAGCCGCAGTCACCATTTACCATCAGCTCAACTGTGTGCTAGTTGATGTAATAAAAAAAACCCGTGTGTGTACTTATGTGCGCGCATTGGAAGTTATATATTACTACTATTAACCTAGTATTAAGGATGGATATTTCATTAAACATAGATGTTCTATTTAATTTTCGTAAAGGGTGAACTTAATACAAATATACGTCGGTGAGCCAACACCAAAAGTATTATTAAAAAAAAATATTGTTATTATATCCTATCATGACATATTTATTTAAACATAATTAGATACAAAATCACAATGCTGTGATATTTCTTAGGAATAATATATTTTATTATCATTAATTTGTTTTCCCGTCATCTCTATGCGTCTACTCTACTCTATCAGTTATGTGAAGCTCTTTCTTTGCACAGGCCGACATATTTATGGTGTTTTTGCAGGACTTTTTAAACAGACATGTTTAAGAAAAAACATGTCTGTTTAAAAAGTCCAAGGTCCAAGGCAATTACGAAGGATTTAAATTGCGAGCGGACATCGACGTGTCGATTTGGGGTGAGGTGGCGAGACGAAAGTGTGCAGTTTTTTTCCACAACATCAGAATCGCTTGCAATTTTTTCGTACGTGCGAAATGTTTTGCCGTCTCTAATTGCAGTCCATATTGCATCGATCAACCCGACAAAATGACCACACATCTCTCGAGCCACTATCCACGGTAGTAGGTTAACATTGGCTTAGGCTTTCCCTCCTTTAAATGGTAAGACGCATATTAATTGGTACGACGTAGCCGTTTGAACGTCCATATACGACGACTTTACTAGCTTGATTTGGATCCGTATTAGGAGTTTGCGTAGTCGGTGAACGTTTATGGTGTTTGGAAACGTTGCACATTTGGATGGCTTCAAAGGAGAATGTCGGAGGGTGTGTTTGGGTCGGTTAACGCGACGGGAACACATCGTTTTTTGTTTGACGCGTTGCAAACGAAACGATGGCCGGCTCGGCGCCGCGCGGCCGCCTTCGTTCCTCTTTTTACCTCCGTCCGCGTCCAATTTTATTATTTTTATTTAACACCTGCGCCCCGTAATCTGTATTCGACGATCTTTCGAACGCTTAACTCTTTTTGGGCTTGTTTTCCCGTCGGACCGCGCTCGATTTATGGCGGCGTGGTTTTGTTCGGAGTAAGTGTCGTTTAATTTTTCACTGGCGGCGCGTTGACAATCGATTATGATCGCCCTCGATTAGATACCCGCGTGGCTCACAGCTTTATTTACTGCCAGCTCTAGTGCGGCTTCAATACACTCCTCACAGTATTTTTGGGTATGTAAAGCATCTCATTTTGATGGGAAATTATGTCTATTGTATTCATTTGACTTTTTTGTTGATTTCTTTGTCCGACATCAAGGGCTACATAAAATCTATTGTAAATATAAAATATAGATGAAAGTGTATGTTTGTCATACATCTTCAGTTATCAGGAATGCTGTTTGATTGTGCCTCCATCAAAATAGTTCGTTATTGACAGTAATTTGCAAGCAGAATCACAGTTTTGTTTAACGGACGCCCGGGGGAGTGCTTAGAGTATTTATCTGCTGCAGGCTTTGATTCCCAGCTGAGCAACAATATTTCTGTTAAAAAAAATCTTGGTTTTCTGGTCGGGATGTAATATGTGTCCTTTACACTGCATCTGAACCGATTATGACAAGAGAATGGAATGACGAGTTAGTGGTTTTTATGTATGCGAACACTTTATCAGCTCGGTGGTGAAGGAAATCATAGTGAAACAGATAAAGACAGTAAAAGAAACAAACCCGCATCTACAGCGGAGCCGCTTGGCGGACTATACTCTCACCCTCTCTAGGCTCTCAAGCTAATGCCCAGCAGTGCTATTTCTATATATAGGCTGATACTTTACGGCACTTTAATATATTCTATATTAAACTTATATCTCCAATTATAACATCTGGTAATAATTAGATTAGATATCGCCGTGTTTGAAATCAGATATTATCGTTTAATACTGTACAAATATTTCGTCCATTAATTTCAATGTTTACCATCGAGTCTTGATTGTCTGCTTTCATCTAAATAAACACGGTTCCTGTTAGCAACGCCGACGGCCGTAAAGTTAATGTAATTTTTGTATTCAATACAATTTTATGATCGTTTTACAGCTTCGCGTTTTCGCTCGTTAATTACGAGTTTTATGCGATCCGTGCGAGAGGGAGTGCGAGCTCCATATTTATTCCTAACTTATGGAAGGTTGCTGGAGGAAAGTTATGTCGGGCAGCTAAATATAATAATACAGGAGGGTAGAGAGAAAGAGAAAGTGATGTTTTACTGTCTATTGGAGTAGGCTTTAGAAATATTAAAACTAATAAATAAAAAAAGTGTTTGATTATTCTGATGCAAGTTAAAACCGGTTAGATTTTTTAAAATTAAAATAGAAAAAATGTAAAAAAAAAAATTCTTTCAAAAATCGATATCTGCACACAATTTTTTATAATAATATAAAGTTTGGCACAACGAATATACAGTTCACCTAATCAGAGGACAGAGATGGAAGGCCTCGTGACCTGTAATGGGATTCCCGGATCCCGACACTCGCCATAAATCCCCATTATACTACTATTTTACGTTAGTCTTTCCTTCCCTGGTCGTGTCCAAACCTCTTGCAGCTAGAATGTGGTCCTAGCAGTGTTACATGTGATCGTTTTTCATACACGATAGGAAGCATGATTACAGAGGATGAGCAGAACTAAACTGCGGTTAGTACCGGCTCTTTATAACGTGTTTAAGGCTTCACAGGGTTACAAAAGAGGTAGGTACATACGATAACAAAAACAATCAAGTCTTGAATGAATTCCGTAAAGGAATCTGAATGTTTGAGAAATATATAAACAAACATGAGACTATTCCATGAAAATTTTGGGTACCTTCCGGGATCTTCAAGTGTAGTGGTTACACCTTTCTTAAAAACCGGTAGCGCATCTGTGACTCCTTTGGTGTTGCGGAAGTTCGTAAACGTCGGTGATCCCTTACCATAAGGTGGGAGCTGCTTGCTCGTTGGTTTATTCTATATATAAAAAAATATATATTACATTACAAGTCCGGTCAATCCGAATTGAGGTCGCGTAGTCCACCATGTTGTTATACTATCTCTATTTTTTTTGTGTGAGTCCAGAGACCTTTACAACTTTATCTAATTAGACTCGCGAGCGGGAGGCCCGCTGAGTAGGGAATACTCTCTTTAAAGAATGGCTCTATGCTCACTAGTGGGGTCTAATTCGCTGAAAAAAAAAAAACTTTTTTTAATAAAAATATAAGGCGTTTTGTGAGGAAATATGTGTGAGTAGTTTTTTGTTCTATTTTAATGAAGTCTCAGTAAGTTTTGGATAGTGTGGCAGTACCCTTATAAACTGTTGTCACCTTGAGGTACTTTGACAGTTAAATTGTCTTTTTTGTATTTAAAATTGACATTACCCAACTTTGATGTAAGTTATTGGACGGCCGCGAACGGGCCGCGTTTACGATTAGAATTCCTTTGTTCGAAACTTGTTGTTTGAGAATAATCGACAACTTGTGCTTGGTTATATTTATATATATTATATACATATTGAGTGTTCGTGTCGGTGGAGATCAGCTCGCATTGAACATTTGTAAGTGAAGTTGGTACGTTTTTGTTTTTTATTGTATCGAGTGAGAAACGATTCACGCCTTGTAGAGCCACGTTGCAGTTTATTTACTACTCAGGAGTGACAAGGCATTTGCATGACTCCTTATAGAGTATGAATGTGACGGCCGCAGTAATCACTTACCCATAGAATGAACTGCGTGCTCGTTTGTCAGCTTCAATGTAATAAAACACAATCATCACACGGTTAGTAGAGTGCATCACAGCGCGTGGAGTGAGGGTCACGGGGCAGAGATTATTGCCGCGAGTACAGTGCGCTGCGCCGGCGCCGATCTGACCCTCCCACTCTTATCTCCCACTACGTTCAAATACTAAATCCCTCAACCTTGATAATAACACGTGCAATTTTGCATTTTCGATTAAGAGTTCCAAATGACAGAATTTTAACAGCGGTTATTTCGACTTGACCGGGGTAGGACGGCGCTTTCCAAGATTGCCAAGAGTAGAAGAAACTAAAGACGTTGCTTTTGTGTTTATTTTTTTCAAGCTGACAAACGAGCACACAGTTCACCTGATGATATGTGATTCCTTTGGTCCACGGCACTCATAATCATTCTCAATAAGGAATCATAATGCAGATTCCTTGTCATCCCTGAGGACTAAGGTGAAATGTCTCGATTTGAACAGTGGTCGAGCTTCGTTGCCACTTAGTTTGTAGCACCCTCATAGAATACCAGCGTAAAACAGCAACTTAATGCTGCTGTGTTTGGTACGGTGAGTGTAGGCAACCGGAGAGCCAATTACTAATACCAAGGCATTCCCTCTCAGCTTTCACAACGCATGTGTACATATTGAAACTTTGTTGAAAATGTAGATTTCAAAGGCCGCTTCACACTATCAGATGGATTATATGCGGTTTTTCCACTCATATATATATTTTTATACATATATATATATGTATATATATATATATATATATACTTATATATTTATTTATATACTTATATATTTATTTATATATATTTATATATTTTAATACTTATTACATTGTTTGTTTCGTTACAGGTACGTAACGTCTTCATTACATAAGTGAAACACTTTTCCGTGTCATTTGTGAGTACTTCTTCATGCCTATATACGTTTTTGATTTAGGTTTTGGTTTTTAATAACAGATGCAGTTTAGAACAACATAAAGCTTAACTTCCAGTGAAACTTGGACGTTCTTACATCGCAATCGCCTCTCTTAAACATCATCGTCATCATCGTAACTCTGTCAATGAAATAATAACCTAAGGTCACTTTTTTGTCTGGTAGGTGACCCGTCGACCTATCTTCCCCTTAAGTTAGACGAGACACTCTGGATAATATCCTATTCAATCGGCTCGCCATGCATATACATACTTCTTACACTTCGATGCATTCTTGTGGTTTCATATTGTATAAAAACTTGTGAGATTATAGAATTCCACGTTTTCAATTTACATTTGAAGATCATTATACCAGTCTATGGATATTTTTTCTCTGTATTTCTACGATAGCGAATCACCTTTCTTCAAATTATTTGTCTGGTATATAATCCAGGATTTTTCCTGAAAATTAGGTGACATTTTATATAGCATCTTTACTTAATGATATTATCAACAATCGATAGAAAAATATAATAAAACTTCGTGTGCGTTGTAAACAAATTTTAATCTCTGTCCTGATCGTACGCTGTTTAAGCACAGCGGCTGGAATTAATCCGAACAACTTCTTAAAACACTCCCCGTGGTACATACAGTACAAAATGCCAAAACGATCGAAGAGTATCTGATAGAGAAAAAGAAGTTAATAATCGTAAATTATATTCAACATGCATTAACGATGACTTTTAACTTACCACACCAAAAGCAAAAAACGGACGTGTTAAAAACCGCCTAAATGTTAATCCGCTAAGTTAATTAATTCTGGGAAGGCGGGTTTGCACACAGTCGGCTTGTGCGACCTTGCGTTGCGGTTATCTCGCACGTTTTTATTTTAACAGCTCGTTTGTACCTGCCGCGGGCTTCTGGATACTGCGACGATGTAATCGATATCTGACGCTTGTGTTTATTTTAAGATTAAGAAGAGATCGAGGAGTAAAGTAATAGCAAACATCCTAATATATCCCACTGCATAAGGCTCTGCTTTATACAGGCCGTTATTCCATATTCCACGCGGCTCCAAAGCCAATTGGCGGACTTCACATTTACTTAGTAATATTTTTGTTTTAAATATTTCTTAGATATGCAGGGCCACTTGCCACCGCAAGTTAGGCTAACGAAGTTAGGTCCGTAAGTTAATTATGATGATGGAGGGGAAGTTGTATCAATACTTACAAAAAAGTAGTGAATATTTTTTTATTCTTTATATATATATATATTTTTTATATATATATATATATATATATATATATATAAATATATATACATGTGTATATATATATATTATATAAAAAAACGAACACGTATTTCCGCCTGCTTCCTTTGTGATCATTTCTTCGTTTCTTAAAAAATTTAAATAAGTTTCTAGTTGTTATGCATTGTTGGAGGGCTAAGACAACGGTTATATTTTTAAAATAATCTCTAAATAAAAAAAGTTTCATAAAGCTTTTTTTGTTTTTAAGGCATTTTTGTAGAAAAAATCTCAAAATGATATTGAAATAATATCGTTTTTCGTCTCGCTGTTTTAATATTGATAAATAATCAGTGTTTTATCGTTTTTATAAATCAGAAGCAAAAATGGGATTTAAATAGATACTTTTTTTTTAAAAAAAATTGATGTTGCATTTTTGACTTATTTTGATAAAAGCTAAGAAACACGATAATTGATCACTTTTGCATAAACCATATGGGGGTTAAAATTATCGCAAATAGTCACCCCTATCACCTCCTAACGGGAATACGTCGAATTACCAATAACCCTGCATATATATAAATCCCACTGGTAACATAGACCTGCCCTCTAGGGAGGGTGCTAGACGGTAAGCAACAGGCGCCGCTGCAGATTTGCGGCCTCTTCACATGTCTTCGAAATATTTGTTTTTTATTTCTTTTTGATCTCGCGGAATCAGTTTTTTCCATGATTAATTTAATCAACGTTTACAAAATCACTTCGTATTGGTCTAATGGTTTCAAATCATCGTATTAAACAGTATTCCCGATTCCGTTCGTCCATTTAGATAAACGGAAGGCTACTGTTAAATTATAAAATTACACGAGATGGAAAGAAATCGGGTCCCAGACGGCTCGCCCCTCGGTCGGGCGACCTGAGACGTAATCTGTTTGCTAGGGTAACCACGAACTTTAATTTATGCGGAATTTTTTATTCTGACTCTGTTCTTCTGTTATTTATTTTAAACATGGCACCTCAGTGTCTAAGCGCTCGCTTTTAAATCAAAGTATGCGAGCAAACTGAGTTCGAATCCCGATGCTGGCACCAATGTATTTGTTAATCGGAATTTTATTTGGAAAACATAAAAATAAAAAGTGCGTGAAGTCAGCCAAATCGCAGTGGATCGGCGTGGTGGTGGACGCCAGGACGAGAGGATGCCAGTGCCCAGCAGTGGGATTTACATTTATTAATCTTTTATGTACACATTGTATTTATCCTAGAAAACTATGATAAGAGAAATATGTACGGGCAAAAAAAAAGGCGCAGCTTATTTTAACAATAAAAATCTCTCACAGTTAAATACAGGACTATATTTATTTACAAGCACATGCACGAACATATATAATTATGTAGGCTCTTATTTTATTTTTAATTTTTTTCGCGAATTTAATTCTCTACCAGCGGCGTGGAGAGAATAGTTACGTATTTTTTTTAATATTTTACTTTTATCTCAAACCAACTGCACCTATCGACTTCTCGCAATATTGCATAGGTTGTTTTTTTTATTTTTTTCAGTTTGCATGATGCGTATGTTCTTCGATTTTGTGTACAAAAAGTAATTATTACAGGCGTACAAAAAATTAGGAAAGGAAAAATTTTAAATTATATAAAAAATAACATGTCACAAAGGAAGAGATTGCTAACAATAAGCTATTCCACTTAGGGCCCAATGCTGCATCTAAGTTCGTCTACTACACTGTGTCAATCATTACGAGATTGTTGCGCATTCCTTTGTCGCGAATTTCGCCTTATTTCATGTGGATTTTAATATTTACATGAATACTATATATAATATGTATGGTCGACTTTTTACTTTCATATGAGGTTACAACTGTTTATTTCTTTGTATGACACAACAAAATCTGTGACACTACAAATTTTTCCTTAAAATTTTTTAAATATTTTCAAGTCCTGAGTTTATTTATAATCGACTTTGCGACCCTTGTCACGGAGAACTGCGTACACGGGATAAAAGATTGAATTATCTTCGGAATGAATTCCAACTAACAATTTGTAATGCGATTGGCTTATTCCGCTTATTGGAGTCAATTGATACAATGCTCGAAGAGTACGTGGTCCTACTGCGTATGCGTTACTAGGTGTTCCTAATTCTTACAGAAAATTTAAAGGTTTTTTGTTGTATAACGTCGACCGGACGACAGATATGCAACTCAACGACGATGCAATTATTGGTTGGTAATGGAGAGTATAGAATCATGTTTTCATGAAACCACTGTACTTACTAGCTAGATCATACCTTGCATCATTTGGCAGTAAAGACTTAGAACATACCACAAATATTTCGAAAGAAAAAATTATAAGCAATAAACGTGTTTAATGTTTTTAATTATAAACGTCGGCGTTATTTATGGTTATCGATAAATTTAAACACGTAAACACAATGCGTCCAGCCCTTGTCTACCTGAGGTATTCATTATCCCAACACAGTGGTCGGTGTTCGGAGCCCGTACGGATACGTATTATAAAATAAAATCTCACACTAAAAAAGTCCTACATGTGGCGCCTGCTTCGAACCTTCGGCAATTATTCATTTTAACACCTTACTTGCTTTATTTTCTAGGTGTTAAGATTCATTTTTGTTTATCTCGGATGCCAGGTATATTTGGTATTGCTTATAAATCAAATTCGACTCACTGTGGCATATGAACGCCTGTTCTGAATCAGAGAAGACAACATAAAGTATAAATATGTCTTGTGAAAAATTGCCAACATATTTTTTTTTCATTTGATTTAATCTATAATAGGTATACTTTGAGAGCCGTGGTAGCTCAGTGTCTGAGCACTCGCTTTTAATGTCACGGTACGGCAGCAAACCGAGTTTATTTTAAGTGATTTACCGCGTGCTCGGCGGTTAAGGAACACATCGTGAGGAAACCTGCATATCTAAGAAAAATAAATATTCAAAACTTGGGAATTCCCCTAATCCGTAGTGAGGCCACACGGTGGACGTCGTGAATGCTCAGCTGTCGTATTTATATGTATATATAACTATATATCTTAACTGTAACTTTTTTTTATACTTTGATTTAAAATCTTTCCATACAATACTTCAAATCTTTATCTTGTATCAGTTGAATCTTTTATAAGAAGTAAGTAAATCAATCATATATCTTTACAAAATATCGTTATTAAGTTTTTAATAGTCTTTTAATATTTTTTTTTATTAAATATTAGGATGACAAACAATTTCGGAATGTACATGTACCTATCTAATCTCAAGGGAAAGTAAACACACCGGTTTCTTTCGTTCACACTGGGATTCTGATAAAGCGTGGTCCTTCTCGATCGAACAGTGCGTGCTACAGCTAGTTTATAACTGCGACGTCACTTACTAACTTTAACATAAAGTGGGCAAACGCTTTCACAGTTCTGGTAGTGAGTGTGGAGTGCTAGATGACATCTATATCAATCCTCAACTAAGATGCCTACACTCATCATATGCAACACAACAGGGTTTATGATGCTATTTCATTTTTTTTTAAATTATATTGAGAGTTACCAACGAGCACACAGTTCATTTGATGGCAAGTGGTTCCTGCGGTCCTTGACATCTACATTCATCCTTGACAAAGTATCATAATGCAGATGCGTTGTCACCCTGGAGGAATTAGATCTAATGCCTCGTCACCAGTAATACAGGTCTCCGGACCCCTACACTCAACAGACGAAACACAGCAGCATTATGCTGCTATTTTAGGCGGGTATTATATGAGGGCGTGGTCCTACCCCGCTCGAGCTGACGGATTCATTCTGCAGCTAGAAACAAATTGCAGTGTAGCTCTACCACGGTCACACTGTTATGCTGGTGTTCTATGAGGGAGTGATCTTCCCATTTTGAACCAAATGTTGAATGTTACATCTAGAAACTAGCTAATCATGGCTTATTATACCACTATTGAAATTTGTTACTGGTGACGAGGGATTCGATACCTAGCGAGGATGAGTGCCAGTGTCGTGGACCGTCAGCTGAACTATGTGCTCATGTGTCCCTCTCAGTACAATAAGGAAAAACCCAAAGGTCTTTGGTTTCGACCACATATCAAAATGCACTGGGCACGCTTGAAAAGCGTCCTCTTTCTAAGGTCGAGTCGATATGTCGATCGATGTCCTTCTGGTCCATTTTGACCACGGCGATATATTATATCTATTGCCGGTTGGCATCCACTGCGCACAATGTTTATATAGTAATGCCGTTTTTTTTTCCGGGCTGATGGCCTCTGTTAGACCGAGGGCTTTTAGAGTTTCACCGGGTTGAGAGGTGACTGGTTACCCATATATAGAGGTCTTGACTGAGAGGCACTCAGTCGAGACCTCTATATATGGGTAACCAGCACAAGGGCTCCCGAGAGGTAGCCTCGGCTTGGACCGTTACCCCGTTTCGCGAGAGCGTCTGACTCGAGGGTGCCCGAGAGGACCGAACCTCGGCTCGGTCAGTTGCTTCTGACAGAGGATTATCTAAATTAATATCGCTTGTATTATTAGCTATCTGAAGTAATGCCGTAAGCATTAGCGTAAACACATAGGAACTCTTTCTTCTATTCTGATATAATGTATGTGCAATAAGATCGGAGGATGGTTCAGATGCAGCATCAGAGACACGTCACACCCAGAGCCGAACACCAACAATTTGTAATACACAAGTATTGTTCCTCGGCTGGGAATCGAACCCAGGACTCGCGATGCGGCAATTACTAACCAAGCCGCCTTCCGTGCCGTTACTACGTTCGTACTTTTCAATGTCTAGGTTAATATATTGTTATAAAAAATCTTGACAACGGTCTGACTTCTAATTAATATCATTCGTCCAATCGTTAATGCCTCTTCGGCAGTGGCGGTCTTATCAAAGGTAACTCTTTTTTACACTCGTAATAAAACCCGGATTTTGTACAAAACCTATTCATTATGCAAAATGTTAAGAAGCATGGGTTATTAGAGAGGCGCCGTGTAGACATCGATTAATATTTATCGATATATCGACATGCCACTGTTTATTGATACTTTGTCTTTCAGGGGTGATCAACTAAACGTTAGAGGCCGCAAAATTATAGTTTTGTGAATTTTTAATAAACACAAAAATTCTAAGAATGCAATTGAGAAGTACTGTTGCCCCGTTATTATGGGTAGGCATCACTTGCACTTCGTTACCTACCAGACTAGTACGGTTGCGGTTGGAATTTTCTTTTTATAAAAATAATTATAAATTCTAAAAGTATATAAAATCATTTTTATGTTTTTAATAATCAATAATTAACTAAATCCCGTAAAGATTTTGGTATTTACAACGATTTCTACGAGACAAGCTCCTTATTATTAATTTCATCATTTTTTAAGGAAGTAGTAATTGTGGTAGGCCTTACAATGCAGTATGTTTCTAGCTGCAGAATGAATGAGTCAACTCTATCGGGGTAGGACCACGCCCGCACAGAATACCAACGTAAAATAGCAGCATAACGCTGCTGTGTTTCGTCTGGTGAGTGCAGGCTTCCGGGGACCTTACTGATAACGAGGCATTCCATCTCAGGCCTCAAGGGTAACAATGCATCTGCATTATGATTCTTTTTGTAAGGATGAATGTAGATGTCATGGGCCGCAGGAATCACTTGCCATTTGAACAGGTGAACTGTGCGCTCTTTTGTTATTCCCCAATGTACTAAAAAAAAAGTGCAAAAGTTATTTTCGTATGTAGAAGAAAATGATTAATTTTAGGGACATGTTAATAGTCTACACGGACCACGGATTGGTGTCCCCTGCTGCAGTCAATCGTAAATAGTAAACACGTCGATGTTATGTTATGGTAATGTTGAAAACAATCTCTTTATATTTAACTAAATAATCAATTATGTGTTTTAGTGACTTTTTCGTTTTGTATACAAGCCGTATGTTTAGCACCAAATACCGTTAACCTTGTCATTGTTTTATTATTTAATTGTATATTATTCACTCATACACTGTTGTATATTGCTTTTTTTTTACGAGCCTTTTTTTTATAAAATTAACGATGGCAAATGTGCACACAGTTCATCTGATCTGTCAGATTACCAGGCCCTTGACTAGATAATGTGTTTAATTTTACAAGAAAAAAGATATAAATAACACAAAAACATTTAGAAAAATGTGTGCGTCTAATAGTGTGATGAATAAATCTATATATAGTGTATGTACGTGATGCATAAGTGTTTGTTGTTATTTTTGAGTATTAAAACCGGCTGTAGAGTTTTTTTTTCTGTTGTGTTCTAAAAATTTAACAAGGTCGTCTAAAGGCGGCGTCACTCGCTTAATGACAATGCCGGCCTATTTATACGTAAATGAATATTTTCCACGTGCGTTTTTATTTTCTTTTCAAACGTCTTGATTATATATCATATTATAGATATATATATATACATATATATATATATACATATATATATACATATATACATATATATCTATATATATAGATATATATATATAGATATATATAGTTATGACGATTATGATATTATATTCTGCAACCTATATTTATATTGGAGCAAAACTTAGATGTTCTTTAAACACAAAGATATAACTGGTAAGTAGAACAAACGCCACTGTGATGTAGATAAGGTGACTGAATGAGCGCGTGGTTCCCCGGAGCAAGCCAATGCTCTGGGATTGTGAAACGAGCATGTGTTCACCCGATGGTGGGTGACTCCTGCGGCCCAGGACACTCGATTTATCTCCAATAAGGATTCGCAATGCAGATGCGTTGACCAACAAGAAATAAGGATCTCCAGATTTATACACTCACCAGACGAAATAGCAGCGTTATCCTACTATTTTGCGGTGATGTTCTGTGAGGGCGTGGTCTAGCACTATTAAAACACGCTTGTGATTATGACACCCAAATCCATCATTGAATTCTAGGAATTTATTTAACATAATAAATATGATATATCAGGAAGTCAAAGATTCCTCTTTATATTGTATGCAGCAGTTTTTTAATTTAAAATATTACGGTTTTTATCTCGTTTATTTGTAATATTTTTGTAGTTTCGAGTTCTTTACAGCATTCAGGGTCGCGGGAAGGACTTCGGGTGTTTGACGTCGTAACGTCAAAGGTAACCCGAACTACCGTCAGTTTATAATTATTTGTTTTTGGTCAGGTGAACGCAGAAGGAGCTCACAATACTTTGAGGTCTTGCTTTGGCATGCCTCCCCCAGTCATCTGCTTTATTGAAATTGTATTATAACCATTCTTGTTAGGAATTGTTGTTCTCTTATAAAGATTTGTGCAAACACACCTGGTGCAATGCTGGGGCAAATCTTAGGTGGGTCACCGATATTCTTAGTTTGTCGATGTGTCAAATCTATATGTTATTTTACGCGAGTCTTAATATATCTCTTTGTTTGCTCTATGTACTCGTAATAAAGACCGTTCACTCTCGAAGCGTTGAAATAAAAAAAAAATCGCTAAAATGCATATAAATTATTTTTACTCAATGCGGTATTATATTTGAAATCATTAAAAAAAAAAACTAAAACCTTTTTTCTGTTTAGTTAAAATGTTAAACTTTAAAAATTACGTACACGATTCTATAAACCAACCTCTGTAATACACCGGTTGTCTTCATTCAACCGAAGCAGTACGGATAAAAAAAAACAAAACACGGATAGGTTGTCTCGAGCTTTGGATTCGGTCCATTGTTCACTCACGTACACTTGATTGACATCGCAGCTGCTCCGTAACATCTCCACAAAAGGGTCGGACAGCGATGCCCTTCTCGTAAATAATACCCTCTCGTCTTAGAAACGTTTCTACATAACGAGTGTAGTATATCTGATATTTGTATGTTATGTTATAGTGTTCGCAGGCCCCGTGGCGTTGCTTTTGTGTTTGATAGCCAGTCGAAAAGGGATATTTTTATCCATCACAAATAGTTGGTCAGGGTGTGATGTATGAACTCATGCACATGCGTGACAAGACTAGGGGAGGCGACGACGGGAGGCACTATTATATCTTGCATAATCGTCATGTGGTAAGAATCAAGGTTTCACCGTGATTGGAATCCACTACGGAGACATTTTTCATCATTGCTTTTAGTATTTTTTACTGAAGTAATGATGACAAACAGTCACATCCATTCTTATGAACTTTTATCTATTATTCTAGATTCATAGATATCGCCTTCTAAGAGTTGTAAAGTCAAATACGTGTCCCAAAGTACTGAAATTGTACCGGCTATAGTAAATATATATTAGATAGTATAAGAACCCTTCATGGCGAAAGAAGATATCGTTAGATATCGTTAAAAAGAAAACGCCAATCTGCAGTGAAAGAGCCGCATGGGCGGAATGGACCAACTTCCTCTCTAGATAGCAGGCGGTGGCTGTTTCTTTACTTTTAGTAATTACATCTTATTTCTGTTTACAATGTGTATATGCATCCATACTAGTATCCAGGATGGGTTATCCGTATCTGACCATACTTACCGGTCAATTGAAAAGACATTCCTCAACCATATTTAATTTTAAAAAAATCTTACTAATGATGCACGTCTTAGTGTGGGTCGTTTTTTGTGGCGCGCAGTGCAATATTATAGTCGGGAGGTTCGTGCAATATGAAATTTCAACACGTATAACTGTCTGACAGTTCATATTCATAAGAATCAAACGTAATAAATGATTCCTCTGACTGCATTCGACGCTTATGTTTATTTTTTGTAAGGATATTTACAAATCGATTGAAGGTATAAATATATACTTTTTAAAGAATACCAACAAAAGTATTAACATTATATGGTTTGATTAATAATAAAATAATTTAAAAAAACATGATAACAATTTTGCCAGATATGACGTTTGAATAATGTAATAATAATACTTTTTTTTCACGTGATGTCAAGTGATTCCTGCGGCCCATGACATTTACATTCATCATTCACAAGGAATCATAATGCAGATGCGTTGTCATCCTTGAGGACTATGATGGAATGCCTGATCACAACGCGTGGTCCTGACCCGGTAGGGCTGACCCATTCATTCTGCAGTTACAAACAAAATGCAGTGTAATATTGTAAATAGTCCCTTATTCGAAATGATTATTAAAACTTACGACAATCTTTATAAAATATTAAAAAAATTATCTTATGCCGTAGTCTATAAGGGGTGACAATGCAATTTGAATACTTGCGAACGGTGGTAGGTTTTTATAATAATAATAATTTATGGGCTACAGTTCTTATTCAGTTTTTTTTACCATCAGGAGAATAATTTGCCACCCTTTGTTCAATAAAAAAAATCCTAAAGTTGTTTTTTAATGAAGTATCCGTTTCCGTGGACATTTGTCTAACCCTATCTGCTATTTCTAGTCCAAGAATAATTCAAGCCACCCACACAAGATGCCAAGGAAATCGTTTACTTAATATACCGTCATGCACTACCGCTACTTCCTATCAATTCGTGTAGCTCAGTGGTAGAGTATGGAGTACAGAGACGCTATAGCCCACTGTCCATCCCTTATGCCAACATTGATTTACAACTTGCTAAGCGCTGTGGAATCCTGCATATATAATATTAAAAAAGTAATATTTCTAAAACATGTGACACTCTCACACTCTATAGAGGTCTACGCTTAGCAGGGGGATTTACATATATAGGCCGTTACTTTAGAATGGGAGAGCCTCGGTGCAGCATGAATGGGGTGGCACGACCGCGGACCGTGCCCCCTCACATTAATAATTTAACGGGGCTGTGTCGGAGTTCATTTGATGTCTCTGTTGGGTTATGTATGCATGACAATTACCCGCCGAGCCAACGCATTCCTGTAGCAACTGCCACTTAGTTTGTAGCCTCGTTGTACTGCTCCGTCATTTGAGCTTCCGTCCACTTCACCGTCGTCGTTACAATACCGGTATTACGAATCAATATTTGTCGTGAATGGATTTCGCGGAGATGTCTATTGACGGCCCCTATTCGTAAGAACACGGCTGGCCCGTTATACACACAGTGTGGCCTCTAAGAATACAAGGCGTGTGGTAAAGGTGGCCCGTACTGTTCGGTGCTCGTGTAAACTAAATGCGAAGAAGTCGTTAGTTTTTTATTATTATTAAATTGAAAGTAACAAACGAACACACATTTAATCATCACAAATATTCATCTTTGGCAAGGAATCATAATGCAGATGCGATGTTACCCTTGAGGATTGAGATGGAATGGCTCGTTAGTCCACCAGTAATAAGTCTCCGGATCCCTACATCACCAGACGAAACACAGCAGCATTATGCTGCTATTTTACGCTGGTATTCTGTGAGGGATTGGTCCTACCCCGGTCGAGCTGACCCATACATTCTGCAGCTAGAAACAAACTGTAATGTAGCTTAACCACTGTCGTGTTTGTTTGCTTGTCTTAATTTTAAAGTGGTTACTTTGGTGGACGTGTAGGCTGGCTAACTATTTGGTAATCGTCTCCGCGGTCCATTCACAACCCACGTCTTCAACTCAAGTTGTAGATGTCCCCGTTTCCCTGAAGTTTTTGTATAAAGAAAAATTACGAAGCGTCAATAGCCTAATGATTTACGGTACGGTCTGCGAAACTTAAGGTCGTGGGTTCGAATCCACCAATAGACTATTGTCGTGAACCATCTCCTGGTGGTACCAACTTAGTTGAACCTTAAGTTAGTTTTACCGCAATGTTGGTAATGTTAAAAGCTTTGTTTATATTCTTTAAACAAAAAGAGAAGGCTACTTTATATCAAATAGGTGTGAAACTAGCAAGCAGGAATCACCGCCGATCAGAACATTGCAATAGCAGAGTAGTTGCAGGTGCGTTACACGCCTTTAAGGTGAACACTTTTTCTGAAGGTCCTTCAGTCATATCGGTTCGGAATATACCAGAAATACCGCTGGCGATATCTTATTCCTCGAAGTAGTTGCGGCGGAAAATTTCCAGCGGCTGCCAACCACCGAGATGGTGTTATTAACATTTCATACAATCCTGTTAATTACTTCAATTAAACCTAAATACTTGTGGTAGAAGTATTGAGGAGGATAGTCATTTTTTAATACCGCGAATGGAAATTTCATTGTACTTGTACCCATAGTAACCTTTTTAACTTTTCTGGTTCGTCGATAACATTACGATACGAGTGCAGGACATCATTATGCATTTGCCATAAGACCTGTGGGTGCGAGTGAGTGCACAATACGCTACGCTACGCTCTCGCGTGTTACACCCCGGCCTTCATGGAGATAGTAAACACACTATGAGTATTTGTTAATAGTGCGTATTATAAAGTAAAGTGCATATGAAGGTGAGATGTGTGATTTTAGAAATTGAATGGTTCATACGATACGGACTTCCAAAGAAATATGGAAGCGAAAATATTGAAAGAAAAATAAATTTAGGAATGTGAATTTACTACATTGAAGATTAAAAATATATTATTTAAACCTGTTTATTAGAGCTAGTATGTATATTAACTATTGTGATATAACCTATATCCTCTACAAAAAGTAGCTCCTCAGCGTAGGCGACTAAAAAACAAACGCCTTACACGTTATAAATTTAAAAATGTAAATGTGCGTTGGTTACGCTTTAATAAACGATTTCCTTGGAGCCCCGCGGAGCCCGGCGGAGGCGTCGCACAAAGCTGCCTCATTAACGGACCCCGGCACCGGCTCTAATCCTTTCGTCAGACCTCCATTGTCCCCGTAAAAAAGTTTCCAACTCGCGCGATTTAGAAAAAGTCTCACTTGTTGACTTGACGTCCGCGATGAGCGATGGTGGACACTCTGCGGTTAACACGCGAATGTTGTGTGGGAAGGTCACAACGGGCTTAAAGGAGACGAGATTTTTTTATGATTTTAGTATTTGATTTATTTAATCAAAATATTCACCAACAAAAAGTGATAGTTTGCAGTGCCAATGGTATATTTAGTTTGTGTGTCGTTTGATTTAAATCGATAAACAAATTAAAATATATGTCAGTTTAAAGTTTGATGATACATGTTTGCACGTATGACAAAACTAGTGATATAAATTAAAAACCTCTGTAAATATTTCAAGCACACGTTTTATCTGCGATCGGGTTTCGTTTGTGATTTGCCACGGGCGGACGTTTTCTATGATAGCTGGGCTTGTCCCATTTGTTCCAAGTGGGAGTCGCCGTCAGCCGGCGACAGGTACGGCCAAATTAACCATATAGATAATTGTCTTGACGTGATTTGGATTTATTGGTTAAATGCGGCGCAACTGCGCGCGACGATACCGTGAGTTGTGTGGGTGGGTGCCCGATGTAGATTTCAGAATTAATTGCTTTTTGTTTTATTAAATCGATGGTGACAAACGAGCACACAGTTAATCTGATAATAAGTGATTCCTGCAATCTACAACACCCACATTCATCCTTGTTAAGGTATCGTAATGCATAGCCGCCGTCACCCCTGACGACTAAACTAAATGCCTAGTCACCAGTAATAAGGGTCTCAGGGTCGGGTCTCCTCTACGTTCACCAGACGAAATACATCAGCGCTATATTCCTATATGATTCTGTATGCTTTAATCTTGTTGTTTAGCGGAAATACTTATCTTACAAATTTTGTTATAGATGTTTTTATATTATCATAGAGTGGCTGGATTGCAATGTGAAAGTTTAACTAGAGTAGTTTCAAAATAACTTTGTTTTGTATTTTTTTCCACAAAAAGTCCACACAAATGGAAAAAATTTTTGGTAATTATTCTTTGCATTAATTATTGCATTCAGACGTTATTTTATTGGTAAATAATATCATCTCCTATTTGTAGAGGATGTCTCATTGCAGAAGAGACCTCCGCTCACGTATCTCGGAATCGTGGTAGCAACATAGGTCACCAGTTCGTCGAAGTCGCACCGGGATGCCTGATAATGTTCCAGAAAATTTCTACGCTTCTGGCAGGAGCCGGGCTGGTTGGGATAGCAGGCCCCTCAAGGATAACGGACGGATAAAGGGTTCTATACTCGATTGAGTCATCATCTTCCATCACGTAAATAATATTTGTTAGAAATATCTTTACTCTTCAATGTAAGCCGTAATGAAGCAAAAAATTTTTAGGTCGACATCGAAAAAAGTCTGTAACTTTTCCTACAATAATGAACGTTATATTGTGCAAACTAATTTAGTAAAGGTTCGCAGTGGACACTAATGATCTTGCTATGTATATAAAACTACATTTAACTGGATGATTGCATGCGGTGAGTAAACATGTGTACTTATAAGGCCTCCTGCAAATGGGCCACTCGCGACCGCCACTAGTTGCCAGTGTCGGCCATTTTTATACAGTTTTTATTCAATTTGCTGGATGCTGTCGACCTGTGGCGGCCACCCGCTAGCATGATGGTTGCGATACGATGCGGCCGTGGCCGCAACTAACACGGACTTTGATCGATTATCAAAACCCGAGTTATATTTGACTGTACTTGTTAAAATTGGACGTATCCAATAACGACTATGTCAGGGAAAGTTACGTCGTTTTATATGAACAGTAGCCGGATTGAACCTTCAGTCTAGAATCCGGTGTAGCGGGATTAGCAGACATTGAGTTTTTCAGTGTCAATCGCGCGCCAACGATTACTTCGAAGTCTCTTTTTTTGTACTTAGGGTTAAAAACGAGCACACAGTCCCATGACGCCCGCATTCATCCTCGATAAGGAATAATAATGTAAATTCATTGTCGTCCCTGAGGCTGAGATGGAATGCCACGTCACTAGTATCCATACGATAACCCGATGAAACACAGCTACGTTACGCTGCTATTTTACGCCGGTATTCTGTGAGGGTGTGACTCTTCCCCGATCGAGTTGACCAATTCGTAGAGCAGGTATATATAGCTATATATAGGTATATATAGCTATATATAGCTATAGTTTAGCGTAGTCGACCGGCGATGGCCATCGTGAGTGGCCCATTTGCGGGAGCCCTAAATATCAGTTTGTAAACGTTAGTGAAAAGCTCGCTTCGCAATTGGCGGGGCCATATGGCGTTGTGTTGCGTTATCTGATACGCACCCGACGCGATTTTGCGCCGAGAATCATAATGCGTCGCAACACTAAACGATGCTAAATGGATATCTGGATTGCCAGAGTCGCGGCGCAAACGTAGGTCGACGCAGTGAAACTAAATAAGGCATTGTTTGTATAGATTTTTTGTGACAATTTAGTGGGTAGTTACATAAACGAAGTAGCGGCAATACGTTTTAAATCTAGTTTACTTTTGGTTTGCAAATTTCTAGAATTATTACGAAGAACGTAGTGTTTCCTATTTAAAATCAGATCGAATTATTGTATTGTATTGTTCAATTCGAAATCAGTAAATTAAGTCTGATCCCACCGTTGATAACGATGTTCGATTTCGACCACGGCTATATCTTTTGGTTATTGTCAGAACATCACCTGCGCAGAATATTTTACAGCGCCATAAGCGCTTGCGCCAACACAAAGACCCTCACCCGTGGTTCTCTTCCCTATTCCGATGTAATGCATGTGCAGTAACATCGAAGGAAGGTTCAGATGCAGTGTCAGGAATACGCAATAATATAATTATGTTATTGCGATAATACTGTAGATTTTTAGGAGATTTATGCCGTACCTGGCAACACCGAGGACAATTGAGACAGGCTGGCGCTAATCAAAGCGTGACACACATTTCCTAAATGTTTGCACTGCTATTGTTGGTGCGCGCTGATCTCATCGCGGATGTCTCGAGCCCGCTCGAATGGAAAACCATTGTGTTTGCAACTATTATTTATAGTAGAATCTTTCATTAATATATATATATATATATTGATTGCAATTTTAAGTTCAGATTTACCACATGATTGATGATGGTGATGATTTACCACGGCGGTGAAGAATAACATCGTTAGGATATCTGCATATCTTTTTAGAGATATATATATCGTAGTCATTAAAAAAAATCGAAGACATGTGAAGTCCGCAAATACATGGTGGAGCTGCATGGTGCACTATGTACGCTCTAACAACCTGCCTAGAGGGGTCTGCCCTCACCTGGCTGTATATGGCTTCTTACACAACTAATGTTTCCCTAAAAAATCTTTACGAACAATTTACTTGAACTTCCCTCCGATCATAACAATTTACTCCCCTTAATTACGAAGTATGAAACTGCATAGTTTCGTCAACAGAACGCTTCTAGGCCTGATTTCCTGAGGGATTATAAATTAATTTAGCAGAAGTGCGAGACATTATATGGTTTCTGCCCAGCACTGCTCTTAAATGTTTTTCAGCATCTTTCTTTTAAACGATTTGCAGCCAGCCTTCTTCATCCATAATCGATAAGGAGTCAGGATTTAGATGCGTTGTCACCCTTTAAATCTAAGATGGAATGCAATGCCCCAGTAATGGGTTTCTTTTATTCACCGAACGTAACTTAATCTCGTTAAGTAAAGTAACTAAAAGCGGGCCGCTTATACACACCGGACATACCTACCCATTCTAATCGACAGGATTACGACCCCATGGCCTTACAAAATACCAGAGTGAAAAAGCTGCTGTGTTTCGATTTGTGTAGGGATCCCGGGACCCAATTACTGACATTCCATCTCAGTTCTCAGGGATGACCGCGCGTGTGCATGTTGAAGGTCTCTTGGTGATTTAAAGGACAGTTATCACTAACTGAGGTGAAATATACCTTTGTCATCATTAATATTATAAAAAGGGGGTACCGCCGGTTAAAATTCCAAATCGAATCAATATTTATGTATTTGTATTTTGGTACTTAAAATAATATGTTATTGGATCTGGAAATATGATTGTCACTTATTTTAAGCTGCCTCAGATTTTTTTGTATAGGCTTTGGATTGATTTTTTTTTCTTGAGATGGTGTGGCTTTCTAGTAAGCAGTGAGCACTTGATGGTAAGTAATAACCACCACTAATGGAAATCCGCAACACCAGAGAAGTAGCAGATGCGCTGCCGGCCTTTAGGCAAGGTGTTAATAACGAAGAAAAAACAAGTAATATGTTATATAGGTTATATCTTTGTTATATTTTGTCCGCTTCATATATTTTTGTAACAATTTAAAGACGTCATGGGCAGGAGATGGACACTTTAGTAATTTGAAATACCGCTCAATTACAAATAACGTTAAGTAAATCGAAATAAATTCTGAATCAAATAACTCACAACGATTTATATATCTAAAGAGTCTTAAACTTCGTCGATTTTCCACCTCGTTATTTGACGCTTGATAGATAGATGGACGAGTTAAAAACGTAATTTATTGCATTATATATTTTTCTTGGAACGCCGGTGCAACTATCAAGGCATCAACTGGAATAGACTAAACTATCATTATTTATCTTTCTGACTTTGTGTATATTTGCGTAGGCTTTAAATGTTTTGATATCATCTAACAAATCAAAAATATTATTCGTGGCCGTAAATAATTATTAATTCGAATCATCTACTATATCTTTTCGTGTGGTTGAAATGGTTCCTAGGTAAAGTTGATCGAGATGCGTTATTGTCGGCGACATCAAAGCGGACTTTTATCTCGCGTTGACAGCTTACAAAATCATTTTAATTAGGCGGGCAGAGCGGACGACCCTGCGCTACTCCCACGCGCCAGCCTCGCACCTCTTTGTTTTTTTTTTAAGTTTAGCTCGTGGTCTTACTACCTGATTTAGATAATGCACAATTTAGTGCTTTCACGCATTCGATTTAGGCAAAGGTGCTAATGGGTTTTATATATTCTTATTGCTTTGTTTCGCTTCTATTCGGAGTGTTGTACATACATACAAGTATACATTTTTGTGTTAACACATGGTTCATTTGATGGTAAGTGATCGGGACGTATGCAAACATCTACTGTATTAAAGGCATTTTTAAGAATATTTTTTTAAGGAAATTCCAGGAACTTTCTTAAAATCAGCCGTGCATCTGTGTTGCGGATGTTCATCGGACCTGCATGCTTGTTGCCATCTATTTAAAAAAGTTATAGAACTTATGAAAAGTGCGAAAGGAAATTGTATGACTTAATTCGCATTGGAGCGAATGAAATCCCATGAGTCTTTTCAAAATTCATACCGCTCTTTCAGAGATGGGTAGTAATTGTAGAAATGAGCAGAATACAATATAGAAGACTGAGGACGTGGGTATTCCTTAAGAAGTATCACCATGTTTCCTAATTTAGTTGTAAAGTCTCAGACTTGGTGATACTTGCGAAGTCCAAACATAAAGCCAATGGAAAGATTTTGGAGCTTAGTTGTAATTAGAATCGAATTTTATTCGCAATACAATATTTCGCCCAATGTTTTTTTGCTTCAAAATGCGGTGCTTTACGAAGGAGCTCGAGAACATAAAATGATTCGATACCAAAATACTGCGCATAAAAAATGTCTTGATATCCATTCTGCATTGACGTCTCCATTTTGAATGAATGCAAGCGGCGCCACAATGACGACTATCCACTGTATCGAATGACGCCTGTTATAATTCCACTTTGTTTACTTTCTTATGCGTTTATTTTTCATACATCAAAGATAGATCTTCGATCAGTTCTATGAACCGTAAAATCGGCTTCTCTGAAGCCTGACTTTATAATAATAATATTAGTTTCAAATGTCTCTTAGTAGATGGTAAAATCTACATTGTAGGCTCTAGGATTATATCCAGCTTAAGTTGATCCTACCACAGTCAACACCAAACCTTTGGAAGTAACGTGGCGCTGGTTCGTCTAGGTTTGGTTAAATTCGTACGAGCTTAATAGCTGAACTCGTAAAGGCGGCGCCCTTATCGAGTCGTAAAAGTCCGCATAAAGTTTTCGTATGTAGCAAGCAGTACGGTACGAAAACGTCAGCCTATTTATACGCGGGCGGATTTAGTGGTCGAGGAAGCCTATGGGCATCCGCTGCGACCGAAATACCCGGGCGCGGCTAGATTCCGCGACGTCGCGGCGGTTCAACGAACTCGTTTTATTTATTTATTTATTGAATCAGCAACAAAATACAAATATTTATTTACATATATGAAACATTGGTATACATTTATTTTGGGTCCAATATACACATCAGCTAAATAATTTAAAGCTGACGGTAGTTCGGGTTAACTTATGTCTTATAGCACTCCCAAACGCTAAGAAATATGTAAAATCAGTTTTATTCAATGTGCAGTATTCGCGTATGACAAGTTATTTCCAATATATTACAGAAGCACAGACGGATATGTTATGTCTCTTAATATAGATATTATAATGAATTATCACTTAAAAAACATCTAAAAACAAAATAACATCTAAATGCCAATACTAACATTTTACCTCAGCGAAGCCACACGTCCATCCCATTAAATTCCAAAAAGGCGTGATTCATTTATTAAGAAGACGTGATTCATTGATTTATTCCTTCAATTTCATTATTTTTTGATAAATATCAAGCGTTTCCTTCAACTTGAATTAAACAGTATCGCGGGTTCCGTGTGATTTATTAAATTTATGTTGAAAAAGACTAATTATACGGATTTAATCGTGCACATTTACCCTTTGACTCGCAGCTCATTGGCTTGTCCCTTTACCCGGACAATACATTAGTTTTTGAATTTTAGATTTAATTAAAAATACGTATGTACTAACATAGTTATTACGTTTTATTTTTAAGTTTTGTTTTACTAACAAATTCTATGGATTAAGTAATCTGAAATAAATATTATATTATTATTATTATTCTTTGCGCGATTCGATTGTTATACAGAACTCCCGGTAACGAGGAGGTGTGAGGTTTTTGACGTCCTGATGGTTTAGTTAATCCGAACTACCGTCAGCTTTTAAGTATCAGTTTTGGTCCGATGTAGGCAGAAGGAGCTCATGGTATCCTGATGTCTTCAGTGGTTTATCTGGTTCGGGAGGTAATTTTATTAATCATACAGAATCCGTATGGTAGCAAGCAGCTATTGAAAATAGGATGTTTTTTTTTTTCAATAGCCTCGCAAAATGTCCTTGGAGAATGGTGAATGGAATCGGTGTTCCTTTACGTTTGGGATTTTTATTTTATCCATGCACCTTGATAAGGAATCATAATGCAGGTGCGTTGTGAACCCTGAACACTGAGATGGAATGCCTCGGCACCACACCCAGTAATAAGGGTCTCCGAATTCCAGATGGAACAAAGCGGTGTTATGCAGAATAATTGCCGATGGTATTTTGGGCGCGGTGCCTCAACTGACCCATTCACTCGGAAACTAACTAGCTAGCTACTAAGTAACTTAGCTAGTTTTTACCCACTTCACTCCTGGTATATAAAATGCTTATAGCTTTATAACATATTGGCAATATTCTGATAGCATCCATACGCACCTTGCACACATGTACTTTGTGGATAACAATCAGTTTAAACATTCCGATTGAAGCCGGCGTCCCAAAATTCCATTCCTGTATCATATATAACATCGATTTGAATCCACCATTCGAGACGTCATGTGCTTTAATACAATTTATTAGGCACTACACTCTTTACTCATCGTCTTCCATCCCTCTCTGGTCGGCTTCGGACGCTGTGTGGAGGAGCGAAAGGTTTTTGGACATGTAGGTTGACCAGTTCACCTTGAATACGCGGAATATATTTTTACTGTGGACTTTTTAATTTTTTATATGTTAGTTATTTAATCACTATAATTATGAGTTAATTTATATAAATTGTAATTGATATTGAGTAAATCCAACCACTTAAAAAAAAAATCTACACATTTTTGTAAATCAAGCCTTTTTAAAAAATCCAGCTTTTTTAAAAAAAAACTGGGCTCAGATTCATTCCTTTTTCAGTTCAGAACGAAACGAGATATACAATCGTGAAAAAATCTATGTTAAATTAGAACTATGAGAACCGCGTTCATAAAATGGACTCGATTTTAACCGAACATAAATAAATAATGCTGATATTGATTGACATTCAGTATCAAGATAACAATAGAATCGACAATGGTAAATATATCTTTATCAAAAGAAAAAAACATAAGACTACGTAAAATAAAATATAAAACTATCATTTTAAGTGCTTACTACCTTATAAAACACTATCAGAACTCTACCAGAGTTGAAGGTGCGTAACGAACGCACAGGTGTCTGAAGGTAAATGATTCACGCAGCCCATGAGATGCATATTCGCCCTCGATAAAGAACATAATGCAGGTGCATTCGACCCTGAGGTCAGAGATGGAATTGCACGTCTCCGGTATCCTATCCTCACTAGATGAAACAGTCATTATTTTAATTTACCCTGGTAATAAAATCTGTAAGGGCTTGATCCTTTCCCGATACGAACGAAATAAATAATTGAATAAAGAAGTATATGTCCAGAAAACATGTAAAAGTGTGTCGCCCTTTATTTGGGCGCTGGTGGTGTGAAGTCCTGTTGCGTCCAATTATTCCGGCGGCGGTGGTCGCCGCGCAGGCGCCGCACCCTATCGCGCCTCGCCATCGATAACAACCGGTTCGCTTTTCGTTTAAGTCCCTCCGGGCCCTCCAGCTCTCCAGCCTCCGCCATCTCGAAGGATGCGCGCGATAACTTAGCTCACATATTTTGGTGGATCCCGCTTAGCTTTTTGTACGGGATTCGCCGCTTTGAATTGTTATATTGATTCTGTTCCAGGTGGAAATCAACGTGTTCTTTTAAATGTAATATTTATTTATATATAGATTCGGGTCTTTCGGGTTG
Source organism: Teinopalpus imperialis (assembly GCA_029286865.1). Taxonomy (NCBI): domain Eukaryota; kingdom Metazoa; phylum Arthropoda; class Insecta; order Lepidoptera; family Papilionidae; genus Teinopalpus; species Teinopalpus imperialis. The sequence continues at coordinate 1,026,872 of JAGSMU010000001.1, read as the reverse complement.
GGTGGGTCATCTGGGATGGGTATCTATGCTCTCGCTTTAAATTCATGATACACAAACGAGCCGAGTTCGAGTCACGGTGCTGGTACCAATGAAATTGTTAATTGCAATTTTAAATATAAAACTACCACGTGAACGAAGCATATGTAATAAATACATTTAAATAAAATATTTCGAAGACATTGAAGTCCGCCAATCTGCAGTAAAGCCCCGCCGTGGACTATGCTATAACATCCTCTACAGTGGAGGCCTATGTCCAACAATAGGATGTATAATATAATTATTACATTTTTTATACATTGGTAAGTACTTAGATTCTCATAATTTATCAGCTGCTATATTCTTTAACCTGAAGGTAAGCGATGACCGAGGCCCTTTACATCTCCATCCATCCCCAAAATATTCAAGATGCACATTCGTTGTCACCCCTGAGGACTGACACGAGAAGAAATACTAAACAGCAGTCTTTCTACTATTTTACTCTAGTGTCTTTGGGTGCGTGATCCATTCCCGATCGAGCGGACCCATCCATCACTCCAGTTTCTATTTGACGCGTGGCGGGTACCATGTAAAAATGATAGCGGCGCTTACGCTCCCGAGCAGCGGGCATACTGTACCAACAATGAGCTGTCCCATTACTAACTATCACTTCGTCATTATTGCATTCTTCGCCTTCTTTGTTTTCGCTAAGTATATCATTCTTGCAATTGTGTCACTCGCTCCGAAGACTTGCTTGTTTTCATTCAACATGGATTTCCCGTCCACCATTTATTTTATATTACTCACGGCCAACCATAAAGGAATCTATGGTGGAGTACATGAGATTTTATACTTAATTGTGTATAAATACCTCGCATGGAATTACCCCTTATGCACAAGTATCGTATGTAATTGGTAATGCTAGGTGGGGCATGCTCGCTATGATAATATATAACACATACTGACACACACACATACAAACGTATGTGTTATATGTACATACGCTCTTATATATATATATATATATATATATATATATATATATAATTACGGTATAAAGCTACACTGCAGTTTGTTACTAGCTGCAGAATGACCGGATCAGCTCGATCATGGTAGGACCACGCCCACGCACAATACCACAGTTAAATAGCAGCATAATGCTGCTGTGTTGCGTGTGGTGAGTGCAGGGACCCGGAGACCTTTATTACTGGTGACGAGGCGTTCCATCTCAGTCCTCAAGGGTCCTCGCATCTGCGAGTATATCATGAGTTATTTTCAAAGGTGAATGTAGAGATCATGGGCCACTGTGTGCATATATATATATATTATATTATAGTTTATTTTTATAATACAAATTCATTTCTCTTAATCTATTTATATTTACGTCGATAATGTAATATTAATTTATGCTATGCACTTTTTTGAAATAAATAAGTAAATGGACGCATCAGTGTATAAGCGATCGCTTTTAACTTACGATTCGCGAGTGAATCGAGTTCCAGCCCCGATGCCAGCGACCTTAAAATTATTTACTGCAATTTTAAGCGCTGCTTCATCTTGTGTTCGCTAAAGAAAACATCGTGAGGAAACCTGTATCTGCTGTCTAAGAAATAAATAAAAATTCGAACATACTTGAGAATTCCCTCAATCCGTTATGGTGCCGCATAGTGGAAATTCCAAATCTCTCTTGGGAGGAAGCCTTTGCCAAACAATGTGGATATATATACTATGTAGGCTTCTTTAATTTTATACTTATATACAGTGAAGGACGTACAGCTAAACTCTGTTATTATCAAAAATAATGTAATAAACTGGGACCCATTAACAAATCTTCAATTATTCCACGTTTAACAATTTTTAAAGTGTAAGCGAATTAATTACACAGTAAAAACAAAAAGAACAAACTTACATGCATTTACATCGTCTCAGCTCAGTGTCAGCGCGACCATTTTATCGTTTATCTTGGTTCTTGCGCGAAGTTGGATGATGTCTGTTTCTATTATCTATTATCTATATCACTTAAACAATTTTATGTATATTGTTTTATATCTTTTCATCTATTAGAATAGTAATACTATCAATCTATATGTATAGTCGGGTAAGAGTTAGCATTCAATAATCATCATCGGCTCTCATAGCGTGATGCAGATGCGTTATCTCTGGACTAATATGAGGTAGCTCATAACCAGTCATAAAGGTTTCCGGATCCCTACACTCACCAAACGAAATACAGCAGCATTATGCTGCGATTTTACCCTGGTATTCTGTGAGGGCGTGGTAGAGCTGACCCATTCATCCTGCAGCTAGAAACAATCTGCAGCATAGCTCTACCACTGAAGATATTTAGCAACCTATTGTCATTTTTTGCGATAAATCAAATTACATGTAATTCTTTTGGTGATTCTTTTAAAATAAAATGGTTTTTAAGTACATTACGTATGGGGACCGTCTTCGGAACCTCCTGTTTTGGAAGACAGGTGTAAATATACGGCGAGGTGGTGTTGTGCATCGTTCAGATCGGAGTTCGTGATTACAGTTTATTTTTATCAGCCGATACAGTCAGGTGTAATTACATATACACGTAGCGGTTAGATCGTGATAACAATTTTAACTTATGATTTATTATTATTAGTAAGTACAGCTGTTGTCTGCTTTATTGTATACTCAGGTTTCACGTTATTAAATCGCACGGTACGTGACCTACCTGAATATGTTGTTCCTAGTGATCGCGATGGTGTTATCTTCACCGCCGAATACGTGCTAAAAAAATAATATATAAATATATATATAATCCCACTGCTGAGCATAGGCTATTCAAGAGGTATTTAGTCCACTAGGCTTATTTAAAATGTATTTCTTAGACGTGCAGGTTTCGCGGAGCGCGTGGTAAATCAGTTCTTAAAATTTCTATTAATCGAACAAGGGACGGAATTTGGTTAGCTCGAGTGAAAAAAAGAAAATAAGCGAATGCAAGTATGCACATCAAGTTATATGATCATATGTCCACAAGTCGTTAGTCTACTGCTGAACTAAAATTTCTAGTGCTAAAAGTAGCTTTGTGTATTCTAGTATACTTGGTATTTTTTTTTTAAATGAATGTTCTATCAGTGCAATAAACATTACTATCATTCCAGTTAAACATTTCAACTAGACCATCTTGTGCTAGGAGCTGGTTCACGACAATAGTGGAGTGGTCGAACCTACGACCTCGAGTCCCACCGAGACCGGACCCAAAACCATTAATTAGGTTATTGTTAGAATAAGTTTTTTGAAGTTGTATTTAAAAAGTGCTCTGAGAATAATCAAAATAATCAAAAAATTACACACACACCCACACAAACACTCAAAAACACTTTTTTACTGTCCACGGAAATGTTCTTTTAATTGAAATTTAAACCAGTAAAATGTTAATCTTTTATTGGCATTACGTTTGTTGTACATGAAATGTGAAAATGGTTATAAACAAGAAAATAAAATAATTAAACAGTTGGGTGGGAACAGGTATGTGAAAGAAATGTGCAAAAATCAAGCAATTTTATTTTATAGAATTGCACGCGTTTACGGTCACAATCTATATTAGTTACAAGATCAAGCCATTGTATCACTTGACCATATCTGAACTGGTTTCCATGTTAGGATCGTAGGTTGGAAACCTGTGGACACAGTTCAGGTAAAATTACAATGTAGCTGGAGCAAACTAGCTTAAGCAACAATACATTGTCCATACCGGGGAGGAGACCAGTTTATATGAAATAAAATACAAGAAGTGTCCGTGCTATCAAAGAAATCCGACACCTTCGGAATAAGTCGAGAACTAAGGAGGCATTCCTTCTTAGTTCTCGGGGGTGACGTAGTAGGTTTTCAGGAGTCAAAGTCGATGCTGAATGAGCATCAGGGGAAAGACGACTTATTTATGAACTAGCATCTGCCCGTGACATCGTCTGCGAACTTCACATTTGGGTCCAGAGAGAAATGAACAAAGTATGATTTTTTTATTTTACGCCTAATCGTGTAAGTTTTGTAGTATCATATAGGCTAATCCAGTTTATAAACTATCTGTGTGCCAAGTTTTATTAAAATCCCTTTGGCCGTGTATTTTTGATTGAGTAACAAACATACATATTTTCCCATTTATATTATTATAGTAGAATTGGTATAACCACGACTCACGTTGTTTAAAGAAACAGTAATTTATATGAATTTGAGCTTTAGAAGAATATACAATCGACCGGGGCGTTCCGGAGGTACTAAAAGTGATGGGTAAGCGTCGCTTTGAAATATGATAATGCGTCAGAGCATGATTGCGCTGGAGCAGAGAACAGGACGGCGGCGCCAGCGGGCCTGCGCCTGCGCACCGAACCGCGCACTTTTTACGCTCCCATATCGACCATTAAAATGCGCAGACTGCCCACTAGCCGCTACCACGCAACTCGTGTTCCACCAGATTCGAGTTCTACGACGAAATCGCCATATTATTAATCGCATTTATTTTTAACACAAAAAGCGATATTAAAAGCGGACTTAAAAAATATAGATATATAAAATATATTTCTTAATTGGCATTAAGAAATATATATAATGATGAATACATATATATATGTTTTCTATAAATAAGATGAGCTGTTGATTCTTTTAATAATACAATAAAATCAAGATTTGATGAGATAATGTGTATTTGGTCTGGAGTACTACACACATTAAAAAAAAACTGATAAAATGTAAATATTCTCATTTCATTCAGTTATTATAATGAGCAATATGATACAAAAAATATATAAAGATGAATATAATAATAAAATATAATATAATATATTTTTATTGAGTGATTCGAGTTCGAAAGTCTGTGGTAAAGCTTTGGCCTATCAGTAAAACACGATTAAGTCCGTAATATTTTGTGTAAATATAGGAAAGCATTATGTAGGTTGCAAATCTTCAAAATCAAATTCCAACAAAAATATATAAAGGTTCTTTTTTTTTATTGTTTTGTTTTGTTTGTCACCTTTAATATTATATAAAAAAGCTTAACCTTTTAATTTAATTACAAGATGTTTACATCGGAAATGCAAAGTTGTCGCCCGTCAAAACAAATTTGTTTCCCGACCTACTAATTGGAGATTGCAACACTCAACTATACACGATAACAAGTCGCAACGTATATTTCGATAAAGCTGACATTAAACCGGACCGGTAATATTATTTTGGACAAAGCCACTGCAGCGGCTGTCCTTTGGACGTCCAATTAGGTAATTAGACGGCTGGGGGACGTGCCGGTAAATGTCTGGACGTTGTGGACAAAGGGGCAGCGTTTTGTGGCTGTTCATGTTCATGTGGTATGACATTTAATTTTTATATAAATTTAAAGTATACCTTACGGTCGTAGGTTCATATCCGCACCAGAACACATTCTTTATCTCCGTTATGAAATTCTATCTGTGGTCAAGAGGAAAGACACGTGAGTATGAAACAATAATGTATACTATGCCCTTCTGTTACATAGCTTTTAACATTCGAAGCAACAATAGCCTAATGGTTTAGTGTACGTCTGCGAAACTTAAGGAAGTATGTTCGAACCCGCCATTCAACTATTGTCGTGAACAAGCGTTTTATGCTTAGTTGGAGTGGTTCAGTGGATCGTTGGTAAAGTTACTATCATTAAGAAACAATAATTATGTCGAGGCCATTCAAGGAATCCCTCCTCTGGGTGAGGATTCGACTTCTCGACCGATGCTAGATGATGCACGGCTATCAACTGCACATAACGTTACACCAACCACTGAGTCATTCCCGTTGATCTATTACTATGTACACAAATTAAACGAAATGAATAAATTTGCTTAAATTCCACTTAACAAGTAACGGTCGTTAAATCAAGTCGACCTTGTGTTTTGTTCACTTAATCAATATTTATACAGAATTGATTTAAGTTATCCGATTTATTGCGAGCTGAAGGTTGCTCGGCATTCTTTGTCTTTCCAATTGGTTGGGAATAATATCAATACTTTAATGGAGAATGTTAAACTAATTTGCGTTCATAACTAAAAATAACAAAGGTAGTCTACCTCTCTCTTACTCACCACAATTATATAATTAAATATTGTTCATTGGTAAATACGTCACCTTTGACAATCAAATTTATTACTTGTTTCTTAATGTTCCTAATAGATCGAATTTGATTTTAATGGAAAGAGCAAAATGCCGGAAAATTCGGGAAAAACTCAAATTTTTTTTTTTGATGAACTCACTATTCGAACAAGGAATAACATTACATTTATATATTTACAAATTCAAAATACGATCAGAAACATATTTATTGAAATTTGAACAGGACAACGTCAGCTAGTAGATAATATGTATAAAATTAATTGGTTTCAATTTTCTTTACTTATTTACACTGAGATGAGACTTTCATCCCGTATACAGTAATAGTGAAAATATAGTTTCCAAAGAATATTTTGCGAACATTAAATAAAAATGATTCAATTAATTATTCCTCTACAGTGCGCTTGTCGCGGAATTTTCTGCCCCGCACAGCTGCCTTGTGGAACGGTCTGTCCTTGGCAGTTTTTCTGAACCGGAAGGAATAGGAATAGGGTCCTTCAAGAAGCGAGCCTATTCCTTTCCTAGGCCGGCAACGCATCTGCAGTTCCTCTGGTGTTGCGGTTGTCCATGGGCGTCGATGAGCACCGCGGTGTTCCCGTCGCTCGTATGCTCCCTTTTGTCTATCAAAATCTATTCGACGAGATTCCTTTGTTGTAGTTTGGTACGCGTAGAAAACTCATAAAGATGAATTTAAATTTATAGTTTTTAATTATTGAAATGAATTTAAACAATAAATTTATCATATAATTCACTGTTAACACACCATAAGTAGAGGGCTCGGTACAAAAGTAAACATGGTCACACGTGTCTAAATATATTTTTCTACGCATTCCACGCGTCACATTTGAATCTTCTTAACCTCAGCGATATAAAGGCGCCATGTTGGGTGTGCGATATCGTTTGCGCGGGGGCCCGGAAGCGCGGGGCTTCGCAAATCGTCGCGCGACGTGGCCCTTATGAATTATCCAAAGGCGGCGGCGTCTCGGCGGCGCCTGCGCAGCCCCGCCGAAGCCCCGCCGGACTCGCGGTGTAAACACTGCCAGAGATAATAAACGAAAGCGGCCCTTCAACTGATGTGTTTTGTTCGTCGATTCGATGTCGAGGGATTTGTCTTGGATCCGCTATGTTTATGATGGCTTCACATGGTTAGTGTTTTTGATGGGTTGTTTAGAGGCTCGAGTAAGCCCATTTACATTTCGTATTTGCCTAACAACGCACACACACATAGGTAGAGCCACGTTGCAGTTTGTTTTTAGCACCGTCATTAATGGGTCACCTCGACCAGGGAAGTAGTGCACGGAATACCAGCATCATGCTGTTAGTTTTCGTCTGTTGAATATAGGGAGACCCTTATCACTGGTGACAAGGCTTATAGGGTCATCTTAGTCTTATAGGGTCGTTACCGAGGATGAACGTTGGTAGTATTAACAACAAGAATTACTTGACATCAGCTAATTAATAATTATATAATGTGCTCATATGTCACCCTCAATACAATAAAAAAAACTTGATGAGCCGAAGACTTGAACACTTGGTTGGAATTGCCGAATGTTCTTCATGGGCGCTGGACGCTTGTGGCTTGCATTACTGCGTTTGGAATTGGATACAGCCTGTAGACGTTATCGGTGGCCACCAATGCTCGCTTTTCCTTTATAATTTCATTAACTGCCTAAAATCTGAAGGTACAATATAAACCGCTTAGGTTATATTGGTAAACAAACTTTACAGTATCAAATAAGTGAATAACAAATAGTTATAGGTTATATTTCAAATAAAAGTCATAACTCGGGTAACAACAAGTAACAGCCTGTATATATACGAGTATATACACAAATATATATATATATTATACTGGACATACGTCTCCTCCCTAGAGGGAGTGTTGTAGCTTAATCGCATAATCCGCTATACGTGTCCACTATGGATTGACGGTCTTCATAAATCTTGGAAATAAGTTTTAATTTTTACTTAGAGTTTTAAGTTTTTTTTTTCTTAGAAACGTTTCCTGACGATGTTTTCCTGCCGTCGTAGCTCATAGTCTAAGCGTTCGCTTTTAATACCTTAAGAATTGAAGTATTATACGAAAATATGTGATCAAAACTATGAACTAAACTAGATAATTTACTGAGTTTTATTTTTTTAATTACTAATTTATGTTAGTTTAATGAACTCCTGGAAAATTCCGAACATACTCTCGTAACCGCTAGGAACATCTTCTGGCTTACACCGGATAGTATCAACTACAGAATGAATCGTATTGACGATAGTCTTTATGTAAACACATCGCTACGTCATCGCCTTACTTAATTCAATGTTTGGTTTGTAAATTTGTATGAAGCGTCAATAGCCTTATGCATCGATCTCCAATGTCGCGTTTGTTATTAATATACAATATATTAGATTATTAATAATTCGATTTAAAATTTCTACGAAATGGAGATATCTGTTCTCGGTACATTTTGTATTCGGACTCATATGATCTTACATCCAGCTGCTGCAATAAAATTGGGTCGGCCCGGGGAAACCTTGAAAGTTTAAATACTTCAAGGTTTCCCAAATCATTAGATAAAATGTTAATATTATTTTATTGTGAGGGGATCGCAAGGCTTTTAATTACTTTTTTGGCTTTTACGTGAGTTGTTACCTCAAAATGGTTTAGAAACAGTCTTCTGGGGTCCATGATTCGATTCCGTTATTCGGCTATTGTTGTGAACCAAACTAACCTAACGCAAAAAAAGCATTTTGAGCTTAATTGGTGTTTTGCATGCTGGTTTGCCACCAATTCTATTACAATATTATAAGTGATAACGTCGGTCATGAAACTGACTTTGTTTAAAAAAGTTTAATGGTACGGAACATGTAAGTACAAACACACCTCTCAATCATACCTCGCATTTAAACACAGGATTTTTGACTTCAGCCAACTACTCTGTACTCGTTTCTTTAAAGTCGATCGGTATCTATTTAATGTCACGACTGGTGCTGTAAGAGTCGTGGTGGAGCTGAGCGATCATTTACCATCAGGCGCACTGTGTGTCCTTTTGTTACCATCGCATCAGTAAAAAAATACTGTAAATTAAAGGCATTGTATTTCCTTGATAACCCCTGAGTGTCTAAGCGCTCGCGTTTAATATGCGCAATGACGTACACGAGCAAACCGAATTCGTCCCCACCTGCACCGATGATATTGTTAATTGCAATTTTAAGTGTTCTTTCCTAAGCAATGGGATTTATATATAGGGGCTGTTGTTTTCTTTGGTACTGTACTTGTTTCTAACACCCTTTTATACGCTTCACTTATGTTTATACGAATGTAATACATGCACATATATTTGTTTGAAAATTTTCGCCGCCTTCCAAGCGTCTGCCTAATATGAAATTTTGAAGACTTGTTAAGAACCGATGAGAGTACATTAAATTCGTTACTAAGCGTAACACCAAAAATATTTATCGAAATAGTTACTGCATCTACGATATGTCTATATTATTCAATGTATGTGGTGTGGTACATTTAACGAGAGTTAAATTTCCATTTGCATCAATAACAATTGTCTATGAATCTATCATAATGGATGCAGAGAATTGGCCGGACGTGCACCCATCGAGTGTGATCATCGAGCAATATGCGTCTCTGTTCACTAGTGCACCTTGACGGTACGTGATAAAGTTCAAAATGTAACGTCAGCGAAACTTCGCTCTCAATGTTCGAACCATTCACATACAGTTTAGTGTAATGACTGAGGATTGGACGCTGTCAGTGATCTGTGAGAGTTGACGCAACTAGTCTATATTACTTGACAGGAAGGCCGCGTAGTGTAGTGGTAGCAGAGTGCCTGGTTACTGGGTCGCAGGTGGGTGGCGATTCCCAGCCGAGGAACAATGTTTGTTGCATCACAAATTCTTGTTTTTCGAGTCTGGACGTGTTGTATGTATGTATGTATGTATGTATGTACCGTGTCCGTGACACTGCATCTGAAACTTCCTATTGCATATGCATTACATAAGTACAATACAATAGTAAAGGTGACGCCGAATGCCTCTGTATTTGGACAAATGCTTACGGCACTATAAAGAATTGGTGCGAGCGTACCATCATGTTACTTGACGTTTGATAATGTAAGTGATATACCTTATATTGATTATTTATTTAATGTTCAATTGTGAACAACATGTTTAAAAAAGCTACAATGGTACTATTTGAGAAGCCTCTATACCCTAATGGTTTAGGGTACGGTCTGCGAAGCTTAAGGTCGTGGATTCGAATTCACCATTAGGCTATTGTCGTGAACCATCTCCTAGCACAGGGTCAACCGGAATATTAGTAATGTTAATAGCATTGCTAATATGCTTAAAAAAAAATAATGGGTGGACTTACTGCCTTTTGGAACTCTCTACCAGCCAATCCTTGACGGAGACAGAACGACAAAGACTGTATGTGCCAACCACAGACAAATCTTAAATATTGGCGATGGCGAAGAGATGTTGCATCTCTATGCATTTTTTACCGAATCCACCATGGGGACCATTCTTCAGGGCGGTTGTTTGGATTAAATTCCACCCGCTGATTTTAATAATCGTACATCAGGACAGAATTCAAAATTACATCCTCATGTGCATTTTACACGAAATATTCTGTCACGCACAACTAATCTGTGGAATCAGCTGTCGGCAGCGGTGTTTTCCAACCGATACGGTTTTGGGACCTTCAAGAACAGAGCCTACACCTTCCTTAAAGGCCGGCAGCGTTTTGCCGGCATTTGCGTCGCCTATGGTGTTGCGGATGTCCATGGGCGGCGGTGATCACTTACCATCGGGGGAGCTGCTTGCTCGTTTGCCACCTATTATATAAAAAAAAAACAAGTAACAATATATGTAACATACTTTATATACATAATAATAAAAAAGATTAGTTAATACTGAGAAATTTACAGACAAAACATTCACACAAACATTCAAATCAAATTTACTGGTGAAGAATACGTTCATCACATTGGTGGTAATTTTTTTTGTCTCAGTTGGCTTATCCTTGCTTTTCTTTATAGTTAACCAATAAAATAATTTTATAATATTAGAAATGTCAAACGAGCACACAGTTCCCTGATAGTAAGTGATCAATGCGGCCCATGACATCTACATCCATCCGCAACACAGGTTCAACATGCGTTATCTCGTTTTTTTTTCAGGCCGTGTGTGTAAAATGGCGTGGTCTCCGACCTATTAATATCGCAGTTAGAAACAAAGTACATCGTGGCTTTTCTTTCCATTTATTTTTATAGATATTCCACGAACACCCGAGAACTGCATAACAAGGGTACCAACACATACCCTTATTTAAAGCAAGTGAAAAAAACTCACCCAAGACTTGTACGAAAGTTGCGTACTCCTATTGGAAACGCTATGCTCGCAACCTTATATAGTAACGTGTCACCCGGTTTTTTTTATTTTTTTTTTAAATTTAGTTCTGCCGGCCATGCTGCTACAGTTTGTGCAGTCACCTTGTTTACTGTTGATTAATGCTAACTTGTCCATTATAAATGTTTTATTTTTTAATTTAAGTAAACAGTTTTTTCTAAATATTACCGTTTACAACTGCTTCTGCGTTTTTTCTTTTAAATTGAATGTTTTATTTCAAAATTGATTGTCATACTCCATAAATTTTTCTGTTCCTTTTGTTTTTCGATTTTAGTCAACTGTAACGTAATATATACTTAAATAGCTCGTGCCGTATACACCTGTCATTGTTGCATTATATCAAAATATACGTTTTAAAAGCTACAATGGTACTATTTGAGAAGCCTCTATACCCTAATGGTTTAGGGTACGGTCTGCGAAGCTTAAGGTCGTGGATTCGAATTCACCATTAGGCTATTGTCGTGAACCATCTCCTAGCACAGGGTCAACCGGAATATTAGTAATGTTAATAGCATTGCTAATATGCTTAAAAAAAAATAATGGGTGGACTTACTGCCTTTTGGAACTCTACCAGCCAATCCTTGATGGAGACAGAACGACAAGGACTGTATGTGCCAACCACAGAAAAATCTTAAATATTGGCGATGGCGAAGAGATGTTGCATCTCTATGCATTTTTTACCGAATCCACCATGGGGACCATTCTTCAGGGCGGTTGTTTGGATTAAATTCCACCCGCTGATTTTAATAATCGTACATCAGGACAGAATTCAAAATTACATCCTCATGTGCATTTTACACGAAATATTCTGTCACGCACAACTAATCTGTGGAATCAGCTGTCGGCAGCGGTGTTTTCCAACCGATACGGTTTAGGGACCTTCAAGAACAGAGCCTAAACCTTCCTTAAAGGCCGGCAGCGTTTTGCCGGCATTTGCGTCGCCTATGGTGTTGCGGATGTCCATGGGCGGCGGTGACCACTTACCATCGGGGGAGCTGCTTGCTCGTTTGCCACCTATTATATAAAAAAAAAACAAGTAACAATATATGTAACATACTTTATATACATAATAATAAAAAAGATTAGTTAATACTGAGAAATTTACAGACAAAACATTCACACAAACATTCAAATCAAATTTACTGGTGAAGAATACGTTCATCACATTGGTGGTAATTTTTTTTATGTCTCAGTTGGCTTATCCTTGCTTTTCTTTATAGTTAACCAATAAAATAATTTTATAATATTAGAAATGTCAAACGAGCACACAGTTCCCTGATAGTAAGTGATCAATGCGGCCCATGACATCTACATCCATCCGCAACACAGGTTCAACATGCGTTATCTCGTTTTTTTTTCAGGCCGTGTGTGTAAAATGGCGTGGTCTCCGACCTATTAATATCGCAGTTAGAAACAAAGTACATCGTGGCTTTTCTTTCCATTTATTTTTATAGATATTCCACGAACACCCGAGAACTGCATAACAAGGGTACCAACACATACCCTTATTTAAAGCAAGTGAAAAAAACTCACCCAAGACTTGTACGAAAGTTGCGTACTCCTATTGGAAACGCTATGCTCGCAACCTTATATAGTAACGTGTGTCACCCGGTTTTTTTTATTTTTTTTTTAAATTTAGTTCTGCCGGCCATGCTGCTACAGTTTGTGCAGTCACCTTGTTTACTGTTGATTAATGCTAACTTGTCCATTATAAATGTTTTATTTTTTAATTTAAGTAAACAGTTTTTTCTAAATATTACCGTTTACAACTGTTTCTGCGTTTTTTCTTTTAAATTGAATGTTTTATTTCAAAATTGATTGTCATACTCCATAAATTTTTCTGTTCCTTTTGTTTTTCGATTTTAGTCAACTGTAACGTAATATATACTTAAATAGCTCGTGCCGTATACACCTGTCATTGTTGCATTATATCAAAATATACGTTTTTAAAAGTTACGTTTGAAATGTACAATATATATGCTGCTGTGCAAAAATCCATATCAAAGTCAAATATTGTTCCTCAGCTGAAATTTGAACATAGGACCTGAGACGCAGTAGCCAGGTACTCCAAACCACAACACCAGGCGGCCATCAAAGTGGTGATTTACCAGGACCTCTACCGAACAAAATATTGTAAGGAAATTTAAATGTCTAAGAAATAATAATAAAAATATATTTCGAAGACGTGATTTCAGCAAAGTTGTGTTGTGTGATCGAAGCTCTAACAGCTTCACTCAAGAGTTCTGTAGTTATATTTATATGTAAAGTCTGCTGATTTATTTTTCTTCTTGCAAGTAATTTGTGCAATGTACGTATGTTCTTGCAAGTACTATATAAATATAAATTAAACGATGTTCTTTGGTAAGCGGTAACTTGAGAACGGCCGATGGACCGATTTGGTAATTTAGTAGTTAGTCCCAATTAAGTTATTATGGAACAAAAATTAAAAAGTTGCCTGGAAAATTGGAAAATTCAGATAAAGCTTTAAAAATATTTGGCTAAAAGCCGCTGTTAGCCCGAGGGCTTTTACAGTTTCACCGGGTTGAGAGGTGACCGAGCGCTTATGGCACTCCGTCGAGACCTTTATATATGGGTAACCAGCACAAGGGCTCCCGAGAGGGAGCCTCGGCTTGGACCGTCACCTTGTTTCGCGGTAGCGTCTGACTCAAGGGTGCCCGAGAGGGCCGAACCTCGGCTCGGTCAGTTGCTTCTGACAGAGGATTCTTTAAATTAATATCTCTATTATTATTAGCTATCTGTACCACCACTTCGGAATTTGTGGGCGCTGGAGAAGAAGTGGCGCAAAAAACTCCAGCGATGCTTCTATCTATATGGACTGGAGAGAACCGACCAGTGCCATGGCAGTATCGCGAATAACCTTGTTTACGACGCCCTCGCCGTCGGCGGGGGCGATATGAGGGTGCAATGTACGTGTGTTGTGTTTTATGAAGGGCTTGGGCTCTGGTGATCGCGTGCCTCGGTCTCCTTCGGACGCGGGTGAATCTGTGATTCGCGATGGGATTGTAAATGGCGGCACTTACAAGCGGAGCTATGGTCGGCAGCTCAAGATCTAAGTGTAGATTTTCGTTACGCAAGAACCACGGTGCACCGGTGGCCTTGCGCATGAAACGATTTTGTATTACCTGAAGTCTGTGAATGTGACGCGGGGAGGCATGCGCAAAGACTGGGCTTGCGTATGTCATTATGGGTCGGATGCACGCTTTGTATAATGTAATTTTATTACGCAGGGACATTTTGCTATTTTTATTCAGTAACGGGTGCAAACGACCTAGGACGTACGCTGCTCGATTCCGTTCTGATGGTGAGTCTTTCATCTAATGTGATGCCTAAGTATTTGACTGTCTTTTCCCAGGAGATTGGACGTATCAAATAACTCTATAGTTGGGACAGCATTTTGTTGCGCCGAGAGAAGTTCATGGCTGCACTTTGGTTGAGGTTAACTTCGATCCTCCATGTTCGAAACCATTTCCCTAAGGTGTTGGCTGCAGATTGGAGGCGTTTACAAATAGCGTCTGGTTTGAACCCAGACACGTAGAGGCTGGTGTCATCGGCGAAAAGGGCTAGCTCTACACCGCGAGTGCGCGGTATGTCGTTGGTGTAGAGTGTGTATAATATAGGGCCTAGGACGGAGCCTTGTGGTACTCCGGCACAAATGGGGTGAACCTGGGAACGCGTTCCCTTGACGAGGTAGCGAAAGGATTGATTTCCGAGAAAGTCTCGTATGATAAGTACGAGTCGGTCTGGCACACCGAGCTCATATAGTTTGTATATGAGCTCGTTGTGCCAGACCTTGTCGAAAGCTTTCGTCACGTCGAGGAAAAGTGCCCTAGTTTGGTAGCCCTGAAGAAATTTACTGAGAATTTGCTCCGCGATGCGGTGCACTTGATGTGTGCATGAGTATTGTGTGCGAAACCCGAACTGCTCATTGATTGGTAGCCCTCGGGACAGCTTGAAGTCCTTTAGGCGGGCGAGGATATGCCTTTCATATACCTTACCCAAGACTGAGTAGGCTTATGGGTCGATAGGCTGATGGATCGGTTGGATGTTTCGAGGGCTTGAAAATCCCTATGACGTCGGCTTCCTTCCAGGTGTTCGGGAAGGTGCCTTTGGATATGGCTGCGTTGTTGATTATCACCAGTAGGTGTAAAATGGACATGGGTAGGAGTTTCATCACCTTGTTGGTGATGCCGTCGGGGCTGGTCGGATAAATCGGAAACAATTTATTTTATGGTAGGTTGAAACTTACCTCAGTTAATTACGAATTACGTCGAAGCGATACGTGTGTTAACAGTTTAGGCGGTAAAAGCTCCACATTGGCCGTTAGATGTGTCTCGAATGGCTTTATGAATTAATTTATAACGGATATTGTTATCTCCGATCGGCGGTTTTGTTTTTATTCGCTGCCGCTGCGCCCAGTTGTGGGCGAGCTTATCTCGGCGTGATCTTGTCGCGAGCACGGAATAACTAGGATGATTAAATACTGTAAGTGGTAAGCCAGTTACGTTCAAGGCTGCGGTTTGTGTGCCTTATCCAGTCGATATTTCTCGATTAAGATCATAGCTTCCCGATCTGTGCTATTGCGTTAGTGTTTTTTTTTTTATTACATTACGAGTAACAAACGAGCACTCGGTTCACCCGATGGTACGTAATTCCTGCGGTCTATGACATCTACATTCATCCTTGATTAGGAATCATAATGCAGATGCGTTGTCATCCTCGAGGAGTGCGATGGAATGCCTCATCACCAGTAATGTAGGTCTTCGGATCCTTCACTCACCAGACGAAACACAACAGCATTATGGTACTATTTTACGCTAGTATTCTGTGAGAGCGTAATCCTGCCTCGATCGAGCTGACTCATTTATTCTGAAGCTAGAAAAAAGCTGCTGTGTAGCTCTACCACTGTTAAAAAGTTTAGTTGGGAGACATTCTGTACTTATTTACGTCTGGATCGCAGCAGCCGGATGTGTTGTCTATTATAATGAGTAAGGAAAGTAACGTGAAGGAAGTTTTTGATCACAAATTTTCTAATTTATTGAATGATTTTTTTAATTTAATGTAAAATAGACAAAGGTAAGGTATACAGTTCACCTTACGGCGTTGTTTTTCAAATAGATAAAGCTTGCGACCTCTTGCGGCTCATTACAGACAGACACCACTCCACAAGAAGGAATCGAGATGTGTTGAGGAATAACACCATGTCTCCGGATCGCTATACACACCAGACTAAACACAGCAGCGTTATGCTGCTATTCTGTTCTGTCCGATGGAAGCGATTGGTTCATGCTGCAGATAGAAAGAAATTCGGAGCATTTTGTTATATGAGCTAACGTAACTCCCGACTAATTTTTAGAAACCGGTACTCTTGGACAATACGTGGGACGCAAGTACTTTCATGGAAGATGGTAAATCTTGCTGTTATTATTAAAATCTTTCCATACCCAAATACCACACACTTAGCCACGAAACTTAACAAAATCTAGATCTACATACATAATTTATACATTATCATAATCTCAAATTAAAGGGGTTATTAAAAAGCTTTTAAAATATTATATATTTTTTGCAATCAAACAATAAAACAATCTTCTGTTTTGATGAGATAAGATCTTTATGTGAAGGTATTCGGATAAGACGAATGCTTATTACGTTTTGCATTCATGCTCCATACACACGTTATACCCTGTTGCGGTCAAGTGACGCCATTTATAAAGCAATAAGTCAGGCATTGGCTTGCTCTCTAGAGAATTGTGAGAGTAAAGTGCCACGACGCCAGGCTGCACTGCGGATTGGCGAACTTCACGTGTCTTCGAAATATTATTTTTATTTTCCAATTATTTCAAGGTCATGCAGGTTTCCTTAAGATGGTCTCTCTTCACTGTCATAAATCAGCATTTATGATTGCAATTTACAATTTAATTTGGGTATCGAACTAGGTTTGTTAGCGTTTTTTAGTTGTTTGACACTAACTGATCCGACAGCCGTCCTGTCCAAAAATCAATAAATTTATGTGTGATGTGTCTGATCCCTTTGTAAATTAATGAACATTATCCATCGTGAATTATGTTTATTATACAAAAATATATATACAGTGGAATCTCTATAACTCGAATGTCACGGGAAATGGAAAACTTAACAACAGTTTCGAGATACAAAGCCTTTAACTGCTAAAATCTCAACTTAGAAAGGCGTGATTTCTAAGTATATTATTCGACTTGTAGAGGCAAATTTAAATAACAATTCGACTTAAGTTTTATGGTATATATTTATTTATATATTAAAGAAATTACATATTAGTGAAGTAAACTGTACAAACAGCTAAAAAATATTTGTTAGCTTCTTTTAATTTAAGCAATTTGCAGATTTTTTATTAATAATTTTTTGAAGTTCAAACAATGAACCGAACACATGATCCTCGATATCATCGCATCTTTCAACGTAAGCTCGTAGTGCGTTTATTGCTGCTCTGGCTTCTTTATTTGACATTAATGATATAAAATCTGCTGGATCGGTATGATAATTTTTTTTCATTAACATGATCGTCATCTATATTCTGATTAACTATGTCAATGATTTCAGCGTCACTTAGTGTTCCAGTGGTAGCTAGTCACATCCCACACATCCCTTTGTCACATAAATAATAATAATAATAATAAGCCATTTAATCGGTTAGACAGATTACAACACAATACAGATTAAACACACAAACAAATAAAATTATATCATTATTGATATAATTTTATTTGTTTGTGTGTTAACAAAGTAAACAAAAAAAATATAATAATAACGAGAAAGAAAAAATAATAAGAATTACAAATGCTCAAAAGGTCCACGGTCCACGGCTATGTGTTGCAACGCCGAACCGACAGGGTTAACTGCTCAGCATGATACTGATTACCCAAGGAGGGTAATCAGCGCTGGTATTCTGCAGAAAGCCAGACAAATCCCGTGAACGACCGTCAGCGGCAGATAAATAGAAAAATAAACGAAAATAAAAAAACAATAAAAGGACTTGTGTGCTCTGGAGTTTATTCACTTTCATTATTATCATAATCATTTCATCACTTTTGCCGCAAACTTTCCCAAACACATGTTCAGGGACTTTACGGACTATTTGAAGTAAAAAAATAACCCCATCGGTCCAGCCGTTCTCAAGTGATGCGCCACCAATGAACAGCATTAAATTGTTATTTATATAGATGTCTCTTTGTTACTAAATGAATTGTACCATTTCGATGCTTTGTGATCGAAGAATTTTTCTATTTTAGTCGGTGATCTAACCTTGACTTAAAAAAAACGCAAAAGTTCTCGAAAGTTTGAAACTGTATATATATAGTATTTCAACTAGTGAATGTAAGGCTACCCGGAGCCTTATTATTGGTGACGAGCAATTTCATGTTAATGTTCATCTGTATTATGATTCCTTACCAGGAGGTGAACGTCTGTCACCCACAATATAATTTGTTTGTCCACAATTGTTTGTCTGTTTTTCTAATATGCTATATAATTAAGACAACAAATCTATAATTAAAAAACTTTTATTGTGCTAAATTCATACAATATGCGTTTTATTCTTAAAATATAATTTTTCACTGTTCCGACATTGTTGACATATGTAAACATATATATATATATGTATGTATATATATGTCCAGCTGTGGGATTAATATTTGTAGGATGTTTACTTATTGGGTTTACTTTCTTTTTACTCGCACGAAATTGTGCTGTGTGCAGTGCGGACAATTACACATTACACGATATGGGTCAGGTTATCGCGTGCATGTAAGTTATTCATTTATTGTTTGTTTCATTGATCGATCTCGTGACTGCGCTCGTAACTCAAGTTTAGTGTTTGTTTGTGTGTTTGTACGTTTGTGTTTGTAGCGCTCGTTAGTCGGATACATAGGGAACCTCGTGTCTATGCGTATTTTTTTTCTTGCTTATTTGTTTCATCAGTGTGTGTTTTGATATATCTCGGTGACGGCAATGACTTCTATACGTATTCGTTTTGAGATCTTGGATGCGAGAATGTTGATGAAATAGCTTTGTTACTTGCAGAGGTTTCATGTATGGGCACGATGGTGTTTTTAAACCGAATGTCTTTAGTTAATCAATTACCGGTAACATAATCTTGGGTGTACAACAACTTCACTGAATATTTGCTGGTACCCCATTTACGCAGACACAGGCTTACTCACTCACTCGTCCTCTTCACGTAATGCAATGCACGTGCAATAAAATCGGAGGAAGATTCGGATGCAGTGTCAAGGACTCGGGGACATACATACAACACAACCCAGGCCTGGAGACCAACAGTTTGTTATACAATAATATTGTTCTTCGGCAAGAAATCGAATGCAGGACACACGACTCAGCAGCCTGGTACTCTAAACGCTACACAAATATGTTGCTATAATATAATTTATCTACTCTTAATTATCGAAGATGTCGTTATGATCAAAATTAACTTGGGAGTTATCGTTATACGTAAATCAACTTTAAGGCAATAAATTTTTCGGCATACATATGTCCCTATCCTCAATGGTCATAACCCATCATTGTCGTTCTTGAGGTAGCGACGCGCAAGTGCGTGTTTGATCTTTATATATCTTTATATATTTAAATTGATTAGTGGTGCTCTTTAACGTACACGTGATGCGTCATAAAACAAGTAAGACGAGTTAAACAAGACAGACGGAGGTCTTTTGAAGAAAGTATGTCACGGATAGTACGCAATTGGGTGTACATTATAAATAACAGTGGTAAATAATAAACATTGGTAGTGCTACACTACAATTTGATTCTAGCTGCAGAATGAATGGGTCAGCTCGACCGGCGTAGGACCACGTCCTCACAGAATACCAGCGTGAAATAGTAGCATAACGCTGCTGTGTTTCGTCTGGTGAGTGCACGGACCCGGAGACATTTACAACTGGTGACGTGGCATTCCATCAAAGTCCTAAATGTGACCACGCATCTGCATTATTATTCCTTGTGCAGGAATAGCTTGCCATCAGGTGATTTGTGTGTGAATAAGTTACTCACAATGAAGTTAAAAAAATACGCGGTGCAGTGGTTCATCGTCATCCCAGGCTACAACTTTTATTTTGTAATATTAGAGTGTGAGAAATTAGCACACAGTTCACTTGATGGTAATTGATGACTGGCCATCCTCATCCATCCTCGAAGTGTGCGTCGTCTCTCTCAATCCTCAGGGCTGAGATTTAGTATATTAATTCGTTACCATCTATCGCGGTACCTCTTTTTAGTGTCCCATACATGTGTGTATGATGTAGCTGAGGCAGGTTAAACAATATAAATATACAAGACACAAAACGCTTTAACCATGAAAATATTTTCATAGCTGGACTGTATGAGTTTAGATCCCTTTGCCTTCACATACAATGTTACATAAAAAAGTTTACACAAATATATACATAGCTTTGTTTCCATTTCTTTCAAATTGTCTTAATTTATTTTTTTACTATTGTTTAATAATTGAAATATTTACTTTTATGGAATTTTATCAAATTCTTGTTGTCAGTTCCCAATTGTGGTTCTTGTATCTTGATTTCTCATAGTCCTCTTTCCTTACGTCGTATTTTATATATTTAAATGCAGAATATTTCGATCCTTCCAGCTCAGTGTCTACTTATTGTTTTTAATTTCGCGCGCTCTTAATTTCACGGCATGCGAGCGAACCGAATTCGATCCCACCACTGAAATTGTTTATTGTTGTAATGTTGAGTACTAAATTAACCACGTGCTAAAATATCGTGATGATAATTTTATATCTATGAAAAAAATAAATAGTTATTTCAAGACATGTGATCTAGCAGCTCATTGAACGATGGCCGATGGGGAAGAAGAATTCTCGAGTGGCAATCGCAGCTTAGGTGGACCCCCCACTAGTAAGTAGTAAGTCGATGGGTTGCTCAGGATTGTATCTATAGGCATGATATGCTGTGGACCGTGATGCGTATCAATCTGCAATTAAACACAGCTCGTGGCAGACTTCATTCGAATACCCACTCTAGAGAGGAGGCCTACGCCCGACTCTCTAAGATCTCACTTTATATTTCGTTCCATATTATAAATAAAACATTAATAAAACCCTATTGCTTTTATGTTTACGAGGGTCGCTAATTCGTCAGCATTAGTTTTATCGGTCCGAACTCAGGATTCATTATTGGTAGCAACAATAAAACTATTTTTACAGCGTTCCCATTCAATCGTTACGATAATACTCAGAGATCCCCGGCCCAGAGGGCCCGCGGGGGTATGTCAGTCCGTTTGTTTGTTCTGTAAACAATTGTACATCAGTGGTTTAAGATCGTATGCATGAGTAAACCATAAATAATAAAACTTAAATAAAGTATTATGCGCATTTATTAAGTTTATTATTGACAGGATTATTAACACAAATTTATTTTAAAATCAAAAATTATTCCGTACTGTTTTTTGATTGAGCTTTATAAATAATTATAATAATATATTATTATGTGAACCTAAATCTTCTAGCACTATGGGAGTGCTTAACAGGAATGTTACTTTGGTTTTGTTTAACGAGTACGAAAAAATTGGACACACGTACCCTTTTATATTCACTCTTGACTCCACTAAAGACATTTCTTTGCCTTGTGTATAACTGATCACCGTTATGTACACAAAAGAAAAACTAGCATTGATACCCCCAAATAAAAATTTCGTCTTCAACATCGAACTAAAGACGCTACGAAGCGTCTTTAGTTCGTTGTGTAAAGACAGAGGCACTCACTCTCACTCTAATCACTACACCACGCGGCCGTCTATATCATAGTGTGTACAATATACACCACACACACATAATTTATTACACAGATAGCTAATATCTCTACGCCGATCAAATTACAACGTTTTTTATTATCTGTCGATTAATAGTGCCGTAATGAAAGTTTCCTTAATTAGCGAGCAGGTCATTTGCCTGAGGAATCAGTTAAGTTTATTGATCTATAATGGTAAATTAATTTCTTTTATACAACGAGTGCCGGATTCGATTCCCTGATAATTCAAAATTTCTATGTCTCTATATACGTAGAGAGAATAATTAAATCTTTGATGACAGTGAAATATGATCGGAGTGTGCTAAGCACACTTGAGGCTTAGATTTATAGATAATAATGGTATTGAATAGTGGTGGAGCCACGTCGCAGGTTGTGTCGAGCTGTAGTATGAATGGTCGATCGGGGAAGGACCACGCTCTTAAAAAAGACCAGTGCGAAATAGTACCATAACGCTGTCGAGTTTCGTATATCCAAATATCATAGATAGATCATAGAAATAAACTGTAAACTATGGACAATCCAACTTTTTTTAAATCACTGGGAACAAACAAGTTCATAGAGGTCATTTAATTGTTGGAAGTTTGCGACCTATGACATTGATAGTAGATAATGGTGAGATATGGTATGCCGCTTTTCAATAAGGTATAAACTTCGCTTTTTACCTCGTATTGGTCATCGCAAAGCAAAACTTCCCGCCTATAGATGTAGTTACGATCTATGCAAGTCCGTGGGAAGTCTAGATGTAATAAAAAAATGTAATCAGTCCAAAATTGTATTTTATGGCAGTCTATTGGGAAGTAAACTTTAGCGCTTTAATTAAAAAAAATTAATCCTTTTGAAATTACTTACAAATGTCGGAAAGAAATTATATTATTAAAAAGAAATACACAAAAGTCACAAGAGTCTGGAAAATGGTAATGGCTACGAAACATCAGAAGAATGGACGGGGAATAAGTCAGCCGAAGAATTGTTTCATCTCGCTCTGGAGCGGGACAAATTTACAAAGTTGGCGGCCAACCTTCAGCATTAAAGAGGCACCATAAGAAGAAGAAGAAGAAAGAAAGATACGACGATCCACGCTAACGTTAGCTTTGTGGCTCATTCTAACGAAATCACACAAAAATGAACTTGGAATATTATTGGTCCTCCGAGCCGGTACACAGACTGTGTTGGAAGTCGAAATATGCATTGTAATTTACAGTTTCCCAAACGAAGCACTAGCAATGAAACTTGACTAGATGTTCTTATCAACCAAAGTTCTTGCTTTGGGTCTAATAGGTAAGCGCTAATTACTTAGGTCTTAAGATAGCACTCAGGGGTAGATTCTCTTCTTGAATGATCCCTTAATCCTGTCGATTCGGAAATACAGCTGGCGACAGCCAACTCCACGAAGTATATATGAGCAGCAGAAAACTATGGATGTAAAAAGCTCACTCTGGTGGATTGCCAACCATCAAGATGCTGAGGATAGTGTTTTGAATTCTATCGCGATATTTAAACACAGCGGCTGGAATTTATCCGGACAACACTTCAGAACACTCCTTGCGGTGAACACAGTAAAAATTCAATGCAAAAAGCCAGTGAATCAAGTATCTAATCGGTACCTGGTCGTTGACGAATCGACTTACTTTCCATTGATTCTTTGCGCCTTTAAAAACTTCTATACAAAAGTAGGCTACTTACCTGTACGATAACATTTTCCAAACATAATTGATCTGTAAAGTTCCTTCATTCGAATATTGCTTACTCTTTCGTTTAACTGACTTATTAGCTACAAAAGGTACACGCACTTAACTAACCCCCCCAGCTAATTACATCTCAGTCGTAGTCAAAATCAGGGCGCGTAGCCAGCCACTTGGTAATTGATTGTAATGTGTCCCGCGGAGCGCCCGGCCCGCTACGTGGGCGCTCCGCCGCGCATGCCTAATGCACCAGGGGCTCCGGTCCACGTACGAATTGCTGATTTATGGCCTTCCATGCTGCTTACGTCGCCATGTTTGGCGCTATTCGCACTGTTTAGTGTCTTGATTTTTGTTACGATTCGTTTTTATACGGTCTAGGCGCCACTTATCTTTGATGAATAAATTACCTCGAGTTAGGTTTTACGGTGTATGTATCTACAGCATTGTTTGGTAAGTGAAAAGTTTTGCGAACCCCTTCACACTACAAAATTATTATTAATCTTTAAAATTAAATTTAATAATCGTTATAAACGAAGCAAGCTGCAAGTTTATATTATCATGTTGTTATTACATGGTAATATTTAATTTTATAAATATGCATTAAATATAATTTTTGTTAAATATAAAATACAATTAAATTTAATAATCGTTATAAACTAAGCTAGCTATAAGTTTATTTTATCATGTTGTTATTACATGGTAATATTTAATTTTATAAATATGCATTAAATATAATTTTTGTTAAATATAAAATACAATTAAATTTAATAATCGTTATAAACTAAGCAAGCTATAAGTTTATTTTCTCATGTTGTTATAACATGGTAATATTTAATTTTATAAATATGCATTAAATATAATTTTTGTTAAATATAAAATACAATTTAAAAAAATCACTGCCACAAGGATGCGAACCAAGTCGCCGTGCAATTTCTGCGGTGCCACCGAAACTTGAAGGCTTATTAACGAAGTTGAAGGGCCGCCTCCCCCGTTATACGAGCAGCTCATTAATCATCCCGTTAATGATCCTCGCCGGTTCAAACACGGCCACCAAAATTGCAAATTATTTGTGGTTATGTAAGGTACGATTGGAAGGCTGCGGTGCTGTCGAATTATTTCCTTTTTGGTAAATCTCAAATTACCTTCTCGCCACAACGTGTAATCATGTGCATGAATTTAATGATAGTGGATAACGAATAAACAGTTATTGCATGTCTGATATTTAAATGACTTTCTAACAGCTAGTTTCAAGCTCGAATTTAACAGCTTGTAGGAGCAGAAAACTGCTGTGTTTCGTAGGGATCGGACTTAATTACAGATGACGAAAAATTCCATCATGGTCAACAGAGGTGACAATGAATCTGCATTATGATTCCTTATCGAGGGAAAGGACCATGCACTGACATAATAACAGAAAACTACTGCGTGCGACGAGCCAATTACAAAAAACAAGGCATTTAATCTCCCTCCTTAGGGGTGACGAGGCATATCGCATTTAATCTTACTAGGGAGACATGTAGATCATGAATATCAAGTGAACTGTGTGCTTGTTGTCAAACTTAGTATTATGATCACCGCCTCCCATGAACATCCGCAGCACCAGAGGAGTCGCAAATACGTTGCCGGCCTTAAAACGCGTTTTATTTTATTTATTTATTTTATTTTAATTTACTTTAACAATTTTACATATAAGTATGTCGCCAAACTACTATTTAATTTGATGGCGATTTACCTTAACTAGATTCAATTTTACTGTGATAACAGAAGCTCCTTTAAATCTAATCATTATGTATCATTGTCATGTATTGTATTATTTATTATATATTCAAATTCACCTAACTGCATGTGGTTTCGAAGGTTTTGACATTGAGTTTGGTGACATAAAATCTCACGAGCCGTACTAACTGGCTAAGTTGTCCGCACGTTTTAGCTTTCGCTGTGCAGATTAGCGGTGTAACAAATTATAGCAATTTGTTACGCCACAATAAATCTGTTGGCGGTTTAATGATCAAATGTGAATTGTCTAAGTTAAATAGCTCTGTGTCTCTAAGACTAGTAACAGCCCCGTTAATCGCTCTAAGAAAACTTTCGGTAACATGGGTCTTATTCCATAATTTGAGGGGTGAAAAACGAGCACACATTTTACGTGATGATGATGTTGTGCTTCCCAAGGCATCCACAACAGTCGAAACACAGTAGTTTTATATTGCTATATTCTGTGAGGGTATGGTTCTTCTCTACTCGAGCCGACACATCCAAAGTGCAGCTGAAAACTGCAAGGTTGATCTGCCCTGTTAGACATCTTAAACCATGAAAAAGAAGTCATAACGAATGGCACTTTGTACTGCCATATTTTTAACGCCTTAAATATACAATAAATTCAATTCATCATCAGCGAGTGTTATTTACTAAGAACAGAAATGTTATCGGTAATTTCGAATATGCGTTTGGTCGCATTAACACTTTACAGCGGTAATAACTGGCGAAAGTATCGACTTACACATTTACCTTTCGCCTTGGACGTTAGCGGCGTGAGGAATGACAGCACTTTGTTACGTCACAATAAATCTGTTTGCGGTTCCCCAATGGCGGTTTTATGACCAAATTAATGCGTCTCCATGTAAGCTAAATGCGTGAATTATGATTATTAGGATCGAAATAAATAAGAGGATCTTACGAGACATTCCATTTGTCCTCATGGTCGACAGTGCAACTACATTATGATTACATGTCGAGGATAAACGTGACACGGGCTGCAAGAATCCATTACTATCAATTGAATTGTGTATAAAAATGAGGTCTATAATGTGAGCCTATCCAAAGATACCTTCATCCTTATGTGTGGTTTAGGTGTCTCGTAAATCGAGTAAATCTGTCTTACTATAGATTAAATATTCAATATTAGGACGTTTAAAAAAATGGTCGCTAGTTGTTCTATTGACGTTCTTAACATTAACTTATTTACACTTGACTTTTCCAACTATGCTAGTGCAAGTATATAGTCCACGACAATAGTCGAATGGTGAATTTGACTATTTCTACATACGATTTTAATTTAAAGACGTTGAGAAGAACAACGCGGTTTTTTTTAAAAAGAAAAGATGAGGTTCACGACAACAGTTTCAAGTGTCGCAGGTCTAATCTAAATTAGACTATAGACGCTTTGTTTTTGTAGATTTTTAACAAAACAATTTTCGTGAAGTACAACAATATGTATATCGCAACACTGGATTTTATCGAACGGTAGCTGTCCGTAGGCGAAGTCTCGCAGCTGATGGCTGTCACGGTTGCGTTCAAAAAGGGCACCGCGGTATGTACACTTGGTCAATAAGCAACAACAATGTTGCAAATTACAATCTAGTTGCATAATCAGCCAAGCATAATAACCGAACACTGCCTTTAACGTCGACACATAAAACGTTAGTCTAAGAACGGTTTATAATCATAAAACTAGCTCCTTATAATCAGCAGTTTATAATGATAAAATTAGCTTCATTAACAAAACCTAAATAAGTAAATTAGTTATAAATGTTTATTTATAATAACGCAGATACAGTCTATTTTATAAATAATATGATAGTATTTTAATCGTGACAAAGTTTTTCATACATATACACTGCAGGCCAAAAGTTTAAGACCACCTTAATTAAAGTAGGAAAATAACGTAAAACTCCAATAAAGTATTAAATGTTTAATTAACCTGTTTAATCATCTCATAGAACATTGATTGACAAACAATATACTTTAAAAGCGTAAACAAATATTAACAGTCCATGCAATAAAAGGCTATAGTTAGCTAAACTGATTTTTCATCAAAAAAATCTTCTGTTTTATATTTATGACTTTCTTCAAAGTCTCGGCATACGGGCAGTCAATTTGTTAATGGTGTCTTCGGATATATTGTCCCAAATTTCGCATAAAGCATTCCACATTTCTTCTCGCGAGGATGGGCCACGATTGTATGACGGATGCTCCTATCAAGCTCTTCCCACAATTTCTCTACGCTGGCGTTGTGTACGTTGTATGCGATGACAAGAAACGGTCAGGGTTGATGAAGCGCGCAGACGCTCGCCTGCGTTGTGTGAGGGGTTGTTTTTGTATGTACCGGTTATGAGGAAGCTTCAAATTGTTGGCCATCACGGCATAATCTCACGCGTTCACTGATCCATTACTTAGGATATTTAGTGCTAAAAATTATTTCATATAATGTCATTAAACAAGGCTCCTTGTTATGGAGTGATTATTTACTTGTCCTTGTAAATATATAGTTCACCTCAATACATTGCTATATTTTTTTTCATTATACTCGTGGATGGGTATCCATATCACCAATGTAGTGAATATTTTTTATTTACAAATTAATTAATACTAAAAAAAATGACCACACCTGTAACACATTTAAACGGTTTGTAGGTTTGTTTTAGAATAATTTAAATGATTTTTTCACAAGTCACTTAATCATTAGTAAATAAATCTTTATTTCAGTAATTTATTTTGGTTTCATTTTTTATTTCTTAAAAACATCCCTGTGCTTTCGTCGGGCTAACAGCAAGTGAATGCTAATGATTTATTGTGGAATAGATTAGAATATAACGTATGTTCTATTCTATTACATATCATAACAAAAACTCATAAACACAGAGTAACATTTTTTTTAATTGCACTGAATTACACTTTACTTTTTTTTATTGTCTCTGTGCATGAACTGCTTAATAATAAAACATAATGCAATGAGTTATACGTACAGAGTAACAAAGAGATTTAGTTTACACGTGTCGTGTATGTCGTCGAGGAGTACGTCGGCAGTAGACGTGCCCGGTTGTGTCGAGTCCACCGCACATCGCTCACTGCGCCCCAGCAGCGAATCGCGTGTAAAGATGATTTCAGAACAACCTGTACGAAATAGATGTAAAGCAAATCACACGCTACATGTCAAATCCTATTAAATCAAAAATTTTGATACGTCTTAAGTCTTTTTTTTTTTGAGGCTTAGAGAGTTTGAGGCTTATTACATTGAGAGTAACAAACGAGTACACAGTTCACCTGATGGCAAGTGATTCCTGCAACCCATGACATCTACATTTAACCTTGGCAAGGAATCTTAATGCAGGTGTGTTTTTACACTTTAGGACTGAGATGGAATGGCTCGTCAGCAGTGTAATACAGGCCTCCGGATCCCTACACTCACCTGAAGAAACACAAGAGCATTATGCTGCTATTTCACGCTGTTACTCTGTGAGGCGGTAGTCCTGCCCCCGTCGAGCTGACGCATTCATTCTGAAGCTGGAAACAAACTGCAGTGCAGCTCTAGCACTGTGATTTTATATGGGTTTTCTTTTTTTATACGGAGTTTCGTTTTATACTAATGCAGAAATCTTGATTGGATATTTTTTTCGAGTAGAAACCGGGTGATCTGTACCAACGAGGTATCGGAAGTTTTGTTGCGTGGTGGAAGAAACTTGTTAACAATAATGGAAAATACATTATCGATTAAAAAATAACTTTTATAAAGTTGTTTGCTAACCCGTTAGTATACATAACGTGGTGTGAAACCAATTTTACTGTTTATGAGCTTCGCGGTCGCTTCGCCTTCTTATCGCTTCGTCGTAGACGGATGTTTAAAGTTTATTTATATGAGTTGACTTGACATTACCGTTACTCTAGCACTTATTTGAATCTACGTACATTTATCTCAAAGTTATCGATCAAACCAATCTGTTAGATGTTCTGCCATAACTATGAATAAGTAAATGCGCTTGATGGTCCTAATGGTTTACAATAAATTACTAAAATGTATACAGAAATCTGTTAAGTGCATTCATTACTTGTATATAAACGGATTATAATATTTAGGTAATCGGTTGAAGATGCTTTGTTTAGGTTAATACAAATTAAACAAACAAAAATAAAAAATAGTCCTTCAAACATTTTATTTATAATATTAAAGGTGACAAACGAGCACACAGTTCACCTGATGCTAAGTGAAGACTGCGCCCCGTGACGTCTACATTGATCCTCAATAAATATTCTAAACGTACATACGTTGTCACCACTGAGGGATGAGACCACCCTTCGTCAGTATTTGTGTCTCCGGGACACATTCATGCAGTACCCAGCAACAAGTTGCAACGTTGCTGTACCGATTTTAAATATGGAAACATCTTACTAGAATCTAATTTACAGGTCTATAACTCGTTCTCATACTAGTTTACAGTACATTGCGAGCAAATTTATTGTAACGGGCTCGTTAAGTACTTGGCAAGGATAAAAAGGTCCGCGCAGACCACCGCCGCTAATGGAAGCCGACGTGTAAGGCAGAACTATCTTATATAGCAATGATTTATTGTATCTGTATGTGGGAAATATGCTCCAGTGGTTGGAGTCGTTTGCTCGTTGATGTTGAGGTGTGAATGAGGTGCGTGGTAATATTATTGAATATGAGTGACAGATAATTCAGTGCTGGTACTTACCATCACTAGGTGATTGTGGCCCATGACGTTTTCATTCATCCCATTCCCCAGGACTGAGATGAAATGCCTCGTTGCCTGTTACGGCCCCACGATCCTTACGCAAACACAGCGGTTATTATTTTAACTGTTTTAACTTTTCTATTTTTACAAGTTTCGTTTGTATTTTGCATCCCTCGTGGGCACGGGGAGGACTGAGGGGTTCTTCGACGTCCTGATGTCACAGTTAATTCTAACTATCGTCAGCTTTTAACTTTAATTTATTTTTGGTCCGAATTTTGCAGGAGGTATTGTGTATTGAAGGTCTTACAGTGGCATATCCTGGCATTTATTAATATTAATCACAGAATCCCTGGAGCTGTATTGAAATATGAATTCGGCCCAATACTCACATTCCTACGTCGCAACCCCTGAGGACTAAAATGGAATGCCTCGTCACCAGTTATTAAGTCTCCCGATTCCCTACACCAACAGGACGAAACACAGCTGCATTATTTAATTATTTTACGCTGGTACTCTTTGAGGGCGTGGTGACCGGCGACAAATTCAGGCCAAAGTTAGAAAAGAGCTGTAGCGACTATTATTGGCCTGAATATATATTAAGCATGTTTGACAAACGACATCAACAAACGAAGAATTATGATATCTTTATTGTATCAAATAAGTTGTACAAATATGATACCTTGTTATATTTATGTGCACGCGACTGTACCCCGTGGTCGTTTGTCTCCCTGACAAGTTTCCTAAGTGCCAAGTCGGGCTTCATTTATTATTACGGTGAATAGAGCATCGCAATAGAGACGTGATGGAGAGGTGATGGACACGTCGCGCCTCGTCAGCGGATTGATGGATGGATGGGTTCGGACTCGCGATGTTGCCCATTGTACGGCTGCGTCCGAGTTGATTTATGATCCGTATCGAATGTCTGCTTGTGGCTTAAGAGCGCGGGTTTTTTATAATGTCACGGTATGTTGAACAGATCGCTCGGTGTTTCTCTGCGTGATAGAATACGCAACGTGGACATCCGTAGTAGAAAGAGGGTGACCGACTGAAAAGATTACCAAGCTGAAGTGGCAATGGGCTAGCCGTATAGCTTGTAGCAGAAAGCGAAAGAAAGTGCAAGAAAGTGTCTTTAATAAACATTCAGACTGGTAATCGCAGTTCTTCGATCGTTTTCTTTCTGGCAATGTATGGTGGAGGTCCTCGTTCAGCAGTGGACCATGGATAGTCTGTGATGATGACGTTGAAGATTGGGTGAATCTGATGAGACGGTATAAAAATATGTATTAATTTCACGACTGGCTCGTGATGAGAAAAAAGTTTCCACGTTCTAATAATTATTTATTTTATGGTCCACGTGTAGACAATTGATGATTTGGTAGTGTTATATGTTATGTGACTGTGCCAATGAACCCATCGGAACTATATCGGCATAAACACAGTTCATCTGGTAAGTGATGCCTGCAGCCCATGACATCTACATCCATCCTCGACAAACATTCAAGATGCAGAGGACCGAGGTGGAATGAGTTGCTACCAGTAAGTGAGTCACTCGACCCTGTGATGAATAAGAAACATAGCAGCATAGTTGCTTTTTGTTATTTCAAGCTGGTATTCCGAGAGGGCGTGGGCCTTCCCTTGTAGAGTTAACCCATTCATGCAACGTGGATCTATCGATGTTAAATATACATTTTTAATTGTTGTGTCGAATAGATGTCGGCCAGTCGTAACATTATGGTGAACTGTGTGCTCGTTTGTCACACTTAATTTTATAAGAAAAAGAAATATCCTTCTACGTGTTATTGGCCATTATATAGGTTACTGCCCATTAAAGCCGTTATTAATATTACTATGCCAGCTTTATGATAATGACACGCAATATAATGTAAATCTCATATTCAAGAGCTGCCAGACAAACCTTGCAATTTCATAACTTTTTGGCAACGTGAAGCCTTGGAATTATTTCTCAA
Source organism: Teinopalpus imperialis (assembly GCA_029286865.1). Classification (NCBI taxonomy): domain Eukaryota; kingdom Metazoa; phylum Arthropoda; class Insecta; order Lepidoptera; family Papilionidae; genus Teinopalpus; species Teinopalpus imperialis. The sequence goes on along the minus strand of JAGSMU010000001.1, from coordinate 994,422 downwards.
GCGATTCACTAACTCGTAAGTAATATGCTGGAAGCAGTTTGAACGCCAAGAAGGTAATGTTTTATTGGGATTTATTAAGCGAAGATTTTGTAAGCGATAAGGCCTGTATTCACAATTATTACGAACAAATGTAGAATTCTTTTGTTTTGTAGTTTGTCGAATTATATCAATTGTTTTTATTGTTTAATAAAAAATGCTATAATTACTAATATTCCCGACAACCACTCCAACTAAGCTTAAATGCTTGTGCTAAGAGATGCTCCACTGCAATAGTCTGAGGGCAGATTAGAACCTGGGACCTTAAGTATCTGACTAAACTATTTGATATTGAATTACTGCAACTTTTTTATTTTTTGTTTTTTTTTTTGTTATTTTATGTTTTGAAAGTGTTACATGGTCTTATTTTCATTTGTTTTGTTTGCTCTTAAACTGTTCTTAGTTATATCTGAATAATGTGAATCCGTTCTTGGCCTTAAGTTAAGCTCATGTGAAATATGTATATTATATAAAGGGCTGTGTGTTTGTTGAACAATAAAATAAAAAAAAAAGTTTGGCCCTTAACCATTAGCTCATTGTTTTATTGTGTACATCAAAGAAGGAAATTAAAGTCAGTTAATGTGACTTTTAATTGGTCGACACCGGGGGACGTTCCCCGATATTCTTAATTGCAATTTTAAACGCTAAATTAGCTCGTGGTGGAGGAAGATATCTCGAAGGAACGTGAAACTGCATGCTCGCTCTCTAGAGAGGGCTGTGCTCTGCTGTCATCTAAATCGCCTGCTACTCCTTTACTGCACTTACTGTCTCTTTATAACATACACACACGCACACTCGCCCACGTTAACATGAAACTACCAATATTGCTAGTTACTACTATAGCTTCCGTCTCCCTCTACATATAATTTCTAATTTTAACTTGGCTCTAATGCATAAAAAAAAGATTAACTTAACAACTAATAAATAACTGCTCAAAAATAGTTCCTAACCAATTGTGTAATCCTTAATTTGTCCTTTTTTATTGTAATCAGGTGTTTTATGATATGTTTTGTGATACGCTGGGTATTTCGATCTAATAAATAAATAGCGAAATCTTGGATTGTTTGCATAACGTAAAATTCAAAACGAGCACTTAGACATGGAGATATGACGTCTCTTCATCATATAAAATGAACCGTTTACGAAAAGTCATTGTGTATTCGCATCAGCACATGTGAACTGCATCGTGTGCCCTGCTTCTGACAATATGATATTTATACATTGAAAGTTATTCATTCGGAACATTAGACTGGCGGCCGGCTACCGTGTGGAGCTTTCCTGGAAGCATGCTAATAGTTGCCAGTGACCGACTGGCTTGCCTGCATTCAAATCATACGTGTCTAGTTACGTTGCACACCAAGTTTTCTGTGACAACATATACAGTATATGGTGGTATCAGCTGTCGCCAGCGGTGTCAAAGAAAGGGCCTACACCTTACTTAAAGGTCGGCAACGCCCTTCCTCTGGTGATGTAGATGTGAAGGGCGGCGGCAGGCGAGCAAACAGTTTGCTAACAATTCTATGTAAAACCTACATATATATTCATCTGTATATGCTTTATATATAAATAATAAGAACGACAGAGACATTCAGTCAGAGTCCTCGGATACCGTTTAATGTGACGAAGCTCATTAGGAAATGACAGTGAAAGAAACAAACATACTCATGTCTCAAAAAATTCTAAATGTTCTTACGTTAAGGAAAATAAACAATTGCATTTCATATAGTTTAGCACAATCAAACCTTCCCAATGTCTACTTAGCCCTTGAAACGTAGTTTATTTGGCTTACTTATATGTAATATTCCTATGAGGAGAATTTTCCATGTAAGAAAAATAACACTAAACTTCTCAATTCCGATATTAAACCTTTATTAAACTTGTATTAGCCATTCTTATTAATATTCAAATAATTAGATAATTTATTCAAATGCATTCATTACAGTCTGTCGAGCATACTGTAACTGGCTCGGTAACTGACCTACCATATTCGCGGAAAGACTACGCTTGTTACGCCGTTCCCAGTGGCGGTAGAGAACGCTCGCCGGACTGAATGCCTGATATTTTTTTTTATTACCATGAGAGTAACTAACTAGCACACAGTTCACCTGATGGAAAGTCATTCCTGCGGCCCATGACATCTATTCATCCTTGACAATGAATCATAATACAAATGCGTTGTAACCTTTGAGGACTGAGATGAAATGCCTCGTCACCAGTAGTAAAGGTCTCCGGATCTCCATCCACTCATCAGACGAAACACAGCAAAGTTATGCTGCTATTTCACGCTAGTATTCTATAAGGGCGTGGTCCTACCCCGGTCGAGCTGACCCATTCATTCTGCAGCTAGAAACAAACTGCCATGTTGCTCTACTTCTGTAAACGATCACGCGATCTACCTGTCGGTCCTGGTGGACTGGGGCTAAATGTGGCTTCCTTAACATTAAATAGAATCGGATGACGAGATTTCTAGGATTGTCAACTTTTATTTACAATGTTTGCGGTGACAAATTTGCACACAGTTCACTTAATGGGAAGTGATTACTCCATTCTCTATAGATGTCACTCCTGTGGATTGAAATGGAAAACCACTTTACCTGTAATTGGGTCGCCGTATGTCCTATACTTACCTATACTACCTTTCGAAACAGTGGTGCATTATTCTGTTATTTCACGCTAGTATTCTGTGTGAGTAGAGCCGACCCATTCATTTTGCAGAAGTTATTTACCTGGAGCATGGCATTTCCTTGTAAAATCTTTATATATATTCACATACAGGTAATGAAGCTACCCAATTTCAACCAACAGGGGTGACCTAGATCCAGAATTAACATCGAGGTTATGGATCGTCTAAAGGTCGTTACTTTCCTTACTCTTAACGTATATGTATGACCGACAGATATAGTGGCTGTTGTTTGGTAACGGAAGTAACCCCATAGCAGTCTGTCCCTGTAGTCGCAGCAGTTCCTATTTCAAAGGCAATACTAGTGGGTGTAGAGTTTGCAACGTTATCTGGGCACCATCGCGCGACTCGCGTGCAGGCGGGTCTGATGGCCGCGAGATAGGCGGAGGACGTAGGAGTCGAGTAGCCGACAGGTGACACGGCACTTACTTTTATCGTATCGTATCGCCAATGCTCGTTATACGTTGGACAGGCTCAATAACACACACAAATGGCTATAGCCCAAGAATATAAAGAAGTGTCACACACCTCTCAATTCTTTTTTTCAAAGCAAGATTGACAAACGGGTTCACATTTCACAGTATACATGATGAACTGTATACACCTGCATCAATCCTCCATGATTCAGGATGTGCAGTATCACCCCTGAACTCCTCTGAACCTGTATCCATATAGTCGCTATACAAAGCACTGCAACGTTATGCTGCTATTTTTGGTTGTTTTTCTGTGAGGGTATGTATCTTACGTAGTTAGTTGAGACGACCCATCCATATATTGCATTATAACGGCTCTGCCACTGTCGATATACCTATAGTCTGTGGAGGGCTATGCTCGATGTTCCCTTGCGTGATGGTATACGAAACGTAGACACCTGCAGTAGAACGAGGGTAACCTGAACAGATCTAGAGGTTAGCAAGCTGAAGTAGCTCGTCGCGTCTCGGCGGCGGAATGATGGCTGGGTTCGCTCCCGCGAGGGCTGCCTTACGTACGGCTGCGTCTAGGCGCATTTATGACCGAAATCTAATCGAATGTCTACTTGCGGCTTATGAGCGCGGTTTTGAATAATGTCATGGTATGTCCGCAGTAGAACGAGGGTGACCCACATAGCTAAAAAGATTACCAAGCTGGAGTGACAATGGGCTGGCCGTATAGCTCGCAGAACCGATAACCGGATGAAAGGTTCTTGAGTGGTAACCTCGAAATGGCAGGCGCGGTACAGGACGACCTCCCATTGGACGGAGCGATGACCTATACAAGTTTGCGGGAAGTCAATGGTGATGAATGCAGGTGACTCAAGATCGAGCTTAGTGGCCATCTATAGGGGAGGCCTGTGTCCAGCAGTGGACTGTGGACCGGCTGTTATGATGCTGATGAGGCATATATAAGAATAAGATCCAATATCCTAATTGCCATTGGTGCGGTTTGAGAAACTAAACGTCGTAGGCTCGAATCCACTATTGGATTATTGCTGAGTAGTATAGTGAGAGTACGTTCCCGTGGCCCAAGTTAGTGCTTACTAAGTGAGAGTACGTTCCCGTGGCACAAGTTAGTGCTTACTAAGTGAGAGTAATATGTAAAACAATGACGGTGGCATTCTTTTATTTAATTTAAATGGATAATACATTGCTTAAAGGTTTGTAATTACAATACCCCTTGGTATCAACACTTACAAGTGAAAAGATTTTTCTTTTTAATTACATCGTAGTCCCACCCCTAAGGTGACGCTTGTGCATCTTGTATCTTAGTTGAGGACGGATGCCGTATCTTAGCATCAGGCCAACTTGTGCTCGTTTGTCTCATCTTAACTTCAATGACATCACATGTGTCATCACAGCCTATGCATCGTCGACTGCCGAGCATTGGCCTTATCTATCTCTCCTCTCTCGATAAAAATATTATAAAATATATATAAGACATAATGAGAAATAACAAGAAATTTTATGTATCCATAAATATTTGATATTACTAAATAAAACCAATTGTATGTGCCTGTAATGTGAATTAACAAGTTTTTCGAGATTGTGAAATGTTAGTATAAAATCAATCCTATAGTCAATCTAATTAGGAGAAATAACATAAAGATTATAAGCAATTATTGAAAGGCCAGTTTCGTTTATAATTTATATTCATTTGCCGGTTCGTGATTGTATTCAAATTCCGCCTTTGACCTCATGGATATATGAAGGAAGTTGGCGTGTACCGCACTGGAAGCGGTGGCTTCAATTCCGGTGGATATCGCCGGTCTTAGTTAATTAGTTTATGTACCTACCGTTGCTAATATTTCTTCATCCGCTCAATGCTTGTCGAGGAATTGTTTTTGTTTTTTTTTAATTGAACTTCTTTTTTAAGCCGTTGTAGCTCAATGTCTCGCGTTTACCGACTCGAACTTCGGTGCCGGCTACTAATGAAATTGTTTGTAGCAACTTTAAGTGCAGAGTTATCACGCACTCGGTGGTCAAGTATCATTTCGTGTCTAAGAAATAATATATAATAAAAAAATATACTTCTAAGACATGTGAAGTCCGCCAATCCGCAGTGGCGCCTCGTGGCGGACTATGCTCTAACATCCAAGGAGGAGGCTTATGGCCAGCAGTGGGATTCCTATATCTGGGCAGTTGCTCTTTTTAAACGTTGGATGGCAAACGAGCCCATCGAGTAAGTGTTCCGTATACGATGTCTCGGTAACAACGTTCCTCTTAGTTATACTCTCTCACAGAATACAAGCGAGATATAGTGGAATAAAACTGCTGTGGTTCGTTTGTCATATGTTCCCTACGTGCACACAGACAGAACAAGTGGAGAGGCATTCCATCTCAGCCTCTCAGGGGTGATAATGCATCTGCATGTTGAATATTTGCTAAGTTTTGATGTAGATGTTGGAGGTCGCAGTGATCACGTACCTACCTACCCACCACTTATCTGATAATATTCACCAGTAATATTATAAATAAAAAATAATTTTATATTTGTAGGATATGCCGTCAATTTTTAAAAAACATGTGTAAAACGTATTTAGTTGTAGTATTCTCATTGGTTTTAAATACGTTTGATTATATAGACGCATGCAAGAGGGCGAAAATTTAATTGAAATATTCCATTACATTCGTACATGCAGGTCAAGTTAGTAAAATCGTGAATTAATAACCGCGAATGTTACATTGATAAAGATTGAAATCATACACCGTATGAGAGTTGATTCGACTTTTAATCTTTGATTTTAATTTGATATTAACGCTTTATGAAATTAACACTTGCATAGACTAGGCGAAAGATATCTAAAGGTAATTATATCAGACATGTAACCCACGGCAAGCGATTTTGAACCTAAAATTGTGGTAATAAAATTCATAATCACTTAAGTGTCATATAATGAATGGAATAACGCAAATATGTACCTAGTGCCATTGGTAATAGGGTACCAAATCATTTGTAGCACGGTTGCAACATTGTAAGGTTGCGCCGATAGTGTCGTGGGAGCTGTCGATACGATCACCATGCTCGTACGTATGAAAAAGCGTGACGAGGTGTGGAGCTCCGACTATCCAGTCGTGTGGTGAATGTACCGTGCCGCGGCCGCTGGTTTTACATCCACCAGATAGTGACAAGAGGCACACGCGTTGTCACAACCCTTAGGATTTGAGAATATATGAAACACAGAAGTCGGTATTTTGTACTATTGTTCTGTGAGGGCGTGGGTCTTCTCCTGTCGACCATCCCAACTCCACCTAATCAAACTGCAGCATGGTTTCACCACTGTAAGAGCTAACCAGTCATGTATAAGTAGTCGGATAAAGAGGAAAGACAGAATAAAAAAATATATCACTTGTGTTTGCGGTACTTCTTTTTCGTAATATAATTGGCGACAAACGAGCACACATTTTACCTGATGAGTAGTGATCACTTCGGCACATAACGTTGAAGGGTCAATAGCCTAATAGTTCAGGGTATGGTTGGCGAAACTTTAGGTCGTGTATTGTCGTGAAGCATCCCTAGCACAAGCATTAGCTTGGTCACAATGATTAACCGGAATGTTAGTTATGTTAACGGCACAAGAATGCTGGCTTCTTTAAAAAACAATTACATCCATCCCCAAATAAAGATGCGTTGTCACCCTTGAGGACTGAGTTGGAATGCTTCGTTCCCATACTTCATCGATGTCCATATCCCTAAACTCACCATTGAGTTCAAATAAGTTATATATGAGGACTTGGCAGAGAAACCACATGCAGATTTAATGGGTCGCCACGCCACGCCATCACAGAATACCAGCGTAAAATAGCATCATAATGCTGCTGTGTTTAGGCTTTTTGTAGGGATCCAATGACCGTTTTTACTGGTGAAGATGATGATTATGGTGAAGATTCCATATCAGTCCTCGAGGATAACAACGCATCGTCATTATGGTTCCTTGTCAAGGATAAATGTAGATGTCATAATCATGTAATAAAAAAAATACATCTCCAGTCAGTTCCCCTACCATTGGTAAGGTCGCGGGAGTGGTACACGAACGATAATTCAGAATTATTTAACGCAAGTGCTGCATTTTTGCCCGCCGAGATCGCTGCCTCCTCGCCTTCAATCAATTACTCAGCAGACGTAACCAATTTAGTGCACAATTGAGCCCGTCTCCCGTGATGATGACGGACGCCGCCACCCTGCGGGAGACGCGCGAAGCTTTCCGGCGATCATTCAATTTGTTTAACATGAAACTAGCCCACGCGAGCGGCTGTGTCTGTTTCTTTTTAATTTTACTTCAAAGTTCTGAATATATTCTTGTTACAGTGTGTTACAGGGCCGTGGGGTAGCTCATGTTCGCTTTAAATTCACGATTCGCGAACAAACCCAGTTTTATTCCCAGTGCCCGGCACCCGGCAACTAAAAGTGCTCATTTACCACGTTCTCTGCGGTCAAGTAAAACAGATTGAGGAAACCTGTATGTCTGAAAAATATATAAAAAAAAACGAATTCATGTAAAGCCCGCAAATCCGATGTGGAGCTACGCCGTGGACTATGCTCTAACACCTCCACCGTTACTTATATATAGGCCGTTACTTTACCTTTTTTTCTATATAATAGGTGGCAAACGAGCAAGCAGCTCACCCGATGGTAAGTGGTCACCGCCGCCCATGGACATCCGCAATAGCAGAGGAGTCACAAGTGCGTTGCCGGCCTTAAAGAAAGGTGTTGACTCTTTTCTTGAAGGTCCCCCTAAGTCGTATCGGTTCGAAAATACCGCTGGCGACATCTGATGATTCCCCAGATTCTTTTCATACTAATATTCTTTTTTTTGCGTCATGACTTGATATGTAACAAGAAATCTGTATGTGATCGAATAAGTCTTTGTAATGATAGTCATTTACTAAACTAGTCCATTATTAGCTTCAATGGATACATTGACACTTATCACAGGGTGGGATATGTTCCAATCAGTGCAGTAGAGGCACGCCGCAGCTCGTTTCTTGCCGCACAGTCTGACTTATTACAAACAATAGTTACAATTGTGAAATTCAATAAGGTTTTAGTAATCAATTTTGAACGTTATATATAAGAAATGTATTTATTGAGATTTTCGAGAGATATCGTGGATACACATTCCAACATACACATTAATTGATGTCCTAAAAATATTTATATACCCTTTTTGTATAACGCTAAATTATATTAGAATTATTAAATGAACTCTTGATAATAGTATTTCTTTACTATATTCGTAAATAGTAGAGATGATTAAAGCTGAACAAATCACTTGTTTCTTTGACCCGATTGGTTTTCAACCTGGGGTACGCGACCCCTGTTCAATAAATAACACCTGTATAAAAATTCGATTATTAAAGGAATAAAATTTAATGTAGTTTTATTAAAATAAATATAACGATGCAATAACAACATGAAAACTTAAACTTCTATCTTGCTTTGTGTAAATAAACTATTCATTAAAATGTTATTATCATTTTATAGTCGTTGTCGTAAAGCTTTTAACTTACTTTTTGTCGTTTCCGTGAGACATGACATTAAAAATTGTTGAGAAACAATGCTATAGTGTATTATCTCGACGTCGGAGATATGCGATATATTGATTTTACCAATTTTCTTTTTACCGATACCTTACTAACGATCATGTTAACAACTAAACTAAAATGCTTGTGGTGAGAGATGATTCGCGATAGACGGATTGCGGCTTCGAAACGAATAAGTTAAGTTTCGTTACCTTTAACTATCAGGCTATTAATGTTTAAAAATTAAAGACAATCTGTCCACTATAATCGGACAAACAAACATCGCGTATTGGTGATGATCTAAATAGCATCCGAAGTGCTGTGTCCAGATTGATGCATCAATTGACGTGGTAGGTTAAGTGGCTGATGCGGGCCCCTTGTTTCCATTGTGCCCATCTATAAGGATGTTGCAGTAACTGCCAATATCCTGTCCGAGCTGAACGACGTATATATATATATATATAATATAGATAATAGGACTAACTGGTAAACATCTTACGTCAACGATCAGGTACTTTCCGATCGACTTGATTCACTCCCTTTGCATATAGATGTAACGAATATACCATCTGTATTGAGGAATTGTTGGGATTAATTCCACTTGAAATGAAAAATCTTACATTGCGACAGAATTTAATATTCATCACGAATGCACGAAGCTTTCTGCCACGCACAATTACTGCAAAATATTATAAAGGCCGGACTCCTCTGTTGTTGTGGATGTTCGTGGGCGGCGGTGACCACATAGTGTTATCTCCGGTGTCCTTATACACTGAGTTTAAACACATTCATGAGAAGTCGCCTCCCATAGCACCCTTGTGGGCGTTACTTTGGTGGGCAATCAGGGCTCCCGCTCTTATTTCCTTCGAACATGAAGTCCCCTTTTTGTTGCCTTATACGACAGGAAACGCTTATTCTAGTCTAAGTCTAAGTCCGGGTCTACAAGTCTAATTTGTGGCACACCTAGTTTATGATTGGGGCGCGGCTCTATTTTGTAATGACATTATCAGAAGAAACAAGGCTTTAGTATATTTATGTTGAGGATTTCTGAACAGTTTCTGTAATAGGTATATGCCTTATAAGGTGTACCTCCGTCGGCGGTGTTCAATGTATCACAGACAGACTCTAAAGAAAGGCGCGTTGCAATTGTTCGCAACTGTTCTGTGCCAAACGCAGCTACACAATTTCCATTACGAAGGGTTACCACATTTCGTAGCGGAAAATGTGCGGAATGAGAAGTCCATTATGAAAACACTTCCCACATATGCGTCTCAATTTTAGTTTAAGTACATTTATATTTGCTACAGCACGAAGTCTAGTATTTTGTTTAGGTTCGAACGTTTCTCCCTTATTGTACTTAAAAATGAGAATTGAAATTGAAGGATTAGGGTACGGTCTGCGAAACTAAATACCGTAGTTTGTAGACTATATATATATGTATATATATAGATATATATATATATATATATATACATATACCTACTCTAGTGGGGAGGAAGCACTTACAGCGAGCGAGTCACAAGCGAGGCAAGCCATCGAGGGAGTTATTGATGTTTCTCTCTGCGTGGTAGAATACGCGACGTAGACATTCTCAGAAGAACGAGGGTGTCCGACATAGCTCAACAGATTACCAAGGTGAAGTGGCAATACGTTAACCGACGGGGAAGAAAGATTAGATAGATAGGCAACCTAGGACTGCTATTTTGGAACGACTCCCCACTGGACTGAGCGACGACCTATAGTAGTTTCCAGGAAGTCGATGGATACGGGTGACTCAGGATCGTGCTTTGAGGCAATCTGTGGAGAGAACTAGGGCCAGGCTGTGGTGATCATCATCATAGTGTAATAACTGTTTGTTGTTCCAAATAAATAGACTCGACAACAAAACTGACTTCGTTGTACTATTTCAATAGCGATCGGAATGTAGCATTCCCCGCTGTCACTTGTTCCGTATTTGGAGTTTGTATGAGTTGGCCACAGTATAATTCGCTCGCGTACATTTGCGCGGAATGCGATTTGCAGTTAAATCGTCAGATAATGGACGTTCGAAGTTATCGCGCGCAGCTGGGGTGGCTTTGTTAAACGTTTTGCATTGCACAATTGCATTGCGGCGACATTGTTTTTGATTTACGTTTATCGCTGCTACGTGGGAGCTTTGTAACTAGGAACTGTCTGTAGCGCGATTTCGGGCGGACCTGAAAACTACTAATGGTATAGAGCTTGTTGGCCTGAATGGATAAATCGGCACGACCGGGGTAGCACCACATCCTTAGAGAATACGAATAAAAGCGTGACATTGCTGTGTTTTATATGGTGTAGGGATCTGGAGACCCAGTAACGAGGCATTTCGGTCCTTACGGATGACAACGCCCGTGCATCTTGAATTTCTTGAGGATACATGTATATGCCCCGGCAATCACTTATCATCAGTTAAGCTGCTTGCTTGTTTGCCACCTATTCCATAAAAAAAAACTGTATTCTTTCCCTCAATACACGATTGTTCTTGTATCGCAAAGAGCAAAAACTTGTTGAATTAAATAAAAGTAAATGGACATAACCATACATCTAATTGTAGGTACAGGGCGGGTGTACCAGCTCGGTGGCGCTGGTGGAAGCGTTCGATAAATCCGATCTACCTATTGTCCTGTCTCCGTTGCGCACAAAATTGCACTTTCATTACGGACGGGAACAAGTCTCCGTGGAGCAGCTTATCTAAAAAATATAAAGATATTTGTTTTTGTAAAAAATAGCATACTCCTAAGTTTTAGATTTTTTACAGTTTGCGAAAGACAAATAGCACAAAGTCTATAATTCACTTTGCACCACGAATGTAGATTTATTGGTTGTAATAAATTATAAAGTTTTATTAATCACTTTTTTAATATTTTTTTAATCTTTACCTTATCCATTATTGATCCACTATAGAACAAAGGTCTCATCTATAGATCCCAAGGAAGTTCCTGAGACACGTATTTACAGACAGGTTTAAGGTAAAATGGCCATATTAAAAAAAAACCTCATATACGACTTAAGCGATTTATAATTCTTGTACGTGCTTCAGAAAAGTTCGAGCGAAATGATGCTTAACAACCATCATAAGCGGTAAAACATCGGCGCGCCGTTCACGAATCGTGTCTTTCTTTTTGTACGAAATTGCATCTCTGCGGCAACATTTCCGCAGATTAATGTTAACGTTGCACGCCACTCTACGCCTTCTTGTTCCATCGCGCCGACCAACGGGCTCGACACGAATTTCTTACAACACCTCCCGTCCCTATTTTTTTCAGTTCCTCGTTCCAAGAGTGAAATTCGCAACACTTTGGGACTTAATAAAAAAACAATCCAATCGTTAACGAAGAATATAGACAACGTTAATGTTTCCAGCAGTAAAAAAAAAAATCGACATTCGATATTCCGCTTTGAATGTTGTCAGACAAGAAATACATGCAGTATATTCTGTGCAACTATTATGTCCAGCGTAATTTATTACTATTTTTATCGACGTCTATAAAAGTCTCTATAAACCCGAACGGTCCCTGGGTTTCGTCTATAAATCATCGAAAGGTGAATGGATGCTTATTAAAGCGCCTCGGTCCGGTAAGGTAGACTTTTCTTTCGCATTGATATTATTTACTGCACCCACAAATAACAACTTTCGTTTTGATCGATCGGTGTGTCAGACACACGCGAATGTTTGTGTGATTAATCGTGGTTCGACGGTTGTGTGTTTGTTCGCGCTGTTGTTAAGATTGTTAGGTTAAAAAATATTATATATTGTATTATAAATATACATTATAACTACTTCACCGTTGGTTTTGACTCCCGTGAATATGTGTCCAATTGGCTTATAGTACCACAATTCTGCTGTGTTTTGTCTGGTGTCATAGACCGCGGGACTTACAATCAGGTCAACTGTGTGCTCGTTTGTCACCATGAATATATTTAAAAAAAAAACAATACTAATCGTGTATTTTATCACCTTTTAATAATTATTTCTATACTAATAATATTTATGCGTAGCAGCGTAGTTCCGCCAGTTCAGTGGTTCACAGAGCAATCGCTTGCAAGGTTTTAAGCTATTTTTATCAATCGCTAGGTTTAATTATGGAAAGGAATGTGTCCATTCTAGGAGTAAAGGCGGTCGACATGTGCACGGAAATGCTCTGTTTACATGCATTCCGTTTTCGGGCAGCGCCTTATGGGTCCGCGTCGTCACGGACGGACGGATTTTGTAACGTACATAGCTATTTCTGTGTAACAATGAGATTTATGTACAGTGCGAGCACGGTTGCGCAATGTCGCCAGAATTAGGCGTAGAGATGTGTTTGTTTTATTTATTTATGTGATACAGCATCACAAAACAGTTTACAAAACAATTGAATACAATAGATAAGGCCAATTCGATCTTTTTCATATGATATGCGCCGAGTTTCGTTCAATAATAATGCTGAAATGAGATCTTGATTGAATTAACTACGAGGTATTGTAAATATTGTTAAAGGGTGGGAGAAAGTTGTAAGCACCGAGGGAGAATACGTTATCGATTGAAACATAGTAAAATAATTTTTTAAAATTTAAAAAAAAAATGTAACGAAATTAGTTGGCAACCCAATATCTGTGAACAGTGTTGTAACTATAATTTCTGGTGGTTTTGCGTTATTGTTGGTGAGTGAACGAGTGCATGTGTGAATGTGTTTGTGTGGCTGTGTGTTTGAGATGGACGTGAATGAGGGTATATGTATGTAATTGTGTGTATGTATTGCTTCATATCTGCGGTTGTGTGGGGTAAGCTTTATCTAAAATCGCTTTTGAATATCAATGTACGAGTAAAAGCTTAGCTTAAGTTTACTGATGTATTGTGAAATGTCTGCATCCGCTTCATGCATATTTATGAATAATTAAGTATTATATATATATATATATATATTTACATATATATATACATATATGATCTTCAATGGCCTAATGGTTTAGAGTACGGTCTGCTAAGTTTAAGGTCGTAGGTACGAATCAATCATTGTCCTATCGTCGTAAGCATTCCTGCTTACTTGGAGTGGCTAACGGGAGTGTAAGTACCTGACTGCCCATAGTTACCTGGACTGCTGCAATCTTTACAAAATAATAATGTAATCAATTTTTGTTTCATCAGGAACCTCGTGCCAGTACTGTGCACGGTGTACGGTGTACATATCTAATGAAATTTCAACATTACTAAACATCATTCCGTTTTTAAATTGAAAAGTCGTACGCAGGCCCGTCTGTGTTGTACGATTGTCCGTATATACTGAGAGTAAGAGAAATAATAAAAGTCGACAGCGTCAATAGTGTAATGGCTAAGAGTATGGTCCGTGAATGCACTCATCGTTACACCAATGTCGGGAACCATCTCCTAACACAAGCATAATGATATCTTAATTGGAGTGGTTAACTGGAATGTTAGTAATAAGTGCATTTTTTCACATTATTTAAAAAAATAGCAAGAGAAAATAAACTAAATTAACTAAATAGATAGGTTACATCAAAAATCTAACCATAAGCCAAAATATACATACATACATACAATATAAATACATACATGTACATATAGTATATAAACATATATATATATATATATATATATATTTGTGTGTATATAATATACTATACTACACCAACAAAAACTATAACGTTCCCAAGTTTAAAATAACTATTCGTCCTTTTGAGTCAATTAACGAAACTCGTTAATTGGTTAAACAATTGTTGGTATTCTCTAAATGAACTTTACATGTCGTCGGCTTAACGTTAAAGGAAAAATCTGTCCGCGGCAACGTTGATATGTTTAATATGGTAATCGGTCGGCGAGTGTCAGCAGTAAGGGTGTGTGCACACGCGCCGCGGCCGACACGGCTTCGCTCTCCGGGACTTCGCATTTCTGTCGATCGGCCCGAGTTTTTCTCGAGTCGCCATTTCCCACCTCGCTCGTCGTGAATTTAAATGCGAAGATTGGGATGCTGCGACTGAGATATGTCATGGGTGGCTATTTAAAAATACGCGGGCGCGCCGTCGTCTCTTTTGCGTGTCTCTCAGTTTTTGTGATGCGGCATTCTTATACTGCAAAGTGGTCGAATGTATACGTCTTGGTGTTCGAGTTTGAATTGGTTTTCTGCATTTTGTTGACTTTGGTGTTTTATAGTTTCGTTGCCATGTTTATTTTTTTGTCTTTGCTCTGAACGTTGTTACTATACAATTTGGCAATACATGACTTTTAATGAAATAATCTTTATTTTTAACAGACTGCAGTGTAGCTCCACCACCGTTTAAAACCGCTATTGTATTGTATTCTATTATGTATGTATATATATATATATTTTGTATGTATATTGTATTTTTATATGTATTATGTATTTAATATATGTATATGTGTGTATTATTCTTTATTTGTATATTAGTTATTTTTAGTCTTTTATTTTTATTAATTAGTTTACTGCTACACCTATCATAATATTCATAACACCTTGGATGGACTGGTAGATAGTGCCTTCAGCATTAAGTCTGCTCTTGTGAACCTTTAACTTTCTTAAGGTTAATGCAAATAAAGAGTAAATAAATATTTTTTGTATTTATGACGTCATCACAAACGTACTTGCCCGAGTACACAGCTGAGGATTTGGGTCCTCAGACATGTTTCGCATTCATGTCAAATTGAACACAAGTATAATGTCTACAGAAGCAAAACCATTTCAGTTTCCCACTGAGCACGTCATAGTTCAGCATTTAAAATTACAATTAACAATTTCAAAGCGGCGGAGATCAATCTCGGCTGAACGGATCTACTTAAGTTAAACTTAAGTTAATCTCCACAATGCATAAATACTCGTAGAACGCATTTTGTTTCGCCCAAGTCTAGGCTCAATCTTAATAGCGTGCCACTCGCGACATGCATTCGCTGTCCGACGGTCGATGGTCGCCGCGCCTTCTGTTGCGCTGTCCATCGCGGGCTCGATATGAAAATAAACAACATCCTGCCCGAACCAAGGACACGTATAATACCGGACTTCATATTGCAGGGACAATAGGCTCCCGAGGGCCCGAGCTCGCTGCATAGCTGCCGTTGAATATGTTAACTTTGATGTTACCGAGATACAAGTTCACTTTGTATTGTATTGAGGGTGACAAACGAGCACACTTCATCTCATATTGAGTGATTTAAACTCGATAAGGAATCATAATGTATTGTCACCCGTGAGGACTACGATGGATTTGCCTGGTCACCAGTAATAATTGTGAGTGTATCCCTAAACTCACCAGACGAAACAGTAATTTTATGGTTAATATGATGCGTCAATAGACCAATGGTTAAGGGTGCGGTCTGCGAAACTTTCGGTCGTAGGTTCGAATCCATCATTCGACTATTGTCGTGAACCATATCCTAGAACAAGCATTTTGAAGATTAGTCGGAGAGGTTAACCGGAATGTTAGTAAATGCAATAAACGCATTGCTAGCATTCTTTTAAATAATAAAAAAATATATTTTACGCTGGTATTCTGTGAGCGGCGTAGTCCTGCCTCGGACCACCCGACCATACAGGCCAACAAACATATTGAATCGTGATGGTGACCGCGGCCATGGGCGTGACATCTACATCCATCCTCTACAGAAATTCAAGATGCATAGACGTTCTCATCCTTGAGAAGCGACATGCCTCGTCATTGGTTCTCCGGATCCCTACACCATACAAAACATAGCACTCCTACGCTGGTATTCTGTGAGAGCGTAGTGCTTCCTCCTTCGAGGTCTGGCTCTACTTCAAAAAATGATTATTAAAATATACATACTAACTAGCATAGTAGCAGCAACCCTAACTTAACTTATCTAGATGTGTCGTGAAACTGCGCGTGCGCTCCCGCAGATGTACCGATTAAGCGCACCAACACGGCATCGGCTCGTTTCTGTACCGTCCGCCGTCCGTACCTTCCGAGTTATTGTCGTGCGGCCCTTTGTGCCGCTTCTTGAATCATCACTTATGTACTTATTTGGACGCATTCAGACTTGATAGTGTATTGCGCTGTCATCGGCCCTTATTGTTCAAGTTATGTGGTTATAGAAGCGCAATCCTTTCATTTTGATCGTGGATATTGTTTTTGTTTTTAATTGTTACTTAAAAACTGTTGTAGGCGAATACCTAACACACCTTTTACATACTGGATGTATCTATATTATTGATTGAATTACATAATTTTAAATTTATTTTTTCTTAACAATATATTATCACTATATAATAACACTATATTATAAAGAAAGACAGCCGCGTGATGTAGTGTCCTTATTCCCATAGTTTATAGTTTGTTTTTTTTATTATTCTAATAGTTACGTATATATCATATATAAATAGTACTCCTTGTGTTAATTCAAGGAGAACTACTTTATACATATTCTTGTCTTTGAAAACAATAAATAAGCAAAAAATTGTGTATTCTTTCTTTACAGACCACGTTGCATACAATATAATATTAATACACTTATAATATTAATTAAATCCCAATTCAATGTAATAAAATAAAAAATACTAGGAAACTTTTCGTTCGCAAATTCACGGATTATCTGCCTAGAATGTGAAAAGATATCGCATTGTAGTATACATTGAAAGGTCACCTCGTCCGGCTATTTGACGTACAAGGTGGTTATTATTGTTTTTTATTATTTGAATAG
The DNA here is from genome assembly GCA_029286865.1 of Teinopalpus imperialis. NCBI lineage: Eukaryota > Metazoa > Arthropoda > Insecta > Lepidoptera > Papilionidae > Teinopalpus > Teinopalpus imperialis. The sequence goes on along the minus strand of JAGSMU010000001.1, from coordinate 977,021 downwards.
TTAACTAAATATCATAATGCTTAAAGGACAATAGTTGACTTAAGTCCACTGGAGCTAATTAATGTTCTTGTCTTTGTAAACAATAAATAAAGATTAATACACTTTATGCACTGCGTATCTAGCTTCCTATTTTCAATACCTTGTTTCTAACCACGATAAAAACCCTCGCTCGACCAACAATCGTCTACTTCTGTGTCCTTCTAATAACTCCAAATTTATCTACTCCTTCTTTGTTCAATCCGTTTTTCTCTGGAATACTCTCTCCGTGCCGAAGTCAGGGCGGCTACAAATCGTTACGCGTTTAAGGTAAGTTCGGCAGCTAGTACAAATATATATCAATAGATTGACAGAATCATCTCAATGTTAATTAATTATGTATTTATATGTATTTGTATATATATCATATATAAGTAAATATATTTGTTTGTATTATATATGTCTAATTATATATTTTTTTTTTAATTACGCATATATTGTTTATTTATATAATATAATTAATAAATATATATATATATATATATATTTTACGACAAGGTTTTTAAGCATACACCTAGCTCATTTCATCTCTGCATCACCCTAAGGTTGACTGGTAGAGAATGCATAAGGCATTAAGTACATACTGTATATAAAGCTTATATTAATAAAATAAAAATAAAATACAGGGTTATTCGTAATTGGACGTATTCCCGTTAGGAGGTGATAGGAGTGATTATTTACGACCGAGAATTGTTGTTTTAATATTGATAAATAACCAGTATTTAGTCGTTTTTATAAATCATAAGAAAAATTACATTTAAATTGATTTTGACTTTTTTTGTAATATATTATTGATGTTGCATTTTTGACTAAAAACATGTTAACTCAAAAATGGTTCACTTTTTCATAATGCATATGGGGGTTAATATTAGCACAAATAGTCACCCCCTATCCTCCTCGTAACGGGAATACGTCGAATTACCAATAACCCTGTATATATTGAAAGATCACCTCGGCCGGCTAATTGACACACACACACGGGGCGTTGTGCCTTCAAATTGTGTTCAAATATTAGCCAGTTGGACGGCGGAGCGCACGGTAAACACGACGCGGTCGCCACATGTTTGTCCAGCCAACGAGCCCGTGTCTGTGCCCCTCATCCGTACGTGATCTCGGCCGGCCGGCTCGCTTCGCTCCAAGCTCTGGCCTCTTTGTCTTTCATTTAAGGCGCCCAATCTGAACGCGAGATCGACTAGACACGTATTTGGCATTAGAAGGCGTCGTGTACATTTTATTATTATTATATTGAGGTTAACAAAAATCACACAGTTCATAAAGTCCCGATGGAAAGTGATTACTGCGACACTCCAAATTCACCCTCGATAAGTCGTCGAGGGCGTCGTCTTATCCCGACGGTGGATGGGCCCTCTCCGTCGGGATGCCACAGCCGGTCACTAACTGCAGCTTAGATCTACCTCTGTTAATCTCTACTCGACATGTATTTGGCATTAGAGACCGTGGGTACTTTATGGAGGAGCACGTGCTGTTATGTGCTCGTCGAATGTTCTGAGTCTTTTTCCGTGTGGCGTGTGGCTTGTTAGTAATGCAGTATAATTAGTTAATTTTTTTCCTCCAACCTCGCGATGTACGTATGGATTGTCTGTTCGGAAAGTTAAAGAAAGAATGGTGTTATTATAAAATTGATTTATTAAATATATTGGTGGTAATCTACGATATTATTATTATTGTCTAAATACTTTTATTGGCATAAATAATTTGTATAAATATACAAGTGCTTATAAGATGTGAGTATTTTTTTCTGTATTTTACCACGTATGAGTAGTAATTAGTAGTTGAATCAACGTTTTGATCACTGTTTCAGTTAACTTATTTATGTTTTAGTTAGTTATTTGTTTCATAATGTTAGGTGGCGTGGGGTTTTAATCGGTGCGAGTCCTACATGTTTTCGTCTTTAGAATGATTTCTTCTTTTTTCTATTTGATGAATTCGTCCCCGCGAAGGCGAGTATGCGTACGTATTGTCACACGCTAAAAAAAAGATCCTTCATAAATATACAAGATGGCACACGCGTCGTCATCCCGTACAAGTGAGACAGATTTACCAGACGAATCACAGACAGACAGACAGAGTTACCCATGATTGGCTTCGCGGTCTCTACTTTATTTTATTTACATTATTTGTCTCTATACTTATCATCCGTTATTACCAGCATTATCCTGCTATTCCATACTGGTATTCTTCGACGCCATAATCCTTCGGCAACCGATTCATAATGCAGCCAGAAACTATCTCCTGCGTGGCTCCACTATTGTTATAACATTATTTTTATATCACAATAATTAATTGATTTCTTTTTATATTCCAGGTACGTATAAATATGCTGTCAACACTGTCGGTTCCAAAGCGTGGTAATGTTTTTTGTTTCCGGTCATAATTGGATTTTTTTTTTATATGTAACCTAGATTCTTCGCTTTTATATAAAATAATTTAGATGGAAAGCTTTTTGTTTACGACGTACAAGAAAAAGAAACTTTAACTGGACGTTAAATCTATTTAAAGTTATTTATTTCAACTGAACTTTTACATATTATATTCATAAAATTATCGAAGCTTCTTCTTCGGCCGCCTAAATCTAAATTTTCCGACTTCAAAAATTTTTTTTACACAGTTTTAGTTTTAAATAAAGACAATCATCCCACGTTCGGATCTACACGTGCTAGTTCTAAGTTTATTGATAACTCACGTACGTGTATGCTACATCTAAAGCTCAAAATATGTGTTTCATCTGGGGAGAATAGGGATCCGGAGACCCTTGTTACTGGGCGACAAGGGATTCCTTGTTAGTCCTCAAGTTATTTGCACTATAACTCTTTGTCGAAGATGAATATCGGTGCCATGGGCTGCAAGAATCACTAACCTTCACTCGAACTGTGTGCTCGTTTGTCACCCTTAACAGAAAGGAATAAAAAAAAATTACCCATGAGTTTGTAGGAACCGAACATATTGCTATATCCAGGGTTATTGGTAATTCGACGTATTCCCGTTAGGAGGTGATAGGATATAGGAGCTATTTGTGACAATTTAACCACCAATATGCTTTATGCAAAAGTGAACCATTTCTTTTCAGGGCTATCAAACTGGGGCACTTTTCTTCGACGTGGCGACAGCTTTCGACAAGGTCTGGCTCAACGGGCTCATATACAAACTATATGAGAGTCCAAATTAAAAATGCTAGACGAAAAAGGATATTATATTAATATTTTTTTTAGATTTTTTCCACTAAAATGCCTTAATAACAAAAAGAAAACGTTATGAAAATTGGCTTGCAGATTATTTTAAAAACATAACCGTTATTAGCTCTCCAACAATGCATAACAACTAGGAACTTATTTTAAAGAAACTGAATAAAAAGTTGATCTTTGTAATCATGGCGATTAGGAAACCGACGCGAATAATCTTGACGAGCAGCTTCACTGTTACCGTTGCAAAAGCCGTAACAAAACACGATATCGTCGTATTCTTCATTTGTGTAATTTTGAAACTTACGCTGTTCATTTTCATCAAGCTCTTCCATATTTCAATTCAAATTAAAAATTAAACTACAATCGTGAGTGTATTTACTTCAAAAAACACGGCGCCAATTTGTAAAACAAAACCAATGCACGCATGAAAAGTTTTTGAAAAAAGTACTATTGAAAACTACTTTGTTTCTTTTTCCTTAACCTGCCAGTTAGCTTCTTGCATTGGCTTAGCTACGCATTAAACCTATTTGCAAGATATTCAAACAGCGATTTTAAGTTTAATTCGAATACGAAGTTCCGCCTGTGATAAATTATTTCAGTTTCTTTGAAATAAGTTCCTAGTTGTTATCCATTGTTTGAGAGCTAAGAAAGCGGTTATGTTTTAAAAATAATCTGCACGCCTAGTTTCATAATGCTTTTTTGTTTTTAAGGCATTTTATTGGAAAAAAATCTCAAAAAAGTATTGAATAATATCCTTTTTCCTCTCTCACTTTTAAATTTGTACTGATAATTGTTGTTTTAATATTGATAAATAACCAGTGTTTAATCGTTTTTATAAATGAGAAGAAAAAAATATATTTAATTTGATACTTTTTTTTTTTAATAAATTTTTGATGTTGCATTTTTGATTTGTTTTGAAAAAGCTGAAAAACATGATAACTCAAAAATGTTTCACTTTTGCATAATGCATATGGGGGTTAAAATTATTACAAATAGTCGCCCCTATCACTTCCTAACGGGAATTCGTCGAATTACCAATAACCCTGTATAACTAATTCCATTGCTTTATTTGATAACATATTAATATTCTTTTGTTATCTTGAGCATTTACAACTTAATATTAAAATAAGTTTCTTCTCTGTTCAACCCGAAGATAGGCTGGTGGGATATCCGTTTTGAAATTACGTCCGCCTTTTCGTATAACATTTGTTTTGATTGGGCAAATGAAGTATAATAGATAAAAATAAATAACGTAGCCCGTATCACTCTTATTGTATCATTGTTCAGCCGGAGCAAGCTGTGATTTAATTAATGCCGAATGAAATAAGGTTAAAGAGAGCTTTGCGGAGATCAGCCGTGTAATGCACTCGCGTAATACGAGTACGTAAGCCCATTGTGTAATTAAAGCTTGTTGTTTGTTCGAATTCACTGAATCCTGTATTAACAATGTTGGTGCTGTTTCATTGAACAGGATCATTTGATTTGCCAATGTTCCTTCGACATCGTAAAAAAAGTAACAGCCTATGTATTATACGTAAATCCCACTGCTGGGCCTCCTCTCTAGAGAGGGCGTTTGAGCGTAGTCCACATTATATTTTAGTAACTACGACTTACTGAGCCTCCTTTTTGAACCTCGCAGGGAAATAACTTTGTTCGAGTTATAAAGTCTAAATAATATGAGATACCGCGTATTTAGGGGTTCAGCGGAAGGGAATGGAATTTTTTTTCGACTTAATGAGGATTACGACTTAACGAAGTTCGAGTTATAGAGATTCTACTGTATATAGAGTTACACATGCGATAGTAACCAATGTCCGATCACCCGGGTCACACAGGTTCCTTCGAAAATTAATCGACGGAATTTTGCTTTTATTACCATTTGTACCCAATATTTATGACAAACTCCTTGGTTAAATATCACTGGCAGACGATATTTACTTTTCTTTTTATTAATTGTAAAAAAAACATGTCTTTTTAATCGCTACATTGGACGTAACGCGGGAAACAATTCGTGTTAAGACGTATCATGATTTTAAGCGCGACTTAACGTAAAGAATCACTTAAAAATTTAATCAATATTTGTGTAACTTATAAATAATTTTTCACCCGCTAATATTCAACTAACATAAATACATACAGTCAACGTATTACGAGATTAGTCCTTTAGTGTAAGCTACATTTGTGTCTACGGAGATAAGTTGAGATGATGTCTGGAGTACTCACATTAACAATTAATTATTTTTCACAAAGCTCAGCATCTGGGTGCTAACTTTTGATACACAGTCAGCGAGCAAATCAAAATCAAAAACTATTTGATCCCCGATGTCGGCATCGATGAAATTGTTGATTACAATTTTAGGTGCCAATTTCTCGTGCTCATTGCATGATTAATAAAAAATGGCGACTATGCTATGATGACACCCTCTATAAAGACCACAGCATAGCAGTTGGATAAACCGTCAAATCAAAAACAGCCTATGTAATTGACTGTTCTTTTTTTAAACTTTAATCCTATTTACTGCTAAAACAACCAGGCTGCCCTGCATGTTTAGCAACAGTGAGTGTAAACGTAGTTATATACTACGTTTACTTACCTATACTTAAATATTTATAAACGTCTTACCTATATAATGAGAAACTATATTTCATAATTAAGACGACTATACAATACAGATAAATCAGCAGATAATGTAGAATGGGTGTTTTTAAATTAAAAAAAAAAAGAAATTTACTTTACTACTCTACATACATATATGTCCACGAGATGTGTGTTTAAGTCCATCAGCCATACTCGGTAATGATCACTAGATTTTATGGAGCTGATATCACGGTTATGCGGTAGGAATCCAGGGTGTCCGGGGTATGCGTTAATTTGAGAGTCGCGTCGCGACGGAGCCGCGTGTGGAACGCCGCTCTCTATGCAATGTCGGGTATTCCACTAAGTGAACCGTTGTTTTTTTTTAATAATAATAGGGGTGACTAACGTATACTTCACGTAACGGTGACGCCTGCAGCGCATGACGTTCATAACGAATTATACTTATATGGAATCCCTCGTCACCGGTAATAAGGTTTCCTGTTTCTTCATTAGCTCTCAATTATTACTTCTTTGATAAGTTTTCTCTCTCAACTTTTAACTGAGCTATTTTGAGTATAGGCAGTTACTGCTAGCAATATATTTTATTCTATGGTGATAGTGCAATTATATCATAAATACGTGTTATACGTCCGTGATAGAGCTACGCTACAGTTTGTTGTAGTATCGCCTAGTGAATGTAGGGATTTGGAGACCTTTATTACTGGTGAAGAAGCGAATTCCATCTCAGTCCTGTCCATGTAGATGTCATGTCTTGCTTCATCTTCATTCTTGCATCATCACTTGCCATCAATGTTGAACTGTGAGCTCGGCTTGGACCGTCACACTGCGCGTGAAAGCGACCGACTCGAGGGTGCCCGCGAGGGTCGAACCTCGGCTCGGTTTTGAGTGCTGACTTACCATGTGTTCGGCGGTAAGGGAAATGGTCAGGTCGCTTCATAAAATAAATTCTATGTATAATAATTGATAGCCGGCTGGCGGACTATATACAATGTCCTCACTATATGTCTGCGCGCAGCAGTGACGTCTGTTGCATGTTACATCACTTAAGATAACGAATATAATGATTTCTTATATTTACACGAATACTGCACATCGAATTAATATTATTTTATGGCGTTTATTTTTAACTTTTTTTTATCCCAATGTTTCGAGTGCGTTGCTCAACTCTTGTCATTCGCGGCCTCCCCGTGACACTGTGCTGTCCTAACGTCATAGTTACCCGAAAGACCGTCAACTTTTATCATTATTAAAATGACAGCGAATAATTAAATGGACTCCATAATATGTGTTTAAACCGTCTTAATACGATAGGAAAAATATTTTTCTTGTCATATTATTTTGATATTTATTTGAATATATTAATAATAATATAGTCATGTCTTGCAAAAAATCCGGCGCCGGCGCTTAGATGCCGTGATATATACATGTTATATACTTAATTCAAAACATGTATACATACGCGCAAGGAGAGATTTTTGTCCGTCTCTACACCGCTCTGCAACGCAAACCGTGCGCGATAAGAATGTAGGGTTGTCACGCGAACGTTCGCTTCGGTGCTAATTAATGGTGCGGATAAGAGTCGACAAGGATATGTGTTATCCAAGGATAGGGGGGAACGGCGAGGTGTTACAAGAAACGATATGTAAGTTTGTATTATATCTCAAAATGCCAATAGAGTACGTTAATAAAACTGTTTACGTAATATGCAATTGATAAGTGCCAAGTGATTTATATTAATTGCAATAATTACAGTAAGAATATTTAAAATAATAACATTTATTGAATAACATTTCCGTTTTTAAAGTTAAACATTTCTTTAATCATTAATCACGAGAGTCAACTTTGGACTGGCAGTTCCAGTGAAGGGCGACTTAGCAAGTTTGCGGAATGTCGATGAATGTTGCTATCGTGCTTTGTGGCAATCTATGGGGGAGGTCTATGTCCAGCAGTGGACTGTGGATAGGCTGTGACGAGGACGATTTTAAACTTATTGTATAATTTATTATTATATTAATACCCATTTGGCCACCTAACACAAAGTATTCTCTCTTAGTTAGCGGGCTAGGGAGTCAACTAATATATATAATGTTTTATATACTAATCAAAAATCATACCGAATATAAAAAAAATTATAAAATAAATGAAGGAATCGTCGACAGCCCTGGTCCTCTCATCCCGGATTTTGGGTAAAGTCGTAATTTGAGACGCAAATTTGTGAGTGCGCGCCGGACTGCGGCGGACGTTGACTCCGTCTGTCCCAGACGCGGATATGACTCTCACCACCTCTCGCTCGCACTGCTCTCATTTATGTATTTGTGTCCTTTACGTCCTCCATCAAACTAGAGTTTTCTCTCATATATCTACGTACGGACGTTATGGGCTCAGTGTGTACGCGAGCGAACCCTGTTCGACGAATGACGGCACCGATGAAATTGTTAGTCGCAGTTTAAGTGTTTGGTTCACCACGTGCTCGGTGGTGTAGCAGACATCGTGACGACAGATGTATGTGTACACACACACACACATATATATATATATATATATACACATATATATTTATTTATTTAAATTTAATACTTTGAGAATAACACACGAGAGCTACAAAGGTGAACTGTCACCTAGAGTTAAGTGATTCCTGCAGCCCATGACATCCTTGTCAAACGCAGCCGTCATAATACACACTCACAGAATAACAACATACGATACGACTTAGGGAACTTCATGAAAAGATCCTACACCTTCTTAAAGGCCGGGAGCGCATCTGCAACGTTTCTCCTTTTGTTTAATTGAGAGTAACAAACGAGCTGACAGTTCACCTGGTGCCAAGTAATTCCTGCCGCCCATGACATCTACATGGATCCTTGACAAGGCATCATAATGCAGACCCTTAACGACTGAAAGGGAATGCCTCGTATATAGTAATAAAGATCTTCTGATCCCTACACCCACCAGACGAAACACAGCAGCATTTTTTACGCTGCAATTTTACGCTGGTATTCTGTGAGGGCGTGGTCCTACCACGGTCGAGCTGACCCATTCATCATCCAGTTGGAAACAAATTCCAGTGTAGCTATACCTGTATGAATAAATAAATAAAAATATTTTAAATACATGTGAAGTCAATGCATATTGGAGTCGGGTACTATGCTTCGACACCCTCTTGAGGTCTATGCCAAGCACATGCATAAATCCTATATATACAGGCCGTTACTTTTTTGAATTTATTTACACTAACATTTTCTATATCACAACTTAACTCCACGGGTATTGAAATTAAAATTTAAGCACTATTACATGACGAGACAAGAGATTTTTTAGTAGCTTAGGGTGACAAACGAGCACACAGTTCACCCGATGACGCCGACATCCTTCGCATTCGTGCGAAGCGTTACGTTCCCCCATTTTTACTGCTTACTGCAAAGGATTGGAAAAATTTACCTGCGCCAATTAATACTTCCCACTTAACATTCCGACTTTACCATCTTACTCTCAATCGACACAACACCAGGTGGGATCGAGGCGGCATATAGATTATAAAAAAGAACTTACTGCAAGACCTTCAATTACAAGTACAGGCTAGGTCATCGTTCCTCAACCTGAGGTTTGCGTTTGATATTAAAGGTTCAATCGCAATCTGTTCAATAAACAAGACCTGAATACAAAATATTTGTTGATTATAGGAATAAATGTTAAACGCTTTTATCTTCAAGTTCATGCAAATACAGCTCGCCTAGAGCACCGTGATTTTACAGACAAGTGCGATAATTTACATGTGTAATGTGCGATTGTGTAATTTTATCGCCTGCGATGTTGAGATAATCTGTTCTTAATGCATTTTGTATTAGGATGCATACGAATTTACATCCTACTGCTACAGTAAAATTAGACCTATCTGGGACAGCCATAGAAGTTTAAACGTATAAATAAACAATTCATTAAAATGATATTATATAATGAAGGGGTCCCTAGGCTTTTTACTTATCTTTCTGGCGTTTTAGTGGGGCGCAACGTAAAAAATGGTTGAGAAACAATGGTCTCGCTTATTCTAAAGTAAACGGGGCTCTCACGAGACATGCAACACCGCTGAGCGATACGAGGGCGGGCTGCTAGCTCGGTCTGAACGACGACCCAACAGCTCTCTGACTATATACGGCATCGCCTGTCAATTTATCTCAAAGCGCGCACAAAATGTACAACTTGCCCTTATTTGGACGGTAATTATTGTTGACTTGAAGGACTTCATGTTGTTTGTTGACTTTGTCATCATACTGTATATAATACTAAATTATAATTAAGACCGCTAGTTCAGACCATACACATACAAGCGTCGCTGGAGTTTCTTGCACCACTTTTTCTCCAGCATCCACGCATTCCCAAGTGGTGGTACAGACAGCTAATAATACAAGCGATATTAATTTAGATAATCCTCTGTCAGAAGCAACTGACCGAGCCGAGGTTCGGTCCTCTCGGGCACCCTCGAGAACCGGTGAAACTGTAAAAGCCCTGGAGTATGTAATACTACGCGTTTACTCTACGAAGAACCGATCAGAAAGCGTTCCTTTCTCTAGTGGCAACCCCGGACTGGGGTCCGCAGTGTAGGACAGTGTAGCGGTGAAACGACGACCTATACACGCTTGCTGGAAGTAGATGGATGAAAGTGGCGCAGGACCGTGTTTTGTGGCAATCTATGGGGGAGGTCTATGTTCGGACATTTTGTATCCACAGTGTGTGTGTAGAGTATAGATGTAAAGTAATTACGACAATGCCAGTATTTTTTTTTAATTTCGGCAACTTTTCGTTTTAATTGTATTTTTTAAAATTACTAAAATTGTTATGAAATCTAAGAAATGAGAATTATTGCTTATTAAGTCTAATAACTGATGTCAGAGTCAGGTGTCGACAACTCACACAAATGATTGTGTTCATTAATTAGTATAGATATTAAAATAATAATAATTTTATCAATTTACATTACACGTTATATTTCTTTATATTTTCATGATCGTCATGTCAACCCTGCACTTGTCCAGCTCCAAACGTAGGCCACTCAGACACGACCCTGAGCCACATGCACCAATGGACATACCGCACACTTGCATAGGTCCTCATGCCATACTTACATTTATCATCATATAATTGGAATTAAATTTATTGTAAGCAAAGTAACCGGCAAAGGGATTTGAGGACCCAAGTAACATCGTGTACATACCATATCAGTCTTGAGAGGTGACAGCGTGAATCATATTTAATCTTTAGTAAGTAACATGGGCCGTAATTATCACTCACCATCTGGTGTAACAGTGCTTAACAGAGGTAGAGATATATTGCAGTTTGTTTCTAGCTGTAGAGTGAATGGGTCACCTCACAAAATACCAGCGTGAAATAGCAGCATAATGCTGCTGTGTTTCGTCTGGCTCCGGAGACCTTTATTACTGGTGACGAGGCATTCCATCTCAGTCCTCAAGGGTGACAACGCATCTGCATTATGATTCCTTGTCAAGGATGAATGTAGATGTCGTGTGCCGCAGGAATAATTTGCGATCAGGTGAACTGTGTGTGAGTTTGAATTTTGAAATAAAAAATAAGAGCCGAAATGTGTGTTTGATTGTCACCGCTGACAATTTTAAGTTGGAATCCTTTTCGGTGGCCAAAGCTACACGTCTCGACGCTTCGCTCCAAGGCGCAGGCGGCGGACCGTGGCATGGATTCGTTGACCCGGTGCCCACGGTGCGTTGAGTCTGATATACGTATTGTCATTATCTAGAAGTCTCCACACAGTCTACTCTGGTGGTCACGGAGTGCATAGTCGGTTTGCCTAGGGAATTCTCCACAGAGTATGGTACTGGTGGCCGCGGAGGCGTGGAGGTAAGACACGAGACCTTGGCCGTTATATGTTATCTCTACGGCGTCTAAGCGAATAAATTATTATTATTATTATAATATATTGGGGATATTTATTCTATTTTTTTAAAGAATTGTTAATAACATTACTAACATTCTGGTATAAAAAAAAACCACTCCAACTGAGCTGAAATTACCTGTGCTAGAAAATGGTTCTTGACAATAGTCGAATGGCGGATTGGAACCTACGACCTTAAGTTTCGCAGACCGTACTTTATACCATTAAACTATTGAAGCATTCCTCGATTTGTCAATAAAATATAATAAAACAGATATATATAATACAGTAAAATATATATATATAAATACCAGGGGAGTCCAGACGGTCGAGAATTGGGCAGAAAGCGAAAGGAACCGGCGATTGATATGGACGGTGTTGAGGATTATTATTAATATTATGAGAGATACATCTCTAACTCCACCTATTTGCCAAATGAAATAAAATAAAATATATAAAATAAAATCAAAATGTAATAAACCGAATATTATTTTTACTATTATGTCTCACTAAACTTTAGTATTTGTAAAGTGTTTAAAACAAATCGAAGCCTCTACGTATTTCGGGTATCGGACGTAATTGTAAAAAAATTATACGTTACATATTTACGAAAAGATTTCTAGCAATTCTATTAGCATTACTAACATCCCAGTTAACCACTCCCAACTAAGATCGCAACACAGAATGCTCGTGTAAAATTGCAACTGCGGTCATGTTTTGAACGGTAAGTGATTTGATTATGGACTTATCTAGATGAAACATTGCCCGCATAGAACTAGTAGTTGCTGCTCTATTTGGTAGACTCGCCTGTCACCTGACAATGTCAGTGTCATTGGAAACATCAAACGGTATCTGTCAAGTGTCGGTTTGTCCTGTCAAATTGTGTAGCAACAATGTGAAAACAACGCCAAGATCTTATTACTTATTTTTATTTAAAAGGATATTTCAATAATTGGTAATAATTATGTAAGTAATTGGTGGCCGGTGTTGCCAGTGTTAATGGGATGATTTTCCTAAATGAGAGTACTAATTTATTAAGGACTCCCGTTACTGTCTGGCCGATGTCAAAATATCATTGCATCTGCGCACGTCATAAATGGATAGACAAGTCTGTTAATAAAGGTTATGAGGTATGCTGTGCCCCGTCACAGTATAGACACAGTATGTTGAGGGATACTGGAATAACACAACTAGGTTTAGATTCCTTAATTATATATATATATATAATATGTGTAAAGGTGTCCTTACTGGCTACGAGACTATCCAAGGTAGAGCTCAAGGGTGGCAACACATTTGCATCTAGTTTCTTATATGAGTTGATTATGCATGTGTCATTGGTCACAGGGTTCACTTGCCGTCAGGTTAGCTGTGTTTGATTTATTAAAATAATTTTATAGATGAACTGATAGCAAATTATATCTGCAAGCTATGAAATTTACGCCGATCCTCAACGAATATTCGAAATGCACAGGCGTGATCCGTTAAGTTGGTTCAAGTAGTAGCCAGAAGCTATTGTTTGTTACCTGTACTTCCGTAAAAAGCAAAGAAAATACCTGTGATCGGCCATGTGGCAACCAGCGTGCTCATTACGTCACGCAATTACGCAGTAATGGGCAACTAAGGCTCCGCGATGTCTCGGGTCTCCCGCGGGCGACGGAGCGTTTCGAGGCCTGATGCAGCGTGGACCCAGTCGGTGAAGCTCGTGGAGTCGACGAACCCGCCGCTTCAATGGCAACGTAAGTCGTGCGTGGTATCATCGTTAAGTATAATTTTAAAAGTATATCCACATTGGTGTAGAGGCAGCCTATGTTATCCGTTCCTTTTTCGCACTTCTTAGCACGTCGAGTTCCACCTCAGCCACCTATGGCTGACACTGAACATACCTTTGGGCCGCGTCAACCACCGGTGGTTGATATTGTAAAAAGGTGTCCAAACTAAAAAAAAAAATACATTATCTTGAGCAACTACTCAAATATATTAAATTTTTGTGACAAAATTATATTAAGATTTATTAATTGTGTGACAAGACAGCTGCTGAGAGGGAGAGAACCGGGAAGAAGGGTAGGCTTTTTGGATTTCATAAACGTCAATAAGCAGATCTAAAATGTCATAGTTTCATATCTGCCTCAAACCCGGTCATCAGGTTTGCTGCAGCCTAAATATGACATAACAACTACGACGAAAAAGCATTTCTAAAATTGTTCTAAAATTCTATTCCTTAATTGTAAATACAACACCCCTCCTTGGCTGTTTTCCGTTAAAATACTACAGTATTACAACATTCTTGTCTGCAACGTGTGCTATTAAATAAATATTACTCTACAAATACCATTCAACAATTCGTATGACGTATATTTACATTCTTTCCTTTTCTGTCAATTCACCTTCTCCCTTGTATTAATTTAAGTTCGGATCTTAGACAACATGAGACGGTACAGTTATTGCAAACAATATTTTATATATATAATCATTATATATATAAACATACATACAACAGCCATACCTGCCCACACTTTTAAAAATTTATCCATAACCTTCACGTAACATTAAAAATATTGTAACCAACTCAAATATGGTGAGATTGAGTCATTGTTACAAATACTTACATAAGAGACACGATACACACACACACATTATGTTTTCACGTACATACATGTACACACATACATACATACAAACACATACGTAAACAAATGGTTCAAAATATAAAAGGCTTAAAATTCTAATACATACCTAAACTGGCTATACTGTTAATTGTCTAGTTTTTAATTTAATAATATAGTCTATAGTATAATTATGTTTATTTGTAAAACAACACTTGTTAGATACGAAAGAGCGGGGCATCCTGGCAAAAAAATAAAAATTTATTTAAATTTATATAATTTAAAATAAATATTTGCTTAAGGATGTCTCAAAAATAGATGAAGTAATGTTTAAGGTTTGAATGCAAATAAACTTTATTTAATTACTACCACGCGTACTCTCACGCACGCAGATCTTAAATCCTTGTTTTCATTTTAATGGTTTAAGACATTTGTAGAGTTACTGGTACGATCAATTGTAAAACTGTATTTGAAAAAAAATTAGACAGGGCGCCGATACCTGAGATACACGTTTTGTTTCTAGTTTAGAAATCAGACTTTATTTGTTATACGATAATTGTTAAATTCCGCTTTTTTATGGCTAATGGCGACTGGTCAGCCCGAAGATTTTGACAGCTTCACCGGGTTGCAAGATGACCAAGCTCTTAGGGCACTCAGCTGAGACCTTTATTAATGGGCAACCAGCACAAAAGATCCCGAGAGAGCCGAACCTCGGTTCGGTCAGTTGCTTCGGACGGATTAAATTCCGTGCCAATGCATTTAGAGTTATTTTTTACACTACGTTGTACCCCACCTTAGGTTGCTTTCCATTTGTTTCCTATTGTTGATCCTGATTCTAGTAGATACAGATGCTGGTAATAGAGGAGGATTGTCTTTCTCTTGTTTCTCTACAAATTTAGAAGAGTGAATGAAATCAAAGAAGAATTCTTCGAAAGGAAGAAGGAAAGAAACAACGGAGCGTTATATTCTCACAATAAGTTAGTTTATACTTTTTCTTACTAAAGTAAGTATCAATCTAATTTTAATAAGGTTATATTTAGATTTACCATTCACAGAACAGAACTCGACTCCAGACAATGATTTCCACAAAGCGGTAACTTTCGCGTCTCAAATGCCTGGAATTGGTGTGAAGTGAATTTATTTGGAGAGCTACAAAACCTAAGTTGACAGTTGTACAATTTACAGCCCCCGCTCTTGTTAAGCGTTCAGGGAATTCGTCCTTTGTCGTCGGCGGGGTCCTAGAAGTCCTTAAAATACCTCCGAGGTGCCGCCCAAGGCTCGCTTCGGGAATGTGTGTCGTGCGTGTTTACAATGTCTGTCTGTTTGTTTTCACGCTTATACGAGAAAATTAGACTTCGGCCTAAGCGACGGTTTATATATTTGTTTGTAATGCGACTCTTGGAATTTTATCTACAAATATTTCATTAAGACATTTGATTCTAATGAAATTGTGACACGTCAAGATGACATGACATGGTGGATTTAATTTTTATTATCGGTGTATGTCCGTGTTGGCAATGGTTTATAGTTATAATAATTAATTGTTATGTCACATCCATAAACCATCATTTCTGAATGCTTAACGGCGACGTTTATGTATGATTTTTACACAGTACCTTTCGAATGATCCTCTTTTTATAATGCATATTAAAAAAGGAGGTAAATAAAAATGATTAAACTTGTTTGTGACGTAGTGTAAATGTGTTTTTAATTTCATCGAGAGTGATAAAAATTATGCTGCCATTTCACCTCTTCAATCGAGCCGACCCATTCATGTTGCAGCTAGCAACAAACTACATCGTGGTTATCATGCTTTGAGTGTATTACTGATACTAATTACTTTACTAGTACCTATTTGTGCAGGACCACTAGACCCCTAGCATAAAATATAATAGAGAATAGATATCATGTACTATATAAATATTAACGTAATGAACATAGGTACAACTTAGACTACGTAATTATAATAAATGAAGAAGACATTGTAATGTATATCGAACCTAGTACCTAAATATATTAAGATTAATGTGAATCGGGTCGCCCTGTGACTTACAGTAACACTCGTACGCATACACAACGCCTTACACTCCGACATCTACACAGACACGCCATCCGCACCACACTAATCATACAAAATGTTATACACCAATCACAGGGCCTCCTTTAAAGTAGACGTTGCAATTCGCGGAACCCTCGCAGCCGACCGACCGGCGGGACGGGCACAGGGCAGGTAGCCCGCGACGACCCGAACACGTGCCTCCGTCCCGCTAGTTAGACACCCGAACCTCGAGGATAAAAAGGGCCGCATTTCGACGTATTGACACTGACCGCCGGGACTCTACAAGAAGAACATCAACAGGAAGAACATCTGCAAGCAAGAATAAAGGAAACAAGAACAATAGAAGCAAGAATAATAGGAAGAAAGAACAAAGAGTCCCCGGCCTAGTGAATAGTTTTATTGCCAAAGTTAAACGTAGAGTCGGTATTTATTTTGAATCTTTAACAATTGTAGAATCTCTTTTAAAATAGTATTAAATAGTGTTGACAAAAGGGTTTTTTCTTCGCAATCCAGCAATAGAAAGTGGGCTTTGTTTCGGTCACCCGAACAGATAGAGGCATCGTCCACATTAATGGTCCTTCGAGCCGGATATACGGAGAGAAACCTTTGCGTCAGCCTATTTAAAATCAGTATTTATCAAGTAAAGTCAGTGCATAAAACTACGAGGAAGCATGCCGGAAACCAGATCGTCCGCGAACAAGAATATGTCAGCAACGGGATCGATGACGGATACGAACACCGCAACGCCGAGCACCGGTCAGACCGAGTCGACTGGTACCACACTCACCTCGAGCGGTACCAGGCAGACGGAGTCCGCCGATGTAACGCTAACGTCGGGTAGTACCGAACGGTCAAATACCACGCCGATCGAACCGACCATCATCACTACAGCAACAGCCGCCGTTGCCGACAGCCACCGAACGCCGAACCTTCGCCAGGACCTGCAACTGGAAGCGCAACTCCAACCACGAAGCCGAGGCGGATCAGTCAGATCTACAAAGTCGCGCCGCATAGTACAGGCTAGGCTCGAACTTGCACAGCTGAAACTGGAGCTAGCCGCCGCCCGACTTGCAGAATTAGAACGCGAAACCGAAGATGAAGATGACACCATCATTACCGAGGTTGAAAAGGAACGGCGAGTTGACGATTGGCTGAAATCCAGCCACCCCCTCGCAATAGACAACCAGCCCTTTAATGATGGAAGGATGCCACCGAACCAGCAGCCGCCAACCGATCCGACACCAGTGATCACAGCCGCATCCTGGAACCCCTCGGCCGCTGCACCGGCGGGAGCTAATATCGAGCTTCCGTCGATAGCGCATCCACCGATCTCGTCATCTAGTCATCAGAGGCCAGCGACAATGAACCACGACTGTACAGCAGTCAGTCGTGGACCTCAGCCAGCGATCCCTGCCGCATCCTGGCTGCCGAACCAAGTGTCGACAGTGCAGCATCAACCAGCGGTCAATGCCGTACCCTGGTTACCGAACCCCCCTGCTGCACCGACACTCCAGAAAGAACCACCAAGGACCGACGCCGGACCTTGGGCACTGCCAGCTCCTCCAATAGCAGAGACCAGTATTCAAGAACCGGGAGGAGCCAACACCGCCTCACATCCGAGGACGGGACTTACAGAACTTGCATCGGCCATCACTCATGCCGTGCAAGAGGCTCAACAGCATGAGCCAAAAATCGGGCATAACGAACATGAGGATGAAGATGACAACACCATCATTACCGAGATCCAGCCCTTTAATGATGGCAGGATGCCACCGAACCAGCAGCCGCCGACCGAACCGACGCCAGTGATCACAGCCGCATCCTGGAACCCCTCGAAACAAGAACAATAGAAGCAAGAATAAAGGAAACAAGAACAATAGAAGCAAGAATAAAGGAAACAAGAACAATAGAAGCAAGAATAAAGGAAACAAGAACAATAGAAGCAAGAATAAAGGAAACAAGAACAATAGAAGCAAGAATAAAGGAAACAAGAACAATAGAAGCAAGAATAAAGGAAACAAGAACAATAGAAGCAAGAATAAAGGAAACAAGAACAATAGAAGCAAGAATAAAGGAAACAAGAACAATAGAAGCAAGAATAAAGGAAACAAGAACAATAGAAGCAAGAATAAAGGAAACAAGAACAATAGAAGCAAGAATAAAGGAAACAAGAACAATAGAAGCAAGAATAAAGGAAACAAGAACAATAGAAGCAAGAATAAAGGAAACAAGAACAATAGAAGCAAGAATAAAGGAAACAAGAACAATAGAAGCAAGAATAAAGGAAACAAGAACAATAGAAGCAAGAATAAAGGAAACAAGAACAATAGAAGCAAGAATAAAGGAAACAAGAACAATAGAAGCAAGAATAAAGGAAACAAGAACAATAGAAGCAAGAATAAAGGAAACAAGAACAATAGAAGCAAGAATAAAGGAAACAAGAACAATAGAAGCAAGAATAAAGGAAACAAGAACAATAGAAGCAAGAATAAAGGAAACAAGAACAATAGAAGCAAGAATAAAGGAAACAAGAACAATAGAAGCAAGAATAAAGGAAACAAGAACAATAGAAGCAAGAATAAAGGAAACAAGAACAATAGAAGCAAGAATAAAGGAAACAAGAACAATAGAAGCAAGAATAAAGGAAACAAGAACAATAGAAGCAAGAATAAAGGAAACAAGAACAATAGAAGCAAGAATAAAGGAAACAAGAACAATAGAAGCAAGAATAAAGGAAACAAGAACAATAGAAGCAAGAATAAAGGAAACAAGAACAATAGAAGCAAGAATAAAGGAAACAAGAACAATAGAAGCAAGAATAAAGGAAACAAGAACAATAGAAGCAAGAATAAAGGAAACAAGAACAATAGAAGCAAGAATAAAGGAAACAAGAACAATAGAAGCAAGAATAAAGGAAACAAGAACAATAGAAGCAAGAATAAAGGAAACAAGAACAATAGAAGCAAGAATAATAGGAAGAAAGAACAAAGAGTCCCCGGCCTAGTGAATAGTTTTATTGCCAAAGTTAAACGTAGAGTCGGTATTTATTTTGAATCTTTAACAATTGTAGAATCTCTTTTAAAATAGTATTAAATAGTGTTGACAAAAGGGTTTTTTCTTCGCAATCCAGCAATAGAAAGTGGGCTTTGTTTCGGTCACCCGAACAGATAGAGGCATCGTCCACATTAATGGTCCTTCGAGCCGGATATACGGAGAGAAACCTTTGCGTCAGCCTATTTAAAATCAGTATTTATCAAGTAAAGTCAGTGCATAAAACTACGAGGAAGCATGCCGGAAACCAGATCGTCCGCGAACAAGAATATGTCAGCAACGGGATCGATGACGGATACGAACACCGCAACGCCGAGCACCGGTCAGACCGAGTCGTCTGGTACCACACTCACCTCGAGCGGTACCAGGCAGACGGAGTCCACCGATGTAACGCTAACGTCGGGTAGTACCGAACGGTCGAATACCACGCCGATCGAACCGACCGTCATCACCACAGCAACAGCCGCCGTTGCTGACAGCCACCAAACACCGAACCTTCGCCAGGACCTGCAACTGGAAGCGCAACTCCAACCACGAAGCCGAGGCGGATCAGTCAGATCCACAAAGTCGCGCCGCATAGCACAGGCTAGGCTCGAACTTGCACAGCTGAAACTGGAGCTAGCCGCCGCCCGACTTGCAGAACTAGAACGCGAAACCGAAGATGAAGATGACCCCATCATTACCGAGGTCCAGCTCTTTAATGATGGCAGGATGCCACCGAACCAGCAGCCGCCGACCGAACCGACGCCAGTGATCACAGCCGCATCCTGGAACCCTTCGGCCGCTGCACCGGCGGGAGCCAATATCGGGCTGCCGTCGATAGCGCATCCACTGATCTCGTCATCCATTCTTCAAAGACCAGCTATCAATGCCGCACCCTGGCCGCCGAACCAAAAGTCGACAGTGCAGCCCCAACCAGCGATCAATGCCGTATCCTGGTTACCGAACCCCTGCTGCACCGTCAATCCTGAAAGAACCACCAAGGACCGACGCCGGACCTTGGGCACTGCCAGCTCCTCCAATAGCAGAGACCAGTATTCAAGAACCGGGAGGAGCCAACACCGCCTCACATCCGAGGACGGGACTTACAGAACTTGCATCGGCCATCACTCATGCCGTGCAAGAGGCTCAACAGCATGAGCCAAAAATCGGGCATAACGAACATGAGGATGAAGATGACAACACCATCATTACCGAGATCCAGCCCTTTAATGATGGCAGGATGCCACCGAACCAGCAGCCGCCGACCGAACCGACGCCAGTGATCACAGCCGCATCCTGGAACCCTTCGGCCGCTGCACCGGCGGGAGCCAACATCGGGCTGCCGTCTATAGCGCATCCACCGATCTCGTCGTCCATTCTTCAAAGACCAGCTATCAATGCCGCATCCTGGCTGCCGAACCAAGTGTCGACAGTGCAGCATCAACCAGCGGTCAATGCCGTACCCTGGTTACCGAACCCCCCTGCTGCACCGTCAATCCTGAAAGAACCACCAAGGACCGACGCCGGACCTTGGGCACCACCAGCTCCTCCAATAGCAGAGACCAGGTCTCAAGAACCGGGAGGAGCTAACGCCGCCTCACGTCCGAGGACGGAATTGAATGAGCTTGCATCGGCCGTCACCCACGCCATGCAAGAGCCTCAACAACGTGAGCCAGGAATCAGGCATACCGAACATGGAGATAAAGACGACAACACCATCATTACCGAGGTCCTGCCCGTTAATGATGGAGGGATGCCACCGAACCAGCAGCCGCCGACCGAACCGACGCCAGTGATCACAGCCGCATCCTGGAACCCTTCGGCCGCTGCACCGGCGGGAGCCAATATCGGGCTGCCGTCGATAGCGCATCCACTGATCTCGTCATCCATTCTTCAAAGACCAGCTATCAATGCCGCACCCTGGCCGCCGAACCAAAAGTCGACAGTGCAGCCCCAACCAGCGATCAATGCCGTATCCTGGTTACCGAACCCGTCTGCTGCACCGACACCCCGAAACGAACTACCCAGGACCGACGCCGGACCTTGGGCACTGCCAGCTCCTCCAATAGCAGAGACCAGGTCTCAAGAACTGGAGGAGCTAACGCCGCCTCACGTCCGAGGATGGCATTCAACGAACTCACATCAGCCATCACTCATGCCATGCAAGAGGCTCAACAGCATGAGCCAAAATCAGGCATACCGAACATAAGGTTAGAGATGACAACAACATCATTACCGAGGTCGAGCCCTTTAATGATGGAAGGATGCCACCGAACCAGCAGCCGCCGACCGAACTGACGCCAGTGATCACAGCCGCATCCTGGAACCCTTCGGCCGCTGCACCGGCGGGAGCCAATATCGGGCTGCCGTCGATAGCGCATCCACCGATCGCGTCATCTAATCTTCAAATGCCAGAGCCAATGAACATTCCCACAATCATCAGTTGCGAATCTCAGCCAGCGATCCCTTCCGCATCCTGGCTGTCGAACCAAGCATCAGCAGTGCAGCACCAACCAAAGATCACTGCCGTATCCTGTTTACCGAAGCTCACCGCTGCACCGACGCTCCAAAACGAACCGCCCAGGACCGACGCCGGACTTTGGGCGCTGCCAGCCCCTCCAATAGGAGACACCAGTTCTCAAGAACCTGGAGGAGCCGATAACGCCTCACATCCGAGGACGAAACTAAATAATCTTACTTGGTGCCGGGTACCCACTAAGTTGAGAATTGACCACGACGCTGAAGACCTGCTGCTGCGATTCACGCAAAAGGACTCCATCGGAGAAGAGGTGGCGGCGCTAAGGGCCTATAAACCCTTACCGCGACACCGCCGCCTACAGAAGCTCAGCCTCACGCTACTCGATGGACGGCTTAAGCTCAAAAGCAGGATCGATGCCACCGCCGGTATATCGGAAGCCTTCAAACGACCCCTCGTATTAGACGGTGAACACCGAACCACGAGGCCCTGGATAGAGCATGTTTACCGCCAGCTGCATCACTCGGGGGTCGAGGCGACAGTTAACGAGTGTCGCCAACAGCATTGGGTCCTCCGATTAAAGCCGACAGTGAAGCTGTTAATAAAGCGATTTCTGCACTGCCACCTGAGGAAAGCACCGCCACCGCAACTGACAACAGGGGACCTACCGTCCTACTATCTAGCGTACCAAGGACGGCCGTTCTCCTTCGCCGGACTGGAATACTTCGGCCCACTGACGATCACAGTAGGAAGGAGTCGCCAGAAGACGTACGCATGGGAATGCATCGTGCGTTCGATAAAGATCGCCTTGACTGCGACCCTCTCCGAAAGATATCCAGCGGAGGAGGTCCTGAATACGCTACTCGCCGAGGCAGAACACACTGTAAATAGCCGCCCGCTCACACACGTCTCAATCGACCCCGAGGTGTTGACACCGAACCATTTCCTCCTGGGAGGTCCAGGAAGGACGTCACCCTCGAGGACGTTCATCGATCGAGACTTAGACCTACGGAGCAGCTGGCGTGCCTCGCAACGACTCGCCGACATATTCTGGAGAAGACAGATGCGCGAGAACCATCCGAAAATAAGAAACAGACACGACACTCATGGAAGAGGACCAGATTTGCAGATAGGCGACTTGGTCCTCATAGCCGACGGCAATCTTCCACTGAACGCGTGGGTACGCGGATGTTTCCGCCCAACCTACGGCGTCATACGCACTCTGGACGTAGACACGAAGGGAGGAGTACTGCGTCGACCGACGAGGAAGATCGTCGTCATCCCCACGAACCACGGTGATCCTGCACCGCAACATCCTGCATCGCCAGCCGAAGCCAACGATACACGGCGGGAGTAATGTGCAGGACCACTAGACCCCTAGCATAAAATATAATAGAGAATAGATATCATGTACTATATAAATATTAACGTAATGAACATAGGTACAACTTAGACTACGTAATTATAATAAATGAAGAAGACATTGTAATGTATATCGAACCTAGTACCTAAATATATTAAGATTAATGTGAATCGGGTCGCCCTGTGACTTACAGTAACACTCGTACGCATACACAACGCCTTACACTCCGACATCTACACAGACACGCCATCCGCACCACACTAATCATACAAAATGTTATACACCAATCACAGGGCCTCCTTTAAAGTAGACGTTGCAATTCGCGGAACCCTCGCAGCCGACCGACCGGCGGGACGGGCACAGGGCAGGTAGCCCGCGACGACCTGAACACGTGCCTCCGTCCCGCTAGTTAGACACCCGAACCTCGAGGATAAAAAGGGCCGCATTTCGACGTATTGACACTGACCGCCGGGACTCTACAAGAAGAACATCAACAGGAAGAACATCTGCAAGCAAGAATAAAGGAAACAAGAACAATAGAAGCAAGAATAATAGGAAGAAAGAACAAAGAGTCCCCGGCCTAGTGAATAGTTTTATTGCCAAAGTTAAACGTAGAGTCGGTATTTATTTTGAATCTTTAACAATTGTAGAATCTCTTTTAAAATAGTATTAAATAGTGTTGACAAAAGGGTTTTTTCTTCGCAATCCAGCAATAGAAAGTGGGCTTTGTTTCGGTCACCCGAACAGATAGAGGCATCGTCCACACTATTTATATTGAGAAATAACATCGTCTGATCGACTCTGACTTAATTAGCAACAAAATTGTTATACAATGTTTTGAACTTTGCTCAAGTTTTATTATTTAGGATTAGGTGTTCTTGTGATAACTTTACAAATAATAATATGTTTTTATATACATAAAGGGTGATAAATAAGCACACAGGTCATCTGATTGTACCTACATCCAAACCGCAACTATTCAAGATACACATGCATGCATTCCTCTGAGTACTGACATTGATGTCATATTGCCAGTAATTGCTCTTTCCCTAAAGATAAATATACCAGAGAAATAAATAGTTTGTAACTTTCATAAACAGTGTTTGAACTGACATTACTAGCCTTTGTAGACAATCAAAGGTGGGTTCCAGAAACAGTGTCTGGACGACGCGACCTAAACATCGGGCGACGCGAGCCGTCCGTGCTCACGCCTGCCTTTTGTTTGGAGCCCCGCAACCCGTCGCGTCGACAGCGTTCCACGAACTGTCCGAGGAATAAAAAGACTTGCAATAGGATGGATATGTGTTGAGAGATTGTCGGATAGTGCCGACTGCGAGCAACAAAATCTGCATGCAATTTCGAAAATAGAAATAATAAATTCGGTTAAGGGTAATTACGGTTCTGGTGGCTTCAACGAAAATATTATATCGTTGGAAGTTGCAGCTTTAGCACTGTTGGAGAACTTGGGGAATCGCCGAATATGAATGCTTATTCATTAATATATTTTATGTTTTAAATATATTATTATTATTGATTATGAAATACATAATATAGAATCTTTATATATATATATTTGGACAATTATAAATTGTTACTACTACGAGCCCACACATTACATAAATAAAGGAAATTTTAAATTAAATGCACTGCAAATAAATTTTATATATTTTTGGTTACCTCATTTGAAATGTGGAACAAGTGAATCAATTGAATGATTTATATATGACATTAATGATTCTAAATCAATTAATATTGAAGGGCAAAGTAAAACGTATACATTAGAAGAATTAGTAAGAGATTATCACAGATAAAACTCATTAATATTTTTAAAATTGAATTCGCGTAATTTATCGATAAACTGTGTCTACTGTAGTTGTCCACAACAGATAACAATCACTTTTCTTTTCATAACTACAGACGGACAACTTTTTATTCCATTTGTCTTTAAAAGGATAGTACATATATGGTGCACCTCGCAGAATCTGTGGCGGCGAGGTGTGAACATAATTGATGGTATATCAAAGGGGCCCGGGCTCGTCCGACGCTGCTGAATTGGCACAGCACTCCTCATTTCCAATTCTGTGCCTTTTTGTTGTTCGCAACAACCTCGCCCGATTCCAAATTGAAGGGTGTCGGCGATGTTTGTCACTGTTCTTATGTTAATTATTAAAAATTCGCGTGTGGGAAGCGTATGTTTTAATAATTTATTCCAACAACATTTGTTAAGGTTTTTTGAGACAGATAAATTTTAATGTAGATTAGAATGAGATTGACGAAAGTGAAGACGTTACAATTAGTTTTGTCACAATATCCTTCTCAATACGCGTCGTCGTACAGTTAACTTTCATTATATAAATATAGTACACTCCCCTCAGCTATAGCCATCAAAGAATACCAGCAAGTAATAGTACCATAACGTTGCTGTGTTACGTATGGTGAGAGTGGGGATCCGGAGACCCAATCACTGAAATTGTGGCATTCCATCGGTCCTTAGGATTGATAATGCTTGTGCATATATATATATATATATATATATATATATATATATATATATATATATATATATGTGTATGTGTGAAACTACTGTGACTAGATACGTTTTTAGTGTGCGTGAAAGATGTCGGGTAATCGTAAATAAATTCATATTATTATATGCCATTATTATCTATGCACTTTCGCCATTTTATAGGTTGATCACTTTGCACAAAACGTTTTGGGAGCGAGAATTGACAAATTATTTGGAAGTGGTTTCGTCTACCTCATCGCATTTGATTTTTTTTCTTTGCAAGAAATTTCCCAAAATCCAAAAAAAGAGGTAATCTGTTGGAGCAAGGTCCGGGAGTATGGTAGGTGTCGGAGACATTGCAATCGCAGCCCCGCTAATTTAGCGACCGTTTGTTGGTCGAAATCTCCAGAACGAAAATGTTGAAACCAAAAGCGTACCGTGCTTTCTTTTACAGTAGCTTCCCCATACACATCATTAATCCTTCGAGCTGTTTCTGCAGCGCTGGTGCCACGGTGGAACTCATATTTCAACTTTTCCATTTTGTTAATAGAAAGATGTCAAAGAATAAAAAAATGGCGCGAAAACAAACAAATGACTAAATTCGAAACAAGAATACACAAGCCTAAATTTTAAATACATTTGAATTTCGAATTCCTAACCAAACGCCAGTTTATTTAAAGAGATCAAAGTAGAGTCGGTATTTATTTTGAATCTTTAACAATTGTAGAATCTCTTTTAAAATAGTATTAAATAGTGTTGACAAAAGGGTTTTTTCTTCGCAATCCAGCAATAGAAAGTGGGCTTTGTTTCGGTCACCCGAACAGATAGAGGCATCGTCCACACTATTTATATTGAGAAATAACATCGTCTGATCGACTCTGACTTAATTAGCAACAAAATTGTTATACAATGTTTTGAACTTTGCTCAAGTTTTTATTATTTAGGATTAGGTGTTCTTGTGATAACTTTACAAATAATAATATGTTTTTATATACATAAAGGGTGATAAATAAGCACACAGGTCATCTGATTGTACCTACATCCAAACCGCAACTATTCAAGATACACATGCATGCATTCCTCTGAGTACTGACATTGGATGTCATATTGCCAGTAATTGCTCTTTCCCTAAAGATAAATATACCAGAGAAATAAATAGTTTGTAACTTTCATAAACAGTGTTTGAACTGACATTACTAGCCTTTGTAGACAATCAAAGGTGGGTTCCAGAAACAGTGTCTGGACGACGCGACCTAAACATCGGGCGACGCGAGCCGTCCGTGCTCACGCCTGCCTTTTTGTTTGGAGCCCCGCAACCCCGTCGCGTCGACAGCGTTCCACGAACTGTCCGAGGAATAAAAAGACTTGCAATAGGATGGATATGTGTTGAGAGATTGTCGGATAGTGCCGACTGCGAGCAACAAAATCTGCATGCAATTTCGAAAATAGAAATAATAAATTCGGTTAAGGGTAATTACGGTTCTGGTGGCTTCAACGAAAATATTATATCGTTGGAAGTTGCAGCTTTAGCACTGTTGGAGAACTTGGGGAATCGCCGAATATGAATGCTTATTCATTAATATATTTTATGTTTTAAATATATTATTATTATTGATTATGAAATACATAATATAGAATCTTTATATATATATATTTGGACAATTATAAATTGTTACTACTACGAGCCCACACATTACATAAATAAAGGAAATTTTAAATTAAATGCACTGCAAATAAATTTTATATATTTTTGGTTACCTCATTTGAAATGTGGAACAAGTGAATCAATTGAATGATTTATATATGACATTAATGATTCTAAATCAATTAATATTGAAGGGGCAAAGTAAAACGTATACATTAGAAGAATTAGTAAGAGATTATCACAGATAAAACTCATTAATATTTTTAAAATTGAATTCGCGTAATTTATCGATAAACTGTGTCTACTGTAGTTGTCCACAACAGATAACAATCACTTTTCTTTTCATAACTACAGACGGACAACTTTTTATTCCATTTGTCTTTAAAAGGATAGTACATATATGGTGCACCTCGCAGAATCTGTGGCGGCGAGGTGTGAACATAATTGATGGTATATCAAAGGGGCCCGGGCTCGTCCGACGCTGCTGAATTGGCACAGCACTCCTCATTTCCAATTCTGTGCCTTTTTGTTGTTCGCAACAACCTCGCCCGATTCCAAATTGAAGGGTGTCGGCGATGTTTGTCACTGTTCTTATGTTAATTATTAAAATTCGCGTGTGGGAAGCGTATGTTTTAATAATTTATGCCAACAACATTTGTTAAGGTTTTTTGAGACAGATAAATTTTAATGTAGATTAGAATGAGATTGACGAAAGTGAAGACGTTACAATTAGTTTTGTCACAATATCCTTCTCAATACGCGTCGTCGTACAGTTAACTTTCATTATATAAATTATATATAAATATAGTACACTCCCCTCAGCTATAGCCATCAAAGAATACCAACAAGTAATAGTACCATAACGTAGCTGTGTTACGTATGGTGAGAGTGGGGATCCGGAGACCCAATCACTGAAATTGTGGCATTCCATCGGTCCTTAGGATTGATAATGCTTGTGCATATATATATATATATATATATATATATATATATATATATATATATATATATATGTGTATGTGTGAAACTACTGTGACTAGATACGTTTTAGTGTGCGTGAAAGATGTCGGGTAATCGTAAATAAATTCATATTATTATATGCCATTATTATCTATGCACTTTCGCCATTTTATAGGTTGATCACTTTGCACAAAACGTTTTGGGAGCGAGAATTGACAAATTATTTGAAGTGGTTTCGTCTACCTCATCGCATTTGATTTTTTCTTTGCAAGAAATTTCCAAAATCCAAAAAGAGGTAATCTGTTGGAGCAAGGTCCGGGAGTATGGTAGGTGTCGGAGACATTGCAATCGCAGCCCCGCTAATTTAGCGACCGTTTGTTGGTCGAAATCTCCAGAACGAAAATGTTGAAACCAAAAGCGTACCGTGCTTTCTTTTACAGTAGCTTCCCCATACACATCATTAATCCTTCGAGCTGTTTCTGCAGCGCTGGTGCCACGGTGGAACTCATATTTCAACTTTTCCATTTTGTTAATAGAAAGATGTCAAAGAATAAAAAAATGGCGCGAAAACAAACAAATGACTAAATTCGAAACAAGAATACACAAGCCTAAATTTTAAATACATTTGAATTTCGAATTCCTAACCAAACGCCAGTTTATTTAAGGAGATCAAAGTTCGGCAAAACGACTATTTCATACGTAAGGACCTAATATACCGTTTAAACGTACCTACGCAACTGTTAAGCTATCCCGGGATTTTATTATCATAATTTAATAAAACCGTTTTATTTGCAATCAAATTATATTTCATACATGCTGTAGGTAGTTCTATGACGTTGTGCAAGAGGTGCCAGTGCTTGGATCTAGGGTGCATCCACGAGGTCTTATATTTTTCAGGCAGTCGAAAGTAGGTGTTCATAATACACAGATCGAACTCTGCACATCATGTCAAAAGATCCATGCCATTAGCATTACAACTTCCGACACCATGGCGACCGAGGATACCTTTCCAAACCCTAAATTCTGCTCCTACCCTTTTACCCTTTATCACTGGTGGGAATGAGTTATAAGTATCCCCTAATTTTGTAAAAGGAAATACTTTGTATTAGCCCATTTTTCTCAATACTAGTCAATATAAATAACACATAAAATATTTGTTTACGCAGGTTTCCCGACATTGTTCCCATTCACAATTAGTCATGTGGCACGTGTGGCACGTGTGGCCCGTGACGGACAAATGCTCCCATGTTATATCCATTACAAGCGATTCCACTTTTTGCATGTTTTTACTAGATAGGTTAATTGCGACAAAAAAAAAAGACATTTCTATGTTTTTACGCTAACGATGTTCCTTAGATTTTCTCTTAACGAGACACGAATACCTTAGTCTAGATACTTTTAAAGAGCTGCGAGCTAAATATTTAGAATCCCTGCACTGAACGCTGCACGTGAGTGCGGCAGGTCAACGGCACTATAATTGCGCGCCCTCCTCTAATTACGGATGGACGGACATTATGATTTAGGTAGCGTTGAGCGAGTGATATCATTAGACTCTGTTAATGAGTGTGATGCTATGCGCTTCGCCGTGGGAAGTGTCGCTGTGCTCATAACAAAGTATTTTTAGTCTCTATTATAATATTAGGGATTACGATACGATCATATTTATTAAAAAAAAAAGCCAATAGAAGAATATGATATAACAAAAATATACGTTACTCTCTTTCTATCCCTAATGACACATCGGCGATAAGCCAATCGCCAACATCCTATTTCATCGGGTAATTTTTATCCTCGATAAGTTATCCGCCGCGGACTGCTATGATGGTCATCTTCAAACATAGTCGCTTCCAACTGCTGAACACGGCCCTCGCCCGCAGACCCTGAGCCACCTGCATCCATCGGCTTCCCACAGACTTGCGTAGGTCTTCAATCCATCTAGTGGGGGGTCGCCCTACGCTGCAGTGGCCTATACGAGCTTGCCACTCGGGGACTCTTCTTACCCATCGGCTATATGGCCGACCCATTGTCACTTTAGCTCACTGACGTTTCAAGCTATATCGGTTACCGTAGTTTTTTTTTGCTGATATCAACTTTATTCGACCACGCACAGAAACATCGAGCATAGCCCTTCGTTGTTCGCTGAATGACGTGGTACATCTATTGTTCAATTTTAACACATCGGCACAATGAAGCAGAATTTAATTGCTTGTTAATTGTCAATAGCTTTCAACCACCGGCAGGTACATCCTTTACCTAGAACGAATCTCTAATATCAAAGCGAAGTGTCACAAAACGTGCATTGTGTATTGTGTAGCGGCGACACTGGGTCTGACCAGATGCTCGATGCATTGTACGCTTTGTAAAGAAAAAAAACACACGGGTTTCTGGGAATCGAACCCCACTACCTGCACACGTGCAGTCGTAATAGCGTCGTACCTGTGGTTCGACGGGTCGTCTATTGTCCGCTGTAATGTACTGAGAATGTAGAGGTTTTATGAGCGTTTGCCAGGTAGGGGTTTGGATGCGTTTTGTTATAATGAGGCCGTTATGTCGATGTAAATGGTAAGGTGGAGGTAGACAGAAACGTGTGGGTAGAAGATAGAATAAAAATGTATATAATTAAATTTATAGTAGTCGTGGTAGCTCAACGTTCGGACGCTCGCCGCAAGTTTTAAAGAACGCGAGACAAGTGAGTTCGATCCCCGATGCGAACAATGAATTTTCTAATTGCAAACTTTAACTCGTTTTCGACAAGAAAGAAAATACGCCCTCACAGAATACCAGCTTCAATCAGAAGCACAACGCTGCTGTGTTGTTGGTTAGTGCAGGGAACCGGGTACACGATTACAGGGCGAGGCGTTCCATCTTAGTCCTCAGGGTTGATAATGCAGAGGCCGGTTGCATCTTAGTTGAGGACGGATGTAGACGTCACGGGCCGCACTATTCACTTATCAGGTGAACTATACGCACGCGTGTAATCTCCTCACTGCACTGTCCTTCCCCGGTCGAGGTCGTGCCCCAGACTAGGATCTTTCCGCGGATTTACATAAGTCCTCACTCCATCGAACGGGGGATAGTATTACGCTGCGATGGCTAACACGTGGTAGCCAAGCTGGCTGCAGCTTGCATCTGCTTCCACAGGCGACTAAAGTTTCTTATCTAAGTATGTATATCCATAATGTTAACGAAACAAAAGACTGAGACATGCAAAGAGAACAATATACAATGTCCATTGCAAAGGGCATATATAGAATTGGAAGATTTATAAATCTCAAAATAGCGATGTGATGAAGGTGGTGGGGGGTGCGGGGTGGGGGGCAATGACCCGCGGCTACGGCGGGTGCGCCCGAGACGGGCCGGCGCGCGGCGGCGTGCCAGCTCGCGGCAGTGCAAGCACACCGAGCTGTCGTCATCCCTGATACATTTGGTGCGTGCTATGACCACGTTGTAGCAACAAACTTCCGCTCTGAAGAGAACCTTGACCGCGTACCTCGTATATCTTTAAATTGCATGAGAATTAGAGTTCCATACAATTGCATTGCGTTCTTTTTTTATACAGAGTAGTTGCAACCCGAGCAAGTAGGTCACCATCAGTGATCACTGCGTACAACATGCTAACATTCTAAATGCACATTCGTTTCCAGTTCCGGGGACTGAGATGGCATATATGCTGAATCAAATATATTCACTAGCGCGTATATACATACAGACGGAGATTGTTTTGTATTATCTAGTGAAAATTCTTATCTTAAAGATGACTTCCGATTTCTACATTCCTCTCTTGACCGTGTACCTCGATCCCTAAATAGAATAAGAATTAGTGTTCCATACCATCGCATTGGGTTCTTTTGTTATTCTTCAATAGTACATACTCCTTTGGAACAACGATGATGATGAACTATGATTATTATAGAATACCAGCGTGATTTGGCTACATAACCCTCGAATGGTGAGCGGAGGGATAGGGGGAACCAATTATTTTTCATTTATTTATTTATCTAAACTTTATAGGTCACACTTTATAAAAAGGGATATAAACAGCGGAATAAATGCCTTCAGCATTCTACCAGTTAACCCGTGGCGTGGAGAGACATTGTGATAGGTCTAGTGCATACTATGTAAAACGATACCTTCCATCTCAGTATAACTGACAATGCATCTTAAGTCTTTGTTTAGGATAGATATATCATTACTTACACTTACCATCAGGTCAATTGTGTGCTATTTTGTCACCACTAATATAACAAGCAATGTAAGTACGACACGGTCCGCTGGAGCCGGACGTTATCTCCAAATGTATTGCCGCGGTATCAGCTGACCAATTGGACTCGCTCGCCTTGCGAGATTATTTGAGCGGTGTGCCCTGCACGTGGGCGGAGCTGACGTCTAAAAATAGATTATGGAGATTAGGAGCCGATTTAACGTGAATGTTTCTGTAATAAGGAAGTGGATCGATCGAGGGCCGCGGGAGCTCAGCGGATGGTGTCGTGGATCCTGGATTCAATTCCGACAGCTGAAACTAATATTTGTGTAATACGTAAACGATGGATATAGATATAGATGTTTTTTTTATATATTAGTGGTAATAAATGGGCACACAGTTCAACTCATGGTAAGTAATGACCACGGCCCGTTATGAGAATAGGTAGCAAACGAGCTAGCAGCCCACTCGATGGTTAGTGATCACCGCCTCCCATGAACATCCACAGCACCAGAGGAGTCGCAAATGCCTTGCCGCCCTTTATTCCTAATCAGCTGTAATTGTGTGTCCGTCCAGATCCCTACAATCAACATAAAAAACTCTGTGTTTCGTTATCTTATACTGCTCTTTCATGATCCCCCCCGGTCGAGACTGTTCGATCATGCCGCTGCAAGAAGCAAGTTGCAGCGTAACACCACCACTATTTACTTATACATTGTGTACACCAGAATATTATGAACATTGTAAATCAGTAACTTGCGTTGTGTCTGTGGCAGGGCGTGGGTAGGTAATATATTTTACATATGAAATACAAAAGTTGCCTCCTGAATAATATCTCTAATAAAGAGAATCAAGTGTATTTTTTTGTAGGCGGGATCCTCGATTTTCTACATCTTCGGCTTCTTGCCGTCCCTGGTGTTCCGTTGGCAATGTACGCCCCGCACACGCGGATTCGCGATATCAATCGGCGGTAGGGTGAGCACATGTTTCGATGCTACTAACATCTACAGCCTGAGTACTCTTAGACGGCTTGAGTATGGGCGTTTGCGTATTACATATTTACGACAGTACAGTACAACCGCCACGGCTCATTGCGATGCGATAGATTCACGACACCCTGGGGAAGAGACCTTTGACCAGAGACTTCACGAGACCTTGGTGAAATCTTTCCATGCACAAAATTTTGTCATGACCATTCATTTTAAAATGTCAAACTTTTTTTTCATCCCAACATAGACAGGAAACTTTATATAATTTTACGGTATAAATGTTCGCAAGTAATTAACCACGCCGATCGCTAGCATCTTGTGGCAGTTAATAAATAAAAAAAAGAATTTTGACTTTGATCATTGAACCTGAACTTGTCCGTTATCTTCACGATCTAAGTTCGTCGATAGTGTGCTACTTACCTTAATTCTTGTCGAAGGATTCCTAGAAAGTGTGATATTTTTAAGGATTTAAACATGTCCTCTATCTGAACCAAAACATAGTCTCCATCAGGTTCCGCAATATGGCATAAATAGTCTCTGGCATGAAGACGTTGGCAGAACGGTGTACCATCGGTGCATGTTGGCGCACCGGATTTAGGGTAGCCATGCATTTTTTATATTGGGATATTGTACCGGATTTCTTCAAAAAAGCATATAATAGCTGCAACACTAGTGACTTAAAAAAATAGTTGATGCTATTTTAATGTGATATAACGCGTTATAACTCAATAATTTGAAAACTATTAGCTAAATATTTTCTTAATTAAGGTTATTGTCGTTTGTTGGCGTTCGAATAATTCACGTTTACAGTTCTTCCTTTAACATGTTTTTTTTATTTTACTAGGGTTAATTTCTTTATATGTAAAATATACATAAATTTTAATATTTTGGATAACCGTTCATTCCCAACTCTCTTACTATCTACTAAAACTGTATACATTGTATAATAAGAAGGAAAGAAACTGATAACTTATACATAATACAATATAGTAATGGTTAAATCAATAGTTATCTCGTTCTTTTTTTTTATCTAATTTTTGAGATTAAACAAATAGAAATAGAAAAATAATAATAATATGTTCGGGACTCAAATGCAGAAGACGGTGTTTCTCGATAAAGCTCGTATCGTCCTCCGATTTTTTCTCTTCCCCTGCCCCTCGACCATCTGGACGTGTCGAGGGTCAAAGGATTCTCGTCTGGTTGTTCTTTTATTATAATTTATTATATACCAGCCACGAAATTAGAATTCAATATCCCTCGACCTTATCCGTAGTACTCGCGTGGGCATGGTCACTTGCGCGATGACGCAAGTCCGCGCACAAATGATCGACAGGCGGGCGGTAGTAAACATGCGTACGCGTCATTCACAGATGCGGCCGGAAGCTTGCGTTCGTGTGCGTGAGTGTGTGCACGTAGCGACGTGCGCGTGTGCGCGTGTGTATGCGGAGAAATTATGAAGTCATTCCTATATCGACGTCTAAAATGTTTGAACACTGTGTTATGTCTTCGATACGCCGGCGGCTTTTGTTTCGTCTCGGCGCTCGTCGGTGATCCAGTTTATGGTTTTTTGTTCTTCTATGAAACGTCGTATTGTAATAGTCAACACACTTCGTGATAATTGTATCAGAATGGGTTGTCTGGATTACTTTTTTTTTAATTATAATTACGGTGCCAAATGAGCACCAGTTACACAGTTCACATGATGGTAAGCGATGACTGTGATGATTTATCCATTCTCAACAAAGATAACAATGCCTTGTCATTCGCGAGAACTATTTGCCGGTATATCGTGAGGGCGTGCTCCTTTCCGGGTCAAGCCGACCCATTCATGTTGTTTCTAGAAATTAGGTGTGTTGCGGCTCCACCGCGTATGAAGACACGTCGTTTTAAATTTTAACGATACATGTTTGTGCATCGCGGATATCAAGTTCCCAATCAATTCATTTGAGACGAATGCTTGTGCTACATTCAAATTATTTATATCAATAATTGTGGTTTTAATTTACTAATAATATTTAAAAATAATAATACTTTATCTTGGCACACAAACAATACCTAGCAAAATCAGCCGCAATAAAAAACAATTAATACAGTAACAAAGACATATATATATACTACATAACTAATCAAAAGAAGACAAAAAATAATAAATAAATGAAAAACTAGAGAGACATGCTGTGCTCCACGTAAAGATCATTAGGGCCACAACCCCTGATCTTCCGTGAAGCCTACATGAGAGAAGTAGCGGTCCTCATTTTATGAGCTATAATAAAAAGAATCAAACAAAGTAATAGAAATTACGAATTATTTATACAGGAAAAAAATAGAAAATATGAAAGTTGACACAATGAAGTTATTGTGTATTTAATAGGTTTTAAAAAAAAAGAACAGAAACTTAATAGGAAAAAAAAGGAAATTTTGTATTCGGTGCCCGCCCACATGGATAACTCATTTGAATTTGCTGTGGTCGTTGTATATGTTACTGCTACTATGCATTAGATCTCAAACCGAAAACTGAAAATGCCATAACTAATTTCAGTTAATTTGAGCTGAGTCCATAAGTAATGTCATTGCTCACACACAACTGCGGTAGAGACACGCTGGAGTTTATTTCTAGGGTCGGCATGTATGGGCCTGCTCGAATGGGTAAGGACCAGGTCCTCACGGGACACTAGCTTAAAATACCATTATAACGGTGCTGTGTTTTGTATGGTGAGATAGAGATCCAGAGACCCTTGGGTATTATTAGTAACGAGCCATTCCATTTAAGTCGGGCCGCAATCTCTTATTATATAATTGAATACAATACAAGATAAAGAAATGTACAAATTAATATATGACCCCATTAAAACTTCAATTAATCATTAACCATTAATAACCAAAAATATTGCCATTCTATCAAAAAAAATATAGGTGTAATTAAATATTATAAACCTGTAATTAAATATTATAAAAAAACCAACTGACGGAAAAATCGTGTTCAAACACCAAAGATTAAAATTCAAACAGCCTTAATTTCAACCCCCTACCATTAGAGCGCTTCCTAATTTTCGACAGAGCAGGCAAATTCTCTCAACTGCTAGTGATTATAATTAGTGGTTGTCAATGTACGGTGCAACTTCCGGAGATGGAAGCCTGCTGATAATTGTGTCGCGGCGATAGCGAACTGGTCCGTAGATCCGTCACCTCTCGCTTATTAGACAAGTTGCGACAAGATACGAGCTAGTGTAGCAACAAGTTTGTGAGACATTACAAATTAATATTTTTTAAGATATTACGTGTGACAACTGAGCACACAGTTCTTCGATTCATCATCGATCACAATCTTTGGATATTACTGCTACTATCCTAGTATTCTGTGAGAGCAGAGTCCCATCGAGCCAAGATATTTATGTTAGAGTTATAAATTAGTTGCAGTGTTAGGGTTAGTTAAGCAAAACTACGATCTCTGTCTTTCTAATCCAACTATTTCAAGACTACTCAGTTAAGTTTGTCTATTGGTGGTCTTCGGGTTGCATCCCCCTGAACGTCTCTTTTCGTGAAAATCAAACAAACAATTGAATATGTAATTTAAAAGCAACTATTCGAAGCGATGCGACAAAACGACCTATAATTATGGATTTTTGTTTTCATAATATATTCATAATGTCTATACTGTTCTTTGAACGATTCCCTCTTGGGAGTCCCTGTGCTGGTTGCCCAATAATAAAGGTCTCGGCTGAGCGCCATAAGCGTTCGGTCGACCTCTCAACCCGGTGAAATTGTAAAAGCCCTCGGAGTAACAGCGGTCATCAGCATGGTAAAAAAAGGTTGGTCGATTATAGATATATCAATAATACACGTGTTATATACTTACTCCGTCATCCCAGGCCTCGTGGTGTAGTGGTTAGGGTACTTGGCTACTGCCACGTGGGCCCTATAGAAGAAAACTACGAAGAACAATATTTGAGCATCACAAATTGTTGCTCTTGGCAACTGTGTGTGTTGTATGTACGTCCCGTGTCCCTGACACTGCATTCTTCCTTCCTCCGATCTTATTGCACATGCATGTCATCGCCGGAGCGAAATGGTTAATTTCGGGACAGCAGGTAGGTGCTGAATGCACCTTCCTCTTCTTCCTCTTGCGCTTAAATCTTCCACGAAGACTAACCCGTAAATAAATTTTATTACATCATCTAACTATACGGACCTCATACGCAAAAAGATCTCATTTAAATAACACGATAATTCGATACCGATCGCGGCCGTCGCTTCTAAACTGGTATCCGATTCTAATAAAACTTAAATTTGTAATATAAACAAGTTAGTTAACTTTAGTTACTTGTAAAAAACAGCTACGTCTTCTTCTGGTCCAGTATCCGTCAATCATTACAGATCAGAGAAAGTCTTTAACCGTTGATTGTTTTCAGTAATGACTTACAATACTCAGTCATGAGCTTTTACTGCTGGCAGTATGAGAAAGCTGAGAGTCACAGCAAGCTATGGAGAGGTCTATGCTCGGTGTTTCTCAGCGCGATAGAATACGCAAGACCTCTGCAGCAAAACGAGGGTGATCGGTCGAGATCAAAAGGTCAACAAAATGAAATGGCAATGAACCGATGAACCGTGTGGAAGAAAGTTGAGTACCAACCTTTGGCAGACGCAGTGTAGGGCCACTTGCCACTAGATCCTTAGTTCCCAAAGTGGTCCAGGGGTCCACGGGAGACTCGAAAAATAATAGGAGTTCACAATTCGTAAGCGGGGGTCCACGAAAATTTATTTGCTTTCGATAGTGAAGAGGTAAAATGTTGACTTGACTTCAACTATCATTGCAGGCAAATTTTAACAAGCTCAGCGACTGATACTTGTAAAAACTTCCATATTCAACTTTTTTTGGCCGAGTTTTGGGAATATGGCGGAAATGTAGCTGTAATGCAGAGGGTCCACCGGAACCAGCTAAATATTGAAAGTGGTCTATTAGAAAAAAGTCCTGGGAACCTCTGCACTAGATGGAGGCTACCTAAATAAGTTTGCGGGAAGTCAATGGACGCATGTTCCTCAGGATCGTGCTTCTTTGGGCTTCATCTATGTGGAAGACCTAACATGCAGTAGTGGACTATAGATAAGCTGGAATTACGATATTAAGAAAACAAACTAATATGAAGACAAACTGACGTTGTTGTCACTTTATTTCATTTATCCCCCATAGAATATCAATAATTAGATTTTTGTCCACTTACTCTAATAATTATCATCAATCTTTGTGGATGATGATCATATACCATGGGGAGAGTTCTGAGTTGTTCAGATTCATTCCGTTGGCTGCGTTTAAACATCGTACATCACGGCACAATTCAAAATTTCATCCACATCATCTCTATAGTTGGCAATCCACCACTGTACGCTTTACGCGAAATTTCCTGCCACGCACAACTACTGTACTGTGGATTCAGCTACGACTTAGGGACCTTCAAGTAAAACGCCTACAGCTAACGGCCGGCAGCGTACGTGTCCACGGGCGACGGGTCCACTTGCCATCACGTGAGCTGCTTGCTGGTTTATCACCTGTTCTATAAAGACAGACGTACACGTCACGGGCTGCAACATCAGGGGAACTGTGTTTGCTCCTTTATCACATCTAATATTATAAAAACTTAACATACGCTTGTTGGTTGAATTTTCTTTCTTTTCTAGGCTATATCACTTGACCTCTAAGACAACACGCCTGCTTTCTCTTATCTATGTTACTTCGCCGATGTCTTCATTTGTTATTATTTTATTATATTCATATGAAGTTATCGCATATGCAAATTCTGTGAAGTTTTGAATGTAAATTGTGTTAAGCATCTCTTTATTTCATGTTATTTGGAGACAATATACACGAAATACTTCCGCAAATGGAGGGAATGAACTTTACCTTGAACTGTCTTAGCACCTACTAATCTGGTATAACCAGCTAGCAATAGCTTATGTAAAAACCTTAAAATGTCCAAACAATAAATTCTACTAAATACTAAAGTAGGAAAATGATTTTCTAAGTCTTTTTTTATTGTAATAAGTGTAACAAACTCGCACACAGTTCACCCGATTGCAAACTATCATCCTTGACAAGGAATCATAATGCAGATGCGTTGTCACCCTTGAGGACTGAGATGGAATGCCTCGTCACCAGTAATAAAGGTCTCCGGATCCCTACTCTCATCAGACGAAACACAGCATCATATGCTGCTACTTCACGCTGGTACTCTGTGAGGGCGTGGTACTACCCCAGTCGAGGCGACGCATCCATTCTACAACTAAAAACAAACCGCAATCATTACCGTTTGCGTTATCACCCTCGAGGACTAAGACGGAATACCCAGTCACTATAAAGATCTCCGGATCTCTTTACTCTTCAGAGTAAAGAGACTGCTATTTAACGCTGGTATTCTTTGAGGCCCGGTGATGCCGCAGACCGAAATAAACTCGGTGCACTCTTGTATCCCCTACGTCAGGGGTGGATCTACCCATACCTCGCTGGAATGCACCTTATACTGAAACACAGTGTAATAACAAAGTATGCATTTTACACCCCTTCTTCCCCCTTTAGACTACGCCGTGACAAGGCGATCACGACACACTTTTATAATATATAAAAAGTAAATCTTATATACAGAAAAGTTGGTCACCCCTGCTTTAGGGGCCATTGTTACTCAACCATTTTTGTCGCGACCTACGAAAAAGTAAGTAAAATGTCTTGCGAACCTTTAAAAAAATGTTATAACATTTTAATTAATAGTTCATCTAAACGTTCAAACTTTGCATTAATTTATTAATGTTAATCATTTTAAACAACACACTTTAAGTTTATTTTTTCATGTTGCTATTATATAATAATATTTAAATTTATAGAACTAAAGTACATTAAAAATCATTCATTTAATAAACGTATATTTTGTATCATTTCTAGGTCTTATTTATTGAACAGATTGCGATTCAATTTAACGACAAACACGATCGCGCTAGGGGTCGCGACCGGCAGCTTGAGAAACGACGCTTTAGGATAAGAAATGTCCGTTCATTGGTCGCGTGTGAGCGGAACAACGGTGTTAATACTGGAAATGCTTTGGTCGCTCACAAAACAACTCACGACGGCGGCACCGCTCGCCTTTGCCACAAACACTGGACCAGTCTCCTGGTACCGTTACGAAGGCCTCAATGGCCGCCCGTCAATGGAGCGTCTTGGCCGTTTGCATAAATTGCCTCACCTTCATTCATTAACTCCGAAACATCGATCGAGTTTTTTCTTTCGACATCTAACCACTGCGCACGCGCATGCATCTACGTGAAGCAACTATCTATTTTACGATCACTGATTAATTTGACTTTTCATAAATTGTTTTCGTTGCTACCTTTTTCTTTCAAGAGAAAGTAAGAGTAAAAAGCTTTTTTTTAAATTGTGTTGAGGGTGGTGAAGTGATTACTGCGGCACACCCGTAACACCCACATTCATCCTCGATTAGGAATCACAATGCAGATACGCTGCCGCCCCTGAGGACATAGATGGAATGCCTAGTCGTCACTAATATAAATCATTGGATGGCCGGCAACACATATGCGACTCATCTGGTGTTGCGGACGTCCATGGACGGCGGTGATCACTTGCCATCGGGTGAGCTGCTGGCTCGTTCGCCACCTATTCTGTATAAAGAAAAACTCACCATACGAAACACAGTAGCGTTATGCGTTATGTTTGTGGAGTATGAATGTAAATAACATGGGCTGCTCCCATCGCTGATCATCTGGGAATTGCGTGCTCGTTTACAAACCGTAATATTAAAAAAAAAAAACGTTTGTGAAGCAAATGTATCAGTCTCCAAGCTCCGATTGTGACATTCTATATCTAAACAGATTCCGTCACTGTGTCACTATTAAAAAATCCAAATGAGTTTATTTTGACACATGTAAGACGGAAATAATCGCCTCGATGCATTCCAACAAGTCACTAGAATCTTTGTGCTAAATTTACGATAAACACGGCGGGTGATGTAACTTCTATCATTATATATTTAAATTAAATAATCTTATATACTGGGTGTGCCGTAAGAAGCACGACAAACTTAAAGAAAAGAGAGGTTGACAGGTCATCTGCCAGACAAAAAAATTACCTTAAAAGAATCTCAATTTTGGAGATATTGTAATATTTTTTCTAAAAATATCGAAAAAATGTAATCAGTGTTACAATTTTCTGAAGTCTAAATTAAACAGGTAATTTATTTGTGCAATATGCTACCGCTAAAGGCAAACATTAAATAAACTAATTTATACATTTTTTTTTAAATATTTTCGTCGTTGTCGTTCTCAACTTTTTCTAAAGAAATTAATCAAAATTATATTTTAATGTGTTAGAATTATTCGAATAGTTATTCGAGACTATAATAAAAATAATAACAAAGTTATATCTGCCTAATTATACACACAGTAACATAAAGTCGAATGGCGGGTATTATTGGAAAAAAATTAAAATCTCATTATTTCAAAAAGGTGACACTTACTAAAGTCATATTTTTTTGTCCGGTACGTGACGCGTCATCCTATCTTCACCTTAAGTTTGTACTGCTACTTACGGGACACATTGTATAAACACGGTATCCATAACTTTGTGGCAGCGCCACGTTGCAGTCTGTGTCTAGCCGCATCATGAATGGGGAAGGGCCACACCCTCACGGAATGACAGCATAACGCTATGTTACGTTTGGTGTAAGGGATATGTAGTTCCTTATGCTTCCGGTGCGTTTAATCGGAAGCATAAAAAACTCCAGTTCTTAAGGGAAGACAACGCTTCAATATTATGATTCTAATTTGATTCCATACCAAGAAATAAAGTGGGTGTTAAATAATGTAAGTGGGTCGCAAGAAACACTCAACATCAGGTTCAATAAAAAAAAGAAACCCACACACCCTGTTGGCTATTGCAATTAAACCTGGGTATAGTAAAAGTTTTAAGCATGACAACTTTTTCATCATTTATCTAGTAGAACTTTCGTGGATTTACGCCTACACGCCAAGTGGATTTAATTATATTCGACCAGTCCGTCGGTCGCAGGCGTTCATAATTTTCGCAACCGTTGCGGATCTCTACAAACAGGTGGTCCGGCCGGCGTTATTTATTGTACTGAATCTAAATTATTATAAGTAGTCCGCGGTTAAAATATTACATTTGTATAAATTTTGTCTAAGTTGATTTTATGGGACGTTATGCCTTTCTAATTTTGCAGTTTTTTTTCCTGCTGCCTGTTTTCTTTGTCTGAGTTTAGAAAAAATCGGGTTTCGAAATTTTTGAATTAATCGTGTGGACACCTGATTTTTTCCCTATTGTTTCTGTTATATGATTTTTTTTGTAAACTGTTAAAAAACAACAACTTTATCTTGTCAACTTTCATATTATAATCCTTAGTTTTTTTTTCTATATGATTTTTTAAATTATTTATTGTTTTTGTTATTTTTTTTATTACTTTGTTTTATTATTTTATTATTTTTTCATTGTAGTATATAAAATGAGGACCGCCAATTCTCTTGAGTAGGTTTCACGGAAGATCAGGGTTGTGGCCCTAACTCACAACAGTACCTGAGT
Source organism: Teinopalpus imperialis (assembly GCA_029286865.1). NCBI lineage: Eukaryota > Metazoa > Arthropoda > Insecta > Lepidoptera > Papilionidae > Teinopalpus > Teinopalpus imperialis. The sequence continues at coordinate 933,857 of JAGSMU010000001.1, read as the reverse complement.
GGAGATCCTTTTCTTTATTTCGCTCATAACTGGTTTTCATTTGTCTTCCATTTATTTATATTTTTTTGTTTTTCTCTGTTTTGCTTTTTTGATTAGGTAAAAGTATTTCACTTGATTCTTTTAATTGTTTTTACTGTACCTGATTTTGCTATTTATGTGTGGCTAAAAGGAATAAATTAATATTATTACTATTAAAAAAACAATCATGTTGACAAAGAAAACTTCATGTAAACTAGTACGTATTTCATCCTTACTAATACTCGTATATAAATAAAAAACTGGCTCATTCAAATTACTGGACGCCACCGACGTTACATAAGAAGATGTTTTTAATAGTGATACGGTTTATCGTTTTAGATTAAAAGATACAAATTTATTTTGCATAACTCTATTCGTCATTGAATCAAGCTCAACATCACCAACCATATGTTAATTAAATACTCGTGGACATTGAGTTGTTAAAAAACATGATTCACAGGTGACAAGGTTGGCTTTATCCATTGCAGTCAGTCAGGTTGTAAGTTTTTTCTTATTGTATTGAGGTGACAATAAATAATTAATCTTCGTTTAGTATGCATGTTGATATCAAGCGGTTTTGCGTACGATATACGACATTTAAAGTGGTAGTTTCCCCATGACAATAGTGTCGTGAACCAATAATGTTGGCTATGTGCTGCAATTGTGACTTACCATCAGGTGAACTGTGTGCTCGTGTATCACCTCTTATTTTATAAACCAGATTTTTATTAGAGTATGGTATTTAAGTTGATTATATGCTATGGTGATGATGACGATTTAAATGCCAACATTTGCTCAACTCTCCGACGACAACATGGGCACGTGTGGACAACCGAATGAAGCGACCAGTGTCCATGCAGTGGGCGCGCCGCCGCCTCACTAGAAAGCCGATCTTCGGGATCATTACGTCGGAATTGAACCTGAGCATTCTTTCACAACGTCATAACGTCTTCGCCCACCTTTGACCCGGCACGCGTAGCCGCAGCATCACGGGCACGCCTTTCTAAATTATATGTATGTATGTATATACGGGGTGTTCCGTAAGTAGCACGACAAACTTAAGGGGAAGAGAGGTAACTATGATCTACAGGTCGAAAGGTAGTATTTTTCTTAAAAATACCTTTCGACCTGTCTCTCGTTACTGTGTGTACAAATTTGCAGATAATTTTGTTATTTTTTTTACATGCTCTCCAATAATTTTTAAACCATATTCGAATATCAATTTGATCGATTTCGCTAGAGAATGAAAAAAGATTTAGATAAATTATTTTATTTAACCTTCGTTGTTCGTTGATGAGTAAAAAAATGTACTGAAACTTCTAATACGGATTACTTTTTTTTGATATTATTCGGAAAACTTAAAAATTTTCTTATCTATTATCTCGAAAATGGTGACAATTTTATTAAGCACAATTTTTTGTCTGGTGGTTAAGCCGTAAATCTGTCTTCGCTTTAAGTTTGTCGTGCTACTCACGGGCCAGCCAATATAATATGTAAACACAAGCGTCCCTATTGTATTTTTTTATAGTCAGATGGCGAACGGGCGAGCAACTTTTTTATATATTATAGAATAGGTATAAACAAGCAATCCACTGATGCCAAGTGATTATCACCATGAACAGCCCCAACACCAGAGGAGTCGCAGATGCGCTGCTTGCCTTTAAGAAAAGTGTACGCTCTTTTCTTGAAGGTCCTTAAATTGTATCGGAAATACCGTTGGTGCCGTTGGTTAGTGTAATAGCCGATTCCTCAGAATAATTGTGCATCGCAGAAAATTTCGTGTAAAGCGCACACAGTGGTGTTTTTGTGCGTAAGTTATTCTTATCAATGGAGGTTGCCTCTCACTTATCTTGCAGCTATGTTGTGGAGAGTTACTGGATTGGGTTGATTTTAAGATTACACTTTTGAGAGTTCGTCTTACGCGCACTCTGATTTGGATTGTACATATTGGTTTAAGCTTGTCTTAATTTTATGCAACACAAAATTGTACTCCTTACCAGCAATATTGATCGGTCGGCTCGACTATAGAAAGCGTGACCTCTTTCACTAAATACAGCATTAAATATTTGCTTAGTATTGCTGTGTTTCGTCTGGTGAACAAACTTGAGAGTGAGACGTAAATATGGCCCCATAGATTATCACAAAGCACGATTCTGAACCAATTGCATCCATCGACTTCCGAGGTCATCGCTCCATTTTATGGGGGGACGTCGTACGCTGCGAATGCGAGGTTTAAGGGACTGGTGACAAATTGATTTTTTATTTGAGATAAATGTATATATGTATGTATATAAGGATATCTATAAATTTATCCTTTATCTCCGAACTCGTTTGTCACCCTATTAACAAAAAAAGAATCGTAACATGGGGATTCTTGTAACGCCACATTGGGATCTTGAGGTTTAAATAAAGAACGGAATATAAAAAAGCCGGTTAAACTAATTTCTCTATTTTATTATACAGAAATTTTAAAGAACATTTTATCATAGCTCACACTATACAATTATGTCACGATTCGAGGTGGAATTGATTTTAGTAGACCAGCTAACCCGCCAGACGCCGTCCTGTCCAAATTTCAATAAATATGTTTGTGATCGTTTTGTGAATTTGTGAAAATTATTCACCGTTCGAATCGTGAATTGTGATCGCAATGACTTTAATTATTTCCCCAATTTGTCAATTTAAAAATTTTCCAATTTTTCTTTCCATGAAAACCTAACTCGAATTATTAGATTTTAAAATAAAAAATATCCAAATCAGCAGTCCTCAATAGATGCATACCATCGGACAGCATTACTTTATTATTTGTGTATATATATTGCTTTCGCTAGGTTTATGTCACTGGCAACTCTTATCTTGGAATAAGCCAATGTTTACGTTAAAATCTAACATACGTTATTTTTAAATTACCTCTATTTAATAAATTCTTTTTTTTTCAAGCAAAAAAGAATCTTACTGAATAGGTTTTCAAAAGATACACGAAAATCAATAGATCTTTTAAAAAACAAATTGCTTAATTATTAATGTTTTAATTATAAAGACACTCACGTAACACTCGCGCACGTCCTACTTTATAACTTCATTGTGGTGATCGCTTCTGCTGTATGAATCGGCATCATGACCGGAAGGACCACGTCCTCACAATATTGATGTGAAGATCCGGAAGGGGAATTCCATCTCAGTCCTCAGGAGTACTCATAACGCATGAGCATCTGAAATCCTTGTCGACGATGGATGCAAATGTCATCACGCAGTCTTCACTAACCATTACCCTAATATTATAAACAAAAACGATATTATTCATACTTTTTAGTTTTAAGGTTTTGGGGTACCTGAAAGATCTGGTCAACGCGAAAATTACTACTTTCGATACCAGTATTTCCGCAACAACCTTTTTAAACTTAGATGTAAATAAACCGCACTTGTTGTCGCCCACCTCACTTTTGCAACGGTCTTCAATAAAATTGGTAATCCATCGTCTCGTGCGCGGAGGTTTCTCAGCGCGGCCTGGCACACGTGGGTGGATGACCTCTTGAACTGATGCTGTGAGCGTTTTAGGTTTCAAAAGATAATTGCGTCGAACATAATGGGATGTTGTGCTTATTTACATTAATATTTATCATAGTCATTTCAATACCTGGAACTCGTAATAAATTATTCAAAATAAGGAATGTACTCATGAAGGTAGTTTTTGGAATATCCTGATTATAAGTATATAATTTTAAATTTCTGACCTACAATACACCTGTAGTATGTACGAACAATGTACCTTATATTTATAGGCTTTATTTTAAATACGACCATTAAAAGGTTTAGTGGTCGAACTAAGAAGCACAAGTGAATTATTGTCGTTGTTGGTAATTATTTTTTTAGTTCTACCCACAAAAAAAATATATAGTTAATATAATATAAATAAATATATATTATTATATACTTAGGTGTTACTTGTAATGACATGTTTATAAAGAAAAATGGTAGAAGATGGTAGGATTAATATGGTCTTTAAGTCCCACTGTTGGCCCCATCTTGATGATCGGATACTGGCTTCCCTCGAGGTTGCTGACCCCCACCCCCGTTGGCATTATGCACAAACCTCTCTAGAGAGTATTAAAGAGCATAGACCACCATCCGGATCTACCACGTATTGAAGGACTTCACGTCTAAAATATTCGTCTTAAGTTTATTTCTGGGGCGTGCAGCTTTCCTGACGATCTTTCAGGAGGAGTTACAGGAGTATTTAAGCTAAAAGTATGTATATGTTTAACTACTTAAATAAGATAGCACGTGTCTTTGTTAAAATTTAGGAAATACTTGTGTTCATTAAGCTCTATCGTCATACTTTGTACGTAGGCCGACCACTCGTAGTACGTGAGGGTCCTCGGCTTATACGTCAGTGCGTAGGAGTGTGACCTCTCGGCTTGTGTGGGAGGCACTTTCTACCGCCGCGCGCGATCGAAGAGAAGCGCCCGCCCCCGACGCCGATTTTTGCGTTGGCGGACCTTATGGTCTCCAAACTGTATTTCCTAATGGTCTCCATAAAGCGGTAGCTTCTAATGGTTACGCTATCGATGGCAATCAGGCCGTTCGATCATAAACGACAATCAGTGCCGTGGGCGGTAGTCAATCGAAAAGTTGTTATGTCGGTTAAAACATTTATTTTATTGCCAAATTTAAGGTCTATTCTCGAATAAATGGAATAAAGATTAAAAAGTTTGGTCAAAATTACCGACTATACTATAAAAGATAGGTAGAGCCACGCTGCAGTTAGTTTCTAACTACTGTATAAATGGGTCGGTTCGACAGAGGAAAGACCACACTCTCACAGTACCGGCGTGAAGTTGCAGCTTCCTGTGTTCAGTATGGTGAGTGTAGGGGAACGGGTGAGTGTTCTTACCCGAAATTGGGATCCTCGACCAAATTACCCGCAGGCAAGGACACATCCAATTCAGTCTTCAAGGATGGCAAGGCATGTGCATATTGAATCTTAGTTGAGGACGGATGCAGACGTCATGGGCCCTAGTCATCATTTAACATCAGGTGAGCTGGTGCTCTTTTCAACATTTCGGTGTCCCTTATAAAAATCAGTAGCTTTATGTATCATAGATCGCTGTAAAACTTATAGTTAAAATGTTCTATTCCTATATCTGTGTATAGTATACCATAGACTCTATAGCAACGCCATTACCTCTTTTGTATACATTTTACAATTAAAATTGTTATTTACTGTCTACTATAGTGAGGCGGCAATAACATCAACAATATTTATTAAAGATAAAATTAAACAAGTTTTTAATCGAACAACGTTATTACCTTCGTTTTGTCAATAAAACATCTCAGATAATGTTATAAATTTCAACACTGATTTCCTAAAAAGCTAAGCTAGGTTTTTATTAAAACTATATCTAAAATTAAATGATATTCAAAACTAAAAATGTTTGTTAGATAAATAATCGCTGATAATAATTTCAATATTGATTTGTCATGTCGTTCAGCTGTATATGTACATGTACATATATATATATATATATATATATATATATATATGTAATGTGTTTTATAACAATTTTTTAACTACAAAGCTTTTTTATCACAATACTAATGTTACCAAAGTGTTATTAAATTCCATACATGTATGCTCAACTTTAACCTAATCCTCGTATAAGTAACTCGGGTTTCAAATTAAATAAAAAACGTCTTTGAGATTTGGAGGGAAACACAGTCGTGCGCGTCGCCATGTTGTTTTTTTCGCGCCGGATCGAATTCGAGGCCCAGATAGTATCGCGTTACCGATTTGTCCAGTCGAGCGAGGAAATTAATATTTTGGACGTTAAATTATTAGGTTTCAGAATTTTAGTGATTCAGAAATTTTGTGGGAATCTTTTTTTTACTTGACGGATGGAGAACGGCATTTTGTATAAAATAAAATAAATTATTTTATATTATACGATTTTTTTTCCTTTATGATTAAATTATTATGCAGCCAATTTTCTGTTTAGATCAAATCAAACATCATTTAAACATTCTAGAGAAATGTGGCCTCGAGCTCTGTTGATATTGCTGGTTTTGATAATTTTTTCACGGGATATCAGGGCCAGGGAGTGAATGGGATAGTTCATCGGAGCCAACAAGGGTATGACAGTAGGCAACATGAATTCTAAGGGACGCGTCACCTCCACGAATCCTGCTCACTCTCAGTGCAGCGCCTGTGCGTTCCATAGGAAATCTTGAATCTCTGGCTACAACTTTTTTAGTGAGTAGACATATTTCTGTCTTCGTAAAACTTCGTAATAATGGGTTATTTCGCGCGCAGGGTAATGGTCCAAGCCGAGCATCTTGATTCCTGTCGGGAACATGACACGAGGGATGGCTATGTACCCAACGGATATGTATATATAGTCACTAACGAAAACACTGCGAATTTCACATGTCGTCGAAATATTAACATAAATTCTCGGTTCATTTGCGTGAATGAAAAGCGATCGCGGCCTCACTGATCTAGCACGGAGGACAGAATCCATTAGGTACCATTTAATACAAGTGATATCGAGTTAGAGTTGCCGTTATGGATACCACTTAAGTCACTTACAGTCGTAAGGTAAAAAAACATTGACTGTCAAATGATCTCAGTAGTCTAGCCGCGCCCACGCGGACAAGATCTCGAATCCGGAGCGGTTCGCATGACCGTGATGACATGGCATATCAATTTATTGGACAATTAGCTTGGGTTCGGATCTCGCTCTCGTCACGACATTGTCCATGACTTTGAGCTGGTTTAAGTCACAATTAGTTTATTAATAATTGATTTTTTTGTTTTGCTTCTACTCTGCCGCGTTGCGTACAATGTGTGTTATATTTTTATTTCTCTACAAGTCTTTAAAACTCACGACGATTGCATAACTAAGGATATTGAAGAAACAGGCAATCTGTCAAATCCGTAGGCGTGGATGGTATTCAAACTATGAATAGGTTACAAATATTGCCGTCATAATTCACAATTTCAAAAGTCCCGTTAGTGGTATGGCGACGTTGCGACACCTAACCCGGGCCCACGTGTCCGACGGTCAAAGGTTCGAGTCCCGCCCACGCAGTTTCGATTCGACACTCGGATTTGTATCGATTTCGGAACCTTGCCGCTTCGACGGCGTTGCGATATTATGTTAATGGCCGTCTGGCAAATGATGCTTTACATTTCCGGTTGGGCGGTTCGACGTTGTGGTTCCTGGGTAATGGTTCATCTCCATTAGATGGGATTATCGACGAATAGAATAACATTATAATTACAAACTGCAAGGCGCTCATTACCTTTGGGCGTAAAATAAATAAATTAAGAGTAAGTAAATAAATTTTAAACAGCATAGTAACAATAAAAAATATATATATATATATATATATATGTATATATATAAAAATATGAATGGGTCGCCTCTACTCTTAAAGGCCCACTCCCTCGCAGAATATCTGATCAATTAGAGGTCATCAACAAGCACACAGTTCACCCGGTGATCAGTGATAACAGCGACACACGACTTCTACTCCCTATCTCAACAAACATTCAAGATGATGAATGGGTCGGTTCGATAGGGGGAGGACCACTGCCGAACATAGGTTTCCCCCAAAGACTGCTATAGAGTACGCTCCTGAGCCACCTGCATCTGAGCGATTATGGCGCTCAGTCTAGAGCTCTATTCATGGGTAACCAGCACAAGGGCTTCCGAGAAGTAGCCTATAGAGAAGTAGCCTACATAGGCTTAGACCGTTAATAATATTTGTGTATAACACATAGTTGGCGCTCAGGCCCAAATGTATTGTATGTACCTACATATATCCCTTGTTCCTGGCACTATATCTGATCCTATCTCTGCTGTTGCGCATGCATGACATCGGATTACGGGAGGTGTGGAGGTGGGGACGACGAGTGAGTACCTCTGTGCTTGGGCAAACGCTTACAGCTATATAAAACTATTGTGCGCAGTGTATGCCAACTGGCAATGACCTGAAGATATCGCCGGGGTCGACGTCGCCCATCAGGAGGACACCATCCTCACATTTTAGGACCCGGTTTCTGTGGACAATGTCTCTAACTGTTATGAAAAATAAATGGACCTTTTTATCCGTGCCGTCGAACTCGGTTTGAGCAAACCAAATGTGCTTTGAGTTTAAAACGAACTCTTAAAAGCCGAGCTGCCGTGGGTCTTGGATTGATCTGATGATTCTGCCCTCAGAAATATGAGTGTTTATTTAGCCACTGTTATAATTAAAAGATTTCTATAAAATAAATAATTAAATTAAAACAAATAAAGGTAATTCACTCACCTAATCGGTAAAATCAATCGATGCTTAGATTATCCTTTTAACCAACAATTGGCTCACGTTGGGAAATTCCGTGCTTCCATAACTATTCCTAATGTTTATTAATTATCATATTGAAAGTTATATCTAGTTATAACTATAGTACGTGTGTTTGTTGATTCTCTATATGTTATCGATTTGAGCTATTTTGTTACTGTTTTTTACAGTCTAAACTTTGTACAGTGTGGGACACGATACCATAGTTTCCAGGACCTTTTCGCTCTCAGGAACCTATTGTGCCATAACTGTGTATATGTATCCCACTGCTGGGCATAGCCCTCCTCTCTCGACAGGATAATCCGCCACGCGGCTCCACTGCGGATTGGTGGACTTCACATGGCTTAGGAATATTTATTTTAATTATTTCTTAGACATGCAGGTTTGCTCACGATGTTTTTTTTATCCCCACTTGAACATGTGCTAAATCGGCACTTAAAACTGAGGCCAACAATGTCATTGGTGCCGGCGCCGGAGATCCATCGGTTTTTTTTTAAATATTAGCAATGCTATTAACGTTACTAATATTCCGGTTAACCAGGACAACTGAGCTGAACATGCTGGTGCTAGGAGATGCTTCACGACAATAGTGGAATGGTGGATTCGAATCTACGACCTTGAGCTCCGCAGGTCGTATCTTAAACCATTAGGCTATTGAAGCTTCCGTGAATTGCGCGCATACCGTGAACCAATGCGAGTGCTTAGACATTGTTCTACCACGGTAACAATGTGTGTATTTAAGGGAAATTAAGATTTAATTTATTATTATTAAGAAATTCTACGTTTGCTATTAAATTACACGTTAGTGCCGTAATCCTCAGTAATTTTATTGTTTTTTTGTTTTTTTCAGGTAAGTGAGGCAACAATCTGCCACGCAAAGCTTCTAATGGTAAGGGGCAGTAAGCACGAACACACATTTGAGAATAAAAGGGAGCTCTAACTTCAAAGGTGGTGAATCCACGTTACAGCTATCTTGCTGCAGCATGGACGGGTCGGCCCGACCGGTGAAGGACCGCGGCCTCACATAATACCGGTGTGAAATTGCAACTTCGGTGTTTTCTATATTCAGTGTAGTGATCAGGAAGCACGATTAGAGATAACGACGAGGCCTTGAATATCAGTCCTCACACCTTACAAGATGGGATACAAAGGGCGGACTTAATGTCTTAAGGCATTCTCTACCAGTTAACCCGTGGCGTGGAGAGACATTGTGGTAGGTGTAGTACATACATTGTAATAATCATGCTTGTTCGTTTGTCATCTATCTCTAAACTAAACTCAGCACGTGCTATTGTTAGTATTTAGTTACACTCCCTCAGTGTCGCCTTCCTTAGTCAGGTTCCCTGGAGAAGTTCCGATTGCAGTTTCAGGACATACGCAAAGCACAAATACTATACCTACGTACAGATAATAATTTGGTACAGTAATGACGGGTTTCCGGATCGCTACGCTATAGTAGGGTCGTGGTGTTATTTTACTTGTATTCTGTCCTACCCTGGTCGTTCCGAAACATCCATGCCGCATCTAGAAACTGCGATGTGGCTCTACCGTGCTAAATACACCTTTATATATAACTCCACAAAACTTAATTACGAAATTGGATTGGACGAACTTGTTTAGCGAAACATACCGGCAGCGTATCTATCATCGTTATCACCAGGCGTTAGAGTTTGAATTAGCGTATGTCAATGTGTCGCTCACGTACGAGGAAGTCTCGGGGAGTCACGCCCGAGGATATAGAGACGTCAACGCACCGGGCTCGGCCAGGGGCACAGGTCGTCAAGCAATAACTACGTCGAGAGCGAGATGGATATACGTAACTAGTTCAACTATGCTTTCTTTTTTTTTGTTTTTGTTTGTTTCTAGCTGCAGGATGAAGCGTCAAGTAAAGGAAGTCGGGTTTTATGATTTCTATTGATTTTTTTATTTTGCTAAAAAAGACATTAATTAGCTCCTGAGCCCGGCGTCCTAATTATAAGTGTTGGGGATTTTATACTTGGAAACTTGTTAGGTTTGGTGATTTATTCATCACCATCATCACAACCTATCCATACTCCACTGCTGAACCTCCCCATTGATTGCAACGCAGCACGATCCTGAGCCAACCCATCCATCGACTTCCCGCAAACTTGCACAAGTCCTCGCTCCGTCTAGTGGGGGTCGTTCTACGCTTAGCCATTCAAGATCCTTTCTGCCCCAACGGTTATCGGGCTTATGTGCTATATGGCCAGTCTATTGCCACTTCAGATTTGTAATCTGTTGAGCTATGTCGTTCACCCTCGCTCTCTCGCTCTACTGCGGACGTTGCGTATTCTATCACGCAGAGAACATGGAGAATGGCCCGCTCCATAGCTTGCCGAGTGACTGAGCTTTCTCATATCGTGCTTAATTAGTTGAAACATATCCCTATATCAATTAATAATAGTTTCGTTTAGTTGTAAATTTCTAAAAAATAATTAAGTCCGTCCGCTTTCGATAGCGATAGATTTCTTGAAACCTCGTTCTCTAGCGCCGACGTGCCGGAAATGTTAAACGAAAGTGATTAAACAAAACATGGTTACCTACATTAGCATGAAAAGGAGTGGAGTAACACAAGTTATATTTATTTATTTAATTTTTATTAAAATAATGTAAGCAGTGCCATTGCCATTACCAACGTTACAGTTAAGTCCAACTGAGTGCTTGTGCTAGGAGATGGCTCACGGCAACAGTTCAATGGCAGATTTCAACATGCGACCTTACGTTACCCTAAAGTTGAATCTTAAAGAGACTGGATTTTTGTGTTTATGGGCTGCAGTCATTACTTAACATCGCGTAAACTGTGGCCTTGTCTGTCACTCTTAGTCTTAGTCTAATAAAAACAATTAGTTTTCTACGATTTCTTTAATCAAAAGTAACACAGCATTCAAGACCGCAGACTGATATGTCTTCCTTGTCGATTAAGTCCACGGAGAATCTCCTAGTTGTTACCAAGCGATATCAACTTCACTGGTATATCTTACAGTGGTGTAAGTTTTTTTTTCTTAAAGAATGCCAGAACCTTTCATCAACATTCCCGTGAACCATTCGATAACTTGCTATAGGACAACGTTCACACAGTGTTAGAGCTGTAGCTGCAGTGTACTGCAGTTTGTTTCTAACTGCAGAATGAAGGGGTCAGCTCGACAGGGGTAGGACCACGCCCCGACAGAATACCGGCGTGAAATAGCAGCATAACGCTGTTGTGTTTCGTCTGGTGAAGCGATCTGGAGACCTTTATTACTGGTGACGAGGCATTCCATATCCAAGGGTGACAACGATTATAATTCCTTGTCAATGATATATGTAGATGTCATGGGCCGCAGGAATCACTTAGCATCAGGTGAACTGTGTGTGAGTTTTTAACTCTCAAACTAATAAAAAAAAGACGAATGGCGAATTAGTATCTACAATGTTGTGTTTCGCAGACCGTGCCCCAAATCATAACGCTATTGGTGCTGTTAACACGAACATAGTAACTGCCTCATTCCCTAAAGCATGTGCATGAGAGGGACACATATCTCTTTAAAACACACCCAAATCCTAAAACCATAATATTTTATTACACGCATATTGGCCCCAGTTGGGAATCCCAGGTAGGTATCCGACGTAGCTATCAAAAATGATTGACCACTAAGCAGCGTGAGTGTCAATTAACCTAATACCTTGTGTTTGTGTTGCCAAACATTATTGTCCAAATTAAACAGTCGCCGTAGTATGGTTCCACGTGTCTTTTAGTCCGACTTGCCTTCCACTTTTCGGCGCCATACCGCACGACAACGGACCAGACTTCTCCGTGTACATTCACTCTTTAATTACCACGAATTCCGAATTAATTAAACACCAACATATCACCGTCCGTTCAAAAATATATATTTCTTTGTAGCAGTTCCTTGAAACACCGCCCGCCGGCTCTAGTTCAAAGGAAAAATTATAATTAATGTAATCTCGTAAAGTTACGTTTTCCCCGCGGATTATTTTGATTTCTTTTATATGCAGACCAATTAAAAAACTGTTAGGGTGAGACCATTGTTTCTCAACGATTTTTATGTCGCGAAAAAGCCAAAAAGTATTAGGTACTTTTTGGCTTTTTAACAACCTTTAACTTGAAATTATAATAACGTTTTATTTAATAAATAGTTTACTGATAAGTTTAAACTTTCAAGACAGCCACAAATTTATTGCAGCAGTAGGATGTAAGATCACATGCGTCCTAATACAAAATGCACTGAGAACAGATTATCTAAATATCGCACGCGATAAAAACGCACAATCGCACATTACAAATATAAATTATCGCGCGTGTACAGCAGTCCACCTGATGCTAAATGATCGCCGCCGCCCATGACCATCCGCAACATTTTAACAATTTTATTTTAACCTGTAATTAATGTATTAATAAATAAATGTATTCTAAATTAACATAACTTACTGAAAAATGAAAAATCAAAACGCAGCTTCATTTGCTTAATAGCAAATTGTTCAACTACTAGAAGGTCAACTGTTACAGTACAAGCAAAATATACAGATCAATATAATGTTTATAAAAGTTACATTTAAAAATAAAATACATATTACTTCATTTTCAATATTTACTCTTTACGTTAAAATAATAGTTGGATTAAGATAAAAAGATATACTAGATAATTAGGTAGAGATTGTGGCACAACCAATAATTTTTCAGTACACTCATAGTCCACCTTAGAAAGGTATTCACGAATGGTTACTTTTAATTTAAATTAAATAAATAAATATAATTTAAAAAAACTAATTAAAACAGATTTTTTTTATAAAATAAGTTAAGACAATTTACAATTTTTATTATAGCTCTTTGTGCCCTTTCGATTTTAATAATTCGGTATTTCTTGCTCCACCCCAAACTATTATACCATAAGAAATAATAGATTGACACAAGGCAAAGTATACTGTTTTAATAGTATTGGGTTCATTTATATGTCTTACTTTTTAAACAGGGTTATAAGTTTTCTTAATCGTATTGAAAGATTACTGAAGAAGTTTTGCTTAAAAATCTAACATTGTTCAGTCCTGTTATTCAAAACCTCTTTGCTCTCTCACGAGCTTTAGAGCAATAGATAAAACTATACAATACCTACTAGTTAGTGACGACTTATGCAGGTTTGCGGGTGGTCGATGGATGCAGGTGGGAAGGTATCGTGTGATCTGTGGGAGAGATCTGAGACTCGTGGTGGCGTGAGGTATATCTGTGTAACTTGTTAAAAGTTTGTTGTTTTTTTTACGAGATGACGTTTGCAAGAACTGTTTGCTTAGATTTTTACAAATATAGATATTTATATTATATTAATGTCACCACGCAGAATATCAGCTTAACGCCACTGTGTTTCGTATGGTGAGTGTCGTCAAGTAAACTGTGTGTTCACTTGTCACCCATTATATTATAAAAGATAAAAAACCGTTACATATTTGTGATTGTATGTTGTATAAAATATATAACGATGCGTGTCAGTCGTACGTCGGTTTCATAATGATTCTATTTCGCCTACGTGAGCTTTATTGTCTCGTTTGAAAGTTTCGCTCCGTTGTCAGTCATCTTTGTAAATCTCGACGTGCGTCAATCGGAAGGACAGTTTTCGTAATATGTGGCATATATGTATTTATACATATCTCTATATAATGTCTGTTCGGTAGATTATCACCCTTCAATCAATCGAAGTACTAGTACGAACACGGTATTGCAATCACGGTGATAGATTGTTTTTTTCTGTTTAAAAATAATGCCAACTAAGATTTTTGGTTTAACCCGAGAGCTTTTACTGCATACCCTGCCCGCGAAAACAACTCGAGAGTGGCCGTGAGGGTCGGCTTCGGTCCGTTGCTTCTATCGGAATAAACTAGAAAGCTGTCAACATTACTAACAGCCCCGTTATCCATTCTATGTAAACTTTGAGTAACATTATTAACAATATGAGTGGTGACAATCGAGCACACACCGTTCACCTGATGGTAACTGACTAAGACACAACATTAATGATCACAATACTATTAACATTACTAATATTACCGTCAAGCATTCTCACTAAGCTTTTTATGTTGTGCTAGGAGATGGTTCAGGACAATATTCGTATAGCAGATTCGAATCCAATACCTTGTGTTTCGCAGACCATACCCTAAACGATAAGACTATCGACGCTACTTCACGTAACACAGACACGTGGATGTATTGGTAGTTTTGTAGTGTTCTCTTAAAATTAGCTCAATTTCCGCGGCTGAGAAACCACGCCTCCGCAGGATATCTAAACAACCTTTATATGGTTGTTCACCTCCACGAAGCTCTCCAAGCGGAGCACGAATTGTTTCGCTTGATCGAGGAACGCTTTTAAAGAAATCAGAGTAAATTATTTCGCGTCCTACGCGTCAGAGTACCTAGCTGCCGCATCGCGGGAACTGGGTTCGATTCCCAGCCGAGGGACAATATATGTGTATCACAAATTGTTGGTTTTCGGGTCTGGGTGTATTGTCTGTATGTCCCGTGTCCTGACACTGCGTCTGAACCTTCCTATTGCATATGCATTACATCGGAATAGTGAAGGGGACGTGTGTGCAATATTGTGCGCAGTTGATGTCATGTGGTGATAGTCAGCAGATATCACCGTTGGAATCGACCAGGACCATCATCAAGAAGAGACATTCTTCAAGATGTGCATTTTTAATCTTTGTTGATAATGAGTCGCAGTTATAACTTACCTTCAAGTGATTAGTTCGTTTCTATTTCATTTCTAATACTAAATATATTATAAAAAATACTTATATATAAAAAAAAATGATGAATGTATCAAATAGATGCCTAGACCTCGTTGTACAAGGTCGAGGTCCAAGATCCCGCGGTAGGCCCAAGAAACGCTGGCTGGATGTTGTGCTAGTGGACATGGTGGAGAACAATCTCACGAAAGTGGAAGTCGAAGACCGGGGAAAGTGAAGAAGACAGCTGGAAAGCGGACCCTGGTAGTAGGCCGGGGAATCGCTCGGCAGAAGATTATAATAAATAAAATGAAATATATTATAATACACCAAATTTGATACGTTTGTCTTGATGGCCTTAAAGACTAACACGAGTATGTCTTGTAACTTACGTATAAATTAATCGAAATCTCTTTTTCGAACTCTGTCAAAAGAAAGCAGGCACGTAGCTTGCAATTAAAATATTAAATGAATCCGATATACGATTAGGTCGCCTTATCATACTTTCATACGGCACCCTATCTGAATCAGTTAAATCCATTATTATGAAGCTGGAATATGGGCCATACGCGGAGTGTATTAAGTACAAACAGGTATTTCGTAATCCACGTCCGTAATCTCCGCGATAATGTACCGCTGATATTCGAGCACAATTACGTCTCTTTGTTTCAATCCTTATCAGCTTATCGAAGTACACTAACTGCGCAGTTTCGAACCCACTATCATTCGGATCGAGTAGCCTTGCTGTGTATTTTTTATGTCGATCGGACTGCACACGGAAAACGTCCGCGTGGCGTACAGAGTATGTTCGCGATAGAGACTGGTGGGATTTTTAGTCGAGCAGAGGTTATATGTTTGTATAATGACGATGATCATGTCCTCATGAACACGGCGATATCCGTCTAGTTATTACCAGATGACGTCAATTGCGCTTTTTCTTATGGCTGATGGCCACTGTTAGCCCGAGACCTTTATTGATAGGTAACCACCACAAGGGTTCGCGAAAGGGAGCCTCGGCTCGGTTCGTTACCCTGTGCTCGAAAGAGACCGACTCGAAGGTGCGCTAGAGGTCCTCGAGTCAGTCAGTTGCTTCTGAGGGACCGTGCTGGACCTATAGTGCCATATATTAGTGCCGTAAGCTTTCGCGCAAAAGGCACTAGTTACTCCCCTTGGTTCGATGTAATGCTTGTGCAATAAGATCGGATGTAGTGTTCAGACGCAATGTCTCAGACACGGAACATGAACACCACAAACCCTAACCCAAAAACCAACAATTTTTTCACCACAAATTTTGGCCAGGTATTGTGATTAAATATTAGCTTTATAATATATAAGAGCCGTCTTGGCTGTGCCTGACAATTCGCAATAGGCGAGTAAAGCAAGTTCAATCCTCGATGCTCGGCGGTGTAGGAAATTATTGTGAAGAAACCTGCATATTTAAGATATAAATTACAACTACCGCTGGGGACTGTGATGGAAAGGCGGATCTGTAGTTTAATTCTATCTCTATTCCCCTCTCTTTCCCGCTCAAGGTCCGTGATCCCCATAATAATTTGAACACTCTGGTCACAACTTAATCTGCAGCCAGCCGCTACGACGTTAGCGCGTGACACACTTGACGAAAATAGCAGTTCGCTATCTGGACGAGATACGCACACCGCGACACCGGCACTACACCGGCCGCGCCCCTCTAATTACGATTGTCCCAATGATAACGCGATAATGTCTATATTTTTCCAGCGCCGAACGGTTTATGTCACCGAAAAATTCATAACGATTTTGAACAAAGATATATGACGGATGCAAACGTGAAAGGAAGTTTTAAAATTATCAATTAGAACACTGGAAAGACGTACGAGAGAGCTCAGGGACACTCAGCAAGCTATGGCTATATTCAGTCTTTCTCTGCATGATCGAATAAATGAACGTAGATATCCACACAAGAACTATAAGGATCAGTCATCTCGAGTGGCTCATATAGGCGAGGGGGAAGAAAGGTTCTCGAGTGGCAACCTCGTATAGGCCAATACGTAGCACGTAGCGTAGCACGACCGCCCCTCTAGATGGGAGTGACGACCTACGCTTGTCTGAGGAAAGTCCGTGGAAGCAGGTGGCTCATGATTGTGCTACCACAGATGGCAGTCTGTTGGGGAGGCCTATGTTCAGCAGTGGGACTAGTGATGGGGTGAAATGATGATGACGATCTAATAACGCGGCTTGTATTTATACTTTGTTTATCGATAGAATAAGGAGAGGAAAGACGTAGATGGGCTGTTATTGTCAGATGCCAACCTCGTTGGATATGTTATGTGCTGTAAGGATATGCGCAACGACGAACAGTGATTGTTCCATGTCAGACAGGTTGTACCGCGGTCTGCATTATAAGAAAAAAAATGGAATAATATGGTATAATAATGGTACATACCTACCTCGGATTGATTAAATATATAATTTCAATAAAAAAAACGGTTTTTTACATTTTCCATCGTAATAGCAGTATATATATCCACGTGACAGCAGTATAATACTGACGACGTGTTTGGTTTGATGAGCGTAGTTTATCCGCGGACACAATTTCAAGCAACGAAGCTTTCGATTCCGCTCCTCGGGGATGACAAACGTCGCAATTATGACTTGCCAGCAGGGCTTGCTATCACTACCTCTAATATTAAAAAATAATAACGATGAAAATGTTCATATTTAAATAATTTCTTGTTACCTGTTTCTCACTAATTAGTAAAACAATTTGTAAATAATGTAAAAAAAAAAGTAAATTTCTCTGCACGTAGTATATGTCCTTAAAACTTAAAAAAAAAAATACATATTCACTGGAAGTCGTTAATGCAATAACGTCATTGCTGTCAAAGTGGCAGGCAAGCAAATCACATATAAATACATAAACTCTACAAATAACCTTTAGATGGGCGAAGGAAAAGGACTCTTGTTGTTTAAACTTTAAGTTTCAATGTACGATCTACACAATCATTGTAACAATCTTTAAAAATATGGTCGAGCTTAGGCCTTAGAGGTTTTGTCAACGGACTGCGTGTGGGATGTTTTATGAGACGTAATCCTTACCGTCTCGGAAGCTTAACGTTTGTTTGGCTTGATAAGGTTGCTGGCGGGTACATTATCTGTGCTAGATTAAACAGAAATAAATCTCTTCCGTCACGTATGTTGAACTCCTTCCTGAAGTAAAAGCACGTTTCAAAATTGACCGAAAAGTAGTAAATGATAATCTATTATATATATACGTAGACTGAGGACTTTAAGAGAGAAAAAGCTTAATCTATTGTCACACACGAAAGTTATTAAACAAGCAGTTAATAGGCAACAGATAATGTGCTATATATATATATATATATAATAAACATAAAATATTCAAATATATAATATATGATACATACGATAACCTGGACGTGAAGTGGTCTCCGAGAAAAGACAACATGTCAACAATACTAAAATATGTAATACGTCGGGGTCGATAAGACGCGCTTGTTACGTAAGCGGGTGTATAAATACGGAGATTTATACGACGGGCTCACGTGTGCGTCGAACGACAACCGTACCCCGGCCGATAGCACCGCCGGGGTTAATGTGCAATTGAATGGCCACGCTCATTCATCAAGCCGATAGGCCACTATGCTTAATGGAGACCTAGATCGTACGGCTTTAGCCTAATTGTTCTAGACACAACTACGGCAAAACCAATATGCGACCGGAGATGAACTGCCCACAGAATACCAGGAGTATAACGCTGCTGTGTTTTGTATGGTGAGATGTGATGGAGACTCAATAACAGGTAACGAGGCTATCTATCGGAATCCCCTAGGCCCTAGGTCATCGGACTTCAAAACGTTTCTGAATCTGGGGGTCGCGTTTGATATTAAAGGGCGTCGCAATCTGTTTAACAAATAAAACGGATATACTTTATATTCGTGTATTATATGAATGAATTAATAATCTAGTTTTATAAAATCAAATATTACCAACGTGAAAAAATTAAATTATAGCTTGCTTTGTGTTAAAAATGTTATAATATAGAGAAAGGGTCGCAAGGCTCTATACTACCTTTTTGGCTCTTTCGTGGGTTGCGACATAAAAATGGTTGAAAAACCACGCATTAGGGCGACAATGCACGTTAATCTTTGTTGAGGATGAAAGGGGATGTCATAGCACTGATCACTTACCAGCAGGTGAACAGTATGTTCGCCCCATTCCCGTCTATAGTAATATAAAAAAACCTAGTTCCTTACCGTCCGTCAGTCCTACGCTCTCATGGTGTCACTATGCAACTCATTACAGGAGATCTACGCACGGCATACTCATTAGCATGCTAATTTTCTAACAGAACTACATCCGATCCACGTATCTAATTAACAAACGTATTTACCATTTAACTTAAGTTGTGACTAAAATGTAAAAGATACGATATAGTTAACGGTAGACGGAGGTAATTGTGCAAGATTTTTTTTATGGCATATGGCCACTTTGTCCGAGGGCTATTACGGCTGGGTTGTAAGGTGGCCGAGCGCTTAGGGCACTCAGCATAGACCTTTATTTATGGGTAACCGGAATAAGTGTTCCCGAGAAGAAGCCTCGTCTTGGACTATAACCCTGAGTGCGAAAGCGACCGACTCGAAGGTGTTCAAGAGAGACAAACCTTGACTCAGTCAGTTGTTTCTAACGGATTTACGACACTTATGCTTATGCTTTGTGGTTTATCGTAGCTGTTTATTGTTAATGATGTCTGCAGCCTATATCATCTAAATTCATACTCAACAAAGATTCAAGATGCACATGCCCATAGGGTTCCCGATGTGCTAGCACGCACTATCTGAAACACAACCACTTGATGGTGTCAATCCGCCGATGCCGAGGGACCCGATGAACTAGTTTTTTTTAAAAATAAATAAGCAGTGCATTCCACCATCCAATCTGGTGTTAAGTGGTTAAGTAGACGTTGATGGTGAGGCGTACTAGGTCAGCAAATGTCTATGCACTCTTCACAACTGAAGACACCCACACTATACTCGGACGGAAAGACTTCCACAGGCAAATTATTCAAAACCTAACGTTCTCTGTTCTCTCTTAGGGTCCCCGGATCTCTACTCTCACCATACGAAACAGCGTTAAAGTGCTATTTCACATTATTCTCTGTCGAACCATGATCTCTAAACATCGATATAACTCACAAGGGGATTACCAAATTAATAATAGAATATATGTCTTGAATGAAAAGATTAAAATAAAAGATTACTGGATGGGATTGATATTGTTTAATAAAATACCATAAATTATAAAAGTACTACACAACACCTATTATAAAAGACACGCCACGCTCCCAGAGGCTCAAAAAAAATATCGGTTAAAGAATTCATAGGTCGAGAAGAAAATTAATACGTTAATAAATTCCTCTTATATTCGTCTTATAGGTTAAAGAGTAGATAAAATAAATGTACTATACCGCAGATGTAAAAATAAATAAAATTGTTGTAATTACGTTTTTTGTGAATACTTACTGTGTGTGTTTATAAATTTTGCATACTATTATTAATTTATGAGCCTTATTTTTTGTGTTTGCGTGATGCTGTTGCTCCAGCGACCCTTAAAGATTTATATATTTATATATATATACCCTTAGCAGACTCGCGAGCGGGCGGTCCACCAATTAGGGATGTCTGAGCTTAGAGAACAGGTCAATGTGAGCATCTTGGATCATGACCAGATAAAAAGCAAAATAATAAATTTTTATTATTTCCCCTGAGAATGACATATCGAAACCAGAAATTACCTGCATCATTGCTCTATCGATTAAGGCAAAAAAGCAGATGCTAATCAACCATATTTTTTCTTACGCATATTGGTTGTAGCTTAAATCATGATATGTACGCCGACTGCCCATTCGTCCCGAGCTATTAGAATGCAACTAAGGTATCCCTGCCTGTCGTATAAGATGAATAAAAAAGATTACGGGTTCGACGATCAGGCTATCATCATCCAGCATAGCATAACAGCAAAACGGAGCACTGCCGTAGCACAGTGATGGTGCTACGAGGGGCGAGGTCTCCGCAGAGACTTGTTCAGGCTTGTGTAGATGGGCACCGATACTTTCCCTAGGTGATCCCGGAGGTTGGTCTCTACTTACTGGGATACAAATCTCACTTAACCCTGTCTTTTCCCCCAGGAAATAATCAAAAAAAGGTACGCCCACCGGCAAGCAAATCTAAGAAGCTACATAATTGAGTTAATCATTACATTATTGCTCATAGATAAGGAGCCGCAGCACGTGGCCCGTGTCACGTACGTCCGCCGTGAAGCCTGATCGTCCCAATTCCACAACAATAATCAACACCTGAAGATAAAAAAAACGTAAAGTAAAAGTAACTCCTATATACATAAATCGGCGCGGCATCAGCTAGAGAGGAGGATTAGATGTTTTTATTTATTTAAATTAACATCCTATATACATAAATCTCACGGCATTAGCTAGAGTGGAGCCTAGAGAGGAGGACTAGATGTTTTTATTTATTTCTTAATCATGCAGGTTTCCTCACGATATTTGCCTTCACCGAAAAGCACGTGGTAATTGCGATTAACAATTTCATTGGTGCCGAGACCGTGGATCAAACTCTTTCGTTTGCTCGCACTCCACGGCTCGCTAAGCATCCAATGAAGTATACACTATATTATTATGCGTTCGGGACAGGTACTTATGTGAACGGACTTTGCACACGTGTGCTTCGAGCTAGTTTTTTTTATTTGTTTTTATGAATATGAACGCGATAAACGAACAAGATACGTGATAATATACGATAACTGCGGCCTAAATATACCTACACCCATCGACAATGAAGGATCAAAACAATATTTCTCACCTTTAATATCGAATGTCACGTTTCCATTAGGGTTATAGATAGGTTCTTCTCGACTCCACGGCGTCGACGGTCGCGCCGCGAAGAGGTCTGAGTATGTGGCTGCTGTAACTTGGGTCCTGGGTTTGATTAACAGCCAAGGAACAATGCAGAATTATAAAAGAAAATGTTCCGTGTGCAAGACACTAAACTTTATTGCGCACGCGTTGCCGGACTAGGGAAGAGAAGGGAACAAACGATTGAGTGCCTCTGTGCTTACACAAATGCTCACGACACTGTGATAAATCCTGCGTAATTAGTGCCATCGGGTAAAATAATCAAAATATATCGTCTTAGGCCAAATCTACCAGGACTACATCACCGTGATGGTGTAGTATTTCTGGATATTATTCGATTTTCATCACATTGATAACGAGAAATGATAGTTTAAATTAAGTGCACGCTAGGTAATGAACTTAATGAGAGAACATTTTCATCAACATCATCACAGCTTATCAATAGTCCACTGAACGTAGGTCGTCTTCATAGATATTTTCTTTTTTAATTACATTTAGAGCAACACGAGAACACAGTTCACCTGATGGCAAGTGATTCCTGCGGCCCATGACATCTACATTCATCCTCGACAAGGAATCATAATGCAGATGCGTTGTCACCCTTGAGGACTCAGATGGAATGCCTTGTCACCAGTAGATGTCAAATACGGAGGATATAACTTTGTTCTCATGTGCTTACTTTCTCTACGTGACACTTATTTTCTTGTGGACTTTAACGGATGGCAAATGAGCATAGTTTATGATCATGCAAGATTTCTAGGCTCTACTTTTATATTAACATGATAGTGAGTATAATTACACTACACATACATACGTTCTCTGCCCTGGGGGAAGATTAAAAAGCATAGCTAGGTCTTTGGTCGCTCCTTAACCGAAGGCGACCCATTTATGTCGTAGCTAGTAACTGTGCTGCAGTGTGTCTCTTCCATATAATTATATAACACGGTTTAATATTAAATTACCAATCCAACCACTAGCTGTCAATATTGTATCGCAATAATCTCTAAGAGCTGTCAATAAATTTTGTTTATGGCCTACTCGCATGATCGAGTGGCTAGTTAGAAGTTGGGTCGTGCACGAGCGCGGCAGGACAATTGGTATATGGCGTATAAAAAAAAATTAATACCATTGTCACGGAGCGAGGCCTCATTGAAGTGCTGGACATTTTGGCTAATGACGCAAGGATATAAGAGACGTACGTAGGATGTGTGGTACTATTATAAATAATGAACACGTCTAAATGGCATACGAACCGAATTGAAGTTTTTATACATACTAGATCCTCGGGAAGTCGATAGACGTAGATGGCTCAAGGTCGTGCTTTGTGGCAAGCATTGGAGGAGGCCTACGTTCAGCAAAGTATTATGGAAGAGCTGTCATGATGATGTAGAAAGTGGTCGTAAGCGAGCAAGCAGCTCACCTAGTGTGGTGAACGATCACCGCCGCCCGTGGACATCTGCATCACCGGAGGCGCTGCATGTATCACAGAATATCAACGATAAATAGCGTATAACACTGCTGTGTTTTGTACTGTGGGATGCAGGGAGGAGGAAATAATTTAAAACATGTTTCCTCACGACTCCTTCACCGCCGAGCACACACTTACCTCGAGCATGTTCATTGGTCCCGGTGCCGTGGACCGAACTCGGTTCGCTCGTGTATCGTGAATTCAAATCGAGCGCTTGCACACTGGTCTACACGGCTCTAAGATAAAAAGAATAGAATAGAATTAAAAGAAAATTATTTTTGAAACGATAGGACCGTTTAATCAAAACACACAGCACACTCGCGTTCAAACCTGCTCTTGATTAAGGGTGTGTCAAACCTATTACGTAACGTGCGTTTAAGCTGATACACCATAATCCCGGGGCCACAAAAAAACCTTCGGCATCCCGCTCCGAGGGCAGGGTGCACGGGGGCGGGGGACGTTTCGGCCGCGCCACACCGCCGCCGAATAAATTATGGCCCTTGACCAGGGTGACCAGCTCCGAAGACTATTCTACCCACTGTCTTGGTAACGAGGTTTTCCATAAATTACATTCGAATCTCTTTGCAGTACTGTAACAATCTCATTTGTAAAACATTTGTAAATCTTTTGAAAATTCAAAATCTTGGCGCGTCACTAAAAACATCGAAGATATATTATACGCTTGTCCGTGTGATGCATTAGATAATAACATGCTCTATTTGAAATTATTTTTATCTATAATACTAAAGTGACCTTAGAGTTGTTTAATGTGTTATAACATGTTATTTGTCTGAACAAGTGTAAATAAACAGTATAAGTTATTATTATAACGACAATCCGTGAATCCAGTTGTTATTCAAGCCGTACCTTATCCGAAACACAGACTCAACAACCCTGTGTCTACTGAAGCTGGAACACAGCATAACCCATATCCTCGAGCGCGAATATGTTTAGCTATGTTCGTGACTTGTGATAATGTACGAGGGGGCAATCTTCTGCAGTTGCCTAAGGACAGGCTGTGTTGTTGATGTCAAAGTTATTTATATTTGAAGCTTACTCCCTTCTCAGTCCAAGACGTCGTGATGTTACACGGACTGAAGACGTAGTTAGGACAGATAACGTCGCGCGATAACAGCACTTGTGATTACAAATGCATCACCGATGTGATATGTGCAACCCTTTGCACTCGGAGCAATTTATAATATGGCCATATACCAACAACTCCCGAGATTTTTTTATAAATAGCTCTCTTTTGACAACAATTCTACATAGCCGCGAGCGCCTTTATGAATTATTGAAATCTTGCTGTTATTAAAAAATTTACACATATTTTTTTTTAAATTTACTTTTAAATAATACAATACAGCACGAAAAAAGCTTTTTTTTGTATTTGCTTACCTTATAACATCGTTTCTCGACCTGGGGATATGTTACTAACGGGGTCTCAATCTGTTCAATAAATAAGCCCTGTATACAAAAGATTCGTTTACAAAAAGGAATGAATTTTAATGCAGTTTTATAAAATTAAATATTACGATGTAATAATAACATGAAAAAATTATTTCAAAGATTTCTTTATGTAAAAAAACTACAAATTAAAATGTTATTATTTAATAGCGGAGGTGGCGCAAGGCTTTTTACCTTTATGGTATTTTCGTGGATCGCCACATAAAAATGGTTGAGAACTAAATTAAAATTAAAGACGCTTGCCTAAGTAGCGTCATCTAAGTGCAAAAACATGTAATTAATTAATTAATTAATATATATATATATATATATATATACATATATATATATACATATATATATATTAATACGTTAAGAGCAACAACCTCTCTCACACTTCGCCTGATGGTAAGTGATTCCTGCGCCACATGACATCTACATTCATCCTTAACAAGGAATCATAATGCAGATGCGTTGTCACCCTTGAGGACTGAGATAGGATGCCTACCACCTGTGTAGCTGTACCACCTTAAAAATATATTGAATCACATTATTGAATGGCCTTCCGAGCGTTGTTTCTTACAATATTATTGTTTAACGTAAAAACGTTCATGTGACCGATTTGAACAGTAAACTTAAATAGTTATATCATATACACAAGAATTAATATATAAAAAATTATAAAGATATAAAAATATCTCGTGCTCCATTAGTAAGCTAGTCTTTTGTACAGTTTATTTATTTAACGCAGTATAAAAATTTTGCCTAATATTTTAGATTTCATTGAAAAGAAAAACATAGTACGTACTCACAAACAAATACAACACTATATTTATTTACACGTATAAATATTCAAATAATACATATTAAATATAATGTATCCGTAAATAATAAATATACACAATATCTCATTCTAAATTCAGCTGAATTATGTGTCCCAAGATTTTTCTTTACAATTTTGGTTATCTCCACGCTCATTCGAAGCTCCTCCAGTCCCTTCGGACCTTATCGATCGACATGGATAATCCGTAAGGTCGCCATATCTGTTAACTCCCGACCCTGATGCCCGCGATACCATATGCCATTACGAGCAGCCACGAAGTTACAACTTCAGATAACGGGAACCGTGGTTTGGTGGACCTTTATACTTTAATTGATCGAGAATTGTGCGCTATGCGGCGGCTTGGAAATCGATTTCCTGCTAGTCGAATGTATGCACTTCGTGGTCAGACATAGTACAACTACGTTCTCATCCATGAACATCTTTGTTGACTTGTAGACGGCCGCGTGGTGTAGAGGGTAGAGTAGCGATAGCTGGTGCGTCATGGGTCCATGTTCGTTGGGCTTTTTGCACTTGAACCGACGAAGGGGACGACAAGTCATTGTTTCCGCAAATGTTTACGGCACTATAAAAGATTGACTAAATAGTGTCGATTTCAATGTTAAAAATCTAAAAATAAAGCGTCAATAGCCTAATGGTTCAGGGTACGGTCTGCGGAACATAAGGTCGTAGGTTCCAATCCGCCATTCCACTATTGTCGTCAACGATCTCCGAGCAACCAGCTTATTGTCATGTTTTACCGGAACATTAGTAATGTCAATAGTATTGCTAATATCCTATTTAAGGAAAAAAAAAACAGATAAGTTCGTGTTTATGTTTATATCCCACTGTTGGGAATAGCCCTCCTCTCTAGAGCATAGTTATTTTATATTTACTTATGCACTTTGTTTTTCTAAGGCGAAAGAAATGTATTTAACTGTTAAGTTTTGATATATCTTGTATTAAACTATTTACGTTTTTATTCTTTGTAATCTGGTACTAACCTGTACATTATTTTATGTCATGCTTCGTAGAAAAAGAAATATGAGTCAGTACATATATCAGTTTTTGTTTGATTATCTATCAACCACCTACGTACTTATCAAACAACTGTAGTCGTGCATTAAGTCCCGTAAACAGGCCAGTTCCATCTGAATCAGATAGAGTGACATGCAACGAATGCATCAATTTAATCTCTAACCGTCGCACTCGATATCTTTATTACAAATCGTTTTCTGCGTTCGGTAGCGGCGGCACTCGATTCGTTCGCATCCGATTTATCGGTCCAGTTATCGCCATAAGCCGAGCCGTTTGCCGAAACGAAAGCAACGATCGACCGACGGCTTCCAGTTTGCGAGAAAGTTGTCTCAGTCGCCTTATCGCGGTCGTCATTTATATAACGTTATAATCGTTATATTGCCCTGATGAGCTTTTGATTTTTCTTTATAGATGATAGCCTCTGTCAGTCCGAGGACTATTACAGATTCACCGGGTTAAAAGGTGGCCGAGTGCTAAGGACAGTTGCTATTATCGAATTAAAGAGCTTCTGATTGATATCTTCTCATCCTCTCGAGAAACTCTTAAACTTTTGTTTCGGTTAGAATGACGATGTCAACGGAAACAGACGTACCATTAAGTCGGATCGCAAAGCACATCTCTAAAAACGTCGATTATTTGCAAATAATCGAGCGCCGAGAACAATAGTGTACCGTCGCGTGTACTTGGAATATATAAAGGCGGTTTAAATTCGTACCAACGAGCGCCTCTTCGATTTTGCATCTCGGCGCGGATGCCGGCATCCTTGAGATGCATTAATGCGCCGGGCCACTACCGTTATTCATTGCGGCAATTGGACGGACGCCGGTGACGTCGGGCGCACGTGAGGAACATATGGCCCGGCCCGGCGTTTCGCGAAACGGGATAACGTACCAATACGTACATAAATAAAGTATGGGTCCGAATGTATCTCCCTTAGAGAAGCACCGATTTATTTTGGGAGTCAGATCGTTTTGCGCCCTGCCGCTTTCCATAGCCTGTAACTACCATTAACCGCTGACGATCTAGGAGATAGATAATAATAAAAACAAAACGATACTCGTACGGCAGTCGTTAAAGAATCTCATTAAATGCGTTGTGATTAGCTCAGCGGCATAATGTGTTACTGGGCGCGTGTTTTCTCCTAATCACGCTTGGGAGTACGGATCTGCGGCCCGATCATAAACTATAAAAAGCTGCAGCTTCCGATACACGCTCTAGGTAACGTCAGTCTCCAAAGATACATAATTTAAATACAAACATACTGTACTTACTTGATTAATGATTTTGTTATTTATCTTTCGTTGAAAATGAATAAAGAACCCTTATTTATTTTCCTTATTGCTAAACTTTGACATCGTGGTCTTGTTTATAGCTAATTTAAAAGACACTTTCTCTCCGTAACATCATTCGTTGTTACGAATCAATAGGATATTGTTGCTTTGAGTGAACGCACTATATTCGATATTAAAAATATCGTAGATAACGATGGGCGTTTCAAATTGGCCGTCCGCCGATCTAATGTTTACGTGTGGAGCCAAACAGTTGGCATTATCTCGGCGGCGTCAATGAATTGCGCGGTGCGCTCATGTGGCCCGCATCGTCGGCGGCCTGACACGGATCGCGGTTGGCCGCCGTCTTATCTTCCACCATGTGGAGGCTGCAGCGGTGCATACTGCACGAGCGGGTCGGGGGGAGGAGAGGGGTCGGTGCTGGCGGCGAGCGGAGGAGGGGGGTAGGTCGCGGTGCCAGCCCAGGGGGACGCCGCGCGCACTCACTCGCCTCCCAACCGCCGCCTGGGACGAACGTGTCGTATCAACAGTGCAACGTCTCCCGCGAGACTGCGTGCCTTGTGACCGACCGCGTATTTGTAGTGTAAAAATAAAGCCGGCGACAGACGGTGGTGTTGGTGCGAAGTTATATTTAAATGATAGCCCGAACGCGAGGCCGTTCTTCTCTCGGACCGTCGCCGACATGAGACTAAGTACGCTACCTTATGCTTAACTAGTACCTAGATCTAGATGCTGTGTGTGCTGGCTGTCTGGCTAATTCAGCCGCCAGCCCAGTGTTACAGGGTGTTGTTTACGTAGTCGCTCTCGTCTCCAGGTGTCCGTCAGTGATCAGTGGCGATCGGTGTCCGTTATTTGAGTGGCGGCACCGTTTTCAGTGGAAGGACGTTCGGGTTGAATAATTCACCGGCTCCCGTCCTCGTAGTTTTACATTTAGTTTTATGTCGAGTAAGTAAAGCTTGTTTAGATAAATGGGACTGTACTGCACGACGCGATTTTCCGTCTCACTCACCTATTGAATGTTAATCAGGTAATTTAAAACGATTATTCAAGCTATCGCGACTATCTCTGTCGCCGTCGTACGCTAATGTGTTTATTTGTAACCGCACACTCGGCTAGAGTTACTTCCTGACGGGCGACATTCGATTACCTCGCATTGCTTATTTTTTAACCGTTTATACGTTCAGGAGCCGTGCTAGCTCAGTGTCGAAACTCGCGCAGACAGAAACGCGAGCAGACCGTGTTCGAACCCCGGTGCCGGACTCAATGAAATTGTTAATTGCATTTTGAACTGTCTCTGTTCTCTAGCTGCTCAAGAGAAAAATCGTAGAGATGTCTAAAGAATTATAAAATTTAATATTTAAAGGACGCAAAGTCCGCTAATCCGCAGTGGGGCCGCTTGGTGGACTACACTCTAACATCTTCTGAGGTAGATATCTATATATATATGCCGATATTTTACTGCATACGTTCTCAATTGCCACGAAATTAATTCATATACTTTAACCGTTTAAAAACTTTGTTAATAGAAGAGCCTCTCTGCGGCTAGATTTTAGCCGCAACGGGGCTCAACACAGAATACGAGCGCGAAATAGCAGCGTAACTGCTGTGTTTCGTTAGGTGGCTGCAGGGAATCGAGTACCGAAGCATTTGCTCGTTCTTCGAACGCAAAGTATCACATAACTTCTAAAATAAATGTTTTCTTTTCCCGTCTTCAATTCAAAATATTACCACTTTAAAATAATTGAATAGGTAACTTATTTCTAACATGTCTTAAAATTGAATGAAAATATTATAAAACAGAAATCTATCTTTTCCCCGTTTTTAGTTCTCGGTACTTCATAGTTAAACGATTCGTACTTATTTTGATTTCTGAGCACCGTGGGGCGCAGTTATCTCTTGTCCCATCACGGGTGCTGGGTGCACATTCCTCATTTCTAATTCGTATTCTCTAATATTATAGGGAATAAAGCTAACAAGGTGTTTACTGGAAGCGTTATAGTTATATAAAAACACTCCATATGGATTGTTAATTGTAATTATTAGTTTCCGTCTAAAGATGCATTTGATCTTTGGAAAATATACCTGTTCCTCCATTGTTGAATGTCCCTACGAGGGTCTCCAGGGCTACATATAAACGTGAGGTCGCTCCTACCTGTTGTCCCGGGACCGTTAAAAAACCACACAATGCCTCGTCCTAAACGATATTTCGAAATGATATATATTTAATACAATGGCTGCATGCTTATGCTTATGCAATTTAAGTTTTTTACCTGAATAACTATATATTAATAAGCAGGCAATTTTGTGTAAAATTTGAAGTAGTTATTAATAACATATTACTATAGATAAACATAGTGTCAGGTTTATTTAATTTAAAGTTATTTAAGGATTGGAATTATTTATATTGAAAGATTATTTACAAAATTTAAAAAAAAAGGTTTATCACAGTTTTTACAAGGTTTGTTGAATATAAAAACGATGGACGGAATATATATGGACGGAAATAACTTATATTAAAAAGTTATTTATACATTTTTTAAAAGGTAAATGTATTTATAATAATATAACTAAATACAGAATATCACAATTCCTTATAGGTTTATTTAATTTAAAATTAATTATAAATGGAAATTATGTTTTTGGTAGATGATTTATACAATTTTGAAGAACTAAATATATTAAAAATACTAGTAAGTATATATAGCACCAAGATATCACTGTTTCTTAAACGTTTATATGTTAAAGTTCTAGTTTTTATATTTGTTTCAGTTTCTTATGTTTTATATAAAATTATTTAGGCGTGGGAATATCTTATGTCATTAAGTAGGCAATTTATACAATTTTTTTAGTAAGTATATTAATAATAGTATAATAAATAAACAGGATATCACAGTGTTTACAAGTTTCAATTAATAAAAGTTAAATTTGTTAAAAAGTATATCCACCGATTAGAACTTTTAAATAAGGTCGCGTAGGTATTTAACGCAGTTGACGCTAAGGATTTACTTACAGAAAGTAATATCCTTGCAAAAATACATTTTCATGAATCATTCGTAACGTTGAGGTCGGAGAAAAGGTCTTCACATATTTCGGTGTATAAATAGTCGATTCCGCCGCGGGAACCTGTTCGTGTCAAGGCGTAGTTTTTATCTGCGGCGTTGGTTCTAGCCGTGTGACGTAAAGGTTGCCCTGCCGTATGTATGTATATGCCTATATGTATTAAAGGCGGCCGCGTGGTGCAGTATTTACAGTACCTGGCTTCAGCGTCGCGGCTCCTGGCTTCCGTTAGTGTCTTGTCCCTGACACTGCATGTGAACCTTCCTCCGATTGTTGTACAGGTACAGATTGTTTCCGCAATTGCTTACGCATAAAGAAACATTCAGCGCAGATGTAGTCTGTGAAGTAATATAAATATAATTATAGATTGAAAAAACTAATAAAACAAATCTTTGAAGACAATGTGAACTAAAAAGGTAAAAGATTATATTTAAATATATTGTTTAAGAGATATTGTTTAAGAGCGATAGCAGTTCCGGCTCAAACGATACCAATAGTACTGAATTTTTCATCTATAGTTATTCAGAGCAAGTTATAATAACAATGTAGTAACGGCCCGAAATTTTTTACATTTTTAAGTTAAATCAAGACGAAAGTTAGTGAAAATTAACTTTCAAAGATTGCTTTATATAGATAAATACATAGCAATTGTATTGATTCGATCGATAAAAGACAATTTAATAAAATAGTGTTTTAAAATGATCATCTTGTTAATTGTTACAACTCATTTTCCGTTGAAAATGATGCATGCACTCCATGTATCCAAGTAATAAGATGACAATGCAGTGCAGTTAATAGTACACTACTGTAAAATCGTAGTGATTTAGTCATCGTAAGAGGAAATATAATAGTTTAAGTATAGCGTAATTAACCTGTTTAGAATAGTCGGCGTGTTATTCTTATAGATGTGTCACAAACGCTTGGTATTCCGCGAATAGAAGTTACGATGGACGGGTAACAACCGATCGACAATGTTGGCTTATGAAATCTCCGTCACCCACCGGTATTAAAGGTCTCAGCTGTGCGCCATAAGCGTTCGGTCACCTCTCAACCCACTCGGTGAAACTGTAAAAGCCCTCGGTAGCCCGAAGAAGAAACTACCGGTATAGAGTCCGCAGCTAAGCACCCACCAGAATCAAATTCTATATATCTAATTATAAAATTCTATAAAGAATTCTTCAGAAATTTCACAGAAAAGAGTATTTGAGAAGAATTTGGCAAGAGATTCGTGCCATTCAATAGCCACATTGATAACAATTTTGATATCCGGTTCTATACAATGTGACGTAACCGTTGATCGGTATTCTAAGTAGACCGTAAGAAAAGCCCATGTGGTTTTCTAGATATTTCCATAGATCTCAGTAACACTTAACATATAGCAGGCACTAGTTT
The DNA here is from genome assembly GCA_029286865.1 of Teinopalpus imperialis. Classification (NCBI taxonomy): domain Eukaryota; kingdom Metazoa; phylum Arthropoda; class Insecta; order Lepidoptera; family Papilionidae; genus Teinopalpus; species Teinopalpus imperialis. The sequence continues at coordinate 901,317 of JAGSMU010000001.1, read as the reverse complement.
GTGTTGAAGTACAAATTGTTTGTAAAATATAATTGAACGATTTACGATATATTTACAGGATTTTATATATATACATATTTGTTTTATTTATTCTGTTTTGTTGATTCTTTTGGCTCAAGGCGGCAATAGTAACCTTGATTGTTGCCCTTTTCTAAAAATAGTCCTAATATGTCTTCATTAGTGATATTACGTCAGTAATTAATACGACATAGTGTGTGCTCTGTTAGTGCTTACAAATGACCAATCATGTACAAATAAGTAAATTAAGTAATTATGTTATTGTTTACTTAGCATCAACCTGATCATTTATAGTTCGTAACAAGTTTTCGATTGCGTTGTAGTTAGTAGATGGAGTGAAATATTTTTTTAAATATTCCATTACCTGGATTAGCACATGGGATACATGCCTTTATAATGTAGATTACATTGAATGGTCATTGTAAATATAAGTATCCCAAGTCCTGGGGCCAACCGCTATAAGAGGCAGGAACTCATTTGACTACCCCTCGCTTCTCACATGGTCAGCTTTATGTTGGTTGCTCAATATTAAATGATACAATGTCGCGTCTCACAGATTTATCATTTCTCTCTGGGGTCAACTTTGAAAACCACGCAGACGGAGTCACGGGCATATCCTAGTATGATATAATTACAATTATTTGCGGAATAGTAATTACCATTTCAAGTTATAAATAACAAATGATATACACATCGATTGCGTATCGAGGGACGTCTGGATAATTTTATACGAGACTTTGGTTTTATGGCCTCCCGCTTTTACAACACCTTTATCTTATCGTTATGTTATTATGTGTAAAAGATATTATGTTTATTAATTTCCAATGGAATAGTTTTCCACTTTGACGTAGACGACAAGGGTACGAGTGTTTGAAAGCATGGCGCCGGTGTTGGATATTCGTCAAATAAATATTTTGATATATTATAAAACTGCATATGTTCTATTTTTTTAAATAATGCTAGCAGTGATATTAAAATTACTAATAGTCTGGTTATCCTCTCACTCCGACTAAGCTTACTGCAACTAAAGTCTTATGCTAGGAGAACCATCTACAACAATCAACAATAGTCCAATGGCAGGCAGATTCAAATTTACGACTTTAAGATTCACTGTACCCTGAATCATTAGGCTATTGACGGATCAAAAATCGGAAATAAATCAATACACAAATAGATAAGTAACAGTCTATGTGTATACTCCATTCTTGGACATATACCTCCGCTCCAGAGCGGGTAAGAGGGATTGGAGGGCTTCACACGTCTTTTAAATATTTTTTTATATCTTTCTTAGACATGGCGGTTTCCTTAAAACATGATTATGTGGTAAATTTGCACATACAATTGCAATTAACAATAATCTTTGGTAGACTGGGGATCGAACTCGTTTTGCTCACCTGTCGGGAAACTAGATACACGCTTAGCCACTGATCTATACCCGCATATTCATTAAAACCTGTCTTCTATATTTAGCTTACTGTTAGAAAAGCAAATAAATAAAAATCATACATGTAAACAAGTAAATACACTGACGTAAATATGTGTATTATATTAAGTATTAGTTAATTGTGTTTTTTTAGGAAGAATGCTAACAATGCTTTTAATATTATTACATTTTTAAAAGTGAAACTAAAACGTTCGAGATGGGAGGTCGATCACGACAATAGTAGAAACCGCCATTTCTTTCTAAGACGATTCGAATTTATGACGCTGTTTCGCAGACAGTACCCTAAACCGTTTAGCTTAGACGTTTATCTAGCCGCTCTACTTGGTGGTGTGATCGTTTGCTCGCTGCGGCGTGTTAATATTTTAATTCTTGTTATACCTAGCGACGACAGGCGTTGTCGTGATCAAATTTTAATAATTTTATTTGTGATCGTGAATGTTTTGAAAATTGTCCATCGTCCGAACCGTGAGATATGATGCTCTTGAAGTTAAACAAAAATGCCACACACAGTAAAAAATAATTCAGTTTTTCTAAATTTTCTGGGCTAATTTTTCCAATTTTTCTTACCATTATAATCCATAAAACATCTTAAATATTTTTTAAAAAAATGTAATTTAAATGTAATCTTTTATTTTTTAATTTATTGTATAAACTTTATCTTTCTGCTCTTCCTTCTCGATATGAACTTGCCATGCCAAATCTCACACTCCTCCGTGCCTGCTATGTGCTTAAAAAGGGTAGACAAAGATTTTTCCTCACAAAGTAATATATAGATACTATATGCCATATGAGTTGGCCTAGTGTCGTGTGTAGTTTTGAATAACTACCAGTTGAATCTATTATCACGTAGTTGTTTATTAATTACTACAAACATTGTTTTATAAATGTCATATATTAGAGATTTTTTGATTACATTGAGAGTAACAAACACACACACAGTTCACCGGATGGTGAGTGATTCCTGCGAGATCCCATGACATCTACCTTCATCCATGACAAGGATGCGTCGCCACTGGTAATAAAGGTCTTCTTCAGATCCCTACACTCACCAGATGAAGCCCAGTAGTGTTATGCTACTACTTTACGCTGGTATTCTATGAAGGCGTGGTCCTACCCCGGTCAAGCTGACCCATTCATTCTGCAGCTAGAATCAAATTGCAACGTTGCTCTACCACTGTTATACATGCTATTGTATTTTTGTGTGCCGATGTTCACACTGTACTGGATGATTTAAGGTTTGATTTTATTCTAGAGTTTGGTATCGACAGGTAGTTTATTCATCCATTCTTAAGTAGGTCTTAATAGAGAATGTTGTCGTGTCCACTTTCGCAACATATTTTGTTTATTGTATTGAGGTGTCTAGCAAATCACAGTTCATCTGCTGATAAGTGATTCCCGCGGTCCATAACATCCACATTGATCTGCGATAAGAATAATAATACATATTCGTTGTCACCCCTTAGGGTTATCCGAATCCTTACACTCACCACTCGAAACACAGCAGCCTCTTTTGCTAATATTCAACGCCGGGATCCTGTGAGGGTGCGGTCCTCCCCCGTCACGCCGCAGCCACAGTCGAACTATAACTGGTGTAGCTCTACGACCATATTTTGTTTTGATTTTTGTTTTATATATATGTAGTTTATTTTTTTTGTCTCCAAAACTCGTTTGTCTCGTCTCTATTGTAAATTTACTAATTACGGTTATCAGTCGTGCAGTGATAAGCTCAGTGGTTAATCACTTTACTAATATGGGTCGCAATTACTGTCTGTTCGGTGTCAACTGTTCCAATTCCGAAGATATCTGGGTAAGGTAGATACGACGTAAAGAATTTACCTTTACGTTCGAGGCAATTAGCCAACATATTCTCTTCATTGTTCCCATGATCGCTCAAGTAAGTAATTATCTACTATGGACGGCCTCGTAGAGTAGTGGCAGAATACCTGGCTGCAGCATTGCGGGCCCTGGGCTCGATTCACGGCCGAGGAGCAATGTTTATACATCACAAATTGTTAGTTTTGCTGGGTGTGTTGTATATAACTCCCGTGTCCCAGATACTGCATTTTAATCCTCCTCCGATCTTATTGCACGTGCATAGTACTAGATTTTGGTTTTGTGTTTGTGCGGATGTTTACTGCACTATAATATATCCTGCGCAGTTAATGTCATTTGGTAATAACCAGAACATATCGCAGTGGTCGAAATCGACCAGGAGAACATCACCACCATGTCCTGCTCACCTGATATCGTCGAGTATCAAGCAGAAGATTTCGACGTGGAAGGCAACATCTTTACTAAAGTCTATTCACCTCGTTTGCAGGTCGGGGCATAGTGTGCGAGTGCGTCGGCGCGAGCGCGTGCCCCGACGGCGCCGTGAACGGCACTTGCCTGACGCAGCCCGGCGGCTACTGCTTCGCCACAGTCGAGGAGGTGCTCGACGATGGCGGCCGCCTGGATCTCGAGAGGACCGCTGGCTGTCTGCCGCCCGATGAGTCCGGCTTTATGCAGGTTGGTTGCAATTCAGTTATGTATTATTTTCTGGACAGCATACCATTTCACAACAATCTCAATCACATTTTCCAATTCAGTTACAATATCACAACCCGATTTCATTTCATATAAACGAAGATACATTTATATGCTAAAACAATATAATACAACAATTAATTTATATCAAATGATCACCACTACTTATGACAGTAATATTTACCCTCAATAAGAAAGTAAAGATACAAATATGTGGGTACCCCTAGGATTCATCTTTTATGATATAGGGGTGACATAAGAGCACACAGTTCACCTGAAGGCATGACTGAGGCACATAACATCGACATCGATTCTCCACAGGCTGACTAATTCATTCTGTAAATTGTGTCTGAACCAACCATTGTTAAAGTATATTATTACGAATATATACCTCTAATGTCCATTTCTCAATTTTTCAGTGCAAAAGCTCACAAGTGCCACACCAGCATCCGAAGGTGATCGAGTGTTGTTCAGAGTCAGACATGTGTAACAGACGGCTTCGGCCCCAGTTACCCGAGCCCCCGCCCGACATCACAGAAGCCCCCGGACTTCGCCCTCCGACACCGGCCAGTCCCACTCTACTCGTAGCAATCGCCCTCTGCGTCGCCCTCATCGCCTTCATCGCAGCTTTTCTGCTTCTCTTCAGAAGACGAAGGCGCGGGTGCAAAAGGCCCCCATCACCTCCTACAGTCTCCCATCATACGGAAATCTCCTCAGGATCCGGCTCCGGATTACCACTTCTCGTCCAGCGGACTGTCGCCAAACAGATACAGATGGTAGAGTCTATAGGAAAGGGAAGATACGGGGAGGTATGGCTCGCCAGGTGGCGTGGCGAGAAAGTCGCCGTTAAAGTTTTTTTCACCACTGAAGAGGCATCTTGGTTCCGCGAGACAGAAATCTACCAAACTGTCCTAATGAGACACGAGAACATCCTCGGCTTCATCGCGGCAGACATCAAAGGAACGGGATCTTGGACGCAAATGCTGCTCATAACAGATTACCACGAGAACGGCTCCCTGCACGACTACCTTCAGACGGTGGTGTTGGACACCAACGGATTGCTTACGATGGCGTACTCCATAGTCAGTGGACTAGCGCACCTGCACATGGACATATTCGGAACGAAAGGCAAGCCGGCGATCGCGCACAGAGACATAAAAAGCAAGAACATCCTCGTGAAAAAGAACGGACAGTGCGCCATTGCGGACTTCGGGCTGGCCGTGAGGTACGTAGCGGAGAGAAACGAGGTGGACATCGCGCCCAACACACGGGTGGGCACACGGCGCTACATGGCGCCGGAAGTCCTCGACGAGAAGCTGGACGTGGGCAACTTTGAGGCGTTCAAAATGGCCGACATGTACTCGCTGGGCCTGGTGCTGTGGGAACTGTGCCGCAGGTGCGCCACGGGGGACAAGGCGCAGTACGTGGACGCGTACGCGCTGCCGTACTACGAGCACGTGCCCCCGGACCCGTCTTTCGAGGATATGCACGCGATTGTGGTCGCCAAAGGCATCAGGCCCATCATCCCCTCGCGCTGGTTGGCATCGGAGCTGATGGCGGCGCTATCGGCCGCGATGGCGGAATGCTGGCATGCCAACCCACCAGTCCGGCTCACGGCCCTCCGCGTTAAGAAAACCCTCGCGAAATTTCATAATGAACCCGTCGCGAAACTCGTCTGACGTCGGCTGACGCGGTCGACGTCCCGCTCGTGCGACGCCGGCGCTGCAGTCTGACGTCACGTTCATTCTTCAATTAGGCGGGTATACGTAAAGTCGTCGGATACGTCGGCGACTTGGACAACCGCCTTCAAATCTAAGTTCCTCAATACGCACTATTTATTCAATGGAGTTTGTTGAATCGCGTTCAAAATTCCTTCAATAGCCACTGAGCCCCATCGATTTGAAATTCCGTTTGACCACCGCTTTTGTTTAAATCTCACTATTGTTAAGTTTATTTCGCGATCCCTCGATGCAGATGATGGGGGCAGGGGGGGGGGGGGGGGAGGCAGCTGCAAATGGGAGCCCGAATCTCTCGCAGAGACCTCCGGTGTTCTAGTTCCGATAAATTTGTATGTATTTTATTTTATCTGTTACATTAATTTCGTAGTTTTAATATGCCGTCTTCCGTATGTGGGTGGGGGATGGGGGCGGGGGGCCCATGGCGCGCTGCGACTTGTGATATATCGACAATAAGACTTTGATTACAAATGTAACGTACGAAAAGTTAATAATGATTTCTTATATTTACGTGAATACTGTTCGTTGAACAAAATCAAATTTTTTCGCGCGTTTTCACAATTTTTTTTAAAAAAAAATCTATACTGACGTTTTACGACAGCCGGTTTTTTGTAGCTCTGGTAAACTGTGACATCGGGACGTCAAACACCACAGTCCTCGGGTCGGGAATAAAAGTTCAAAAAAAAACGCGTCAAAATCCGTAAAAAACTGGTTTTATTCTATGTACGTTAAGATATTTGGAATAGCTGCGCAACGTGGTATTTGATTTTTTTTCGAAGAAATACTGAGGCGGCCGAGGCGATGGAGGTCTTCCACAAAAAAGTATATTCTAAACCTAGCATTACATCCTTAAGAATGGTGTTCTGAAGAGGTTTTTATTTATATTTTTTTAGGATAGTCAACTAATATAATTTACACTCAACAAGTCTTAATGAATCGATTCAGCAGTGCTGCGATCTCGTAGCAAACGGCTCGATCGGGTATGGACAACATACTCATAGAATACCAGTGTGAAGAGGACACTGATGTTTTTAATATAAGTGTAGAGATCCGGAGCCCATGAACAGGTACCGTGGTTTCCCATCTCAGTCCTCAGCGGCAACGCCTGCGCATCTTGAATCTTTGTTGAGGTTGCCCGCTTGTCACTCGCTCCTAACATTATAAGAACAAATCCAACATGTCATTTTTGACAGGTGTCAGTTAAATTTTACTCTAGCAACACTGTCGCCACAACGACAGGGAAATGTACATAAAATTATCTATTATATTACTATGTTGTTTTTTTTGTATTTATGTACAATATAGTGAGTATGTCGTCCTCGCCTCGACGCCGGTCACCGAGAAGTGAATTGTACTTAAGTCACTAAGAGGATAAACCGCGGCGTGGATACCATTGTGGTGCGGTTAGTATTAGCGCGACGTCTGCTCTTAGCTTTGAATACGGCACTTGCTTGTTGTCACCTTACGTGAAAAGTTAAAAGAAAATTGTATATTCCTGTGTGGTTATAGTAATCTATATAATAATGTTATGAGATGTCCGTAAGTGTGTTTTGATTGTTTTATCGATTTTTCATTTCAACATCGGTTACCAGTGCTGTATAATGTTTTAACTATATTTGTATTTTGTATTGAAATTTGTCCTAATTCTAAGAAGTAAAATATTTGAAATTATAAGATACTGATTTAGTTAGCCATTTTTTTTTATTTAAAGAAATATCAACTGACTATAGACACTTTTAACTCGACTCGCCCTTCGGAGCAGCTATTTACTATAATTATTAATAATAGTTTACAAAAAATCTCGCAAATATAATTTGCACGTGAAAATAAAAACTTAGATTGTCTATGATTAGTAGAACTTTCATTTAAATGGCAGCTATAACTACATTATACACTTAGTTATTTTTATGTAATTTCTAAATTTACAATTCTGGACTATGTCCGAATTAAGTTTGTGTATCTGATACGTTACTTATTACGTATATTAATGTAAGAAACAAAATGTTTTTTTTTAAATTATAAATGTCTAAGATGAGAGCAGGCGTTCGCGCAGCATTTAGAGGCGCGTGGTGCGCTTGTACATTGTCTTGTAAATATAGCGGGTAGTTGTATACAGCCGGCGTGTGGTCGCCCGCGCTGACATTCTAAAATTGAACCTTATCGCGGTGGAATAAGGATTAGGTTGTAACAAATTGCGCATGTCAGTAGGGGTGACTGTGCGCCCGTAAGTTACGGACTAAATAAAATATTAATGGACATACGAAACGAATTTTATTTCACCCGTTTAGTATCATTCTTAATTTAAAAATACAAATTTGGTGTAAGTTACGCTCAATAAATTAGTTTTGTTTGGTACTACGGTCTTACGGCCTTCTTCTGCGTGGACCTCAGAATTGGGGCTATAGAGAAATTAAAAATATGTTACGACATTGTGTGATTTATCTGCCAGTATTTATAAGATCTTTATCCTAACATTTAGCTTTATTAAGGAAAAATTGATTCAAATCAGCTTGTTACAAACCTTTATCGAGCCGGTGAATGAATGAATGAATGAAGGGTATTTACATTTTTGGCAGTATATGCTTAGACAACATTAGCATTCATATGATATTTGCTATATTTGATGCAATCTGGGATGTCCGCACAATTAGAACAAATAAAAGGTGCCCGTAGATAGCTCCCTGTGGTACTCCACTGTGTTGTGGTATGTATTGAGTTTGCAGTCGTTATTATGCGCACAATCACTCGTCGACAGCTGACTGCCGCTCAACTATTTGACAGATTGACTTATATCTCAAAAGGATATCTTAGACCAAAGAAAGGGTATGCTGATTGTGTCAAACGCTTTGGAAAAGTCGTGGTATGTTAGAATAGTTCTGTTGAATACAGGCAAGATTGGTACGCTCACAAAATTCTGTTACCCGATTGTAAATAATCTTTGCCATAATGAAAGATAAATATATATATATATATATATAAATATATATATACAGGATAAATATATATATATATATATATATATACAGGATAAATATATATATATATTCAGGATTATTTTTTTCAGGCTTTGGTTTTGCTATAGTTGTTTTCTAAAGTTTAGTGAACGTTGAGGGCGCTATAGACCTGTTAACATTGGCTAAAAAAGAGCTCGGAAGTGTTGGGACGGCCATATGTGGCCATATCTCCTTAATAACAAAATTAAAGTTTGAAAATAGCTGGGCTATTCCTGTTGGATTCGAAAAACTTCAGGAAAGGTGAACATACTTTTAAAAGAGGCGTAAGAAAGTGTTTATTAATAGCGCCTAGATCATGAAGTTGATCGGGCACTCTAGGCCTAGATTTCAAGATTTTTCCATAGATCTTTGGGATTACTTAACTAGTGGTATGCATAGCTCTAAATAATCATTTTTTTCTGCATGATTACTTGGACAAACATTTTAACAGCGTAGAGGCCGGTGTCATCGGCGAAGATGGCTCTATACCGTGAGTGCGCGGTATGTCGTTGGTGTAGAATGTGTATAAAATGGGACCTACGACGGAGCCTTGTGGTACTCCGACACAAATGAAGTGAACCTCGGAGCGCGTCCCCTCGACGCGGCAACAGTAAACTTTAAAGCTCCGATTTAGTATGATAAGTATGAGTTGATGGCACACGAGCTCATATAAATGAGGCTGTTGTGCCAGACCTTGTCGAACGCTTTCGCCACGTCAAATACGAGCGCCCGGTTTGATAGCCCCGAATGAATTTACTGTGAATGTGCTCCGTGATGCGGTGGACATGATGTGTGCATGAGTGTTCGGTGCGAAACCCGAACTGATGGGTAGCCCTCGGGACTACATGAAGTCCTTGATGCGGACGAGGATAAGCCTTTCGTACACCTTACCCAAGGCTTTGAGTAGGCTTATGGGTCGATAGGCTAATGGATCGGTTGAGTAATTCTAGGACTTGAGTATCCCTATGACGTCGGCTTCCTTCCAGGTGTTCGGGAAGGTGCCTTTGGACATGGCCGCTCTGAAAATGATCACCAGAAGGTTTAGAATGGATATGGGTAGGAGTTTGACCACCTTGTTGGTAATGCCGTCGGGGCCACTTCCAGCTCCAATCCAGTTTTGTGACACTTATCATGGATTTTATTACATACCTTATACATAATATGTAAACTATGGTTGCTGAAGCTCTGATTTCAGCAGATCAAAAATATATTATTATTAAATATTTCAACCGTTGTATCAACACAAGATAAATCATTCATTAAAGGAAGATTGGACACGAGCGTGCCTTTTAAATCGAAAACAACACCTGATTTACCTCATAATGTCCATGAGGAATGTGTCGAAGACGATATCCAGGTATGGTGGAGACTTTGGCATCTTAGCCATGTTAATTACAAAAATGTTATATAACAAATACAAGAACAGATAACAAAAAAATACAGTTCATCGTGATTGGTGCTATTTCCAACATTTAGTAAGTCTACTTTGACTTGCTAGACCTAATTTTTGCGAGTTAAAACCGTTATTTTCAGATATATCCTGCCTGCTAAGAGTTTAAGACCGCACATAAACAACATAATTATCCATCAATTGTAATAAAATCGCATAGGATAAATAAAAGAAATCCACATCTGCATATTCTATTGTTAGTATCGAGTATTTAAAGAAGTCATTCTTTTGTTTACTTTCAAGATATTGGACAACAAACATCTATTGTTTTCAAACACCGACAAACGCTGCGATAGAGTCAGGTGGTAGAGTCGTAATAATATTTTTATAATGTCCTCATTATAATTACTTTGCTTTTGTTGCGTATTGGTCAATCATTAGGATTATTTTGCTCCTGAAACACGTGTTTCTGACTTATTATTACCCGAGTTTACTTGGGTTTTTCACAAACAATCTCAATTAGTCTAAACTTGTGGTTTCTACAGTGAACACGTCATAAAATGGGAAAAGCTCGAGAAATTAGCAATGAAGTGCGTTCTGCCATCGTTGCTACATAATGAAGGCAATATGAACGTGAGATTGCTTCACAACTGAAATTATCAAAGACTTGTGTTCATGACACAATAACTCGATACAGGGAGACAGACAGATTTCAAGATCGTCCACGCTCGGGAAGGCCGGGAGCTACTATGTCTAGTGAAGATAATTTCATTGTTGTTACCAGCAAGTGAAATAGACGCTTAACAGCACCAGAAATCCGCGTTGAAGTAAACAAAACCCGAGTTAAACCTTTATCATTGACTACAGTAAAACGGCGACTGAGAGATGCGAAGTTGTATGGTCGCGTTGCCGTTCGAAAACCTCTGCTAAGGCTGCAAAACAAGAAAAAACGGATGCAGTGGGATCTTGCCCATCGAAATTGGACTGATGATTTTAAAAAAGTGCTTTGGACCGATTAAACCAAGTTTGAACTATTCGGTTCAAAACGTAGAATTTACGTTCGACGCAGTGCCACAGAAAAGATAATGTCAGATTGTGTAGTCAAACAATCGTCATCAATCAAGCATGGTGGTGGTTCAATTATGGTCTGGGGTTGCTTCTCTAGCCAAGGAACTGGCGATTTGATTAAAATTGAAGGAATTTTGAAAAAGGAATACTAAAAAAACATTTAAGAACAAAATGCCGTTTCTTCCGGGTTGCGATTAATTGGAGATGGATTGGATCCCATTGTACTTTTGTGGGAAGAGCTTGATATGAACGTCCGTAATCGTAGCCAATCATCGCTCGCGAGAAGAAATGTGGAATACTTTATGCGAAATTTGGAACAATATATCACAGGACACCATTAAAAAATTGATTATAAAATTCATAAAATGTATTGGAGGATTTTTTGATGAAAAATCAGTTTAGTTAACTATAGCCTTTTTTTGCATGCACTGTTAATACTTCTTTATGCTTTTAAAGTATATTGTTTGACAATTAATGTTCTATTTGATGATTAAACAGGTTAATTAAACATTTAATATTTTATTGGAGTTTTACTTTATTTTCCCACTTTAATTAAGCTGGCTTAAACTTTTGGCCTGCAGTGTACATATAGATAGACAGGGATTGATTATGGCCATATATATTTGAGATTAAATTCATATTTAAAAGTAATAAAAATCCGTTAAAATCTAAAAAAATATATATACGAGTCGTTTAACAAGACTATTATACAGTAATAAATATAATTAACAAAACCAAAAAATACCAAAAGGAATATCATGAATTACTTCAGTTAAATGAAAGAAAATTTAAAAATAATAGAATATTTTACTCCTAACCCGAGATAGTAGAGACCAAAAAAATATGTAATTAATATGCTTACAACACACCGTTAACAAAAAATGTGCCACGTGGGAAAAATTTGACATAAAACTATTCCGTCAACTTTTTTTTCTATCCTAATTTTTTCATACATTTCCTAAATTAAAATTATTTTACATTTGTAAATAACATACATTATTGTTATATTTACAAAAAGAAGCGGTGACATGACCAGGCAAAAACTTCAAAGAACAAAATATAAAGAATGTATTATTTTTAGAAAATATCACAGCTGATAATAGAGTACGTAAAGTAACCTACATCCAAAACGTTAATACGTGACATGAATTAGCAAAAAATAAAGCACAAAATTGTTATATTTACTTTATAATTAGAGTAGCTTTCATTGATTATTTTATTGAGTTAATAGCTTTTTGTATATAAGTATAGAATTTTGCGATATTTTTTTTAGATAGAAACTCTTAGAAACTGTATACAGCCAGTTTGCCAGAAAATATTTACTATGTGGTAAATTATATTTTGTTACGATCATAAACGTTTTTACTGTTTATATAATATATTGATGGCACAAACTGCCTATTTCTATATCTCATATCTCAGAGGATATAACGAGGCATGCGCACCATAATGCGCTGAAGTGGACATCTGCCTCTAGGATGCTAAGCCGATCTCTTGAAACCAACACGTTCAGCTGATATCATGCTCGTTAATCTTAGTCCCTTTGGTTGCGGCCGCTTTTTTAAAATAATTTTTTCTCTTTCACAACTGCACAGAAAATTAATACAATATAAACTATTCCTTTGTAAGAGACCGTTGTCTGCACTAGGTTTCCCTGTCTGACAGATTACCATATTGAATAGGAACAAGGGTGTACTGTCGCTTAGTTTCTCTCTTTATACAGCGATCCGAGTCGTGGTTTTGTACGTCTTTTTGAGGAGTCCTCGGATCGTATCATCGCCGTAGCTGTAGTGGTCTCTGGACCGTCAGCAATACATACACACAAAAAAAAGCTAGAACCGAATAAATTGGAAAATAAACCAATTTTCATTTAGTCTTGCCGCTATTTTGTAAAAACAATGAAACGCTTACAAAAATATTGTCATGTGAATTAATACATAATTATGCTATAAATTAAAAAAAAAAGAAACGCTACGATATACTACCTTTTCGGAAGAATAGATTCTATTAGATTCAAAATAAACTTGCGTTTCATAATCCCAATGTTTATATTGTTCTCATGCACATGCATATAAACTTCTGACGTGACGGCATCCAACGTACCCCGAGACTTGTAACCTTGATACTTTAGATCGGTGTAGGAATATCACGTTACTTTGCAATTTATACCGACACAGGAACAATGTGCAACTAATAGCTTATGAATTCCATGTTCGTTCTGTGGATGAATTAACTACAAACAGCAGCAGTAGTTATTATATATCTGCAATCTTTAAAACAAAGTGTCTATATCCCATCTTTAATGTTTTCAAGAGATCTATATTCCTTTGGCGTTGAATGTCTATGGTGTAGGGCATAGTACTTGTAGAGCAGAGGTGATGACTTAGCCGCTTGTTGTTTTTCTTCACATTATGGGTGACAAATGAGCACACATTTCACCTGATACTGCAGCCCATGATATCTATCCTCAATAAAGATGTACATGCGTTAACGGCCAACGCCTAGTTAGATGGAATGCCTCGTTGAATGTAAACTATTTTTGTTCACATTGACTTGTGAGGGAGGGGCCATAGAAAATTCGTAATATAATATAATAAAAAAAGACGTAAATTCGCAGTGGAGGAGCGTACTATACTACACGCACCTCCACTGTGAATTTTAAGAAACCGCAGTCACTTTAAGAGCTCCATGTCAAGGTCAGTCAGTGTAGCACGATCACCTACTGGACGGAACGACCCTAAGACGAATTTTTCAATTAAAATGATGTTAATTATAAATAACTATTAATGGATAATAAAATTCAGTTTCTTAGCAATTTTTTGTCAAATAAATATTTTGACATTTTAATGTATTACTTACCATGTAATATTTATAATCTTTTTGTACAACTAACATATGCCACAAAGGCGGACTTTATGCCTAAGGCATTATCTACCAGCCAAACTTGGGAGGGTTCAGAGAAATCAAGGTAGGGACAAAGGAATAATAAAAAAGTAACAATACAGTACTTCTAAATACTTATACAATTATATATACATTATTATATAATTGTAATATATATAATATTGCCATGAATATTTGTGATAGTGAGAATCCTTATACATAAAGTAAATGTTTGCATGTCGTGGTAGAACATGCTGGATACTATCTTAATTAGAACACCTTTGTACAGCACATATCCCTGCAAATAAAGATTATGACAATGTCATGGTTGAGTCGGAAATAAATAATACAATAAATTATACTTATAAGAGATTTATTTACTTATTTACATTGCCTCACATTAACAGTCTATACTCAATCATTCGTTCACATTATACTAAGTTAAATTGCATGTAAGTCACTTGCAGTCATTCTTACAAATTAAAATGTCCATACAAATTTCAAACAATTCAAAGGACAGTCAAGAGGTATCACACAATATGTGCAACAACTTAATTAATATTTGCTTAATAAGGCGCATATCTTCTGGACGGTGAAGGACCTCGCATTCCCGGTCTGTAGGAAAAATATATAATACTTAGCACCTGTGTTAACAATAATTTACATTGTCGATTAAAGTTTTCCTTATGTTTTAGTCATAGCTTTTATTTAATCTTCAAAAGATACCCTGCCTCATAGGGGAAAGACAGAGTGATGTAGGATCTCTTATAGATTGCACCGGTACCCCTCTGACATAAGCATGTCCTAGGTAGGTTGTACCTCCCCATGTGTGCAAACAAGCTCATCTACAGGCAACATCTTGATTGATGTTTCTGTCAAATCTTTATACTTGCTCTTCTGGGACAAGACAATAGCATCACAAGCAATAGAGAAAAATATGGACCCCTCTCTTATCCACATTTTAACTGTATTGTAAAAATTAAGATATGGTCAAAATTTTCCCCTTTGTTTATGAAACTAACAGTGACAAACAAGCACACATGATGGGACCTGGTAAGCAATGGTGATGGCAATAACTTGTTTAAGCCTACTACTACTATCCTCAACAAAGATTCTAGATGCATAGGCTTCCCTGGGCGCCCAACCTCACACTATCAGTAACTAAGTTTTCCTGGCCATATATACAACAAATGAAAAATGTTATGTTGGTATTGGTATGTCCTAAATCAGTACTGATCTATTTATACTCAAACTAGAAACTAGTCTGATGAAGGACCAGACTTTAAAGACAAGAATCTTAGAAACAATTAAGATTTTACTGGAATTAAAAAGTCCTTAAAGCTTTTTAGAGAAGATTTTGATCTTGATTGTCTTGTGTATAAGATTAATTTAGAGCTAGCAATTTTGTATGTTGTGAACATAATGAGTAACTGCGGTCCAAGAATAGATAAGGAATTGCCACTTATGTATGCAGTCGGAATTAAATCCATTCACCACAACTTTTTGACTTCTGTTATGAACAAACAGAAAGACCTGAGCAAATTGCCCCAGATCCTGTTTTTATATATATATATGCAAACTTATTTAAAAGTAGCTCATCATCCTTTATTACAGTCTTAATATTTTATTTTCCTTTTTTATTAGATTTATAATCCAATAAAAATTATTAGATTAAATTTGTTATGTATTATAACAAAATACCAAATGAGAAAACATATTCTTGAAATATTTCAGTATTGCAGTAACTCAGTTCTTTCAGATTGTTAAATTTTATATTCCACACCACATCATTAAATGTTTTTGGCATAAATAGTTAACAATTGTTGTTCTACCAGTCTGTTTAATTTTTTTGTTAGAGCTCATTTATGTGGATTATGGTTAAATCCTATAATTTGGATTATTATAATTGGATAATTTCTACCGAGGTATAGAAAATCTTGTAAAACAGTGAGTGAAAGTTGTAAACAATAAGGAAGAATATATTATTGATTAAAAAATTGATAATTTTTAGTTTAAATATTTCTAATGGTTGCCTAATGTTAAAAATTTGACTCATCCATTAAATTTTTAACTATAAATTCTATTGAGGTTTTTTTGTTGTATGGTATTCCCCTATAGTCAGTTATTGCATATATTTTTGAATTTAGTTCTATTACATCAGCTGCAATTATTTTAGTTCAATTTTTTGTATTTATATGTTTTATTATTATAAATTTTAGATTTATCTATTTGTAATATGTATGAAATACAGATTCTTTAGCTATAATCTCTCCTGTGTGTCCATTTGATCACAGTCTTTTGTTTGGTTTGACATAAAGTAAACAATGATTTTTGTATTAATTTCTCTCTTCAAATCAGGGTGGAATATTGACAAATTTTGCAGGGGCTCATATATTGGATATTATTTTAAAATACTTACTTGTTTTTGATTACTAATTTCACTTGTTCTTATGACAACTTATGTATCAGTTATAATGTACAAATGTTGTTGTAAAATACATGTATTGATTAATTGACTGGATAGCCTAATGATCTGAACACACCGTTAACAATATTTACCTTCTGTCATCAAATGTGTCACGACTGAAATCTTCATACATTCTGGAAGTAAAAACAAATATGTTAGTAGAAATTAAACTTTATCAGATAAATAATAATAAATAAAAATGTAATGATAAACATTATTGAGATTTAGGTAACACAAATCATTTTCTCACCCTCGTGACATCTGCGGTCCTCGTGGAGGACTTCTGCGGCTGAACATAGCATCATATGAAGATCTCATAGAACCCATACTGCTGCGCAATGGTGGCAAGCTTGGCATGGGTGGCATAGGCTCCCTACGGAGTGGAGATGATACGAAGTCCCCACGGCCACCTCTAGATGTTCCCATCTCTAGTCCCCGGGAAGCTCCAACTGGATATCTCCGCTCAAAAAGCTCTCTGGGAGAATCAAACCTCGCGCGGTCGTAGTACCCATCATATGGATCCTGTTGCAATACACATACAATTAGTATATACGATTAAAAATGAAAAACATATTACTTATATTATTACATTGTTTAAAGCTAAAATTTGGTTTCAATAGGTCAAAAAAGGTTGGCTATTTAGCATCACTGAGCTCAAAGTACAGTCGGCCCGGGATAGGTACCGTGCGGAGATCGGGTCCACGCGCTCGGCCTACGTGATGCATCTATTACGATCTTCACCGACGGTTTATATGTCAACTTTCGAATAAATTGGAATTGAACGCGTTACCCCAAATCCTCCCATCATGCGATCGCGGAGGAAGGGCGGCGGCGGCGGCGGGGGGTAGGGGTCGCGGCCGAACGCTCGATCGCGGAAACCGTTGCGGTCGGGGCCCAGCGCCTTGGGGCACTCCTTCGACCAATGGCCACCGCGTCCGCAACGGTAGCATTGCTCCGGGTCGCCCATGCCCGGCCGCTGGCGGACGCGGCTCGTCGACATCTGCACCTTCATGGGCTGCCCGTCGACCATCATACCGTTCAGCTCTTTGATCGCCTCGTTCACGTCACCCGTCGCGTCCAAGTGCACGAAGCCATAGTTACGAACTATATCGCACTCTACCACCGTGCCGAACTTCTGAAACAGCTCGCGGACCTCCGGCGCGCGCGTCTTGTCCGTTAGGTTACCGACGAATATTTTCGTGGTCGGCGTTGACGGCGCCTTCCGGCTCTTAGCCGCCTCTATTTTAATCGCCTGACCATGCACTAGCTCTCCGTTTAAGTTCTGAATTGCTTCGCGGCCGACTTGCTCGTTTTCCATGTGCACGAAACCGTAATTTCTGACGATATCGCATTCTACGACCGTACCGTACTTCTCGAATAACGGTCTGAGATCGGCGTCCGTAGTTTTATCGGATAGATTCCCGACGAAGATTTTGAAAGTACCGGCGCCCGGCATTTTAGTTTCTGAAACGCATACACAATTTGACGAAATGAGTCAGCAGCGTCCATCATAAAAGTCGTTGTACCGTTACAATAGTCCTAATCATATAAATGCTTATGTAAACCACTTACCTGACTCAATTTTTAGGCCTTTGATATACACTCCTAACAAAATTTTACACTAATAACCACTAGATTACGTTTTACTACGTTTATGCCACTGCGGATGTAACTTTAAAATGGCGTCCCAAATTTTGCATTTCTTCGAAAAAGAAAACGCGTCAGATCATAATGCGGATGAATGAATGAACTTTATGTCATAGACTATAATAATTGTTTTATTTTTTGTAATTATTGTCGATGTATTCGCCATAGATTCTAGTCATTTTGTTAATAATAACAATATATTTTATAAATAATATTATGTAAATATATTGGAATTTATAACACTAATAATAACGTGTAATTTTTGTCGATAACCAAAGCTTAACTTATTTTAATTTATCTTGTAATACATATAACTTCTTATAATATTTAATCATAGCAATATTACATAGAAACGTCAATAAGTGCCGTCATTAATTTGTCGACATTTGTTCTCATAAAAAATATTGAATAATCCATGCTAAATCATATTTTTGTGAAGTGATAACTTGTGTTTTTCAAAATTCGGTGAATGTTTAGCATTTCCAAAATTAACCTGCATGAGGTAAGAATGTAGTTTTTTATATAGTTATAACAATGTGCGATGCCGAAATAGATCAAGTGGTTGTTGAGCTTTCTTAATTATTTTCGATAATAGTATTCGTTTAGTCTTACTAATTAATTTAATTACGATTATTGTTCAGTATCATCTCCAGGTTTTAAACTATTACTTGACAATTAAAATCTCTTAGGTATTCATAACAGTGGCAATTTGTGTATGTACTTGCTAATACCAATTGTTGTGGTAAATACGGATATCATGTGGAAAACCCGCTTTTCAAGGACGTGTGAAATGTTGTCGCTAGTTATATGCTAACAATATCTCTTACAGGGTCTTAAACATGAATAGAGAAAGAGGTAACATGATATTTTATTCAAATTAGAATTACATAGATATTATACTTATGTCTAGATCATTTTGAAAACATTTCTTTGCTACATTGTTCTTTACATTATAATTGTAAAATGACTTTATTAGTGTCTAAATTGGAGTTATGAAAGAAATAAAGAATTTGGATTTTAGATTTATAAAATTTTTATATAAATAATCTGTTTGTTGATATTATTTAATTGTATATGCATTATGCACTGTTAATATGACAAATAAAAAAAAAACATGGCAATACTAATTGGCTAGTAGTGTTTAATTATAAAAAATAAGTATATGTTTTAAGTATATACACTTTATATAAAGCTACCCTGGTTGGTATCATCTACATCCCAAAGTTTCAGTTTACATAGTTCTTGAAATGCCTTTTAATAAATATATACAGCAGTGTTAATGTTATAATACATATGAAAATAGAAGCAATACTAGGTAGGAGGCTTATCATTTTTAATTTTAGTATGTTGCACACAATGTTAATTGGAAATCTATGATGCTGCATTGGGTCAGAATCTTGACATGGAAAATATTTAAAAAAATACTAACAGTTCATCCTTTAGGTTTATTAGAGTTATTGCAGTTGAAAAGTCAGAGTAGATTGACAGAAACTGGTATGCCTCTTTCCGGGTACCCATGAATTCTGATCTTTCTCGCAATGATTTGCACAGAGAGGACATACTCTATGTCAATTGTTTTTTCAAAATGGATTCTTGATGACCGTGAGAACTCATTGCTGTCCATTCTGCAGTGTGAAAATTCCTTGTGGATTTCTAGTTTATGCAGAGCTCAGCAAATCCTTCTAATTGTGCTGAGGATGTGTGCTCCTGAGCTTGAAGAATTGGTGTAGTACCCATCTTTTTCGGTAATCCCACTCTTTTAGGAGGGGGCTCCGGGATCTCTTACGGATTGCACCGTTGGTCCTCTGCATTAAGTCTTAGCATGGTGGGTGCTAGGAGGCGTTGCTTTTCCTAGCACCCATGCTATGCTACGGCAATATGGGCCATTCCATTTTACTGTCCTCCCCACATCTCAATAAAACCCTGTCCTGATCACGTGAAAAGGAAGTCTCATAATATATTACCTATTCTATGAGCCCGGGACTACAGTGCTGTGTTCATAAAAGTACTTCAATAAAAGTTGCTTAGCTGCCGACTAGATTGTGAGTCATTGTTGGGCGAAGGTAGTTGCGAACAAGTGAAGACCGTGACCAGGTTGTTATGTGTATATACATTACAATGAAGCTGACTTATAGAAAAGACGATGTTACCAAAAAAAAGTTACCATGAAAGAGAAGGAGGACATCGGTATTAAAAAGTATGTGATGGCCTCATGGTCCTAGATGAACCATCTTCGCAATATCTTGTATCTCTGACATACTGGTTTCTTCCAACATCATCATCACAATAGTCCATAGATGAATATGGGCCTCCTCATGCGCATGCGTCGATTTTCGTCGAACAAACTTGTATTTGTCATTGTCTGATCCTTTTGAGCTATGTCGGTGACTCTCGTTCTCCTGCGTGTATCTATTGGCTGTACAATAGATTCGTTTATTGAAGGAATTAATTTAAAGTAGTTTTATATAATTAAATTAAAACGTTAATAACAACTTAACAGATAACCGACAGAGCTGAAAGAATCGGTAAGCTGAAGTGGAAATGGGTCATATAGCTCGTAGAACTGATAAGCGATGGGGAAGAAAGGGTCCTGGGTGTCAATCTCGTACTGGCCATAGCGGCGTAGGACGACCCCGCACCGGTGAAGTGACGACGGTTGAATGAATTAATGCGAAGTTTAAACGTATAATTAACTATTGACTAAAATTTTTATAATGTTAAAGTTTTTTTATGGCTGATGGCCACTGTTAGCCCGAGGGCTTTTACGGCTTCACCGGGTTGAAAAGTGGGCGAGCGCGAGACCTTTATTAATAGGTAATCAGCACAAGCGTTCCCGGGAGGTAGCTTCGGCGTGGACCGTTACCCTGTGCCCGACTCGACTCGAGCTACTGACTCGGGTGCTCGAATCTCGGCTCGGTTAGTTGCTTCCGACTGATTAAAATTTTATGGTGTAGCGGTCGCAATCTTTTTGGCTTTTTCGTGGGTCGCAACATAAAAATGGTTGAGAAATAATGCCGTAGAGGAAATCAATATCACGATTAAAGACGAAAGCTCGATAAACTTTTATCTAAATAATTTGTTAGTGGTAAAACTTTAAGCTTCATCACTGAGCCAATTACCGCGACGCATTTAACTCATTCCTGTGTGGCATTTGTACCTATTTTTATAATTTATCAAAGTAAAATGCGCATATTTAATGGCATAAAGTGATTCCACTTGTGTATATACTTTTTTTGCCTTTCTTTATTCTTTAAATTTTATTTAAGTTTAGTTTTATTGCTTACGAACATTTGCAATTATTAAATGTAATTTATCTGTTTTCCTATTTTTAATTTCATAAACTCTTATTCAAGTCTATACTTGCAAATGTTTGCGGTTATAATCAACTGGCTAATAATAATTCATACATATCACACGTCGCGACATTGTTTAGTGAAGTCAGGTGTTTTTCGCAGAAATCAATGCCGAGCATTTCCTTTTGTCAGGTGTACATTGACGCTTCAGTTGCACGGTTTTATTGTGTCACGCGGGGGGAGGTAGGAGTTGAATGGGGCATTCGAAGAGCCACGTGACAGTTACGGTCGATGTTAGTGTTACCAAGTGTTTGTGTTATTATGGAAGCTTTTAGGTATTCTTCGATTATCTGTATTATGTACATTTAAAATAAAAAAAATATATTATCCAGTTCTTAGATGGATTTTTTTAATCACAAAATTACAAAAGCGTTAGTTACGACTTGTTGCTTTTTTAGTTCACTGTTGTGAAGAAATATTTATACTAATGTACGATTATTACTCATAACATTGAGTGTGATTCATTGTTGTAGAATGTTCTAATTATTTCGTAACAACGATTCTTTGCCATATTTTACAAATATCCATTATTACCTTCATTATATTTTTGAATTAATATATTAAATTATATCTTGAAATAAAACAATATAATGACGATACATGAAACTAAGTTTCTTTTCAACAAAAGATACTACAAAGTTAGGGTTTGTACATCTGCCTAGGTTGTGGCAGACGGAGCCTTAACTATGTCAACATTAACTCTTTCATTCATTACCCTACAACTACATCGTTAGGTCACGACTGCATACCCGTTGACATAAGAATATTATGTTTAAAACTAGTATGATATATTTATCCGTGTTTAACTATAGCTTATTGATATGCTATGGAAAAGTGATAATGATATACATACATCTAATTCACTATTGCGGCAAATCACAAAAATAAGAATTAATTATGTTATTTGTTTCTTAAGCAACTCGCTGTAATATTTTAAAAATATATATTTTTACAGATGCAAATACTTATTTTCGGAGTTTTAACAATAATCAGTTTCATTTGATAGTTATTGTTTAGTGCTTGGCTTCTTACGCCTTACCTATGGTAACTTCGTGTTGCCTGCCGTCTTGCCTGTTCCACTTTAGTGGACGATCAAGCTTTGATTAATTAATCCCATCGGCTGATTTCGACCACGGCGACATTTAGTTCTCTGAAAAATGTGATAAGAACTGAATTGAATACATAAGAAACCGAGAAACGTTACTGGCAATAAAGCCGAACTTTATTATTGTTAGTATATTTATTTTATTTACCCGGCTACTGCGTGGCGGGTCCACGATTCAATAGGAGCAGTACTTGTGCATCACAAATTGTTAGGTGTCGGGTTTGTACGTTGTATATACATGTGACATGCTCCTGACACAGCATTTGAACTTTTCTTCGATAAGACGGATTGCACGTGCGTCACTATAGGGAAGGGGACAATTAGTGAGTGCCTCTGTAGTTGTACGAATGCTAACGGCACTGTCATATATACTGTGCAGGTAATGGCATAGTAATAACCGACAGATAACGAGGTCGAAAGTAATCAAAAGATCATTATTATGTGTGATGCATATATGATAATAATGCTTTAGACAAAATAGTAGGTTCAACTTTTTAATGATATAAAAATACATTTATTTATGTATTTTAAATGAATAACCTATAGTTCGTACTAATATATCTTTATATTATCCAAACACCATCTTACAAAACATATTTTAATATAGCATAAGCACTTAGTAACGTTTCTTTTTAAAAATATCTCATAACGTAGGGATGCACTGTATAAAACATCCGGTTTACCGTTTTAATATCCGCTCTAATATCGCTGTCCTGGGTTTCTTGTTTTTTATAGCCATCCTAGTCGAGGGGAGTTGGTGTGAAAGGGACGGTTGTCGTTGGAAGGAGACGGGCGACGTTCGATACACTCCTTTATTGTAGGGCGTCCCTCCACCCGCGTCGCTTTCAACAGCTTATATAATTCAGACTTCCAGGGGAAGTACGTGGGAAGTGTCCTCGTTCGTTTAATTGGCTCCAAAACTTTCATATTTCTAGTTGTATCTTTTGAATTATGAGCGCCTGGTACTTGTTGCGTAATTTTTACAACTTTCCAGGAAGTATTTTTTAAATATTTTTAGGACGTTTCGTATATCAGAATATAGATTAAATCAAATATTAATGAAGCGTCAATAGCCTATCAGGGTTTTCCAAATTATTTTAGGCAAGAGACCACTTTTCCAAAATTATCTAATACCTCAGAAGCTCATAGCCAAATTACTAGTTTGTATGTATTCTAGTTTTTTTTCTATTGATACAATATACTTACCAATTTAAAACTACGGTTGGTTATTTGAATAAACTTGACATAATTTTCTCATGAAAATTTAACTAAATAAATAGATATAAAATTACCGAGATTTGCTTATCTTATATTATATTATACTTATCGACTTGTTGAGTTTTTTAAAAGTACAACAAAGATACTAAAAATGAGTCATTCTTATAACCAGTTGGTACAGTACACATAACACAACTTATACAGTATCTAGAAAGTTTAAAATGAGAACTTGTTAATTATTAATAGGGGTGGATGTTTAGACCAAAATCAGTTTTCGTTTATGTCGATCCCAAGGGGTCAATATCGACCACTGCCAATTTTTAGGTTAGAATCTGCCCTCATCTTTCATTGTTGTGAACCATTCTTCCTAGCATTTTAGTTTATTTGGAGTTTCTTTGTAGTTTATTTGGAGTTAATTTGGAGTTTATTTGGAGTGGATTTGGAGTTTATTAGTTAATTTGGAGTTAATTTGGAGTTTATTTGGAGTTTATTTGGAGTTAATTTGGAGTTAATTTGAGTTTATTTGGAGTTTATTTGGAGTTTATTTGGAGTTAATTTGGAGTTTATTTGGAGTTTATTTGGAGTTAATTTGGAGTTAATTTGGAGTTAATTTGGAGTTTATTTGGAGTTCATTTGGAGTTTATTTGGAGTTAATTTGGAGTGGTAACTAGAATGTTAGTGATGTTAATAGCGCTTCTAGCATTCTTTAAATAGAAATCAAACTAAACAAATTATTCCTAAATGTAGGTCTCAATTACGACGGAAATATCTCCCGGTATTTTCGTTAGATAAACTGTGCGAGATATATTGCCGAGATTATTTGAGCAATCCATAGGTATTAACTCGTCATCTCCTTCCCTATGCCAATATAAGGTCAATTAGATTAGATTGGAAGGTGAGTGACAAGAAACAATCGAGGGAACAGTAACGCAAATAATTTTCTAAAGTATAACATAGAATATGTCGCTTTCATTAGAAGATTAATTACCTAGGTCTTGGTTATTTCACCAGAGCGTTCTCGGTGAACGCACTACCCGCAGGAGGCAGGGTGTTTTTGATTATATTATATATTCCTCCCTCGATACTAAAAAAAAAATACAAGACCATGTCTAGATTTTTTAAATTATGACATTCATCTTTTGTCCAAATTTCTTATTACTTGTGTTATATATTTTTTATGGGTGAAAAACGTGTACAAATGCCAACGGGGGAACCGTTGGCATTTTTTTTTAAAGTGTCAGCCCTGTAGTCTACAGCATCACCGGTACAGACTCGCGAGTGGGGGGCCCGCGGGGGTATCGTAAGGACTACGACGACGACAGAGGAGGCGAATAGGGGGGGCCCCCTTAAGGAGGCATGAGACCCCGGCTCGGATCACTTTCGGAATGCAGGACAGGTCGATTTACAAGTGGCCTGAATCACGACCCTCTGCCCTGGTTACTGCGGCCTATATATACCGACATCCACCCTCAGCAAAGGTTCGAAATGCACATGCGTTGACTCCTGAGAAATTTGGACTCCCCACTTGGTCGAGTCGACCCATTTATGCACGTATCAGCTTGAAACAGTTCAATCAGTTGCGTAAACGGGCTCCGTAAAAATTACGTCGTTGTTGAAAAACGATAAAGAATTTTTTTTTATCTTTACGTTGCTCTGCCTCACAGATTGAGGGCACGTGTTGTCGGTCATCTTTGAACTTGTCATATATAAGTGACATTGGAAGAACAATGCCGAAGTTTATTACAACGCACTCAAATGGGGGTAAGTCTTCAGTATAACTATCACGTCATGTTTCGCGTCACGAAGTTACCAACTTCAATCGAACCCAAACTGTATTAATCAGGTGTTTTTTTTTAAAAAAAGTGGGACCGTATCGCATACTGCATTGCGATTGCATAAGATTGGGAAATATGAGGAACGAGGGAGTGCAAATACGGAGTTCAATCCGGTGAAACTGTAAATGCCCTCGGGCTAGCGGCCATCAGCAGAAAAAAAAACGGACTTGTACAGGTGACCATGGTATTGCAAGTCTTTGTACACGATAGAGCCACACCGCAGTTAAAATGAAGCTTAGCTTGAATATTATCATAAAATCACGAGTTGGTGTTTTATCTGGTTATTGAAAGGAACGACTTCGGCCAGTTGGCGTAGAAACACCCAAACCATGACGCGTCCAAATTAGTGAATAAGATTGTATGTGAAGACGTTCCGCGGTGGAGCCACACGGCTTTCTACACTTAGTGGGGAGGGGAGGATACTTCGTTTCGACGTCAGTCCATTGATCGCGCGCTGACGTCACGCTTTGCCACTGCAGCGACCGCGTGCTTGTGTTGCCAGTTTTTTTTTTAATGAAAACAATTGATTTAGTACCATTGGGTTGTCATACTAACTTTAGACACTGCTGAATAAGGGCCTCCCCATCGGATCGTCATGAAACACGATCCAGTGTCCCTGCATGCATTCTTTTTTACTAAAGTGTAGACATATTTTAGTTATATTGACAAATAGACAGCATTTTTCCATATTATTTTTTTAATATTAAACGGTGACAAATGAGCACAAGGTTCAATGACGATTAACGAATGCGTCCCCATGACGTCATGGAATGCTGTTAAGTAAACCTCCAATTGGTATCTCCGGATCCCTACAAATACGAAATACATCAGCTTTATTCCACTATTTCAAGCTGGTATTCCGATATCCCAGTGTCTGTACGACCTGATTGTCGGTTGTAGATACAAATTAGCCACAAGCGGGCTCTACTAAATTTAAGGTAATCTCTGCCTATGCTTATGTTCACTGCTATTTTCATTACATGTTACCTCTTACTAAACAAAGCTTGAAACGATGAATGTTTCATTTATCATTTTGTTCTTCCTATTTTTTATTTTTTCTATTATTTCTCTGCGAATCGTAAAGAGTTCCAATAACCAGATAAAAGGTCATCGTAACGTTATATGTAGGTGTTTATTGTTACAGATAGAAACTACTAAAAATAAATATCTATTTTAAGTGTTTCACTTCGGATTAAATATTTTATTGATTGTAAGTTTTATTTGTGTTTTAGGATAACATACCATTCAGACTTAACATACATACATATATGCGCCACTAGGCATAAGGACGACGAGTAAATGCCTCTGTGTCGCCCATCAAAATATCACTGCCTAAAGCGATAAAATATACATCTGTATCTAAAAGAAAATAAAACTATTTTAACTTATTTAATACGAAAAAAAATATTAACCCACTGTGTCGGTAAAATGGTATAATAGGGCAACACTGAGCGGAACGTTTTGTGCCTTTGCCCGGGCCGTTGCGGCGTTCGCGAAACGCGATTCCACGGAACCCTTTGCACTTGCGCGCCCTTTGTATCGGAACAATGTTGCGTTGTTTTGTGAAGGTAATTGTCAATAGGTCGTTCAACCTGGTCGTTTAAAATGTTGACATAACCAAAAATTAATTGCCGCTTTCTTCTTATTGATTAGTTCGTTTTGATATCATCACTGCAACTTGACTTGTATATAGTAGCTTATCTCGTATGATAACTTGTCACTATAAACTATTTATAGCATGACAGGTTGATCATATCTTGTCACATCCTCTAAATAAATTTGTGGAATCCATATTTCATCTTGACAATCAATACAAAACTATTTCTAATATCGTCCTGCTTCTTTGCCGTTCGTCACTCGTCTGCCCAGCACCAATGGCTAAGACAACCACGCGAAGCGACCGGATGAACGAATGATAAAAACCGAACGATTACATTCCATATTGTACAAACTAATCGTTTCACAATTTTTAACAAACTTTAAATATATGATTATTAAATATTATAATTATCTCTTTTACAAATAAATTACTATATTTAATCATTACTGTTGCTGATTATCTTTGACACGCTAACGATCTAGCATTCTTTATTTTTTGTTTCAGTGATGCCAAGCTTTTACGATTTATATCAGTCCATTGAAGATCTATCGAAGTCTTCAAATGATATTTGCCACTCGATACTGATACTGATACTTGATACTAAAAGAACACTATCCGCGTTTTCAAGTTAGCCTAATGTTTATATTTTATACATTCAAATTTATAATTCTATATAAATATATATATCCACAATTAGACTAAGGCCTATAGAAAATGTAGTATATTGTACAGTGGTAGAGATACACTTTTAGCTTCTAGCTGAGAATGAGAGAATGAATGGGTAAGCTCGACCGAAGGACCACGCCCTTACAGAATACCGGCGCGAAATAACAGCATAATGCTGCTGTGTTCCATCTGGTGAGTATAGGGATCCGGAGACCTTTATTACTGGCGATGAGGTATTCCATCTCCAGTCCTCAAGGATGACAACGCATCTGTATTATAATTCCTTGTCAAGGATGAATGTAGATGTCATGGGACCGCAGTAATCACTTGCCATCAAGTGAATTGTGTGTGAGTTTGTTACTCTCTATGTAATAAATTAAATAATTAAATAAATCGTATAATGAGGAATGAAACCGCGCATTGTCATCTTAAATAATAAATGAATAAATATCGTCGTGAACCGAGGCCGGATAACTTAATCCGAAAGTAATTGATGGTCGTCGAGGCGCGTAGAGTCCACACGACTTACTTGAAAGTCTGTCGATCATGACCCGAAGTAAACAAAGCCCCGACGAATGTAGGCTTGTGTTGTTACCAAGGGATAGGGGAGTGGCTTTTTGCATTCGGCCCTAATGGATAAACGTTGTTTTAATTATTTTAAACTCATCACATATTAGTGCGATTTATTACAAAAATAATTTATGCATCGCTGCAGCGTCGCGGGTTCTGGATGCCATTCCTAGTTGAGGATTAAAGTATATTTAGAGTAATAAAGTATTTTTGTACACAAATTGTTAATATGACATCGCTTTTGGACCTTCCTCCAATCTTATATTTGCATTAAATCCATATAGATATAATATGATATAAAAATATCTGTACAATCTGGTAATAATCAGAACATATCGATGGACGAAATCGATCAGGAGGAACTTCTTACGATATTATCACTCACAAGTGTGCTTATTTGTCACCCCTAATATTGTATACATACAACGCTACCTTTTCGTGATAGGCGACACCTTTATATTCACGTCACCATTTCCTATATGTATCAAGAAAATGTTGAGTTGAGAAGACGTTTTTTTTTAATAATTTTAATCTTATCGCCATATTATCGTGAATTTTTTTCGCCCGCCTTAATTCTTAAAGCCACCCCTCAAAGCGGCGAGGGTTCGTCTTGATTACTGATCACTAGCGAGATAATCCGATGGGACACTGGACTGTTCGGATTGCCTTTTATTTTAAACTTAAATTGAATTCGTCGTCGGTTCTTTGTGAAATTATAGCTTTTGTATAAATTATATATTTTAAATAGTTTAAAAACTAGCAAGTTAGAATAATTTGTCACAATGTAATTATTTACTTGACTTGCGTGTAATTTATTACTTCAGTTGTCCCAGAAAATATGGTTGGTCTATAAAATAATTCCATTTTAAAATAATGAGTATTTTGTTGCTTATAATTATATACTGGAATATGATGGAATATTAGATTTACTTTTAAAAGAAACATATAATTACAAACTGGAATATGGAATATTGGAGTTACTTTTAAAATGGGTTTTTCATCATCACTTCACTCCATCATTAATCCACTGCCGAGCAGAGCCCTCCCCCTTAGCCGTCAACGTCGTCAGTGTCGTGACAATCGACTTGACGCAACCTGATGGATTACCAGTGCTAAAGCTGGCAGCGTATCAGCGACTCCTCAGGTCTTGCGAATGTTCATGGACGGTAGTAAGCATTCACCGTTAGGTGAGCATCTGCTTGCTCGTTTAAAAAATATAATAAACATTATCATCGGCTTCAGAAAACTATGTATACTATATTATTATTATATTAGTTTGTTCTTATAGTGACAACGCATCTGCATTATGATTCCTGGTCAAGGATGAATGTAGATGTCATGGGCCGCAGGAGTTTGACATCAGGTGAACTGTGTGCTCGTTAGTAACTCTCAATGTAATTTTTTTTAAAGAACAAAAAGAAACAATTCCTCAGTCGAGTCCTCCTGCTTATATTAAAGTTATTTTTTATCCGTAACTTAGCTCTACGACATACAAAGACATGTGTTATCACGGCACCGAACCAATATCGAGCCTTATAACATAAATAAACTGATAAAAGTCCCACGTCAACGGTCGTAGGGTATATATATGTCTAGGCATAGACATGCACATTATAAAAAAGCCTTTCAAAAAGTATTTTCAACTCCTCCACCTGTTGAAGATGATGGAGGTAATCACATCTGCATTATAATGGTTTATCGAAGAAAAATATTGGTGTTGTGTGCAACATGAATGGGTGGCGACCCGACCCTGAACGATGAAACCGTCATACAATACCATCGTGATATAGCAGCATAACGCTGCTGTGACTTTCCTGTGGGTGAGGGGAACCTCAGACCAACTTACTGGTAGCAAGGTTATTCCATCACAGTGCCCAGGAGCGACATGTGCATCTTGAATCTGTATTGAAGATTGACGTAGATGTTTTCGGTCTGCAGTCACTTGCAGGAGTAACGGTGACAAATTACCATGTGTGCTCATTTATCACCGTTAGTTCTATTAAATAAACTTCTCTGTGTTGTAACGTAAAAGAGATTTTTTTTTCCACCATTGGCTAGTCGCCATGGCATTGGTACTGCGCCATTACTGAACGCAAATTGATAGACGGTAGTAATTATTTAAACATTTTGCTAACCTACGACCTTTGACGTGGGACCTTTATCAGTTTATTTATGTTATAAGGCTCGATATAGGTTCGGTGCCGTGTTAACACATGTCTTTGTATATCGTAGAGCTAAGTTACGGATAAAAAATAACTTTGATATGAGCAGTATAACTGACCCGTTAAAGTTAAGAGTTACCCCGCAAACTATGGGGAGAGGTATACTCGGTGTTTCTCTGCGTGATAGAATTCGATAACACAATTACGCTAATTGACTTAGCTCGAAAGATCAATATACTAAAGTGTCAATAGTGTGGCCATATAGCTCGTTGAACCATAACCAATGTGGAAGAAAGTTTTTTGAGAAGCAACCTTGGACTGGTAATTTGCGTCAAGTCGATGGATTCCGGTTCCATAGGATCGTGCTTCATCACAATTTATGGGGGAGGCCACGTTTAGCTGTAGACTGTTGATGTTATATAATGTTAGGGGTGACAAACGAGCACAGTACACTTTATGATACCTGATGACTGCGGCCCATGCCATCTAGTGCATCTTAAATAGATTCAAGATGCACTAGCTGAGGTAGAATGTCTCGTTATATCTAGTTGGGTTCCAGGCGAGATCGACACGAGGAGTTTCATCTTAATCTCCGAGGATAACAGGTTATATTGATTCATATGGATCCACATTCGTTGTCTATGGGTTGCAGGGATTACGTACCATCATGTGGTAACTCTTTGCCGGAATACAATCTCAGCGTACGTAAAAGAAAAAATAATTTTCTTCCAATCGATTACTTCGTCTTGCAACATTATCTTCGTTACTCTTTTATGAGTTGTCCAATAAAAAGGGATCTACTCAGTGGATACCAATCAACGTGGAGTAAAAGGAAACGATCGAGAAAATGCCGAGGCGTGCGGGGTTCGCAGTTTTATTATAAAAAAAATGTAGCGAACGCCTCTGCGCCAGGTGACTACTTCGTCGGGGGGGAATCTTATACTCGCCTCGTTGATTCTATCTATCTTCGTGTTTCTTTTTCAAGATTTTGACTCTATCGTTGAATTTGTGTCTTTTACGTTTTCTTTTGTTTTTTTTTAGCTTAATCCAACACAAAGAATATTAAATCTTTTTCACTAATTGCTTTTAAGTAAAGTAAATCAAGCAAGCTCATTGATAGCTTATAGTGACAAGATAATCCATCTCAGTCCGCAGAGGTGGTCGATGAGGAGTTACAATGCAGCTGTATATATGTAGGTGTGTATCACAAGAATCATTTACCACCAGGTGAACTGTACGCTGGTCAGTCACCTGCATTAAAATTAAAAAAATATCGTCTGGTAATAGCTTGAGGATATCGCCGTGGTCGAAATCGATCAGGACGACATAATAAGAGTATTTATCATTGTCAGGTTAACGGTGTCTTCTCTCAGTTAATCTCCGATCTATCTTACACTGTCCACGATCGCCGCCCTAGGGAAGTTCCGAGTTATGGCGCCCTAAATGCTACGTGTCGACTTATGGGCTAACTGCCCTCCGCCCTAGCAGCAGTTGCTCAACTATTTATTATTTACAGATGTAATGAGGGTGGGAATTAGGGTTGCTGGGATAAAGGCGGAGGGCTGGCATGTTGTTAATTAAGTCTTGTATTGTGACGGATCGGACTCTTGTTTATGCCCTGAATATATTAGTATATAGAGTAAGAGATGTCAAATTACTATTTATATATATTTATATCTACTGACAATTTAGGTGTTGGATAATTGTTTTGAGTAATAAATATGGCATATAAATATTTTTATCAATGGTGAAGCCGCGTTGCAGTTAGTTTCTAGTAGCTAGGGGAAAGACGTCATAGTACGTGGAAGAACAGCAAAATGTTGCTGTGTTTTGTATGATGAGTGTAGTCATTCCATCTCAATCAGCGGGTGAGACAACATGCGTGCATTATGAATCTTAGTCGAGGACGGATGTGGATGTCATAGACTGTCATCACCTACCATCAGATGATTTGTACTGGTTACCTCTCGTAATTTTATAAAAAAAGCAATCAAATCTCAAAGTACGTTTCTTTAAATTGGAGCCGCTTTAGAGTAATTATTTATTATACTGAGCTGGTGAAAGTCTGGTTATGGATCTGGTCGATGATGGAAGGTTTTGGCATGATCGAAATTGGACTCAAGATCAACCTTAAGGATATACATAATTTTACGCAACTATATTTCTCATCATTTTTTTAATCGTAATTTTAGCAATGCTATTAACATCACTAATATTCCGGTTAACCAGGACAACTGAGCTGAACATGCTGGTGCTAGGAGATGCTTCACGACAATAGTGGAATGGCGGATTCGTACCCACGTCCTTAAGTTTCGCAAATCGTGCCCTAAACCATTAGGCTATTGATGATTAAATCTGGATTCAATTAAAACATTTTATTTTCGACTTTTTGAGGTACAAAGGCAAAGATAAGGTTTTAGCGTTAAAGTAGTAGCGCGTACGAAGTATTCATGAGGAATTCTTTCAGAAAAGAAAACCAGTCATGCAATTACGTGAAACCATATGCAAAATCAATGTCCTGAATGTCTCTTCACCTTCACATTGATTAGAGGTACTCCTGGTTGATTTCGGCCACAGCTATATCTTCTGGTTTTTGCCATCAACAAGCGCACAGTATTTATATAGTGCCGGAATCATTCGTACAAACACAGTCACTCAATCGTCGATCCCCCCCTACTTCGACGTAATGCACGTGCAATAAGATCGGAGGAAGGTTCACATGCAGTGTCAGGGGGCACATGACTTACATACATAACACCCAGACCCACAAACCATAAATTTGTTATATACTAATATTGTTACTCGACTGGGAATCGAGTCCAGGACCCGCAACACATACAACGAACGCAAGGTTGTTTGTTCAACAGAGTTTCACTTTTTATTTTTTCCCCTTTTAGAGTTGATTGATTGTAATAATTTAATGTTATCAAAACAAAAATAATCCGTTAGTTATGCTCTTATGAGATCTCTAAATAAATTTGTGGATTTGGATCAGATAAAGAAAATATAATAAATATTATGATTGTCAACCCTGGTGGTCAATTAGCGTAGTTCTTAGGCACGTCCGGTACCTGAGGAGTTGATCGATGACGTAGCGGTCAGCTAAAGGCTGGCAATTTTATACTTAGTATACATTATCTTTTAGTTTTGTTTTTGATCAGCGATTTATGAATGATGTGATATCATTAGTCGTCTTTTGTCTTTTGTTCTACGTGTATATATTTTACATTGTGAGCATAGTATCGGTTTGATAGCAGATGATTTCTACGCGCATTGACAACAAAACCCATCTCCGATAAGGTATCCGAATGCAGATGTGCTGTCACCGCGAAGACGAAAATGGATTTCTTCGTCACCCGTAATTAGGTCCCTGGGTTCTTACACCATACGAAACACAGTACCGTTATGCTGCTATATCTCGCTGAAATTCTGTGATGTCGTTTTGCCCTTCCCCGGTGATCCGACCAACTGATGCCACAGTTAGAAACCTGCTTCGTGGCTCTACGACGTAGACTTATCTACATGTTGATTTTCAGTAAATATTATACTCTACTCAATTTAGCGAATAGTAATCTGGTGTTTAAAATCGTTTAGGTTTTGCTGTTTAGTATTGTAATTTGCTTCAACCCTTTAGCCCCGTGCCTGTCATCTAAGACGACTAAAAGTGCCTTACGGGTTCACGGGTGATCAGGATGGAAGCTCGGATTGTCCAGGATAAAATGGCTCTCCCACTTCGAGGGGGTTTTAGGGTATGCAAATATTTCTTTTTGTAATACTAAGGGCGACATTACAATTAAACCGAAAGTTAGTATTATTAACTGTACCTTATCTAAAAACCATAGAATCATCTGATTCCACAGAGTAATTGTGTGTGGTAGAAAATTGCGTGTAGTGCGGAATAGTGCTGGATTGGCAACCGTCGGAATCTTCGTTAAGGAATTACAATCATGATGTTTTGTCACCCTTGAAGACTAAGATGGAATTTTCAACATTATTTATTCATTTATTAAATGGTTTACCAACGCAAGATACAGCATTTATATTTTATACTATACAAGAATAAGGCATTCTATGTATATGTTCTTACAATTATAGGTAATCACAACATGCTTAAAAATGTGTGAATGAATATAAACTTAAAAACAGGAATTCAAAAAATAATTAACACTATAAAAAAAATATGAAATTGTAAATTTTGTAAAAAGTAAAGGTTCCGGTTTCTTCATTCATCAGACCAAACAAATTTTACGATGTTATTCAGTAAAACCGTGGCTTCATGAGTCCTTCCTATTTTATGCTGATTATGGTCGACCCTTTTTTATGCTGAAACTAGTTCGCGATGTGTCTCTGCCAAGTAAAAACTGGAACTCGAGATTGATTTGTGTCTTGGAAATAGTTTCGACCGGGAATCGAACCTGGGACTTTTTACTAACTAAAGTATTTTAAATGTATCCGGGAACCTAACTGTGGGTAACGAGAAACCTTCATAAAACATAAGTCCATCTTATCATCAGATGAACTGCCTCGTCACCCCTAATAATATTAAAAAAGAAACACAAATATATACATAACATGGTTGGCGATTTGGCAAAATTTACAAGGGTTCGTTATGCCGAGGGAAGGGCGAGCTCGATGGGGAAATAACCACGTGCTAGTTTCTCAGGCGGCCAGTGTTTGTACAGATAATGTTTGTTTTGTTGTTTGTCTGTATGTTCGGCAGTAGTCGCAGGCCTTGCTACATTACCTTCGTCTTAGGGGGATCTAAATATTTATCCGTAATGTCGTGTTTCTTAATTTTTATTTAAACTTAAGTAATAAGGATTGAATAACGCGATGGTATGAAGTTATGTGTTACCGCGAGTTCTGCGAAGGGATTGTATTTAATGGGATGGAGATTAGGAGATTCAACAGTGGTAGACGTAGTCTCGACCGGGGAACTACCCTCACACCAAAATACCAGTCAAGAAATTGCAGCAAAATACTTGTTTTCTGTGATTGTGGACACCTGATTACAGGATACGAGGCATTCCATCTCAGTCTTCAAGGGCGACAACGAATGTACGTTCTGAAATTTAGTTGAAGTCGGACCTCGCTGTAACGACAGACATCGCTTACCATCAACTGAACTTTATACTCTTTATTTAATATTATAAATAAACAAAAAGTACCCTCTTTTTGAAGTATTTAATAATTTACATACCTATGCGGAATGATTATATTCGATCTGTATCTTTTTTTAAGTGCGTTCGGAAAATTAGACTTTGGTTGATCGATTTTAATTTAAAAATATCGTTGCATTCACAGTGTCAAGTTACATTAGTGCCATAAATGTGGAAACTCCAAAAGTGCTCACCTCGTACGCTTATTAGTCATAATTAATAAAATATATAAATATGATATAAAAACATATGAATTTCGAAAGCGGGGAGAAAAGAAATAAAATAAAATAAATTAAAATGACATTTACATCTTTAATGGCAATAATTTTTATGGTGATCTTTTGTTTTTATCTATTATCTGTCCGTACCATATTTTTGTTTTGTTGCTATGTCCTGTCCCTGTCCATCCAGTTTGTCTGGAAGAGATTGCTTTTAGCGATAAGTTTTTTTTATTTATGGTGTGCAATAAAGTATGTTCCGTTCTATTCTAAATTCTAAACATAAAAAAATGAAAGTTTCAAAGATACACATATATAGTATATCCCAGATCAATTTACAGATTTTTTTGAATGAAATAAATATATTATTATTAATTATTATTTTTATTTTTATGTATGCGATGTATAAAATTAATGATTATGAAAAAAAAATGAATCGTTGATATGGGAACGTGATGAGACATCTTGAAGATTACGTGGTCGAAAAACTCTGGAACTACCGAATACAAGAAGGGCTAGAGGCAGACCTCAACCCACATCGTTGTCTACACTAATCTGCGAACGAGACGAACTTGAACACCGAAATGACACCCCAGGACAGACCGAGCTGGCGCATCTGAACTAGGAGAGTCGATCCCCAGTAATGGGTAAAGAAAAGAAGATTAAATCTGAATATATCATATTTTTAGCCGATTATAAAGCATTACCCTGTCCAGGTGGGCAATAGTTAAAAACTGGGAAAAGATAAAATAAAACGAAAGTAATACGTATAAAAATAATGAATCGACTTTATAGAAGTCGCCTTAATGTGGCGAACATTTAAAATTTAGGCGACTTCATAACGACATCCCCTTTTATTGTTACTCGTAAGTGTATTAGGGGGGTGGTAAAAGAAGTTTTATAGATGATGTGACACAAAGATTGTTTGTACGTAAGTGCTTGTTAGTAAGAAAATTTGTGTGAAAATCTTTTGTTTCTACGCAAAGAAAGAAATTACTAGCAGCCGCACTCGACGTCGCTTGATTTTTATTTTATTTAATTACAGCAAATCAATATATAGCGAACGTCAAGCGGTCTATCGGGTATCGTAATAATTCCATCATACATACAATAAATGAAAATCCAATATTTTTTCTTGTATTGGAGTTGAAAAACGTGCACAGTATTTTACATACAAACACTTTTTACATATATTTTTTAAATTCTACTAAGCTTTAATCACGACGACTGACAGTCTAACGAATACAGGATAACTGATTACTGATTTAGACCTTTCATGTTTTCCTCATCACAATATAAAAAGTAATCACAACTTTAATTATTTTTTTTCGTCCGGGAGGAAGCCTAAAAACGGTAAATTGTTTTAAAATTTAAATTTAAAAATACATAGTCCTGTAACATTTTTTTTAAGGAGCACCGTAATTAAATCAACAGTACTAACATTTCTGTTAAACAAACTAAAGCTTCTATATTTGTGCCAGGTGATGGATACCTTAAGTTTTGACCTACTGAGACCGTACCATAAATCATCAGATTAGGGGTACGGTCTGCGAAAAGAATATTGACATCATATGCTAGATTTTTTTTTGAAGTTTTTGTGATGCCGTTGGTCATGTGATCTCTACGCCTTTATCGGAACAGACTCGTGAGCGGGGGGAGCCCGCTGAATAGGGACATATACTAGAAGTGTGATAAATATTAATATTAAATAACACGGACACGTAATATTAATAACTCTACAGCTTGATTGGACTGCTGTCGTACAGAACATAAATAGCGCGCCCCTTGAGAGGCTTCTCCACTCTCCCGCTCCCCTGTCCACCCCACTCCAGCCCCCCATTGGCCGTAACAACTGTCGGCCTATTTCGGACATTTCCACTATCTGTTATACGATGCATTTAGTAGAGCCGCCTATCAAGTTGAAACTTTACCACTAATTAGAGATATCATGAAAGAATATAGTCTACGCGGCGGTAGTAGAACCAAGCCGCAGATTGGTTTCTAACTGCAGCATGAATGTGGAAAAATGACACACACATTACCAGCATGAAATAGTAGGAGAACGCGGCCTGTGTTTCGTCTGCTGAATGAAGGAATCTTAAGGGGATTACTGGCGACTCAAAGAGGAGCAATTTTGGTAATACAAGAATATCTACTAAGATCAATTGTAATTAGATCGCATCGTTTTTTTTTTGCAACCTTATTTCGTTTAGCAAAAAATATGATTCTATAGAATTATGCTCATTGTGCTTAAAAGTCCTAATTCAATAATTCACCTTAAAATCTTAGACTGAATAACGAACTGCACGCCTCGTTGGGTTAAACCACATCCAAACTGAATTTCCTTGTAGTTGGAACGCTTTCCTCGCTTCAAAATGATTTAAGCCAAGCCATTATTTACTTCACAGTTATCATAACTTTTGGGGTTTTAATTATGTCATTTTAACTTTAAATAGGAGAAATCTCAATATCTTGAAAACGTTGACACCGTTACTAAGGTATTTTTTTGTGTGGTTAGGTGACCCGTCAATCTATCATCCGTTTAAGTTTGTCGCACTAACGCTGTTGCTTCTCACTTTTAAGATAAAAAGCGAAAGCAATTGTGAAATGGGAGTCCAAAGCAAATTTGGAAGCATGACGCCTCGCGTTCCGATTAAGGGACGGAACGGGGTTAGGTGATACCGCGCAGGCCGGAGCGCAGGCCCGTGGCGGCAGTCAACCCGCGTCGCCGGACCCCACCACTCGTAGGTTCAGTCGTGTGCGCGCCCCCTCGCACGTAACACCGCCGTACTGCCACCCTCATAAACATAGTGCCACATTATCCCAACCATCAGTGACGACACGAGATCACGAGCTCCTATCTGGTGAGTTTCCATTGTATTGTCCTAGTTGGAATTTGTCGCGAATAGATGGCGCTGCTTGACCGCCACCCGTATTGCAGTCGTAATGATATTGTGATGCTGGTGTAATAGTTTTTATTATGTAATGTTCATTAATCTTTTTTTTGACGCCGTGTATCCGAGTTTTGAGGGTTTTAATGTTTCACGTTACAGCGGACGACGGCTGTCTATCTGCAGTGTGACAAATTACCACTGGGGTCATTAACATGTTTTGACGCGTCAAAGTAAATATGGTACAGTTATCACTCCTTCTTTAGTACATCTGTATAGCTATCTATTTATTTATCAAAATATGTGCAGTTGATTTTTCTTATGTTTGTTGGGTATTGGTAAATAAATATTTTAGTTTAATAAATATTAAATATTTATAAAACTAATCTTCTAACAAATTAATGAATATAAATATTAATTAAAGTTGTAAAATTTCCTATAATGTGCTATCTTTTAATTCGAAATATAACATAAATTATGTCTTGTCAACAAATTGTTAAATGAGAGACGCTGATAAATGATTATAAGTAAGAGATATAACATTTGTTAATAAAAATATTTAAATATTTTCAGAACTTATAGCATATTAAGATATTAAGTACAATAAATAATTATAAAAAAATACCTTTAGCTTTTGACACAATAACTACAGCTGTCTCTTTTATTTAGTGGCAACACACAATTAGCCTTTTAGTTCGTTGATCAAATATTTTGTTTAAAAAAAAAACATTAAAGGCCTATGGCGGAGTTTCTTATTCCGCTTTTAAATCGGGAAGCGTTTTATGAACTACAAATAGATTATCTTAAATTATTTTTGAAGAAGCGTCAATGCGTCTTTTTCCATAATAGGTGAACTTTTATCTTAATAATTTATGAAGTTATCTATGGGACTCTGCAGCTTTTAAGTGAAGTGTTTTCCTTTGTCATTTAAAAAATAAATGATAACTTTAATAAAATAGCAGCATATCGCTGCTGTGTTTCAACTGGTGAGTGATCTGGACACTTATGATTGGTGGCAAGGTATTCCGTCTCAGTACTAAGAGGTGAAAGCGCATCTGCATCTAGCTGTCTTGGGCCGCAAGAATCACTAACCATAACCATCAGGTGAACTGTATGCGATCCGGTACTTTCTCTTGTTGAAGTTTAGGTAACAAGGTTATTTTTACCATGTGGGGTGGTTAGCCCTACGAGGAACCCTCGTCTTTTATCCGGGCTTGGGACCGGCAGTGCATTTAGTTTCCCCGTTGCACTGGCGGAGAGAAGGAAAACCAAGATCGGAACGAATGGAACATTGAAATGGCCAAAAGATATCAAGGGTCGTAAGTCTGCAAGTCGCCGAAGAAAGTATAGTGAAGTAAGAATTATGTGCTCCTTTTCCGCTTCCATACAATACCAAATAAAACCGTCTGTAGAGGAATGTACTACGAAATGTATTACCGGCACAAGATATACCGATACGTGTTTTCCCACCAAAAGATATTTGCATTTTGAGAAAATGATACATTTATCTACAAATATATATTTTTTAATTCGTTAGGTATTTAAAAAATATATTTATAAAGTTATTAACTTAGTTTGCAATAGTAAATTAACTTTTAATTTCAATAAATTAGTAAACAGCATGATGTATCCTATAAAAGCTTGAAAATAATCATAAGATATATAAAAAGAAGTTCGAACTTACGGCAAGATGACAATTATTACTTCATTAACTTACGAGAATATTATAAATCGATGTTGAACTCAATTCCAATTTAAAAAAAAAACCAATTATTTGTTTAAACTGGACCCTTTTAAAATAATTTTTACATATATTTTTCTGAATTTTTTTACCGCATTTACCATGGGGATGTTCTGAAGAGTTGTTCGATTTCATTCAGTCGTTGAGTTTAAACATCGTTCATGAAGACAGAATTAAAGTTTTCATCCTCATCATCTCGATGGTTAGTAATCCATCACAGTGCGCATAACGCGTATTTTCTGCCACTCACAACTACTCTGTGTAATGAACTGTCGCCTGAAAGGGACCTTCAAGGTGAAGAGCCTCCACCTTTCTTAAAGGCCGCAGGCGCATCTGCGACTCCTCTGGTGATGCAGATGTACATGGGCGGCGGTATCATCTTCAGGGAAGCTGCTTGCTCGTTTGTCACCTATAAAAAAGAAACCCTGGTCGAACTTACTTTATTGTGCCGTAGCAAATATATAGGGGTTTTACAAAAAAAAGTCAATGACGTTACTTTAAAGAATTACTTATATCTCGGAACAGTGTTCTTTACAAAGGGTTATTGTTTATGTACACGAAAAGCGACAGGAAAAGTAATTTAAGGCGAGAAACGGGACGAAATTAGAAGAAAGGATCGCGAGTAAAATATGACTTTAGTTTGTTCCATTCTATGTTACCTTATTTAATATTTTTTTAGGTAGGTTTGCTTTGTTTTTATTTTTTTAGGACTAGTGTGGACACAGTGTTATTGTTTAGACAATGTTACGTTTCTTTTATGGTTTCTTATTTTTGTGTATGATTTTTATATTGAGCTTTTTTATACTATTATTACAACAGTTCATCTGGTGGTAAGTAATGCCGGCGGCCCTACTACATTCATACTCAACAAAGAGTGCGAGTACGCACATGTGCTGTCATCTCTGAAGCCCGAGATAGAAGCCTTCAGTACCTGAAATTTGGCCTGGAACATGGACACTAAAAATCCGAGCCCAGGTCTCATGCCCCCTGAAAAGGGCCCCTCGGATCGTATTCGCCCCCTCCTCTGTCATCGTTGCCGTTCTTGGTCCACTGGAATTAGAGTGTAGCGGAGTTGTAGTTATCATTGTGCCGGTAGCGTCGTTGTTCTTCTTATTAACGCCCCCGTCCGCCCGTTAATACTGTTCGGGAGAAGCAGTAGAGACTTTTGCTCTCACAGCACACACAATACACATACTAAAAAAAACAGTGCCACTTTGTCCTTCCCCATGAGAGCCGATTGAACCACGTTATATAGTTAGCAGTCTTATATTGATATGTCATTAGTGAATCGTTTACTCAAAAAGATGGTTTAGCGTTCATTCAAAACTTTTCTAATAATAAACGAAATTGAGGCTTACGAATTCTACCTACCGTTACGTTGTTGCTTCACGTTGGTAGTCTGTGAAGAGCTGTGGTAGCTCAGTGTTGAAATTTTCACTTTCAATTCACTTAATATTTATATATTATATATATAATATATATATATATATGTTTATATATATATATATTAAAAGTGTTTTTGAGAATTTCGGCCGAAACGTTGTACAATAATCCTTGACAAGGAATCATAATGCCACCCTTGAAAACTGAAAACTGTTGGAATGCCTCGTTTATTACTGGATAAAGGTCTCCGGTATTCTGTGAGGGTGTGGTCCTAACCCGGTCGAGCTGACACATTAATTCTGCAGTTAGAAACAAACTGCAGCGTAGGTCTACCATCGTTACTTTACTTTACTTTCATTCTGTAAGGTTCCTTCCTCGGTCGGTTTGACCCCTCAGCGTAGCTCCACCACTGTCAAAACTGTGGAGCTTTCAGGTCACTCTCTTTTTTTTGTAATCACCGTATACTCCAGGGGTCGGCCAATCAATTAGCCCGCTAGGGGCCGCAATTGGCTCCGAAATCCCATAGATTAAAAATAGCGCCCCCGCTACCCTCGGGGAACCCTCGTGCCATTAACCTCGTTTACCCTGTCATACAACCCCTAGCCGCACTTCCGTACTTCATACCTATACGTGTCCATTATAGCCTTTTTAGAGGTTTACCAAGGGCGGGTCTGTTTTTTTATACTGAGAAATATGTATGTTAAAGACATTTCTATTTTATACTATATATACATAGATACAATTTTATTGTTTTTATATATTAGGTCCTTAAATATGAAATTAGCGTATTAAATGGAAAAAGTAAAAAACATTATTTTTATGAAATTATATATTTCATCAAGCGAAGTATGCACCATTATTACGTATGCGTTTTCGCGAAAAAAAAATTGGGAGCGAGATTCAATACAATCTTTGAAAGCGGTTTGATCTGTCTCATGGGAATTGAATTTTTTTTCCTTGCAAGAAATTAGCCAAATTCCGAATAGAGTAATAGTCTGTTGGAGCAAGGTACAGGAACATGTTGGGTGTCGGAGACATTCCAATCGCAGCTCCTCCAATTTAGTAAGTATGGGGTCTAGCATTGTCATGAAGCAGCAGTGGGCTAGAGCAATTGACCGGTCTCGGTTGTTTAAAGGTTCTAGCTGTTCCCACACACACAACAACCCATAACCAGCTCCTTCCATTTCATCGCATTCAACGGAGAGCGGCT
The DNA here is from genome assembly GCA_029286865.1 of Teinopalpus imperialis. Classification (NCBI taxonomy): domain Eukaryota; kingdom Metazoa; phylum Arthropoda; class Insecta; order Lepidoptera; family Papilionidae; genus Teinopalpus; species Teinopalpus imperialis. Next base: position 858,034 of record JAGSMU010000001.1, on the reverse strand, counting down.
CGTCTAGGACTTTTCGATCGGCCTGATTCACTGGCACTGCGAAGAGAGATTGCTTGGTCTCTATGCTTTTTTTTACCTATAAAGTTCACCTGATTTCACTAATGAAGTTCAACTGATGTTGAACTCAACTCAAAATTAAAAAAAAGCCAATCATTTTTTTAAAAGAAAAATATTTAAAATAGTTAAATTGGACCCTTTTTAAAGAACTGTACATATAGTATACATATAGACAGAATTATATATATTACATATAGTTAGTACTGAATTTTTTAAACCGGATAAATTCCATGGGGAGTGTTCTGAGGAGTTGTTCGGATTAATTTCAGCCGCTGAGTTTAAACATCGTACATCACGACAGCTTTACGCGAAACTTCCTGCCATTCACAACTACTCTGTGGAATCTGTCCCTGGAGGTATTTCCTAATTGATACGACTTAGGGTCATTCAAGAAAAAGCTTACACCTTTCTTTCTCTGATGTTGCGGATGTCCATGGGCGGCGATAATCACTTACCATGAGGTGAGCTGCTTGCTCGTAAGCAATCCTATTATATATAAAAAAAAATTGTCATTGATGACATCACAGCCTATCCACTGCCAGTCCGAGGTTGCCACGCAAGAACTTTCTTCCTTATCGGTTATGGGTTCTACGAGCTATATAGCGAACCCGTTGCCACTTGAGCTTGGTAATCTTTTGAGCTATGTCGGTGACCCTCGTTCTACTGCGGATGTCTACGTTGCGTATTCTATCACGCAGAGAAACACCTAGCATAGCCCGCTCCATAGAGTATATGTATTATAGATTTATTCTGTAAATAGAAAACTCGCGAAACCCGGGAGTGCTAGTTGATACAACATTGTGTTATTAACGACCGTTCAAACATCGTTAAATCCATATAACTTTAATTATTCCTCCACTCGGTCGTAATTAATGCCGTGCGGATTATTAATGATCTCAACTTTATCGACTTGCCCAACAAAATTCCATCAAGAGTTCATCGAGGCGTAGGCAAATACTTGAGTGTTTTTCCCTGATTCCTTTTAAATGACGATTTTCGTATGAAATAATTGGAAGTGGCCCTTCATTTGTTATATACATAGTTTTGTAACGATCTAAGGAATATACACTAATACGTATTGTACACGGTAGAGCCAAGCTGAAAATATACCTTTCTTTTTTATAATATAAGGGATGGGACACGAGCAATTCATTTGATGTTAAGTGATCGTCTTACAGAAAGAGGAAAGGAAGGAAGGGAAACGGAAGCCCTTCATTTAGTCATCTGTACGTGGTAGAGCTACGCTGCAGTTTGGTTCTATCTGCAGAATGTCAATGGTCAGCTCGACCGGGTAGAACCACGCCCTCAAAGAATACCAGCGTTAAATAGCAGGGTAATGCTGCTGTGTTTCGTCGGGTAAGTGTAGGGATGCGGAGACCTTTATTACTGGTGAAGAGGCATCCCATCTCAGTCCTCAAGGGTGACAACGCATTATGATTCCTTGTCAAGGATGAATGTAGATGTCATGGGCCGCAGGAGTCACTTGACGTCAGGTGAACTGTGTGCTCGATTGTTACTCTTAATGTAATAAAAATAAAAGTCATCAGTGATGACTGGAGCTACTTTTTTACGAGGTAGAATCACACTTCAGCTAGCTTCTTGTTGCAATTTGAATGAACTGGCTCGACCGAGGACATTAGATTTTTTAATACAAGAAATGGCACAAGTGCACACAAAACACTTGATGGTAAGTGATCATCTTACAGGGAGAGGAAAGCAAGGAAGGGAAACAGATGGCTTCATTCGGCCATTAGTGATGATTTGACCGGCTTTTAACGACGTAGAGTCGACACCGCAGCTAGCTTCTCGCTGCAATTTGAACGAACCGGCTCAACCGAGGACTGACCAAGCCGTCACAGTACACCAACGGGACTGCAGAGATCCGTAGATCCAATTACATATAACGAAGCATTCCATAGTACACCGCAGGGGTGTCACGGGCCGCAGAAATCACTTAACATTTATATGTAAACTGTGTGCTCGTTTGTCACCCCTAATATTATAAAATATTATAAAACTGGTAAAGCCCACCCTTACGCAGATTACGAGCGTTATCTTTAACAGAGGTAGAACTAGTATTATTACTATAGTAGCGTATAGTAGTAGGAATATAGTAGAGGACTCACCGGACTCTTATTAGGTTCTGAACATGTAAGAGGATGTATTGGCTAGAATCGGGCACAAATATGTTACTATGTATCTTAAGTTAAGAATGTGCTTAAACAATTTATGTTAAATAATCATTATTGATTTTTATTGTGATTCTCATACGCTTTCTTATTGTCATGGTTTCTAGGAATTCCCACTTAATTTTCCAATAATATCAGTAAGTTGGTTTAAGATACGGTCTGCGAAATTTAAGGTCATAAGTTCGAATCCGTCTTTCGACTATTGACGTCAACCATCTCGTAGCACAAGCATTATAAGCTTAGCTAAGCTGGAATGTTAGTGATGTTAATAGCACTGCTAGTGTTCCATATAAAAACGTTCTACACTTGGTTATTACAGTCAAGTATTAACTTTACGTTGTTTTTACACCGTGTAAGAACAACAAACTCAATAAGCCAAGAGCAAAATGTGGAGTAAAGTGCCCCAATCTTTTACTTTTCCTCCATATTGCAAGAACAAAGTCAAAATCAGATCAAATTTTTGCAATCATATAGATCATTATAATGAAATTAAAGCAAAAGGAAAAAATAAAATTCAATAAACTTAAGCTCATTGTGCGTAAAAGTCCTAATTCATTCATTCGCCTTAAAACCTTAGACTGAGTGACTTAAACCACATCCAAACTGATTTTCCTTGTAGTTTTGCACGGCTTTCCTTACTTCAAAGTCATTTAAGTCAAGCATTTGATTATTTACTTCGTAGTTGTCTTAACTTAAAGGGTTTTAATTATGTAATTCCAATTTTAAATTTATTTTATTTATTATATATTATATCTGCTAGCTTATTATTAACATTTTTTCACACCATCAGACAAAAACACCTCGCCGATTTGATTGTTTCAGAATAGGAATACGTAAAACAAATGACATAGGTAATTCGGCAAGGCATATAAATTCTAAAATATGTATAAAATATTCTCCCTCTAGAACTTAATTAACAGCCTTAATTAAAAACGATACAAATAAAAAGAAGGAACAAAAGCAGTGTATACAATTGTTTGTGCGAAACTAGGACGATTCCGATATCCTGAGTTTCCTTGTTGACGTCACCGCAAGCCAACATGCTTTGTTGAGTTGTTCCCAATCTATTGTACACTTTTACAATGAGCATTATCAATTAAAAGTTGCAGTTTTGCAATTTTACACGAAAGCATTTATATTTTAAAAGAATTTTAAGACATTAGTAGAGCAACACTACGGTTCGTTTCAAGCTGCAGAACGAATGGGTCAGCTCGACCGGGGTAGGACCACGCCCTAACAGAACACCGGCGTAAAATAGCAGCATAACGTTGTTGTGTTTCGTCTGGTGAGTGCAGGGATGTGGAGACCGTTACTGGTGACGAGGCATTCCATCTCAGTCCTCAAGGGTGACAACGCGCGAGCAAGCCGAGTTGTGTCCCACGTGTTAGATTGTAAATTGCAATTTTAAGTGCTAACTTGCCACGTGCTCGAAGGAGAAGCACAACTATCATGTCGTAGAATAGATATATACATATATTTTTTAAAGACGTAAGGTCTGTCAATGTCAATCATTGATGCTGCTTGGCAGATTACTTTTTTTTTAATTATTATCAAGATATGCCAACAGTATGTCATTTGTAATGCATTACAAAATGATACAAAAAACACTTATTAAAGAAATAACAGATTTATTTTATTTCTACACATGTTGCTAATCTAAACAAACTAAATAAGCTAAACTAAAATAAAAAATAAAAAATTAAAATTCTGGACACTTACAAATCTGCTAAATGTAGGAGGACAGGACTGCCGTAAACATGTTGACATTGCTCAAAGTTTACGCAGCCTAGACACTGTCTTATTAGGAACAACTTTTTCTTAATAATACTCTCCGTATACCTCGTTTATTTAAAAAATAAATTTTCCAGAAAGGTTTTAAGGTGTAAATATTATTTCTAAAAAGCCTATATAAGAAATATAAATCCAGGAGGTCTTGACGATTAAAAAGCCTTTTTACAATATTCTAACCTATAGTTTGTTTGTTCACAATTTTTTTTATTACCTGCACAGTTCATAGTGACGTCTCCCGAACACACTACAATACTCTAAAATGCTGGTCCGAATTTAGTTAGCTTTTAATTCGCGATACGCCAGATTTATATATGTTACTTTATTTTTACATACATATATAGTTCTTCTATAGCCTAAATAAGTGCCTAGAAATATTCAAGAAATTTTTACACAATTTTATTCTATAACACAACTTTGAAAATGCTCTGTTGCCATGCGGAACCCGGTCGCTCGCGTGTTAAAGCACCGCTTCGTCGTGGCTGCTGCATGTTGTTCGGGGGTTAAGGGGGCTGGGATGGGGGTTGATAGGAAGAAGGGGGTGTCATATTACAATGCCGCGATTTATAAGGCGTATAGGTTAACAGCTGAAGGTCACCGATGGTGGTGTGATTGATTTTTTTGAAGGACGCTAAAATAGTAAACGTGTTTCGCTTGCAAACACATAAATCGTTGTATATTTTGTTCGGTAATTGTAGAGTTTCAAATGTGATAAAGAAAATAAAAAGATAATTTTTATGTTATATACCTACTACATAGAGAAAATGAGATTGTTAAATTAAGTTTTAATTAAGTATACCTACCAACACTGTTGCTAACCATTGTAATCCCCTTTTATTTCGTTTATAAAATAGGTGCCAAACGAGCAAGCGGCAACCTGATGGCAAGTGATCACCGCCGCCCGTGGAAATCCGCAACACCAGAGGAGTCGAAGATGCGCTGTCGGCCTTTATGAATGGTGTAGGCTTTCTTGAAGGTCCCTAAGTAGAATCGGTTCGGAAATACCTCTGGCGACAGCTGATTCCACAGAGTATTTGCGCGTGGCGGATAATTTCACGTTCAGCGCTCCAGTGGTGGATTGTCAACCATCGAGAATATTTTATCTTCACTTTACCTAAATTGTATACATAAATCCTGTGTATACTTATGATGATGTTTATAAATAAATAATTCCTATAGTTAATACAATGTTAGCATAAATAATGCTGTTGGTGCTAGGTTGTTAGTGCTTGGTTGTTGGTGCTTGGTTGTTTGTGCTTGGTTGTTTGTGCTTGGTTGTTAGTACTTGGTTGTTGGTGGTCATCCGGCAAGGACGACGTTCTCAGCCTGAAATAGTATTATATTAGTCCCTGTTCTAGCGGATCCATTCATGATACAGCAAAATATTTACCGCAACGTAGCGCTACCACTTTAAAAAATATGTATTTCTTTTGTTAATTTAACCTTTATTTGCGAAATTCGTCAATTATATTAATTGACAAAATGAAATTTAAAATAATACAAAGTAAGGGAACATCTAGTGCGTTGTTTCTCAACCATTTCTATGTCGTGTCATTAAAATATAATAATATTCTTTTAATAAACGAATCATTCATTGTATACAGGTCATTGTATACAAACGTGACTGCACCTCACCCCCCTAGATGCGCTTAGTGCCTTAGTTCCCTAGGGGTCCACGAGAGACTCGACGGTGGTCTACGTTGGCATCACAAAAAAATGGGGGTTCACAATTCGTATGCTGGGGTCCGCGAAAATTAATTTGCTTTCGATAGTGAAGAACTAAAATGTTGGCTTGACTTCACCTATCAATATAGGCACATAATATTTAAGAAGCTCAGCAACTGATACTTGTAAAAACTTAAAACTTGCATATTCCATATTCAGTACAACGTGCACAAAGTTATAAGTGATCTATGAGAAAGAAAGTCTGGGAACTGTGCTCTAGTGACTAACCTTGTCATAATTTAGTTACGTAATATTCAATAGCATGGCCTAAGAGTGGTTCTAGGTGGCGGGACCAAGGTTAATTCCGGTCACGCGCGCTCCTGATTGCCGCAGCCCAGTGAAGGCTGAAGTCTGTGATTACCGCAGTGGCAGCCCTGATCGACGGGGTTAACGCACCCTTCGTTAAGTTATACGCTCCCCGTTTGTTTAGTTAGCGCCATTTTGGCGTGTTCATTTGATCATTTTGGTTTACAGTATTTGGATATTTGAATCATGGGCGATCCTAATTTTGGCATAGAATAATAATGGCGCCAATTCGAATTCAGTATGTTAATCATTTATTTATAATTGCTCGGTATTTATTGAAGTACACGGTACAAATATACAACTATGAATTCGGTTGTACTTTATATATAAATGACATTAATGTTCAGGTTCAGGTGTTTACTTAATATAATTTTTATATCTTTGGTGGACAAACTTATTTGGACATGTATTGACAAGCACTAAGTGTTTATTTGGTGAACACCAACATAGTGTGTACTTAAACAATAACTTAGATGAGAACGATGAGAACATTAGATTAGTGCCGCTACAATTGTTGGCGAACACTGCATGCGAATATACTGAATTAATAGAATAAATTGACAAAATATAACAAAGCTAAAAGTTAAACATGTAAAGTTGAAATTAATGTTTAGTTATAATTTAAAAAGAAAATAGTAATATATAAAATTCATTTAAATGTACAAATGTTATAAATAATTGTAAAATAATGAGTGTTAACATCTATTTGTGAAGTATTGTGTTAATAACTTAAATGAATAGAAATTTAGTAAGACATATTAAAATGTTAGGAATATGTTCTCGAGCTTGCCAATGATATCCGAGAACAAGTCGACATCTGTTGTTCGACATGTCCTCGCGTTGTTTGTAGATTTATTTAGGAATGGCTTCCTTAGTAACTCTACTTTGTTTTGTTATCGATGTCATGGGATACATCACTTATCATCAGGTGAATTGTTGCCTTTAATGTTATAAAAATAATTAAAATACTAACCTAATTCCTTCTTCCAGGTACGCCGATTTTCCATCTCCAACTCAAGTAAGATTGCACTTTTTCTTAATATTTTTCTCATCTTAAAAGTTTCTCCTCGGCCGTCCGAAGAATTAAGAGCTGTTTGTAGCTTACTACATGACGTAGTATTTCGTAGCGCTGTAAATTACTCGTCGTAGCGTCTTTTGCTGAATTTACGTAGTGGAAGTTATTTTTATTTCTCGTTTAGACTTTTACATTTATTAACTATATAATATAATCTCATTCCTTTAATGTTTTATGCTTTTAACGTTTTTTTTTTAATTTTTAGTATTCTTGGAATTATTATTTTTTTATCGTAGAGATATTTTGATTAATTATTTATAAACTTTGATATAAAAACAATAATAAAAAATGCAGCCTTATGCTGGATAATCCTCTGCGTAATTGAATTCGCAACGTATCCACGTATAACCATCCGTATTTCAATGAAGGTGACCGACACAGTTCAAAGGATCAGTTAACTGAAGTGCCAATCGGCCGGTCACCGATGCGGAGATTCTCGTATGGCAACATCGTATTGGTCATTGCTTGCGAATGATTGTGCTAGAAGATGGTGGACAATAGTTGAATGGAGAATTCGAACATTCGATAATTTTCGCGAAACAATTCCTAGCACATATAAAACTTATTATATGTTGTTTATGGAAATGTTAGAAGTATACTATTAGGGTGTTAGGAGACCGCTTCCGAAAACGAAGACACGATAGTACTAATGACACCTTTGATGATGGGACGGAAAAAAATCGATCCTGATTAAAAAAATATCATATTTTTAAAACGTTTTATTAGCCTTATTTACGTTCCATCATGTTAGTACAGCTAAATGAAACGATAGTTTCATAAAAAATACTTTACTTTACTAAACCGTCCGTGCGTTCGTTGATCCGAGCATCAGCTGTTATTGATTTTGTGTTTCATTGCTGGCTTTATTTAGTAAAGTAATATATTTTTTATGAAACTATCGGTTCATTTAGACTGCATCTGAATCTTCCTCCGAGCACATACATCGCAATAGGGAGGGGGATGACGAGTTAGTGGCTCTGTGTTTGCCCAAATGCTTCCAGCACTGTATAAATATTGTGCACATTTGATGTAATCTGGCAATAACCAGAGGGTCGCCGTGCTTGGAAGCGACGAGGACACCATCATCATATATAGACATCGAAAATTTAAATTAAGCTCCTCTCCTGTATCAGAGCAAACCCCATGAGGTTTCGTGGTTCTGTATTTGATGAATTATAAAAAAAAAAAACGAAGAGACCTTTAATTAAATAACATTATAACAAAAGGTTAACGTTGTTTAACTTAAAAAGCTTTGTTATTTTATATCTATGTAAAGTTTGGCTTCTAAAGTACGTCGTAGACGCCGGCGTAGGCACGATGTGGGTTATAATAATCTAGGGCGAGTGAATACCTTTTTCTTTTTAAGTTTTTCTCATTTCATTGTTCGTTACTTAAAGATGTATTTTTAGAATAAACTTATATATCTGATCTATGTTCTCCAGAGGACTATAAACGCGAGTGGCGTAGTGGTCCAACTGACTTCCGCATCGCGCAGCCTATTTGATTCTCTGCTTTGGAATAATATTTGTATATCACATTTTGTCGGGTCGGGGTGTGTTTCTCTCGTGTGCTTGAACATTCATCCCTTATGTAAGGAAGAAAGAAAAGTATTTATTGCTGCATACATAACTAGTAAAATTATTAGATTATAACAGAACTGTACATGTATATATATGCAGAGGTTTTTACATAGATGGCGGCGTATCCAGTGTCACCCGCACTAGGCAAAGATATCACTGGAACCGGTGCGATTTAATTTCGTTTAGAGTAACTTCGGGGGTGGGTTGCTCATTAAGACTTCAACTAATTATACATATGATATAACAATAATATTCGCAATTATGTACAAGGTGCAAGAATATACAGCTTGCACACAGTTAATACAACATGTGCCAAATTGTGTTTCATCTGGTGAGTGTAGGGAACCGGAGAACTTTGTCACTGGTGACGAGTCTACAAGGGTAACAGCGCATCTGCATTATGATTCCTTGTCAAGCATGAATGTTGTTGTCATGGGCCGCAGGAATCACTTAACATCAGGTGATCTGTGGGCTCGTTTGTTTATCTCAATGTACTAATAAAAAAAAGTAATAATAAAAATTTAATTGATATAAGCAGCAGTATTTAATATGAATACATGCAAAATATGATAAAAACATGTTTGATTAAAATAAGTCAGTATTTTATCCTTGTGTAATGCCCTTTTGGCTTCGTATAAAAATATTTATATATATATATATTCATATTATTTGCATTTTTGTTTTAACGAAAATCCACGTCCATGGCGGCCTGTTATATCGTAGACAAACTCTAAATCAATAAATTTATTCTGTATAAAGAACCAAATATCATATAAATATGTTGTCTACGATGCTGCGTTTATGATATAAACTGCGGTTCTCTTAGCATAATACTAGCAAAGCATAAGGGGCGTACCGTTTAAATCTTTTGGACATGTTTATTTTTAAATTTACATATACGAGTATATAGACATATAGCTTTCACACTGAAAGCTTTTGTATGTATTCTGTACACTTCTCCTGGGAATTTCGGAAGGATAATTAGGTTTTAGAGGGGTGGTGGTATGGCGTTTTAAATATTACTATGGAACTAACAGTTTTGAAGCTAGAAATTTAAAATTACTTCAGGACAAGGATACTATAAAACTACTTATTACTCATATTAAATTTGAAGATGCGGTCAACGGAAATGACGATTTAAACTAAGGGTGCCACTACCATGAATGGGTTGGCTCGAAATGAAAGTACCAGTCACAGAACACTAGCATGAAATAGCAGTATAATGCTGCTGTGTTTCGCTTGTTATGTGTGTAGGGATCCGGAGCATATCAGTTCTCAGGGATGACATATGGATCTTGAATCTTTGTTGAGGACGGATGTAGATGACAGTTGAACTGTGGCATCGTTTGTCGCGCCGAATGTTATAAAACAAAAACAAAACAATAAACTGTTTCAATAAATTAAGGAAAACGTTTTAATTTTGGGTTAAAAATAATGAAATTTCATAAATCACATCTAAAATACGACATTGCACAAAAATACCGTAATGATAGTATGTTGTTTAATTGTGTGTACTATGTTGAGTATACTGAATTATATTTTTAAGTCGAAAAATCGGTAATATCAGTAAATATTGTTTTGATATCCTATGTCGTGATTTAGTATGGAAAATGTTAAAAGAGAAATTCCTTACCAAGCAAAACGATAAACACGCATAATCGTAATAACTAGACGATCACTTGGTATTGTTCGGGATTTAATTTATTTTTTACTAAAAATTTAAATGTGAAGAGTTTTTCTATTTTAAAATATATAATACTCTTGGTGAGTATTCCAGGAAAGGAGGCATTCTGTCTCATGTCTCTGGGGTGACCACGCCTTGTGCGCCGTGTGTCTTGGGTTTCTGACGTAGGTGTTTATTGGTCGCAAGTATCGCTAACCAACAGGTGAACTGTGCTCTCGTGACTCAACCTTAATTATATAAAGAGTAAATAGAATATGTTATTGTATATATACATATATGTAATGATATATTACATATATACTACAATACTACATATATACAACAATATCTATATTACCACTTAACTAGTGAGATTGTGATCGAACACTAAATAGAGCTGCAGTCCGCTTGGTGGACTATGCTCTAACACCCTCTCTAAAGAGAGCTTATGCCCAGCATTAGGATTTATTAACATAGGCTGTTACGTGTAATTTTTATTCCGCACACCTAATCGCTCACCCGCTTCCATTTGGACCCCAAACTAATTGTATCGACATGTATGATCTATGTCGTAGACCATATCTCACTGCGAGGACGATCCGCCCCACACTGAATATTGCATAGCGCCCTCTCGCTCAAATATTTATGCTACAACGCGAATGACACGGCGGCGCGACGTTTGAAGAACTTCAGCATTTATCTATGACATTGTTTCTCAATAATTTTTATGTCGCCAGTCACGAACAAAATAAAAAATAAGTTGACAGCCTTCACTATAACATATTAGTTTATCTGCGCACACCAAGCTAAAAGTTTTTTTTAAAATTTTATTATCACGTTATTACATGGTAATATTTAATTTTATAAAACTACATTAAAATTTATTCCTTCAATCGACGAATGGTTTGTATACAGGTCTTCTTTATTGAACATTTGCGACCCCCTTTAATGACAAACGGGACCCCCAGTTTGAGAATCGATAATCTATGATAGTCCGGAGCATTCTTTCGGTGCGAAAAACTGACGCGACACGAACTGACGAACCTCAACAGGTTTAGTATAAATTGGCACGTCGGAATATTTTCTACCATCCCACTCTTGTAAATTGTAAAAATATATATTTTATGTTTACGAGGGATGTTTTTGTTAAATAGTACTAGTGACAGAATTGTTTGATTTGATTTTAACTTTAAGAAAGCACGAATGGGTCGGCTTGAGTAGAGAAGGTTCAACCCTCTTTCAGAAAACTAGCGTGAAATAGTAGCATAAAGCTAAGCCGTGTTTCGAATGGTGAGTGAAGATACAAAGAACCTATTAAAGGTCTATGCACTGCATCGCAGTCCTCGGAGATGACAAAGCAATACGATCTGCATTACGATTCCGTATCTACGATCAATGTAGAGGTCACGGGTCCTGGTCATCACATGTAAGTGGGGGAACTGTGTGATCGTTTGTAACCTCTAATATTATAAAGATTAGCAGTTCAACTTGACATATAATATATGTCAGTTTGAATATTTCCTTGATTCACTGCGGCCCATCTACATCGATCCTAAACTAAGATACAAGACGCACAAGTTGTAAATACAGGACTGAGATGTTATGCCAGTAATTGGGTACCCGGATCCTTACCTTACTTACTTTACCAGTCACCGAAACACAGTAGTGTTATCCTGCTATTTCCCGCCGGTATTTTGTGAGGGTGTGGTCCTACCACACCCTCACAGAATACCGGCTACTTGGTAGCAGCGTACTACACTCTGGATTGTATTGAAATTCATACAACATTCATGCGGTTCGGATTGAGATTAAAGTCGAGAAAGGTTATTTTGTGATGCACAGCATCACTCGACAATTTTTTTATGTAATCCCTTATTTGCTTACGCAAAAAACGTACTCCCATATCACTTCCCTTATCGTATTTCCATCTCAGCGAAGTGGAAATAACAGATTTCTCTTGGTCTTCGTGTGTGCAATTTGTCCATTAAATTAATTGGACTTACTTTCACAAGACACCATGACGGTGACTCCATTAACAATGTCATGGAATTACCAGACATGAGAGTATTTTCTTTCGTGTTGAAGGATAAAAGGTTCTTGTTCTCTTGCCTTTTCAGGACAGCTGTCCGACATATTACAATTAAGAATTATTAGTAGAAATTAATTTTTATAACCCTTATATCTATCTGTATATATTCTCTCGTCTCGTCAGTCTGTCTGTGTGCGTTAATTTCGTTAGCTAAAAACTGTATTCATAATTTCTACTCTATTAGTGACACTCTATATATCAAGATAAAGTCTCGTGGCTTTTATCCCAATCCAAATCGCATGAATTTTTATTTGTTTTTAGGTTATCTGTCATGAGAAGTTTAATAGTGTTCGAGTGACGCGCGAATGGCGGAATAACGCTGATGTGTTTCGTATGGTTACTGTCCCATACTGGTACATACGGTGACCCAACTAAAAGATGCTGGAGATGTGATGAGATGAATGTTGAACGAGAACGCATGTGCATAGTTGAGGATGGATTTAGATATCAGCACTTGCCATCAGGTGAATTGATGGCACGCTTGCACCAGTAATATAAAAAAAATATTTCTTCGTCCCTGCTCCACAATACCTTGAACTTGGTTCTTGTTCTTCATGGTTTCATTGTTGTGTTCAGTTGTGTATGAGGATACTGATAATTAGATTTCACACGTTTAAATTAGGATGTTTAGCATTGTTCAGTAACATATATATATATATATATACATGACATAACAATGCTTCGAATAACTGTTTATAACGGCTTCCAAAGTTCATTAAAATCGGAATAACATTCCAAATTGCCGTAACGGCTTCTACTCGGTATCTCATTATGGAGATTGCGGACTCCGCGATGTATTTATTACGTGGCTCTTGTTAAGACACCCTGGGGACTACTTGAGACTGAAGCGGGATTGTATTGTTCGGGAAGGATCACGATCGAATGGGTTCGCCCCGATATTCAAGGATACGAGACACCCCACGTTTTTCCCGTTTTAACGTGCCGTTTCTCCTGTTTTAACTGTTGGGGTAAAATTTACACTCAAATGTGGTCGGTCACGTTGTTCACGTTGTTTGTACGATTATTTTGTGCCGGTTTGAGTTTAATAAAATATACTTTTTAAAATATACATATAATATACACTCAATTAAAATTAAATGACGTAAATCTGTCGCGATGTGAATTCATCACTTACACAGATTTACGTCATTCATGATTAACAATTGAACTCATGATAAACTAGTCATACTTCTTGACATACCTGTCAAAATGTTTCAGCATGTTGGGTTTTAGGTTAATACAAGACATTTTAAAACAAATAAGACTAAATCGTATCGACTAGATTACATGTCGTATAATAATAATTTATACTTAAATTATAATATAACTAACAAAACCCAATATCTTTTTACAATGTTGGGGTGAAAAGAGCACACAGTTCACGTGACGGTAAACAATGACTGTGGCCCGTGACGTCAACATCTATCCTCAACAATTGAAGATGCACAGGCTCCTGAGGACTGAATGTTAGAGAGGTATCCCGTGCGGTTTTACAATTCTATTCACTAACATATCATTACAAGCAATAGAGTGGCGCGCACGGAAATCGATCTGGCGCAACCCTCTTAGCTCTAGGCTTGCAAATTGCTCCGGATCGCGTCTCTTATCCGCCGAAATAATTACACTTGTACACCGATGAGACTTATCCCCCCTATCAAAGCTATAGAGTCCCCCTGCGAGCATATCACCTGCAGGCGTGTGGGGAGCTCGGAACTGGTTGCATTGTCGCTGACGACACGGCAAATATCACAGTGTTGTATAAGCTTAGGTTGTTTTAATACAATTTCAGTTTATAATTGTATCTAGTTTTTTCCTCTTCATATGTTTCCACACGTTTCGATTTTTGGGAATTGTTTCGTGTTTTTGGAAAAATAATTTTGTAAAAATTCACAGATACTGAACTATTACGTGAGTGAATAAAATTAAGATGTCTCCGTTCATGCTACGCTGATCCGCTAGGGGTCTCGCTCTGTTAGACTAAATCCAAAAAGAGTACATCAATGTTATACCAGATATGGTCAAATAAAAATGGTTGTGGTGGTGGTGGGTGGTGTCATCTAAAGACATAGACTCATCAGAGATCATATGGATAAGCTTGCTCTAGGTTTGACTTGGCAATGACATAACTTACACGTGGAAGACCACCCGCCACCTGGCTGATGGCGGCTACGAAAGACCGCAAAAAAACTCACCTCAACAATGACAAAGCGCAAAACGATGCTATGTAGAATGCTGCACGGAAAGGCGACCCGCGTAAATGGGAAAAGGTCTAGCAGGAGAATATTCTTTTTTTATATACAATAGGAGGCGAACGAACAATCAACTCACCTTGTGGTAAGTGTTCAGCCCTGCCCATGAACATCCGCAACACTAGACGAGACGTAGATGCGCTGCTGTACTTAAAGAAAGGCTGAATAGCATCGGCGACAGCTGATTCCACAGAATTCGTAATTTCGTGTGTAGCGCACTGTGGTGGATTGCGAACCATCGAGATGATGAGGATGAAATTTTTAATTCTATCTTGATGTACGATGTTTACACTCAGCTAGTGGAATTAATGTGAACAAACCCTCAGAACACTCCCCGTAGTTAATTTGGTAAAAAATGCAGAAAATCTCTTCACAATTCCAGTGATTCAAGCCGATCGGAAAGTACCTGATCATCATTGATTCGAACCGCTAGAGAAGATCTTCTCATTTAATCACAATTTTACATTTAATTCAAGTTTACTACTTTTGTTCTCTTTATTTATATATTTTATTTGACCCCAGGGTTTAGTAAAGCTAAATGTCAAATTTTGTTAACCAAATGTTTATATTCTCGTTACGTTCCTTTAAATATATATAAAAGATTTTCTTCTAACGTATCTTTAAACAAGGTACAAAGATCTGTAAAATTAAAAAAAATATGATAAAAATGTTTTCATTTTATTTATAATTATTTTAATTATTAATAATTACCAACAATAAAAGAATTAGTTGACTCGTTACTGCAATGTTGATAAAGATAATTTAAAAGAAACGTCTCAGTAGCTATAAATAAAATACAAGATGCAGGGAAACTAAAACAATATTAGCGATGGTTCTACTAGATTACAGCAAAGAAGAGACATCCGACTCTGTATATTGCTACCGCAATATATTCTGCCACCCCTAACTAGTTTCTAGGATCAGCTGTCGCCAGCGGTATGTCCGAACTGATACGAGTAAGGGACCTTCATGAAAAAAGACTATACATTTTAGCAACAGTTAGAAACGAACTACAGCTTGGCTCAATCTCTGTTATTAACAAAACTTATTTAAAATTGCAACTAAAACTTACAATGGCACTATGATTCTAAATCCCAATAAACCGACGCCACTAAGGACCTTCAGGAAAATAGCCTACACCTTTCTTAATTGTCGGCAACGCACTAACGACTCCTCTGGTGTTGCGGTTTTACGTTGGTGGCGGTGATCATATGCTACCAGGTGACCCGCTTCCTCGTTAGTTATATATTGTATAAAAAAAACAATGTTATCGTAATAATATTCTACCAGAGCCGCGAACAAAAACTCGCGAGAAATATCTGGGCATATTAACTAAATTATAGACTATGTAATACTAAACAACAAAAAAAAATAAAAAGTTCAAAGAATCAATAGTTGAATGATAAAAATAGAAATAAATTAGATCTGCGCAATTTTATTAAGATATCACATCATTGCAACATTCGTTATCTGTATTATGACTTATTATATAAATTATATGAATATACTGCAATTAATTATATGAATTGCTTAAATATCACGTTAGTGGTAGTCGCGTTACATGTTTCTAGCCACAGTTTGTATGGGTTGTCTGACCTGAAAAGCACCAAGCACTCATTAGAACACCAGCATGAAATAGTACCATACCTGCTGTGTTTCGTATGGTGCGTGTTAAAATCTGGAGATCATATTCGACGTCGCGAGGTATTCCATTCAATCAGCAGGTGAGGCAAGGCATGAGTGATGAATCTTTGTGGATGGATGTAGATGTCACGGCCGCAGTCATCACTTACAGGTGACCCGTGTGCTCGCTTGTTACTCTTGATACTATTTGAAACAAACTAAATTGATTAATTTAATGGCTTACTAACTGACTCCACATACGTTGTCCTGTCCGAATTAATTTGTCTGAGTTTTGTAAAATTGTGAAAATTATCCATCGTTCGAATCGTAAGTTATTTTATATGAACTCAAGAGAGTTCATATAAAATTTCTGTACAAAATCAACTTTCAGGTTACCCGAATTTGCCAATTTTTCGGGCGACTTTTCCTATTTTTCCTTGCATAAAAAACTCGTTCAGCCTATTACGATCATTTAAAAAAATAACCAACCCCGTCCACCTGTTCTCAAGTTATGCGCTTACCAACGAACGGCATTTATTATTTATTTATATATATTTGAGTTCGTATCGTCTAAAACAACGGAACTATAGGCTGCCATCCGCAGAGACGCTTTTCCCCATCTGCTCTCCCCGTTCAGTAAGCCGTGTAACGATGTAATAGACGAAGATTGGTACATATGCATTGCGTATAATTGACGTTTGTATGTTTGTATCGCGGGAGTACCTACATATGTTCGGTACACTTTTGTATTGATGTATTTTCGCAATTTGTTTAGTTGTATCCATTATACTTATTGCTAATAAATTCTTAGTTAACAAAATCGTGTATAATATTTTAAGAAATTCTTTTAGTGTCGAACGATTTGTGAGCCGGGATGACGTTTGCCCTACATTGTGACTTTACGTAATGGTAAGATTTAAAGACATTGTGATAGCTATTGATGCTAAGAAGACTGCAGTTCGAACGTGGAAGGAGCACGCCCTTGTGGAATACTAGCGTGAAATAGCAAAACAACGCTGCTGTGTTTCGTTTGGTGTGTTAAAGGATTCGGGGACCCAATTACAGTACCCCATTCTATGTAATCTTTCAGTTAAAATTATATTGAAGACAAATGTTGTCAGTATTAAGAGAATGGAAACAATAATTTGTATAAATTCGAGGCACGTGCCTTCATTTCGCGAGGCACGCGTTTCGCCTCGTGATTAACCATCTTAACACTGAACGCCGTTTCTTCAAATGAAATTACTCGCACATATTATGACCAAAGTTAAACTCATACTAAATTTAAAATACAGTATAATATTACTAATATTATAGTTTATTTGCGCAATATCATTATCCGCCCATTGTCACCCTTAAGGACTGAGATGGAATGCCTCGTTTCCAGTTATAAAGGTCTTCGGATCCCTACACTCACCAGACGAAACACAGCAGCATTAAGCTGCTATTTTACATTGGTATTATGTGAGGGCGTGGTCCTACCCCGGTCGAGCTGACCCATTAATTCTGCAGCTAAAAACAAACTGCAGTGTAGCTCTACCACTTTAAAGAGACGTGGTCCTTCACTGACGACCGTATGAGGAAGTAAAAAAGTCGAAACGCACTCAGCGAGCAATGGGGATGGCTATGTTCGGTGTTTTTCTAACTGATCAAATACTAAACGTAGATATCCGCAGTAGAAGTGAGGTCAGTAAGCTGAAGTGGTGACTTATGCTAGTCAAGGTGAAGTCGACGGATGCTGGTGCCTCAGAATCTTTCTGTGGCAGTCTGTGGTGGAGTTCTATGTTTAGCAGTGGACTGTGGGCTGAGATGATTATGATTGTTTTTGCCTTAGTATTTTCCCTTAATTTAGTTTCTCCTCTATTTTCGGGTAATAAATGTGTTTTCTTTCATTCACATATAAATAGGCAATAAAGTATTGTTCATCCATAGATTGGAAAATGGAAGGTCTAGGATAAATTGTGATGGAAGAGGTCTTTAAAACCTTACACCCGCCACAGTATCTCCTATTATTCTGCATCGACAGCGGATCACAATTGCAAAACAAGGGACAGCGAGGAAGAAAGTGGTGGGACAGAGGATTTTAAACGCCTTGTCCGCACATAACTTAATCATAGAGTACAGTCAAATTCCCATCATTGCAAAGATGTCTCCCACATACAAAATCAAAAGTAAGACGTCATGTTGAGAAATTACTCAGCCGCGGGACGCCTCGCTGCGAAGCACCATTGCGAATCTTTACAGGGTCTTATGTCAGCTGTTATCAATAGTAAAGAAGTAAAGTTCTCAATTCAAGCTCTTATCATTGATATATATTCTATATATATCTAGATTTATAGTTATTATATATATAGGTTTGGTATTAATTATAAAATGGATTTTCGTCCTTTCTTTTAACCACTAATTCCAAACACATTGTTTCATCTGGAAAAATTACATGTTTTGGTTAAACTGGTAATATGATATTTTGAAATTTAAAAATAATGTATCTATCTGCACTTACTGATTTTTTTTTAGATAATATAGAATTTAATAGCAATGATAGTTACAGTAAAAATGTCTTCATATATATTGACAACATTGGCTTTATTCTAAATCTTGTATCTGTCAAATATACTCGTAGAAAGTTAACAATATACTTTATCCTCGCCTCAATGTTATACGGGGCGACAATGTAGTTTATTTTCGTATATCGATTTTCTTTATGAGTATTTATTGTAGGGTATCGTATCGTGTATATCATATCGTTATTAACTATCCTTTCTGGTGATTGTTTATATTTATTACGCGTTTGATACATATGCAATTCTCAAAAAAAAAGAACATTTTAAAACTGTAAACTCGTGTTTTACACAAATATTGAATTACGTGGGCTATCAATCCAATCTACGCAATATGCGACGTAATAGGTGACGTAAAACCTGAAAAGAATAAATACAACTATACCTTTGTAAAATTATATTAACCTTATAAAAATTAATGAAAATAAAATCGATATTTTAAAATCACAAGCTATTGTAAAAAGCCTTTACAAAATACCGCATACACGCTTCACCGTTCGTCTGGTGATTCAATTAAATACGACGCAACGCCGAGCCATCGACCGTTAAAACGGAAATAAAAGCCTTTATAACGTAGCTTATGCACGGTGACATTTCCGTTTGGTGTCTGCCGATGCAATTAAATTACGACCGAATCTGCAAATGTACGGTTGAAATTTGCTCCCGTGGTGTATACGTCCGTTTGCGGTCGAGGTCTGGTTAAACACTTGACGTGAATGGCTCTGATGAGCGGCGGGTTGTCCTACGGTCTGGTATGTTAAATAATAAAATTTGGTGGCTTGAAAGCTTTATGTATTTTTGTTGGTCTCATAATGATGATAGTAATGTTGTCCTATAAAGCTCTATACGTGTTGTTGTATTCAGGGTGTTGGGGGTAAATTTCTTAGTACTTCGCACCGAACGATAAGACGAAAGTGCCTCAAATTTATAAGATGATAGATAGAGAGATTTTTTAGAAAAATATATTTTAGCGGCGTGCCATATTTTTCACCTACCTCAGAATTTAAAACAATTCATTGAAAAAAATATTTTAACATTAGCTTCGGACCATAATAATTTGAGTCTATTTTTCTCTCTAGATTCTGTTGAAGTTGGTGCTGTTAGCCTATGCGGCTCTTACAGCTTCATCAGACACAGGGCTCACGGAACTGGGGGGTCCGTGAGCTGGTTATCTTCCATTTTTCTATGTAATAAGAGTTGGTTTTACAGTCTAAAAAATACGGTATATCACCGTTTTTTTATTGTATTGAGGGTATATTGTGTACAGGGTGACAAACAAGCACACAGTTAATCTATTGATAAGTCCTGCGGTCCATGATACCAACATTCATCCTCGATAATTATAATGCAGATGCGTTTCCTGAGGACTAAGTTTCTTTTGATAACCGTTCGGAACAGCAACTTAATTCTCCGCGGTCGACCCACTCATTCATGGTGCAGATGGAAGTAAACTGCAGAATGACTCTACAGTTACTTTACCTGGAAGATTGACACAGTTTTTGGATGATGAATGAGAACCTGGTGGGACTAAGGCCATACATAGAACAATAGTGATAAATCCTTGCTGCATATACATATTGCAACAAGAATGAATTGGCTCGACTGCGGAAGGAGCACTCCTTAGAATACCAGCGTGGAGTATTAGCTTCTGTGTTTCGTATGGTGAATTAAACAGATTTATATATATAATAATAAATATTTTGACTAATCAAAAAATTCTGCTAATTTGTCAAAATACTTGTCTGGCATATATGCTTTGAGCTTTATGTTGAATACTGGACAACTTCTGGACTGTTTTGTAACTTAATATTTAAAAAAAACCAACTTGTCCCGTTTCTCTTCGTTTCTTCTCGCTAGCAGTTTCCTTCCGGGGCGGTGGTCCTATTAGCTATTACATTCAAAAGTGTTTTGTATGATTCTCCCTTTTCTCCTATTTTGATTTTGATTTGAATGTAAGGATCCGAGAATCCAATTACGTTAACGAGGTATTCCATCTTGTTCGTTGCGGTGACAACGCATTTGCATCTTGAGCCTTGGTTGAGAATGGACGTAGATCTCATATCTCAGGTCGCAATCGCCACTTACCATCAGGTTAACTGATCATTTGTCAAATTTAAATGTATAGAAAAAAGAACATCTGAATTTCATTTCAAACTTCAATTGAAAAAATAATTAAAAAAGATATTATTGAACAGACACCATAAACTGAAATAGGTCATTCTCTACCCTTGTTTTATGTACATAGAATTAACATATCTTTGAATGTCTCACAGAGTAGTTGAGCATATACAACATATTTCAATCATATTAATTTTTTTAACATTTTATCGTAAACGTAAATAACGCTATAATTTTAGTTACGCTGTAAATTTCAATCATACTATGTATTCCTTTGTTTTAATTTTCTTTTTAATGATGCAATCCTTAACTTTGTATCCCAGCTATAGTGGTAGGATATGAATAGAAAGGTACAAAAGGTACCTCAAAAGCTAAGTGAAGTAGACGTTAGATTATTTCCCTTTAAAGAAAAAAAGATAAATATTTGCGTTTCATAGATAAAACGCTGACAGCCCACCGTTTTTCCCCTCCATCGGTGCATTACTTATTCAGTGGAGGCGCAAAAAGATGTAATCAATTATCCCGCGTCAACAAAGGATCTGTTTAGACGGAACCACGTTTTGTGCCCGAAAACGGACAGCGGACGCCGTAAAATATTGGTTGGGGGCTTGGACATTGTGGAAAATATTATTGCATTTATATCTGAGGCGATGTGTCTGCTGCTAATGTTTCCCATTTATAATACTACGCAAGGGCGCACAATAGCTTTTGTACGTATAAATCATGTCCAATTTCAGACTTGCAGTTGACCTTGTTCGAATTATTAATGTATTTGTTTAATAGCAGCCGTCCGCATACAGTACCCGTGGGGGTCTTTGTTCTTAGAAAGGGCTAATAAAACGTATTTTGTCTTGTTACGAATTTATATTACATAAATTGGAATATGGAGTTATATCAGTATTTCAAAGGAGTTTTAGGACACAAAGGTTTTAAAGTTTCGTTATTTATATATATTGAATATTATACTGGAGGAATATCAGATTCCACGTAGTCCGTAACAAAAAATCTAAACCTTAAAATAATAATGTTACATTTTAATCTTCTATTTTTATCGTATGATTCTAATCCATTTATAGTCAAAGGGACTCTAGCAAGATTCTTTAGAAAATAGATAAGTATAAAAAGTAAATCAGTAATCGTTCCTTTTCATGTCCTATTATGTGACTGTCTGAGTGATTGGCGCCGAGCTGCAGGTTTTGTTGCCGTTATCTCTTAGTCAGTTCCTATCGACGAAAGGACGTTGGCCTCTGTCAAGGCGCCTCACTGTCGTGTAACAGCGGTTGTCTAATAATAAAATTGCCGTGTGTCGCCTAGGTCATTTTTTATTTGCGTTTATTATCGCGTTCAGATTTATATAGACTGGTGTAACACGGTTATGTTATTTCTGGGTAAGTTGAGAAGAAGTGAGTTTGGAATTGAGTATGTTTGGAATTTATTATTTGTTTTATCAATAATAAATCAAAAATACAAATAGAATAAATTATTATACTAATAGACGTTGGCCTAGAATGCCATTATCACCACGGCGATATCTTTCCGACCCGACGACATCAACTGGATGGATATATAATAATATTTGCGTAAACACAAACTTGTCCCAAGTCCGTGATATGTAATGCACATGCAGTAAATTCGGAGGAAGGTTCTGGTGCAGTGTCAAGATATAATTTATTTAAACCAGAATATCTACCAAATTTGCTATGTACGGCCTGGAATCGAACTCATAACCCGTACCGCACTAGCCAGGTATTGTAACCATTAGGCCACAAAACTAACTAAACAAGAATAAACTCACAAGAAGAGCTAACGTATCTGAATTCTAAAGACTAGTATTATTAGACAAATATTATTATGAAAACGACGAGTGTACGTGTGTTTATTTTATTCCGTACCGCCACGCGCCACATAAAGTTCAAAGAAAACCGTCTGGATACCGCAGGGGGCGCTGTTAAACCCGAATGTATACTTACTACATTACTTTTAATAAATTTCTCCGAGTTCTAATAGCACATGTATATGTCTAGACTGCAGCGGCCGACGGCGCGTCGCACCACCTGATATATACGAGGAACGTGTCCCCGGGCCAATACAGATTGCCCGTAATAAGGCATCTAAGAGACTCCCGGCGTCTACCTATGGTGCTCTAGTCGCAATGTATACTCATGGAAGAATTATGTTCGGCACACCTGTCGTAGATTATAAACGAGACTTTGGGCGTAACGTTAGTCGATGTTTGATGTTTGTGGTTAACCGCTTTGTGGTAAATGATTTACCCTCGATAATTGTGTTATAAGATTACTATATGCGGTTTAATTAAATTCCCTTTGGGTCACGAATGTGGTGAAATAATTGATATTACTTAAGAAGACGAGATTATTTAGATAAACAATGGACTTGTACTTATTTAGTATTCAATACGTCTTGCCTGTCGTTCTTTCGTTTAAGATTTATTCTTTGATGGGTCGTACGTACGTTTTCTTACCTTACTACCGTTGGTGATGCTGGCTGATCTCCCTGGGCGATCTCGAGCCGCCTGAACAGATCTCTTATCATATATATACAGCATATACATAAGCGCGCTTACTTTAACACTATTTTATATGAATGTCTAGAATCCTGAAGGAGACATTTCTTCAATAAAGTCTTTTTTTAACAAAAAAATTAATAAGAGCGCCGTCCCCCTAAATTCCAAGTATTTCCTTAAGTTGGTAGTTCAACGGGTCAATTGATAATGAACGAAACCAAAAAAACTGAGTCATATTTATATTATTCCTGACTCCCGCAATTAGTGCTATTAGTAAAGTGATGATGAATCTTGCTAAAAATCTCAGATCGAAAACTTATCAACCACCACCGTTTAATAAAATTCCTCTATTGTAAATCTAACAGTGAGAAAATGCAGATGCTATTTTGCTATAAAATTCAACTATTCTAGACAGATTCTTTGTCACCCAAAAGTATTCTCAATTAGTTTTCTACGTTTTGAGTGCAGCAATATCAATAAAATTCCATCTATAAAATGTGTTGTATTCGCGTGGAAATTAGATATCTTTATTTAAATCAAGTTCTTAAAGTAAAAAATAACTTTGATTTAACAATAAGTAATTATTTAATAGTGCAGTTTAAATCCATGTAAACCCAAATATATTATATGTTTCATAATTTATTTATATCCGATTTCTATTTTCATAAATGATAATTGCCTATGTGTCCGCCGAGGACTATAGATAGGCCGCGATGATGGTGACGATGATGGATATTGTCCAAACTTCGAAATGGATCGAGTAGTCACAGCTCATTGGTGGATAATGACGTGATGCAGACTAGACCTATCGGAAGAGCCCAATCTTAGACGTCATCATCACTAAGCGTTTCATAACGAACTATTTTTTTTTATTATTATCAATATTATTTTACAATAAAAAATATACACACATTTAACGCTATATAAACCGCAGCGCTAAAGTGACCGTCTTGTGTACTTAACTATTATTAAGTCTAACTAGTATCAAGTGAAATTATTTTCGTTAATGTAACACCCACTTTTACTTCTTTCATATAAATTTTCACACAATCCATCCATCATTTCCTAGGTCTTCTTGTCCCGCATTGCATATATCATCTTAATGTTTCTAGAAATATGACTGTACCTACAAACATTCTCTTTTCTGAGGAGTTGCGCCGTCTCGTATTTATATAAATGAAGTGCCAGTGCTTGTCTACGATCCCATACCTATTCACTCTTCTCTAACCTTCATGTTCCATCCTCTATATAAAATATATATACATATACTACTACTGACTACCGAGATCCTACGCCTAAACATAAATATCCCCCTATTATCTGGAGCTATAGATCTCGAGTAACAAAGACAAAGATGCCGATCTGTAGTTTTGGCAAGTGTATTATGAGGTAGGCGCCCCGAGTCTAGACGCTTTGGCGCGGTGTTGCCATTCACCTTGACAGACTAGCAGTTGGCAGCTGGTACGCCGGGCGCCGTACCCCGCGACGCTTCATCGCCGCCCTTGAAAGGGGCTTTAATAATTCAGTGTTTGATTCAATTATGCGGGTGGTAGTTTTTTCAAATTTTCGGAAGATAAAAATAATGTTATATTTATTTTACTGTTCCGCAGATTTTACTTAATGTTTTGAATGTTTTTTAATTCACTGAATTGCATATTGTCTCCTGCGATCGCCAAGTTACCGGACCGATTTCAACCCAACAAGGTACGTGTATTACTCACCCCCCTGGGCACACATACTTCCACCATCTGTTGAGGTGGTGGCTAAGAAAGGGAGGACGTGCAAAATTCATTGAAAACTTCCGAGATTGGTATCAAATCCATACCTTACACGTTCACTGAGTTGAGTGGTGACTGCCGATGCCGTAAAACCTTAACCAAGACATCGATTCATAGAGATCTTTGAATCCGCCATCAAATCTATGAGTTAGTACGCTCTACATTCAACATCTACATCACCGCTGGTATGTGTTTATAAAGAAAAAACAAAACTTGGTACTGTCTGGTGCACCCACCGTCTGTAATTAACCAGTAATTACGCCGCTATGTATGTATGCGCTGTAATTCAAACAGGGCGCGCTAAAATATGTAGAGCTGACGTCACATCCTTCGACCACACACGCCCGCTTCTGATCAATAATTCACTGGAGCCCGCCGCTAAATGCGCGCCACGTATACAGGCTGCTTGCGAAATCATGAGAGATAAAGGGAAAAATACTGGATGTTCATCAAAGTAACTCTGTACAGGAATTCGGTTCTACTCTAGTACAGATGAATTTGAATTGTATTCACTTGTTATAACATACGTGATATTGAATAAAACTAATTTTACGCGTTTATTTTAAACTTTTTTAACCCGATGTTTCGGGTGCTTTTTACTAGTAGTCACGGGTTAATATCTTTCTGTCTTGCAATGAATGGGATTTCATTTATATATGATTAATATTAATGGAATGATTTCTTCTCTAATTTCAATAGACTCAAAATTCAGGCGATATAAAAAGTTAAAAAATAAATAAACACGATAAAATCCGTAAATTGGTTTTATTCAGTTGTACAGTATTTGTTTAAATATAAATATGATTAACTTACGCATTATTTTAAACTGGTTACAACCACGAAAAGGTCGGTTCGGCCAGTTCAGGATCACGCTTTCTGGCGTACCAGCATTGTAATAGTTCAAAGTCTGTGTTTCAACTGGTGAAAGAATCTTTTGATGACAAGGTGTACCATTTTAGTCCGAACGGTTGAAAATGCATTTGTATTGTTTCTTATAGAGAATGAATGTCACGGGGGCTACAGAAATAACCTACCATTACGTGAACTGTGCCCTTTTTTGTCATCCATAATATTATTAAATAAAAACTTAAAAATTAAAGCGCTCAAAATCTTATAATAGTACGAGCCTTACTCATAATGCCGACTCAATTTTTCAGTTATACTGACTTTTCCTATACATTCCATGGACTTAAGTGTACTGTACACTGCCTAAAGGTGATGAAACTTATTTATCCTGTACATTCCAAACACTTAAGTGGACTAAACACTGCCTAAAGATTACGAAACTCATGGCAAACAAGCTGAAGGTGATGAATATATTTGAAAGCTTTCTTTGACATATTTGTTAATTCTACGAAGTGTAATTTGAATAAAGGAGTGTCTCTAGGGTTCGCACACTGAGCCCGTCCTCCCATCTATGATTTACTCGTTCCGTAATGAGGCCGGGTACAGCGATTATGAATAGATTAGTATTCAGTAGATTACACTGTCTCGGCCTATCTCTATTCTCAATAATTCGTCAACACCGCTTCTAGTATAACTCGGGTACAAAGTTCTGTACAAACATAGTACTTAGAACTTTTTTACATAAGTAGAGCTACTATGCAGCTAGTTTCAAGCTACGAAGTGATTGGGCCTGTAGTTCCCGGATCGACAACACACAAAATACCAGCGTTAAATAGCAGCATAGA
Source organism: Teinopalpus imperialis (assembly GCA_029286865.1). Classification (NCBI taxonomy): domain Eukaryota; kingdom Metazoa; phylum Arthropoda; class Insecta; order Lepidoptera; family Papilionidae; genus Teinopalpus; species Teinopalpus imperialis. The sequence continues at coordinate 831,018 of JAGSMU010000001.1, read as the reverse complement.
GACCAATGTTGCTGGTGAAAGGGCGTTGCAACTCAATCCTCGGAAGTGTCAATGCTTGTGCGTCTTAAGCTTTGTTGAGGATGAACGTAGATGTCACGGGCCGCAGTCAACACTGGCCATCAGGCGAACTGTGCTTCCGTTTGACACCATAAATAAAAAAAAAAAAACAATTATCGAGAACAATTTCCACGAACAACAACGCGTATAAGTTTTCGTTTATTCTTTTTTTAATTCTAGGAGACACTAGAGGGAACATTTGAAGGGATTTTTCAATTCATTCGTCTTTTACGATACGATCGAGAGCGCCGAAGTACTAAAATAACAATTTTATCGTTCGGATTTCAAGTGGACAATTTTAAATGCCTTAGTCGGCACGGCGTGTTCCTATCGCGTGTCCGTTCTTAATTTGATTCAAGTAGTCTACAGTATTATAGATCCCGGAGTTCACCTTACATATGTATACACAATATAGTGACCATAAACAATATATATTTTTTTAAGAATTCTAGAAATATAATATTACTACCAAAAGATAATCTAACGTCTCCATGAAGTTGGAAATTGCATACATGTAGTATATATCCCGGATTTCACCTTACATATGTACAAACATTATAGTCACCATAAACAAGAAATATTTTTGAAGTATTCTACCAATGCTAACATAACTAACGTTCGATAATCTATCGTCTCCATGAAATAAGATAAATATGTGGTAAATATCCCGGAGTTCACCTTACATATGTACACACAATATAGTGACCATAAACAATATATATTTTTTTAAGAATTCTAGCAATGCTATTAACATTCGATAATCTAACGTCTCCATGAAGTAAGAAATTGCAAGTATGTACTATAGTATATAACCCGGAGTTCACCTTACATAATATGTTCACACACCACAATAACATTGCACACAAGAATTGACTCAGTCAGGTGCACCCTGGAGCTGATAAAGAGACGGAGCAAACTTGCACGTTATTATTAGTGGCTGGGCATTGCATCTTAGCGCTAAAGGAGGATAACGCACTCCATTCCTGGGGCCCATGACATCCACATTTTGAGGATATGAATATAAGTGTCATGGGACGCAGGTGTCAGGTGACATCAGGTATTTGTAGTTCAGAAAAAGACATTGGGTATTGCAGTCACGCTCAAAATATTTTGATCTCCTTTAGCTTGGATCGCACCGAAAATAAATTATTAAAAGCTAGCGGTAGTTCAGTTAAACTATGATATCAGGACGACAAACACGTCATGTCTTTCCCGCTGCACCGTGGCTGCAATCAGCTTATAAATATTCATACACCACTTTAATCACCAACCGTGATCATGCAGTAAAGCATTCGAAACGTCTGGATGAAAAAGTTAAAACAAAAACGATAAAATCGGTATAAATATTTTATTAAATATTATTTCCTATAACAAATAAAGTTTTTTATAGCTACTGGAAACTTGGAACAGCAATATCAAAAATTTTTCTTAAACTTGCTCCCTATACTAACCTCCCTACGAATCTCGTTCCAAAGTCCCCGAGGATCATGTTACAAAGATAAGAGACGGACCCGCAAAGCCTACAAACACCACCCCCACCCCCAAAATGCGAGGTTAGTATTATTTGGGGATGGACCCTCTAAAACAACAGTGATCCGATGCGACCACGACACGACCGCGGTCCAACCCTGCGGGAAACGTTTCGACGACCATCGAACAACCCTAACGAAAGTTCACGTGTCTATTTTAAATGCTTTTATCATTTTGTAGTAGAATATGTTTGCCACAAATAAGTGTAAAGTTACAATATTATTACATTAAAATACAAGAGCCTTGGTAGCTCAGTGTGTAAGCTCTCACTTTTACTTCACAGTACGACATACCGAATTCGGTATCCCCGATCCCCAGTGCGAATAATATTGTTAACTGCAATTTTAAGTATTGACATAGGCTCAGTGAAGGAAAACATTGTATGTCTAAGACATATGTAAAAATAACATATAGTTCAGTTATGTGAAGTCCGTCAAACCGCAGTAGAGCCGCGTGGCGGAATAAACCCTCTCTAACAGGAGGCCAGAAGTGGGATATATATATATATATATATATAGGTATATGTATATATAAGCTGTTACTTTTTTCTTATAATTTTATAATAGCAAAGAATATAGTCTTACGTCTTGGTCTTCGGATAACAGGAGGTCTAGCTTGTTACGCTATTTTTGTAAAATGGGTGTAATGCTCGATATCAAGCGTGTTCGAGCCACGTTACAACTTATTTCTATATTCTCACTGTTACACCATTCAATCTTCGCCCGGTGTAGTTTTCAGGTTGCCTGTACATGGTTGAACCGATTCGCTTACACGTCATATTGGAAATACATTTTTTTTAATATTACGCGTGACAAACGGACATACCTTAAGGTAGGTGATGACTACGTCTCATAACAGGCCACATCTATGAACATCGTGAACAAAGATTCAAGGTGCTCATACGTTCATCAGTTCTGAGCCAGTTCCAGCACTTCGAAACTCGAAATACTCAAATATACGAAAATTCCCTTGCTCCCTCTTATCCATATTACACCAACAGTGCATTAAATTATGAACAAGTAAGGCCTCACTCACAGTTTACAGAAATAACTAAACAAAATTCGTAACTACCGAAAGTTCTACCGGAAAACGGAATGGAACGGAAGCTTCTACACGAGTATGGATCGCATTTGATTCGTTAAAGTGCGAAATTGTAATACAATAGACATTTTGTAACACTAAAATGTTTTGTAAACAACTCCTCCATTGCTGATTGCGTTACACTGCTGCTATTCCACGCTGGTGTCCTGTGAGGGCGTAGGCCTTTCCCGGTCGAGCCGACCCCTTCACGTAGCATCTGGGCACGAGCTGCAATGTTGCTCTAACACATAAATTCAAATTTAATAATAATAATAATTTTTATTTCAGAGATACACCGCACTTCCATGAATAAATAACAGGAGTTATAAAAATTACTTAGTACCTTAATTAATTAATTAAAATATAGTTGAAAAAGAAAAGAGGAATCATTGTTTGTAATTAGTATTTGGTTTGTAAACACATTCGTGAGTTTTCTTATAATTGCGTTTACGTTATTTTATCTTATATTGTCAAGTTTTTCTGTTTCCTCATATATTCCTTATATATGAGGAAACAGAAAAACAGTTTGCACTTTGTTAAAAATTTAAACATTTAATTTCCTATGAAAATCTATGCAAATATTTATACTCCGCTTCGAAATAAACATGTAAATTTGAAGGATTTATTAAAATAAAAAGGTAAATTGCAATTTTTCACTACCCACAATTAGCATGCAGAATAACGGACGCGCTCACCGAGTTATCCCGACCAGTATTTTCGCTACAGAAATCTCTTAACGTTGTGCAGGAGGTCTATTCACATTCATAAAGCTTTCCTTGTCTGTGCCACTCGAAATTTTTAAGTAGGGGTCTCGCTGAAGCAATACAGGACTTTCATTACGACGGAGGAAGTGCTACGAACAAATTATATTTTTGCAATTAAAGTCAAGTTTTTGCAATTGAAGTCCCAATTAGCAGAGGTTCACTTTAGTTGTTATCTTTTATCGGGTTATGTTAATTAGTTGGTCGTGTGGAGGTGTCATTTGGTTATGCACTCGTATATTTTTTGGCCCAGCCCGTACAAATATACCAAGCAAACCAAAAAAAAAAACCATTCCAAGTAAGCTTAAAAAATGCTTAAGAGATTGTGGATTCGAACTTACGACTTTACTTTTAGCCGACCTTAAACAACTGGGGATTACAATGCACATGCTTATTGAATCTAGACGCAGTGGTCCTGGCAGTAGTCACTGTGAAATCGTTTTTCACCCGTTATGTTATAAAAAAAAATATGCCAATACGCGTACGAAGAAAGACTGAAGATTGATGTTTTCTATATGTATATATATATGTATAAGAAGTATATTTAGTTCATTAGGTTTTATAGTTTTAGCACATTGTGTATCAAAACAAGTAATATTAAGTGATTATATATATATATATATATATATATATATATATATATATAATCACTTAGTCTTGATAAGTAACCAACCCCCGAGGTTACTCTAGACTCTTTAAGTAAATTGTATCGGTAAGTCGGATAGGTCGGCCGGCCGGATGTCATCTATGTTAAAACTTTTGCATTTGCATAAACAATTCTATGATGATTTAATAATTTTACCAGATTAGTTGTGTATGCAGTAATATATACATATCTTTTTTTAACCACAACTACCTTATGTTTTATTAGTTAGTTATAAAGTGGCTCCTTTGTAATATCGAACCAAAGCTAACGCCTAACTTCTGCATGGTTCGTTATCGCAAACTGTGTTCCAATCACGTCGCCCGTTTTCTATTCAGTGATGTTGCGACGAAAGCTGTCTACTGTAATTATAACGAGGGGGGCTCCGCTACGCTTATTAGATGGTTATTGTGCTACGAAGTTCCCACCTCGTCTCGTGTGGCGTTCGGGCGCCAGGTCAATGCGGTTCTGAATGGAGTTCGTAACTTTGTATCAGATAGATTGATAATAGAATGTAACATTTTTTTTTATATTGTCTAGGGTAGCAAACGAGCGCACTCTTCACTTGATGATAATAATAATAATGTTTATTGTATTCTCACACAAATAAAGATTAGCAAATATAGTACAGTACAGATTTCACAGTATTTGTGAGTACTAGGATGCCGTGTATGACAGATCACCTCACCTTACGGACTAGTTTCTATTTGTACGAAAGAAAATTTTACCGCCGATATTGAAATCGACCAGGAGGGCATCATCATGTCAATTCAAATATTACAAAAAATATTGTACAAAAGAAAGGGTTAGTATTCATGTTTGAAAATTTCCACTAACTTCGTATAATTTTTTAACGTAGCATTAGAAAAAATCCGCAAGTGGGAGCGGCTCTAGCAAGACGGTAATCAAAGCTGGTCTCCAGACATGTCTAATGTCTGCACACCCTAACGGATAATCCAATCTAATCAGGGCGGCGGCTGTCACTGTCAGCCCGACTTGGCGCTACCAGCTAACCGCTGCAGGCAGTTCGCCGCTGGATATAATAAACGTTAGTAAGCACCGTTTATTTAAAAAATATACTACGTACGTATTTTTAAAATTACATTGAAAGTAACAAACGAGCGCGCAGTTCACCTGATGGCCAGTGATTTCTGCGACCCATGACCCACATTCTACCCTGAAAAATAATCATAATGCAGATGTGTTGTCCCCATGGGGATTGAGACGGAATGTCTCGTTATCAGTAATAAAGGTCTCCGGATGCCTACACTCACCAGACGAAACACAAAAGCATTATGCTGGTATTCTGTGAGGGCGTGGTCCTACCCCGGCCGATTCTGCTGATATTCTAGTCGACAAGACGACATCTGCGTAGGATATATTCTAGTGTTGGTAAGTATACGCGCAAACACAGGCATCCACTCGTCGCCCCCCCTCCCTTAAGATGTGATGCATTTGCAATAAGATCAGAGGAAAGTTTATTTTATTTAGATGGTGCTTAAGACTTTGTACAAATATACAACATAGAGCCGAAAATTAACAAATTGTGACGTACAAATATTATAGTGGTGTAAGTATTTGCGAGATCACAGAGACAGATTTATTTCTTTTGCAATAAAACATCCGTCACACCATACACTACCATCTGATTTGAGGAAGGCTCAGTTAGTCTTGAAGACTCGGTACATATCTTTGTCTTTCCCTCCGATTACAATGTGGGTGTTTTCAAGAGTAGAGTGAATAGGCATTTACTGAGCTAGTGCGCCTTACCATCCAGGACTGCATATCCGCTTTACATTTACTGGGATCGTGGTCAAGCACTTGCTTAGAAAGTTTTAAAAAAATGTATATACGACATAGCCGAAAACAGATTGATAACAAATTGTGACGCCCAAATATTTTTTCTCCACTGGCAGATATCACTTGCCACCAGGTGAGCTGTGTGCTCGTTTGTCGACCTCGAAGCTATAAAAAAACATTAAATAAATACAAATGTTAAATATAAAAAATACGAAACAGTTTTAAATAGAACAAAAAAACTAATAAAAAAAGCGTGTTAAAAGACAATTTAGTATTTAGAGGTTCAAGGCTTTTTTTGCGGGCAGACTGTTTTTCACAATTTCGATTAAAGCGACTGTACCGTTTAAAGTTAGTTGCTTTAAGTCTGGAACAGTATTTAGAAGTAGTAAATTGCCTCCCCTCGAGCAATTCACCAAATTGTTTTCTTCGAAATTAGCTTGACAATATTTCAACGTCGCGCCAAAGGTCGAGAAGTTCGCAACTATGGCGTACCCTAACCCTGACGAACTAGTAAATTATTTATTTTCGCTCATTTACTAACTATTTTTTTGTTGACGGCGATCTGACGTAGTGGTTAGTGTATCTGGCTGCTACGTTGCGTGTCCTGCTTTCAATTCCCAGCCGAGGAAAAATATTTATTTATTACAAATCGTTGGTTTTACGGCTGAGTTGTGGGTATGTCCTGTGTGTGAAACTGCACCTGAATGTTATTATTAATAATAATAATAACTGTTATTTTCTATTATATTGTTCCATGTTTCTTTGTACGAATGCTTTAATATGTCCTGAGCAGTTGATGTAATCTGCTATCTAATATCTGCAGATATTTTAACAGTTGCTTTGAAATTAAAGTTTGTTTTTTAAATCATTTTTTATTTCTTAAAACTTAAAGTTTTTAAGACTTAACGAGCTTAACCGTAGTCTTATGTTCCTTCAAAACATGTCAAAAGCTTTACATACAACATACACTTTATAAGGGATCCAGTGAAAACTTATTTTAATGAAGAATTACATCTTTTTCCTCAGAGGTGACATCGAATCTGCAGTAGTATCGCAGATGAATGTGGGTGTCATTGGCCTCAGGAATCATTCTCATCAGTTTAAATGTGTGCTCGTTTTTCAGTTCCAATACAATACAGGATTACTCAAACCCGAAAGCAAACAATTGATGTACAAATATTTTGACACTGCAACGAATCGATCTCAGTATTTGCGACATAGCTACGTATTTTAACGGTTGCGCTACGCGGCTGTCAAATTGAAATGTCAATACAATTCCAAAGTTTTTCGTTATTTTTCTTTTTAAATCACGAGTCATTGCTCTTGGAACTTATGGCGTAGCTCAACCGTAGCCTTATGTTCCTTAATTTCGAAACGAGTTGAAAGCATGTGGAAACGTAGCCAATTAGTAGGTCCCGTAAATAAGGCTCCACGCCGTAGCCGCTGTAAATAGAAACCCCGGCGTTGCCAGCGCTGCGAGCTTTTTTTGCCTTAATGGCGATGGGTATTGAGTGGGTAAGTTATGCAAGCGGGCGCCGTATTCACAGTTTTTGTATTATATTATATTATATACAGAATGTTATATTATATACAGAGTTGTATAATTCTTACGGCTATTTCTAAATCGAAGTAGACATAGATGGTAAAATCTTTGTTATAATAGCTGAGATATATATAGCTGCGCCAACCCATTCAAGGTTGTCTTTATACAATACCATCGTAATGTGTTTCGTTCGGTGCGTTCGTAGATCCTTATTACTGCCGCTGACGCATTCGATCTTAGTGATGTGTGACCGGATGAATGTGGGTGTCATTTATAATCAGGTACATGTGTGTATGCTCGTTTGTCCTCTTAATACAATTACAAAGTACATAAAAACGTAAAAATATATTTTCTGAATATTTTGAAGTGCGGTTTATCGTGGTTGCAGATGTATCCAATATATGAAATTTACACGAATTCACCATACGAAACCAGTGTTTCGCATAGTATATGTTAGGCAATCAGAACCTTAATCATAAGTAACGAAGCGTTCCACCCCAGGCTAAGGAATGACAACACACATATTGAATCGTTATTGAGGTGTCATCGTCTTTACTAAACATCCTTAAAAAAATTAAACTTATATTTCGTTAGGTGGGTTTATTACTTGTCTGTATAATAAAAAGTTTCATTTTGTTAATTTTGTTAGTTGTCTCTATGTTAAAGCTCGTTCAAAGCCAGTACGCCACCGGTTGGCAACGGCGTAATTAAGTCCGTAAAGGTCCCGAAAGCAATAGATGACCCCGATAGAACTGACAGACTGCGCCTGTGCCCCCAATGGGACGTATGTACGTACGTCATTGTATATTTCAGAATTGTATACAGTGTTGTTTAGTTTTGTTTCCAATTAAGAGATAAATTTGTTTATTTTTAGACCTGTGGTAGCTCAGTGTTCACCTCAGAGTTCTATCCCCGGTGCTGGCACTGATGAAACAATTTTAAGTGCTGATATACCACGTGGTCGGTAATAAGAGAAAACATATCGTGAGGAAACCGAGGAGGTAGACTGGAGGTAGACACAACAGAAGGATTTATATATTATATAGGATGTTACTTTATTTATATTATACTTTATTCAGATTCTATGTATTTTTATTTAGTATAAAGTGAACCAATTTATTTTAAATGTTCGTGATAGAGCAAAGTTGCAATCGGAAAGTGGCTGTGTTCCTTAATCGCGCCGACCCGTTTATATTCAGTAGAAGCTATATGCATCGTTGCCTACCACTATTCACCTGCATACCATTATTTTAGTATTTTTTGAAAGCGTGATAATTCTCTGATCGTTCCGGACAGTTCATGTTAAAACTGGCCATGGCTTCGGAGAGATGTCCCCATTACTCGGACTTTGATTAGGAAGGTCACACCGCTCTCGGTAATTGGTACCAGTCCTTGTCATACATAATTTGCTGGATTAGGCATATGGTGAAGGACTTCCTTCAGTCCCTCAGTCGTCCTTATCTGTAACTACGGCATATCTCTACCACATAAAATAAGGAAAAACTTTAGAGAGATTATTGGAACAAAGTCCGCCAGACGGCTACAATTTATATTATTACATGGATATTTTTCTTCGAAAATCTAAAACGTAATAAATATAATCTTCTCTTTTATTGATATGATAGAATTATATTGGCTTAATTCAAACCAAATACATTTATTAGAACGTAAATATGATTTTCTTCGAACACTCTAAAATTAATCGATAATTCAAATTTTTCCTGCACCCTCCTTTAATGAATAATTCCATATTTTATATATTTTATGTTCAAATTCTTTTGATGTACATACCTTTGATCTCGCCGTAGTCCAGGTATTCAAAATAAAAGAGGTATCGCTATCTCGCTCTATCACCCGAGTAATTACAAAACGATGTTTCACTCCTGTAAATGAGAGTGGGATGGATCATAATGGAAAATGTAATCCCGGATTCGAGCGGACGTCTCAATTACACGCTGTAGGGCGGTACGCGCTAGTGTTCGGTGTTTTTGTTCATTTACTGTTTAAACAATGAATCTTCCTAATTTTAATTATTATTATATTTATCTTTTGTTATAAGAGCGAATGGCTGACAGCACTTTTTTTTAAAAAAAGAATACATATAAATAAAACAGTTACTAACTGTTTTGACAATACTTATCTGAGATTTTTACCCACTTAAACCTATCCGGGACCTCCTACTGACCGTACCGGTACCCCTCTACACGATAGCATTAGCACATGCTTTACCAGGAGAGGTAACGCATCCCCTAACACCCTCGCTACGGCAACACGGTTTTTTTTTGGTAAGTGTTGCTGCTTGTCCATAGACCTTTACAGCTTTATCAAATTAGACTCGCGAGCGGGAGGCCCGCTGAGTATGGAGTGGAGCATTCAATGCGCCATCGTTAGTATGGGAGCAGTATAAACTGCATTGTTTGAAAACTTGCATATGCATTATGATTCCTTAACGAGGGTGGAATGGTTTTTGTGAACTGTGTGCTCGTTTGACATTTTAAAACAATTAAAAAAATATCGGACGGCACCGGGATCGGAAGAAAAATCACCATCACCTCTGAACATCCGCAACACTAGAGCAATCACAGATGCGCTGCCGGCCCTAGGTGTAGGCTATTTTCTTGAACCCTATGTCGTATCGGTTCGGAAATACCTCTGGAGAAAGCTAATTCGACAGATTATATGCGTATGGTATATAAGAAAACTTCGCGCACAAAAAGCTCACATTGGTTGATTGCCGAACATCGAGATGATAATGAAATTTTGAATTCAGTCGTGAAGTACGATTTTTAACTCAACGACTGGAATTAGTTAACTGTCCTGTTTATATAATATTATAACCTAATGTACAAGGCGTATTATGCCAATGCTAGATAGATGATACCCTTAAAGGCCCCGGACAGGCAGCTATTGTCGATAGAAGTTTTCACTCATCCCACCCGACTGAGTGACTGTTACGGGGGAATGAGATGCAAACAGCAGGCGGCTTTTATCTCTCAGCTTTACTTTACTCTGACTGGTTTTCAGAAAGATTATAAATTTGAATGTAAAGGTTTTATATTATCATCCACCCTCACTAAGGTTATATTATTTAATATCGAATTTTATGATTGTTATATTTGAGTTTGAGAATACTTTCGAATCAAATGTTTTACGATTTTAAATTAATTTGTTTTAAATATCGAAGAGTTGTCTCAGCGGTGATTTTTTTTCCCAGAATACCAATTAAAATATAATTGTACTTTAGCGCTCCTGTCTTTTGTGTGATGGATGCGAAAAACCGGAAAACTTATTTCTGGTAATATGGAATTCTATCTTGTTACCTAGTACACGACCATAATGAGTATGGCTGTGGCGGGCCTCAGGAATCATTTACCATCAAGGAACTATGTATTGGTTTGTCACTCTCTAATTTAAAAAAAAAAGCCGTTGATAGACTTAACTTATTCGTTGTAATAATATAAGCAATATTATGATATTGAGAGCCGGGCAGCTCCATGTCTAAAGGCTCACATTGCAAGGTACGTGTGCAAATCAAGTTTGAATCATCGGTCCCGTCAATGAAAATCGTTAGCAAATTCAAGCGCTGAATTACAGCGTGCTCAGCATTGAAAGAAACCTGCATGTCCTAGACATTAAGAAATAAAAATTATTACAAGTCACGTGAAGATCGCCCAATTAGTATTGGAGCAGTGTGACGGACAGTGTCCTCTCCAGAGAGGAAGCTTATGGCCGGCGGATGTTACTTTTTGATATTTGCACATTAATGGTACAGGAAGCAAGGAGGCTATTTACTAACAAACACTTGCTAAAGTAACATCTTATATGAATATGTAAAATCCACTGTAATCAAAGTCCACCAATCGACTCTACTGCGAACTGATGGACTTGTCAATATTGTTTTTTTTTATTTCTTTCTTAACATGTGTGTAGGTTTCCTAATTATGTTTTCCTCCATTGCCGAGTACATGTAAATCTTGTAATCAATAGTCTATTTTTGTCCCGGCACCGCAAGTCGAACTCGGATGACTCGCGACCGTGAATCAAAAGCGAGCACTTGTATACTAAGCCAGACACTGTTTTTTTTCAGAGTTATTATTATACCATATTAGCATTAAAATCACAGAGAGTCAGTAAACTTAGTAGTAAACTAATGAAAAAATAACTCGCTGTGTCAAAGTATGCTAATAAAGCTCAAATAAAGCACTGCAATATTTGCATACTTTCATAGCAGTCTCTACGCAAGGGCGGGCGGGGCACTTTACCAACCGAGTGCAGTGAGAGAGTTGAGCGGGGCGCATCATTGTTATTTTGAATATTTATTCAGACCACCCCCGTTCTCCCCTTTCGAGGCTTAACAACCGACGCGTAGGGTTGCTAGATTTAAATTGGGATAAGCCAAAATTCGTTGTTAATTATGGCTGAAGTTCTGACCCTACTAGACGGCGTGTTACAGCTAATTCGAATTCAGTTTTGTTTTGTTTTTTATTTGAATAAGCTACGTATATTTTTTTATTCAAGCCATAGATGCACAAATGAATCTAACCAGTCAAACTGAGAGTATATTATATATTACGAATAGAGCAAGAATATTGCGTTAAATGTTTTAATTTTTGGTTTTCTGGACCACTAACTTGTGGATATATAATTTTGTTAAAATTATATAGAATAGACTAGAGAATATCTAGTATTTTTTTATAATGTAAAATGGATGCGAAGATAGAAGACATATTTCATCGAATCCATATAATGTAAAAAAGTATGAGGTCGTAAATGATAATCATGAACAGTCATGATACCCATTGTCCAGTATTTCCGATATTGCATCCCAATGTTCCGTCAGTACTTCTGGAAAAAAATAATTTGATTATGAACGAGGATCTCCCAAATTCAAAACCTGTTATCTTATGCACATCTACAGACCGGAAAATTACCGTAATTTGTACAGACGATTTGGTGCAGTTGGTGATATTGTCATCAAGACATATTATTATATTTATGTTTTCACACACGTGTTTAGTAGGGAGTGTTCTTTGAAAAAAATTAAAACCTAACGGTATGACGGTCTATCAAACTTAACGTACTAGTTTCGAATCCTCGATTCGATTATTCTCATGAACCATTTCGTAGCTTATAGCTCAATTGGAATGATTACCGGGAATGTTTAATGAGTTCAAACATCACAACAGAATTCAAAAATTCCATTCTCATCATTTCTATGGTTGGCAATCCACCACTGTGCGCTTTAAGCGAAATTTTCTGCCACGCACTACAATGTGGAATCGGATGTCGCCAGCGGTATTTCCGAACCGATTCGACTTAAGGACCTTCAAAAAAAGAGGCTTTCTTAAAGTCCAGCGGATGTCCATGGGCGGCGATAATCAATTACCATCAGGTGAACAGCTTGCGTGTTTGCCATTTATTATATAAAAAAAATATGCTATAAATGTTATTAGCATTGTTAGTTAAAAAAAAACATTTAACAGTAAAAAGTTGCCAGCCCCACCTATACCACTGTCTGCGACTCCAATAATTAACACGTCTGTGGAACATTTAAATGTACAATATTTGCATTTTAGGATCGAGATAAATTAGCGCGAACCACTCGTGCGGGTAGTGAGTTCACGTCGTCTGCACATGACAGCTCAATTCCTCTTTTATGATGAGTAAGTTTAAATTGTTTACCATGTTCACGATTGGATGAGTTTCATCGTCCGGTGATTTGACAATTATCAGCTTGGGTACGTCGTTGTTGTCTACGTGGACTTGAGAGCTACGCTGTGGTTTATTTGTAGGTACAGCATAAATGGGTCAGCTCGACTGGTGTACCACGCACTCGCAGAAAACCAGTTTGAAAAAGCAGTGTAACAGTGTATCGGTGATGTCATATTCCATTTCAGTCTAAATTCGCAACGCGTCGAAGTTATGATTGCTTGAAGGAGGAGTGCCATTATCATGGGCCTTATGAATCTCAATACAATAAAAATCTTTGAATTGGGAACCAACTGAGATGTTTTAATTCATAGCATTACCCTGCGTCCTTATATTGAATGAATATATATAGAGTGTTTTAATAATTCTTATACATACGCAATACTTATGATTTCCAAAGGTCTCCTTGGGGATTAGTCGTCATAATTTTTTTTAATACATTGTAGTGATTTAACCCTATCCCGTGGTGACCTGGCTATAGGCTATTTGATAAGTATAATACCTAACTAGAGTTTCTTAATCAACCAACCAAACTATATACAATTTAGAAGTACAAAGGAGATGAGTGTACGTTTATACGGTATACTTCTTGATTTTGTTTTTACTAGGGCAGGATTGCTAAGTGTTTCCAAAAGACTTGCCAATCTTTGAAAAGATTTGTGAAATTTGCACTTGAATGTTATGTACGAATTGCCGATCGTTTTTTAAAATTTTGCTGATTTCATTAATTACAAAATTATATTATAATGTATTTTATATCAGTATCAGTAAGCTGTAGTGGCAATTAGCTGGCCGTAGAACTGATAACTGATGGGGATGAAATGTTCTCGTATTGGCCATCGCAGCGTAGGCCGACCCCACCCCCCCCACTAGATGGAGTGACGATCTACGCAAGTCTGCGGGAAATCGACGAATGCAGGTGACTCAGGATCGTATTCTGTGGGTTCAGCAATGGACTAGTGATGGACTGAAAAACTAGTGAAGTGAATGACGATGATGTATTTTATATTTGTCATATCTAACCATTTTATATATTTCTTCATAAATGATATCCATCCAATTACAATAATTATTAGTACAGTTATGTATATCTCATTAATGGAAGTTGTCGATAAATTCCAATCGGATAGATTAGTCCACTCGCCGGCGATGAATATTCAGGGCGCACGGAACATTAGCGCGAAGTCATTGCCGCAATGGATGGCTCGAAAGTCAATAGTGACTGGTCTATTATTATTTTGACTGCCGGGGGGCCGTGGGGACGCCTCGCATGAAGGTTGTATGTACTATGTTCTATTGTTAACTGAATTCAATTACGTAAGTGTATGTTTTCTATGTTAGTTGTATTGTATTTATATAACTGAAGGGATAAACTAGCACGCAATAGTCGATACATTCAGGCATATCTTGAATGTAACTATTCTGGGTTGTTATTGTTTCGTGAAGTTATAACTTTATCTTATATGATAATGTCCCATATTACCTTGCCATTATGACAAGTTGTCATCGTGTTCCATTTTTTTTATCTGTTCTCAATAACCAGCTAATACAGTATCAGAATTGACCTACACAATTATAAAATATCAAGGTAAAAAATTATTAGCATAATCTTTTAATTTGGAAAATACTCCATGTTTATAATGAGGGTGACCATGAACGTGTTTTCTTTAAATAATATTAGGAATGACAAACGAACACACAGTTCGCCTGAAGACAATGACTGCAGTCCATGATATGTACATCTGTCTGCATATGTGTTATTGCCCTGAGGACTGAGGTGGATCCTTACTAGTAATTGGTTCTTCGGATCTCTACATTTCCCATACATATAGTGAGGGCCTGGTACTTCCCCTATGGAGCCGACCCATCAACATTGCAGCTAGAAATAGTGTGTCTCTATCACATAGTCTTAAAATATATAACACAAATATGGTGAGTCTGTAGAGACGTATCGATATTTGAATTTAATATAAAAATAAATGCTCGTACGTCTGACAAGAGAACGCTTTTTTTTTAATAACACTGAATCAATGTCTGTCTCGGTAAACGAAAAATAACTGCGGCGCGGCCTGAAATAAATCATACGGCACATGCAAAATTACAATTTGATACCGACTGGCAGTGCATCTGGGGACACGGGCAGAACTTTTTTTTTATTGTCGTACGTATGGCGTGTATGCGAGTTGAATTTATTTATCGTTCAAAATAAACTGACGTCAGAGAGTTCGCTCGACGTTGTTATGTTTATTGTATAACAGGCAAACAAACAATAATACAAATTGCAACGATATTCTTGACAAGATTTCTTTGACAGTGTCCTATAAAATACCTCGGAAACCTTTGACAAAAATGTTTTACACGCCGATTGTCAAGACGAATCTAGGGCTCAATTCTCCTGTTGTTAGAATATGTAATGAGTTTAATGCACTTAATGCCCGAGCTGAAAACATTAATTTATTTAACGATACTCTATATACATTTAAGACGAAAGTACTAAAATCATTCTCTTAGTCTCTCTTTTTTTGGTGTAATTTACAGATTATGCTTTTTTTGTATATTGTTAATATTTTCTCATTAAAAATTGTTTATGTCCATATTCTATACTGTATCTCAAAATGTCTAAATATATATGAATGTCACGATTTGGTAAATGCTGTACATACCTATTGTTGGTGTACCTATACTACTTTATTAACTATTATGAATGTGTGAATATGTACATTGTTGGTGTGTCTACAATAAATAAATAAATATACAAACACAGTTCAAGTATGGTAAGGTATCCCCACGGCCCATGATGTCGACATCCATCCGCGAGTATGCATGTGTAAACCCACTGAGGACTAAGACGTACCTGGTCACCAGAAATTCATGATCACAGCCTGTCCATAGTCCACTGCTGAACATTGGCGTCCCCCATAGCTACAAAGCCTTAGCCACCTGCAAACATCGATCTCTCGCGAACTTGTATAGGTCGTCGCTCCATCTACCAATAATTAGCTTTTTATTTTATAATATTCTTAATTGTATCATTTCAATACGGTGACAAACGAGCACATAGTACACCAGATTGTAAATGATAACTGCGGCCCGTCAACATTTACATCCATCCTTAACAAAGTTTCAGACTGCACATGCTTTCTCATCACAGAAGACTCGGAAGGAATGCCTCTCCTATCTCCCATACAACACAGCAGCGTTACACTGGTATTCTGTGAAGCTGTGGTCCCATCCCGGTCGTGCATGAATGAGTCTCATGCTGCTACAAAATAAAGCTAAAATATGGTTTTACCACGTTATGCATTTCAGCGACTATCAGAGTTAATTTGTATCAATTTTAATGTCCTCATTTTTAGTCGTTTCCACCCACTTGGTAACTCCTGCTTATAACAAGATGATATCAACTACGAGACTATATTATAGTGATGTAGTTTTTGCGTACATAGAGGCACTCACTCGTCCCCGCCAACCGTAGTTTGATATGTGTATATGCGATAAGACCCAAGCAGGGTAGAGTCAAGTGCAGAACAAGTATAAATAACAATATTATCCTTATATCCAACTAGTTATCTTGCAGAAATTTTCCTCAGTAGGCAATCGAACCCCCAACTTGTGATCACTCATCACAAAGGCGTTACTTCGGGTAATAAAAATATCTAAAATTCTTAAGTGCCTCTCTCCGCGAACTCTGCTGACTTTGTGCGGTGAGCGAACGTAAGTTGGTACCCATTAAGGAAGCGTTTAATCTATCTCCACTGGGGTGACAATGTTTCCTTATTCGTGTGATGTGTCCGTAATTGTGGGTTTAACTAGCTTGTCATCCTATTTATATCTATATGAAAACGTTAAAGCGTTTTTTTAATTTCTTATTTACAGCTATTACATACTATTATATACAAGTAAACAATTAAGTCTAGACCCTGAGAGTCGTCCGCATACTAACGAGGAAGCTGCACATTTAACCCTGCAGCCTGGCGGTGAATATTCATGCAGCCATCCTTGCATAAACATCCAAGTGCGCTCTTACCGCTGTTTTGTGAATTTTAGGGGAAGAGTTTCATCGTTTATAATTAATTTCACTATGAGCACACACGCACGGCGTGAGAACAAATAGAATCGAGTCCATATAGACGTTTCTATTTTCAACGGAATAAATTCCTTGCATCTGCACGATTGTTAAATAAAAATAATTTCAAAAATAATGATTCATTCATGTGTTTTATAACTTTGCATGATTTACGTTCTACCGGGGAAATATCACGCCCTCGTGGAATACCAGTATAAAGTAGGCACTATAATACTGTGTTTCGTCTGGTGAGTGTAGGGAATCGGAGACCCTTATAACGATCATCTTAATCTTCGGGCGTGACAACGCATGAGCACTATGATTCTTAATCGAAGATGAACGTCGGTGTCACGAGCCTCAGGAATCACCATCCGTAAATATATATGTGTGCAGTGTTTGAAAAAAATATTTTGAAGACATGTGAAGTTTATCAGTCTTCAGTGGAACTATTAGTAATAAATGTATAAATATATCTGCGTTTTTCTAAATGTTACCCCTAAAAGGGTGAATTGGGGTTGAAAGTTAATATTGTAAGTTCATCATTTTTAAAGGAAGAAGCATTCGATATGAAAGCTTCTTATATAAACTTTAGAAGAAAATATTATAAATAAGTATACCTCTAAACTCGATAGATGACGTTGTGTTTCTGAATCACGAGCCTTACATTCATATACATACATATATCTACGCATGCGAAGCTGCAGCAAACAGCTGGTATATACTATAGATTAACTAATCGTACTAACGAACTATGTATCGGCTATTCTATTACTAAGGCTTCCCGAACCAGAAAGTGCACTTAAACTCTGATCGAAATTGGGACACCGAAGTTTCGCCTCGTGGTTTGAAGCAGCGTGGAACATTTATCGACATAGCTTCGCCTTCGGACTTGCTCGTGACTGTTTGTGGATTTAGTTTCAAATGCACAAGTACGCACTATTGTAGTTTGTTAGTGTTAGTACTACGAAAATGAGTAATGATGATGACGTACTGATTGCGATCCCAGCTATATTTTCTGGATGTTACTGGATGTAATGTATGATAGAAGAAGTCAAAGATACGAAACGTACACACTACATCAGACAGACCAGACCCGAAAACGTACAATTTTGCAAATCGACTGTTGGCAATCCACCGCTGCAAGCTTTGTGCGAAATTTCCTGCCACGGGCAACTACTCTCCGGAATAAACTACGCTGCCACCAACGGTATTTCCGAACATATCCGACTAAGGAACCTTCAAGAATCCTACCTACATCTTTCTTAAAGGCCGGCAGCACATCTGCGACTCCGCTGGTGCTGCGGATGTCCATGGGCGGCGGTGATCACTTACCATCAGGTGCTAACCTGCCGCTTGCTGGTTTGCTATTATATAAAACAATATATTATCCAGGATCTGCGACACTGCACCTGTTTACTTCAACTACAACGATCGATATTCGTAATATTCCTGATCTTTATACTCATACTCAGACGCCAGATGATATCATCAGGTGATATCTTGTGGTGAATGTTAGATACTATTAATTATCCCCACATTATAGTGCCGTAAGCATTGGCATATACAGAGGCCCTTAACTTTCTTGCTCCCTACTCAGCGGGACTCCCGCTCACGAGTCTAATTAGCTGTAGAGGTCTCTGTAGCAACAGGAATCCTCAGACACAAAAAAAAACATACTTTCTTGGTCTCTACAGAGGTTGTTAGAATATGGTCCACCACGGGGCTCCACTCCGTATTGCGGACTTAGTATGTCATTGAAATATTTCTTATTTCTTTTCCTACCTTACGATGATTTTCTTGTTATATCATCACTTAAAATTGCAATTAACAATTTAATTGGTGCCTGCCACCGGGGATCGTACTAAGCTTGTTCGTTTACCGTGAATTAAAAACGAGCGCTTAGACACTGAGCTACAAGGACTTCGAGTGTTAAAGGAAAATCGACTGATTATACGAATTTTATCATTAATTTATTATAAACGGTGATATCAAGATAATACGACACTACGATCGAGTAGTACATTGTCTAAATAAATATCACCTTCCAATTAACATGATGGCCACACACACAGTCCTTTACAAACCTCCCCAACGCGATTTGCTCGAAATTAATCTCACTTAACGGGTCCGGTGCCCGTCAATGCTTTTCCATTGTGTATACCTATTAGGATATGTTGTTTTTTAATTTATTGTGATACTATTACGTTTTTGATTAATTGAAGCTTTATTCAACGATTTATTGTGTACTAGCATTCGACTCCGTCTGCGTGGTTTTCAGCATTGGGATCGAGAGAGAAATAAAAAACATAGTACGTGTAAGATTCGGGCACTCCTTGCTTCTCATAAGGTCAGCTTGTGTTCAAGAGTTTCGAGTGTCCAGAACTTACACGTACTGGCGATAATAATAAATCATACAATGTCGTGCGTCTCACACGTTTTTCATTTCTCTCCAGATCCAATTCTAAAATCCATGCAGACGAAGCCGCGTGCAGATATTAGTTTGAACAGAAATTGGAGACAGTCGTTAAACGAATTGTTTTTGACCTGAATTAAAACAGTATCCTATGTGTTAATTCAGGTTAAAAACTATATGTGTGCCAAATTTCATTAAAAATCCCTTCAGTGGTTATTGCGTGGTTGATTGCTTGTAATTATGTCATAGTAAATAAATAAAGATTAAAGATTATTATTATTATTATTAAAGATTAACAAACATCAAAACATACCAGCGTCCATAGCCTAATAATGGCTTTGGGTTACGGTCTGTGAAACTTAAGGTCGTAGGTTCGAATCCACCATTAAACTATTGTCGTGAACCATCTAGTACAAGCATTTCCAGCTTAGTTGAAGTGGTTAACCAGAATGTTAGTAATGTTATAATAGTATTACTAAAAGCAAACTGTGTGCTTGTTTGACACCCTCATTACAATAATTATTTATTTAGTAAATATACAATTATTTCTCTAAAATTTGAAGTCTTATTACATCATTATACACATTGCGACATTTCTAAACAGTTTATTTTACTAACAACGTGCACACAAAAACAACACTAAGTTCGCTTTAAAACAAGCTTTCCATTAGGTACATAGTAACTTAATGTTGAAATGCAAAGCCTAGAGCGACCGGTGAGCGAGGCCTAATGACTGATCCGATCGGGTTTATTTTAGTTCCCCCACCGCACCATTACACGATCGATTCTAGTAACAACCCGGTGATTTACAACCCTCTGATTCTACAGTTTTGTTTCTACGTGACACATTAATTATTTAAGCTACTTTAAGATATTTTAAGTTTTAGATTATATTATTAGAGTTTATATTTAATATAAACTTATAATATTGTTGGCGCTACGTAATATAAGGAATACTTAAATATTTAATAATATATTAGTAATTACAAAAAAAATATGGTGTTATTCAGATTGGGCAATGGTAGAGATACGATGCAGCGGATTCCAGGAGCAGTATGATTAGATCGGCACGAATGGGAAAGGACCACGACCTCACAGAGTATCGTGACATAGCAGCATAACACCGCTGCGTTTCGTATGGCGAGTGTAGGGAACCTTGATCACAATTACAGGTATTGAGACATTTCATCTTAGTCCTCAGGGTGAACACTTTGTTGAGGATATATAGTGTAGTGCCACGGACAATTTCAGTCGTCATAGGTTTCAATCGTCATTTACCAGCAGCCGACCTGTGCTCGTTTATCACCCTTAACATTATGGATAAACTATTAAAAATTGCTCAACTTCATCAAATTTCTCGAAAACATCCAATATCAAAATGCTTTTCGGGTATTCTATAAATTCAAATGAAGATGTATGAAACAAAGACAAAGTAATCCCAGATTTACTATTAATAGTTTACATAAACTGTTGACAACGGACAGATATTCCCACGAGACATCATATACATTATCCTGAACACACGCCCAGTGAATTTTGCTGTATAAACATATCAGGCTCTGAATGATAAACCACGTTTTCGCGCCACTTCACGAGAAGAGCTTTACAAATGTCGGAATCATCCCCTGTGAAGCTTTATATTTACAAAGTAAATTCTATTTAAAAGTTGACGCTTTTGTGTAATTTATTTATATATTTAAGGATCTATTAACTTCTACGTTAAGTTTTATACATCGTTTGTCGGTTTCTTTGTTCTGAAGGACAAACACATTACAACTCGATAGTGATAGAGCTAAGCTATAATATCTTTCTCGCTAGAGCAGAAATGGGGGCTCAACCGGTTTGGACCAGGCCCACACAATATACAAGCGTGGACGCTGTCATGTTTACCCTGGTGAGAGTAGCGATCTAGAGATCCTTATCACGTGTTTATTGTTATATTAACATTGTCTTTAGACGAATTATTTCCGTTTCCTTTGTATGCAGTTTTATTTCTTCTTCATAATTTCAGCCCATCAGGAGTCCACTGCTGAACCTCTTCCACCCGAGTGTCATAGAGTACGATCCTGAGCCCTCAGCATCCATGGACTTCCCACGGACTTGAACAGGTCGTCACTGCAATACGTGGTTGCCACTCGAGAACCCGAGAACCTTTCTTCCCCGTCGATCATCGGTCCTACGAGCTATATGGGCGGCCCATTGCTACCTCAACTTACTGATCTTTATTTGTTCGTTGTTGTTAAATAATACAATGTACGGAGTATATTCGTCATCTAATTTCAATTATTAATATTTTTAATTCGATTTAAGCTAACTAAATAGAAATTCGTAAACCTTTATTATCATTTTAATGTATTTCTTGAATTTTTTCTTCAGATTAACGTGTATACGTTGCTGATTAACTTGGTAAGTGCTAAGTTTTACTAAATTATCTATGTAAAAAAAATTGTTGTACTTTGTTTTATTGTTTACTATAAAAGGAATGGAATGAATCTTATCTATCAACCGAAAGGTTACCGTTAATGTGTGGTGTGGACAAAACATAACCATGTGTGTATAACCGTGTCCGTTAAGGCTGGTGAAATGTTCCTCGAGATGAAAAATATAAAAACCATTACTCAAAACTAGCTGACGCGACAAGCGTCCTGTTCAAATTTCAATAAATTTGTTTGTGACCGTTTTGTAAATTTTTGAAAATTATCCATCGTTCTAATCGTGAGTTCATATAAAAATCCCATAGAAAAAAGAGCTTTCCCGCCGTTCTCAAGTGACGCGTTTACCAATGAACAGAATTTTATTATTATTTACATGGATAACAATAACAAAATACTATTGCGACCACGAATTTACCAGACTTCTGGTTCTTGTCGATTGAGAATGTTTATTTCACTTAACATTTGATAAAATTTTCTCTTCCTTCCATTTTATTATTTTCTTCTAGATCCTAATGACTTAATTATTTTAATTATACATATAACAATATACATGAGGTGTGTGTACTTGTTATAAGGTTATTTATAAGGTGAACATTATACATTATACATTATATATACAATTAATAACTTCATGAGTCATCCCCTTACCTTACCTGCTTTCCCACAATCACAATACTTTGTACTTGCGTCGTACCTCAATTTGTGTCCGTAGAAATGCCAAGAAGTATTTAATTATCCGGTCAAACTCGCTAACTTCTTTGAAAGCCATCAAGTCGAATGAAATCCAATATTTTCTACGATTCTAGCGCGTTATGCGCAATCAATATTAATTTTCAAATACGACTTTTAAGAATAGTGTAAAACTTATTAGTAATTTGTAAAGTAAGTAGTAGTAATAGTATATAGAATCCTCTCAAAACCGGCACAAAATATGCAAAATTATAAAGGGAAGAGAATTAATCGTTGTAAGTACAACATACATATGTACAAAACACAATAACCATTATTTTTGTCGATAATTTATTTATTTATTTTAAGTACAACCTAAATTCAGTGCACGAAATTATTGTAACTGAGGATAATTCTATAATAAAATATATAACTTTGATAATCGAAGCTATATCATTATACAATTAAAAAATAACAAGAATATTAAGAAGTACATTCAGAGTACAAAACAGAGACTCACAGTAGAATTAAGAAAAACAGTTTAGTATTATACCACATTTAAACGTAACAACATTTTAAGAAAAAACATTAGGACTGTCACTAGAGACCTCAGCTTTCATACCCAATGTAAGATATAACTCACAAATACTGTGGATAAGTGAATTTGGTTTACAATTTAGTTTTAAATATTTGGATGTGAAGCAGATGAATTGGGTGCCTGGAATACCTCAAAGTTACACGTATTCACGTATTTTGTTTAGCTCAACAATTTCGATGTCCCATTTTCAGATTACGCTTACAACGAAATCTTCCAGTTTGTTCAAATAATTGCGCAAATACCTTCATTGGGGAAGTCGCTGAACAATGCTGTATTTTTCCTGTACTATTTCGCCATTTTCTAGCGAGCATTTCAAACATTAAGGGGTCAGTGAACTTTGTTACAAGTTAGCTCAGAACAAGCGGCAAGTTTAATAATAATAAATAACTTTTACGCAGCATTCCCCTAACGAAATTTCACCCATATCGCTTTCGGTTTAAAGCTTACATTTCCCTGGTATATGTCCGTTGGAATTTTACAGCGCATAGCAAGAGGATAATTGGAGTTTTCACGCGTCACTGGGTTCAGAGCCATGTGCTGTAATTTATATGAAGCCTCGTCGTTAGAAGGTTACAAGCTACTTGCATTGAAGTGACGGGTTTAGTTATATGTTATACGATTAAATGAACTTTTTTTTTTACATAGAGGTTGACTACGAACACACAGTACGCCTGATGGTAAGTGATACCCGTAGCCCATGACAAACATTCATCCTCTATGAGGAATAGTAATGTAGATGGATTATCACCACTGAAGACTAAGATGGAATGCCTCATGATCCGTACACTCAACAGCAAGCAGAAACACAGCAGCGAAATGAGCTGACAAAGTCGTGCAGGAATAAAATAAAACTGCATGGCTTTACTAGTGTAAAAACGTCTCTATTTTATTCTTCTTTTGTATATTACTACCATGCTTGTAGAAACAGTGAGATAAAGTTAATGGAAATTATGTAAAAGTCACATATGAAGGTTTGTATAAGAAGGGTTTTAGTTTTATTGTAAGCTATGCTATAAACGAGGACGAACGAGGAGATGAACTGGCATCTGATGATATTTGATAACGGTGGCCCATGAGTGCTACGTCCATCCACATCCAAGATTCGAGACGCGTATCTATTGTCACCCTGAGCTCTGAGATTGATTGCCTTATTACTCGTGATGGGGTCCCCGGATCTATATACTCGCCAAACGAAACACGTGTTACTATTTCACACAGGCATTTGACCAACCGACACGAATGGATCGAGTCGGTCTTTGATATTAATGCAACCTCTATCCATGTCATAAATGTAAAGAAATAGACTATATATAGTATATATATATATAGTATTATATATATAAATCTCACTTCTGTACAAAGGTCTCCTCTGTAAAGACTATTAGAGTCGGCACGCGGCTCCACTCGACTTGGCGAACTTCACATTGTTACGAAAATATATACCTACATACTAGCTGGTCCGACAGATGTCGATGAAATTTGATGTAAATTCAATAAATTTTGATGCTATTGTTTTTGACTTGGTGAAAAATTAAGAAAAAAGAACATTCAATTTTACCCCAAATTTTACGGGCAACTTTTCCTATTTTTCTTTTCATGAAAACCACTTTTAGGGTTATATAGTGATTTTTGTTTACATAGATAAATGTAACTTTGTGTAAATCTACCTTAATTTAGTTATTCTAGCCAGCTAAAATACGCTCTACGGAGCATAACACGTAAGGTCCGCACTCGACACGAGCCCAGCTCTGGCGGTCGGACGTTGACACCGTTAACCGAATGATGCTTCCATGCGTGTCTCAGAGCACTCGACACACGGATGCTGGGTTATTTCGTGTGTATCATTAAAATTATTGGTCGGCTTGATATTATAGTATCGTTGGGATTATTATCATCCAAGTATACCTTAGCTCCCCTCTACAAAGGTATTTAGATTATACGGCAGATACTGTTTACGTAAGTAATTACATCATTGTTCGCTTATAATACTCCGTACGCGAACTCGATCCTGAGTGTCGGCATCAATGAGATTGTTAATGGCAATTTGAAGTGCTGATGAACAACGCTCTTGGCGATGAAGGAATACATCGTGAGAAAACGTGTATCTCTAAGAAATATTAATAATAAAGGCATGCCGCATAATCTCAGTGCCAAATGTCAAACCGCGTTTTGAACTTGCCTTATGCCCAGCAGTGGAATTTATATATATGGGCTGTAAAATAAATATTATTATTATATTTTTAATAATAAGAACTCAGTTGAGCCAATAACTCATGAGGAAAAAGGGTTCTCGTATGGCTGATTCATACTTCATCTTCATACTAACGCAGTGTACGACGTGAATCGATGCAATGACGACCACTAAACTTATAGTGGAAAGTTGATTCAGGGATCGCTCAGGATCTTGCTTCGCGGCAATCTGCGTGACACGAACACCACTGGGAAGTCTTCTGAACATAGGCTCCTCCATAGATAGCCATAACGTGATCCTCAGTAATCTGCAATCATGGAATTCATGGGTTGCATGTATTGGTCCTTGCTCCATTTAGTGACGGGTCCTCATACACCGCTAATGCCATTCCAAGGTTAACGCTCAAAAACCTTTCTTCTCATGCGGGATAATACACAAGAATTGGCTTGTGTTCATTAAAAAAATATTTAAGGAAAATCGCTATTGTCGTCATCAGCACAAGTGACAACCACGTGGTTCCTCGCCCCGCACACAACCGCGAAACAAAGGAGGGGACTTCACCGGCTCATACGTAATATTCGCTACCCCCAATTGGTTCGACCACTTTGTTGCTGTAACGTGACTTCACTACTTAGAAAATATTTTAAACTCGCATACGTTTTCTCTATTCGCGCACGCACGTTATAAAAGTGAAAACTCTTAATTGCAGATACATACGCACTCACGTATATGCGCATGCCGGTGAATAATTGAAAAGCATATAGAGGCAGCCGGCTCGTCGTCAAGCATGTGCTTCCTAACTACCCTCAGGGCTGCACCCGGGCACCCTTTTTCTTTTTTTTGTTTCTTCTCTACTTCTAAGTGGTTACTGACAATTAGTTGCTATATATTTATTTATAGCAACTAATACCAGCAACAAAATAGGTGGAACAACTACCAGGTTGACTCAACCGGCGAAGGAGCATACCCTCATAGTATACCAGAATACCATACAGCAGCTTAAAAATGTTGTGTTTCGTATGGTCAGTGGATCAGAAGATCTTTATAACTGTTGACGAAGAATTCCATCTCAGTCCGCAGGGCTGACAACGCATCTATATTATGATTCCATATCGAGGATAAATATGGCTATTAGATGCATCACATCAGGTGAACTGTGCTCATTTGTCACCCTTAATAAAATACCAAACCACATAAGCCTTATATGTACACGTGGGTATATATTTATATATTCAGCATTATAGCTTATTATATGCAGCAAGGATGCAGGCGGGAACGTAATATTTTTTTTATTTTATGTTTATTTTAGAGCAAATACTTACGGAAATATATTCAGCGCAATAAAAATCACACTCCCAACTGCTAAACGTCGAGGAATCAGTCGGGAGATATATCAGTTGAATGCAAAATTACACTATCAAGTTTGTCCTAAGATATCCGCACAGAAATCTGTCTAAATCGGTTTAAATTACGCTTTGACTCCCAGCTATGAATTCACGATGAGTTTCCCCGCGGGCGCCCAACTTAGACTGTATCTACGTTAGGCCTTTATTTCCGGACTTATAAATACAATATATCTAGTCATAACTTACGTAAAGCACTATTCAAAGTTATGCGGGCATTCGCCACGCATGTGTAGTTTTTTTCTTTTCTTTCTTCCTTAACGGTGCTAAATCTTCAACAGATTCAACAATAATAGAGCCATGATATGAGCGTTTCCGATTGTCGTACGTGTTTGCTGGTGTGCTTCACTCAATTCGTGCGCTACCCATTTCTCGAGCTTTCTCGATTTTCAATTTGTTTCAAGTGAATTAAAATGGTTTTGTCACTCACACCGAACTCTCCTACCGCTAACTCTGACTTGGTTTGCGATAGATCCGCTTCCACGACCACCGTTAATTCTTCATTCTTCGGTCTCCGGCCCTCCGCGGGTTATGTTTTGGCGGTCAAAATCTCCAGAACGAATAACGTGGAACCAAAAACGTACCGTGCTTTCTTATATAGTAGGTTCCCCATATACATAACTAAGCGGCCACGGTGTAAATCACATTAGTAAATAGCGTGATATTTCAAGTTTTCCATTTTGTTAACAGAAGTATGTCAAAGAAAAAACAAATGACGTGAAAAATAATGAATCACTAAATTCGAAACACATATACGCAAGCCTAAATTTGAAATACATTTGAATTTTGACTGGTTGGTCAAAAACGGAATGCCAGATTTTTTGAGCTCAAAGTGACCCAATTCGACAAAACGTCAATTCCATTTGTAAGTACCTAATATTAGCATGCACAAAAAGTTGTACCAATCAATGCCATAAACAGTTTCCTACATGTAGGATAATAAAAGCCTATCGACAGTTAACAAGGAACTTAGGCTTTTAGCTAATGTGCTCCTTGAACTGAAATAAAAATAGTGAAATATATCGATACCGAAATATTCCCTATGAACTACGTGACAGACATCAAACGGGAACAGCAACTCATTACGCAGCCTCCCCGTGCGTGAAATATCACGCTCGTAATCGCCTTCGCCTTGTGATATGTATATAATACATATCTATATTTTTTATATTAGGGGTGAGTAACGAGCAGACTGTTCACCTCTCTCTGTCAGTGATGACTGCAACCATTTATATCTACATACATCTTCAACAAAGATTCAAGTACACATTCGTGCGTTTTCACCCCTGATGATGATGGAATGAGATGGAATGTTTTCGTATCAGTTATTGGCTCATCGGATCCCTGCATTCGCCGCACGAAACACATCAGCTGTATGCTGCTAGTTCACGCTGGTAGTTTCTACAGTCGAGTTGTTCCAATAAGGTCCACTGTTGGCTCTTCAAAAATATTTACGCGAATGAAATTGCGAGCACAGTTAGTATAATACTGTAGTGTTCTCCATTAGTATTCAGTGTTTTGTAGTAAAAAAAAATTAAAGTAAGTTGTCACTCCATGACCGCATCGTATAGTGCTTAGAGTATCTGTACTGTAGCATCGCGGGTCCTGGGTTCGATTCCCAAGGGACAAATTGCGGTTTTCCCGTAAAGTTGACACCTTACTAGCCGTACTTACCGACACCGTGTTAGTACCTTTCGTATCTTATGCATTACATCCAAATAAAGAAAGGGATCACGATTGAGTGCCTCTGTTGCATCGCTATATGCCATCAAAAAATATTCTGCGCCTTCGATATAATCTGGCAATAAGCAAAAGATATCGCCGTGTATAAAAAATAGATGTCACGAAGTCTCACTGCTCTCGTTCGCCTATCGAGCTTTTACTGTGAAATTGCGGAGCTTCCACCGCTAATGGAACCTCACGTGCGGTGATGCGATGGCGTGTGCCGTGAAATTATTTCAATCGAATTTTCTCCAATTTCGTTATTTCACTCCCGTCTGGGTATCGAGTTGTTACGAGTCCTCGTTTTTGTGTAACGCTCGGGAAGTGCATTGCAAAAATGTAGTTTGCGCAGTTTTGTTTTGACTCTTGTATTTTTAAAAGATTAAAAAAACGTCAGAGAATCTTAATACGACTGTATTTTCTAGAGTACCAACCTCATGATTATAGTATTTCTAAACCGATTTGTATTATTCATTTTTACTTGAAACAATTTAGTTGTAGAGATATGTAGACAGGAAGGGACATCGTCGCTACGACAGTGGTAGCGGCACGATGCATTTGTTCCTAGCTACGGCATGAATGGGTCGGCTCGACCGACCACACTCTCACAGAAAACATGTAGTATGTTGTCTGTGTGTGTGTGTGAGAGAGAGAGATCTCCAGTGTATAATAGCAACATAAGACTACTGTGTTTCATCTGCTGAGTGTATAAATCGGAAGACCCTTGTTACTGGAGATATTCCATCATAGTTCTGAGAGATGATAATGCATCTACATTATGATTGCTTATCGTGGATGGATGTGGGTGTCATAGGCCGCAGGAATCACTTACCATCAGGTGAACTGTGTGCCTGAGTCAATACAATAAAAAATTCACTTATAAACACGGCAAGGATGAAGATAAGTGTCCTGAATTTTAAACTTCTTATACAAACTAACGTCATATTTGTCATTTAACTAAAACGTTATCAGTATCAGTGACCTCCGAGCTCGTTAAGTCGGTTCCATTGTAATTAATTGTCTTAGAAGGCGATATCAGTCGGATTTCCCGTCCGAGTAAATACCGAATATTTTTATCGAGAAAGACAAGAATGGGACTGAGCTCTTCTAATAAAAAATCTTAAATTTTTTAATTATTAGTGATATAATAAATATAATAAGTACTGTTATAGTGCGTTTACTATCTCAATGCGCGCCGGGTTGAAAAGTGTGTGAGCGTAGAGTAGCGTAGCATATTGCGCACTCACTCACTCACTCACAGGTCTTAGATATTGATGATCAAACAAAATGAAATAAAGATCTACATTTATTTTATCTTTGTATTGTCAAAAGAAAAATAAATATTAAGGTATTTTTTAACGGTAAAAACTCTTAGTACTTTTATTATTGGGATAAATAAAGATTAACTACTAATTATATAATTTTTAAAGCACTATAGACAAACATAAAATAGCATTTACATTAAAAACAACTTAATGAATATTATTAACAACCTGTGGCTTTAAGTAATTATGAAAACAAATTATTACAAGGAGCGGTCAGAATCATCGCTGTTATTTTATTTATTTCATTAAGTTATCCGGTACATGAGACTTTCTCAAGTTTTCATCTTGTACGATAGATAGCGCGCACTTGACATGGTCATCACTACCCAAAATATGATTTACAATCCTGCCTGCACCGAAGTAGTAAACGCATTATAGGTTAATGTAAACGTAACTTGTTAATGTAGTAAGATTATAGGTTAATCAGGTCAATCAACTTAAAAATTATAAGGCTAATAAGTTCTAAGTTGATGAGGTTTGTTTAAAATTTAAATTAACATTCCAATATGATCTTTACGGGCGGTATTAGTTAGACATACGCATCACGACCGACGACATCAACTGCGTACAATATTTTATAGTGCTTGAAGTATTTGCGCAAACACAGGCACTCGCTCGTCGTGCTCTCCCTATTGCGATATAATACATGTGCAATAACATCGGAGGAAGGTTCCCATGCAGTGTTAGGGAGACAGGACATACGTATAACACACCCAGACCGGAATACCAACAATCTGTGTACACGAATATTTTTCCTCGGTTGGGAATGTATCTGTCGAATATATTATACAAATATATGAGTAGTTTAGTTTCTCATATTTCAGGGTTTGCGTCTGAATTAATTTAAAAATATTGACAAACGTTAATCAATGCAGGTGATCTTTTTAACACTAAAAAAAATATTATGTAATTATAATTTGTTGAATTGTTAAAGAAATATATATTTTAGCTCCAAAGAGACTTATCAGTATCAATAATAACATATTATAAGAAATGAAATAAAGAAGAAAAAAAAGAATAAAGAGAATGAAAAGATTATATATATATATTAAAAAATATATGTGTTTAAAGGTGAAAATGAATGGTAAATAGATAGTATTTAAAGCAGTAAACTTATCGCTGTATTTCTCCTTGACCTTAAAGCTTTATACTGCGGCGCCATAGTAATTCTGCTTAGATGTTGAGGTTTTCAAAAAAAAAAAAATATTACTATTATATGAAATAATATTTGTCTAAAACTTTGATGAAATCTCACTACGCTGTACTAATCAAACAAATCAAACAGCATGATTAGCAAAAGGAAACTAAGCAGTCATATAAATTACTTCTCATCACATAATTTGTGTGTCCGTTGTCTTGTGTGTGCTGTTGTTTTTAAGGTACTAGCTGATATCTGCTACAGGGCACATTGAAGTCGTTAGAATCAGTAATCATTGCAATTAGAAATTTGTGTTAATTATAAGGAGCAATTTGTGTTAACATTTTATAGCTAAGTTTCTTTTGATTACTTTATCAGATATCGTGCTTCATTAAAATATACAAAGGGGATATCTGTATCTTACTAAAATTACGCTTAACTCATTTATTTTGCAAAAGTGGACTTGTACTAGTTTTAAAAAAAGGCTCATTATTTTGGAGGAGTTTCAATACCCGTACTCTAACAATATGTTCGTTTTATTGCGAAACTTATGGCGCTAGGTGTACACACAAAAGGCTACAACAAGGAAATGCACCTGACGTGAAGCGGGCTATGTTAGATAGACGGCTGGCGTAGGCCAGCTTAAAGCGATCGTTTCAAAAGTTTCTTTAAAAAATCCGTTACACTTTCAAAGTGACGTCATTTCTCATACGTTCGTACTCATTTTTTGCAGGTATAACAATCATTGTTTAATTGTGCCAGCTCAGTGTCTTCTCGTAAGCGCTCGATTTTAATTTACGGTACACGAGTTCGATTTCTGTTACGGATACCAATGAAATTATTAATGCTTATTTCATGTTATTACAACTTTTTAAAAATAATATTAATTTTATTGAAAAATATATATATATACATTCAAAATTTTGAAATAAAACCTGAAAGAACAAAGTTGGCAACCTTAATTATTTCTGAGTAATTGAAAACGTCGAGCAACCGTTTACAATTGCACGTAAGTCCTTTTTTATATTGTAATCTTGGCCCGCAAGGAAAACTTAACAACGGACCATTAAGAGCTATAGGTCTCCCGTCAGAATCTCAACGAGCCTTTTATCCAGCTGCACACAAACAGCTGGAGTGAAGGAACGCTGGCCGGACTGCAGGACAATACACTGCTTGTAACCAGGTCACTGAGTTATTACACTGCAACGAGAAGTCGAGTGCTACACGAGGGAAAAGGTAAAGAAATCTCTCTTAAAAAACGTTTTGTAATAGTATTACAAAACTTTTTTTTTCTACTTAGGTGAGAGTACTATGAGATTAATTTATTCTCATAGGAATTTATTTATATGAGAGTTGTAGAATTAATTAATAAATTACAAATTAGTAATTGAACAATGTAAAGATTTAATTATAAAAAAAATTGATGGTAGTGCCGAAAATAATTTTCGTTTGTTGTTGTTTTTTTTTTCAGTCATTCTTTCAGGCTAGTGACGCTTCAACTGAGTCATTACTCTGCACCGAAAAGTCGAGTGCTCCAAGTGATACACTATACTATATATTTATTTAAAAGATTACCAGCATTTATATTAACATTACTAACATTCCGGTCAATCACTAACAACTAAGCTTGAAATGCTAGAGAGAAGAGGTGATTGCATAACCTTAAGTTTCGCACACTGTACCATCAACCATTCGTCTAGTGACGTTTTAATGTTTTAAGATACACGTTGTTGTCGCTACACGAGATTTTTTAAGCTAGTTTTTTTCTAGCTATGGTTTTAAAAATACTATTATAACATATGGGCTAACCGCTCCAACTATGCTAAAAATGTTTGTGCTAGGAGATGGTTCATATCAATAATAGTTTTTTTTAATAATATTACATGTGACAAAAAGCACAAAGTTCACCCGATGGTAATTACTTCTGTCCATATCATCTACAATGTTATTCATGATGCCCGCATTTATCCTGGACAAGAAATCATAATGCAGATGCGTTGCATCCCTGAGGACTAAGACAGAGACAGACTGAGTCAACAGTGGTAAGGTGTCCGAACGCACTCACCCCAACACTACTGTATGCTTGTATTCTGTACGTGGTCCTTCCCTGGTAGAGGTAAAATATGTACGAAGCGGAGGAAATATAAAAAATGTCTAGACCTAGACTAGATCCTATTTTGTAATTACTAAGTCTAAGAATGTGCGAGGTTCTCTATATATATAATGGTTGGGGGGATTAAGTTAATTAAGTTTTGTTTTTACTTACCAGTTACAGTAACTTACAAGTTGCAGTAAAATCTACTTGGTTGTACTGTTTGCATCTGGCGGATTTTGATACCATTAAGTAGATGACAGTTTAAGAACAAAAAAAAAAACTGTTTTCCACCATTTTCTATTATTTCTGTCCGCCAAAATGAGTGAATCTAAAGAAGAAATTCAATATTTTTTATTACAAAAAGGGAAATGCGGCACCAATCGCGAATATATATATATATACATATACGTATATATGTATACATATATATATATATATACATATATATTTACATATACATATATATATAAACATATACATATATAATTAGATTATCAGGAAGCACGACCCTAAGCATTCTTCGTAGACCCTAAGTAGACCAAGAACTTCAGCACTAATACCATTGTTTGGCCTCCGGTCTATAAAGAGTATTGAAGCGGACACATGTTTATTTCTTAGACATGCATATTGCCTCATGATACTTTTCTTCACCGCCGAGCACGTGCTATATCATTAACAATTTAGTTGATCCCGGCATCGGGGATCGAACCCTGTACGCTCGCGTACCCGCGGTATAAGACCGAGCTTTCAGACACTGAGCTACCGCGACAGTTACAGTGTATATTTTTTATACACAGCAATACTCGTTTAGTGTACTTACGTTCGTTGTACGGGTAATTGGTGATTGTTTAATTGTGCAGTGGTCGATTAGTTGACTTGGCAGATTGCCAGACGTAAAGCTATATGAATAAATGGTGCGCTTTCGGGTACGTGCGTTGCCAACGGTAATTGCCACTGGTAACTATTTGGCACCTTTACTTGTCATTTTATACTGGTTTCCATATTACTAAAACCACTTATAGTTTTTATTTAAAATGCTTTTGTCGCGTAGAAAGAAAAATTGATTTCCTCTATTCAGGTTAAAGTTCATGTATAAACATAATTTAAGAAAAAACATTCTTAATCGCTAAAAATTAAAGGTAAAAGTATCCAGTTAAGGTTATCACATGGTAGAGCCTAGTTGCAGCTAGTGTCTAGTATCATGAAGCATCATGAATGGGTCGGTGGCTGGAGAAGTGCATGTGAACTGTATGCTCTGGTAGCGTCGCATAGAGATTGGATTATCAGGCTGCTGAGTCGCCTTTCCCGGCTCATATTCCCAAAGGAGAAAAGAAAATACGCCATTACAAATTTTTGGGTCCTGTTTGTTTGGGCGGCTAATTCAAACAGACACAGATGAGTTGTTGAGTTTAGAAATCACGAAAGAATTCAAAGTTTCATCCTCATCATCTCGATAGAAAAG
This sequence comes from Teinopalpus imperialis, assembly GCA_029286865.1. NCBI lineage: Eukaryota > Metazoa > Arthropoda > Insecta > Lepidoptera > Papilionidae > Teinopalpus > Teinopalpus imperialis. The sequence continues at coordinate 796,378 of JAGSMU010000001.1, read as the reverse complement.
AAAAGAGCCTACACTATAATATTTCTAAGGCCGGCAACGCGTTTGTGACTCTGGTGTTTTGGACGTTCATGGGCGGCGGTGATCACTAACCATCGGGTGGGCTGCTTGCTCGTTTGCCAACTGTCCTATAAAAAAAGCTCGGACATTTTATTTTAAATAACATATAGATATGTGTATAAATAAATAAATACATATACATAATTTCTCATGCATACTAAACTATTGTTTAACAAGTGCTTTGTGGTAATCTATGGGGAGGCCTGTTTTTTCATTACATTGAGAGTAACAAACTCGCACACAGTTCGCCTAATGGTAAATAATTCCTGCGGCCTATAACACCCACATTTATCCTTCACAAGGAATTATAATGCAGATGCGTTGTCACCCTTGAGGACTGAGATGGAATGCCTCGTGACCAGTACTAAAGATACGGATCACTACACTCACCAGACGAAACACAGCAGTGTTATGCTGCTATTTTACTTTGGTATTCTGCGAGAGCGACAAAAGCTTCACCTAGGACCACTAGGCGAAGCTTTTTGTTGAGATATCTCTTTTTAAAAAAATGGTATTTACATTTACGCCAAACCTCCCACCCCCGAGTTCTCGATTCCGCCCACATCGGCATTAAATTAGCTTAAACTTTCTTGTTCGAGAACCTCGAAAGGCACTCGCCTCTTCAACTAATAACCATAACAATGTTCCACGTTTCGATGACTACGTCGATGTCGAACTTTGGTACCTCGGTGCGGGGACCTACGCCGAACTTGCATGTGTCGTTTTAATGCGACGTAGTTTTGGTGAAAATGTAATAGACTAGTGTTTATACAGTATGATTTGGAATCATCTGTCGGCAGGGTGAGCTGCTTGCTTGTTTGCCACCCTATTCCATAAAAAAAATATTATTAGCGCAAATTACTACTAGATATCGTCAACTGCGAAGGTTATTTATTTCGTTCCTTTTCCTATTCCGATGTAATACTTACAAATTGAAATCGGAGGAAGATTCAGATGTAGTGTAATTATCCGAAAACCAAAAATTTGTGATTCAAGCATATTGTGTTAAGGGCCGGGAATCGAAGTCGCAAGGCAACAGCCAAGTTACCTAACCATTGTATCAAGGAAGAATCAAGATAGAAGTGCGAAGTTACCTTTACACCGTTAGAACCACACTACAGCTAGTATCTAATAGGCTACATGGGATGGACCATAAAAGGTTCACACCCTCACAGTATACCAGCGAGAAATTGCAGGATAACGCTGCTGTGTTTCGAATGGTGAGTATAGAAATTACATCCACGTCCTCAGGAATGTCATCCATTATGCAATTTTAATCTTTGTTGAGGATAGATGTAGATTTTCTGGGCCGCAAGTCATTGCTAAACATCAGATGTATTGTTTCTTCGTTCGTCACGAACCAAGTAATATAAAAAAATTTAAATGTTGCCATTGGCGTGAGAAATTTAAGCCTCAACTTTATGTACATATAATGTACGTAAAGTTGTGTATGTACTGTAATAAATAATTTTATGATGATTTTATTAAAAAAATACAAAGTAAAGTAAATGGCCTGTAAATATAAATCTCACTGTTAGAGCTTAGGCCTCCTGTCTAGAGAGGGTGTTAGAACACAGTTTGGATCTCGAGTGGAGCCCACTGCAAATTGGAGAACTTCCCACATGTCTTATATCAATATTTATTTCTCAGACATGCAGTTTTCCAAATGACGTTTTCCTTCACCGCCGAGCATGTGGCATCAGCACCTAAATTTGCTATTAACAATTTAATTGGCGCCGGCACTGGGATCGAAGTGGGTGTCGCTCGCTAAGACACCGAGCTACTACTTGATGATTTTAGTATTAAAAAATATTCAAACATTTAACCTCAATTTACACGTCACTCATCATGACTGGTGAATGTAGGGATCGGGAGAGCCTTAATACAGGCAACGAGGTATTCCAACTCAGTTCCCGTATGAGGGTGTCGTGGGCCGCAGGAAACATCTACCATCATGTGACCTGTGTGCTTGTTACTCTTAACACATTAAAAAAAATGCCACAAGGTAGTCTTTATTTACGTAACTTCCAAGTGTTCCTCTCCATTGACCGATTTCACAAATAACCGCAAGGGAGTGTAAATTCACAAGTTCCCTTTACACAGTTTCACGGAAGAAATCCGGACGCGGCCCCATTATGCATTCTACCCTCGCAGCGCGGCCGAACCCCGGGCTACGCCCCCGCGCCTCTCCCCGTCGCAACCTACCGACAATTGGTTGCTACGTGCCCCAGCTGCCGTAGAGCAGATTGCAACAGAGGATACATAATATTACAAATGTTACTTTAGAAGTCACACTTTTTTACAAAACATCCACTTTTGCATCAAACTGCAGCATGAATTCTGGGCACGAGTAAAGTAAAGTAAAACCTTGCTCTCACAATACCAGTGTAAAATATCAGCAACCCTCCCGTGTTTCAGTGTACTCTCTACCACGCAAATTAATACCATACTAAAAAAAAGGCGTTAGTAACTATTAAAAATTGTTGAACTATTTTGTTATGGATGACAAACCATAAAGTAATTAATTAGTAGTAAGACGGCTCGAGATTAAACTCGTACAAGGTACAAGAGTTTCGTTCGTCGTAGTTTTGGTGAAAATAAAATATAAGATTATACAGTATGATGTTAGTAGTTATTGGTCGTAAGTCGTGGTACCACACGTCAACTGCGCAGTATATTTTATAATACCGTAAAAAATTGTACAAACACACAAAAATAAAGATTTTAGTAGTGATTAGGCTCTAAAGTCTAGACTTTACTGGGGTGCGATATAGCTCCGTTTGCAAGGTATGATGTAAAGGATCGTATAGACTAGAGTAGGCTGTATTCAGAAATCATGGTTTTAATTCAAAGAAGACAGCGCCAACTAAATTAGCAGGATGTGGCGGCTGTTTCGTATGTTGAGTGTCACTATCCGGAGACTGTTATAACTGGTGAAAAGGCATTCTTTCTTAGTCCTCAAGGTCAACAACGTATCTGCATTATGATTCCTAATGCAGGATGAAGGTGGGTGTCATTGCCCACAGGAATCATTTAATATCAAGTGCAAGGTGTGCTCATTTGTCACTCTCAATACAATAAAAACAAACTTAACGCGCAGCTTGCAATTGATATTAGAACTGGCCGAGATTCGGCTCGCTCGAGTTCCGCGCGCAGCAGGGTAACGGGCCAAACCGAGGCTCCCTATCGGGAACCCTTAATGGTTAACCGTTAATAAAGCAATCGGTTGAGTCCCCTAAGCGCACCTTTCAACCCGGTGAAGCTGTAAAAGCCCTCGGGCTAACAGTGACCATCAGCCATAAAAAAACGGTCGTATCAACTGCAAATGATTTCGACCACGGCGATATGTTTTACTTACTAGTTGAGATTAATTGCGCAAGATATATTACAGTTTTTATAGCTTCATATTTTTTAGTGTATTAACAAAGGAGCACACAGTGTATATGATAGTGAATGATTATTGTTATTCACCTGATGGTCAGTGATGCCTGCGGCCCATGACATCTACAAACGTCCTCAACAAACATTCAAGACGCACATGCGTCCTCTCTAAGGACTGAGATGGAATACCTCGGTATCAGTTCTTAGGTCTCAGCTCCCTACACTAACTTCACGAAATACAGCATCATCGTGCTACTATTTCACGTTGGTATTCTTCGTGGCCGTGGCCCCTCACCGGTCGAGCCGACCATTCATGGCATCGTGGCCCGTTCGCTGTACAATACTCACTATATAATATATATATATATATATATATATATATAGGCTATTGTTTCCTTTTTGTATTATTCATCAGACAGCATATTTCGTCATGTGTTTCCCCGTGGGACCGCTTTTGGTGTTTATTTTATGAACGTATCCCGAAGTTATTATGTACTTACAAAGCGGTGACAAATATAAAGCAAGGTCATAGGAGCCTCTGTTTAGGGTTGGTAGTTAAAATATAAAAAAATAACAGCCTATATATGTATATAAATCCATATATAATATATAATATGTATACAAATGGAGCATAAGCCTCTACTCTAGTGAGGGTGTGTCTCCATTGCTGATTGACGGACTCCACATGTGTTCGTTTTTATTTTATTATCTTTACACATGCAGGTTTTCCTTTACCGCGGGTCTAAACCAGAACTTAAAATTGTGATTTCAATGTCCTTTGGTGCCGGCACCGGGGATTGGAACTCCGTTCGCTCGCGTACCGTGAACCAAAAGCGAGCCCTTAGACATTGAGCTACCACGGCGAGTTAATATAAAATAGAACCTGAATTTCTATTTTATCTTATCTGGAAATAGAGAGCACAGTTCACATGATGATAAATGATGATTCAACAAAGTTCCAGGATTCAAGTTCAGATTGAATATCTAGGTACCAGATAACCACCTGGTACCTAATTCAGTCCCCGTATCTCTAAACTCGCCATACGAAATTTAACAGCGGTATACTGCTAACTGGCGCTGGTAGTCTCTACGACTGTGGTACTTCCCCGGTCGTGCTGTTTGGACTAGTGTGCCCTAGGTCAGGTGCTCCGGGACACCAATGACACGCTTGAGGAGAGGATCGCTGCAACCGTCCTGTACCGGCACAGGCATTATCGGTATTGACGAGGGCCTCCTATTTGTGTACTAAACACTAGCATTCTTTCAAGACACATCATTCAACCTCCAGGATCGAATGTAGAAAACTCTAACATAGTTATTGGGTTTCCATCCGACACCAGATAGTACTTATTTATTTATTTTATTCATTTCGGAAAACATACAGTGATATATTTCTTATTTACTAATTTAGGTATAAATCTGAACACCATTTAAATGTTTTCGCATATAAAAATACGTTTATATTCTATAAAAGACCTTGAACACTCTACGCATCAATTGCTTCTGAGTTTGCTCCAGAATAAGGATAAGTGAGCATTCCGCTTACGCGGCGGCCCACCCATCCGCGGAAATGGGTTGTTTATCACAGAGGTGAATCGACATGTGTGTGTTCACACGTCCTATTCATTTGACTTTGAATACGTATTGGTTTTTATAAAAACGAAACGACCTATACTTCTACAGATGGTATACAACACAAACGCATGCATTAAATCGGACTTACATACGAGACGAGTATGTTTGCACGAATGCTTATAAAACTATCCTGCTCTTACATATATATATATATATATATGTGTGTATATATATATATGTATATATATATATATATATATATAAGAGCAGGACATACAAATGAAAGTGCTTTTTTTTAATGAAATAATGTAATATTATTAAAATTTATACCTACATATTTATAAGTATCAGAAAAAATGTAAATGTATTGCTGAGAGGTTTCACAAAATGATCTTCTGATATGAATCTAAAAGAAATATGATCTGTATCTTGATACACTTTGGCTGAAGTTTTCACTCCTTTTTCACAAAAATGTAGTTTTGTGACTCCTTGATAAGACACGCCCCACCAAACCAACACTGACGCAGGATGATGACCACGTTGTACCTTTCCGACCACTTGATCAGCTTCTTTAGAACTGTGAGCGTACACTTTATCATTTTGCTTATTGTAGTGTTCTTCAATCGTGAAAATATTTTCATTGGTAAAGAGGATATTTCTGTACCTTTCATCTGCGTATCGCGATAGAAGGCGTTTTGATCGATCCACACTCTTTAATTGTAAAGATTGATTAAGGGCATGTCCTGTATATCGACGATAAGCACCGAGCTTCAGGTCTTGTTTTATAATACGCGACAGAGTCCTAGCGGGAATCTTCATTTCTCGCGGTAAGAATTTTTTCTTCCTAATGGGGTTTCACCGAACCCTGGCTTTAACAGCATTAACAGCCTTTGTAGTTCTCACAGCGCGCGGCCGCCCCGATCTTTTCATGTCTTCGACACAGGAAGTGTATCATGTGTTGTATCTGTTGATAGTTCGATATACGAACATAGGGCTGATACCAAGCTTTTGAAGTGTCTGGAATATGACCGACAGCTCCGTATCCACTTAGTGCAAGGCGATCACTGCAATCCTATTTTTTTTAACACCCCATTCCATATTGTAATTTGATAATGAACACGAAAAAATATGTGAAATGGCGCAAAATCGAAAGTTTTTAAAATAATAGACGTGTTCCAAATTCAAAATAATTGAAAAGTCGAAAAAAAGAAAAGTTTTTATGTAACAGTATTTATGGCCAGACTAGATATATATGAATAGTTGACTGCCAACTAAATTTATTCCGTATCTTTTTATTTTTTTAAAAGTGAATATTAAATATAAAACATACGGAAACAATTTAGTTGTCAATCTAACATAGTATTATACGTTGCTCATAATGTATTTGTCTTATAGTCTGCAGTGCGTCCTCGCTTCAATGTTCAAACACTTTTAAACCAAGTGGGGAGTGGCCATAAGTAGCTGGAAATTAAAACAAATCACCAATATAATAACCTTAATTTGTATATTAGGAACAATAGAATCGTCAAATAATACTCGTAGCCGCATAAAATGGGGGTGCGTAGCGACCGCTACAATATTTTTCAGTTCGGCGTATACAAAGCCGTTAGTGTCACCGATTACATCTCAGTGCCACTTGAATTATGCGCATTGGACACGCAACTTGCCATTGCTAAGTCCTCGTTACAGTTGGCCTGGATTTTTTTTAAAAAAAATTGTGTTGCCCCAGTGTAGATTGAACTCTTTGATAGAAGTATACGTTGCATGACTAGGATTAAAAAAATATAGGCATTCCTGTTAATTACCGTTATTCCGTCCAGTCTTTAGTAGTTTTTCGTTATCATCATTTCAGACCATCACTAGACCATGGATGAATATAGGCCCGCGGGCTGCCTTAAAATTCAGTCCTGAGCCTCCTGCATCCATCGATTTCCCGCAGACTTGCATAGGTTCATCTAGTGGATGGTCGTCCTGCGCCGTGGTGGCTAATATGAGGTTGCCACTCAAGAAAGAAAAGATCCTTTACTTCAGCTTACTGATCTTGTTTGAGCTATGTCTGCTACCTTAGTGTATGTATCCATGTATTTGATCACACAGAAAAACTAAATGTTTCTCTGTGTGATTTAGTTATTATTGAAGTAATATCACATATACTTAATAGTAAATAGGCATTAAATAAATAAATTATTAGTGAGTTAACAGATGAAAAAAACATTGAGAATAATTCGAATACCTTTCATACAGTTCCTTTATTGCGTTTTAATTAATCAATTGAAAGGCAATGAATGATTTTTTTTATATAATAGTTGGCAAACGAACAAGCAGCTCAGCTGAGGGTAAATGATCACCTCCTTGAACATCCGTAAGACTAGAGACGTCACAGGTGCCCTGCAGAACTTTATGTAGGGTACTCTTTTATTGTAGGTCGTATCGGTCCGGAAATACCGACGATGACCACTGAGTAGACCAACCGTCCTAATATTCAGGTCCATGTTTACACACAACGAATGGAATGAATATACTACTGAATACCTCCTCAGAACACTCGCCGTGTGAGATACGGTCAGGCATTCCTATGTGAGCTGTTAATACTAATGAATAATGGCATTAAAATGTACATACATACGTGTTAGAGCCACACGTAATAAACGGAGCGAGAATCCTCATAATAGTATCATGTGTCATACTTATATTAATGCCACAATGCTGTTGCGTTATTACTGTTCAGTGGCGAGGAATTATTCCATATTAATCCTCAGACATGGAATTTGTTTTTTTTTTTAAGCTTTTGTTATTCTTTTTACTAGTAAATCGAATGGTGGATTCGAACCTTAGATGTTAGATTTCGCAGAACGTACGCTCAACCATTAAGCTAATGACATTTGAAATCTTGTTTATACTATATCATGTAAGGGAAGTTTTGCGATAATATCAAGTCCACAATCAAAGTTGTTTTATACTCTCTCATCGGTCAATTCTTTGCCTTATTGTTGACCTTCGTGTCATATAAAATGGCCGCCTCGTCCAGGGTCCTATGTTCGATTACGGGCTGGGCAACAATATTTGTGCATCACCAATTGTTGTTTTCATCAGATCTAGCTGTGTTGTATGTACTACATTCCGTGTCCCTGACACTGCATCTGAACCTTTCTCTGATCTAATTACACATGGATTATATCTACGATAGCATCTGGCCAATTACAAAAATTCCTACCAATAATAGTTGCCACGGTTAGACTTCAAACGTATTTAAAAGTGTTCGCGTTCCATTGCGTGCTATAAATGGGAACCTATTATTAAACGCATACTGGGACCTCGAAATGTCACGCGTCCAAGTAAAATATTCGAGCGAGTAGGTCACAACTCGGAGGTCAGACATGATAGCGGCCCGTTTTCATGAATGTATAGACAGTTATCATGATAAAGGGCCATTAGAGAACTTTAATCTTCTTTTGTATGTAACGATAAAACGTAACAAGAATATTGTTAGTGCTACCACGATGCTGCTCGGTCGGGGAAGCACCACGCCCTCACAGAACACTAGCGTAAAATAGTAGCATCGTTAGATTTTAAATTAGTCTTGAATGTTACTTTAGCTTGAACATAGCACATCTTTATGACTAAACGATTCACTAATCAATACAAGCCTACTAATTAGTTTATGTAATGTGATTGGATCGACTCGACTGAGGAAGAACGAAGAAGAAGAATAACGCTATTGTGTATGTAAAGCTCTGTTTTTTTTTATTATGAGTTAGGTTGTAAACCGCCGCCCAGAGACTTCCGCGACACCAGAAGAATCGCATATGCTCAGCTTTTATTCTAGGTCATGTACATAAAAACGATGCATTCCATTTCAGTGCTCGTGGATGACAATGCATATGAATCTTGAATCTTCATTGAGGATAGGTGTAGATGTCGCTCATCACCAGGTGAGCTGTGTGTTCGTCTTTCGCGTCTTATATTACAAAAATAAATATACGGTTGGAGAATGTTAGTAATATTAGCACGTACTCCACAATGTTGCACCGGAAGCGTTTAAACGACCCGTTGTTACCGAGAGTGGCACTTGGAAAGTGTTTATTTCCAGAAACGTTACCATTGCAAAAATGTGTGTGCATACATATTTATACCTATTGCACGATCGTGGTAACGAGGTTTTACTCTAATTACTTACGAACTGTTGTGAACTGTGTCGTGGTACTCCGTCGTAACTGATAGGCGAAGTTCGATATCAGTATTTCTACATTATTAAACCTTATTTCGTTTTTATAATTAAAATACCTTTGGCAAACCGCTAGTCCCGTGAATAAGCTACATTGAAGAGTACGGTTTTCCATGTAACTTATAAACTCACATCCTGATCTATATGATATAACTTTAATCTAAAGCTTCTTTAATTAACACGACCCTAGGTTTTTTTTATACAACAGATGGCAAACGAGCATGAGTGATGATGATATTTATTTTTTTTATTTAACAAGTGTTAGCAATCTGTAAATATATATTATTATAACGACAATCCGTGAGTACAGTTGTATTATTCCAGCCGTCCCTCACCCGAAGACGCTCAGACCCACCAGCCCCGTGTCTCCACTTGAACTGAAGCTTCAGCTGGTAGATGGTGCATGGCATACTTCACACGATGATGATTTATATTACAGTTGAAGTGGTGTCTTTAAAAATTCTTAAAAAAATCACCATTTCTGTTCATAACCGAAAATAAAAATCATGTATGATGTAGAAATTCATTTATTAAGTATTAAAAATAAAACAACACAAGATTTTTATTTTCGGTTGTGAACAGAAATGGTGATAATTTTTATCAGTCACCTAACAAAAGTACTATTATAAATAAAGATGTGTACGAGTGACTGTGCGAACGCGCCAATGGAAAAATTGTATCAGCAATTCGTATGTGGGTTTTACCTATACCCCCAGCCCAAAAACATATATAGGCAGTGTAGACGTGCAGGTTTCCTCACGAAGTTTTCCTTAACTGAACTCGTGGTTCTTTGATGCTGGACCGAATACCATTTGCTCACGTTGTGAATTAAAAGCGAGCGAAAAATAAAATAATTAATTTTAAAATCCTTTGTAGTTTAGCAATTATCGCATTTGGCATAAATATTATATGTGTGTTAATTCCATGGAACTCAGTATCCGACCTACATATCTACATAGCGTAGCATGATTGCACAGTAGCATGCTCTCCCCCGTAACCCCCTCCTTGCTCGGGAAGTGGGGAAATAGTTGGGCAACTGTTACAGCATGAATGTGCGGTTGATTGCGCTGCATTTGAATACACTGTGGACCGTTTGACGTTGCATTTGTGATATTGAATTTTGAATTTAAATAAAAATTGTATTCACCCGTGCAGCTGTTTGGGGATGGAGTGTTTTCGACGACCGGTTTTCACCGCTCCTGTATTTTCATTGATTTTGATAACTTCGGAAGCGATAGCTCGCTTCGATTTTTTAATTTTGTTTACCGTTAGATCTATTTATTACGAAAAAGGACTTTTCTTCTATACCTCATTACAAGATACTGTCATATATAAATTAATTGATTAAGAATCTCACTAATGAAGAATCAGAAACATTCTTTCTTTTTATTTCCTAGTATATAGACACACACACAACACCATCTACACATACACACGGACGCACGCTCGATGCTCTGAATTATATGAATTCAGTTTACTTTCGTCCACTCATCATTTATTCATCATTAATTAAATATAACCTAAATTTCTTTTCAATGTCTTCTCCCCATATGAAACACAGTGCGGTATGTTGCTATTCCACGCTGGTAATCCGTAAAGACGTCCGCCTCAATCGAGCCGACCATTCATATCACTGTTATTACTGTTATACACATATCACTGTTAGAAACAAACTTAACTGTTGGTGGTTGTAACACTGTTAAATAAATATTTGTTCTGTTTTATGTTTATATTTTAGTATTGTTAGCTTCTAGTTCTCTTCATAAATTGACTAATTAACGCATCACAGTACAACCAGCTTCCAGGCTATGATCGTGGTTCGCTTGTTTATTCTCCTCTCAGACTACTTGTGCAGCATTCATCTTGTGCGGAGCTAGATTGAGCAAACATTGCGAAACAACGTGCACATCTCCCGACGGTGGAGGGGGGGCGGACTACTTACCCTGACCTGGACGTAGGGATGCGTATGTTTCTGTTTGGATCATATTCTAAGATTCGTAGAAAGAAAGTCTAAGCTGCTGTTTGGTTATATAACTTTCCAATCCAATTCAGTTGTCTACCTAGTTATTTAATTTGAATCGTGCAATTTATTGAGCTAAAATCAGGACGATAAATTGAATACCTGATGGACATCAAATCTAATCATAACTCTGAAATGAACCCAAACCCCCATTCCATCAGATTTGAAAAACCAGAAATCCTTGCGAAGGGACATCGAGGATGTCGAAATAAAAAACATCTAATCTCAATAAATGGCTGGATTCGGGACACTGGGGACTGTGATCATCGGGAATCGAAAAGGTTAAAATAAACGCGATAAAGTCCATTAAATAAGATGACTTTTATCCAATAGTTAGTTATTTCTCTAAATATGTTATTGCAATATATCTTTTTTTTTGTTATTTCGAATATATCTGGACAAACGTATAATTCGGTTATCAAATGCAGCACTTAATTTCGTCATTTACAGTGTTCTCATTTTTTCCTGTTTGAATAATAACTGGAGATGACATACAAACACACAGTTGGTGGTGGGGGATAACTGTGCCTCACTACATCTAAATCCATGTTCGTTAAAGATTTAAAATCTGAAAATATAAAAATTAATTCTGCGTTCCGAAGCGGTGGTCCTTTTAGCTATCTTGACTATTCAAAAGTGTTTTATATAAACTTACTTGAATAAAACTTCTTTAGGTTTGATTTGAAACTTAAGGTTGTAGGTTCAAATCAGTAATTTGAATATTGTCACCATATCCTAGCACAAACATTTTCAGCTTAGCTGGAGTGGTTAACCGGAATATTAGTAATGTTAATACCATTGCTAATATAGCAGTAGCTAATATTCTTCATCTTCTACGCCATGGAAGATTGTCGAAGATATATTCTCTTACACTGGCACGCTTTAAATTTAAAATACCAATTTTTTTTTTGAAAATATTTCAAGGATTGACTTTCCTGTACCAGTACCAGTAAGGGATAAAAAAAATTATTTATGTTTAGGGTGGGACACAAATTTGCATAGCCACTGTACGGAAATTCGTTCAGAATTTGTTTAGCAAAAAGCTTCTGAAATCTGAGCAAGCACGGGTCATAATATATGCTGATTTATTAAAAGTCGTTTCGAGTATAAAGGCAATACATGTTCAGTTAATATTGGACAATGTACAACCCTATTCGTGGGAGGGGGAGGTTCGGGGGAAGGAGGGGACGATAACACAGAAGTGGCGTGTCTTTGATGTAAGTAAGGCTTTGTTTGATAATCGCGAAGGTTGCTTGTGTGTGGAATGGGATTGTTTATATTTAATGTGTGCGTACTTACGTGAGTGCCACCAACGTGGCAGTATTACGTATAAATATAAATAATATCAATGTTTAAAAGATGTAAACACTTCACTTTTACAAATTACGTAGTGCAATTATATATAAATCGCCAAGAGACACACACGACGAACCCGCGTGACGCCGACAAGCGACGCCTGAGGAAGTTAGCATTACATTTCGTCATTCCTCGGTCACACTTCAAGCAAGACAATTTTTTTTAAAAAATTATTAGCAATTCTATAAACATTACTAATATTCCGGTCAACACTCCAATTGAGCTGAAAATGCTTGTGCTGGGAGATAGTTCACGACTATATTCTAATGGTGGAATAGAACCTACGGCCTTAAGTTTGCAGATCGTACCCTAAACCATTAGGCTATTAACGTATTTTACTTAAGTTATAGAATCATTGTAATGTCCTCCTGATCGATGTCGACCACGACGATATCTTTAGTTTATTGTCAGATTAAATCAACTGCGCAGAATATCTTATAGTGCCGTAAGCATTTGTGCATTACATATTTTTGACTTTCGAGTCCAGACCCGATACCAACAATGTGTGTGTGTGATATATTTGTCTCGTGCTGTGACACTGCCTCTGAATCCTTATCCGATATTATTGCACGTGCATAATATAATATTATAAAAAATATATAAAAAAGTAACTGAGCGAGCATTCTAATACGACCGTCTGTTTAGAAAGTCTTAGCGATTACCATTCTGAGCGTGTTGCCAAATCTCGTATATTATATATTTCTATTAAAATACTGCATTGCGCCAATCTCGACGGAAGTCAAGGTCGCACATAGGATAAGAAGCGACGTAACACCTCTAACGCTCTTAAACTCACCGAAGAGAAAATAAAAATATGTAATTTACGATTTATTCCGTATCTTTGAACTCGCAACTCATTACCACCGGCAAAAGAATTCACAAACACTCATATCCTACGCTGTCCCGTATAAATTATTATAATGAGCTCGATATGAACTCACGAGGGTTGCCGCCCTTACGAATATTGATGCCACGTATTCTACCTGGTTGGCGTTGTTGAAATTAATAAACTAGTTTCGGCCATTTTAAAATCCATTTCGATTTCGACACTAGAGACGACTTCCTGTTTATTACCAGATGATCGCGTAGGTTGTTATTTAACAATGAGACGGCACAGTGGAATGTAACAGTGCTAGAGCTACACCGCATCTAGTTACTAGAAGGAAATATTGATTTGTTGATACCTCCAGGGTAGTAGTACAATCTCATAGTTTTTTTAAAACAATTCATTTGATGTTAAGTGATGGCATCTACATTTGGACTGGCATCCTCAAGATGGACTTGCATCGTCACCTCCATGGAATAAGGTGGAATGCCTCGTTACTTCTAATTTAATCACCTAATCCCTAGACTCACCACGAGCTTCCGTGTACCAGCCCTACCACCTTTCTTCATGGTACGGGATCTCCATCCGCTCGATTTCACTGCACGCGCCCCTCGTGCACAAGAACAAAAAAGTCTACCGCCTATTAGAAACGATCGATCCGCACCCTCAAACAATTATCCGACCCATTGAAGATGCACCTGGGCTCCACGGCCCGCTGTAGATCCCGTGTGCCGACTCAATTTTGCTGCATACACATGATGCCTCAGTGCTAGCCCTTTGTCCATGAACCTACTTACTGATAATAACCTTTTGTAAGTAAGCTATTATTTTCTAGTGTATTGTATCTCAGCCATTTTAAAGTCGGGACCAATAAAAGGCAAAAAAGTAATTAAAAAGTCTTGCTACAATCACTATTAAATTATAATAATAAATATTTTAAATAATAGTTTATTTACATAAAGCAAGCTACAAGTTCGTTTTTCATGTTGTTATCACATGGTAATATTTAATTTTATAAAACTATATTCAAATTCATTCTTTTAATAAACAAATCTTTTGTATACAGGTTTTATTTATTGACCAGATTGCAACCCCTTTTAATAAGAAACGCGAACCCTCGGGGGTCGCGCCCCCCACCTCTCATCAAAGCTATGATTTTCATAATATATTAAAAAAAAGAAAGCACACAAAGCTATTAACATTTATATTTGTTAAGTTAGCCATTAGTCAGAGTATTTTTAAAGGTATAACTTAAAACTGTTGAAACAGGACGGCATGCTCACCAGAGATACAAATAAACACACACACACACACTTTTCAAAAGCGGTGACATTAATGGGTCGGCTAAACGACCCCACCTTGCAAGTATTTACATCATGCTGTATTTCGTCTACTGCTTGTAGAGATCCGGAAAACTACTGCGCACCATAATTTATAGTGCCGTAACCTTTTGCGTAACCACTCGTCGTCCCCTTAGCTATTCCAATATCCCAGCCGATGAACAATATTTCTTCATCATATTGTTTTTCGGGTTTGGGTGTGATGTATGTACGTCCCGTGGCCCTGACACTACATCTGAATCTCCTTACACTCATCCTGATCTTATTGCGAATTTTTTTAATTATGTTATTTGTAGTATGCATTTATAAAAAAAATGCTTTCTCATATCAAACCGAGAGGCACTCACTCAACGTCTCCTTCTGTCCGTCCATTTCCGTTGAAAGTTCAGATACAGTGTCAAAGACACAAGTAATACATCGCATTCTCTGACCCGAAAGCCAACAATTTGTGATCATACAAATATTGTTTCTCGTTTGAGAATTGAACCCAGGATCTACGGCGTAGCACCTAGTTATACTACCACTAAACCACGCGGCCATCATTTTATATATACGTTGTTGGTGTATCTTTTCGAATAAATAAATAAGTTTATAAATCATGAAGAACTAAAACGCTTACAAAATTTACCACAAACGAAACATTTCCAGTAACTGTATACTACCCCTGAAACGGCTACGAGATCGTAAAAGTTGGGCAATCCTAGCTGAATATTTGCAAAAGTTCTCAAATTCAAATTGAATATCCGCTGATCTGAGCGGGACTGAAAACGTTTCCAGTAAGCCTGAAATTATTCCGACCGGATTAACATCAATATACAGGGCCTTACGGATAGAGATGTACCGAAGGGTTCCCGCTTCCGGGACCAAAGCTCCGTTGGTGTCCGCTTGTCGGGGCGGAGGATGATTGATTTACCTTTTATGGAAATGTAGAATTATGATTATGCGTCATGTTTGATTAAATTATGATTTGACTCGGAACTGATAAGTATGAATATTTGTAGGTAACAATAAATAAATAAATAGTAATGTATCCCTATTTTTGGACTTTTGAATCGAAAAATACTTCAATCAAATCTGAATCGTCAATAGCGTAATAGTTTAGGGTACGAACTGCGAAATTGAAGGTCTATTATATAAGGGAATATTAGTAATTATAGCACTGCTAGCGTTCCTTACAAAAAAAACTAGTCATGACTATTTAGATGAGTTTGGATAAAACTAGTTTTACGGATTTTATTGCGTTTTTTTGAAACTTTTATCACGATGTTTTAAGTGTTCACATGATACTCTTGAGCAACTGATATAAAGCTGACCATGTGAGAAGGGATGGGTGGCCAAATGAATTCCACTCTCCGTCACACACTTTTTCGTTTCGGGCTCAATTCTGAAGTCCACGCAGATGAAATCGCGGCCAGTTTGCTAGTTTTAACAATTTAAATTAAATTGATAATAGTCAATATGCCATCTCATTTACTGCGATAAAAGTATGTGTTAATGCAACTTACAAACTACCTGTGTGTTAATTTTCATTTAAATACTTTTTGCGTGATTGTGTAACAAACATACAAAATTTAACATTTATAATATTAGTAGGATTATGTTTAAAGACATCGCCGTGTGCTTGTTTCAGGTGGTGTGCAATAAACCCATATATAATCTGTCGGCGAACAATGGATGCGCGGACCTTATGGTGAGAACGCTGTGTATATATATTTTTTGTTTATTTAGGTGTACACCGCTCTGACCTCGTTTTGTTTTTGACCTCAAGAATTATTATGTGACCGTTTCAAACTTAAAACGACCTAACATCAAAACGTCACTCGGTCTTCATATGTAAAGTCCACTTAAACAGACAAGTAAATTAAGTTTAAACTAAGGTCTCAAACATGCCAAAAATTCCCCTGGTGTTTATTAAGCCCCAAAGGTGACAGGGTGCCGCTTGTCGTACACCGGTTACAATTTGTTTTTTTTATACGTAGACCGCGGGTTTAGCTCGGGACCGTGCTCGGTTGTGTGGTGTGTGGTTTAGAAGTTTACCCATAGCAGTGGCTCGTACGCCAAGATGAAGATGATGATAGAATGGTGGTGATAGAAAGAAATTTAAGAAACCGGAGAACTTATTATTGTCGTAGTCGTCTATTGATAGCGTAATAAGGTTACGATTCCTTATCGATGATGAAGTGAGTGTCATGGGCCGCAGACTGTGTGCTGTTTGTCATTCCTTGTGCGATACAGTGGTAGAGCCACACTGCATCAGAAGTGGATTGGCTCGACCGGGAAGGTCACGCCATTGCCAAAATACCAGCGGGAAATTGCAGCCTAACGATTCTGTTCCGTTTGGTGAGTGTGATATTCCATCTGATTCCACAGGTATGACAACGCTTGTGGATCTTGAATCTTTACCGAGGATAGTCGGTGATTATTGGATACAATTATCACTTACCATCAGTCACCATTTTTATATCGCGGACCAAGCCAAAAATGTAAGTAAAAAAACTACGAACCAGCTATACAATATATATATATATAAACTAAAATTTTAATAAATAGTTTATTTATTAATTTAAACTTTCAAGACTCTCCCAGGAAGGCCCAATTTTATTACAGCAGTAGGATCTAATATCACATGCGTCCTAATACAAAATGTACTAAGAGGTATCTCAATCGTAGGAGATGAAAACGCAAAATAAATTGGTTTTGTTTAAATTGAAAATGATTGGTATACAGTTTAGTATATAGGCTTTGTTTATCGAAACCCTTCAGTAACAAACGCGAACCCCCAGGCATCTGCATATGAGCAAATGCCTTACGTGATATTTTATGCTACGCGCGCAACTATTCTGTGGAATCAGCTGTCGTCCGCGGTATTTCCGAACCGATACGATTTAGGGACCTTCAAGAAAAGAGCATACGCCTTTCTGAAAGGACGGCAGCGCATCTGCGACTCCTCTGGTGTTGCGGATGTACCATGGGCAGCGGTGATCACTTACTATCAGATGAGCTGCTTGCTCGTTTGTCTCGCTTGTCCTATTCTATATATCTATAACAAAAAGTTGAATTAGGTTTCGAGACAGTTCTATAAAACATTTAAATAAAGTTACGAACGCACTGCCCTTCCGCTAAAATGGATCCTCTTATGGTATAAATAAAAATGAAACTTTATTTCACTTTTTAACATTACTCTCGAGGAATATGAAAGTTTTGGAGATCGATTATAGCGGTCTTCGTATCTTGTGTTTGAGTTTGGGACTATACGGTAGTTGAATTGCCTGTGTTTGCCGGTTCTATATTGAACATATCGTCAAGTTATTTATTAAACACTATAGCGGTTTTATTTATATCACAAACGAACTTATAATTTTCATCCGAATGTCAGTCATCTCTGGATCCCACGACATCTACAGCCTTCTACAAGAATTCAATATGCAAATGCATGCTGAAATATACACCGCACAAGACGATATGTTCATAGTTCGGTTTGATCGGGGAAGAACCTACCTTAAAGAATATCCGCGTGATAATAGCAGGATGACGCTGTCGATGTTATGTATAGTGAGTGTAAGTATTCCTTTTTCCAGGTTTCATTACCGTGAGTATATATATATATAATAATAAAAGATTGAAAAAATATTTATAGTTTATAAATATTATGCATGAAGGAAGCCAATCTTCAAACAGGCAGGATAATTGGATTAGCATGGCAACTATGCTTTGATGAGTATAATCTAGAACCAGTGTGTTGGCGTAATGACTGGATGTCGATGAACTTGCCTCTCTATCTCGCTCGGCTGCATTAGATAATTAAACTAGATAGCTAATCAAATTGTTCTGATGTTTCGTCACCTTTACGTTTATATAAATGAGGTTAGTCACACCTCAGGTCGAAGACGAAATGCCTCATCACATAATAGAATTTTATTAATGCTGAGTGATATATAATATTTTCAAGCAATCTTAGGAATATTCGATATAGTAAATCTTAGCAGGACGTCCTACCAGTGATGATGTTAATAGTTTGCTGTATGATCTCTGAATTATTCAGCGAATATATAATAAATGCAGAGGGCCGTGCGCGATACACGGACATTACACACTAATGTTAAAAGTAAACCTTTTTTCTCCTACTACGTACTCTTAAACGATTTAAAAATGCTCTAAAACCATATTGCTTTCTTCCAAAGAAAAGTGCCTTTATCGTAAACGAGAACGGGTTTATTTCGTACAAATGTTTATAGCCTGGGATTTACGCGCTAGGACTAATGTCCTCTGACATTTGACGGCAATGGCCCGATTTATCACTGGACTTGTCCCGAGACTTTTCTTGCACTTTACTCTGTAAGGGATGATATAGCAATGTTATATAGAGGAATGAAGAAATCCACAGTAATGTACACAGTACATGACTTTGCAATAAATTACAGCAACCTTTCTGAGTGTGTACATAGATAGCATCTGCTCTAAATAAGCAAGATTTGGTGTCACTACAGTAGCATCGCTAATCCAAGTCTTATGTTTGGAATACACATTCTATTATAAAAGCATACACGTTTACTGCTAGATAGTATGCTCAATTAGAGTATGCTTTCCGAGTATACACACATACGTAACATCTACTATAAACTACCATGCTTGTGCCACTATATTGCGTGGCTAATCCGAGTCTTGTGTTTGGAATACAAATACAGCTAGATAGTATGCTCATTTACAGCATGCTCGAAATTGGCATGTTATATGACTACTAAATAGCATGTGCATGTGTAATCTAGCCTTAACTCAATTGTATGCTTGTTTGTTTCCGCGTCGAATAAAAAGCGCGATTTCAACTTGAATGTAGAGTTCATTACACCAGAATGGGTGCTCGTTACGTTACCCCATTCGACACAATCACTCTGTTGGACATTGTTGTCCTTAATTATGCTTAATTAATTCCAATTCCAAGTGAAACTTAATCAACATGGCGGTCTAGCCGGTCAGCACTTAAACGCCACTTAGTTAAACGTTAACTGACTTTAAATGTTAAATGTTGTTTACAAGCAATGCTTACATTTTAATTTTACTTCTTGAGAAATTATGTGACCTGTAGGTCTCATATCAACGTAACAACAAAAAGGATACTGGGAAAATATTAACAGTTATAGAGCCACATTGCTTTTAGTCTATCTGCGACATAAATAGTATATAGGGCTTGGTCGTGAAATAACAGCCTAATGTGAGGTGAGTGTAGTATCCAATTAAAGAAACAAAGAATGAAATGTTTATTTGATACTTAGAAATAAAATAATTACAAAAACAAAATAACATGAAAATCAAATTTTTACTGTACCAAATAGGTATCCACTCAGTATAAGATCACGGAGTTGATTGGGACTTCGTGAATACTGATTTTCAGTGGAGCCGTGGAATGATGGTAGATATCGCAATAACATTATAGCAGTATACAATTTTATAGTCTCAGATTGCAGAAACAAAGATGAAAAATTTAAAATAATAAATAAAGACTGTATTAAACGAACTAGTATTACAATAAAAAGAAAAAAATCGAACAGATTCAGCGACTTCAAAAACATGGAAGACTGTTTCAGTTTATTTGCTACAAAACGCTCCAATACACTTACAAATGGAGTTGATCGAGATTCAAGAAAACTCACTCCTAAAAGCCAAATTTGAAGACGTAGAGTTGTGCGATTTCTACAAAAATACCTAGAAAAAGACAATTTTCCACAGCGTAGAAAATTCGCAAGAAGATGTGTTGTGCGTTTGGCAGTACTCATAAATGCGAACAGTTCTTTTCGTTGATGAAAGTTAATAAATCAACACATCGTACAAGACTGACGATAATTTGGAAAATGTTTGTCGATAATTTGGAAAATGTTTGTCAATGTCGTCCAAAGTTTTTTAAAGTCATTGTTAGCCCCATTGATCTTTTTCGTATTGTTTTCTCAGTTTTTTAAGTAAGTTGTTGCAAAAGTTTCTGTACCTTTTATGTGAAGTCTTTAACATGGTATCATGCGTTTTAGTTTTTAACTTTTGGTGTATTCTATCTCTGGTGCGTGTGCATCGAAGTATGCCTGTTGTTATCCAGGGCTTGCTAGTAATTTTACTTCAGGGAACTATTCGTTTTATTGAATTATTAGCAAATAATTAGTGATAAAATATAAAAAAAATTATACATAGCGGTATTTAAATCTTTGTCATTGTATATATTATATCAAAATTATATTGTTTGCAGTCTAATGCTAACATATCAAAGTTAAATCTACGATTTAATTCATATTTTAATTGTATTGTTTTGATTTCGTTAGTTTTTAAACAGAATCTAATTGCTTCATGATCTTTAATAGTGGTACGGAGTGTGAAGGTATAAGCATTTAATTTAGTTTTTTATATTACGTGCTCTAAACTTGTTTTAGCTCTAGTGGGGGTATTGATGGCAGGAAAAAGACCACGAAAAGCTACGATGTCTAAGTAGGAGATAGTGTTAGAGCTAGTTAGTATTAAATCAATAGTTACATCAGCAGTTATAATAATATTTTCACAATTTTTTCAAAATTCAAATTTCTCAAAATTCAAAATTTTGACAATGTTTCTAGCAAGGCGTTAAGCGAGTTTAGAAAATTATCCAAAGAATTAAATCTAGGTGGCCTGTATATCGCAATTATAACGGTTTCTTCAACTATTTTAATAATCAAGCAATTGGCATCCATGAAATACGGTTCTTCTACTATACAGCTAAGATCACTTTAGGTGTACACCACAATATAATCGTTTTGGTTATAATTAGCATTTGATTTATATGAGTCATATCCTAGCAGTATATAACATAAACATTCTGAAAGCACAATAATGTTTGAAGGAATTTTAAGCCTTTTTAAAAATATATTTAATTCATCGAAATTACAGTTGTTACATGTTCTGTTGTAAACCTTTTAAATAGTGACTTGGGCTTTTTATGTGTGAGAAGTATTCCTCAGGATAATATGTGATTTGAATTGCTATTTCAAACTGGTCAATATTTTGCATTAAGATATTAGTGTTATCAAATTTTAAAATTAATAAATATAAATCCATGATATGATTTAACATATTGAAAATATATTAATTCAGTGCTGTAACAATGCATGTATTGTAAGGAATATGTTGATATCAATGTATTAATTATATTACATATTAGCGTATATTTTATATTACTCATTGTAATTATTTGTATCTAAGTCTTTGCTCTCTTGTTTCTTTGCTTCTCTGTGTTTGTCAATTAAGTATTTGTGAGTGAGATATGGATGTGTGATAAGATGCGCGAAATGCGTGCAAAATGTAAGTGTGCTGGAAAGTGTGCATAGTGAGAAAGAATTTGAATAATTTTGTAAGTGTTGTATTAAAATATGTTTGTGTGTATTGTATCTATTATTATGCATATAATTTATTGTGAAGTTCCCATTGAACAATCCCATTTGAGGTCCAGCAAAAAGTGTATCCATAGGTTTTTTTAAACATTCTAGCTAAATGATACAATCTGTGTGTTTTATGCGTCAGAGTTTCAGATACATATATATATGTTTTTGCGGATATTATTTTACTCCACTCATAAATTTGTCTTTTGTTAAGACACTATTAAAGTCTGCAATAATAGTGGATGTGGAATCTTTGGTGTTTATCCTGTAGACATCTCTTATGCATGACCTAACATTGTCGACATCCATGGTTCTTCCCAGATACGTGATTAATTTGCGCAGGTTTTCGTTTGTTTCTCCATTGCTTTTTGGAATATTTCGAATTTCAACACCACATACTCGTGACTTGCGCTCCAAGGATTAACTTATCTTCTAACCGTCTTATTTTATTTTTATCATATGGTTTTTCAACTCGAGTGTGGTAATTCTTTCAAGGAACCCATCATACTTACTCTACATTACATCGACGGACTTTTGCAATACAGTATTTTGTTCGTTAATATTCATCATAGTATATAGAAGTTCCTTGAAAATACATTTTGCTCCTGAACATATCTTTAATAATGAGCGTAAGTTGCTACTGTCTTCGTTATATTTTCGTTTTTTTACGATCCGTTATATTGAGTGATAGTCAGGTTCCGAGTCATAATGTCTTAATGATGATTCACTCGTTAAAATATTTGCAATATTTGGGGCGTGCTATTGGCGTCGAACGGGACGTTGAGAAGGGGGTGTTCGTCTCAGTGGCATATTGGTTAGGTGTCTTGTCATCGAGTCGAGGTACTAGGCGAAATATGTACGTTCTTGAGTTCGTAGACGACTGTAAGGTGTTGTCTCTTTTTTTTTAACAACGGGGTATCGTTAGTTCAATAAGCAAGATTAGTTTGTCTGTGAGTGTGAGTGAGGCGTACTTACTCACGAACTTCAGTTTGGTGTTGTATTTGTCCTGATTTATGCGATCCTTCCTGCTTAGAGGGGTCGACCAGGTCCACGCCACGCAGAACGTCATCTTAAAATAGCAGCATATGCTGCGTTTCGTCTGGTGAGTGTAGGGATCCAAAGACACCCATTACAGGGGGGACTCAGTCCTCAAAAGCGACAACGTGTCTACATTATGGTTCCTCATCCAGCATGTAGGTATGTGGATGTCTTGAGCCGCAGGAATCGCTTATCATGAAATAAAATCTGTGTTAATCTAAAACACTAAATGAAAAAATAAAATAAATGGGTACTCAAGAAATTGAACAGTAGAAAGGACGATTGATTAAATTTGGTTCCAAAACGATTTCGAATAATACATTAGTTAGGCTTTGTTTCGGTCATATTTTTTTATATATGTATAAATACTGATGACCGTAAAAAAAAATTGGCAGCGTTAACGTGATAAGATGCAAAGCACGAGTGTTTCGGTTCAAATCCCACCGTAAGCACCGCGGCGGAAATTTACCGGGCGCCTGTAACGAGCCCACGGAGCTGTGGGTAATAAAGGCTGTTGAGGGCTGATAAGGGTGCGCTCTGACTTGGGAACATTGTGACGTCTTTCCAGTTTCTATTTATTGTATTGAGGGTGACAAACGAGCACACAGTTCACGTGATAAGTTCCTGCGGCCCATGACTCCTACGTTCTTCGGTTGCCGGATCTTTACGTGAACCATTCGAAACACTACGGTATTCGGTGTGCCATCACACCGCCCCGTAAGAACTACGAGGCCGTAAGAGACACGCCCAAGCAAAATTGTCTATTTACTTAAAACTAAGTTAGACAACTTAAACATGTTCTTGGCCGCGTCCGACATTGGATAGGGACGAGACAACGTTTAAGTGAGCAACGTTATTAGAGTCACTTCGACGAAAATATGATACAATATGACTCTCACTCTGATATATAAATAAATCAGTAATATTTTTATATATATATATATATATATGTGTGTGTGTGTGTGCTCCTTGTCGAATTCGATCACGATGACATGTTCTGGTTATTGCCAGGCAACTGCTCACTGCTTTTATATTGCCGTTAGCGATTACGCAAACATAGAGGAACACGGCCGCCCCCTACCCTAGCCCTAGTCACATGTAATGCATGTTCAGAAATATCGGAGGAAGATTCAGATGCAGTGTCAGGGACATGAGTGGACACAGTACGTGTTGTTTAAATAATGTGAGGAATATTGGGAATCGAACCCAGCATCCGCGACGCAGCAGCCAGATACTCTAACCGCTGCACCACACGACCGTCACTATTAGAATACCATACAAGGTGCCTTGAATGTGTTATCGGACCTTCTCAACACTGAAATACCTTAGAAACATTGATCTCCACTAGGATTAAACAATAAAACTGATAGCATGCCAACGACCGGAGGCGTGGCAGCTCAGTGTCTCAGCGCTCGCTTTTAATTGACGGTGCGCGTGGAGACCGAGTTCGATCCCCGGTACTGACAACAATGAACATTTTTAAATGCAATTTTAAGTCATCCTTTTACCAAGGGCTTGGTGAAGGAAAATGTCATGAGGAAAGCTGTAGGTTTCGTATTTCGAAAACATGTGAAGTCCAGCAATCCGCAGTGGAAGCTCCTTAGGGATGGATTACGCCCAGCAGTAGACACACTATCTCGGCCAGTTATATTTTTAAATAAACAAACTCACCTTCGCCATCATATATAACTGCGCATTCCTCCATTCGTCCATAAAACATTGCTATACCATCTCTTACAGAGTAAAGTGCAACAAACGTCCCGGGACGAGTCCCGTGATAAATCGGGCCATCGCCGCGAAATGTCCGAGGGCATTAGTTTTATTACGTAGATCCCGGATGTCGAGCATATGGTACGAAATGAACCGTTTCTGTCGTTTACGAAGTATTTTTTTTTTTGAAGTAAGCTATACGTGGAACTTTGAGCTTATTATCGTTTGAAAGCAACCATTAAATATTAGTAGATTTACTTACGACTTTTTCGAAGACGACACAATCAAGCTTCTGTGTACTTCAGTGATGGCGGTTTTATATGTATTAAATAAATATTTAATAATTTTACGCTTAGAATGTATGTTTTTTTTTAAATACATTGCTTTTAAAGTTACTTTAACGGAACTAAGCTTAATTGCTTGTGCTAGAAGACAGATAGTTCACGAAAATAATTGATTTGAACCTACGACGTGATTGATTTCGCAAAGTCGATAGACCCTTAACATCATTGCGAGATGTATTGTGATCGAACGAGACGCGAAACAGATATATTATGCTTTGGTTTTCCCCGAGTTGAAAGATATAAGAACCATGACTCAAAATTCAATACTAGCCGCCCCGACTGACATCGCCCTGTCTCAATTTAAATATATTTGTTTGTGATCGTTTTGTTAATTTGCGAAGAATTATTCATGGATCGTACCGTGAGTCTTAGTCTTGAGTTTATACAAAAATCCAATTGGAGAAATATAAACATATAACATATAATAAGATGAAAGGACTTTTAGTCTTTTTCCCAATTCTTCCTCTCATAAATACCTAAAACCAACTTTTACAAACATTTTAAAACAAAAAATAATCAGTCTCAATCGCGCATCACCGCTTACCAAAGAACAGCATTTAATTTTTATTTATTCATATAAAATTAAAATAACGGTTGTCAATAAACCTATTACTTATTAGCAGTTCCAATAAAAAAGCCACGGACCTAATAATAGATAAATAAATAACAGAGTAATTGGCGAGAGGAATTCCACTGCATCAGTTTCTGATTTAGTTTCACAATAATATTATATTATACAAAAAATATGTTTTTTTAATTTAATTTTAGATTATTTTAATAATATTTGCAAACGTGCTTACAGCTCACCAGATGACAAGTAACAACAAATATTCAACACGCACGTGTGTTAATCTGCGAAGATTCCATATGTCCTTACATTTAACTTGTCTCCGCGGACAGCACAGCCATTTCGGGCTGGTATACCCTGGTGTAGTGGGCGTCGTCCTGCCCTGGTCGAGCTGACCGTATAATGTTATAACTAGAAATTAGCTGGAAAGTAGATACACTGTTAAATGAAAGAGCCCGCAAGTGGACTTAAAGCATTATGAGCGACTAAACTAAGATAACACATGTAATAAAACAAACGTAAACGTCTGTTTGTGTATTTAGAGATGCAACGGTCGGCGCACCAGACGGCGGCCGAGGTCGCGCGCGGGAATGTCGCGGATGCATATATCGTGTCACGTATATACTATGTTACTATGTCAACCGTTGCCAGCGACACTGCAATACATTACGTTACAACCTGGCGATTGGCTACTTGGTTTCCTTATCATCATTAACAGCACACGTCGACATCCCTCAAGGTCAATCATCACCATAAATTCAATCAAATAACAAATTCACACAATTTACTTATGTAATTCTAATAATATTAATCCGTAGGTTTCTTTCCCTTTATGTTTGTCGAGGTGCTGTAGTTTGTCCATATTATTTATTTTATTTACCACTAAAAATACTAAAGCATTTATTCATATTGCAAGTAGGTAAGACAAAACTAAATATTACATATAGACATAAATATATAAGTAGACCTAAAAAATTTGCATTGCTGCATTTAAATGCTGCTTTTCCGATCCCGCCTTGGGCGGTGTATTGAAGAAAAAAACCATTACAAAATTTAATTTAAATAAATACAAATAAAATATCGTATTATAATATTACGTCCTAAGAATATAACAACAGTTTTAGATATAAAGTAAAAAATAATGATTCTACTATTTGCTAAGAGCCGTGGTACCTCAATGCGCAAGCGAATTTAATTCAGCGTACCCACGCAAACCGAGTTCGATTCCCGGTGCCGGCATCAATAAAATTGTTAATCGCAATTACAAGTGACAACTTACCACGAGCTCACCAGTGTAGGACAGCATCGCGAGGAAACCTGCATGTCTAACAAATAAGAGAATAAATATATATCAAAGACATGTGAAGTCCGCCAATCCGCAGTGGAGCGTGATGGACCATGCTCACAACCCCTCTAGAGGGTCTATGCCCAACAGTGGGATCTACTATATTGTTACTTTACTATTGTATACTACAACTATATCTAATACCCTAAAAATACAGTTTTTCCGGTATTTTCAGTATTGACCTACACAATTTCGGGAGGCCCTCTTCAAATTTAGCGAACACCCAGCGCTCTGGCTCGTCCGAGATGTATTTTACTGTTCTTCATAACTGCTTACCCGGACGTCTCCGGAAACAGTCGGGGCATGATTTATACCCTGAGGTGGGGACCGCCACAGGATTCTACACTTTTTTAAATGACATGTTACTTTCGCAGCTGGATATGAAAGCTATCCTGTAAGACAGTATAGTGTTGTATAGGGTGGCATATTAGAACACGCTTAGCAATTCTGTGTTAGGATGAGTTGATGTTAGGGTTGACTAAAACACATACAGTGGTACAGACACAATGCAGCTAGATACTAGCTGCACCAAAAAAATAAACTGGTCCACCCGCCCGAAGGACTATGTCATTATAGTAATATATAGTCATTAGAATACTATTATGAAATGGAAGAATAACGCCGCCGTGTTTCGTATTGTGAGGGTAGGGATTCCAGGATCTAGTTACAGGTAACTATTCCATCTCAGTCCCCAGAGACGACATGCATTAACGCATGTTCATCTTGAATCTTTGTTAAGAATGGATCTGCATTTCATGGGCCGCAGTCATTTTTTACCGTGAGATAAACATCTCTAACGTTTAATATAAAAGGAAAAACGCGGTAGTTATTTATGTGCTATATCCACGGTGCAGTTTAAATCTAGTGGTAGCTTAAATATTTTGGCTCGACAAGGACCTAACTGTCATATAAAGCCGTAGTGAATCATCGTAATTGGCGCAAATGAAGAGGTAAGTATTGTTACATTTTAATTGTTTAACAGCCGTTTGGTTTAGTGCAGAGGTTCCCAGACTTTTTTTCTCATAGACCACTTTCAAAATTTAGCTAATTCCGGTGGACCCCTGCGGCTACATTTCTGCGATATTCCCAAAACTCGGTGATGCAAATCGTTGTACACGTTGTACTGAATATGAAATCTGCAAGTTTTTACAAGTCACAGTCGCTAAGCTACTTAAAATATTATCTGCCTACATTGATAGGTGAAGTCAAGCCAACATTTTAGTTCTTCACTATCGAATGCAAATTAATTTTCGTGGACCCCGCATACGAATTGTGGACCCCCCATTATTTTGTTAGACTTACTTACATTATTAACTTAGACCCCGTCGAATCTCCCGTGGATCTACTGCATCCTGGATCCTGTGTTGGATTTTGATTTATTGTGTACGTCTTGCGTTCTTTGCAGTTCGGTGTGACATGAAGCACTGTTTCCATCATAGCGGCCAGTCCAGTACCAACTCCTTCCATTTAACAGCAATCGACGAAGAGCGGCTCGAATTGTCAACTACTTAAATATTTTCCGATCGGCTTGATTCGCTAGAGTTATATCATTATCATTATTGTCTCAGCCCAACAGTCCACGGCTAAACATAGACCGAACCGCAGACTGCCATAAAGCACGATCTCTGCATCCGTCGTTTTCCCGGATCGTCATTCTAGCGAGTGGTCTTTCTACACTCCAATGGTCAATGGCAACTTCGTGCCACTCGAGAACCTTACTTTCCCATAAGTTCACTTCCGCTTACTGTTCCTTTGAGCTATGTCTGATGTCCAAATTACATAAATGTTTAACTTAAATAAAATGCATGTGCTAGAAGATGGTTCAAGCCGTTTAAATAATCAAACGGTGGATTCGAACGTTTAGGCCATTAACGCTTCTTATAATAAAGTTCAGAACACAACAATAGAAATTTCACTGAGAGCTTAAAACAGTACCCAGTATCAATGATTGTGATCCCGGCTGACTTCGTGCTACCTCCCTCACCCTCCCGCCGGTCGCCCTCTCGCCGCTTCTCAGCAAGTCGAAGAGTAAGTTTTATGTATTTAAGGTTTATATGCAATGGTGTATAAAGGCATTCTCTACCTTTCAACCTTAGGGTGATGCAGACATGCATCGAAGTATATGCTTAGAAAACTTTGTCGAGATTAAAATACTTTGTTAAAATAAATCAAATATACATAATTACAAAATATATATTTTCGTTAGATATATATAACACATACAAATATTTACATACTTATATATATATATATATATATATATATATATGTATGTATATATATATATATAATTTTCATTTGCGCATAAATTCCACGAAGCTACTACTGAAGACGAAAGTTTCTTCCTTTACAAGCTTTTATTAGCTTGACCACTATACAAGTATGTATATATATATATATATATATATATATATATATGTATGTAAAGGAATTCTTAAATAAGTTTTCACCCTCTTCCGGTCGTCGGGATCCGAAATTTTGCAGACGTATTAGAACCGATGTCAGTGGAACAATTTCATAACTACGCGTATTGTTTTAATTATTTTGATTAGATGTTGTTCGACCTCAATTCTCCTGGTAAGTTAGATAAGGACGGAAGTATTCACTTTTATATTGTAAAGGGCGGTTCAAAAGAGTTTCTTCAGATAGATAATTATATAGACAGTGTTGTTTTGTGAATTGAATTCTACAATCATAAAAACAAATGAACACAATGAAACATGAACGGCTCGACCGGCGAAAGAGGTGTAATTATAGTGCTAATAGTATTTAAATGAATTCCTCTTAGCTTTGTTGAGGTTCTGGATGGGTGAAGGCGGTTCCACTTGTATACCCACATCCTGACCCATGACCGGCTTCCTCGTATATACAGCCCTCTCATCTCTCCTGGATGAACTAAAGAAGAATGAATGAATTGGTTGTTTGGACAGGTGAATTGTGTACCTGATGATAAGTGATTCCTGCGGCCGGTGACACCCACATATATCCTCGATAGGGCATCATAATGCAGATGCGTTGCCACCTCTGAGGATAAGGGAGGAATTCCTCGCCACCAGTAATAAGGGTCTCCGGATCCCTACCGGTGTTTTTTGTATGTAGGTAAACGAGTCATTCTACCTTGGTCCTTAGGGGTGACAATACATATGCATCTTTAATCTTTGTTGATGATAGATGTGATATCATGAGTTGCAGTCATCGATCTAATATAATAAAACAAATAATTAATTTATCTTCTCGTTTGCCACCCTGATGTTCATAACAAAACAATTACATGTAACCCCATATTATCTTATATTAGTTCTCCTGTTCGCTATATCAGCGAATCAGTCTCAACACCCTCAATAATAACTCGCGCCGATAATGACCCCCCTGGGGGACTACGTCCCTATCGTATATTGTAGAGATCGGGTCCTCGTAGCGCTGCAAAATTCCTCACAATCGCGGATAATAAATAAAGAAAGATATGTATTTTATATATTCGTATGAATCGCGTAGAGTTCGCTACGGTTGTCTGGACAAAAATCTCGTAAAGGGAGGACGCGAAATAACGTTTTCTATTACGATTATGTGATATTGATTTACGACTACTTTTCCTTCGAAATTGTCATCGCTTTATGAGAAGCTTATTTAGGAAAGAAGAAAAGTCTCAAAAAACAGAGCTATAAATACATATATTTTACGTATACCATACTATTGAATTACAATAAGAGATAAACAAATAGGTCCTACTGCGATTCTACATTATAGCTACGTCGTAGCTATACTACGTAGGATATAAAATTCAAACAAACAATAAAAATAAACAACAGCACTAAACAATACCACATCACGGCTCGCCCGCCTGCACTCCGCACTAATTTCCCAGGGCGAGCAGTGCTAGCCTACTCCGTTAGTTTGCAAACTAAGTTTACGCGTGACAAGACACTGCAGAGCACTACGGTACCGAGTTACTAGAATATGATATGGGCTTGGAGTATTATTAAACTATCATGCACTTAATTTTATCATCATTCCTCTTCCTTTGGAATTCCTCGTCGGCTGCGGAGGGTAAGGGAAAAGGTCCATTCCCACTTCCGCAGTCCACCTGACGAGTGTCCAAGTCGGGCTTCAATGTGTACACCTGATGCGCCGCCCTGGGTCGACAAAACCACGGCTTCTAAATCCGCGCAGCTCAACAACAAATTGATACATTATATATTGATATATATTAGTCGCAAATGCGTTGCCGGCCTTTCTGGAATGTGTAGGCTCTTTTCTTGAAGGTCCCTAAGTCGGTAACGGTTCGAAAACACTGCTGGCGATAGCTAATTCCACAGAGCAGAAAAATTTCGCGCAAAAAAACGCACAGTTGCCCACCATCGAGATGATGAGGATGAAATTTTGAATTTTGTTGTGATGAACGATATTTGAACTTGTTTATATTTACTTTACAACTTTTATATATTGTAAATAATATAATAAAAGTAATGATTAAAAAACAATTATAACATTTAAAGTCTGACACTTAACAAATATGTTCATAATATAGTTAAATGTCAGATTTTAAATGCAATAATGACATCTAAATAATAATATTAAAAAGAACACTTGGAGCCATAACGGATAAAATGCTATTTTAAATATCAACAGCGCCACCTAGTGCGTCTTACTCAATTTATCCTATATTTCCAATTAACGTCTACATAGATCGACTAGAGATGAAAAATTTCCCATCATACTTTATCCTTATAAAAAAAGCAAATCTTAAAAAAAGTACCAATACCAGGAGATTAATTTTAATTGAATTTTCGATAGGGGAAATCGATTTCGTCCGATGCGATGTAAGAAGATTAAATATAGCCTGTTGTTTCCTTTGCTGCCGTGAAGTAAAAGACAAGTATGGAATTATATTGATAAGAATCTAAAAAAATAACTTTGTGGAGTGTGGAATTAATATTACAAAAAAAATCATACGGGATATTTTTTTTTTGGGAAACTGTGTTTGTTTGTCTAAAAGGTTTTTTTTTCGTACAATAATATGTGGTTTATTAGTCTTATCTTAAAAACAGCGGCGTTTATTTTGGTTTCGAATGAGTATCTGGTCGCGTTTGCCGCACAGAAATTATTAAAATAGTAAACAAAATCCTGTTTAATTACATACTAGGGTACATTGTAACTTGACAACTGGGGTTTTTATTTAAAAATTTTAAATCTGGAATAACTCAGAAATAAACAAGTTTCGGACACTATATCATATGATACCTCCTAACTCCTTGCAAGGATTGTATCGTATAATCCTATCACCCTTATTATATATACGAATAATCTTTTTGACAATTGACAAAAAAATACCAATATCTCACGAGCTAACAACACACGTGTATTTTGTCTCAGTTATGGTGGATCTCCTGGTGGTGGCAGTATTGCCAGCAGGTTACATCAAAAAAATATACCTCGTTTCACTAAAATTTAAGAAATATGGAAATATACGAAAGAAAATCACACTGCCGTCTTCCAAGAGAATGTATTCCATTAAGATTTTTTTCTATCAGCTCAAAATTGCGACCAATTGTAGATAGGGGTACGTTCGAATTTACTATTTTTCTTTTTTATTTCTTAAAATTGTGGTGGTTAACGGAATTGCAAGTAATGGTAACCAGCATCCCTAGCATTTCACGATCTGATTCTGATGCGGTTTTATCAGATGACGTGTCGTATCAACTGCGTGACAGTCAACCACATATACATAGTTGTATACTTCTTTGAGTTTACTTAAACTCAAACCTAAATACAAAAAGCTAAAGGTAGTTGTGGGCTATTAACTGCGTTGCCTACTGCCGATACCTATTATTCAATTCACTCGAATGAATCACCGTCCGCCTGCAGGACTCCGTTATAAACTTTCATAAAATGTTTACTTAATGCAGCAAATAGGTTAAAATAAAGAATTTTAATTAATCATCAAATAAAATATCTCATGATAGTAACGCTGTAAAATGCTTGTGCAAGGACATGGTTTACGATATTAGTTGAATAGTGTACCCTAAACCATTAGGCTATTGACGACGACGGGATGAATGATGATGCAAATGGCCAACCAACCAATCACAGCTACGGGAGATATCTCATCCCTCAGGGGTGACTACGCATCTGAATCTTGAATATTAGTTGAGGCGGTATGTAAATGTCCTGGCCCGCACATACATTTTTAATGAGGAGTGCGGCTCAGGACATTTTATAAAAAATAATAATTAGTTGAAGTCCTCCTGGTCGATTTTGCCGACAGCGATATTATCTGGTTGTTACCAGATGACATCATTGGCGCCGGATATATATTATAGTACTTCCATTTTCGCAAACACACAGGACACTCGATTGTCGTCCTCTATAGTCCGCTATAATACATGCACATACTTTGTCTTTTTTTTACATTGAAAATAACAAACTCACGCACAGTTTCACCCCTGGCAAGTGATTCCTGCGGTCCATCTACATTCATCCTTGACAAGGAATCATAATGCAGATGCGTTGTCACCCTTGAGGACTGAGATGGAATGCCTCATCACTAGTAATGAAGGTCTCCAGGATCCCTACACTCACCAGACGAAACACAGCAGCATTACGCTGGTATTCTGTGAGGGCGTGGTCCTACCCCGGTCGAGCTGACCCATTCATTTTGCAGCTAGAAACAAACTGCAGTGTAGCTCTACCACTGTAAAATATATACATTCTATGTGACACTAGTAAACAAATTTCCGAAAATTTCTTCTCGGCTAGGAACGGAAACTATGGACCGCGACACGGTAGTCACGTGCTCTTAACACGTACTGTGTCACATGGCCCTCAACAAATAAATTAGAAATAAATACTCACATATACTATAATATTAAATATCTCATTTAGTGGAATATTAAATTTCATCTGAGACAATAAACTGTTTAACCATATTAATAGGATTGAACATAAAACCAATTCGCCCCTGTCAGCGAACAAACCCCGAGGGTGATCTATATGCGAACAGTTTGGTCGCATGAACTGTCACAAACTCTAGCTTGGTTACAATACTCTACTTATAGGGTCGTCTGGGAAATAATACCCGTATGAAACATTACATATGAGTACATTACAATGGACACTTGAAAAGTTTTTGACAACGTTGATGTTTCAAAGTGATAGAGCCACGTTACAGTTCTTTTCTAGCTACGACATGAATCTGTCTGCTCGACTAAGGAAGGACCCCATCACCCACCCCCTTCACATAATACCAGCGTGAAATATATCGCTGAGGTTTTTCATATGGTGCGCGTAGACCCTATCGCAGGTAACGTGATATTTCATCGCAGTCGTAAGGTGTGACGCAGCATGTTATTGAGGCTGGATGTAGACGTCGTCGACGACAGTCATCCCTTGCCATCAGTTGGAGTGCGTGCTCGTGCGTCACCCCTAATGCCATGGTCAGCATCAGTAGCCTAATGGTTTAGGTTACGGTCTATACAACTTATGAACGTAGATTCGAATCTGCCATTCGCCTATTGTCGTGAACCATCTCCAAGTACATCTAAAGCTTAGTGAGATTGGTTAACCGGTTATTATTGTTAATAGCACTGATAGTATTCTTTTAAATAAAAAATAAAAAAAAAATATAAAAAAATAGGCAAATTATTTGTATATTTTATTGATAAAAACCTAATCTTACCTGCAAGCCCATTTATCTAATGCATATATTTAAAAATAAATTCGACGTTACCATTGTAAGATTATATAAAATAATTTTCGTGTATTTCCCTCTAAATCAGAGGTTGAAATAATAATAATAAAAGTATGTCTCAAGGTTGTCTGTCTGTGTATTCCAATAATGTGCTATAATAGGAGAGAAGAGTCCTACACTAGTTATATTAGGCTATCACGAGACATTATTTATATGAAAATGATTATATTACAAGAGAATTTTGTCGCGTACGTTTGAGGAATTTTCTAATACAATATAATTGGATGAGATAGACGAAAATACAAGTGTTTTAAAAATTATGTTGGAGTTTATGTTTAATAAGAATTACATGTAAGATTCAAAAGATTAAAATACACATGAATAGAATACCTTTTTACCTGGGATCCCAACTCTAACCACACTTACATAAAAAACAACATTATACTGCTACGTCATACTGACTTTTCCCGCTCGCGACAACGACGTTTCCGAACCGATACGGCTTAGGGACTTTTAAGAATAGAGTCTACACCTTCTGTAAAGGCCGGCAACATATCTGCTACTCATCTGGTGTTGCGTTTGTTCATGAGCGGCGGTGATCACTTACCATCAGGTGGGCTGCATGCTCGTTTGCCACCTATTCCAATAAAAAAGAAAGGGGGATCAAAGTACACGAGGCTCCTATGGAGATTGGTGAACCTCACATTCCTTAAAATATTTCTTTTTATCTCCATGCAATTTCCTCACGTGTTCTCTACACCGAACGTGCTAAATCGGCACTTAAAATTGAGTTGACAATTTCATTGGTGCCGACACCGGGGATCGAATACGGTTTGCTCGCGTGTCGTGAAGTTAAAAGCGAACTCTTAAAACACTGAACTATTAGCGTCGTTGTTTTGTATAGTAGGGATCTGGAATATCAAAGTAATAGGGTTTCGACGTAGGTAACGAGGTATTCCATCTCAGTCCTCAGGGGTGAAAATCCTTAAACTTTGTTGAGGATGAATGGAGATGTCACGGGCCGCAGTCATCGGTTACCATCAGGTGAACTGTGTGCTCGTTTGTCACTCCTTATATAATAGAAAAAAAACAACCTATTCTGCAAATAGCGTAACCATTTGTTCTGATTTGCGCTGCGTCTCGAGGGTGCGTTTCGCTCCGATTCTCAGTAATAGGCAGAAGCTATATGTAATACTCATACGGTAACTTGAACCTTATTACCAAGGCATACGGTTATATATATACGGAGCATAATACTGTGCCCCGGGAGCCGGCGGTGAATGGGTGAAATAAACTCCACTGCTTGTAACAAATTGCTGGAGATTCTCGTGGGCTGTTGTTGCGGCGGGTGCCGAGTGGTTATGTCCGTACTTGTACTGATGAAATTCCGCTGACGAGCTTACGGGTGTTCGCGTATTAACCTCATTTTTGAATGGCGGTAATCTTATACCGCCCACTGTGCCGGTTACGAAAACCTTGGTTTTTACTGTTGTACAACTTTATCAGTGTATTCTATATTTCTTTAAGAGTTAATATCGTATAATAATATATCTTACACTAACATCTGTCCACGGTTTCGTCTACGGGTAAATATAAAAAGAAACATTTAGCGGGTAAAAAAGTATCCTATGTGTATTAATTCAGATTATTAACAAATATATGTGTGCCGAATTTCATTTAAAACCATTTCGCCATTTTTGCGTTATCGAATAACAAACCTTTAGAACACCTTTATGATTATATTTAGATGAGGCATTCCATCTCAGTCCTCAAGGGTGACAACGCCATCTGCATTATGATTCCTTGTCAAGGATGAATGTAGATGTCATGTGGCGCAGGAATGACTTGCCATCAGGTGAACTGTGTGAGTTTAAAATAATAGCAAGATTTCACATTTGTAATATTATTTAGATACATGTTTAAGATTAAAATTGATAGCTGTAGTTTTATCTTAAAAATGAATGTGATTTTTTTTAATAATATTAATGGTGACAATCGATCACACAGTTCACCTGATGATAAATGAGGACTGACGGACTTGATATGAGGGCGTAGTCCTGTCCAGTCGAGCTGACGCATTCATTGAGCCACTTTGCACTGTCAACGATTCTCTTAATCTTTTTTAAATTATTTTTCGTCTCAGGTCTCAAGGGTAACACGCATCTTAATTATGAGTCGTTGTCCAGGATGAATGTAGATGTCATAGGCCGCAGGAATCACTTGCCATCAGGTAAACTGTGTGCTCGTTATCTCGCTCGGTATATGTTATTCATATAAAAATGCTCCCCGGTTGGGTTTACCCATCTATGTTATAACTAGTTTCTAGCTGCAACATGCCTCCACCATTGTTATCACCATCTGTCTACTAATGTGAAACTGTAACAAGAGTTTTGCCATCGTCTTTGGCACCAATAAAGTTGTTTAATATAATTTTGCTAATTGTGCTTATCTACCACGTGGCCAAAGAAAACTTCACGAGAAAAACTTTATGTCCGATAAATAAAAGAAAATAAAAGATTTCAGAACATGTGATTTATCATCTACACTAAATCCCAGATGCTTTCACAAAGCACATCGAAGGCTTTTTCATTCTTCATCGGATCTAAAAGTTCTACTTAATCTTCGTACCGTGTACGCCGAGTCGGCAGTTTTGTGTGAACTTTGAGCTTTTCCTCTTAAATCAGACGGTGAATTTATCAAAATATATTTTGTGATAATATGCATTATATACTACGTAATATTAAAAACTCTTAGTCATAAAAAGATAGGTGTCGCTGTTTATTTGGTATTCACATATCACATTTTTTTTAGTTCATGCAATAAGGAGCGTATCTATATAAATAAAAATCTGTTCCCGCATGTATAAAGGATCACTTGAGAACGGCTTGAGATGGATTTGGCTGACCTTTTTTGTTAGTTCAAAATAGTCATTACAGGGTTTCTATGAAAGAAAATTTTGGCAAATTTGGATATATTTTATGGTATGAAAATCATCTTAGAATCGCGACATCACCAGGTTTAACTTTCAGTTTGACAGGTCTGCTATGACATGTATTCATCACTTCAAGTTTATTACTTCACTACTTTCATAGCATAAATTCATCCCAACGTACAATATTGAGTTGAATAGTGAATAATCAAATCACCCGGGCGACGCCGGGCACGAACAGCTAGTTTGAAATAGAATCGTCGTGTGTTCGTGTTTTATTCGCTTGGCACTCACGAGCCAGTCAAAGCAGTCTCTCTCGCTCCAATTACTCCCAGCTCTTGACATGCTTCCAGCCACTACACTTCACCGCAATACGCTCCTCGCGGGGAAATGGAAGGGATGAATAAACTCGTGAATACCCTCGCGGTGACGTCATCACGCCGAGGTTATAAATATGCTAGCCGATACGCGCTAATGACATTACGCTTCTTAAGCGCGTGGAGGAATGTAGTTAAAATGCTTCTAATATAAGTGGATGTTTATTAGTGTAGGGAGTTGTAAAATTAATATAAAAATCAAGATTTGTTTAATCATTGCTATATGTTTTTATTTATAATTGCGGTCCGTACTGTCCTTTTATAGACTTGTGATGAATAAATTCGGACGTATACAAACCAGAAAGATTCATCAATAATAAGTGAGATAATTTAATATTTTCTCGATCAAGAAACAAACTCCTAAGTATAACCTGATGTGTACCAGCTATTCTTTTTTTTAAAAATAATTCCTTCGATTCCTGCGATCCACGACTCGCTTACCACCGTGGGATGGCCTAAACAACGATTCTACATGCACATGCGTTTTCACCCTTACCCCTGAGGAATGTGATGGAATACCTCGTTATTTGTACTTGGGTTGGGAGGGTAGGGCCCTCACCATACGAAGCACAGCAGTTATGCTGGTAATAATAGAATAAATAAGATAATAAACTGGGAACGTAACGTGAATAAATTTGTTATTCATTTATTTACGGTATGTTTAAGCCTAAATATATTTTTTTAATGTAATATAATACATAAACCATTACATCAGTGCAGCTTGTCAACTTAACGTAACTTACGTTTCCCACAACACGTGCTTCACGTAACTAAAATCACCTGCGAGCAAACAGCTTGGGTCAAATCTCGGTCAAAGGAATAAGTTTGCCGTGACTTCGCCTTTGAGAGATACGGACCGCTTTCATTAACGCGAGGAACACTTAGAGCTAATTTGACGCGAGTGTAGAGTGACACCACAATTCACAACTGCGGGATATTCTTATAAGTCGACGAGGGAAAAGCTAAATAGAGCAGCGATACACGAAGCGGGTTCTAACTACTTAGAGAACTTAACTACTAAAACGAAAGTTCAAAAATATTTAAGACAGTGTTTGTGTATTAACGTTGTTATCTTAAATAAACATAGCTGAATAGAAATGAATATGTTTGTTAGTAATAATTTTTAATACTATGTAGTAAAACATACAATTTATATTCTACTTAAAATCGTTTGTTAGAATAACGAATCGGTTTAAACTCAGCCAGGTTAAAACGACTAACGGTGTAACAATATATAATAATATAATATACGGTGTACAAATATCAGTTATAAACCCTCGGAGCTCAAATCTAACCCTGAAGAATTTCAAAATTCAAATTCAAAATCTTCCCCCAAATTGGGGAAGATTTTGAATTTGAATAACAGTGTGAAATAATTGATTTGTGTG
The DNA here is from genome assembly GCA_029286865.1 of Teinopalpus imperialis. Taxonomy (NCBI): domain Eukaryota; kingdom Metazoa; phylum Arthropoda; class Insecta; order Lepidoptera; family Papilionidae; genus Teinopalpus; species Teinopalpus imperialis. The sequence goes on along the minus strand of JAGSMU010000001.1, from coordinate 756,824 downwards.
CTGATTCAACTAGGGATTTGATTCCATCGTAGTATTCATGTATTGGACATGGTTTGTCACGACATTGTGATGTCATTTCTATCGCCACATGGTTCATTTACTAAACAGTTATTTATTATATTATATAGCTATTTGTCTTATAAAAAAGGTCAAAAATATTTTTCATTAAATAATTTATATAATAACAATGTTATACGCAAAGTTAGAAATCAAGAAGGTACATAACTGATATAAACTATTTTACTACCTTAAAATTTAATTATATCAGAGCTTTGTTGCGCAGACGAAAGCTTACATACAACGGTGCTTCAACTTTACTGTTAAAGTTACGGTTCACTTTTTCTTACTTTAAATTACCGGCTTTAAAATTTCGTATATATATTAACAAAATTATATAAGCAAATTTAAAAATAGCCTATCAACAACTCCCGACTAATTTTTACAGCTATATAGAACAAGTTTACATGGCCGCGAACGTCATCATAGAAGATTGATAATCTTTTCCAATTTTTTCCCAAAAAACTCCGATTCAACCTATAAACCGATTCGTCGAACGTTTAAAAATAATCAAATCGGTCCAGCCATTCTTTACTGATGACTCACCAACGAGCTGTTCTTTGATTTAATCAAGGGTAGTCCCCTGCAAGCGATTACATTCCAATTATTTTTTATAATATTAGTGGTGACTAAATAGCACACTCAACGTCACCCCTGATTACTGAGATACTGCCTTGTATTTGAGTCTCCGGATCCCTGCAACCACCACACAAAACAGCGTTACACTATTTTTTAATGGCGTATTCTGCGAGGGCGTGGCCGTTCCCCGTTCAAAAACAACAAACAAGCAAAAAAACACTTAAAAAAATCCACATTATAGTACATAAGCTGCTAAGCTTCTTAAAATGGTTATTACATATAAGTATTTAACGAAATCACTTATTTGCTGTGTGTAGTAATTTCATATCAAATGTTAGAACAATCCAGCCTATTTCCGAACATATGGTAACCCTAGCGTCTAGAAGTTTGACATAAGAGGCCGCGTGGCTGAAAGCTCGCTTGCTCTCGGCCCAGTTGTTCGTTGTCGCATGCCTAGAGAAATCTCACGTGGAAACTGAGATTGTAGAAAAAATAAAGAAATAAAAGAGATCTTTATGACAGAAAAGTTAGGAATATTTTATGAGGACGTTATATTTTGCTGAAATGGGTTTTATCCATTGTTATGTTTTAATAGACATACACGTTGTTTGTGAAATGAATATATTTGTGTAACAATTTTAATGAAAAATTGTATAATAATTTATCTTTCTTTTAAGCGTTAACCTGCTAACGTTGCGTTGATGGATATCGTAGAGGTCAAAGTTTCGAATTTAAAGTTATATTACTTGGTTGTGCCTGTTAAGGAGCTATAGCCACACTCCCAGTTATGTTTGGGATTTGAAAACCATTAGATAGTAAGTGGACAACTAGTTCTTGCTATCTCTGTTAAATCAAATAGTCAAAAGAATTCGAATATATTTCTTAAAATTATTTGAATATTTTTGATTATAAATTTAAGTAAACACTTTTCTTCGTTTACAATATATGTATTTCTGGTAGTACACGGTTTTACTTACTTTTTAATTTTTAACTTGGTCTGTAGAAGCTCGTATAAATTTCAACTCATTACATAATTAAGCGAACGGCGCGGCTTGGAGGCAAGCTACCACTTAAAAATGCAAATGAGCAATTTTTACGAAACTCGAGTTAACTTAAATCTCGAAACGATTCAAGGCGCAGTTTCCGCTCGGCGTAGCGGGCGGTGATCTCGCCCCCTTGATTTCGTTTATCAAATATAAGTACATTTCATTTTCATTCGATTTTCGGGTCAAAATGTATCAAATTCAATTAAACAAAACAAAACCAGATACATAGAATATGTCCAAGAATAAATCAATATTTACATACATCAATTTATACATGTTTAATATGTATATATCTATATATACTTAGTTTACAATAAAACACATTAATATTGATATCGAATGAAATTTATATACCTCTTTGTTTCAGACCTGATCATCTTAGCGAAGTCGCCCTATTGGCCGCAAGACTATTGTAGACTGCCCTCTCCTCTTGTCAGCATCCGGCGTCGCTCTTTTCATCCAGCGCCACCAGGACCTCGCGGACAACGTGGGTAGAAAATAGAGCAGACCGACCCCGATATATGGACTGCTCGTGTTCGTTCTACACGGATAACTTTGTAAAGTAAGTGGGAAATAAGTGAAGCTGTTGAAACTTTGAGGACAGCTTATAATATTAAAAGGAAAAGATATATATATATATATATATATATATATAAATTGTATTACATAAACGATATATGTAAGGAACATACACTTCACTCAATTGTAAAATGTGATTGAACATTCTATCAATGATCATCCTCTATAAAGAATCATAATGCAGATGCATTGTCACCCCTGAGGAAGATGGAATGCCGCGTCGCCAGTAATAAGTGTCCACAGATCTCTGTACTCACCGAGCAAAACACAGCAACGTTATGCTGCAAATTCACGCCGGCAATCTGTGAGGACGTGATCCACGGCCAACACATTATAGCTGCATCCAGTAACAAGCTGCAGTGTGTCTTTCACTGTTTTTTTATCTTGTCTAGAATAGATGCAGTAAATAGAGGCTCGCGGACAATTCCGTCTTCTAATAATAAATACCAGAAAGCAGTTCCAGGGCGTGTGCAGTTTGCTCATTGCTACATGTACCTTCGTCATCAGGTAGGGGTGGTTCATGCCCCACGCGGCGCCCGCCAGTGCCATGTCGGCCCCGCCGCGCCATCCGCATTTCTACACCGTGGAGGTGGGCGACACGCGCTTCACTATCCTCAAGAGGTACCAGAACCTCAAGCCCATCGGCTCCGGCGCACAGGGGATAGTATGGTGAGTTTCCTCTGCATCCTACCTATTTGTGTCATCTCTTTGCAGGTTGCTCTGCCCTACTTCTTCATTGTACTTCTTGATTCAATGCTTGTGTGATGTAGGATAAGACGGTATAAGGGGTTAGTCCAGTTATGTGACAGGGTGTTGCACGTACCATATTAAGGTATGACATCAACAACATCGGAGGGAGGGCACACACAAACTTCATCACGTAATTTGTAATGAATATAGCTATAAATTACGCAGCAGTTTTTATAGTAAAAACCTTGGCAAACAGTAATATTAATTTAAAATCACGAAGTCGATTTTTTTTAAGTAATAATAAAATTATTGTCATTGGAGTATCCATTCATTAGCCATTTAGCTATATGAAATTGTAAAGACTGGTAAATTGTTTTTTTTTATAATATTAGGGATGTCAAACGAACACAGATCACCGGATGGCAAGTGATGACTGAGGCCCATGTCATCTACGTCCATCCTCAATAAGGATTCAAGATACACGAGCGTTGTCAACCCTGAGGATTGATCTTATTTATCCACAGATAAATTATAATAAAACTTGTCCATTTATAATTTTTTTCATATACCGATATTTGATTGTCGTACGTTTAATGTCATCGAAATTTTTATAATAATTACGTCGTAAACAACAATTATTTTTGTCAGTCTATTGAATGTATATTGTATTTTTTACTTTTGTATCAATCTCATCAAAAGAGAGATTGTCCACCACTTGGGATTTACTTCACGTGTCTGAAATATTTTTTTTATTTTTTTCTTGAACATGCAACTTTGTCTACTACTAAATCATCATTTAAAATTGCAATTGACTATTGTTGACGGTACCGGAGGTCGAGCTCAAATCGAGTTAGATCTTCGGTACAACTTGCATCTGAGGAATTAAAAACAAACGCTATGAGCCATTACGGCTCTCAAATATGTATAATTCATATAAATATAAATATGTATAATTCATATAAATATAAATCCTTGTACATATAACACGAGTATGTTACGGTAAAAGATACACAGTTAACTCCCCTTGATGTATATTTTTACAATAAATAATTTATACAAACAAATACAAAAAAGTACAAAGAAAGTTAAACGTTTACATGCCCTAATAAAATATTATAAATGAAAATAAGAAACCATATATACGAGATATTTATAGTTAACGAGCGAGCACAAATAATTTAGTGCTCTTCTCTTTCGTATTAATTATTTAAAATTTTATTGGACCGCTGAATATTTTAGGTGTTGGTTAATGACCTTTTCTTTTCTGACTATTTGTTTATTTTATCTTCAATTGTAAACGACTTATTGAAAAAAAAAAGTACAACAGGCGGACTTTTGGCATCAACCAGTCAAGAGCAATGGAGAAACATTGACTGTAGGCGTCATTGAAAAATGAATCCTAAGTATTATCTTTTATCACTAGAGTAGACATTTCATTGTTATCATATTATTCATTATTATAAATAATATTTGATTCATCATTGTACAGCCTCTCAAGGTCAAGGGGAAGGTTTGACGAACGAATGATTTTTATTTATTTCTGGTCCGATCTACATAAAATAAATCAAAAAATATTCAAATATATCTTCTCGTGTTATTGTCAGATCTGTTTATGACACTCTGTTAAGAGATTTTAAATATTTGCTTGTAATATTTTATTAGTACATCTTTTATATTCTACTTTTAAATAAACTTATTAAACATAACTTTAAAGATATAGAGCACGTATGAGTTTTTGGGTTTAACGCGGCCGGGTTAAACTCCCCCAAACAACTTTATACAGTGGTAGAGCTACACTGCAGTTTGTTTCTAGCTGCAGAATGAATGGGCTATGCTGCTGTGTTTCATCTGGTGAGTGTAGGGATCCGGAGACTTTATTACTGGTAACGAGGCATTCCATCTCAGTCCTCAAGGGTGACAACGCATTATGATTCCTTGTCAAGGATGAATGTAGTTGTCATGGGCCGCAGGAATCACTTGCCATCAGGTGAACTGTGTGTGAGTTTGTTACTCTCCATGTAAAGAAAAGCCCGTTCCCGCCACATTAGATCCCAATTTGCGGTTAATGTTTCCGTGGGTAGTTGTGTAAACCGGTGATGCGATGAATGACTTAGCTGTAAGTGACGGTGGTGGAGCCACACCGCAGCCTTTTTCTATCAGCGTGAAGCGGCTGTATTTCGATTATTGAGTCCAGAGACCCAGTAGCAAATAACGCAGGCATTCCAGCACTCTTCAAGAATGAAAATGCATTTTTTTTATTTACTCATTTATATATACCCTAATTTAACATGCTGTCTACTCGTTTTCCCCTAATAAAACACACCCCGATCTAAATAGCAATAATTTATAAGTTAGTACTCGTAGTATATATTATAAAGTAGTCATTACGTATACACAAATGAATTTCATTAACTCTCGAGAATGACTTATTACTTAGTGAACTTTAAAGATGGCCATCTTGAAAGTTTAGAAACATCTTAGTAAACATCGTAATTGCAATAAATATGTTCCATTTAACTTATTAATCGTTTATGATTTTTAGTTTTTTTATTTCCGTTTTTATTTTGTGGTGTTGTTTTGTCCGCAATATCCATTGGTTAAGAGTTTAAAAAGTTCTTGAATATTATTATCGTGGTACTGGCTGCAGCAGGAATGGGTCGGCTGGGGAAAGACGCCTCACAGAACACCAACTTGATATATTGGCATAATGCTACTGTGTTTCGTATGGTGAGTGCAGCTATTCTATGTCAGCTCTCGGGGGAGACAGCGCACATTCATCTTTAATCTTTGTTGAGGAAAGATGCAGATCGCAGTTATCACTTACGATCAGCTGCACTGTACACTCACTCGTGACTACCCCTCATATTTTTTTTCATTATATTGAGAGTAACAAACGAGCACACAGTTCGCCTGATGGCAAGTGATTCCTGCGGCCCATGACATCTACATTCATCCTTGACAAGGTATCGTAATGCAAATACGTGGTCACCCTTGAGGACTGAGATGGAATGCCTCGTCACCAGTAATATAGTTCTTCGGTTATAAAAAATATCAATAACATCATATGATTGAAATGTTTAATACAAAAGCTCTACAATATCTCTTATATAAGAACAAGCATTGGCAATTTATCTAAAATAATATAAAATAGGTACATATATGAAAGATCATCGCTTGAGAACGGCTCAATTTTTGTTAATTTGGCAGATTTTTTTGTTTTGTTCAAAATTATCAGGTCAAGGTTTTTATAACTTGAAAGAAAAATTTGAGAAAATCTACAAAGTCTAAGTTTTCGTATGAACAGTTTTTAGAGTCACGATAACAACAGATGTGACGTTAAGTTTAACAATTCCGCTGTGGCAAGTTGACATAACTTAAATTTTATTGCTTGAACAACTTTCGTAACATAAGTTCATTTCAACGTGCAATATTGCAATTCACCCGGACCACGCCGGCCACGAATACCTAGATATAAATCTCGCTGCCGGCTAAATGCCTCGTTTGGATACCAGGAGAGGTTCCCCTGGAGATTAGAGGACTTCACATATCTTTGATTTTTTTAAAGTAACGGAAGTAAAGGAAGTAACGCTTTATCCCGAAGTACCGGGTAAAAATGCGATAAAAATCCGTACCCTAAGCCCAATGGCTTAGAGTACGGTCTGCAAAATTTAAGGTCGTAGTTTCGAATCCGCCATTCTACTATTGGCGTGAACCATCTCCTAGCACAAGAATTTTAAACAGCTTAAAAAAAAAAGAAAAAAAATATTACAGCGCTAAAGAGATATACAGAGAAATAAACACATGTTAACATATTTATAAGATAAAAAAATCCAACGACTACTGTTTTCATACTTTGAATAAACAGCCTTCGCACAAGGCATATAATAGTAAGTATTAATTGAAATGTTAGTAAATCTAATAGCACCATTAGCATTCTTTGAAATCTAAAAAAAATAAAAATCTATTGACATCCTAAAATGTGTGGTATCCTCAGTAATTCCTTTCCAAAAATTTCTTTTCTTGTTTTTTTTTATGTCGTTTTAGTATAATTTATATCCATAAAGTTTTATCACACTTTCGTGTACACTCTCTACTTTATTTTTAATTTAACTATGTACCATTTCCTAAGTGTTGACTTTGTAAAATATATTTTTATTTCTTTTCTAACATATAATCGTGAACTATTTTCGCGATCTGTTGCACGCACTCCTTCATCGCACGCTGCTAGCAACTGCATGTTCCGTCTGTATTTTTCCAATCTTCATCCAATTTCCAATTCTGTTCGTGTAACTTAATTTACAAAAAAAATATACGCATACTTTTCTACTGTAATGTAAGGTAGTCTTTTGTTAATTATATTTGTATTCAAAATAACAGTGATAGACCTTCTGGTTTATGGATCCAAAGACAAGTGACGAAGCATTCCATCTCAGTCCTCAAGGGTGACAACGCATCTGCATTATGATTCCTTGTCAAGGATGAATGTACATGTCATGGGCCACAGGAATCACTTACCATCAGGTGAACTGTGTGTGAGTTTGTTACTCTCAATGTAATAAAAAAAATCTAATTCTCCCGGCGTAGCAACACATTTGCATCATGATTATATGGAGATGATCAAATCAGGATCTTCAAGGTCATAGGTCGCATGAACTACCAGCATGAGTTATATGCTCGTCGTCATCCCTAAGTTTATATAATAATATATAATATTTCCTTTTGCCGTAGAAGAGACATATTTATTACTTGTTAAACTTTATTGCCATACCGTAATGGCTTGGCTAATCGATAGGCCAGCCTTCACAGATTACCAAAGTAATATATGCGGCATAGACTTCTTTTACTAATGAGGGAGAGAATAAGAGACAAATCATGTTATCCTTGCTCCCTGACAGTAACAGTACATCTGCTACTTGATTCCTCATATAGATTAGATGCTGGTTTCTCGAGCCGCAGAAAGGACCATCCCTCAGAGCCATTACTTCTAATTAATATTAGGACACGGAAACTGTAAATTCCGCTTGCATATCTGCACCGAAGCCTTTACATAACATAAATAATATTAACGACCATCAAAATGAAGTCTTAACGATTTTTGTACATTTTGGACTGATAATAATTATGTTTTCTTATTTAACAGAATTTAACTCTAGCTTCGTGTACCAAATCTTCACCAATCAAACAAATTTTGCAAATATCCCGTTTCCCTCACTCACGCATTACAATGAAATAGCGACGAATGAGTGCCTCTGTGTATACGCAAATGTTTTCAGCACTATAATATATTCTGCGCAGTTGACGTCATCAACTTACACGTACATATTAAATATAGTCATTCACTAGATTGCCCAAATTTGGATTTCTTACTAACTGTAATGTTCATCCATATGCTTGCCACTGAAGATTTCTGCGATCTGGTCATTTGCGAGAACGGTGAATCCCTCACACCGCCCAAGGGTAGGTGTCGGACCTCCCCTAGGACGGTCGGTCTTAACCTTTTATCGGAGATTTGTAGCCCTGAACTCTAGCGCAACGGTATCATGCAGCGTCGCCAATGTAATCTGTTTTGTTTATAGCTGATGCGGAGTATTGTTAAACGAGTAGAGATGATTCAGTTTTACTCAGTGAGTTTCGGTGACACAGTGTTCAGGATACCGGCCCGGTACACCGAGCTAGTGCGGCGCGGCGCCGGCGCCCAGGGCATGGTGTGGTAAGGATCCTCGACGCCGTTTTGGTGGTCTGCTTGACGCTTTCAGTGTGTGCACACCCATCCGCTTTGGTGTTTGGACTAATTTCACACGCTTCACATTCCTCGCCATGTTAACTCTTCTCGTCTCATGCGTAATAAATTTCGAGTATCACTTGATGCTATGATGGGCACTTACGTGCCCGAAGTCGTACAGCAGTGAAAGAATCATACTATCCTAGGTGTTAAAGTCACGCTAATCTCTCTTCTTTCTCCTGTACTGGAGGAGGAGTCTGCTCGACCGCGGAAAGATGTTGCTCTCACAAACGCTGCTGTATTTCTGATGGTGCGTCTAGAGATCCGGTGACCCGATTACAAGTAGTAAAACTTCCATCTCAGTCCTCAGGGGTGACAACGCATATGCATCTGGAATCTATATAGAAGATAGATGTAGATGTCGTGGTCCCCTATCATCACTTACCATCAGGTGTGTGTTCGTTTGTCCCTAATTTTATATTAAAAAAAAACTACGGTAGTGTTACAATGCCGGTAAAACTACACTGGTCATTTATATATATTAGGTAAATGGTGTTAGGCAAACAAAGCACTTTAAATCAAACTATATACATACAGGGTTATTGGTAATTCCCTTTAGGAGGTGATAGGATACCTAACGGAAATACGTCGAATTACCGATAACCCTGTTTATACATTAGAAAAAAGAATTGATCTTTATTGATATGAATTGATTAATAAAAAATAGCGAGAAAATAATGATTGAAGTAAGTAAATGTAGGTGGCTCAGGATCTTGCTTTGCGGCAATCTATGTTGGAGGTTCTAACAGTGGTAGAACAGGTGGAGCGAACTGCAGTTTGATTCTAGCTGCAGAATGAATGGATAGAATAAGAAAGAACCAGCGCGAAATAACAGCACGATGCTGCTGTGTTTTGTTTGGTGGGTGTAGGGATCCGGAGGCTTTTATTTACTGTTGACGAGGCATTCCATCTCAGTCCTCAAGGATGACAACGCATCTGCATTAGCATTCCTTGTCAAGGATAAATGTAGATGTCTTGGGCCGCAGGAATCACTTGCCATCAGGTGAACTGTGTGCTCGTTACTTGTTACTCTCAAAGTAATAAAAAAACGGCCTCAGAAATGGACTACAGAAAGGCTGTGATGATGAAATATATTTACCAGTTGGTATCAAATTCTACACAAGACAATCAGCATCAATCACAACTACAATATTAGAATTATTTATGATATGTGTGTTAAGTGGACTTTTGCAAATAAGTAGGAGAAATTACTTATCCCCTAATTTAGAAAGATTAAAGAAAGGTTAAAGGAGACAACTTTTTGTTGAGTTCTATAAACAAACCTCAAGGGCAATTCATAGATCTTGTTATTTTCATCGTTACTTTTATTTAACTTTTAATTAAATATTTAAGATAACAAGTAAGAAAGGTTTTGTATAAAAAGAAAATATACACATTAATGATCATGGTTTTCCAAGATTCAAGAATAACACAGGATTTTCGCTAACAATTCTAACGCATTAGGATAAAAACGCTTGCCCCTTCAATGTTTTCTTCCTAAGACGTTTCGTTACAAAACTTGGGGCAATAAACTCGTAGAAAAGTATAACAACGTCTTTCATAAGACGCGTTTTATTTAACTTTTAATTAAATATTTAAGATAACAAGTAAGAAAGGTTTTGTATAAAAAGAAAATATACACATTAATGATCATGGTTTTCCAAGATTCAAGAATAACACAGGATTTTCGCTAACAATTCTAACGCATTAGGATAAAAACGCTTGCCCCTTCAATGTTTTCTTCCTAAGACGTTTCTGTTACAAAACTTGGGGCAATAAACTCGTAGAAAAGTATAACAACGTCTTTCATAAGACGCGTTTTATTTAACTTTTAATTAAATATTTAAGATAACAAGTAAGAAAGGTTTTGTATAAAAAGAAAATATACACATTAATGATCATGGTTTTCCAAGATTCAAGAATAACACAGGATTTTCGCTAACAATTCTAACGCATTAGGATAAAAACGCTTGCCCCTTCAATGTTTTCTTCCTAAGACGTTTCTGTTACAAAACTTGGGGCAATAAACTCGTAGAAAAGTATAACAACGTCTTTCATAAGACGCGTTTTATTTAACTTTTAATTAAATATTTAAGATAACAAGTAAGAAAGGTTTTGTATAAAAAGAAAATATACATTAATGATCATGGTTTTCCAAGATTCAAGAATAACACAGGATTTTCGCTAACAATTCTAACGCATTAGGATAAAAACGCTTGCCCCTTCAATGTTTTCTTCCTAAGACGTTTCGTTACAAAACTTGGGGCAATAAACTCGTAGAAAAGTATAACAACGTCTTTCATAAGACGCGTTTTATTTAACTTTTAATTAAATATTTAAGATAACAAGTAAGAAAGGTTTTGTATAAAAAGAAAATATACACATTAATGATCATGGTTTTTCCAAGATTCAAGAATAACACAGGATTTTCGCTAACAATTCTAACGCATTAGGATAAAAACGCTTGCCCCTTCAATGTTTTCTTCCTAAGACGTTTCGTTACAAAACTTGGGGCAATAAACTCGTAGAAAAGTATAACAACGTCTTTCATAAGACGCGTTTTATTTAACTTTTAATTAAATATTTAAGATAACAAGTAAGAAAGGTTTTGTATAAAAAGAAAATATACACATTAATGATCATGGTTTTTCCAAGATTCAAGAATAACACAGGATTTTCGCTAACAATTCTAACGCATTAGGATAAAAACGCTTGCCCCTTCAATGTTTTCTTCCTAAGACGTTTCGTTACAAAACTTGGGGCAATAAACTCGTAGAAAAGTATAACAACGTCTTTCATAAGACGCGTTTTATTTAACTTTTAATTAAATATTTAAGATAACAAGTAAGAAAGGTTTTGTATAAAAAGAAAATATACACATTAATGATCATGGTTTTTCCAAGATTCAAGAATAACACAGGATTTTCGCTAACAATTCTAACGCATTAGGATAAAAACGCTTGCCCCTTCAATGTTTTCTTCCTAAGACGTTTCGTTACAAAACTTGGGGCAATAAACTCGTAGAAAAGTATAACAACGTCTTTCATAAGACGCGTTTTATTTAACTTTTAATTAAATATTTAAGATAACAAGTAAGAAAGGTTTTGTATAAAAAGAAAATATACACATTAATGATCATGGTTTTTCCAAGATTCAAGAATAACACAGGATTTTCGCTAACAATTCTAACGCATTAGGATAAAAACGCTTGCCCCTTCAATGTTTTTGACTAACCTGTCTTTATACCGGTTTTAATAATTAATAATAGCTAATAATTATTTAATAAATATTATTAATTCGTTTTGATATTAAAAATTTGGTTGACGTTTTACAAATTTTATTTGACGTTGACCGCACTAAAACCTGTTAACTACATTAATAATTTTTAAAATTTCCCCTATTATTTTAATCTTCGGCTGAATCTTGCATTGATTAATTAATTCCTTTTTTATGTACTATTTATCATTAAAAAATATAATAGTTTAGTGAGTTTAGTACATTTAGAGTTTACCCAAGTTTACTCTTAAAGTTTTCTTGTAAAATTATAAATTTTCTATAAAATTTAGTCAAAATAGAATTTTTCAGGAAAATTTGCATCTTCATACAGTTTAATTAAATAATAATGAAAAATTAGTATTGCCACCACAAAAAAATATTTATAGCTAAATGTATTATAACCTCTTATATTTAAAGTTAGATGTTTTCTCTAAACTTTCTTACATTCCACACAATTATTAAGCTAAACTCACTTCTCCTTGTAGTCGTTGTCTGTTATCTCTACTCTTTTTTTTAATTCTGTATGCTGTACAAGATTTTGAAACGTTCAAGTCTGTCTATAGATTTAAAGCATTGTCAAACGTTCATATAGAAATAGGGTAACGTTTAGCTGAAAATCCAATAATTTTAAATTATACGTAGCCTAGATTAAAATCAAAGTTACCGCAGGTTGTTAAACAGTGGTTGTATAAGCTGTGTAGATAAATAATAATAACAAGTTATCTTGGTGATTAACGAGAGTTCTAGAGGATATTTAAGACCGTTCCAGAGACAAGGAGTGACGAAACTTTAGCTTCTAATTTGTGTCTATAAAGATGATATTAAAAAAATACTGAAATTTTCGTCTTGGTGGTGAAACGATCTTTAATAAATTAATATCCTGACACGAAACAATGAAAGATATATAGTCCGAATTTTATACCTCACCGTCATAGTTCTCATTCATGTTTCCTCTGAACTGAAATATCCTCTAATTTAAATTTACTACATAAATCTTTACAAGGCCGAGACGATTAACATTTTAATCGATGTAGATCATTTAATACTGTTTGTGTGTTTTTGTTTCCTTCACCGTTGATATTCTCGATTCGTGTACATTAGACTGAGGTGTGTCCATTCCAGTGCCGCGTACGACACGGTCACACAGCAGAACGTGGCGATCAAGAAGCTGTCCCGGCCCTTCCAGAACGTGACGCACGCGAAGAGAGCCTACAGGGAATTCAAGCTGATGAAGCTCGTCAATCATAAAAATGTAAGCATCTGATATTCCTTTTTTTTGGTGTTGAGGTTAACAAATGAGCACACAGTTACCTGATGGCAAGTGATTTTTGCAGATGCGTTGTAAACCGTAAGGAATAAGATGTTATGCTTCGTCACCTCGTGGTAAAGGTTAGATAAATATCCAAATCGCTACGCTAACCAGATGAAACACAGCATCTTAATGCTGCTATTTTAAACAGGTATTCTGTGAAGGCGTGGTTTTTCAAAAACCTGCAGCGTATTTTTTATACCACTGTTGATTAAAAAATATTCTATTCTGCTTCTTCCTTTAGTTTCTCCATTTTGTTATATAGTTCGATGAAGAAGAGATGGTCTTCTATCACATTTACTGTGGGATGTTCTAAGGAATTGTTTCTATTAATCCCATCCTTCGAATTGACCCATCATATATGGCGACAGTATACAAAATTATATCTTCTTAATTTTGAATTGAATTTTAACAGTGCAGCACTGTGCGCTTTGTATGTGCTTTCCATAAACAAGGAGTTTGTCGATTCCGCTATCGCCAGTGGTATTTACAAACTTATAGGGGACCTTCAAGAAAAGAGCCTACTTCTGTCTTAAAACCCCGTAGTGCACTTGCAGTTCCTCTGGTGCTGCGGATCTTCACTTACCAACGTGTACGGTGTGAGCTGTTAGCTCGTTGACACCCTCTACTATAAAAATTCATTGTTTAATATCAAATGAACAATCTCCTATCAGTCCTCTAGCTATTTCCTATCAGTCTTCAACACACGTAGGATACATTCCTATTTACATTACTACCTTTATCCAAAAAATCGAGATAAATCAACATAATAAGCAATTATTTTCCTCCCCAGATCATTGGACTTCTCAACGCGTTCACTCCACAGCGGAGCTTGGAGGAGTTCCAGGACGTGTACCTGGTAATGGAGTTGATGGATGCCAACCTGTGCCAGGTTATACAGATGGATCTGGACCATGAGAGGATGAGCTACCTACTGTATCAGATGCTTTGCGGTATCAAGCATCTGCATCTCGCCGGGATCATTCATCGGGTAAGATGAGAAGTTTAAAAATGCCATAAAGTATATAAAAAGATGGCAGAGTTTAAAAATATATTCACCTCTGTACCCAGGACTTGAAGCCGTCCAACATCGTGGTTAAGAGCGACTGCACGCTGAAGATCCTGGACTTTGGACTGGCTCGTACCGCCGGGACCACCTTCATGATGACGCCATACGTCGTCACCAGATATTACCGAGCCCCAGAGGTATTGTGACTTTTTATTTTTTGCCGAAAATAAATGTTATCATCTATTAAAGGGCGTGGTTCTTCACCGTTTGAGGCAAGAATTATATTGGAGCTTATAATTAACTGCATTATCATCTAACTCTAACACAGTTAGCCTGTTGTTGTATGTTATGATAATTTTCGAATACTTTTTATATAAGTACTGCTTACAATGGAACCTACATTCATATGATGGTAAGTTATCTTATGTTTGTATGTTCGACATTGTATGGCTGAACTCCTTTCTGGAGAGGAATCATAGCACACGAGCATCTAATAGAGATTTTTAAACCTCACATGTCTTGATTTTTTTAAATCTATTATGTTGTGGCCCATTACAAGCTACAACGAGACTTTATAACTGATAAAATGCTTTTTCAAAAATAAATTTTTATTTATTTAATTGATAAGCACTTTGTTCTCTAATTATCTGTTGGATGAAAATTATTAGCCATTATAAAATATATACAAAGAATTATTAACGTAACTTAAGCTAATACAAACAACTTATCGAGTCGTTGCAAAATAAAGCTTGGAGCTTTTATACCGATAACTTACATTATAGAAGGCCACGTTTCTAACATCGTTTCCCAACAAAGGAAAAATATTTGTGGATCACAAGCTCTTGGTTTTCGGGTGTGAGTGTTATGTACGTATATCCCGTGTCCTTTACTCTGCACCTGAACCCTCCTCCGATCTCTCATCAGAACTAAGGATATTGACGACGAGCGAGTGCCTCTGTGTGTGCTGAAACGCTTACGACACTATGATATATTCCGCGAAGACGATGTCAGCTGCTAATATCTGGAATCGACATCATATTCACCGTCATCGTATTTTTATTTTCTAAACACGTGATACGATGAATACACTATTTTATTACGCAGGTGATCCTGGGCATGGGTTACACAGAGAACGTGGACATCTGGTCTGTGGGCTGCATCATGGGCGAGATGATACGCGGAGGCGTGCTGTTCCCGGGGACGGATCACATCGACCAGTGGAACAAGATCATCGGTGGGCACATTACAAATCTTCGTAGTCTTAGTAGGAAATTTTTGACAGGTTTACCTCACGATATATGATTCCCCGTCAAGCAGCTGGTAAATCAGCACTAATTGTCAATTTCATTCGTTTGCCGGCACCAGATATCGAATCACATTCACCAATCAGCCATGAAGCCGTGGTGGACTAGCTCGACCTTAGAAAAACCACGCCGTCAAATACGAACATGAAATGGCAGTATAACGTGTTTCGTATGGCAAGTATAGAGATCCAGGACCCAAACTACAGGTAATGAGGCATTCCCTTTTAGTCCTCAGAGGTGACCTTAAGTGCATCCTGAATATTGAGTATGGATGTCATGGTTCGTTCTTCACTTACCATCAGTAAATCATGTGCTCGTTCGCCATCCTTGATATTACAAAAAAGGGAAGATAACCAAGAACCCCCGAAGGCTGCCGTGTATTGTCATAACATGTGTTGGTGGTGACAGAGCAACTGGGCACGCCATCAGCGGCGTTCATGGCCCGCCTTCAGCCCACGGTGCGCAACTACGTGGAGAACCGGCCTCGGTACGCCGGGTACAGCTTCGAGCGGCTCTTCCCGGACATACTGTTCCCGAGCGACAGCAACGAGCATAACCGCCTTAAGGTAAGCTTAGAATCCAGGTTTTTTTTACACTATCACCTTAAGGTAAACTTAAAGATGAGCTTTTTTCTACACGCCCGCCGTAAGTTAAGTTTAGTCGAGCTTTTTTATACCCAACCGCCTTAGGGTAAGGTTAGAGTCGAGCTTTTTTTATACGCAACCACCTTACACAGAAAACTTATGGGCAATATATATATATATATATATATTCATAAATACATACATAATAGAATACAACACAATAGGTACCAATAAATTCCACATGTGGATGATAAATTTAACTGATTTCAGATAAAAATGTCTTAATTTCAAACTTTCCCATTTAAGAACACGCCGTAACTGTTTTTTTTTTATATTACAATGAAGGCAATAAGTTCTATTTTTTACCATCAACCAACATGTCTCAACGCAACACGTGAGGAATTACAAGTACGCTCCCAGCGTTTGTAAATAATGCGGAAAATAGTCGACCTCTTGAAGGTCCCTAAGTCGAATCGGTACGTGGCTGGCAACAGCTCATTCCACTGAGTAGTTGTGCGTGACAGGAAACTTCGTATAAACGCACAGCGTTGCATTGCAATACGTCGATTTGATGCGGATTAATTTATGATGTCAACCGTGACGTTCGATGGTGAATTTTTGTCGCGTATAAGCCACCATGTTCGTTTAATTGACAGGCGTCGCAGGCTCGCGACCTGCTGTCGCGCATGCTGGTCATTGACCCCGAGCGTCGCATCTCCGTGGACGAGGCGCTGTTGCATCCTTACATCAACGTCTGGTACGACGAGGGCGAAGTCAACGCGGTGAGTCACTGCTTCACTTGGACTTTTCAATACATCGACATCATTTACAGCAGAAGAGCTACAATGCAGTCTATTTCTAACTGCAGAATGAATCAGTCAGCTCGACCAGGGTAGGAGGACCACGCCCTCACAGAATACCGGTGTGTAATAGCAACATAACGCTGCTGTGTTTCGTCTGTGGAGTGCAGGGATCCGGAGACCTTTATTACTGGTGACGAGGCATTCCATCTCAAGTCCTCGACGGTGGCAAAGAATCTGCATTATGATTCCTTGTCAAGGATGAATATAGATGTCATGAGCCGCAGGAATCACTTAACATCAGGTGAACTGTGTGCTCGTTTGTAACTCTCAATGTAATAAAAGAAAATATCTTGCTATCTCTATAGACAGAGGAAACAATCCCGGAAAGCCGAGGACTTCGTTATAGATAGTTACATCACTTACCACAAGTATATGGTATTGAATGAACAGACATTTATATTTGTGTAAATAAAATTCGCCCTAATCAGCCGGCGCCAGCGTCATACGACCATTCGGTCGACGAGCGCGAGCACACAGTGGAGCAGTGGAAGCAGCTCATCTACCAGGAGGTGGTGGAGTACGCGGCGCCCCCGCCCGCCCCCGCCCACGCGCCCCCTCCTGACCACACGCAGCCCGCCCTCACTACATAGGTACTGATCTAATAATGGTCCACTGTGTTTCATTTTCACATTATTTATATTCCGGCTTATGAATTTATTTTATTAAATAAATTCACGTAATATAATGTTCAAACTATTTCCGTGTCAATAGAAATAAGAATTCCGCAATAAATATATTTTACAAAACTTCAGAAAAATCCTACAAACTTGACTATTTGTTATCTCTTCATAGATATATATATATATATAGATATATATGTATATATAGATATATATATATATATAGATATATATATATATATATATAGATATATATATATATATATATAGATATATATATCACGCGTGGCTGAAATAAGCCATCGCTTACGCATCAATAATGCGAAAGACATGGCTTATGCCGCTGTCGTGTCATTGACATAATATAATAATAATGCAATGGACCTAGCATATTTCCCTGTGGTACGCCATATACTCCTGCCTCATAGTTACGAGAATATTTTAACATTTCCTTTAATTTGAAATATAGTTTTACAGGGTATATTACCTCAATTACATTAACTTGTTTTAGAAATATTTCGTGATATAAATAGTCGAACGCATTTCATTGTTCGTTACGAAAATTCTCGGTTAAGAATCAGGTGAAGATGCGTTGTCACGCGTGTAAACTAAGATTTATTGAATACCACCGGGGGTCTTTGATTTCCTTCATTCACCCGACAAAATATAAGATGTTTGGCGCTGATCTTATGACTTAGTCTTTCCACTATCTAACGGACACATTCGTGGCCGGCTACTTTTTAACTGCAGAGGCTACGTATAATAGAATGAATTTCCAAGCAAAGTCTGCTTAACGATGGACAATCGTTAAATGTCGAGCTAGTTTAATGAATTCAAATGTGTCAATATCTTTTGCGGGAAATCGATGGACGCAAAGTGAATTTGGATCTCGGTACGTGGTAATTTTTCGGACAGATCTGTTCGTGGTGATGAGTTGCTGAGGGTGAGACTTAATTTTCTTATCACGGGTTACAGGTTCCAGCCGAACTGACCGCCGAGTTGTAATGGTACAAGCTGTGTCTGCACGGCGCGCGCTCGCCGCTCGCCGGTCGGTCGAGGGCTGCTGCCATTTCTACCCTACTCACTTCCTGTTTCTTATATATATGTAGGTTAAGCACTCGTTATGTTCGCCGCGTCGCTCAGTCGCGGCTCGGGGACATTGATTCCTGGATATTCGTGAGACGCGCGATTTGTTGGTTTTCGGGTTCGTGCGTCGTCGTGTTTGTGATCCGTGTCAGTCGAATCCGATCCTATACCGCGATCACATTGGATTAGGAGGAGAGGAAACAAGTGCTCGTATTTGCGCGGAAGTTTAAGGCACTGTGATCCTGATACAGGTAAAAAAAAAGATATCGCTCCGATCGGATTATGTTCCTTCGGAGCATCTTTCCCGGACCGGATACGGACTGAATTTCGTAGTTTTTCTTTTTTTATAATACACATTCTTAACACGTGTCACACAACATTATCGAGCTGCTGTGTGATTTCACGTGCAGTTACTGAACTTAAGCTTAGTCTGTTGTTACCACGTGCAATGTTTTAGTTTTACGTACACACGTACGTAGCGGTCCGGTCTCGTTGTCCGTCTGTGCGTGGGCGCGGTCGGTGCGGCGTTTCTCAGCCACAACGCCGTCACGTGGGATTTAGGTGACGTTTAGTCTCTCATAAGTAGCGTATAGTTACGTTGTTGATAATATTGTAATAACAGTATGGGGAGTAGTGGATAAGTGCATTTCTTAAGTAGTTCCCGTAGACCGTCTCGCGCAGCCTGGAGTCTCGTGTCACAGCTATACAAATGTTACATTCAGAATAGAAATATTAAAAAATATGAACTTATAGTGACGAACAAATATATCACACTTAGCGTACTCATCATAAACTATGAACTAACCGCGCCCTCACGTGATACCAGCTTGAAATAGCAGCATAACTGTGTTTCGTATGGTAAGTGTAGGGAGTCGAGGACCCAATAGTGGGTAACGAGGCATTCTATCACAGTCCTCAAGAGTGTGGATGTTGAATGTTTCTTAATGATGTAGCAGTCTTTACTTACCATCAGCTGATCTCTGAGCTAATTGGTCGCCTGATAGCATAAAATATAACATGAATCTAATAATTCTGCTGTGACAGGACAAGTCTCCACAGGCACGCGGGTCACCGTAGGTTACTGTTGGAAACCTCACTAGGTGATATTGTATTGTAAGTATGAACGACAGTCCATTGAGTTTTAAAAGCGCAACATTAGTTAAAGCGAGAAGGCGGAACGTTCGCAATAAGTCGTTCTGTCTCCCTCACACGAGCGGTCGACGACCTCCCCTACCCCCCCTCCTCCCCGGTTACATATCACGGACCTTACGGAGGTTACGTCAGGGTAGAGTTCACCACGCATTGGCCACTCCCCAGCCGCGCACGTGGCAGGGGGGAAGGGGTAATATTTTAAATATAGACTTTTTATAGTAATAGTTTCTCGTTAATAAGGTATTGTTTGTTGATTTATTTCTGTTACTTTAGTTTTTTTTTATTATTATTTATAATGTAATTTCTAATCTTATGTAATTTGTAAATCTATTAGTTTTGGACTCGTAGACAATTGTTAGTAACATAAATTATGTTAAACTAATTACTAGGAAACGTTTACAAAATCCCTTTCAACCGTATGCCCATATGCATCGTTAATAGTGTTACTTGACTTTTGTTCCATTATGTGTAGGTTCTATTTCAAACTTTCCCGTTTTGACGTAGAGTCCGTATTTATGAAACCTAAGAGTAGAGTCTGCGTAGAGCCAGTTGTAGCCAAGTTTAGCAAAGATTGTATTAAGACAAGTAAAGAGCCAACATTAAGTCTAATATAGCAATAACGCACTTCTACGTAGAGTCTACTATGTGGCTACGGTGACTCTACGTAGAATTGACTGTAAAGTCTACGCAGATACACGAAAGGGTAAAAGAAGTAAAAAAGTCGGTTAGTAGAAACTTGTAAATATTATAAATAGCCTAAATGGAACGAAAGTGAAGAGACATTTTCTGTCTATAGGGCGCATTAACGCTATAGTAAATATATATACATATACATATATATATATATATAATTATTAAAAAAAGTTTCACAAACTGTACGTCCAAATTGTCCATTGATATGTTAATGTACCTAATACAAATAACAATAACGTAATCACTAGAGCGCACTTGTGCGTGCGTTTAGCGGAACGGTTTGCGAGACGGCGGCTTGTAGAGTAACGGTAAGGAGTTGACACTTGACGACTATCTAAAAAAAAAACTTATTTTTACTGTAATCGTAAGTTATTTCATATTTTAATTGAATAAATCGAAATGGTTATTATACATGGTGTTTCATTTTTGTTCGGATTAATTTCCGTGGTAATCATTTAAAAATATAATTAACCTCTATTGCGAGTCAGTCTAAACTCATGAGAAGGTTTTTTCCGTCATTTGCGGATTGGTGGACTTCACATGTCTTCACTCATCACATCACATCACTTCTCTTCAAAATATTTATTTATGTCCTTAATTGAAGGTTGCATACTAATAAAGACAAGAAAAAAGAAAAGTGTACAATGATTTTGAATATGATCTAGAAAAGGCTTTTAAGAGGAATTTACAAACTTCTTATTTGAAAGCCAAGCTTCTATCTGTTTATAGTGTTACCCCACTATAATATATATATAATTTCAATGTTTTTCTTTTATTGGATATTTCTATTAATGGAGGTGACGTAGACGGTAGAACACTCAGCAAATGCCTATTCACTCTTCACTCTCTGAACTGTAAACAATTCGGCTATCCCAATTTGGAGGTTTCGTTAGTAGACCGAGATATTAATCGTGCCCTCTGAAATTTTAATGTTCGAATCAGTGAATAGGACGTCACACTGACGCCTGAACATGCCGATGGCTAGCACTGTTCTAATTTATTTATTTATTTACTCTTTATTGCATTAACTTTAACAAAGTTAAAAGCTCCCAAAAGGCGGACTGAATGCCAAAGGCATTCTCTAGCAGTCAACCCAAGGTGTGGTGAGATATGTGTATGATAGGTGTAACAATAAACTAATTAATTAAAACCTAAAAATCACTAATACAATCACATACACATATAGATATTAAATACATAAAAATATACATAACAGTATATATATACTATGTATTATATATATATAAATTATAAATATATATATATATATACTATTTGTGTAAAGTGTCCATGGACTCGGACAGCGACAGACTAGTTCAGTCATCATACAAATATAACAGATAAATAATACACACTTTTGTTTCCTCATTAAAAAGTTAATAAAAAATAATAATACTTTTAATTTGATAAGACTGATAAGTAGTTTATTAAATACATTATTCCAATTTATGTAACATAAATTAGTCTTGACTTTTTAATTATAAAATATGTGTGGTACATATTGGCGCATTGCTAGTTTCCGCCATTTCGAAGGTGAACCTGCAACAAGGGCCCGCTGACCGGCCTCACCGCCACTTCTATCCTGAGCACCATTTTGTGAGCCTCCGATGTGAACTCCAGCTCCCTGACGCAGTGCACCATGATCGTCTTCATCAGCGACATCGCGTATCGCTTACCTGCAACATTATTATTTCCGGAGTCAGACCGAGATTGGTGTCTTTAGTTTATTTGAAAAGACACAAAAACAGCATATTACACATTTCAGTGGTTATTATTATTAACAAGCGAGCGTAGAGCGTGCAGCGTAGCTCCACCACTTGGATCTTTATATAATTATATTCTTATGTAAGCCAATGACAGATGTGTATATAACATAATTAATTAATAACATAATTTAAAAAAACAGTAACAGAGTGGAGTATGACAATCAGTCCATAAAAAAGGAACGTTGAAATAACATCTGGTGACTCAGTGTTGCAACATAAATAAATAGGTAAAACAATGTTTCTATAAATTTACAAAATACTCTCAAACTGGACTAGATTCATTAATTCAAGTTCAAAATGTGAAAAACATATCATTGTTCTACGGGATAGCGCAGTTCTCAAGTGAGCTTAGGGATGCCGGATCTCACTGCTGCAGCAGCTGATAGATACAGTGACTGGGTCTACGAGCTTCACGATAATTTTCCTTGCAAAATATTTACCAATACAAGCTCGTTTTCCGACGTTAAAATTTAGGAGTGTGCTAAAGGGAGGCTGAACAGCAAGCCATCGCCCCGGTCAGTAGTGTCGCGCGGTAGAACCCATACATTGCCCGAGCGACCAGGGCCCCAGATGTTGATCGATTCTGCAAGATCCGAAAAACACCTGACCTCTAGTTCACGTCTCCCAATTGCTGTGGTCTGCTAGACATGCCACGACCACGTATTATGGAATACCGGTAACGAGGTTATAATTACCTTCGCCAGTGACAGTACTCGGACGACAGATTCAATACCGAAATTTCTACATTTGTAAATTTTATTCCTTTTTTAAAATTCAAAATCCTTACATACGCCTGTCAGCCACCTAGCCCCGCCGCTAAAAATATGTAAGGGATATTGTCCGTTTGTCCGTGTGATTTATAAGACAATATCCTGCTCTATATGATATTACTTTTCCGTATTAAAACGAACCTAGAGTTCAACATCATCATAACCTATCCAAAGCTGAATATAGGCCTCCGCCATAGATTGGCACAAAGCACGATCCTGATGCACCTGCATCCATCAACTCCCCGCAAACGTCGCTCAATCTAGTGGGGTGCTACACTACGACTGCCAGTCCGATTTGGCCAATCAATAACGTTTCTTGCCCATTCGTTATCGTTTCCACGAGCTATATGGCCAGTCCATTGCCATCTTGAGCCTAGTGTTATCGAGACAAAATTAGAAATTAAACAATCTATTTCCTCACTGAGCTGGAGGTCTCGATCGGCGTGGCGCAAGTCTCCGGGAACAGGTGGCAGCAACCTCAGTGTCTCCTAGATAACAGTACCGCAGACGCACTAGGTCTTCTTTCAACACGGGGCGCTTGCTGTCTCCGAATATTTCCTTAATCCTATAAGATGTGCTTACATATAGAAACGAACGTTGGTACCTTGCCTGCTGTTGGCAAGTCCACTCTTACCCACTCGAGAGTGCGTAATATTAAACGTACATCACGACAGAATACAAAATTTCATCCTCATCGTCTCGATGGTGGGTACTCCACCGCTATGCACTTACCACGAAATTTTCTGCCATGTACTTTGGAATCAGCTGCCTTCTTACTGCGTTATAACTCGTATTACGGATGTTCACGGCGGCGGTGGTCACTATCCATTATGAGATCTGCTCGCTCGGTTGCCACTTATTCTATAAAATAAGGACCACCTTACAGTTCACCTGATGGTAAATCATGAGTGCAGCCCATAACACTACATCTATCACTAACAGACCCAGCATACACATCCGTTTTCACACCTGATGACATGTTTTTTTTTATAACATTGAGAGTAACAAAGTCACCTGATAGTGATTCCTGCGGTCCATGACATCTACATTAATCCTTGACAAGGAATCATAATGCAGATGCGTTGTCACCCTTGAGGACTGAGATGGAATGCCTCGTCACCAGTAACAAAGGTCTTCGGATCCTTGCACTCACCAGACGTAACACAGCAGCGTTATGCTGTTATTTCTCGCTAGTACTCTGGACGAGCTGGCCCTATATTATACACTTTATGTTGAAGTTAAAAGCTAGCTGGACCGTAGCATTCTCAACAAAGACGCAAGATACCCCTGGAAATACTGAGCTATCAATAAGTCTCCGGCTTCTTAAATGAAACACCGTCGGTCGTATTTCACGCTGGTCTACGTCGATATAACTCGGAAGGATGTTCGTGCTTTGGATTCTCTGCAGCAAGTTGCCGATTTAGTTATCCAGAGTTATATATAACTTTGAATCTTACAATGCTTAGTTTATTTCACAGAGGTGGAGGCAAGTCGTTCCATATTCTTGCTGCAGTAAATTTGGAACAACGTGATGTTTTATGTTTTGGCATCTTCAGAAGACATAGTGCGTTCATACGAAGGCTTCTATGAGTAAGGTCCTTCCTTAGTCCAGATTTTTTTTTACAAATGTAATGTAAATAATATTTAATGTGAAACTGTTGTAGGTAATACACATCAACATTAACTCGACTTGGAATCACTAAATTTGTCAATCACTAAATGTAAACTCAAGTGTTTTTGTCAATACATAATTGAAAACCATATCAAGGTTGATGCAGTCATTCCGGCGAATAGCAAGGGGGTCAAACAAACAAACAAACACGATCAAAAGCTAAAAAGTCTGTTCATATATTACATATTGTTTTAAAATTTTTATGTAGTTTCCTATAAAATAAAATAAATTAATATAGGGCCACAGTAAAGTGGCTTCCCAAGGTAAATATATTTTTATATAATGGTTTTATGAAATGTATATTAGATAAAAATAAATTAAACCTTTATTTTAATAACAAATGTATTTGTCACAAAGCCAAAACATACAGCTTTAATAATTCAAAAAAATAAATAAAAAGCAGGGCTCAGTTTTTTTTAAAAATACATTCACCCTCTTACATGACGCTTGAGTCGAATTTATTGCTCAAGCATCTTAATATGAAGATGTGAAGAAAGACTGTTGCTATGAACCATCTCCTATCACAATAATTTTAAATTTCGATTTCTAGAAGATAATTTTGGGCATGAAAAAACAAATATGATCCAAGGTGCCTTTCTCAAGACCACATTCTCAAATGGAATGATCCCGAAGCCTGATCTTAGCTAAGATGATAGGAGTGGAAGCATGGCATGGCATGACCCAGACAGGGATTAATGTGGATGTACACGCTTTATTGAAATATTTGTATTTAAAAAACCAGGGTTTCACCGGTATGTCGCTTTGAACATATGCATAGTGTTTGCACTTCGAGAACTCAGTTGCATCCCACTTTTGACTCCATTTCTTTAGGAGACACTGTTTCGCGAGGGCACGGAGATCACAAGTAAAATAACTGTTAAATGATCGGTCACCCAATTGGATGGCTTGTTGAGCATATGCATCTGCCGCTTCATTACCCTTAATACCAGTATGACTAGGGATCCAAGCTAGAACAACATTTAAGCCTAGTAATGCATTGTAGCAATAATTCTTTGCACTAAAGCGTAACAATAAAATTGTCTTTTGAGTGGAATGGGGATCTAACAAGGTCCTGAAGACAACCCAACGAGTCAAGAAGCATCAATAAACACAGTGAGCCAATCTCTGATCCAATTCTGATCCAGAACATTGTGAAATAATTTGTCCGCTTCAGGATAATTTTTTTCAATGTCAAAATTAAGGATTACATTCGGACAAAGGAGTAGGGCCTCGTAGCTTATATTGAATAAAAAATAACACAAGAAACTCAAGAAATTTTTCATTACTTCGAATGAGACAAAAAGACTCTTTATGTAACCAAAATTTAGAGGAGCATACTTGAAGATTGGAAAGACAGGTAATGAGAGGGTGATGGGACCTTTGTGATACACTACAGTAAAATCTGCCGGCGAGGAATTGTCTATGCAAGTGCAGTGGCGCCTCGATGAACCAGTAGAGAATGAACCACAAGCAACACACAAGTCTATGTCATCAGTGTACTGGAAGTATATTACAAAAAGAGTCGACCGATTTATAGAGGATCGGAGGAGAAGTGTACAGACAATAAAGAATAGGGCAGAGCCCTGAGGTTATTTCTTCCAGACTGATCTCGGAGGGAGGAGAGAACCGTTAATACGGACTGAGATAGAACGATCCATGAAAACATTACATATAACATTGAACATCCTCACTGGATGTCTCAGAGTTAGCATTTTCTGTCTGAGTAGAGGAAGATAAACGTTGTCGTAATAGGAGGATACATCGAGAACCACGCCAATGATATGTTCTCCTCCGAGAATGCAAGTTGAATGATAGTAATAAAAACGCTAAGACTGTCCAATGTGCCCATACCTCTTCTAAATACAAATTGACTATTCGACTATATATCTCTAGTTTCCACAATCCATTCCAAACGATTTTTTAATAAATGTTCCATAACCTTTGCCAAAACAGCGGAGCAATGGGACGATAAGAGAGTGGATCATTGGGATCTTTTCCACGTTTTAAAATAGGGATAATAGTCTGGTGTTTCCAGGAATCCGGGATTTGTCCTGTAACATAGATACAGTTGACTATGTCCAAATAAACTTTTTCGTAGAATTATAGAAGCCTAGCCTATTTGTAGAAGCTTTGCAGATAAATGAGTATGGAATACCATCGATACCTGGGGCCGAATCCCTAAGATTATCCAGAGCACACATTAATTCTTCCATCGAAAATATGACATCCATTCAAACCAGACAAATTCCAGACAAAAATTGTTCCAACCAAGCTGAATATATAATAGTGGGTATGTTTGCAATTTGGTTATCCATCAAAGCGGAAAATAGTTGCCAGTCTGCTTTATATATTTTGTATTTTAGTAAAGGTTGAACAGGAATGGGTATTATAGGTCCTAAATGATAATGTAATAAGATAGGAAAATGTTGTTCTGTTAATGAAGAGGGCAGCGCCGCCCCAGCCATCATCTCTGTCACCCCGAAGACATGAATACCCAGTAATTCTAAACTGGGAACCATGCTTAACCCACGTCTCCGCGATAGTAAAGGTTTGAATTTTTTAATTAAGTAGGAAATTTCAAGATTTTTATGACGGATACTTTTACAGTTCCATTGTAGGATACTTTGACTCAGCTGATTCTGAGCATAAATGACATTTTTCGGTAGGGCATCGCTAAAACGCGAGACTTGAATTATTAAAGTAAATGTTAAGAGATTATCATTAGGAGATGAAACTTGAGATTGGCATAAAGCCGAACTATTAGGCAAGACAGAAGGAGGATTTGAAACAATTGAAACCTGTATTTCTCTATCATATGAGTTACTTATGGTACGTCGTGGGGAAATTACCGTTTTTCTGTATGAACGGTCTGCGATATGAGAAGGCAAAGAACAGGTGTTTTGTATTGGTTTTGGATGTTGAGGCGGTGTAATGATAGTATTTGTTACTTCTGCATAGGACTTTCGGACTGAAGGGAACCTAGCAGACACTTCATTGTAAGGAATGTTTTCTTTTGACGTCACCTGTTTTATTAACTTCTGTCTGTGATGTTCAGGACAGTTTCTGTCCGTTGCGAAGTGTGAGCCAGAGCACCAGAGACAAGTAGCATTAGCCAAATTAACGTCACAGCTAGCCCCTGTATAGTCACCGGCACAACAATAACAGCGAGAATATGACCAAAGCAACAACAATTGTGACATTGTGTTGTTGGCATCAGATAAACACCGACCGGCAACGAGCTTCTAAAAGAATATATTTTTTCAGGAAGTTTTGTCCCTTAAATTTTAACACAACTGTTTGAGTGGGGACCCAAAGAGCTGTGTTTTCTTGAAGTGCTTTACGGTTCATACGCCTAGCTTTAATTACGTGGCCCTGTAAGTGTAAAGTTATCCGGATATTCAATAGACTGGACCAGTTCCTCCATGGACCAATCCATGGGGATATTCTTAAAACACCCATCCTAGTTATATGGAATGTTGAAATGGAAGCACAAAATTGATTTTCGGAGAGCAATGGACTCTAGAAAAAGGTTTGCAAGGCGTTTCGATTTAAATTCTACAGATATTTTGTTACGTCCAACTGATTTGACACCATCTTTCATGATTCCAGAGATATCATTTTTATATAAGATTTGGCCAAAGTGGTCGTATTGTGGCACCAGCTGAGAGGTCAGGCTTATTCCTAACAACATAGATTATAAAAGGTGCTTTGTCATTATCGTCATACAATAATTTACAACCAGGAAGGAATGAGGGACATGTTAAGGTACGTTGAATGGATGCAGCAGGATCCATTTTTAGCATTAGTTTTTTTTTAGGAATATTGATATCTATTGGATCACGAGGGCGTTTACTACCTTATCAAGTATTTTGTTGGGCTGCTTTTTATGACTGGAGGAGATCCTTTCCAGCAGGTGGGTTGGGAGGTGGACCTAGTGGAACTTTCTTCAGCGTTGTAGATTCTCGGCAAAGAATTTAAAGTGACTACTTACATGGTATTGAAATAACCACCAAAAAAAACAGAGAATTTTGAAATCTCAACCAATATATTAACCACAGTATACTTAGTGGTGGTATATGTTAACCACAATCTTATTTCACGAATACGTGCGTCAAACTAAACCGCTACGAGCGGACCAGTCTCAAATATTGTAACTCAATATTTTTATCTATAACCGGCTTATTAAATGGTAATATCCAAAATGTTATAATTCGTTATATATGTCGTTGTCTTCGTCTTCCTTCGTTGTTATTCTTAATTTGACTTGGCAGCCGTCTTTGTTCCGAATGGGACAGATAAAAGAAATGAGAAAGCGCAGCACGGTCACCCAGAATAAGCATGATTGTAGCTACATCAGACTATGGCTAAACATGCCTTTGATTTGCAGGAAGCCTAAGAAATACGGTATAAACAGAAATAAATAAATGTTTGATAAATACTTTTTATGAATTTATAAGTTTATATATTTCAAGATAGTTGGATTACGCTTTTTTCTTGAATTCTAATTATTCTTTCATATCTGGATATAAGAGCCTTATTTGACTGTATTTTCATAAATGGAAGAAAATAAAAACAAGAATCTAATGATAGGCAAAATATAGAATCGTGGTTTCTCCTATCCTATATAATAATATATTCTATGATCGTGGTTCTTACTCCAAAATATAACATTTATATTATCGAAAGATTAAATTTTTCAAATTTGCTGTATACACATTTAATTTAAATCAAATGAGTTATTCAATAAATATTCTAGGGTCATAATGTAAAAATGAAATTGATAAATATCAAAGACAATATTGATTGAGGTTATACACTTGTAACGTCAATCAAATAACTTGACAAATTGAAATTGACGTTATCATCGAATTTGCTTTGTTTTTATAAATTCTTTGGCTACCTTTAAAAATATTTACTTTAAAAATTGTAACAGAACACTTATAGACGTGAATGCTAATTTTTAAAACAAACTTACTTTAAATAAAATAAAAAGACGATGTCAGAAAAAGATAAGACAAAAGTAAACACTCAAACAAAACACATACCAAAGGATGCACAAGTCATAATGTCTATCATGAAAGAAGTTGGAATAACAGATTACGAGCCACGAGTGGTAAACCAGCTGCTAGAGTTCATTTATCGATATGTGACTTGCATTTTGGACGACGCGCGCGTATTTGCCAATCATGCAAAGAAAAAAACCATCGATCTGGACGACGTCAGGTTGGCGGTACAAATGCAGCTGGACAAATCGTTCACTAGTCCGCCGCCCCGGGAAGTGTTACTGGAGATTGCTAGAGTAAAAAACGTTAACCCATTGCCATTGATAAAACCGCATTGTGGACTCCGGCTACCTCCTGATCGGTAAGCTACATTCACAGTTCATATTTGTTTAAATTATGGGAGTCACAATATCTAAACTCATCACTCTCTCTCCTCTTCTCCTTTCTTGTAATACAAAAAGCTGTTCCAGTTTTGGTCATCAAATTGTTTTCTACTTTACATCTACAATGTAAACTATGCAAGCCATGAATAGGATCTGTTCAGGCAATAAATTGAAATATTTTTTCCCTAGATTCTGTCCAGCTGATAGAGATAAAATTAACTACATACATATCTAAATGGTTTAGGGTTGGTTTTTTCAACTATTGTTGAATGGTACCAGGTACTCCTCATACAGTCATTTAAGTTTAATTGGAGTAGTTAAACCAAATGTTAGTACTTTTAAGAAACAGGCATATAGCTAACTATGTGGGAAGCAAGGAGTGCCCAAAAATTATATGTACTGGTGGAAACTAGTAAAGCCCATGCAGATAAAGTCCCGTTCAGATACTAGTTTTAACATAAATTGATAACAGTTATTAAGCCATCTCATTTACAGGTATAAAAAGTATCCTGTGTAAATCCAGGGTATAAACGATCCGCATACCAAATTACATTCAAATCAATACAGTTTTTTAAGTAACAAACAGAAACTTTCGCATTTATAATACTAGTAGGATCATTTGTACCAAATATTTATCATTTCATTGATCATAGTTGGCTAGTATGCCATAATTGCTCTAGTGTTAGTATTTTTTTAAAACACATCTAGCATCATTCCTTTAAATTTATTTTTCTCTAAAATTAACTTAGATCCATAGGGGAATAATAAAAAATATATAGTTTAGTAATTTCTCCCATTTTTCAGTTACTGCTTGTCAGCATGCAACTATAAACTCAAACCAGCAACAAAGAAAATACTGGCGAAACCGCCAGTGCCCCCAGCCCCCACCATCAAAACGGTGACCACACCTAAACCAATCCCAAACCAGCAGAATGTGGTGGTGAAGAGACCACATGGAACTATTTTCAGTGTTGCTACATCAAAGGCCAATATTATTCCTAAACCATTACTTAAATTCACCTCAGCAACCAAGGTATGTATTGGCTTTTTTTTATTTAGTTGGGATTATGGTGAATTATTCCAATAGCCCTAAATTCTACATCCATCCTAGATAAATAGTGATGTTGTGACAACTTAGAGGATAAAGATAGAGATTCCTCCATCTCCCTCCTAATCCCTCAAAGTCTAAAACAAAAGTCTTTAACCTATGGATGTTGTAAATGATGAATTACGGTACAGATGACATGGTCCTTCACTGCTGACTATAAGAAAGCTCAAAGTCACTCAGCAAGCTATGGAGCAGGCTATGCTTGGTATTTCACTGTGCGATAGAGTACGCGATGTAGGCCGTATTAGAATGTTGATCAATATAGCTCGATAGATTAGCAAGCTGAAGTGGCATTGGCATATACCTTGTAGAACTGATAACCAATGAGGATGAAAGATTCTTGAATGGCAACCTTGGACTGGCAGTTGTAGTGTAGGTCTACCCTTACTACTTGGAGTGACAATCTGCAAGTTTGAGGAAAGTCGATGGATGCAAGTGGCTCAGGATCATGTTCGGCTGTGACGTTGAAGATGATTAGGAAGGGTTATAATTGTGTCTTTGATCACTATATTGCATGCAACTTAACAAAGTGCAAGTAAAAGGTCTAACATGAAATACTGTTCTCATCTCTGAGCCGGGGCATCCCAGTACCAGCTCCTTCCATTTGACCACATTCAACTGAGAGTGGCTCGTATCGTTTTGATGACCAGGTACTTTCCGATTGGCTTGATAAACTGACAATTGGGAAGAGATGTTTCATCTCTATACATTTTTTACCGAATTTACCATGGGGAGTGTTCTAAGTTGTTCAGATTAATTCCAGTCACTGTGAAAATCGTGGATCACGACAGAATTTAAATTTCAACCGCACCACTCGACTGGCAATCCACCACTGTGCGCTTTACACGAAATTTACTGCCACGCACGACTTCTCTGTGGAATCAGCTATCGCCAGCTGCGTTACTGAACCGATACGACTTAGAGACCTTCAAGAAAAGAGTCTACACCTTACTTAGAGGCCGGCAACGCATCTGTCACTCGTCTAGTATTGCAGATGTCATGTAATCACTTTCCTTCAGGTGAGCTGCTTGCTCGTTTGCCACCTACTCTATAAGTAAAAATTGTATTCACAATATTTATTTCCAGATCGTTGCTAAACCGGCGGTGCGGGTTACTGCGGGACCATCGTCACAGGCCCCCCTTAAAATGGAAGTCGACGAAGTTGGAGCACAAAAGCGCAAAAGGGACGATGACGATTATGACATGTAAATAACTATATTATAATAAACTTTTCAACCCTATGTAAAAGTTTTCAAATATACTTTTATCTAATGTTATAATTTTTTGTGTTTTCATTCTTTGATTTTAATGAAATTAAATGTTCCTGAAGCGAGTATTGAAGGGTTAATTAATATCACCATCGGCTATTTAGAACATTAATATGCTATCAATGTTCTTACATTTGTTTGCTGAAATGTG
Organism: Teinopalpus imperialis; assembly: GCA_029286865.1. Classification (NCBI taxonomy): domain Eukaryota; kingdom Metazoa; phylum Arthropoda; class Insecta; order Lepidoptera; family Papilionidae; genus Teinopalpus; species Teinopalpus imperialis. The sequence continues at coordinate 724,074 of JAGSMU010000001.1, read as the reverse complement.
AAAGTGAAATATACCATATACACAAAAAGGGATTGTGTGGCTTTATAGAGTAAAGATATGACTGTGGGCAGCTAGACCTTAAGAGTGCTATGGATTCGAGTGTGTATGCTCAGTAGTAAACACAATAGAAAATTATATGAGTTATACAATGTATTATCCATATAATACTTATACATAATTATGGCCTGCATGGCTGGCATATGCCATCTATATGCAGTTCGTATTTTAGGATCTACATTTTAAAATATGACTTGATGACACAATGATAATGGCGAAATAGCCATTTTCACGATTACCTCACAATATAATAACGATAATATATTATTTATACTGGGTTGGGGAAAAGGTTTTATCGTATTTTATTAGTAAAAATTAGAAGTAAAAAGTTGTAAAATCTCATTTTTTTTATTGTACTGTTTGTGATACCATTAAATAGATGACATTTTAAAAATAGAAATACAAAAAGTAGAAATGGCGGGAAACCATTTTCTGTCCGCCAAAATAAGTGAATCTAACATAGAAATTCCATACATTTTGAAGTTGTATTACAAAAAAGGGGAAAATGCGACACAAGCCTCGAAAACCATGGTGCCATTTTTGAAAAGGTGTAGCAAGATCAGCATACTATAGTTGTCACGATATAGCTTAAGTGCCTAGGTATTGACCACGAAACAGCTTTGACCCATTTGAAAGTCTGGCTAACAAAAAATTGCTCGATATTTGAATGACTCACAAGCTCACTGAAAGAAACTTAATGAATCTTTGAAATTTGCGTTTCTCTATTGAACCGATCTGTTTTTGATAATTTATAATAAAATTTAACTTGAATTTATTTTTAATAGACTTTTTCCAAACAAACTAAACACACTTTCATAGACTTTTTCCGCATAAGAATTTACAAAAATATTTTACAAAAGTACAAGAAACTAAAACAAACTTTATCTATAATATATATATATTCTGCTTTAAAACACTTCACTTCCACTACTCTTTGTCACAAGATATGCCAATAAAATGCTTGGATTTAAACTTTGAGATCGGAGTTCAATACTTGATAACCCTCTGGATTTTTTGTGAACATTTATTGTTTAATAAAACGAGACAAGTATCTTCTCATTAGCCTCCTTCCGAGGCGGTGGTGGAGACCTGTTAGCTATCTCGACGATACAAAAATATTTTATATATTGCTTGAAAAAACCTTTTGATTTGATAAACAATATTAAAAATTTAATCCAACCCGACAAACTTTGGATACTGCTACTAAATTATTAAATCATTTTGACTTGATTGTGTTCTTTATTTAGAGAACTAAACTATTGAACCACATATGACACATGAAAGCCACATATCTAACTTTATCGAAATCAGGATTTTTTTTAAAGAATGCTAGCAGTGCTATTACCATTACTAACACTCCTGTTCACCACTCCAAGTAAGCTTAAAATGCTTGTGCTGGGAGTTGGTTCACAATAACGACAGTTACTAATCCACTAGGCTATTGATGTTTTATTTAATTTTAATAGACATGTATAATAAAACAAAGTTTAAAAAAATAAACTATTTTAATAACAATACAATAGTGTACAAGCCTTCAGATGTTATATAAATATATCTAAAAATTATTGCACAATTTCAATTCACTTCTTTTCATATTTGTAAATACCTTCGCCAGTCTTGATTCCCAGCTTGCCCTCTGATACCAATTTGTTAAGCAATGGTATTGGTTTGAACAATTGTTCCTCTGGATATTTCTTGTGCCAACCATCAAGGATAAATTTGTTGGTGTCCAGACCTACGTAGTCTGCCAACTCTAATGGTCCCATGGGATATCCAGCTCCCAATTTCATTGCAATGTCAATATCTTTTGCTGCTGCATCCCCTGATATAAGAAAATACAGTTAAATAAAATGAGAAATAAAATAAGTTTCAAAATGTTAGAAAAAAGTTTTCATAGACTTGTCATATGGCACATGAGACATAAGAAATTGACAGCATTCATATACCTGGGAAATATTGGGTAATTTCTTTCAGTTTTTTAAAAGTTTATTTTTCAATAAAAATTATAATCATTTTAATCGATAATGTATTGACCCTTGTTTATCAATATAATTATCCCTTGTTGTATATAACTTTCTGGCACGACAAGATTTTCCTTACTTCATTAATAGAAATCACCCGGTTTCGACACGAAAACATTCATCAAACCAGCCAAGATCTCATTTCTGTATCAGTAATAAACGAAACTCCTAGCATATCATTTGAAATAGGTAGAAATAATTGAACTCAAACAAAAAAGCAAAATATATATTCCGCTAGAACAGTCGATCTCCTTTCAAACAATATTAAACATTATACCAAAAAAATTTAGTGAACATGTGGAACATAAAATAAAAAGAAACGGAAAGAACCTAGTATTTCTAAAAATACTCTATAATTTCACCAGCAGCTGTGTACTAAATTATGCTTTTGAAATCAGATAGAATTAGGTATTTAGAAGTAAATTTTCCACAATTGTTTTCATTTCATCATTTTATATGTTATGCCACCCTAGAATTTGTTTCTCTATGAATGTGTCTGCAAACGGCCTCACAAAATACCAGTGTAAAATAGTAGCATAAGGCTGCTGTGTTTCGTCTGGTATGGTAGGGTAAGGAACCGGAGACCCTTATTGGCGACGAGGCATTCTTAGTTGACAAGGGTGATAACACCACTGTATTATGATTTCCTATCGTGGATAAATGTGGATGTTATGGGCTATAAGAATCACTACCATCAGGTGAACGGTTTCCGTCTTTTACCCTCGATGCAATAAAAAAATAAACAGTGTAAAAATAATGTCATTCATCTTTTTATTATTAAGTGATTAAATCTAGAATTCTGGATTACTGCTGATATACATTACTCTTACTCAAAATGTTAACAACATCCATGCTTGTGGGAGTCTCTCAGTAAACTGTGCTCTCCACAGTTTGCTATGCTATGCTAGATCTTTCACTACAGAATCTGCATCAGTGATGATCAACATAGCTCAAAGAATCAGTAAGCAATATCAGTCAAACTTATATTGGCAGTGTAGAATTACCCCCGCTAAAGGAAGTGAAGACTTATCAAAATTTGAAGTTGTTTCAGGACCATGCTGTGTAGCAAGGTCTGTAACGCCTATATGTAACTGAACTATTGGTGGTGTGAGGTGTTCATAATGATGATGAACCACTTACCTCGCTCAAGCATCCTTATAGCCTCAGCAACATAAGGCACAAGCAACCTATTCACAACAAATCCGGGTGTATCCTTGCAAGTTATGCATGTCTTCCCAAGTGACTTGCCCCAGTCCATCATGTTCCGGTAGGTGGTCTCTGAAGTTTCTGCTCCACGAACAACTTCTAACAGTCTCATCACTGGCACTGGATTGAAGAAATGTAAGCCACCAAACCTGACACAAAATATACCTGCATAATTGTGTTCATGTATTGATCACATTAGAAACTTAAATATGCATTAAGTAAAAATCCCACATAACCCTGTCTTCCCATCAGAAGATTAGGTATCCCATTGATACTCCTCACAATCCCTTATTCCAAATAGGAAAGATATACATAACTTGCACCAATCACAATATAGTACAATCCAATGAATTTACTATATTGAGCCATTTGGGTACAAAAGTTAAAAGAAATTTAAATGTTTTATAGCCTGAATATACATTAAAATTTCTTCATTTCATAGAGAAAACAACCTTAACTGCTTTAATTTTATTAAATAACTATTTGTGCTTATCTAGAATATATAATATATGGTTGCAATGTAAAAAAAAAAAAACAAGAAAAGCTTGTTACACTAAAAGAAAATCATGGCTTCAGTGTGTGAAATGCATGCTTCGGTGTTTCTCTGGGTGACAGAATACACAATGTAGAATGAACAAAGGTGGCTGAAGTGGCAGCGGTGATTCTGTTCCAAAATGGTTGGAAAATAAAAAAAACCAAGAGGAATAATGATGAAAATAATTATCATGCTTCTTATATATCTTCTCACTATACTATTATTACCACTTTTTTTCAAAGTAAGCAATTAACCACTCACAAATAAGTTGAAAATGTTTGTACTAGGAGATGGTTTACAACAATAGTTGAATAATGGATTTGAACATACTCCATTAAGTTTTGCAGACCGTTACGCTATTGATGCTTCAAATGTTAAAAGCTATGCAAGCATACATATAAAAAAAAGATCTATAGAATACAAAATTTTTTGGTATTTACTTATCTTTCCTCTTGACCACAGATGCAATTTCATTAACGGAGAGAGAAGATGTGTTTGATGCAAAAATTGTATGGTCTGGTGCAACCTGTAATTTTTTTATTTTCAACATATTAAATTGGCAGCCAAGTACTTTCAGTATTTTAAAAATTTATATTCTGCATGTCAATTTATGTGTTCGGCACAATGTTCACTTTTTCACAATTTAAATTCAAAGAAAGTTTAATTCAATCATGAATTACAGTATTAAAATAACCTTACCCTTTAAGTGGCGGTCAGGTTTACACTGCATGGTTATATTGCCATATTATCACAAATTACAAAATAATCAGAGACATGCTTACTTGATCTAGCTTCTGGAATAGCTGATGCTTTACATCAATATTTTCCACAATAGCTTCAACTATAAGGTCAGCAGTCTGTGAAGCCATAATAGGATCAGTTGCAGTTTTGATCCTTTTTGTTGATTCAGTAACAAACTTCTCCGCTTCTTGTGGATTATCTTTGTACATCTTTTTTGCAACACGGTCGAGATTTTTGCCAATAGATTTCTGGGCTTTTGCCAAGATGTCTCCATTGACATCAACCAGTGTCACATTTTGACCTGCTTGTGCAGCCACCTAACAATTAGATAATTTAATTTAATAATTATTTATTTTCTATTACTATTATATACACACAGTACAATATATGTATATATATATATTTACTATTAATATATAATATATAATCAATTTATATAATATATATGATATAATAATAATAATAATTTTATTTATTTATTTCTCTTTAAAACAAAATTATTAAAGAAGTATAATTTAACAGTGGTAGAGGTTACACCTAGTGAATGAATGCATCAGCTCAACCAGGGTAGGACCACACCCTCACAGAATACCAGCATAAAATAGCAGCAAAATACTGCTGAGTTTCATCTGGTAAGTGCAGGGATCCGAAGACCTTTATTACTGGTAATGAGACATGCCATCTCAATCCTCTAGGGTGATCAAGGGTGAATGTAGATGTCATGGACAGCAGGAATAACTTACCATCAGATGAACTGTGTGCTGTCACTGTTACTCTAGTAATAAAATAATAATACTAAATATCATTGATTCCCAACCTAAGGGTAGCAACTCCTTGGGGGTCACATTTATTATTTAAGGAGAATGCATCTGTTCAATAAATAAGATCTGTATACAGATTTGTTTATTAAAAGGATACATTTTAATGCAACTTGTAATAACAACATAAAAAATAAACTTATAATGTGCTTTGTGTAAATAAACTATTAATTAAAATGTTATTTTAATTTTATAGTGAAGGCAAGGTGTTTTAGTTACCTTCTTGGCTGTTTCAAGGGCAACAATAAAATGGTTGAGAAACAATGCATTATATAATATTATTTTCTGAGAGAGACTTATATCTTGTCAATAGTTTCCTTGACTGACATTACCAGTCCCTTGGATTGATACACGGATATTATTGCCTTTAATTTTTAGAGATATAGTAACCTAATACAAAAATAATAATGTATTTTTTCAATTTATAAATAATTTAGTATAATATATCTACAAATAAATTAAATAATTATTAATACACAAAACGGCATGAGGTCACTAAAAAGGTCTGGTTGGGTATGTTGGGAACATTTCAAAAATGCTTAATTTTTATTAATTGAATTTCTTATCCCGTCTAATTATAGCTAACTAGTATCAAATATCTAAATGAAAGGGTGGAAATAAGATGTAATACCTATATGTACTATACCTGTGCTATTCCAGACCCCATCAATCCACCACCTATAACTATTACATTTTTAATTGCACTTTGCACCGCTGAAGAACTCGAAAAATGCCTGACGATTGCTCCAAATTGATTCATTTTTCTACTAGATTAGGACGGACTAAATAAAATAAAGACTGACTTTATCGCAAAAATAAAAGTTACAAAGTTGCTAAAACTAATTCCAAAGTTCAGTGGCCTTTAGACACTGTTGCGTTCCGTTCTAAACTCAAATTGAAATTCTTAAATAAACCCAAGCTCGTTAGTATTAGTTGTAATATCAAATTTATGTCTTAATTACTTTAGATACGAGCTATCTAATCATTTTTAAAATTGCTTAGATTTATTACTTCAGTTCGGTAGTGCTAGTTTATGCGAATGTCTATTTCATTTCTGTTTATTCCGATCAGGATAAATTACGAGAAGTTATTGAACAAAATTATATTATATTATAGATATTTTTAAGAGTGAATTTTTATTTTTTGCGAAAATAAGTAACACTCATACGGATCCTCACACAAAATGAATTAATTCTCAGGAACCGCTGGAAAGGAATTGATTTCTTACTTCTTTCCTGTGAACAACACAAAAGTGGATCTTGACTGAAAAGTGTATAGGATTTTTTTTTTACTGTAAGCAGCAGTATATACCAAGTAATAAGTCAAAATATATATTTTAATGTGGTGCCTGTGCATCTGGTTATTGCATATTAATTAAAATAAAAATACGAAGAAGATTAAACAATGTTTAATCATAATTCTCAATATCTTTATGTAAATTGGAACGTATGAATCAGATGTTAACTTTATTTTGTTATGCTCATACTTATACAAAACGTTAAAGTCTTAGATAATAAGTTTTAGATATTGTAAAATCAAAATTTCCTTAATAACTGGGTGATAAGTGACCTTACAATGTATGTTTGTGTTTTGTTCTATCGTGAAGAAAATTCTTTTATGACAGGTGAGTACATTCTTATCATTAAGTTTTTACTGATAACAACATTAGTCGACACGGCCTAGCGGTTTCAGTTCTTTCGAACTTTAGTCGTGTAATAAAATCGTGCAAAATGAACAAACTTATTAGTTTAACTAGAAACTTTTCTAGTTCTACGTTTTCAAATGCTGTTAAGACTGTCACGGTAGTTGGTGGTGGACTCATGGGATCAGGAATCGCCCAGGTAAGTTTCTTTAGGATATTTTTACTTTTATAGACAGTTTGATTTCTCTTTCATTTCCCATATAAAGCAAAAGAACAGAAGACTGAATATTTCTTCATTATTATTGTTCATGGGTTCATTGTACTCTAGAAGACATTGTCCTATAAACATTTATTTTGTATTAAGCCTAACTTTTCATTTATTCAGTAAAAATAAAAGTGATAAACATTTAACATATATATCATAAAAAAATAACAGTAGTAAAATTTAAGTGTACTTTCTTGTAACTTGTTATTTTGAATTTTAACCATGAAAATACTGTTAAATAATATTAAATAATATAACATAATTAGAATAGTGATATATTTTTTATAATTGTGTAACGAAAAACCAATATAATAGTATAATAAGATGACTTTCTATTAAAAAGGTAGCAGCTCAAGCTGGACAAAATGTAACAATAGTAGATATAAAACCAGAATTGCTGGAGAAGGCACAGAAATCTATCCAGAATAATTTGTCAAGAGCCGGTAAGAAGATATACAAAGATGATGTGTCCAAAATTGAAAACTTTGTCAAAGAAGCTTTCGGTAGAATAAAGGTGTCAACAAAGATTGAGGATGGTGTGAACGCTGACTTGATTATTGAGGCTATTGTTGAAAAACTTGATGTTAAGCAAGAGTTATTCAATAAGCTAGATCAGGTAACTCTGACTTCTAACAATAAATTCAACTTTATTATATTTTAAACCAATTTATTATCTAATTCTGAAGTGAAGCCATAGATTTTATGTGGATATAATTATTGCTATGTTTCATCTTGTGAGATTGGACAGTTCATTTTGGTACTCACATTCACATTCCTTATGAAGTAGAATATGCGAGTCATGGCCCACAGGAATGGTTATTATCTATGGTACTGGTAATATAAAAAAAATCTTAATGGATTTTAAAGCCCAAGGGGCTTAAAACAAAAGAAGTAATGGTGAAAATCGAGCACACGGTTTATAACTGTGGTCTAATAGACACCTACATCCATCTTCAACCGAGATTCAAGTTGTACACACATTGTCAACCTTAAGGACTGAGGTGCAACAGTGCTAGTCTTCAGATATTTACGCACATCAAATGAAGCATGCCAGCATTGTTGTTTTTAGCTCTGGTATTTTTTGAGGTTGTTCCAAACTATTCACGCTGCAGCTAGAAACAAATTGAAGTGTGGCTTGTGTAATTATTACTTCGCATTTTTATTTCCATTTTAAAGCCTATTTTATATCTAATTTGTTGACATAGTTATTTCTCAAATTATTAGCAGTTCTACTGTTTTCAGCTAGCACCGGAACACACAATCTTAGCTACAAACACTTCCTCAATCTCCATCAATGAGATTGGAGCTGGCATAAAGAGGAAGGACAGGTAAATATTCTCCTAGTAAAAAGAATGCTAGCAATACTATTAACATTACTGACATTCTGGTTAACCACTGCAACTAAGCTTAAAATGTTTGTACTAGGAGATACGAACCTACAACCTTCTCAGACAATACTCTAAATCATTTGGCTATTGACGCTTCAAATAAATGTAATAATAATAAACATAAAGAAATCAAGTGTAAGCTAAATATTGAAATATTGCATATATTATTTACTTTTACCTTTCCCTATTCTGATGTAATGCATGTGCAATAGGATCGGAGGAAGGTACACATCCAGTGCCAGGGACAAGGAACATACATACAACACACACACCCAAAAATTAACAATGGGAATCGAGCCTATAACCCGTGAAGCAATAACCTGGAACTCTAATTACTACACCATGCAACCATTACTGGATACAGTAATCACTTACCATCAGGTTAACTGTGCAGCTTGTTTGTCACCCCTTAAATATCAAAAGAAAATCTCTTCGGCAAGATACAAGTATAACAAGCATTTAAGTATGATACTCCATTTGCACACCAGGACTTCTTCCATTATCCATCAGAAGATCCTTTACTGAAAAGCAGATCTAGAGCCTACAACATCTAGGACCTCTATTTATTAATTTATAGATATGGGGGCCTTCACTTCTTTAACCCGGTCCCAGTCATGCGTCTGCCAGAAGTGATCAAAGGTGATCACATCTCTGAGTCCACTTATCAGACTATGATGGAATGGGGCAAATCTATTGGCAAGACTTGTATCACTTGCAAAGATACGCCAGGATTTGTGGTGAACAGACTCTTGGGACCTTACAGTGCGGAGGCATTAAGGATGTATGAGAGAGGTAATGTTTTTTTTTTTATGGAAATGGGCGTTTTGTTAGTTTCTTAAGGGTTTTGGTCAGTATTTTAAAGATTTATATTCTATTGGTGAGGGTATGGTATTAATATTTAGGTAGTATTTTGAAAGCTTTATTACTTAAAAAAAAAAATTATAATCATAACGATATATATATTGCCCTGTCGACCGTGGGACATGATTCCTAACTTTACCTTTTTTTATAGAACAGATGGCAAGTGAGCTAGCAGCTCACTTTATGGTAAGTGATCACCGCTACCCACGAACATCCGTAACACCAGAGGAGTCACTAGTACGCTGCCGGCCTTTAAGAGAGGTGTAGGCTCTTTTCCTGAAGGTTGTATCGGTTCGGAAATACCACTGCTGACAGTTTTCCATTGAGTTCTTGTGCGTTGCAGAAAATTTCGCATAAAACGCACAGTGGATTGCCAACTATGGAGATGATTGATTTTTTCTGATTATGAGGACCACTTTTCATCATTTTTGCAGATATATTTATTACAATACTATATTTCCAATATTTATATGAATTCTTATAACGACCCTGTCTCACAATATATAATAATGACGAGTAGTATGAGTAGACCTACCCTATAGCAGCATGAATGGATATCTTGACTGAGGAGATCTTCTGGAATAACAGCATTACTCTGATGTGTTTCGTATGAAGAGTGAAAGGAACCAGAGACTCGCTCGATTACTGGTAACGAAGCATTCAATTTTAGTCCGCAGAGCTAACAACGCATGTGTATCCTGGATGAGTGAATACATCACTTGATCGTCAACTTAAGTTTCTTGGACGGACACTTTACATAAGAAATAAAAAATTTCAACAGATTCAGGGTACATAGATATTATAAAGTAACAGCCTATATATATAAATACCATTGTTGGGCCTAGACCGCCTCCCTGGAGGGTGGTAGAGCACAGATACTGTCTTGGCTGGAAATCATTTTCTATGTGCTGAAACATCCATCTAAAAGCTGTACTGTCAATGGGTCGCCCAGACCACCTTTGAAGGACCATGATTTCACAGCATACCTACATCACTGTTTCATTTTGAGGGTAAAGTGACCTATTACCTATAATGCGGTATCTATCTCGATGCAGGCCTGGTTGTAAAACGTGTGAGCGTATACGCAGCATATTGCGCTCTGACACTTACAACTGTTTTGCACTTACAACCCGGCCTGCTGTGCGATAGTAAATGCTCTATAGTACGTTCCATATTTGCCTTCATACTTTAATTCTATACAGAATATGTCGCACTGAATACTTGTAATCAGTCAGTTTTTGTGCTTATGTCACACCGTAATTTCATTAAAAAAACAATTCGCTTTGAAATTCAAAAACTAGTGAGTTCCTAACCTTACAAATATCAATGGTATTCCGTATTGCGAAGTTCCTCTCGAATATTTAAATCACTTGTTTTTAATATTTTTTCCGAATAATGCATACTTTGCTTGAAGGCTGTTTAGATTAAGAAAGTCGAGCTCTGAAGCATATCTTTGGTCCTAAGAATCGCATACTACCAAATGATCTATGGTCCCTGTCCAGATGTAATAAAAGAAAAATACAACGCAATACACAATCCTTATTTATTTACATTAGCGTGACAGTAAAAAAAAGTATTTTTTTTTGGTGTTAGACAAATAAAATTCCTGAATTATTTATGGGTGCATGTGTTTTTCATTGCTTTATATTTGACATGTAAGTATTGTATTTTATTTTAACAATTTTATCACTTGCTTTTTTGTGTTATTCTATAATATATATCAACAGTTAGTTATCAACAATTTCATTGGTTTCGAGGTGTTTTTGACAGTTATAACTGTATTTTTTTTAAATAATAAAAATGTAAAATGACAGACGAAGAGACTGCGCTCCATATTAAACCACGGCTAAAGTCGGGGCAGAAGGCTTCACCAAATACTGATCTTAGGTAGCATTTTATTGAGCTATCAATATTGTACGTGACTCAGGAGAGTACCCAACTATAGAATTTTGGATCTTGTATTCGAATCAGCCTGTATTTTACGAATCGCATGGATACGGACGAAGCTACACTGAAATCGGGAAGGGAATAATGAGCGAGTGCCTCTATGTTTGTGTGAATGCTTAGCGTACTATTACTTCAAAGCATGGCTGTTGACACAGAATTCAGAATTAATATAAGGCCGTATTTTTTTTTATCCTGAGCTTTTAGGTCCTGACATCAGCTTGTCATGGGCCCGGCCAAGGGTTTCACCACAAAAACTTCTGAGTTATCGGGCGTGTTGTGATTTTATTGGCTTTGATAGTAATGTATGAAAATTTCATATTACGCTGGCCGATAAGCAAAATTCTGTGTATAAGATTGATACAGTTATTGATTAAGTGACGTCCTTCAGTTTAATCATAAAATTGCGCGGGTTATATAAGTGTTTGCACAAAGATGCGGGGCACTCACTCGTCATTTTCTTCACCTCGAAAGTGATAGAAATTCTATCATAGAATTTCTGCAAGAGGCAGAAGTTCTTACAGTTTACCTGACTAATTCATATTTTCGTGTTCTTTGTAAGGATATGTATTTTTAAATTCAAACCCGTTTCTTATATTATAAGAACAATGATCAGTAAATTTTACTCGTATCATGAGTACTGTATTTTTAGGTTATGAAGTGAATATATTAGGTCTTTACCTATGAAATTGCCGTTCTTCAGTTTGGCCATTTCAAACCAAAATATAGTTTTGATTGGCTGTGAATTCTAAATTCAAATTAATTTTGTTTTAAAAACATGACACTTTTTACAAAATCAGTGTTTTGTTTATTGATTTGCTTTGTATTTTCATTGCGTTTGAACATTTTCGTTATAATGGACTTTAAAAATTCGTGTAATTATGGAATATGAGTTCCATCGTGGCATCAACGCGGCACAAACGTACATCGCACGTAACATAAACAAAGTTTACGGAGAAAACTTTACAAACGAAGCACAATCCGTTATTGGTTTGCCCGGTTCCGTTTTGGAAATTTTGATTTGAAAAATGAACCTCGTGGTCGTCCGGACACTTTGGTCAACAATGATGAATTAAAGGCGATTGTGGAAGCTGATGACAATCGAAAGCATTGAGTAAGTTGGTTAGATCCTGGTTCAGCACCAAAGCAATGCCCTAAACGAAAAATGTCCTCTAGAAAGTTGATGGTCACTGTTTGGTGGTCTAGTGCCGGTGTAATTCATCACAGTTTTTTCCCAAACGGCATGAGCATTACTGCAGATGTGTAGTGTGAAGAACTGAAGACAATGATGGAGAAGCTCGCACATCTGCAACCAGCTTTGGTCAATCGGTCTTCCCCGCTGCTCCCAAACGACAACGCGCGACCCCATACTGCACAACAGACAGTTTCCAAGCTGCAAGAGTTGGGGTTGGAAGCTCTCTCTCATCCACCGACTATTACTTTTTCCAAAAGTTGGAAACTTTTTAGCGGGAAAAAAATTCAATCCCGACAGGCAGTACAAAATGCCTTTGAAGAGTTTGTTGCCTACCGTCCAGCTGATTTTTACGAATTTTTATTTTTATTTTTAGAAGGGCATCAATAAACTACTGCGTTGGCAAAGATGCATCGATTACATGGGTGATTACTTTGAATAACAGAAATAAAAAGTTTGAAAAAATAATACTTCAACTTATTTCATACAAAACGGCAATTTCATAGGTAAAGACCTATTATATATTTTTTTTAAATATGCTATGTCATAGACAAGATCGTTTTGAGTTTCATCTTTTATTTTAAATTTGTCTTTTGTTCATGTGGAAATACAATGCGTACTTTTTTATTAGGTGATGCATCCAAAGAAGACATTGATATTGGTTTGAAATTGGGTGCTGGATATCCAATGGGTCCGTTTGAGTTAGCCGACTATACCGGTCTCGACACCAATAAGTTTGCTCTACAAGTAATGTATGAGAAGACCAAAGACCCAGTATTTAGGTCAATACCACTTTTGGACGGAATGGTCGCGGAAGGGAAACTTGGTATTAAGACTGGGGAGGGATTTTATAAGTATAAGAAATAATAAATTTGTTGTTATATTTCATGTTACAATTATGTCTGGTAAATGGTGCTAGGTTTTTATGAGATCGAGAGATATTGGCTTTGTAATAAAGATATTTTAATATATTTTTGTATTATTATTTTTCTAAACCTTTGTGTCACATAGTTTTTTCTATGAAATCGGATGACATTCGAGCACACAGTTTGTCTACGGCAATAATCTCATCGGTTTGGAATTTTTAAGCACCAGGTGAAATATTTATTTTATTTGGTTCTTAACGAGCACACAGATTAGTACATATATGATTCCTGCAGAAGATGATGCTTACATCTTCGATTAGCCAATATAATATGCATGCATTGTTGAGGACAGACCAATCTTATTAAGATGGAACGCTTTTTCACCAGTAATAAGGTCTCGTATCTCGGTATCATTATTTCGCTGTGTATACTTATTTCAGCTAGTTTATGCTGCCTCTACCATATAAAAAACTGTTTGCCAACTACTGATTTAAAACAAATCTTGTATTTATATTTTATTCATATCTCTCTCTATCGCTTAAGCTTAATCTTGTGGCGTAGTCTACTAGTAAAAATGTACTTATTAATTTTCTTAAGTTTAGTGTATTTTATGGAATAAGTGTGACAAATAAGCACACAACTCGTAAGTGTTCTATCGAGCTACCTCTGTCTTTGTTACGGAATCAAAGAATAGATAAGAAAAGCTACGATACGTTTCGTCACCCTCGAGGACTGAGATGGAATACCTCGTTACCTTTAATTGATCCACCATATGAAACACAGCAACTCTAACAACTCCCCGGTAGAGGTCATTTCTGCTGCGGCTCGAAGCTAGCCGCGTTGGGGCTGCTGTTGTTATAGTTCAGATAAGAAACAGTATAAACAAAAATACTGCGGATTATTTTAATCAATTAAGCGCGCAAAAGGAGCGGTTTGTTTTGGCGGGATTGATTATTATGTTTAGTATTTTTAGTTTTTGAGACAGTTTCGTCCGTGCGTTCGTTGATCCAAGCATTAGCTACTTTTGATTTTGATTTTGTGTTTCATTGCTGGATTTTTTTTAGTAAAGTTATCTATTTTTTATGAAACTATCGCTTCATTTAGCTGTACTAACATGATGGAGCGTAAAGAATGCTAATAAAACGTTTTAAAAATATGTTTTTTTATCAGGATCGTTTTTTTTTCCGTCCCATCATCAAAGGTGTCATTAGTACTATCGTCTGCCTTCGTTTTCGGAAGCGGTCTTCTAATACTCTGTATACGTACGTTTAAGTACAACAATGACAGGTATGTCAGGTACTTAACTGAAATAAAAAAAAGCATGAATGCGGACAATCAGACTTTAAATAAAACATTCAAATTAGAAAAATAATAATTTAAATTGCGGGCCTTAAAAAAAGGTATTATTGTAAAGATATATTATCTGTTGCTGAGTAGCTCAGCGAAACGCGAGCAAAACCACTCTGGTGCCGGAAGGAATGGGATATCGCTATTATAAGTACTACGAACATGGAAAGGAAACATCGTCAGAAAACTTTCTTCTAAAGAATAAATTAAAAATTGAATAACTGACATCCATTAACTCGTAGAGAAGCTACATATCAGATTATGTTCCATCTAGCGAGAATGCCTATATACTTATGTATATCTATATCCCGCATTCTGTCAGCAATCATACTCAAAAATTTCCATAGTTTGTTATCATCGATAAATTAATTAAAAAACTTGTTTAAAGTTAAGAAGTTTCTATGGTTCCTATTCGTTACTTATAGTTTTCACGTTTTAGGTAACGCTTCAGCCTCTGACATTGATACAGCGATGAAGTTAGGTGCCGGCATTCCATTGGGTCCGTTAGAGCTCGCAGACTTTACGGGACTGGATACTAAGAAATATATCTTGGGCGTAATGTTGAAAAAAACAGGTCACGCGGCGTTTAGGCCGATAGGTCTCATAGATAAATTGGTCGCCGAGAGGAAATTTGGCAGGAAGAGTGGAGAGGGTATTTATAAGTACTAATATCGTTTATGTATAACGGTGCGAAAATTAACATGTTTTTCATCAATCGTTATTTATTTGTATGCAAATTCTTACCTTCATGAGGAAAAGAATCGTGAGGGAATTAATGATAAAAAATTATTATATATATCATGATGATGATATTAATTTATCCCTAATGGGAAAGGCAAAGGACTTTAGTCCATACAGCCAGGTCTTGTTCGTATGATGGTTGGTCTGAAACTCTATTATATGTATCAACTATTAATAACAATTTCGTATAATTTATTTTTTTATACGAAACTTCATTTACAATATTCATTTTCAGAAAGGCAATGGAATTTAAGTTCTACAGCCACGATCGTGATCAAATGCTTTCATTGTATTGGTTAAAAAAGTCATGTGTGTATAATGGCAACATACACCCACTATTTTTGCTTTATACAGATCTATGGCACAATATCTTTTGAATGATGTAAGTTTCATTCGTTAATTATATAATAAATACTAAAATAAACGACAATATACCATGTTCACGTATAAATATATAGGTAAGAAATAATTAATTAGTGTTGACGTAGATATCCATTACGACTGATAAACCTTACGGGTAAGCAGACCAAGGAAATTGGAAGAAAATGAACAAGTCAGTGAAGGACGTCGGTTGGGAAATATGAAAAATAATGTTAATAATTACTAAATTTAATAAAATTTTCGAAAAGAGTGTTTTTTTAGGATTTCGTTATTACAACATGGCAAACTAAGGTACAGCTAAAAACTAACTAATGTAACGACCGACCAAGCCAACTAACCATAACAGGGCATTCAATGATGATTTCTTATCAAAGATAATGAATTTTCTTTGAATTTATTCTAAAGTGTGATCTTGCAACACATTGTGTACGATTGTCTAGAACGAATACAAAGAAAAGTCGATGAATATCTGAAGTTTCGAAGAACGCTTACAACGTCTAATGTGTCATTTTTTCACAAGCATGGCCTCCTGTCATCTGCGACCTAGTCGCAGAATTTTATTGTAGGTATAATTTTATTTGTAGTGTTTTATTTGTGAACACTTCTTAGTGTGTTTGTAATCTTTCTTTCACATTGTTGTAATTACAAACCAATATTTTATTATAAAATATTAAAATATGAATGTATTTGAATTTAAAAAAAATTGTTATTTAAATTCACTAGTAGATAAAAAAACTTTAGTTGTTAATCCTAGAAAATAAATAAATGCCATGGCTCACCACGATGCTAAAAGTTTTTATTCCTTTAAAAAAAAAAAAAAGATATATAGTATAGGTGGCAAACGAGCAAGCAGCTCAGCTGATGGTATTATTGTATTACCCCCGCCCATGAACATCTGCAACACCAGAGGAGGCCAGTGCAATGTTGTACCCGATATTGACCACCACCTTACCAACCCACACTAAGATAGGAATATACAAGACGTACATTCGATCGCGTTTGACTTACGCCGCTCCCTAGTGTGGGCCCAACGGAACCTGGCTGTTAGGAGGATCGTGGTAGCTGGTCAGGAATAATATTATCGCGTCAAATCTCAAACTCGAGACTATCTCGGAGTTCATCACTCGTATAACGCGTCGCTAGCCACGGACCACATCCCCACCTGAATCAAACATCGCTCCTGTGCACGCTCGCACCCCCGAATATCCCCGAGGCCCGAATCCTGCAGCCTACTTAAGGCAGTGAGCCAGAGGAGTCGCAGAAGCGCTTTAAGAAAGATGTAGGCCTTTTTCTTGAAGGAAAGCTGTCGCAAGCGGTGTTTTCGAACAGATGCTTTCGAAAACACCGCTGGCGACAGATGATTCATGATGATTTTATTACTGTCAGAAATAAAATTTAAAAAAATGTGTTTCGCGGTCCAGTTATGTATGTAGTATGTTCTTCCCCTGTGTTAGAATGGGTTGTTAAATTTTTACGAGTATCTTTAAAATTACTTACATAAATTATATATCTACCTTTGTTTTTATTATAACATTAGCTTTTTGTTTTTTTTTCGGACTTATGGCCGCTGCCTCGGGCTACGAGGGCCGTTATAGTTTTACCGGGTTGAAAGGTCCTAGCGCTTATGGCGCTCAGTCGAGACCTTTATTAGTGGTTAACTTGGATCGTTACCCTTTTACGCGAGAGCGACAGGCTCGAGGGTGCCCGAGAGGGCCGTACCTCGATTCGGTCAGTTCCTTCTGATTACGGATTATCTAAATTAATATCAGTATTATTATTAACTATTATAACATTACCATTAAACATACAAGGACACGAGAGTCGGTAGTCGTCCAGCCCGACGGTAAACCGGTACCACGAAATACTTTGTATCCCGCCGTATTTGTTTAATATAGGCACAGTAGCGATAACAAAACGATAATTGTATCCTTGAATATGTTAAGACAATGTCACTTTCTTCGAATGAAGTTTAGAAAAAAAATCAACCAACACACTTTATTTTTTGTTTTGAATGCCACTTGAAATTATTGAGTTATTGTTTATGGTAACATTGTGACTTATATATGTAACAATTAAATATTTTGTTATAACGGTACGATAAGTCCTTTATTATAAGTAATTCGAATTTTCAATTTAAAATCTATTATATTATTTATCTGTTTAGACGTGAATGACATTTTACACCTGCTTACTGCTTACTGTACGACGAGTACAATAAAATTTATTTCTTAATAGTAGAAGATGCTTGTAAGTAAAAAAAAGTACAAACGGCATATTGGTTGAAGAATATAAAAATAACAATAGTATCCATGCATGTAGAGCCATAAAATGTGTTTACCAATTGTGTACCATTTATTCATCCGCGATTCCTTGTTCTAAATGAAAATTGTTCCCACACTAACACTACTAAGATGGAATGCCTAGTCACCGCTAAAAAGAGTCTCATTACGCCATTAACTTGCAATTTATAGATTAATTAACCTGTTAAGCGATAAAGTTTTAAATTATAACGATAACAAACAAATGAGTACTTCAAATCCAAGCTTATGATTTATTTTAATGATGTTTGCTCTCTCTTCAAATTAAGAGTACCGTACGCTTCTCGCTGCGTAATTCGAAACTAAACATGGCACACGAGTTTTTTTTTAAATATTGGGTGTGACGCACAAACACAGTTCAGACGTAAGCGATATATATACAAGATGCACATGCGTTGTCCCTGAGGACTGAGATGGAATGCTTATTTGTATTTTGTTATGACTGGTGACGAGGTGTGTGTTCTTGCTGGTGATTGCATCTTATTTCTAAGAGGTGATAACGCATCTGCATTATGGTTTCTCAATAGTCTGGTGAGATCATGATACCGTTTTTTGGTATCGAACGCAATTGTTCATTTCTACAAATTGATTACAAATAAAGTGTTTTTGTTTGTGCTTTTTTATGTCTAAGCAAGTTATATAATAAATCATTATCGTCATCTCACTTATATCATAAATGCGAAAGTTTGGATGGTTGTATGGATGAAATTTAGCACGGACATAGATTATATCGTCATATATATATGTACGTCTGGAAGGCTACTTTTTTTTACGCGAACGAAGTTGCGGGTGGATGTTAGTTGTTTTTTATTAATTGCAAATGTACAGAATGTATATTACAGTGTACCACTTTTCATAAAAATAAAAGTGTGACAATGTTTATTTAAAAAAGAATTAGAATTAAATTTGTATTTCGGATTTGTTCTGCGTAATCTAAGATTTTTAAAAATAACAAAAAAAAGATTATTCTATTTAACAGTCTTGTAAGAATCTCCCTAGAATATTATATTACCGTTTGGAGTCCCTATTTTGTATGCCCGAACCCTACAGGGCTACACGATACCTTATTACTGCGTACGTCTCTTAGTCTTCAGGCGGCTGTTTGCAATGCTGGAAACATAATACTATTAACATAACTTACATTCCTGTTAACCACTCCAACTAAATGTTTGTGCTAGACGATGGTTCAGACCATAGTCCGTTCAGAATATCGAATTCATACCTACGTTATTGCGTTTCGCAGCCCACCCTAAACCTTCATCGAGCTTCTGGCTGTCATGGCACGTGGAAAGTCATTTGCCATCCGGTGAATTTTATGCTCCTGTGTTATTTGTAATATATTGTATTAAAAAATATTATGAAATAAAAGCATATGTAGTATTTACTATTTGATTACTGAATAATATTATTGGTTCATTATCAGACAATTGATTACAATGATTTATGATATACCACACAGGAATGACGTGACGGGTTGTGATTATTTGATAGATTTATCATGGATGAGCTCATTGACAAAAGTATCACATAACAAAATAATCGAAATATGAATTTGTTGCTGATCTTATCAAGGTCGATTGGGCGACGACATCTTCTAGTTCCTCGTCGTTCCCTCACCTCCTATGCGCATTCTGCGAGGGCGTGATCCTTCCCGACATTTACAGCTGGACCCTGATACCAGACTCAAAAAACAACAGAAGTACTGTTCCCTATGCTGAGTGTAAGGAATCAGAGACTATTTCATAACAATACAGTCAACACTTTGCCTTGGTATCTTTCGTAGTCTTGTAATATCAAAATTGTTTTTACCAGATTTACGAAGCCCGGTAACTATGTTTCGCCTCTTCTGAATATTTCTTGATATTACATATTTTGTTCAAAAACTATATACAAATAAAATAATTTTAGACTATAGGTTGGGTTGAGTGTGGTCGAATGACATCAGATAAGTAATATGAAACAATTTTTAGTAGTTATTCTAAATCATATTCACGGTTATGTGATAGTTTGTATGTTTGTTAATAAATCACACAAAAACTGCTGAACGGATTTGAATGAACTTTAGCACACAGATAGTTTAGGATTAACACAAAGGATACTTTATGTCGCTAAATGAGATGCTTAACGACTGTTATGAGTTTATGTTAAAATGAGCATCTGCCCGAGACTTCGTCTGCGTGTACTTCACAATTGGATCCAGAGAGCTATTAAAAATGAGTGAGACGGCATTGTATGGTTTATTATTTTCCGCCAGTGCGTGTAAGTTATGGCCACTCATCCTCTTGAGCAGTCGACATAAAGCTGACCATGTGTGTAGGATGGATTGTCCGAAACCGGCGGATAATAATAAATCATACAATGTCTTCTCATATATTTTTTATCTCTCTGAACCCAACCCGCGATTCTATGCAGACAAAGTCGCGGGCAGACGCTAACTAGCGTAACTACCCAATAAGTTATTCTAAACAAAAGTATCACTTGATTGAACTTCTTAGAAATTCCGTCAATTTCAATTTCCCAATTCCGTCGAATTCAATTTATTATCGTATTTTACATTAAGTTTCACGTTTTCTATATCTTTATAGTATCCTTGTATAGTAGTATCGTTGAAACGAGATTTGTAAATACACTATAACATCCTACGATCTTATAAAGATAAAACAAAACATAGGTTTGCAAGTTTCCTCGCGATATTTTTTAAACTTGGTCATTCCGTGATAATTCATTACAAAAAAAAAATCATCGGCACCAGGGATCGAACTCGTTTCGCTTGCGTAATGTGTAATTAAACGCTGCAGTGGTGCAGCCACACTACAGTTTGTTTCTAGCTGCAAAATGAAAGGGTCAGCTCGACCGGGGTAGAACCACGCCCTCACAGAATACCGGTGTGAAATAGCAGCATAAAGCTGCTGTGCTTCGTCTGGTGAGTGCAGGGTTCCGGAGACCTTTATTACTGGTGACGAGATATTCCATTTCAGTCCTCAATGTGACAGCGCACCATTATGATTCCTTGTCAAGGATGAATGACATGGGCCACAGGATTCACTTGTCATCAGGTGAACTGTTTGCTCGTTTGTTACTCTTAATGTAATAAAAAAAACCCCAGCTCATACATCTAGTATTAGTAGTAGTAATAAGATAAAACCACATTCCAGGAAGTGAATTTCAGGGTTAAGGAGAGATATATAATATACAGATATAGTTGTACACACAATACTTGTCGATACAGATCGAATTTATTATGATATCGATAAAAACGCGTCAACAATGATTTACGATTAGATAACCCGACACCTTGGAAGTTTCGGCATCATTCTATACCGAGTATGCGAACACTAAGACTCGCTGACTACACAAAGTGTGAATTGCTGCTTCCAATTATAGTGCATTAGAGCCTTGTGGATATCCAGTGGCCGACGATTGTGTTGTGTGTTTTATATAGTTATTGTGTGCAAAAAATCCGTAGATCTACACAACTTTGGATTTGTTTGATAATTATAAAGTTATGTATTTTTTTTTGTTCAGTTGGATCGTGTTATGCAATAGGCAATCTAATTTGTGTATTTATTTTTGTTAGTAATTATGAAATAATGATTGTCATCTGGTGATCGTTATTCCAGATCCTTACTTCCCCAAGTGGCTTTCGACGGAGTCCCACAAATTTCGATAGTGAAGTGAAAAAGGTTGGCTTGACTTCATCTATCGATATAGGCGGATAATCTATCAAGATGTAAAGTTGGATGGAGTCACTTTTTTGATTGGCCAACTTTACTTTATTGACATCCACTCACAGCACAATCAATTAATTAATTAACTAACCAGTCAATTCTTATTTTTTGAAAACTATTAATTCGTGGTTGGAATGTAACACAAATTTCCATAGTAAGATCTAATCTTCACCTTTTTTTATGAAGTTTTGGGAATTTGATAGAAATGTAGCTGCTGGAGGTCCACCGGAACTAGCTAAATTTTGAAAGTAAAAGTCTATGCGAAAAAATATCTGGGACTGGGAACCTCTGCTCCAAGTGTTTTATTTTGCGTAGGGATTCAGAGAGCCACTGGTGAGAGTTACTGGTGGTGAGGTAGTCCATCTGAGTCCTCAGCGATGACGCATATCCATCTCGTAGATGGTTGTGAGTGTACGAGGGTCGTAGTCATTCCTTACTATCAGGCGAACTATTTGCACGATTTTGAACCTTATTTCTAAGTAAGTACCTACTAAGCATATCAAGTTTTCTCTAAAAGAAACTTTGGTATACGGAAATTTTCATATCGTCGTAGGTCGTAAGGCCGTGGGTCCGCAAAGTTTAGTTGATGTGGTGAGTAACATTCCGGTTGATGTAACTAAGAGAAAAAAAGTATTGAATCTGGTTTTTACATCTCTTGAGATAAGCTAAGGCTTACATTTAGTGTTTGTTTCGTTTAAATTGGTTGATATAAATAAAATATATCGATTTAAATGTTAACGCGTATGAAATCGCAGGCACATTTAGGAAATATAATGTTAATCTTGCTTAGACAATGTATCTAACATTACAATAGAAAAATTTAATAACCCAAAGACCAAACCAACTCAAAACCCAAGTAACATAAAATATAATTATAATTTAAGAACCCGTAGATCAAACTCAAACCCAAATTATAATTATTAAAAGAAAAACCTATAATATAAATAATAACTGAAAATTATTAAACAAAAAAGAAGTAAATGTATTAATTTATTGTATAACCTAACAGCTATTCTTAGGTAACATTAAGGTATATAAATAAATAAGGAACAGGATAATATACAATAGCATTCTTACGACATCTTAGGTTCTCGAAATACTCGATGTCAATCGAAACGGCATAAGTCGACAAATTTTTGGGTTAGGTTGTGTAAGAACTTTGCGTATAATAAAACTGCATTGATTACGTAAAATTTAAATTAAGGTTTATTGCTGAAAGTGAGTTTTTACATATTAAATGAGAACCGTCGCGGACGTTGGCTGTAATTGGTAGGTAATTGTTCGTCAACTATTTTTATGTCACGAACCACGAAAAAGACAAAAAGTAAGCAAAAAGTCTTGAGACTCTCTCCACTATAAAATTATAATAATATTTTAATTAATACTTAATTTATACGTTTAAACTTTCAAGGCTCCCGATTTAGTGGGATGTAAGATCACATGCGACCTAATACAGAATGTAATAAGAACACATATCTCAATATCGCATTCGATATAAACGCAAAATGGCGCATAACAAATATATATTATCGCGCGTGTAAATCACGCCTGTTTGAGGGTCTAAAATCATGGCTGTCTAGGCGAGGTTTTAACCTGCTCTGTACTTGCATGAACTTGTCAAACAAGCTATTAAATTTTATTCCTTTAATAAACTAATTTGTATGCAGGTCCTATTTATTGAAAGTATTGCGACCTTTTTAATAACAAACGCGACCCCCAGGTTGAGAAACTATGGTCTAGGCAATTAATTCGCTTAGGACGTAAATCATAATAATTGAGGTATGTTTGAGGAATATTGTCAAAAATTATTTGACATAACTCGAGATCGCTATAATTTAATCACGATAATATTTATTTATAAAGACACACCAACAGTACATATATTGCACATTGCAGAGATTGAATCTTTATATAATTATATTCTGATATTTAATGCAATGACAGGAGCGCTATTAAAATTTAAGTACGTATCTTAGCTACAGAAAATAAAAAAAAAACGGGTAACAGGGGTACGGCCAACAGTTTTGTGCCGCTTATTTGTGACTACCGCCTTACGTATTATATATTACTTTAGATATTGTATCGATATAAAGTAATTTCAATCGGTGTTCAGCAAATACTAGTTAAATATTCTTTGTTTATTTTTCTGTGCAGACCGTACGATAAATGAGTGATGTGTACGAAAGGCAGAAAGAGAAGAAGCCATTGCGGCGAGTAAGATCGATATACCAGGTACGTTTTATTTACTTATAGATGAATTTATATTTTTTTAACACCACCAATTGTACTACGGGTTGCAAAACTTAATGTTGTAGGTCCGTATCCTCCATTTGAGTATTGTCGTCAACGACTGTAGTTTAGTTGGAGTGGTTAACCAGAAGATAAGTATTAATGTGAAAAGCAATACATTTAAAAGGGTACAGAAAACGTTGATGCTGTCAGCAAAGATCTTATTTTCACATCGACGAGTGCCTAGAACGTAACGCTTTTTCGTTCGAAGATTATCTAGATAATTTCAGTAATGGAACAAATTCCGGCATTTTAACGTATCACTACTTTTACTGCAAAATACTTACATAATCTGCAGAATAACTGAACTCTGCAGTAAGGCATAATTGTTTTTAACACTCAGAAAAATGTTTACACCTTTTAATGACTTAGGTCCATTACGGGTTACGGCCACGGGAAGACGAGATGACTGCGAAACCGCTCGCCCTGCCGAGCGACCCCTTCGAGGTTCAAGCCTACTCTCTCCAGGTCGCCGGTCACCAGACCACGAAGGACACCAAGTATCTAGGTATGTTTGTACTGAGTTCTATAAAAGACTCGGAACGGAATGAGGATTGACTTCATTTTTAGTTGTCAGAGGTGATGACGCAACTTCATCATGATGCAGAACTCTTCGTTTAGGATGTTAAGGCGATTATGAGTCGTAAAAACACTTAACATCAGATGAACTGCGTGACATGAATCATGGGGGCATCCTGGCCGTTTTTGCGTCAAGATAAAGGTTTTATGAAATCAGGGGGTAACAAACGAACACAGACGGTCAAGTCCTTCCTGTGTTCCATGATAGACATATTCTTCCGTGAACAATCATTTTCATCACATCATGGCATGAACGGGTCGCCTAGACCGAGAAGTACCACGCCCTCCAAGAATACCACTGCCATGATCACTAACCATCAGGTATCCTGTACTTTTTATTTAACCGCTTTGAAATCTGATATATTCCTTCTAAAAAAAGGTTGGCAACCCCTGCCTTTAGTTATATAAAAACAAAAATTCGAAGCGAAGACGTTAAACTCAGCAGACACATGATGCCCAGAGACGGCGCGTCATTGTCAAAGGTAAGTAGACGCTTGACTTGGCAAGAATTAGTAATTAGTTGAATGTAACAAGAGTCCGTGGAATATAGACAATGGTGGACTTGAGAATACACGTGTAGTATAAAATAATGCATATTAGTATGTGTAGTGATAGAATAACAAAGAACTTCCAGAACGTACAACTTTGTAACTAAATATATATCAAATTCTACATGATAACGGTTGATCCGATATGTCTCTTTATTCTTAAAGATCTTCCGAAAACACCGCTCCTTGTGTTGGAAACGTATTTCTGTTTAAAAAAGTAATAATCGAAGTTAGACCACCCCACCGAATGCAAAATCGGTACAAAGACTATCTTTATGAACGCTTTATGTAATTGTTAAATTCTTTTTATATTAAACTAAAACAGAACGAGGGATCAGCGAGCTGAAGTGGAACTGGACTTGCCATATAGTTTATAGAACTGAGAACCGATGGGGAAGAAAGATTCTTGAATATATGACTGCTTCCCACTAGATGGAACAATGATCTGCACAAGTCTGTGGAAAGTCGATGGATGCAGGTGGCTCAGAATTGTGACTCCAATAATTTGGACAAACTGTCCCGTTCGATAGCGAGCCTCCTTATGAGGAGGAACGGATCGCCCCCCTCTGTTGTCGTCCTCAGCGGTCGGAGCGCTGCGGTGGTGCAGCAGCAGTCCTCGTGCCAGCATTGCCAGCATCATCGTTGTCTCCCTACTCATCGGGCCTCCCGCTCACGAGTCTGCTACGATAAATCTGTAAAGGTCACTGGACCAACTGCATCACATAAACACAAAAAAATTGAACAAACTGTTCTTCTAAAACTTTTATTAGCTGTTGCCCGCAGCTTGGCATGCGTAGATTTATGTATATTAAAATACGGCTCATAGTTTGATTAGTATTAGAAAGCTAAAAGCCATGTAACGAAACCATAGCGCGATGTCAGAAACAGTGCACAACGCCATCTATCGAGCTTAGATGTAAACTTATTTATTATATTTTTTCCTAAACTTTAAAACTTTCTTTCAAAAGTGACGAACTTCCCATATAAACCTTCAACCCTTACTAACCCTTTATGGAGTAAAATTTGTGGATATATAATGGAGAAGAACGCCGTACACAATTTTATTTCTAAACAAAAGCAGGTATATGAAATTTTGTGTATCTTATTTTGAAAATAACTGATTTTCATACCATTGTTTTAAGGGACATGAATAATGTTGGACAAGAAATTAAATGAAGTGGATCAAAATAATTTTACTTATTTTTTTTGCGTGTATACTTTACTTCGTACATTATTACGGACTTCTATAGTACAAGTCGAAATATAGGCTTAGTACATACTAATTTACTATGTTGTGTAATTAACCTTCTAGTATATAAATCTCTACTAGTTTGTATACTAATGTATGTGGGAAGAACCTCACCTTCACAGAATGCCATCGTGAAATAGCAGCATAACGCTGATGTTTTTTGTATGGTGAGGGTCAGGGGACCCAATTAGGTAATTAAGCATCCCATATCAATACTCAGGCATGACGTGTATATCTTAATCTTTGTTGAGGGTTGACGAAGATGTCATGGGCCGCTGTCATCGGGTGAACTGTGTGCTCACTTGTGACCCCTAATACAGTAAAAAAAAGGATAGTTGTCACTCCTGACGACTAAGGTGGAGTACCTCGTCACCAGTAATAAGTAAAGCTCCACGGTAAACAACACCATTACAACATCATTACCTGTTTCTTTCTCTCTTGGTATTGTAGTTAAAGGGTGAAACTTTATGCACCTTCACCAGGTCTTCTTCAATGCAGCAACGGCAGGATCCTGAAGCCGATCTTAAAGGAATCTCAGAAGCGCGAAGTGGATTTCTACGAGCGTCTAGCCGCAAGCAACCACCCGGACTTAGTGGAGCTTCGCAAGTTCACACCCGAGTATTACGGCGTGAAGAAGTTCACATACAATGGCCACGAACAGGACTACATCATGCTGGAAGACCTGACCGAGAGGATGCTGGAGCCGTGCATCATGGATGTTAAGATTGGTAATATAAATTGTTATATTTGTTTACGTCTACTTTTACATCAAATGTCTTAGGTTTTTTTTTGATCCGTGGTATCTCAGTGGTGGGGAGGTTGTTTTGAATATTTATTTTTAACAGTGCTAGAGCCGTTCCAGTTTGTTTCTAGTAACAGCATGAATAGGTCGGCTAAACCGGGTAATAAAAAGCGTAGCATATATAGCGTGAGCTATAAAGCAGTTGTGTTTCGTCTGGTGAGTGCAAGGATCCGGAGACCGATATTACTGGTGACGAGGCATTCCACCTGTCCTCAAGGGTGACAACATATCTGCGTTATCGAAGATAAATGTGGATATATAATGACCTGCAGTAATCACTTACCATAAGATGAAGCGTTTTGTCACCCGCAATAGGATTAAGAGAAATTATTTCTTTTTTCAATAAAATTCTGCCGGTGAAGGGAAAACATCGTGAGAAAACGTTTTATATAGAATATTAAAAGATACTTCAAAGGCTTTTCGAAGTCCGTAGCGTTACAATCACCTCCATTAGGGTATGTATCTAGAAATTAGATCTCGATACATATATCCAATTTAGATCTAATATATATATTGACTATCTGTTTTCTTTTTTCAGGCAAGAGAACGTGGGACCCGCTCGCGAGCGCGGACAAGATAAGGAACGAGGAAGAGAAATACAAAGCCTGCAAGATGGAGTTCGGCTTCTGCATCCCCGGGTACCAGGTGTACAAGCTGAGCACGGGCAAGCTGCAAAAGCACGGCAAGGATCACGGCAAGAAGTTGCACGGGGGTATGGTCGTGGCGGGTCAGTAACCTTAGATTAACTTAATAATTAAAACGATCGCGCAGTTTTTTTATAGAATAGGTGGCAATCGAGCAGGCGGGCCACTTGATGGTAAGTGAACACCGCCGCAACACTAGAGGAGTTGCAGATACACTGCCGGCCTTTAAGAGAGGCGTTGGCTCTTTCTTGAAGATCCGTCAATCTTATCGGTTCGGAAATACCTCGGGCGACAGCTGGCTCCTCAGATAAGTTGTCCGTGGCAACAATTTCGATACTAGCTGAAGTAACATAGGGAATGTTTTCGCGCGCAAATTTGTGTCTTTGTGGGGTTAAATTGGGCTAGATTTAGTCTGAGACTTTGTTCAACAAGTCTCGACCTCAAACATAAGTTTGTTCCCGCACTTGTTGACGTTTTCTCGAGAAATATTGCTGCGGCCAGTGTATAACGCGTCCCCTGAGCTGTCATCCGCATAGCAATGAATGTTATTAACTACCAACATATCATTGATATGCAGAAGAAACAAGGCAGGAGATAGCACACAGCCTTGTGGAACACCGCCATTCATTGGTTTGGTCGCAGCAAGTACGTTATGATAGTTATTCCTTTTTATAATATTAGTGGTGACCCACGAGCACACTGCACCTGATATGATAACAAGGACCCACGACATCTACATCAACTAATCCTCAACAAAGATACAGTCCAAAATCAAGTTCAGTGTCCACCGCCAAATTTTTTTTTTAATATTAATAAATGTTATTTGTTTAATTATCAGCCATCCGCAACTACCTGAACGCGTCAGGTGTGGGCGGTGCCGCGTGCAGGGCGCTGCTACTCCAGCAACTGGCAACCTTGTGGGCTTTGCAGCGATGGGCAGCACGGCCGCGGACACTGCGAGTTCTTGCCGCTTCACTGCTTCTGGTGTACGACGCGGCCAGGTTGAGGGCCTGCTGCACCCCGCAACACATCCAGAATCAACCGCCGCGAGCTCAGCCGATAACGCGACGGAAGTCAATCCACTCCACACACAACCCCACCGCAGGCTCCAACTTCAGCGGACAGATCAGCACCAAAGGCCCAATGTACAGAAAAGTGACCTCCGTACCCCTAGCCCCTTTATCCTTGACCCACAACTACTTCGCCCCACCACCGCCGATCACCTCCCCATGGTCTGAAGCGTTAGAGAAGCTCAACCATAATCACTCCTTTGATCACAACTACGAAGACAAATTGTCCAAAATAAAAATGAACTATCGGGCATTACTGGACCAGCTCTCAAGCGAATCTCCATGTCCCAACCCTTGGGGTACAGTGAAGCTCATAGACTTCGCCCACGCATTCTTCAATGATGATGAAGATGAGACGGTGGATTATAATTTCAAGGAAGGAATCGATAACTTCGTTCAAATCTTCGAGTCGCTGCTGCAAGAAACGGACGACCAAGTATTTTGACATGTGTGACATGTCAACAAACATCTGCACCTAATCCGGTGCCCATTTACATCTAGATTCTTTGTTGAGGACAGATAGATGTCCTGGACTGCACACTCTTCATTTTCAACCCAAATATTATAAAAACAAACAAATATGTGTTCTAGTATAGCTTACTAAATATGTCCAGGAACCCGCTACTAATGATATAAAAAAATTATTTCATTACTACACAAGTTAGAGCATATGTAGTATCCATGTTCGTCTGGTCAGTAAGAAAATACTGGAATTAAGAAAGAGATATTCATCCTAATCCCACCGGGCAGCTTACTTCTGACTTCCGGAATATCTATGGAATGGACCATAATGGGCAATTAATAAAATACTTTGTAGTGTTAGATATTAAATATTAAAAACTTTTTAGTAATGAAAAGAATTCGAATTAAAAATAATATTGTTGATATTATAATTAAATTTATATATTGCAGTTATAATAAGGCCATATAATCAAATTGTTAAGATTTAAATAAAAGACATATTTTCGCTTTCGCATTATAAATATTTATTCCTGAAATCAGCCAAAATTATTTATCCCAAATAAAACGTAACTATAAACTTAATAA
Source organism: Teinopalpus imperialis (assembly GCA_029286865.1). Classification (NCBI taxonomy): domain Eukaryota; kingdom Metazoa; phylum Arthropoda; class Insecta; order Lepidoptera; family Papilionidae; genus Teinopalpus; species Teinopalpus imperialis. The sequence goes on along the minus strand of JAGSMU010000001.1, from coordinate 693,795 downwards.
ACTGGCTAGTATGTAAATTAACGGCGCTCCTATCGACCTGACTGCTAGCAAATAAATTATAAAGGTAGCACAAGACCTGGCAACATTTGTAATTTAGATTAATTAAAATAATTATATAAAAAAAAAAATTGCAAAGTGGATTAAGAAAAATAAAAATCAGAATAGTACATCACTAAATAAAATTGTTATAAATCAACTATTTTGCAGATACCGTGATTTGAATTAGCAGCAGAAATTGTTCGCACGGCGAAATTTAACATGATTGCTCAGTTGATGGGCTCCCCCCACCACTTAATAATAAATATCTAATGCAACAAATATTTTGGGTAAAACTAAAAACATTATTGAGAATTTATGCATATTACTCAATAAAAAAGTCAGACCCTGTCGTTCGTCATGCAAATCTGCCACTACCTTTATAAATCTTATGTACATTTCAAATATAGATAAAGGTTTTCTGTATCTATATTATTTAACAAATACTAGAAAAAACTTTACAACATACTTTTTTTACATCTGAGTATTTATTTATATATATACAATTATTTCATATAAGAAATTAAAAAAACTTTTTCTTTACTCAATGTACACAACATCTGGAAAATAATAGAATCACAGTACGAATAATCGGAGTTTTCTAAAATAGTTATATATTATAAACAAATTCTTTATGTAAGTGAAATACTATAAATAATTTTTTATAATGGTAATAATAAACTAAGGAATTGCGGTAACATTTTCGAAGTTTTTTTTTTATCTAATGGCTGCCTTTACAATGAAAGCATATTCTATACAATTTAGTGAGATATACATACAATCTATATTACAATTTTTGTCTGCACGTAGCCGTTAGGTCGATAGTTTAATACAAATTGCATCGAAACTAATATTTTTACATTAAATACATTTGAAATTGTGTGAGTGTACATATTATGTAAAGCATATAATATAAATCTAACATATAATAATGATCTGCAAAAACACACAATCAAAGAGATGTTAAAGCAAAAATTTGATAAAAAAAATGCTTTGAACAGCAATTTATGCACAACTTCCTCCCCAATTTAATACTTTTCAGTCAGTAACATCTCTTTGCTTATATCACACGGTGTAGAACATAAATGTTCTAAGCATCAATAAATCTAGGGTTACCATATAATATACAACGAAAGAAAAATAATAAAAACCGAGCATCTAGCAGATGCACAAAACGAAGCACCTCGTTATAAACTAATAGCGATACATTACAGTATTTAATATTATTTAATTACATTTTTTTTTTGATAAATTTTCTCAATTATATTTCATTACGAAAAAAACTACACACATGGCGGAGGAATTTTAACATTTTCACCTTAATTTAGGTCAGAATATCACAATTCGTTAAGACTCCACTGGAGAGTGGCTCGCTACAGATTTCAAGTGTAAAATCGAGCAAGCGCTTAAAAAACAAATTAGTGAAAACTTATACGAGGACACCCATTAGCATATTAGATAATTTGCAACGCCTCGATCTAATGACAATAAGATATAAGAAAATAGAATATGTGCTCGAATGCGCGGAAGATTCATTGACCCTTCGACGTCTAATTCAACCAATCGCCCAAACTGTTATATTTAGGGGCATGACAATAAGCAAAATTAAAATACAAACAATTTAATAAAGATAGATACTTTTTATGTGTACTTTTAATCGTATCTATATGTCTATCCTAGACTGTACGCCAAAATCCTAATTGATAGCACGAAATGACGGTAACATCTGTCTTAAATCTTCTCAAAAGTGGGTCACATTAAACCAGTTTAATCTATTTAGTTGACGAACATGAGAAGTAACATTGACAACTAAATTAAATATATATATATATATAGCACAGATTACAATATTAATTAAAAATGTAAAACCTTATTCCCGAGAAAAGGAGAGCTTTCAGTAATATTGCAAATATTTTTGTCTGATGATAAAGAAAAAAAACATAAATTGCCTCGTACATAGCTGGCAAGATTGGCATAAATGTAGGACCAATATAAAATAATGAAAATAAGGATCAATACATCTTCCGCGTCACAACTTAACAGTTAAAACTAAACCGGAACGCGGCCGGAGAAATGAAATCTGAACGTCGACCACAGAGTATATAAGACACTTTCTTGTGTTATCTGTAGTGATCACATATTCGACACTATTTCGCCGGGACCGTACAGTTAAAATATTTTAATACATTTTTAATTTACAAAGGTCAATAATACGCATATATAATATATATTATTTTGTTATATATCATTGCTGAGGTATATATAATATTTAAATGTTTTATTTTTAAAGTTTTTTTATTTTATTTAAAAATAAACAGTAATTATTGTTTACTGTGCAACTTATGTACCACATGACTGATTCAAAATTGTCGTCTTATTTTGTAATAAATATATTTTATGGGACACCATTATATAAATTATAAAATTGATGGGTAAAACAATAAAATTTATTATTTAACTATAAGTTTTATTGATATTCAAAACTATTAATTTATTAAGATTATTATAAAATAATAAAAAACAGTGAATCATTATCCATTTTTTTTTAGATAAACAACTTCAATTCCTTGTTAATTCTTTTCTCGTATTTTTTTGTAATTAAATATCTAAATATATAGTAATTTGTAAGTAAGATGATTGGTGAAATCGGCATAAGGTGTCGGTCTCGGGAAACAGTGCAAGTTTTCTTGACATATTCACACGGGCATGGACAAGTTTATTACATAGGGCTGTTTTAGAAAAGAAATGATTAACAAGTATTTTTCAATTTAAAATTTGCACTACAAACGATATCATCATATGTTAAATATTGTATGTAGTAAAATTAAAAGCAATTAAACAAATATATGATATATTTCAGACTATATACATACATACACTCGGGTTTATTTTTAATATATAGTATAAAAAAAGTACAAGATTGTCCATGCCAGTTCCTATGCCAGTCATTTTCAATTCCGATGGGGACGTAGGGCTTTGTAATCATACGAGCACCCGTGCACCTCGGCGTAGCGGTGGGGTGCGCAATAGGCGCCCCCGCACCTGCACCGGTGCTCGGTGGCCGCGTTTAACTTCCTCTTGCAGAACCCACAGCGGAGACGTCCGGACTTACCTTCGGTGCAGGGTTGCTGCTTCTCGCGGCTGGTGCAAGGCGCAAGCTCCAAGCGCTCGTCGCTCAGATGCAAGTGTTCGCGGTTGCGATGCCGGCTCAGTGCTGGCAGTATCCTGTTGATGTTGTTGTCATATTAGTTGTTAGTAGTAGTAACTTCGGACACTAGATAGTGAGCTGCAAGTTTAGATGTGCTGTAGTGGAGGAGAGCAGACTCTTACTTTACTTTTTTTTAAGGATGTGCAAATAAAATGCTTTTATGTGGGATAACAATTTCTTACTTCGATTGGATGGTCACCCTACTTGTGAGCCAGGCGTTTTTTAGTTTTTTTATCTGTTTCGGCTTCTAGGATCTCGTCGTATGGGATGGTGATGTCGACCTAGACCTAGAGTCCATAAGCACGATGTCAGCCTTGTTTGTAATAATAGTTCGATCCATGATGATGGACCGGTCCCAGTAGACACTGGCGGATTTTCGAGCACAGCTTCCAGAGTGTACTTATAATAAATTATTGTTATTATCGACAATGCGACGACGACAATTACCTGTTGCGTGTCAGTTGCTCCAGATCAGAAGTGGAAGCAGATAGGGGCGGGGCTCTATGCGGCCTTGGGGGGCGTAGACCCCCCGTGCCGCAGACCCCCCCTGTGGTTCCGACCCCCGTGCCGGTGCCCCCTGCGAGCTGTGAGCTAGATCCGAATCCGCGACGCCAGCTCCGTGCCTCACCGCCCACTAACGCACCTGGATGAACATTCATATCATTCAAAAACAAGTGAAAGGAATTTAAACCCAATAAACTGTTTTTATTAACAATAATTTCCATTCACTAACTATAGGTACATATATACTAGTGTTATTAATAATAATAAAGGTTTAGGAAAAAAAAGAAGTAAAATAAAGGAAACCTTAAAAAAGAATTAGTATAACACAGTATATAGTTGGTGCATTCATTAGCTCACCGTATTTAGCAGCCGGTATGGGCGCGAGGTTCTTAGCCGCGAACTGCGAGTCCTGCCTGATGCGACACTCCTCCATGGCGCCCGTGTCCAAACACTCCTCCAATATGGCGGCCTCCTCCTCCGAATCCCTGTGACCCTTCACTAATATCGAACCGGCTAGCGTGTCCGGAAGCTTAAACCTGGAATGGTAATATATATTAATCAGAAATTCGAAAAAGTAATAAAACTTTATATGGTATACCAATGTCGATGTTTGATAAAGAGTTGGTTGCCGAGGATACCGAGTTCCCCATCCTCGAGTCCAGCACACACAATTAGAAGGCGATCAAGTAGTTAGTTATACAAAGACGGATTTTTCAGGGGTCACAACTCACAAGCGTCTTGAATCTTTGTCGACAATGAGAATGTGAAGTCATGGCTGGGACATCCATAACCAGATAACTATGTGCTCATTTGTCAAAACTAATAATAATAATAAAAACATATAAATGCAGGATAGGATGCATGAAAGATGATGAAGATTTAAAAATATAATAATTGTTTATGGCCAATGTGTTCCTTATCTGTTATTGTTAGCTAGCATGTGAGGCAACGACAGAGTGAAAAGGATGACGTAATGAACGAGTCATATGTGTGAGTGAGACGTGCGGTTGATACGGTGAGATGAGCGATGAATGGAAGAATGGGAATGAACGAAGGTTGGAGATTGTGTGCAGGACATAATTTTTTTTAAGTATTATATTTTGATTTAGAATATTGTTTCGCTTGAAATATAAACGTAATCTTACGTTTATATTTTAAGCTATCAATAATTTTATTAAGTTTAAGGTAAACCAACCAAATTGTGCTCTTTTCTATGCGATAGAGAGTTTATCTATATAAAGAATTTACACTGAATATATTTATTATTATTATAGGATTGACCTCTCGCTCTCTGTAATAGTATCTTGCAGAGACTGGTTGGAGTCGGTGCGAGTGCCGATGGGCGGTAGCAGCGTGCATCTGTCAGCGAAGGCGCAATCGTAGTCGTATCTCGTGTAATGTCCGTCGTAGAGTGGCGCGAAGCTGTCCTCGGCTTCGCTGAACGGTGTGTAGATACGATTCGAGGAGTCGTCTAGCAGACTAGGGACGGATAGGGTTTCTTCGCTTCTTGTTTTTTGGATTTCCGGCTTGTCACCTGTTCAAATAAATACGTACGTACTTAATTTACAAAAGAACTTCATTTAGTTATTGGATAAATGTTAAATATAAATGAAAATGTTGACTCATAATTAATTAATTTTTAGTTACCCTTCTACATTCAATGTGTTATAAAATATACCTATACACTATACCCTTTGTTTCCAAAATAGTCCTGGTGGACCCCCAGGTGTCCACGGGCGACTAGACAGGGGTCTACATTGGCGTCATAAAAAATTAGGGTTCACAATTCGTATGCGGGGTCCACGAAAATTAATTTGCATTCGATAGTGAAGAACTAAAATGTTGTCTTGACTTCACCTATCAATGTAGGAAGATAATATTTTAAGAAGCTCAGCGACTGTTACTTGTAAAACCTTGCATATTCCACATTTATTGTCGAGTTTTGGGAATATGGTAGAAATGTCCACCGGAACCAAGTATGAGAAAAAAAGTCTAGGAACCTCTGCGCTATACCTTTGACATGTCTTGACAGCTTCAAAATAATGCCATATTTTAAATTAGCTAATACATTGTTTCCTGACATATTTATGTCGCGACCCGCGGTATAACCAACACGGCAACACGGCAAGGCTGGCGACACCTTCACTTTAAAATTATAATAACACATTTAATTATTAGCTCATTTACACAGAGAAAGCTATAAGTTTATTTTCTCACGCTGTTATTACATGGTTATATAATTTTATGCATTAAAAATAATTCCTTCAATAACTGTAAATAAGTCCTTAATATTGTATTTTATATTCGTATTTAATCTACATAGCTTGTACTGGCACTCTGTCAGTGTTCTGGGCAGTGACGGATACCTGATCGCGATGGGTTACGACGTCGATGCAATGACAGGGACTCCATCCTCCTGCGCAGGTCCAACATCTTGCCCATGGTGACTGCATTTTCTTGCAGCGAACCAGTCAGAACTTCGTCCGCTTCATGTTCCAGAAGGTGGGAGAGGGATGATGAATCTGTGAGAAGAGAGTCGAATAAAACACGGGAAGCCAAAACAAGCCATAATATTATTTAGTAATTACAGTATATATATATTTATATCTCTTTATTATTACATTGAGAGTAGCAGCCGAGCCACAGTTCATCTGATGGCAAGTGATTCCTGCGGTCCATGATATCTACATTCATCCTTGACAAGGATAATGCAGATGCGTTCTCACTCTTGAGGACTGAGATGGAATGCCTCGTCACCAGTAATTAAAGTCACCAGACGAAGTCATCGCAGCAGCATTATGCTGCTATTTTACGCTGGTATTCTGTGTGAGTGTGGCCCTAGCCCGGTCGAGCTGCCACATTCATTCTGCAGCAAGAAACAAAATGTAGCGTAGCTCTACCACTGTGATATACATATATATATATATATTGAACCTTTCATTAATCAAGTAACTTGTTGCTCTTGGAGATTTTACTCTCCCATGCCATAAAAGTTTTATTTTATTAAATTTATTTATTCTTTTTGTCCCTTAAATAACTTTTTTCAAAGATTTACAAGGGCATGATAAATGCCCAGCGGCATTCTCTGCCAGTTCCGTTGAAGCAACTGAGTTTTTGTTGGTCCCCTTTGTTTGTCCATAATAAAATAATAAAAAAAAACATAGTGAGTGCCTACACTTGGCGTGGTCGAGCGGCGAATATGTGCCGTCGCGGTTCTCCCTGACGCGCAGCATGTTGACGCGCTCACCCTCGCGGAACACCAGCACCGTCACCTTGCAGCCGCTGCCGCCGGCGCCCTCGCCGCTCCAGTCGATGTCCTCCCTTTAGCCCGAACAAAAATTTACCCATCAACAATCGACGAAATAAATATGAGGGGCGAAATTACTCAAGGACAGTAGCCCGGATAGTAACTGTTACATGTATACTATCGACCTGACGGCGAGTTTAAACATCGTGCATCACGACAGAATTCAAAATTTTATCCTAATCATCTCGATGGTTGGAAATCTACCACATGCATTATTACTCTGTGGAGTCAGCTGTCGCCAGCGGTGTTTCCGAACCGATAGGACTTGGAGACCTTCAAAAAAGGAACCTACAAATTTTTTGCCCGACGCCGTAATTCCCCTGGTGTTGCGGATGTTCACAGGTGGTGATCACTTACCATCAGCAGAGCTGCTTGCTCGTTTGCCACTTATTCAGTTACACTGCCACTGCCACTTATGAACGAAAACAAAACCGTCAGGAAGAGCATCTGACAGTATGTAAAAAATACTCTTTGTATAGGGTGCATATTTGGTAGGGTAATTAGGCGACCGCGTAGTGTAGTGGTTAGGTCGCTTAGGGCAGCAGCGCCGCGGGTCCTGAGATTTCTGGCCGAGGAACAATGTCCTGTGTCCCTGACACTGCATCAGGACCTTCCTCCGATCTCATTGCAAATGCATTATATCGGAACAGGGTAGGGGATGCCGAGTCAGTGCCTGTGATTGCGCAAATGCTTACGGCACTATAAAAAAATTATAAAAAAAAAAAATCCTGCGCAGTTGATGTCATCTGGCAACAACCTGAAGACATCGTCGTCATCATATTTGTGTAACAGTTTCTTTCGCAAACTATATGCACCATACTTACCTATCAGGAGGTGGTCGTTCCGGGGGCGGAGGCCGGCGTGTGGTGACGGGGCCGCCGCGGAGCGCCAGCACGAGGCGAAGCCTGGCACCGGCAGCCACGCCGTGTTCCCGCAGTGAAGCTCCATCGGCCAGCTCACGCAAATTGTACACCAGGTGCTGCTGTGATACCGGGATGCCTGGAAATACCAATTTATTTATTTGTTTTCATTTGAGATCCAGACAAATTCCTCTTAATCAATGACGTATTATCAATAAAAAAAATTACATATGTGTGCTCAGCTGTGATGGAAAATGTCATAAAAACCTGTATGTTTTGGATACAATAATAATAAAAAAAATCCAAGATGTGAAATGCGCTTTTTTACTTTACTTTATCTCCATCTGAAACAGTAGCTGTATAGCATTTGATGGCTGTATTCTGTGAGGACATGGTTTTCATAGCCCATTGTCTCTACCACATATCCTCATGCCTATATTCCTATGAAAGATGAAAGAATTAAGCAATGTGATGTAACTATTAATACTGTTTAGATAATCACAATATAGCCTGTGACATCTTAATGGCAATAGCCAAGTAATTTAGGGTACAATCAACTTTGTAGGCCCAATTCTGCTATACTATTGTTGTGAAACCATTTCCTAGTGCAAGCAGTTAAGTTAGCTTTTGGAGTGGTTGATGGGAAAGTAATTTATTCATTTATTTTACAAATCCACAGCTGTTAAAAATAATCAATTATAATTATAGGAATAGATATTTTACAATTTATTCTTATGAGAGAATAACAATAATATAAACAATATTTAAATTTTTAAAATAAAATTATATTTTGTGAAAACAAATCATTAGGTATAGAAATCTAAATGATATTGTAGTTTATGAGTTTGTATGTGTGTATGTTTGTGTCTATGGTGTCCATACCGTCTTGTATCATCTCTTTTAAGATATCCCTTTTCAATTTATTGTGTGAAAAATATCAATTGAGTAAAACTTAACATTATAATAACCTCTTTGTCATCAATTAACTGCAGAGTTCTGTTATGTTAACTAAAACCTTTAAAAAAAACTTGTTTTTAAAACAAAAGTATCAACATCAAATTAGTCAATCAGGAAACTATTAATGGTAAACTTGTGAGAAAAATAAATGCAAGTGTTGTAATAGTCTGTCGTAGTGAATCACAAGGTTGGACCAAGGCCAAGAGAAAACACGGGCGAAGCCTGGCACCGGCAGCCACGCCGTGTTCCCGCAGTGAAGCTCCATCGGCCAGCTCACGCAAATTGTACACCAGGTGCTGCTGTGATACCGGGATGCCTGGAAATACCAATTTATTTATTTGTTTTCATTTGAGATCCAGACAAATTCCTCTTAATCAATGACGTATTATCAATAAAAAAAATCCTGCGCAGTTGATGTCATCTGGCAACAACCTGAAGACATCGTCGTCATCATATTTGTGTAACAGTTTCTTTCGCAAACTATATGCACCATACTTACCTATCAGGAGGTGGTCGTTCCGGGGCGGAGGCCGGCGTGTGGTGACAGGGCCGCCGCGGAGCGCCAGCACGAGGCGAAGCCTGGCACCGGCAGCCACGCCGTGTTCCCGCAGTGAAGCTCCATCGGCCAGCTCACGCAAATTGTACACCAGGTGCTGCTGTGATACCGGGATGCCTGGAAATACCAATTTATTTATTTGTTTTCATTTGAGATCCAGACAAATTCCTCTTAATCAATGACGTATTATCAATAAAAAATTACATATGTGTGCTCAGCTGTGATGGAAAATGTCATAAAACCTGTATGTTTTGGATACAATAATAATAAAAAAACATAGTGAGTGCCTACACTTGGCGTGGTCGAGCGGCGAATAGGTGCCGTCGCGGTTCTCCCTGACGCGCAGCATGTTGACGCGCTCACCCTCGCGGAACACCAGCACCGTCACCTTGCAGCCGCTGCCGCCGGCGCCCTCGCCGCTCCAGTCGATGTCCTCCTTTAGCCCGAACAAAATTTACCCATCAACAATCGACGAAATAAATACGAGGGGCGAAATTACTTAAGGACAGTAGCCCGGATAGTAACTGTTACATGTATACTATCGACCTGACGGCGAGTTTAAACATCGTGCATCACGACAGAATTCAAAATTTCATCCTAATCATCTCGATGGTTGGAAATCTACCACATGCATTATTACTCTGTGGAGTCAGCTGTCGCCAGCGGTGTTTCCGAACCGATAGGACTTGGAGACCTTCAAAAAAGGAACCTACAAATTTTTTGCCCGACGCCGTAATTCCCCTGGTGTTGCGGATGTTCACAGGTGGTGATCACTTACCATCAGCAGAGCTGCTTGCTCGTTTGCCACTTATTCAGTGACACTGCCACTGCCACTTATGAACGAAAACAAAACCGTCAGGAAGAGCATCTGACAGTATGTAAAAAATACTCTTTGTATAGGGTGCATATTTGGTAGGGTAATTAGGCGACCGCGTAGTGTAGTGGTTAGGTCACTTAGGGCAGCAGCGCCGCGGGTCCTGAGATTTCCGGCCGAGGAACAATGTCCTGTGTCCCTGACACTGCATCAGGACCTTCCTCCGATCTCATTGCAAATGTATTATATCGGAACAGGGTAGGGGATGCCGAGTCAGTGCCTGTGATTGCGCAAATGCTTACGGCACTATAAAAAAATTATAAAAAAAAAAAATCCTGCGCAGTTGATGTCATCTGGCAACAACCTGAAGACATCGTCGTCATCATATTTGTGTAACAGTTTCTTTCGCAAACTATATGCACCATACTTACCTATCAGGAGGTGGTCGTTCCGGGGGCGGAGGCCGGCGTGTGGTGACGGGGCCGCCGCGGAGCGCCAGCACGAGGCGAAGCCTCGCACCGGCAGCCACGCCGTGTTCCCGCAGTGAAGCTCCATCGGCCAGCTCACGCAAATTGTACACCAGGTGCTGCTGTGATACCGGGATGCCTGGAAATACCAATTTATTTATTTGTTTTCATTTGAGATCCAGACAAATTCCTCTTAATCAATGACGTATTATCAATAAAAAAAATTACATATGTGTGCTCAGCTGTGATGGAAAATGTCATAAAAAACCTGTATGTTTTGGATACAATAATAATAAAAAAAATCCAAGATGTGAAATCCGCTTTTTTACTTTACTTTATCTCCATCTGAAACAGTAGCTGTATAGCATTTGATGGTTGTATTCTGTGAGGACATGGTTTTCATAGCCCATTGTCTCTACCACATATACTCATGCCTATATTCCTATGAAAGATGAAAGAATTAAGCAGTGTGATGTAACTATTAATACTGTTTAGATAATCACAATATAGCCTGTGACCTCTATGAATAAAACCATCTTAATGGCAATAGGCAAGTAATTTAGGGTACAATCAACTTTGTAGGCCCAATTCTGCTATACTATTGTTGTGAAACCATTTCCTAGTGCAAGCAGTTAAGTTAGCTTTTGGAGTGGTTGATGGCAAAGTAATTTATTCATTTATTTTACAAATCCACAGCTGTTAAAAATAATCAATTATAATTATAGGAATAGATATTTTATGACTGACATAGTTAAAAAAACTACAGCATGGCTCTACCACTGCCAATTTATATTTCGTTTTTATTAAATTATATTGTCTGTTTTATATCCAGACAATATCATTAAATAATAAAAGATGAAAGCTGGCAGCACATTTGCAACTTCTATTACATGTCTATAACTATACACAAATATTGTTCCTCAGATAGGAAGTGAAACCAGGACCTGCAGATGCAGTCAAAATATATTAGGTAGTATAGGTACAAGTTGATCTTCTATGAGATCCAAATGACAAAATTTAACTACACTCTCAATGTCTTTGTCTATGGTGGAAGATTTAGAAAACAGTCTGAGAATTGCCCAAGTTTCATATTGCTCTTGGTGATTAAAAAGTTAAGAATATTGAAGGAAACTTTCTCATTTTATTTCCTGTTTGCCCTCATTGATATTACAAAATAAGACAAATAAATTAAGATTAAATGTTATAGAAGATAAGTATATTGTACAAACATCTTCAACAGTAATGGATTGTTAGCATAAGTGAGATATTTAGTGAATATACCACACATAAGATGTATACCCAAATAGTGCATGCTATACACACCTGTCATTGGTGTGCATATCAGAATATAATTATATAACGATTCAAACTCTAAATAGTACAATATCTATGCTATTTTTACATATTTTGAAATAAGTGTACTATAAAAATTCCTTAAACTTGTCATTCCACACAAATTATTAAATGTAGTTTATCAATTTATAAATTATACTATAATAGTGGTCACCCATTGGTTAAGATTCAACCGTAACTTATTATATCTTTAAGTTTGAATATTATTGTGGTTCTTTTATCAAATAGTGTACCTAAATAATTGTTGAATATAATATTTATGAATTTTGTTTAATTATGTCAGCGGAATTTAGTTTAATGTATTTACATATATTTTTATAATAAATTTTAGTGTAATCTATTTGCAAGCTATTTACATATTATACATAGATTCTTTAGCAATAATCTCAACTTAGTTTGTTTAATGACAGACTTTTATGTTGGACATTCATTGTGAATGAAAACAATAAACATTTTTTTTAATTTAATGTATTATTTTTATCTCTTGCACTCCTTTTCTATATGAACTTTAATAATGCCAAATCTCAACCCCTGTGCGTAAAAGGGGACAAAGATTTTTCTTCACATATTAATATATAGATATTAAATGACATATTCTATCTGTGAGGTGGACTTGTGTCATGAGTAGTTTTGATCTCAATTGTAATAATGACTACCAGTAGAATCTATTATCAAATAATTGTTTATTAATTACTACAAACATTTGTTTTATAAATAGAGATGAATTAATATTGCTTTTATAGATGTTATTGTATTCTTCCTTTTAAATGGAAACTATAGAATGAAATCTTATAGTATTTCATTGCAAATATGATCAACAAATAATACCTGTATACAAAAGATTTGTTTATTCCAGGAATTAATCTTAATGTACCTTTTTTTGTAATAACAACATGAACAAATAAACTTATATCTTACTTTTTGTAAAAAAACTATTAATATATTAATTAAAATGTTATTCTAATTTTATAGTGAAGGGATTGTAAGAACATTTACCTACATTTTCGGTTTTTCATGGATTGTACATAAAAATGGTTAAGGAACAATGGCTTAGGAAGTGACAAATGGAAATAGTGTCCTTGATGGCATATGAATTGCATGACCCGTGACCATTGAATACTAATCATGAAGTAGGTGCATTGGTACCCCTAAAACTAAGTGGGAATGCCTTGTCAACAGCAGTAGAGTCAGGTGTCTAATAAAAACCAGTTAAAAAAACAAACCGGCAGCAGCACACAAGTAAACTAGCTGTATATTTGATGTTGATCACATTTTTAATTCGGTAACTATCACAACTATGATACTTCAGTGTCTAATCACATATATAAAATTAGTTTAAGTTTGATAACAACAGCAAACAGCAAAATAGTAAAATGAGAATAAAATAAATCAAATGTATACAATAAAAGAAAATAAACATGTATAAGGAACAACCAGACGGGAATCCCTCCACAGGGAAGTCCAAATGTTCGAGAGTTCAAGTGTATTGAAGAGAAACCTTTGGACTACACAATCAGTGATGATGAGGTCACATGCCCATCCAAGCTCAAAGGCTGTGCTGTCTCTTATTATTATTATTAAAAATTACTTTGCATATACATAACACTTATTTTACATGAGTAATGCTACAATTGACAGTCTACACATATTTACAATTGTACACTATTTTTGATTAAAAAAAAAACAATTATTACAAGCATTGTCTACAAAACTCAAATTAATATTAAAATTTTCTTGGAGAATACAAAAACAAAACATAACTAAATATTTCTACTAAACTCAAAGATATTTAATATATATAATTATCTATAATTTCATATAATAATTTAATCAAGTTTCCATAATTTTAATAAATTTGACATCTTGTAGGACAGATTTACACACATGAGTCATAGTTCAATCACCAATAAAATACTTTCAACTCTGCATTAATTAAAAATGAGATTTAACCGTAGCAATTAGCTACACCTTTGTTGGATAAATGACACATGGTAAGATTAAGTGACAAGAATAAGAGTTGTGTAATAGTTTGTAAATCATAAACTCACCTTCTACTCTGAAAATTTTCGATTTTATCGCAAATATTGTGTCGGACGGCGACACTGTCATTTCGAAAGCTGTCCCCGTAAGGGTCTCCACCAAGACTTCCATAGTGGGTTGACTTGGGCCATCCTCTTGAAAACCTTTCGATCTATTAGACAGTCTCTCTGGGTATCCATGTTGTGACATTTCACACGCGGTACGCACCAAAACTATCTACGTAACATTTCAACTCAAAAAAATGTATAGCACTTAAATTATGATAAAATATATAGATACTGTTCTAAGACAATCACTTGATGACGAAGTAAACATGTGTTTGTACGTCGTTAGATACCGACATCAAACATGCCAATCGGTAGAGCACAAAGTATAATTTTAAAAGTTCTTTTATTATTACTTTAATAACAAAAATAATATTACACAAACAACGATTGAACTGAATGTAAGAATATTCGACCACAGACGATAGAAAACAAATTATAATATTGTCATCTATAGTGTTGATATAACAGATAAATAATAAAACGAAAATAATAAAAACAGAATGAATGAACAAATATAAAGCATAGACAAGAAAACAATTTTTAAAAACATAACCTGAATCTCTTTTTTCTTTCCGCTAAAAGAAATAAGGGCTCTGTTAATATAGTACACAAATATTATTTTCAATACATATCAATATTGAGTTTTGCATTTTTTAAGATCGTTGATGATTTGACGAACAAAAATTTTTCTCTTGACTCGGAAACCATTTTTCATTCAATGACTCATTCCAATTTGTCTATGCCTACTGATTCTTTTCCGTCGTTCTTCGTTTACTGTGTCGGAGGTTAGAAAAATGGTGCGTAAAATTTTTATAATAAAATATTAGTTAATAATGTTCAAATCTTAAAAAAATAGTAGCATGACTTACAAAGTGCTAAATTGAAATATTCTATAATTTCAGTTTGGTATTTTATGACTTATTTCGAACATAACTTACCGTGACAGCAGCTGAACATGTGGCTTCAAAGTTGGATTTTGGTTACAGACTCGCAAACGCCGCAATGGAGGACGCGCCAAACACGGCCGTGGTCATGTTAAGGCCGTTAGGTGCACCAACTGCGCGCGATGCGTGCCAAAAGACAAAGCAATCAAAAAGTTCGTGATCAGGAATATCGTAGAAGCGGCCGCGGTCAGAGATATCAACGAGGCCTCCGTTTATACTTGTAAGTATATTACATATATTATAACAATTCTTGTTTAATAAATATATATTCAGATTTTTATAATACAAACGATCATTGGTTTCTTTCATGTGAGGTTATATTTTGCGGTTTCGGTGGTGGCATGTGATGGGTGATGATTTTCTTAAAATTAGTTTGGTTGTTATACAAAGGCTTTCACTGGGAAATTAACAAACTTTCACTTAAAACAATGTAATGCAGTTATGTCCATCTCATCCTCAAGGATTGTTTGAGTATGACAAGGACTATGCATGTGTATTTTGAATCTGAGGATGTACTTAGTCATGGACTGTGATAATCACCATCAAGGAAACGGTATGTTTGTTTATCACCCTGGATGCATTTCTTAGTCACCATATTTATGCTTCATCAAGTATGTAAGTATGTTCCAGGAACCATGTCAATGGTGGTTAAGAGAAACATTAAATAATGTCTTATTAAGAAAATAATTAAATAGTTTTACATATAATTTTATTTCATTCTACTTGGATTTCATGGGAAGAGGGTTCTGCAGAACCTCATTATTAATTACTACTTGGCTACCATTATCCAGCACTATTTGAACTCCACAGATTGTGTATATATTGGCATATAAGTCATACCGCTTAAGTCTCCTACTAGAGAAAGTAAACATAATTCATCAAAATAAAAGTAAAGTATAAGGCATAGGCTTCCTTTCTAGAGAGGGTGTTAAAGCATTGTCTAATATGAGACTCCACTGCAAATTGGCACAGTCAGACATACAGGTTTCCTCACAATGTTTACTTCACCACTAAGTGTGTAGTAAATTCGGCACTTAAAATTGCAAGTAACAATTTCATTGGTGCTGGGATTTGAGATGGAACTTGGTTTGCTTGTGTATTGTGAAGTAAATGTGAGCTGTAAAAGTAAATTAACTATCATGCAGATCCAGATTTGCCAGAAGATTGGGAAACAAGATAATTAGATTACAATTTTTATTCATTTCTCATATCAGTTCTATATATATCAATTTCTAAATTGTTTTTTTGTGTTAATTTTAACTGTTAAACAAATTTTGTCATATAATTTGTTGTTCCGGGCAACTAATGGAGCTTCACTGTTATCAATGATAGATATATTAAAACAAATTACATTTTCCTCTTTTAAACTGCAATTAAAAACCTTTGGATATGTTTATTAAATATCTCTGCATTACCCTAAGGTTGACTGGTAGAGATTGCCTAAGGCATTAAGTCCGCCTTTATACATGCTGTATGTGAAGCTTAAAGTAGTATGTTATGGGCACTCCTTGTTAAGCTATCTCATTTACTGAGATATAAATTATCCCATATATGACTCTTGAATGAAATGATGTTTGGATATTTACATGCTAGACAAAGTCACAGGGAGATACTAGTTATTATGTAGTGTAAAAAAGTTGGTTATTCATCTAAATCTGTTCAGTGTTTGTATGTCATGTTTGCGTATCACTGACACTGCATTCAAACATATATACAATATATAATAGCTCATCCTTCCAATTATAAATAATATGTGTGTGGCCTTATTTTCACACATGTATATATTAAAGTACTATAATTTTCTGCTCATAATCAACCAGGAAGCCATTAAGATAAATCAAATTTTTTTCTAGAGTTTATAAACAATAATTCGTAATTAATTTTAAAAAACATTGGTTTCACTGGTATTGCATTTTATGGTAGATAATAGAGGGAGGGCCATGCTGCATTAATAAACTTTAAGGTTGGATTAAGGTATAAATTGTGTATGTGCTCCTCAGCTGTGAAGTCTCACACTGAGGGCACAGATTATAAATTTATCTTCTCTGGTTCTTTTAGCAATGGTCTATGGTCATATATCATAATTAAAAACATATGAAACAGGAGTTTATCTATATTTTTTATGTATTATCATATTTTTTTATTGTCCCCAGCATTCCAGCTACCCAAATTGTATGCTAAGCTTCACTACTGCGTGTCGTGCGCAATCCACAGTAAAGTGGTCCGTAACAGATCCAAGAAGGACCGGCGCATACGCACACCGCCGAAGAGCAACTTCCCTAGGGACATGGCCCGCCCACAGAATGTGCAAAGGAAGTAATAAGTTTAATAAAAAACATTAAAAATCTTACCTGTATCATTTTTATACGTTTTTTTTTTGTTTTTCTTAAATATATATCACTGATTTCGACACAACAATAACGTTGCATAGAGGTGGTAATGCACCATCTGAGATTATGCCAAAAATCGCAGAATATGAATTTAAAAATACTAATTTGTGTCGTTCTGAGCAAGCAGTCCCCAGTATGTACAGTATCATTGTGCTTTTGTGAGCTTGATTCCAGCAATGATGAGGTCAGCGCTTTCAACACCAGGAGAAACAAATCAACGAAAATCATGGGTGAGTTGACAGAGGGCTTATAGCACTCAGTCGAGACCTCTTTTAGTGGGTAACCCATACAAGGACTCCTGAGAGGTAGCCTCGGCTTGGTCCGTTGCTTTGAAATAATTCTTTTTTTAATTTGAATGAATCCATGGTTGATATACTATTCAGCCCCAAATGAATCTCTTACATAAATGACATTATTTTTTTCACTGCTTGGAAATCCATTCAAGGCATTTTATTAATCAGTTACCCCAATATGATGAGGTATCAAAACACAGTTGCAAGTTGTAAGTTGACTGTAAAAACACACAAAGAAGGGTCCTCCAAACTGTAGTCACATGGTGGACATTACTACTATATAGGTAGTGTATGCAATGCAATGCAATTGCAATTATTCATTTGAAAGTCCACAAATAGTTTCATATTATAAAACTTGTCCAAGTGGATATTACCACTTTTTCTCATCGCGATTAATAATTTAATCATATAACTGGCACCAATAATTACAAACACATGTACAAAGTAGTCTTAATATATGTGGGGAAATGTCATCTTAAGGCATTTGCACCGACTAAAACCATAATATTCCTGTCGCCGCATATGGCAGGACCACGCGAATGCTGTTGCACTCATCTGCGACCCCACCAACGTGGTGGCAACTATCTCTAAGCGCCATTAATCAGGTGGCTAGCCCCCATCTCAACGCAAGCAACACATATTCTACAGGAGTCGGGAAATCTCGTACTCGGCAGAAGTCTTCCCGACCACCAGTAACCTGGTCAATCGATTATGATGACGGTGGTATCTATGGCCACTTAGACACATCAATCTATATGAAAAAGTTAGGAGTTGAATGCTGGTTATAGGTTAATTAGTGTGATATGGTGAATTCTTTAGTCTATATAAAATAGCGTGAAATAGCAGGATTACGCGTGATTGATTACGGATGATGCGTTTGGTATAGTGATTGTAGCGATCCAAAGACCCTTTTCCAAATAATAAGACAAGGGGTACAACGTATATGCATCTTGAATTTGTTGAGGATGTTTGTACACTGCAGGCCAAAAGTTTAAGACCACCTTAATAAAAGTAGGAAAATAAAGTAAAACTCCAATAAGCTAATAATAAATGTTTAATTAACCTTTTTAATCATCTAAAAAAACATTGATTGACAAACAATATACTTTAAAAGCGTAAAGAAATATTAACATTCCATGCAAAAAAGGCTATAGTTAGCTGAACTGATTTTTCATCAAAAATCCTTTACATTTTATGACTTTTTTCACAAGTATGCCGAGATACGGGACATCAATTTGTTAATGATGTCTTGTGATATATTGTTCCAAATTTCGCAAAAAGCATTCCACATTTCTTCTCGCGAAGATGGGCCACGATTACGGACGTTCCTATCAACCTCTTCCCACAAAAGTTTCATGGACTTGAGATATGGGCTCTGAGGAGGCCAAATCATGTTTTTCAACACCCCTTGTGCCTCTTTCTCTTCTAAATATCCTCTACATCATTTTGAGTTCTGCTTTGGACCATTATCTTGTTGGAAAATGAATCCATCTCCAATTAATTGCAACCCGGAAGAAACTGCATTTTGTTCTAAAATGTTTTTGCACTGATCCTTTTTCAAAATTTCTTCAATTTGAATTTCAAATCGCCAGTAGCCTATCTTAGTTTTCGAACGGCACGCGACCATACAACTTCGCATCTCTAAGTCGCCGTTAACTTCAGTTGTGAAGCAATCTCACGTTCGGATTTGCGTTCATTATGTAAAACAACGATGGCAGAACGCACTTCACTGCTAATTTCTCGAGCTTTTCCCATTTTATGACGTGTTCACTGTAGAAACCACAAGTAAACTCTGGTAATAATAAGTCAGAAACACTTGTTTTCAGGAGCTAAATAATCCTTATTATTGACCAATATGTAACAAAATAAAGTAATTAGTAATGAGAACATTATAATTATATATTATTACGACTCTACCACCTGACTCTAGGGCAGCGTTTGAAAACATTAGATGTTTATTGTCCAATAACTTGAAATTAAACAAAAGAATGACTGCTTTAAATATTCGATACTAACAATAGAATATGCAGATGTGTATTTCTTTTATTTATCCTATGGGATTTTATTACAATTGATGGATAATTATGTTGTTTATGTGCGGTCTTAAACTTTTGGCCGGCAGGATAGATGTCATGGGCCGTAGTTACCAGGTGAACTGTCTGCTCTTTACTTTAACTTTCTTTTCTAAACCTGTTAAAAGTCCATGGTCATCGCCCGCGACGTTGGAATGACCGTAGTATCTATAATGAAAACTACCAAATTTTTGCTTCAGTTTTCTATCCTATAAAAAATATATTCTTTGCTCCCATCGCCTGATCCATATTGATATTGCCATTTATCATAAGATTTTGTGACTACGAAAGTATATATATATTTATATTGTTGTCTGTATTGTTATTTATTACTTTTATATGATTACATTATTTATATGATTTAATATTTTTATCTAATTAACCATTTTTTTTATGCCTATCAACATATTCTTTTGAACTCGCAGGGTTGACTGGTAGAGAATGCCACTGGGCATTACGTTCGACCTTGTAAACCTGCTGTTTATGTAACATAAAGAATAAATAAACTAGCACAAGAGAAGCTGTAGTGAAATTGTTCTCCAATTATTTTACTACATTCAGCCAGTTAATGTTTTAAGACAATTTAATGATATAATGTTTGGTTATTGGAATTACTTCCATTGAACTCTGCAATACTGCAACAGTTTATTTGCCTTATATATAAAAATAAAACATCTATTTGTAAGCACATTTTTATTTTCTAGCATGTGATAAACATACATAAGTGTAGCCTTTCGGCGCGAACTTCTTTCTAAGGGAATATCTGATATTATGTAACATGTACTATTGGATAAGAACTACACCAACTATGAATGAACACAAAAAATACCGTTATTTTTTTAAATTTTAATTTAATTGTTGTCCCTAGTTCATTCTAGCGACACTTGGAAATTATTTTTTGTAAATGTTAACCCCATAAAATACATTCATGCAAACTATGAAGGGAACACAACATGTATTTCAATTTACAATTCACTAAATTTTATGTAAACATACCTAAAAAATATTAAACATTGCATTTGAGATGTAAATATCAAACAATACTTATGGAAGGATTTTATATGAAATTATACTATATCGAAAAATAAACATCAATGAATATGATTTGATAATGTGTTATATGCAGTTATAAGAAAATTAATCATACCTATTGACATAGATTTAAACCACAAAATTAACCTTGGATATCTTGCTTACAGCACCCAAAGAATAAGAACATTTAAATGAAAGAAGTGACACATTTACACTATTACACAAAAAATTTAGCCAATAACTACGGATAAAATACTACAATACACAAGGTCAAAATCTACTTTAAATATAAAATTACAAGTTACAAGACATCATGGCCCTTTGATCTTATATATTGTCTGTGGAAGTTTAGCCATTGTCGGTTTGTCCACGGACTCTAAAGCTTGTTTTAGATTCTTCTCAAACACCTTCTTGGCATCACAGAAACCCTGCTTGGTTTTACCAAATGAGTTTGGACCAGCTGATGTTGGTGTTTCCCTGTGAAATAAAGGATGTTATGTGAGAAGTTAATAACAAAGTGACTTACTTATGGTAAATATAATCTTTGTGGTAATTAATGTCTCTAAAAAACTCTGCTGTCTGAACTCTTAAGACATTAAATCATTGTTATTTAGCAATTTTTATTAATCAATTGGCAGAAGTGGATTCTTTGCTAAGGACTAAAATGGAATGCCTAGTAACCTGTAATTGGGTCCCTAGATTTCTACACTCACTATGTAAATAGGTTTTCTATGTTGGGCTGAGACATTCATGCTTCACCGAGAAACTAACCACAGATTGGCTCTACAACTGTTGAATATATTGATGTTACTCATAAACCAATATACTGTTAACACACATACTTCATCATAGGTTCTGCATGAATTGTATGAACTGTATGGATTGCATGGATTACAAACTTAGGATTTTTTTACATTAAGTTGACATACAAGCACACAGTTCACCTAGTAAGTAATTTCTACAGCCCATGTCACCAATATTTATCCTCACCGAGGCAAGAAATACTTCTTCACCCCCTGGGGATTAAGATGCAATGCTTCATACTCACTAGTAATACTAAACTTACTACTAAATCAATCAATGTTTCTTCATCTCAAAGGTTGGCTAGTAGAGAATGCAAAATGCATTAAGTCCATGATTTGTACCCTTTTTTAAATAAGGTGTTTACAATCAATGATTAATTAGATACTCCTATGCTGAAGACCTTTTTTTTGCACAAATGCTAGTCTTAGCTAGAAATTTAACCTGAAATCGTAGTCTTTTTGGTTCTGCATACTAAAATGGTTATTTTATATATGTAATAATTTAACAAATTGAAATTAATAAAGATTACCTTCCAATGTTCCTCATTCTCATACGAGCTTCTGCAGGCATTTCTTCAGGCTCTTCATCATCATCATCAGCATTGAAGACTGATGCAACTGTAGGTTTCTGGTTTACAGATGTCTTAACTGGCACACCCAGGGTCATTTTTATTGGGGCTTTTGGTTTAGTGAAACCAATTGAGATTTTGCTGATGCGAGGTGGAGGAGGTGGCACTGGTACTTCTTCATCAGAATCATCCCAATCTTCAACAGAATTTTTTGTCTTGTCTAAAATTAATAGGTATAAATAAAGGACATACATGACTTAGTGTTATGAAAAGGATCATGGTTGCACGATGCATATAGAATTGTGCTAAAATTTATTGAACTCGGCCATTGATTAAAGAGATTGAAATTGGGAACTGTTTTAAGTGGTAAACAGACATAGACAAATACTTCAAACTATTTTTACATTTTTTGCCTGATAGTAATATTAAATAAAACAAAAACTATAGTTTAAGCACTTAAGTTTTCAGCATGATAGCATAAACAACATAGATATCCACAGTAGAATGTGTGTGACTGACAGCTCAAAAGATCAGCAAGTTGAAGTAGCATTGGGATTTCCATATAGCTCTTAGAACCAATAACTGATGGAGAAGTGAGGTTCTTGAATGCCAAACTCAAACTGGCAGTCACAGTGTAGTATGACCCCCAATAAACCTATGCAAGTTTCCAGAAAGTTGATTGAAGATGAATGTAGGTGGCTCATGCTTTGTGGCAATCTATGGGGGCCACCTATGTTGCATATAGCAGTGGACTATGTCTGCAATGATAGTGATCAAGTTTATAAGATTATTTTATTTGATATCAGTTTTCGTTATTTTAAGGTTTGACAGAGACAACTAAAACATCAAACAGTGTAATTTGATTCTCTTAAGGTTTGTGTTACTAAATGTGCCTTGTAGCTGTTAGAGCCCTATATGAGAGACAGTCCCATTTTTATTCTTTGAATAATGGCTAAATTAGCCAGAGTTAGTTTTGTACCTTGAAAGTTTAAGGCACGATTTCTAGACTCTTCTTCGTGTGAATCCCATCGTCTACCAGACAGCGACTGCTTCGGCGACCTCGACCGCGACCTGGAACGGGAACGGGAACGCCGGCTTTCCCTGCTCGTCCTAGAATCATCACGCGTGGATCGAGACGACCCTGCCAATGCGAAAACACTGGCAAAGATAAATAAGATATAAACATTTTAGCAATAAGATCTAGTGGATAAGATTTTCAATCTTGTAGCTAAATTGAATGGGGGAAGAAATTATATTTTGCAATTCGAATACCTTTGCTATAGCGTTCACTCATTATTTCTTTAAAACTTGCTTGACTTCTCTCCTTGTTTTAAGATATTACTTAAGTGTTTTTAAGAAACATTCCTCCTTCTAGGATAATAAAAAAAACAATTACGACTAATACGAAACAAGAAAATCCGCAAAAGTCAATTTGACAGCGTCTGATGTCTCCGTCTCCATTTTCAATGTCCGGATAAAGCTGAATTATGGATTTTCCCCTTAACGAGATTAATTTTCTCACAGAAAGTTTCAAATATTTTTTAATGAACAAAAATTTAGAGATGAATAATATTGTATGAATTATTATTTAATTTATTGCGTAACTTGATGACTTTATAGAGGCCAAACGGTTACACAAGAACACTACAAATAACCCTAGCAATAAGTGCCATAATTAGAGAAATTAAATCATTTAATACAAGAAAGATACGAACGCATATTTTTGGGAATGAAATTCTATACGTTTCAATTTTTTTTATAGCAAACTACTTAAATCAAGTAAAAATAAATAAAATGAGGTACATCTAATCCAATTCTTTTTTTCGCTATATGGTGCTGTATATATAAATGGTTATTTAAAATAATGAATGTACACTGCCGGTCACATTTATTCTCGCGAGGATGGGCCAGGATTACGGACGTTCCTATCAAGCTCTTCCTACAAAAGTTCAATGGGATTGAGATCTGGGCTCTGAGGAGGCCAAACCATGTTTTTTAACACCCCTTGTACCTCTTTCTCTTCTAAATATCCTCTACATCATTTTGAGTTATGCTTTGGATCATTATTTTGTTGCAAAATGAATCCATCTCCAATTAATCGCAAGCCGGAAGAACGGCATTTTGTTTTAAAATGTTTTTGTACCGTTCCTTTTTCAAAATTCCTTCAATTATAATCAAATCGCCAGTTTCTAGGCTAGAGAAGCAACCCCAGACCATAATTGAGCCACCACCATGCTGGATTGTTGGGACTACACAATCTGACATCATCTTTTCTTGGGCACTGCGTCGAATGTAAATTCTACGTTTTGAACCTAATAGTTAAAACTTGGATTCAGCGGTCCAAAGAACTTTTTTAAAATCTTCTTCAGCCCAATCTCGATGGGCAAGAGCCCGCTGCATCCGTTTTTTCTTGTTTTGCGGACTTAGCAGAGGTTTTCAACGCGACGCAATGTTACTGTAGTCAATGATAAAGGTTTAACTCGGTTTTTTTTACTTCTACGCGGATTTCTGGTGTTGTTAAGCGTCTATTTCGCTTGCTGGTAACAACAATGAAATTATCTTTACTAGACGTGGTAGCTCTCGGCCTTCCCGAGAGTGGACCTTCTTGAAAAACTGCCTGTCTCCCTGTATCGAGTTATTGTGCCATGAACACAAATCTTCGATAACTTAAGATGTGAATCTCACGTTCGGATTTGCCTTTATTATGTAAAACGACGATGGCAGAACGCACTTTACTGGTAATTTCTCGAGTTTTTCCCATTTTATGACGTCATTACTGTAGGAACCACAAGTTTAGACTAATTGAGATTGTTTGTGAAAAAACCCAAGTAAACTCGGGTAATAAGCCAGAAACACGTGTTTTTAGAAGCTTAATAATTCTAATTATTGACCAATACGTAAAAAAAGCAAAGCAATTAGTAATGAGGACATTATAAGCTCTAGCGCAGCGTTTGTCGGTGTTTGAAAACAATAGATGTTTACTGTCCAATAACTTGAAAGTAAACAAAAGAATGACTTCTTTAAATATTCGATACTAACAATAGAATATGCAGATGTGCATTTCTTTTATTTATCCATCGGATTTTATTACAATTGATGGATTTTTTTTTCGGGCTGAAGGCCACTGTTAGCCCGAAGGCTTTTACAGTTTCACCGGGTTGAGTGGTGACCGAGCGCTAATGGCACTCAGTCGAGACCTCTATATATGGGTAACCAGGGCAAGGGAGCCTTGGCTTGGACCGTTACCCTGTTTCGTGAGAGCGTCTGACACAAGAGTGCCCGAGAGGGCCGAACCTCTGCTCGGTCAGTTGCTTCTGACAGAGGATTATCTTAATTAATATCATTATTATTATTAACTACCTATACCACTACTTCAGAATGCGTGGGCGCTGGAGAAGAAGTGGCGCAAGAAACACCAGCAACGCTTCTATCTGTATAGACTGGACAATTGATGGATAATTATGTTGTTTATGTGCGGTCTTAATCTTTTGGCCGGCAGGGTATGTCAGTCAACTGAAAATATAATTGTTACTTTAGATTGACAGTGGTGTTTATAATATATTAAACTCTTTATGATATATAAAATAACATAAAATTTGTATTACAGTCTATTGTTTAGTTATATTTATTATTGATATTGCTAATATTATGAAATAATTATTTTACCTTAACAGGCAGGAAATTATGGTTTTAATTTTTGCAATTTAAATTACTTTAGGAGTATTGTTTTTGACTGATTGGCAATACTGATTTCAGTTTATAGCCTTTCACATAGCCCTTTCAGTTAGTTGAGTTTCAGACCAACCATCATACGAATAAGACCTGGCTGTATGGACTAAAGTCCTTTGCCTTTCCCATTAGGGATAAATTAATATCATCATTTCAGTTAGTTTAGGCAAATTGAAATTTGACAGTGACAGTATTTTTAACATTTTAGGTTATCTATTTATAAGTTGTATAAATTAGATGATATAATTTTTTTTTCAAACAGTAGGCATGTTGTTTCTCCAAAGCTCTAAACGGCTAATTAAACTATGTCGTAACTTATACTTGTGTAGATGTAGCTCTAATAAACCTCGAAATTTATTAAAAGACAAGTTACAAAATGGGCCTGGTTTAAAAGATTTTATAGTTGGATCTTCTGTTGTTACGGAACCAACTCTTCTAGATCCTCCACAAATACCTTACTTACCAAATAAGGACCAAAATGAAGAGACGAGAAAAGTTTTTTTCGATGTATTTGGATGTCAAATGAATCTTAATGACATCGAAATTGTATGGTCTATTTTAAAGAAAAGCGGATTTGATAAGACCGAAGTGGAAGAGGAAGCTGATATATTTCTAGTAATGACGTGCGCGGTAAGGGAGGGTGCCGAGAACAAAATTTGGTATCGATTAGATCATTTAAGAGGGTTCAAGAGAAGACGTGCCTTATCGAAGCATAAACACAAACCCGTTAAGATCGGTATATTGGGGTGCATGGCGGAGCGGCTGAAAGAAAAGTTGATTGAGAAGGAAAAGGCTGTTGATGTTGGTAATGTAAGAGTGTATTGATCAAGTTATTAGAGAACATAACTCTAATGAGTTATAAAAGAGATGTATTGTTACTTTGGATATAAAACCTATTTTGATGGTCAGTTCTCTTTTTGAGGTTTTTTGAGATGTTACCAAATGACATTAACTGCATGGGATATATAGTGCCATAAGCTTGATGTAACAGTATAAAAAAGTAATAATGCGATTATACCCTTATAAAAATATTTCAAAATAATTATTTAACATCAATCATCTGTCTATATAGTTGCTGGACCTGACAGTTACCGAGACCTCCCCAGGCTGTTAGCAGTCACTGATAGTGGACAGACTGCTGTAAATGTTCTACTGTCCTTAGATGAAACTTATGCCGATGTTATGCCCGTCAGTTTGAATCAGAATAATATCTCTGCATTTGTGTAAGTAATGTTTTAAGTGAATGTGGTATTTTTACTTTTTTTTTAATTATAGCAACTGCTGTTTTGACAATTCTGACAGTATCTAATCAGAAAGAGGCACATGTATAAAATTTATAAGGCAATAAAAAAAGAACAAAAGCAATCAGTGGAATGCTCGAGGAGAAGATTAAGTTGAGACTTAATAATAGGTCAAAGAACATTGAACAATAAACATATTATGTTAGGACATATAATCTTAAGGATATAGTTAAGTTTGGAAACAAATATTAGCTAATATCTTTTATTCTTCTTTGCCTTGATCTCAAGTATAAGATTGAACATTTGGGGGAAAAATTTGTTATTAAAGGGGGTTGCAATATTATACAAAAGATTAATTTATTAAACAAATGAATTTTAGTAGTTTTATAAAATGAAACTACAAAACTATGTAATAACAACATAAAAAAAAATTATTTAGATATCTATTAAAAAATAAATTAAGAACAGCTTTGCAAATATGTAATACTCCACAGCCTGTCAAAAATATGCTTAAATACTTTTGAAAAACATAGTTTGTCTAGCAAATTATAACAGATGACATTAACAATAAATGACATGGATGAAATAATAAATCATAGGAAACAAGCAACTTATACCTCGTAGAGGTACACTGCAGTTAGTTTCTAACTGCAACATGAATGCAACCCATCTAGGCAGCTCAACTTGAAGTAGCAATAATATGCTGCTGTGTTTAGTATGTAGAGTGTAGGGTTTGGGAGCCCAACTACATATTAAGAGGAATTCCATCTCAGTCATCAGGGGTGACAATGCATATGCAGAAATCACTTACCATCAGATGAACTGTATTTTTTGTTTGTCACCCCTAATATAAAAAAAATAACAGACTCATTTAATTTTGATGATAATTTTGATTGTCATATTTGGGACACCTATATTGATTGACATATCAAGTCTGGAGTTAAAGATATATTGTTATGTTTACATGAACTTTAATCTTTGATTTACATTAGCCATACAAAATACAGCAGTGTAATGTCTCCTCACCTCAAATACCCTGGTAAAGACAATTTGTAAAACCAGTGGTCAGTTTGTAGACATAATAATTATAACAGCTTGCCCATAGTCCACTGCTGGACATGAGCCACCCCCATAGATTGCCACTAAGCATGATCCTGAGCCACCTGCATCCTTTAACTTCCCGTAAACTTGCATAGGTTGTCAATCCATCTACTGAGGGGTCATCCTACACTGCAACTCTGGTTCCCACTAAAGAACCTTTCTTCCTCATTGGCTATTGGTTTTATTAGCTATATGGCCAGCCCATTGCCAATTACAGCTTACTGATCTTTCGGGCTATTACTAGCAATTACCACTATTCTATTTCAGATCAATAATGCGTGGTTGTGATAACATGTGCACATACTGTATAGTGCCATTTACAAGAGGTCGCGAACGGTCGCGTCCTGTTACGTCACTTCTGGAAGAAGTCAGACATTTAGCAGATAGAGGAGTACGAGAGGTCACTCTTCTGGGTCAGAATGTCAACAGTTACCGAGATGTGACACAAAGGAGCGAACCTTCTGATACACAATTGGCTAAAGGTAAATTTACAAAGTAACATCATTTGATTTATTATTTCTAGATTAATTATGACTGGCCTATTATGAAATAATTAAAAAAAGATATACATTCCAAAAGAACAATTTAGTCATGCCAGTTTAAGGTAGAAAAAAATACTGGTGTTTAGAGATTGTATTGGGAGATTATTCCACCCTGTAGTTATTTTATGAATTTATAATTGCATAACTTTCATCATCATCATTTCAATCCATCACTAGTCCACTGTTGAACACCCAGACTGCCACAGAGTATGATCCTGAGCCACCCGCAATCCATCCATCAACTTACCCCTGGCTTTTTTCATTTACATCACTGTAATGATGCAAATTTTCTTTGTCAGTTAATTGGTACTTAACATTCCTAGTAATGGAAAGATAGTCATCTTGGCCATGACAGATCTAAAGTATCCACATCCATATAGTATTGTCAAAGGTTGGAGGTGTCTGTCATTCTTATCACCAATTCATCAGCTATGCATCAAAATGATGATCAGGCTAAGTCAGTGTCAGTAGAGTATAATGATGGATTCTCTTGGGCATATGTAGCTGGGTGTCAACTGTTCCTGGGAAGTACGGCAATAAGGAGTGGTCCAGGGTTGCCATAGCACAGTGTTAAGGCGTAGTGCAGACGGCCACCTGTGTGTTCTGTACGGGACCCAATGAACAGGGGTTAGCCACAGAAGGGGTTTTAGTGGGTACAAATGTATACATAACTCTGTCTTACCCCTAAGAAGCAGGGTATTTTCGGAAGATTTAGCCCCCTGACAACAATAAAAAATAAAAGGCATCCCCCTCATTCTTAATTAGGAATTCTTAATTCTTAATTTAGTTATGCTCCATGTAACTAATGCTCATTTCATTTTTTCCTTTTTTTCTTCCCTGGCAACATTATAGTGTAATAGTATAATCCTTTTATATAGTTAGTAACTAGTTTTTGGCTGAAGTAAGGCTTTCTGCCACTGCTGGCCTTACATAGGTCTCCTCTCCTATATGATTTTTCTTAGACATCAAAATAAGTATTTCAATATATCTAAATAATTTGTTAACAATAATTTTCTTGCTCCAGGATTTAAAACTGTATACAAGACGAAGAAAGGTGGTTTAAGATTTGCTGATTTGTTAGATAAAGTGTCTGCTATTGATCCCGAAATGAGAATAAGGTTCACAGCGGCTCATCCTAAAGATTTTCCTGATGAGGTTAGAACTTAATAATTATTTACACTACTAGGTGACTTGACAGCCATAGTCCAAATTTGTGAAATTGTGAAAATGATCCATCATTCATATTGTGTTATATGAGTTTATAGAAAAGTGGAAAGTTTTAGTTTTTTCCAAATCGGCCAATTTTCCGGGTAACAGTTTTATTTCCATAAATACCTTACATTCACTGTTACTAAATATAGAAAATAATACCTAAAATACCTTTACACCTTGACACCTTTGATGATGGGACGGAAAAAATATTGATCCTGATTAAAAAAAAAACATTTTTAAAACGTTTTATTACCATTATTTACTCTCCATCATGTTAGTACAGCTAAATGAAACAATAGGTTCATAAAAAATACATTACTTTACTAAAAAAAAAACCAGCAATGAAACACAAAATCAAAAACAGCTGACGCTCGGATCAATCAAGGTTATAAACTATCTGTGTGCTAATTTTACTTCAAATCCCTTTAGTCCTTTTTGCGTAATTTAGTAACAAAAATACAAAAGTTTCATTTACTGGGATAAAAAAAAACAAAGTATTCTATGTGTTAATCAAGGTTATAAACTATCTGTGTGCTAAATTTACTTCAAATCCCTTTAGTCGTTTTTGCGTCATTAAGTAACAAATATATTTATAATTAATTTAATTCGGTAATTAAGGTACTAGAAGTCATATCGGAGCGTCCTAACATCTGCAAGCTGCTGCATCTGCCCGCTCAGTCAGGCTCTAGTGCCGTGTTGGACAGAATGAGGAGGGGGTACACCCGCGACGCTTATCTGGAACTTGTGGACACTGTGAAACGAAAGATACCTGGTGGTGAGCGTTCTAAATATCGCATACTCCTCAAAAAATATACATGTATCTCCCAACTCTTTAAATGAGGCCAAATTTCAGAGTTCGTATATTATTTGTCTATATTGCCGTGCTTGGCGTTTGAATTATGATTCCTTATCGAGGATGCATGTGTTCTGGGCCGCAGGAATGATTTCCCATTAGGTGAACTGTGGTGGAATTCTTTTTATAGAATATTCAGCACAAATGTGCAGATTTCATGTTATGTACCATGCAGTGAATTCTCCAGCCAATGTAATCTATCTACATCCGTCTTTAATAAAATTTCAAGATGCACATGTTTCGTTATTCCTATGGAGCTGTGGAGGTGATTGAATGCATCATTAACTATATTTTTTATAGACATAGAATTGGTGGCAAACGCACAACGTCCGCAACACCAGAAAACATTCCACAGACCAGAAAATTTCAGTGTTGGATTGCCAACCATCGAGTGTTTAATGTGTTTAAACTCTGCTGTTGAATTAATCTGAATAACTGCTCAGAACGCTCCCCATGGTAGATTCAGTGAAAAATGCATAGTGATGCAACATCTTTTCGCAATACCAGTGAAGTAATTGAGTCTCCAGAATTCTATACTCATCATACAAACCACAGCAGCGTTATGCTGCTATTTCACTGGTATTCTGTGATGGTTTAGTCCTTCTCTAGTCGAGCTATGCCTGTTGCAGCTAGTTCCTAGCCACTGCGAGGTTCTGCCACGGAAATTGTAGCTCACAACCAACCAACATTTTATGTAACTATCAGCATTAAATGGTGCTGCTACATGAATCGGAGACCCAGTTACTGTGTGATGCATTGTATCTCGATCCGCATAGGTGACACACATTTAAGTCTTGATTCCTTGTTGTCATCAAATCATAATACAGTTGTATTCTCCTTAAGGACTAACATGGTATTCCTCATCACCAGTAATTAGGTTTAAGTATGGTTCAGTGAAAGAATTTTCAGTGTAGTCTAAAATGGCAGTACTAAATGAGATCTTACCTCATTTTTTTTGCAGTGGGATTGTCGACAGACATGATATGCGGCTTCTGCGGTGAGACGGAAGAAGAGTTCCTGGAGACTCTGACCTTGATGGAGATTGTTGATTATAATATCGCCTTCCTGTTTCCGTACAGCATGCGAGAGGTGAGTGAATCAGTCAGCTGTGAGGGCCGTGGCGTGCTGTTGTTAGATTTTTTTTCCTCATAGTGATTCTCCTATATTTCTGGTACTGGATCCAAATCTTAGACCTATGTGGTGGAGCCATTCTGTAACATGAATAGCTCTACTTGACCGGAAAGGGACCATTAAGCAGCATAACGCTGAAATATGCGCATCATGGTCAGTGTAGGCATCCGGGGTCCCAATTACAGGTGATCCATCGCCGTCCTCGGGGGTGACAACGCATTTGCATCTCGGATTATTGTTGAGGATGGTTGTGAATGTCATGGCCCCAAGACACCCCTTGCCGTCGTTATAAGTTTTTGTCTGTATGTTATGCTGTTGGTCCAGTGACCAGACATTCCATCTCAGTCCTCAAGGGTGACAACGCATCTGCATTATGATTCCTTGTCAAGGATTAATGTAGATGTCGTGGACCGCAGGAATCACTTGCCATCAGGTGAACTGTGTGTGAGTTTGTTACTCTCAATCTAAAAAAAAAGTGATCTTTACAGCTTTATCTACGCAGACTCGCGAGCGGGGGGCCAGCTGAGTGGGGGTGAGCTGTGTGCTCGTTTGTCACCGATAATATTACATTCAATATGAAACCGAATTCGATCCCGGGTGTTATTGTTTATTGCAATTTTATGTGTTAAATTATCACGTGCTCGGTGGTTAATAAAACATCGTGAGGAAACCTGTATCATAATCATAATAAAAAATATATTTAAAACATGTCAATTCCGCCAACTCGCAGTGGAGGCTTATTCCCAGCAATGGCATTTATATATCTAGGGATTAAACTTAAATTAAAAAAGTTTTTCTGTTTCATACTACATTTCGCCATTACAATGGTTAATACCCCTCAGTGTATCTCCATTATTACCTATTACAGAAAACTGCAGCCTACCGTCGCTATAAAGACGACGTACCCGACGAAGTCAAAAAGGATCGCCACAATCGCATGCTCGATCTTTACAGAAGGAAATGTCAGGCGTTAAACGAAGCAGAGATAGGAAACACGCATTTAGTTCTAGTTGAGGGTACATCGAAAAAACACGGCAACATTGTGGGTAGAAATGAATTTTACCTTAAAGTACTCTTTGATCAAGCCGAAGTTGCGATTGCGGATAATGGTAGAAGATTGGTTGAGCCCGGGGATTATGTTGCGGTTAAAATTACTGGCGCTAGGTCTTCGATGCTGAGCGGGATTGCATTATATCACACAAGTATACGAGAGTTTTATAGCAAAGTTAGTTGGGGCGAACGAAGGACTTTTGGAGGAATTTAGAGTTCAAAGTGAGTGCGAAAGATAACCATAAACACATTACCATCTTCAAATAGCAGCATAACGCTGCTGTGTTTCGTTTGCTCAGTGAAGGATCTGGAGACCCTCATTACTGGTGAGGCAATCCATCATAGTCGGCAGGGGTGACAAAAAATCTGCATTATATTATATCACTAGTAGGAATGTCGGTGCCATCTAAGTAATAACATAGCATCTAGAAAAACTGTGTGCTAGTTTGTCACCCTCAATATAATAATAAAAAAAACCTTGTGTTATACGAGTGTATAGTTTGTGTAAATTGTATATTTAGAAATAATGCTTTTCTTAGTTTAGTAAGGATAAAATCGATACATTAATAAAAATCTTATTTAATTTTAATAAATATTCTCTTAAATCCCCTCCTTTACTTCTTCCTCTTTCCCTTACTTCAACGACATCTGCAGGACCAAAGTATAAATAAATAAAATAAAATCATCGTTCGTACCGTAATTGTGGTCTAAATAAATAATAAAAAACATTTTCGTGCTTGGTGACACTTTAAAAGTGCATTTAATTAAAATCAGTACAAACTTGACTCAAATAAACACAATAAATACAAAATAACTCTTCCCTCATGAGGATTGTCTTAGTATTAACAAGCATTTTTACATTTTTACAATCGATTACGTATTTAATAAGGCAGACCTTAAAATAATTTATATATTAATTTTTAACCTATCAATCGTGATACATGGCAACAATATACTTTCATGTTTATTTTGTACTTTTAGATATTCATGCTGTACATGATTTAGTGTGTGCTCAAATTTTTGTGATGCTTTAAAATATTTGTACATAACAATAAAATGTGCATTAGTAAACTAGAGATACTAATACTATGTCATGTGTAAAGGTTGACTTAGATTTGAAGCATACTAACTAAATAATTTTTATAATAGAAAATGAGTATTAAAGTTAAATTATTTTTTGCAAAACAACACGTTTTAATAATGCTGAAGGTCTGTTCAAACTAAACTAGAAGTACCTATCTGTCCAATGCCTTTTCCAGTTGGCAGAATGTTAACTCTTTGTCCAGAAAGGTTGTCCGACCCTTCCACATGTCCGGACAGACTTGGCGAAGGGCCTTGAGAACTTCCGTACACTTTGGTGCTGTATCCCGAGTCATTGTGTGACTCTCTGTCTGTTTGACTGTGAGTTTCGGTTAAATGAGTGTTTATTGCTAAGGATTGCAGACGGCTGTGAAGGAGGCTGTGATCGGGGGGCGGTTTCCTCAGGCCATGTGGATTCCCTCTAAAGTTTGGATATACTGGCGGACGGTTACCGTAGTAATCGCCGCGAAAGTGTTCATTCTGATTGGCGATTTCTATTTCCGTGTTCTGATCCAAATGATCGCTATACCGGTGAGGTATCCGTTCCATTTCTCTCATTATATGATCTTGCATCATCGCGTCGAATACTCCAGTTTGATGGTGGTATAGAGGATTTCTGTTACGCCCTTGTATTTGTGTTTGGGGAAGTCCCGGCTCATTGTAATCGTACTGAGGTTGACAAGGGTATTGTGGTACTGGGAGGCCGCCGTCTATCATGTCTCTATAAGGCATTTGGTGGTTGATCTGTCTGCTGGGAAGCTCGTGGAAATAGGCGTCTTTAGGAATCATGGGGCGTATCTCTTCTGGGTGGTAAGGCTTGCTTTGTGGTTGTGCTTTTTGCGGTGCAGGTGAGTGGGATTTGCTGGACATGGTTTCATAATTGGGTAACGGGAGGGTTTGGAGTAAGTTAGAATTCTTCATGGGTCCAGGTTGATTCGTGCTTCTTATTGGGCCGTCGTCCTCGTCGCTACTCTCCGAGTTGTTGCCGTTCTCTTTAGGCGGCGTATGAAACGTTTTCCTTGTTGGGAAGGGTATAAGGTTGTGTAAACTAAATCTTTTGCTTTTCGGTGGTTTTTCTTTTAAAACAGGCGCCGGCCTCTGTGGTTGTTGAGGCATTTTAAGTATACCAGGGTGTTGTTGTATTTTAGGCGGTACTACAGGAACTTCTTGGGGATCGGTGGGGGTTTTCCTCGGCAAAGGCATCCTCTCCGGAGAGGTGCATCGATGCTGATGCTCTACTTGTGCTACTAACTCTTGTACGGACTTCCTTTGCTCTCTTTCAAAGCCGTTGTCTTCCTTCGTTGTATAATTGACTTGCTTGTGTAGCTTCACGTAGCCGTCTTGGGATATGTCCAATGATTTTGGGTTTCTTGATATTACATTTGACATCTCCTTCTCGAGCATAACTCGTTTTCTGATATCATCAGCTGTTCTTTGAAGCACTTGACTTTTCCATGCAGGGGTACTTAGAGTGATTTCTTTATGGTTACTCCTAAGGGCTACATCACCTTCGGAATCGCTTGCTTTAAAGTCCGATATGCGGTTACTACTGCTGGGTGACATAGTTGTCGACGGTTCACTTTGTAACTTATATCTTTCCGTAATCCCGTGCACTTCCATAGAAACTGGTGATTCTGAGACACTCATTTTATTTGCCTTGACGTGAATCTCCGCCGTAACATTATGTACACGGTTTTCGTCTTCACAAATATGATTAGATCTAGAGTTACTCGGGCCGGCGTCTAATTGGTCGCTACTTCTAGAATTTTTCAAAATAAACTTTCGCCTTGGGCTTGTAGGTGATCTGCTATCAAGGCCTTCGGTGCTCTTAGATGTCACCTTGCTGTCATTCAACTCTTTGGCATTGCTCTCAAATTGTTCAGTATTGTCATCGAAGCTCTTAATAATTTTATCAACTTTATTCCATTCCTGAGAGTTGGCATCTAGTAGCTCCAGGCTTCTTGTCCTCTTAATTGGCGGTATATCTATTGAACCTTTTGGACTAAAGTCTAGTTTTC
The DNA here is from genome assembly GCA_029286865.1 of Teinopalpus imperialis. Taxonomy (NCBI): domain Eukaryota; kingdom Metazoa; phylum Arthropoda; class Insecta; order Lepidoptera; family Papilionidae; genus Teinopalpus; species Teinopalpus imperialis. The sequence goes on along the minus strand of JAGSMU010000001.1, from coordinate 657,586 downwards.
TAGTTCTCTCCGATGCTCTAAACACCATGCCTCTAGTTAGCCATTGCTCCAAATGTTTATGCCGTTCCTTACAAAGTGCTCTTTCCGCTGCTACAAATTTGGTTAGTTCCGAAATTTGTCCTTGCGTTTTCATTTCCAAATCAGTTACTTTCTGATCTATTCGTTCATGAGCCTTATCTATGTGTCGTTTTAAATCTTTCTTGTCTTCGTTTAACTTTTCCTCCATGTGTTTGAAGAAGGGCGCGCAGTAGCATGTATATCCAGCTCCGATGGGACCTTTTTTAATATTTCCGGCCAAATCCAAAAAGTATTGTTCGCCTTTTTTAAGAGGTTCGGTGGGTAGCGAGCTTAGTTTTGGCTTGGGGAAGTATTTCGGGTCGGGGTAGTAATGACAGCCATACGGCGACCACTGTACGGGCGGTGGTGTTGTTTCAAAATGAACGTTCTTCTTCTTTTTATCTTTGCTTTTATCCTTCTTCTTAGCATCATCTGGCTCGTCGATCGTTCTCTCCTTGCTTTTGTCTCGATGTTTTTCTTTTTTCTTCTGCTGTTTCGCTATCGGAGTGTTCAGTATGTTGATAATTTCTTCCAATCCTTTTCTGGTAGCGATGTCCCTGGCGGTTTCCCCCTGGTGGTTTCGTAATGATTTGTCGCAGCCCGCTTCTAGCAATATTCTGGTAAGTTTGCGTCTTCCCATTGCGGCCGCTATGTGCAATGCCGTGTCACCATTTTTGTTTTGCTCCGAGACCTTGCACTGAGCGGAGATGAGGATCCGCGTAACGCCGGCGTGACCGTATCGTGCAGCCGTGTGTAAGGATGTATCACCGTACTGTAATGGAAAAAGTTGTACTAGTTATTATACTTTAAAATCACACGCTATAAGATCTTATTCCTCTACCCAGTGGGGGGGGGGGGGGTTATTACAGAAAACTGTGTGAAAAAATTTATACACTTATAAGTGCTACAAGTCAGATTACCGACGGGGAAGAACGGTAGAAAACGTAAAAGAGCCTACACCTTTTTATAGGTCAGCAACGCATCTGCGACTCCTCTGGTGCTGCGGATGTCCATGGGCGGCGGTGATCACTTACCATCGGGTGAGCTGCTTGCTCGTTTGCCACCTATTATATGAAAAAAAAACGGGTAGGACGACTTCCCTGACAAGATGAAGTGACAACCTATGCAAGACTGCGGGAAGTCGATGGAAGCCGGTGGCCCAGGATCATACTCTATGGTAGAGGCCTATGTTCGGCAGACTAGTGATGGGCTGAAATGAATGAATGGAGTGTATTTATTTTGACCAAAGTCAAAATATTAAGAAAAGTTATAGGAAATTAAAATGGATTTTTAAGGAGATGAAATTAGCTAAGCTTTAGCTGAATTTCGTTTAACGAGGTATTTAATGCTGCTTCTTGTAGGTGGACACTCCGTTGTCCTCATCACTAGGAAGCTGGCTGTGGAAGTATCACGTTAGATGGCCTCGTGGCATAGTTTTAAGGCAACTGGTAGATGCATCACGGGTTCTATACCCAAGCGAGAAATAATACTTGTGTATAATAAGTTGTTTGTTTTCGCATCAATCTGATCATATTACCTTAGTTTAAATGCAGATATCTAAGTTTAGTATTCGATCACCCATATAAAAACCGAGGATAGCCCAAGTCTAGTTAAAGATTTTTGTCTTTTATCATTGAGGTATATTCGACGAGAAGATATGTGATTAAAACAGCATTATTTTTGATATAAACATTCCTGCTAACCACTCCTATTGAACCAAGTATTACTTGTGCTAGGAGGCGGTTCAAGAAAATAGTTGAACGGCCATAAGTTTCGCAGACTATACCTAAACCATTAGGCTATTGAATATTATCTAATATCTTACATTGTTCTGCAAGTCCGGTTGCGCACCGGCCAGCAGGAGCTCGCGGCAGGTTTGGTTGTGTCCGTTCTGGCACGCCAGATGCAAGGGGGCGAAGCCAGCGGCGTTCCTCGCGCGGAGCTCCGCCCCACCACGCGCTAATAGCGCCGCGCAGCGTGAGTACCCCTTCCATGCTGCTTCGTGGGCTGCGGTGTTGCCATGCTGGGGATAATTATAATACCATGCTTTAAATATTTTTTCGCTGGTAGAGCCACGCTGCAGCTTTTTTCTTGCTACTGTACGAATTGGTTGCGCTAGGGAAAGACCTCACCCTAACAATACTGAGTTAATGTTTAGTCTCATAAGTGTAGAGATTCGGAGATTATTGACGAGGTATTCCATCTTCAGGGGAAACAACACATCTATAAATGATTATGTATACGATTTCATATCTAGGATGACTTTGGGTGTCATAGGGCGCAGGGATCACCATCAAATGAACTGTGTATTCGTTCCTCCGCAAATAAATAAATAAACGAAAAAATCATATCAAACCAATCATCATCTCACCGATCTTAGGACGGAGAGCTTTCCAATGTTAAAATAGTCGATTTGCGGGATTTTTTTAGACATTTGTGCTAGAAGACTTAGTTCTTCCCCTACCACTAGGTCTTGTATATTAATCTCTATTTTATTGGTAGAGCCACGCTGCGATTTGAATGGCTCGGCTCGACCGAGTAAGGACGACGCTTATGTGAAATAACAACACAATGCAACTGTTTCGTTTGGCTTGAGAATAGGATTCCGGAGACATTCCATCTCAGGGCTGACAACGTGGTTTGCAACTTGAATGTTTGGTGGTGATGGATGTATGTCGTGGATTGCAGTCATCACTTTTGTCACACATGTATTAAAAATAAAGACGTGTGGTAATATCGTTTGATTAGCTTCCTGTCAATTAAATTGTTAAACAATAAGTTGACATTGAACTAAATCAACCTAAACTTTCTACGTAATTTCTGGTAAATTGAATATCCACGAAACGGGCAACACTTAATATTAATAAGAAGAGTCATGAAAATTACCAATGTGAACTGAAAAAGTTAATAACTCAAACGTCAAAGTACGTTCGAATAGAAGTTAAACTATGTGCAAATATTCTTGGGACAATTATATTTACGACTACTTGTAAGAGAAGATTACGAGAAGGCTACTTGTAATCCGCTCTAATCAGTACATCAGAGCAGGCGAGCAAACCCGAGTTCGAGCACCGGTGTCGGCACCCATGGACATTGTTAATTGCTATTTAAGTGCCGATTTACCACGTGCTTAGCGTGGGAGGAAAACATAGTGAGGAATCCTGCATTTCGAAGAAAGAAACTTTACACAATCCGCAGTTAAGCCGTGTGATGAAATATGCTTTAACATCCTTTCTAGAGACGTCTACGTTTAAGATTTACATTACACATATATATATATATATATAGTTACTTCACTTTTTTTGGTGAGCAGTTAAAAATCAGTAGTCTAAACCTGTTTCGAAATACTTACCACATGATCCTGCCTGTTGGCGTCGGCCCCATGCTCCAGGAGCAGTCGCACCACGTCCACGTGCCCGTCCGCAGCAGCACGCTGCAGGGCACTGCATCCGTTCTGAAACATTTTATAACACGCTACAGCCAGGACATAGGATCGGTGCGGTTCATATATGTAAAATAATAGAATACAATTAGGTCTGACCGATCCGGGATGGGCCACGCATAGTATATTAGTGTAAAATAGTAGTTTCGTAAATAAAAAACACATATGTACAAATTTCGCCTCTCCCTAGCACGCTGTGTTACGGCGATCCGGGGCCATTTCGAGTTGCCGTCCTGTCCGAGGTCACTTTAGTGGACGACTCCCGCGCACCAGACATCCTATTCTAGTCACATTATACTACAGAGACAGGATATCCCAGGCCCATTCTATTTTCTACAGGGCTGAGCCATCGGACATCTCGCGACCATCAATGAGCCGGATATATCCTCATGCTTTCGGATGTACACAACGTTGGTTATGTCATCATCTAACTATGAGAAAAATCTTTCGACACACGGTTGCATTACAAACACGTGTCCTTAAGCTACTACCAAAATGTGTAATAATAAAATAAAATTGGTTAAACTTCATCAAAATTAGGTTTTTTTATACTGATGGCTGAGAAGTGATAAAGTGTAATGTATTAAATACAATACGAGGTACAAATCGCTTAACGAAGTTATAACGAGTCTTGTAATTACTTGTTTGGTTAGTTAGTTATTAAGTTGGAATACATGGAACGTAATTAGTTTGCAAATTAATATCCCCTCAATACACTTAATTGGTTTGATCGTAACAACCGGTTTCGCGTAGCCCAATATTACTATAAGTTTTGAAATTACATTAAAGAAAATTTACACTTGGTCGTGAACGAGTTATTAAAATTGTTGATTTATATCAACACTCGGACATTTTGATAACATGGCGATAACGTTGAAAGTATGACCTCTTAATCACGAAGAAAAGCGTGAAATTATAATTACTTTTGATATCAGGTTATTTTATAAAAATTGATAAATTTTAAATTTCTATACGCTTTGTTACTGCAAATAGGCCTCCAAAAATAAATGCTTCTAACCATAGACTACATACAAGGAAGCAGACTATCGCAAACATTTATATAGAAGATTATAATTACTATATTACGATATAGGCACACCTTTCACACGCATACGCTCACACTAAAACACATTCATACACGCAAAACGCACACAGACAGGTAATAAATTACTTCTTTCCTTTTCTTAATAGTTTTTGTTGCCTAAAAAAGTTTGTGTTCAAGTTTTATTGTAAAACTGTATTTGAAAAAAAAATGGGTAAGGGCACTGAATCTTGAGATCGAGAGGAGTCTGAGACTTTATGTATTTGTTGTATGATTATAAATAAAAATATAATATTAATTGTGTAAACGGATATATAAAAAAAACCTCAAAAAGAATATTCATTATGTATCATTGATGTAAACTGTATTCTTCATAAGTAGCTTCTACTACAATAGTTACCAGAAGTTCAAACTAGGACGTCTTAATCACTAAGATATGCGTGTCCAATGATGAATACTTTGGATCTGTTCAGGTTATTTCCTAATTATTGTGTCAGGAATATAAAAAATAAAACAATATCAACACGATGTATTTATTATTGGTGTATACTGTATTTTTAATAATTACCAGCAGTTAAAAGTAGGACGTCTTAATCAATAAAAAAGCGTGTCCAATAACGATTACTTTCGATCTGGTCAGGATATTTTATAATTATTGTGTAATGTACAAGATATAACAATACCAACATGATTTATTTATCAATGGTGTTGTATACTGAACACGGATGCTATTCATAGTTAGCTTCTATACTGCAAATTACCAGCAGTTCAAAGTAGGACGTCATAAATACTAAAAAAAAGTCCAATGATGAATATTCCATCGGTCAGGTTATTTTTTATACACAAGTATGTGTAAAGGAATATTGAAAAAAAACGTAATCTATTTATCATTGGTGTATACTCTTTACTAGTAGTACTATAGCTTCTATACTCCAATACTGTTAGTAGGTTGTTTGTAATTAAGGCCAAAGTGACATTTTTCTTTCAATTTCGCAGTGTGTACAATACTCAATTAGACACAGGTCTCCCATAATTTGAGAGGACGTTATATTTACGTCTTGATGAATCTCCCTGTTTAACTTTATTATAAAAAACGTTTTTAATTGATATAAGTACTTTATATTACAGGCACATGTATAAATAGTAAATATGTTTTTTTAAAAGGCAATGAATAGACGATAAAAATTATTAACGATGTTGCCACCATATCAATTCAAATGTAACGCCATCCTCATTCGTGTCACTTTTTGCTAGATGGAAATTTGTTTGTTTTTATTCGTTTACAATTGCCAACAACAATTGATGTGGTTACGCAAAAATCGATATCATAGCTAAAAAATTGACTTTAATACATACTTACATGTTCCTTCTCTTCATTTCAAATGCTACAGATAATAAAATTCATTAAAAAGGTTAAAAGAAATTTATAATCTAGAAATCAGTAGCTATAGCTTCGAACTTTTGAATCCACTTTTAGCACAGTCCAAAAACTATTGCGTTTACAATTGTTCAAACTATCACAAACTAGATATCTACTTTTATTTTTATACAAAAAAATGTAACTCGTGACATCTTTTGAAATTCATTTGCAATAGCTTCTACAAAAAGAATATAATTACAGTGATTCACTAGCGCTGCACGTTGCAAAAAATAAAAGTTTATTGTGTGTTAATGCTTTTTAATCTGAAATGGAACCTCTTTACGAAGTTTTCGTGACTCTGCGGGACCATTTAAGGTATCATTGGGCTTTTTATCGTGACACAAGACATATTAACACTGCCCACTGTTGTGCGCACGACTTATTTAAAGCTCTTGTTACACTGTACGTTATTCGAATAATATTTAAAAATTGATAATAGTAACGGTAGTGTTTAATAACAGTGGGGGAGCAACGTAGCAGTTTGTGTTTACCTGCGGCATGAATAGGACGGCTGGATCGACAGATAATCAGCGTAAAATAGCATTGTAACGCCTTTGTTTCATTTGGTGAGTGTTGGGATCCGGAGACCTTTATTAATGGTGACGAGGCATTCCATCTTAGTTCCCGCGGGTGACAACTCATCTGCATTATGATACCTTGTCAAGGATGAATGTAGTAATGTAGATATGTCGTGTCAATCACTTGCCATCAGATGAACTGTGTGCTCGAGTGTCACCCACAATACAATGAAAAACACAACAAACTTGAGTTATTTGTCAATTTGATTTCACAAAATAAGTACTGATGTGTATTTGCTTTCATGACACTCACACATGACAATTTAAAACATGTAATATAGAAAAGCTATATTACATGTATTAAATATATTATATACTAAAACGACTTTTACATACGTCGTGTGTTCTAGACTAAGCTGTGGCCGTCAGCTGTGTCTCGACATTTTAAAATATATTTCATATATTTATATTTGAAATTGTAATAGGTCAATATAAAATCTTGGAAATCTAGACAGACTTTTGCAATTAAGTCATGAAACATCAATTCAAACATTTTAATGATAAGGAGTAATATTAAATTTTATTAAAATATATTATAAATTCATATAAACGAGTCCTTATAAATAATGTATGGCGCGAAAACCACCATATTGTCAGTAAATGCCGCGGCGACGGCTATATAATATTATGCCAATCAGTTGTTAAATGTTACTTGTGGGGACTCTTATGTCTTAACACAACACTTGTTTTTAAACCTGTCAATATTAAAAATTCAAAATAATTGGTTTTTAATTACTCTCATATAATACTTATAATTAAATATGAAGTCGGGACACGATATCGTATTTTATTGTTCAATGCACATCACTACGTCTTACGTAGTAAAAGCTTTGAGTTGACGCTTGAGTGATGTCGTTTGCGTTGCAATTGCCCCCTAGAGAATGACGAAAATATCGGTTAAAAAAATCTATAAGTATATTATCTATCAAGAATATGTGTAGTCGATGTATACTACATCTGCATTGTCGAAGAGAGCTAGATGAGTTTTTATAAATTTCATTATTCTTTCGTTACCTATCCCACGAATGTGTCTTGTAATATTTCAGAGTATTAGCAAAATAAAAAATATATATATTTATAGGGTCTATTTTAACTGTTCAATGACGCTGACATTACATTCGTATATTATTTTGTAGATCTTCTGTAGACCTCTAGATCTTACTTCAGTATTAGGATTAGGAAGGCAAGTTTAATAAGTGCAAAAACAGCTAACATCACTTGATAAAACCAAAATATATTACCGTGGTCAAATCGGAATGTTAAAAATAGCTTATATAACATTCACTGGCGGACTTCACGTCTCCGAAATATTTATTTTTAGGTGCCGACGCCTGGGATCGAACTAGGTTTGTTGGTGTATCGCGTACATTTATAGGGAGCGCTTAGACACATAACTACCAGCTCATTCTTACGTATTATACCACATATTATATATACTTTACTCGCTCTTTCCGTTTTATAAGACCGTCGTCTTAGCATTTTTAAGATAAGGTATAAATATCACATCGACTAGGTTTCTAAATTGCAGATGCTAATATCAAATTATTTAGACAGACGCGCTTCGATATTTTATCGAATGGCTTCTAAGAAAACAAGCGAGTCCACAGCTTGATGTGCCCTTCGATATACGGCGGCGATCGTCAGTATATGTCCCTATGGGTCACTCATCCCAACAGGTGCTGGATCGAACGTTTAACTGCAGGCTGTTTCTAACTGCATAATGAGTTGGTTTGCCCAGGGATGGAAACGGTTTGACCCTCACAGTATACCAGACAAAATAGCAGCGTTAAGCTGCTGTGTTTCGCCTGGTGAGTGTTGGGATCCGGAGGTCCTTATTATTGGTGACGAGGCATTTCATCTTAATCCATGAATGTCGTGTTATGAGCCGCAGGTATCACTTACTGTCAGGTGAATTGAGTGTCCGTTTGTTATACTCAATACATAAAAAAGAACGTTGCAGGTCTATAACAAACAGCTCTTTAAGTCCCGTTTCGACGACTTGATGACTGCTTTGATGGAATTTCTAACCATATGGTCTCTATATTACTTCTCGATATTACCCGTACGTTAAAAAATAGCATTATCATTAGCACATAGCTATATAGTACTGGTTATCTATCTTACGTATAGACGTGATATTTAAATAGTGAAACAGACCCGTTTATGCTGACCGTTATTACTTTACCGGTATTAACATAGGTTGTTCTGTCATATATCGATATTCTCGTTCACGTCACTATGCCATTCTCAAGTTGATGTGTGTGAAGCAGATTGCGGTTGTAATGTCGGCATTTTAATAACCATTCAGGAATACTGCGTTGCGGTTTAGTGACTTATGTAATGTCACTCGGCGTGCATTTTACGACGTAGTTAAATTATTAGGTTATGGCTTAAAATGTCATATAAGTATGTGCCCGATATCTGTGTATGTAAAGATAGAAAATATTTCTGAACAATAAAGTTAGAACATTTTCTGTTGCTCCACGGCGAAGCATAATTATACTAAATCATTTGTTTGTACCTATGTTCGGTGTCACAATATTTGTATACTAAAGTAAAATAGAGCATACATATATTCTATAAGTTGTTCTGTAGTTATGAAATCCAGGAAAAATTCCAGCGAAAGAATATAAATGTACTGTAGTAAAAAAAATATCTTAAATAACTTATTATCTGCATGTTTGTTCTATACATACCATATTCTCAGTTGTATAAACAGATTCAAGAAGATGGTCATAAGAAAAAAGTCTATAGACAAGGGTCCTAACTTAACCTCTTACCATTAATTTATAGGAATATGAAGATTACTGTTTTGTCTTTATGATTGTATAATGTTCCATAATCTAGAACCAATCCATGAAACAACCGTTGCCTTGTTGCTTTTGAATGCCGTTGTATTTTAAACGGATGGCAACATAAAATGTCTCATTACGATCGGTAGGGGCACTTGTAAAACAAAAAATACTTAGTGATGTTCCGTTCGCGATCGTACATCGTAACATCGGTTCTTTGCGCTTAGTGAAAGGAATTATTAATGGGGTAAATTTTTAAAGACCTTAAGTTGTACTTACTACCAATAATATAAATAAAAATATCACATTATGCTTAAATTTATTTTTGTTGTACAGCTCGTTTTTAATTGTAACAAAAATTTATGTAATATATTAATTATTATGGATTTTTCGTTAAGCAAGTTCGCAAAATGGTAAGCTTCGCTTGCTGAGCGAGGCAAACATATCAATTCACATGCAATTTTGGTGGTGAACTGTGTGCTCATTTGTCACCCTCAATAGAATAAAAAAAAGAAAATACTTCAGTATCAATACTTAATAATTAAAATATATTTTTAAATGTCTGGCACTCCAAATAATGTTGATGGAACAACGGAAAATATAAACACTCCAAGTTTTAAAAAAATTAAATGATACGTACGCGAGATGAAACGACGTAATGCGAAATGAATGTACGTGTAGCGAAACTGTATTGCAGAAAGGTCTAAGCAAATTTGCTTATAAAAATTAGTTATCTGCGACCGAGACAATGGACATTATACACGTAATTATTTTATTCACCGAGCACCCACTACGATCAATAATACGTCTCTAAATATTGACTTATTCTGTATCAGCATTGTGTCCGTTAGATGGGACCTGGCGATAATTTTTTTTTATCAGTCATGCTGTTAATTTTTTAGTAATTATTATTTTTTGCACTAAATATGACACAGTTATAATTCGATCCCATATTGTTTAAGCCCAGGTGGATACTCGTAAGTAGTATTCTTCTGCATATATTCAAACAATGTCATATTTTTTAAATAATAATTTATTAATCTCTTTCTTAATTTTTTTACACAATAACAGGGAGCCGGGGATAATCAACACACTTGTTTCCATGACATTTAACGTCAACATTTGTCAGTACAATGACAGTTGAGCTACGTGGACGTTCCGTTATATAATAATATTCAGTTTCACTCTAATACACGATAAGTTCTATTAGTTATGGCATTTCATGTTATTTATTAACTAGTAAGAATGCCAAATATTATATAAAAAAATATAATATTTTCGTCTATATATTAAATATTTTTATTATTTTATTTATAGACATCCAGCAGAAGTTTCTACTAATATCATGATTGAAACCAAAGCCACTATGTTCTCCCACCATTTCAGGATGGACTCTTCCCTGGGGCCATTGCGGCAGGTGTCCGATGCGGAGGAAGGTGGTGAGAGTAGTGTTCATTTTACTACGAAGGAAGTGTTTGCAGTGATAAAACGCATGGTAAGGGGTAAATCCCCGGGCCACGACAGTCTTAGCATCGAGCATCTGCAGCATGCTGGTGTACACCTACCCAGAGTGCTTTCTATGTTTTTCACACTGTGTTTGGGCCACTCCCACCTGCCTAATGAACTAATGCGCACTGTAGTTGTACCGATCATCAAAAATAAAACTGGTGATGCATCAGATATAAACAACTATAGACCGATCTCTCTAGCCACAGTGGTCGCTAAAGTGCTCGACAGTCTGCTGGGTCAGCACCTGGATAAACACATCGCGCTAAATGACGCGCAGTTCGGCTTCAGGCCCGGTCTTTCCACAGAGAGTGCTATCTTGTGCCTCAAGCGGACTGTAAAGTATTACACGAGAAGAAAGACACCAGTTTATGCAATCTACCTTGATTTATCTAGAGCCTTCGATTTGATTTCGTACGATATTCTTTGGGGTAAATTAAGCAATGAAACTTGTCTACCTAGAGAGATTGTTCTATTATTTATGCATTGGTATAAGAACCAAAAGAACTTTGTAAGGTGGGCTGGCTCTCTTTCGAGGGAGTACGGGCTGGATTGCGGGGTGAGGCAGGGGGGACTTACCTCTCCTACGCTCTTCAACCTGTACGTTAACCGACTGATTGATGAGCTCAGCAGCACCGGCGTTGGGTGTCATATAGATGGAGTGTGCGTTAATAACATCAGTTACGCAGACGATATGGTGCTGCTGAGCCCTTCGATCGGTGCTTTACGAAGGCTCCTGACAATTTGTGAGTCCTACGCGGTGGCTCATGGGCTCAAATATAACGTGAAAAAGAGTGAATTAATGATCTTCAGGCCGGATAATAAGCGATACACTTTCGTTCCGAATTTCACTTTATGTGGTACTGCTCTAAACAAAGTCGAGCAATTTAAGTATTTGGGCCACTGGGTCACCGAAGACCTTAAAGACAATGTCGATGTGGAAAGGAGCGCAGAGCGCTGTCTGTCCGATGCAATATGTTGGCTCGCAGGTTCTCGAGGTGTGCAAGGACTGTCAAGGTTGTGCTTTTAAAGCGTACTGTCAGTCCTTTTACACTTGCAGTCTGTGGGTTGACTATACGCAGCGGGCATACAGCGATCTGTGTGTACAATACAATAACGCGTTCCGGGTGCTTATGGGGCTGCCGCGCCACTGCAGCGCTTCCGCTATGTTCGCGGATGCTGATACTGACGGCTTTGCAGCGATCATGCGCAAACGATGCGCTTCTATCATGCATCGCATGCGTGACAGCCCCAACAGCATCCTGCGCGCGTTGGCGGATCGGTGGGACTCTCCGATGCTGGCCCGATGGATACGACTGCATGCAGTCGTACAGTAAGTTTCCACCATCATCTGTGAGTCCTACCGGACTTGCCATATTATATTTAACTAATATTAATATTACTAACTAATATGGATGTAATCCTAGTGTGGACGATGCCTCTATCTGTTCGGGTGACCGAAACAAAGCCCACTTTCTATTGCTGGATTGCGAAGAAAAAACCCTTTTGGCAACACTATTTAATACTATTTTTAAAAGAGATTCTACAATTGTTAAAGATTCAAAATAAAAACTTACTCTACGTTAAACTTTGGCAATAAAACTATTCACTAGGCCGGGGACTCTTTGTTCTTTCTTCCTATTGTTCTTACTTCTATTGTTCTTGTTTCCTTTATTCTTGCTTGCAGATGTTCTTCCTGTTGATGTTCTTCTTGTAGAGTCCCGGCGGTCAGTGACAATACGTCGAAATGCGGCCCATTTTATCCCCGAGGTTCGGGTGTCTAACTAGCGGGACGGAGGCACGTGTTCGGGTCGTCGAGGGGCTACCTGCCCTGTGCCCGTCCCGCCGGTCGGTCGGCTGCGAGGGTTCCGCGAATTGCAACGTCTACTTTAAAGGAGGCCCTGTGATTGGTGTATAACATTTTGTATGATTAGTGTGGTGCGGATGGCGTGTCTGTGTGGATGTCGGAGTGTAAGGCGTTGTGTATGCGTATGAGTGTTACTGTAAGTCACAGGGCAACCCGATTCACATTAATCTTAATATATTTAGGTACTAGGTTCGATATACAATACAATGTCTTCTTTATTTACGTAGTCTAACTCGTACCTATGTTCATTATGTTAATATTTATAGTACATGATATCTATTCTCTATTCAATTTTATGCTAGGGGTCTAGTGGTCCTGCACACCTAGGATGAGTCTGAAATAAATGATATTATTATTATTATTAAAGCGATTTTTGGCGTTAGTATGTTTTTTCCTATCATTGTGGAGAGGCAAAGACAAAAATGTTTCCCGTCTCACTGAATAGGTTGAAAGTTTATTGATATTTTTTGCATTTATAAACCCTGGTAGAGTATGAATACTATATGTTGATGTTTTATGGATGACACGGACACTATTTACATTAAAGCGCATATCGGTATTGCATCTGAATGTTAATACACAACGTTTCAACTCCGTGAGATGTAGGGCCTTAGATATGATCGCCTTTTGTATTATACCACAATACGTAGACCTTCTCGTCAGCCTATCATAGACCACTAACATACATACTCTTCTCTCAAGTTAGAATTTTCCCTAATTACTATGGTTGTCGGGTAGGCGATTTTAGTATTGGCTATGAAGGCGTGACTTTCCCCTGGTCGAGCAGACCCATTCATGTAGCAGCTAGAAATTAGCTGCAGCGTGGGTCTACCATAATATTGCACATTCCATATCAGTCGTCAGAGGTGTCGCAACCCATGTGCATCTTGAATATTTATTGAGAATGTTATGTAGATATCATAAGCCGCAATAACCACTTAACCTCAGGTGAATTGTGTACTCGTTAGAATCCTCTAATATTATAGAAACATTTCCAAATTCATTGAATTATTCTGAGAAAATAAATTGGTAGGTATAATACACATACAAACATCATTTATAATTCCGCGGATACTTTCTTTGGAATGTTGCAATGAAATATATGAGGTACATTTGTCTTTCCCGATCCAGGCATTGTATGCAAATTGTAACCTACATATGAACGAGAACGGTCGTTTTAATTATGGTTAGTTGCCAACTAAAAAATCTCAATGTATTAAATACGTCGATATCTGGTTTTGATATAATATTCATATGGATATGACATAAAGTAAAGACGAGGCAAAGTTTTATACACAGCAAACTGGCCATAATGCCAAATGTGTTTTATCTTAGTTTTTAGGTTAACATAAAAAAAAATTGTTTTGGAATAACATTTTAATTTGTAAGAAATTAATATAAATAAATGAGAAAATTCTCTTATTGAAGAAATAATAAATTAAAGTGTGTAGCTTGTTGGTCAAATTGTACACATATTGTACTGCCGTTACCAAATAAAACGTTTGAATACAAGCCAGTGCTTGTCGATACTGTTAAGTGGTGATGTAGAAGTTGATGTTGGAGCGCACTAGATCACCAAGTATCAGTCCACTAGTCAATTAAAAGCACGGTAAGACTGCCGCAGGCTAATTATTCCAATGTTTCACTATTGAAAAACGAAAAAGTATTTCGCTTCGTCTGAATGCGACGAATATCCACAACAAAATAATTATAAATATACCTCAGAACAATGAACAAACAAAGAAATTGCAGACAGTATCTATTGGTATTAATTATTTACTGTAGTATATCAAGGTTAAAAGGGCACATGGGCGTCCGTTGTGTTGTGCTACGTTGGTTAGCTCAAGCTTCGTCGGTGGAGGATACAGGCCAGGGTAGATACTCAAATTTTAAAATAAGTAACATAAACAACCCTAGGTTTGCTTTAATACTATTGGTAAGGTATTGGTATAGCTCGGACATTCAGACAACCGTACAACTTCAATTTAGATTTTGTAATATCAAGGTTGGCGGCTGACAGGCATACCTTGCCTGAGTTTTGAATGTTAATTAAAAAAGGAAAACAGATTTACAAATCTGGATATTTTGATAACGAAAACTGCTTGCCAGAACCGTCAGAGTGCTGCAAGGAGGTTCGTAGGTAAATAAAACAATACCTCGTTACAACTATGACCTTTTCTAAAAATACAAAAAGAACGCAAACAGTTTATCGCTCCTATCAGATATGACCGTACTGCTCATGTGTACCTCATTAATGTTATAACCTCAGTACTAGATGAGCCCATCGCTGCTTCCATATATAACACTGAGTTTCAGAGTACTTACTATAAAGGTTATTGTCTATTGGTCATTATTTTTAGGTCTAGGAACTACACCGAAGTTAGTTCGCTATCGATAATGCATTCTGAATTTCTGTATTAGAATAATTTTGGTTTCTGTTATCTCTCTTATTTCCAAATAAATCTACCTAAAAGTAATTGAATAGACAAAGAATATTTTTAGTTTTAAATTAAATTTACTGAAACTAAAACGAAATATTTTAAAACAATACATATTTTCATTAAAGTCTATATTAATATAAATTAAAAATCTCAGGTTTAGCTTCTTCCATTTCGGTCTGGTTACGAAAAACGAGAATTATGGATAAAATTTGTTCAGAATCATAGAAGTGAAAACAGGTGGATTTTCTATACACCAAAACCTGAGTGAAATGTAAAAGTGTGAAAATGAAAAAAGTAAAGTTTGCTAAAAAACTAAAAAATACGATTGTTAATCAAAGCAAAATAACAGGGCAAAAGTCTACCGTAAAAATACAGCCATATTAACTTTTTTGTGGCTAGTACATTAAAAACTTTTGTCATATTAAGTAAGCTATAATAGAAATAATGTATATAAAAAATACAAAAATCTGAATTTTTTTACTATAGTTTTATATACATTATTTACATATTTTTTTAATTAAGGAAGACCCGGAAACAAGATCTACTTCTAATCGTCAGAAATTCATCAAATGGATTTTATTTGAAGGAAAGTGATTAATTGATATTTGTTCCATATTACTAAACATATGTACAGTAATTATATAGAATTTAACTGAATTTCACGTTATACGTATAAAATTTAAATCTGTGTTTAGTCACTAAACAAGTAATCTAATATTTTATTTACATGTTAATTCACTAAAATATTAGAGCTACACTGTAGTTTGTTTCTAGCTGCAGAATGAATGGGTCAGCTCGACCGGGGTAGGACCACGCCCTCACAGAATACCAGCGTAAAATAGCAGCTTAACGCTGCTGTGTTTCGTCTGGTGAGTGCAGGGATCCGGAAACCTTTATTACTGGAGACGAGGCATTCCATCTCAGTCCTCAAGGGTGACAACGCATCTGCATTATGATTTCTTGTCAAGGATGAATGTAGATGTCATGGGCCGCAGGAATCACTTACCATCAGGTGAACTGTGTGCTCGTTTGTTACTCTTAATGCTATAAAAAAAAAAAAAAACTTCAATGGGGTCTAAACTTAGATTGTGACTCATAGATATGGTATATTTTCTGTCAATGACGCGTTTTGACCAAATTTTTGATCTAGTGTGCAGAAAAGATTTTGAACAAGCTTCAAATCTATTGGTATATGTTAATATTAAAATGTAACTAACTTGAGTGTAATGCTGAAACTTGAGATTCTCTTAAAGTCCATAGCACTTACATTCTACTCATGCAGTCATCAAAAACCGCTACAACACCGGCATAACGCTATGCAAAAAAGGAGATTACCTACGATCAGGCGAAATTGTTCTCCGAGTAACATGTTTTTAAAGTCGGTAATGGAGAGACAGTTTGAAAATATAAATTGGAGGCATTAACGTACGTGAAGGACAGACTTATCGTGACCGGTGGAATTTCTTCAGTCTAAGAGGCAATTGTTAAGCAGACGATGTGCCCCAAGCGTCGGACGAACTCCATCTTCACTAGCCGCAATAGTGATGTGAATGGAACGATAAAACACAATGTACATCGGCTGCGTTCATCATTGTATCGTTATTGTAACGAGAATCGATTTTGTGCCAATTTCTTTTGAAGAGATTTACGTAAAGTAATCGTAAAATTATACAGCCTGGATATAAATAGAACGAATAATTTTTCTGATGTGATATTTTATTTTGCATGCGAATACAATAATAAAAAGCAACATTTTCTCTCATTCACTCAGGGTTTATTGGCAAAGAATGCCACAGGGCATTAACTCCGCCCTTATTAACCTTAGATAAGGGACGAAAAGAATAACTAAATTAAATAAAAATACATAAACACCGTCTAATTGGAATCTGACTATAGATCACTGTTATTACACAAGAGATAATTAAAGAAAGTGGTATTATATTATATTATAGTATTTAGGTTAAGGAAATTGGAACATTGGGGTAAATCACCCGAGTAATAAAGCTCATCAAAATACGCAGATTATCTCCAGAAAAGCTGACTCATATCTTGATCTGCCCGATGTGGCCTGAATGAAAACATGCACAATACCGTTCATAACGCTATAACGATAGAAAGGGAAAGTGTAAATTATAGTTTTTTGTGTCCCTTGCATTAGTGACGGAAACATCCATCACTCAACAGGGAAAACAAACATATAAATATATATACAAAATAAAATATTTAAGTATACAGCAAATACAAATCTTGAATATCTTTTGACGTTGAGAAACAAACTGTCATTACGTCACGTGCTTGGGTCTCTCTTCGTTGGCTGACATAACAGCTTTGTACGCGACACTTTTCGCGGTAAAACTGTCTTGCCTTGCGTGTGACACTGCAGCCAGCTAATTAAACATCGTACGAGAGCAATAAAACATGGATTGTTACATTAAATACTGCTTGATATGCGTTTTTGTGCAGTGTTTTAACATTACAAACATTATCATATATACAATAGTAGCTTTCATTTCGTCATGTTTCAACTGTTCTTGAACACTGATAATACATGGCTTGAAGACGCTTTTTTATTTCAGAGATTGCATTGGAGCAATCAGTTCTCCTGATGATAAGTGATTTTGCAGTCCGTGACGCTCACATCAATTTTTGTTGAGGAATCAAAATGCAGATGTGCTGTCACCTCTGGGGCCTAACGTCAAATATCTCGCCATCGATAATAGGGTCTCTGGTTTCGTTCACTCACCAGATAAATCACAGTTGCTCCAAGCTCCTATATTCCGTTGCTATTCTAAGAAAGCGTGGATGTTCCTCGACTGAGTCGACCTATTCACTTCTATAGGTGCTCAATTTTCACACAAAGACTTCGTTTGAAGAGAAACATTGCGCATTTCTGTAGTGCCGTATATCTATCTATATATATGTAAACAACTATAAGGAACAATTACATTATACCTAAACCCTTTGACTGCTTCTCGGATTAGGCCATCGTTATGTAGTAATTAAAATAGTAATATAATTAACCGAAGAAAACTTACGAACAAGTTTTTCTCTATTTTTAAATGGAACCAAAACCAGCAAAGGACTGGAATAATCTGTCAGTGTCAACGTTTTGGTAAGTCCTATTGAACGTTACATTATTTACTAAGAATTAGTTATCATCATTCGTTCACGTTCAAACTCAAATTTTGTACACAAATCTTTTGTGTACAAAAAACTAAAATAATCCACATACATTAATTACGTACGTTGGTTTTTATATATCAGAGTCGTATAAGAGCCTACATTAACACCTTATTAAAAGCAACGACCTTTATTATGCTATTACTCAAGCACACAAAGTTACAAATGAATAAAGTATGAGAAGATTGAGTCATAAAAATCCATCGGAGTGCCATTACAATCCAATTAGTAACGATAAGCAAGGCGTGAAGCCGAGAACAGGCAATCGAGGTGACAAAGTAAACGATTCGAGGAGCCAATTATTAAGATTTAGCCACCAAAGTGAATATAAAGCTTATAATTAGTTACGTCTAGTAATAAGGTCTGAAATCCATTAATGGTTTGAAACGGCATCCGATTCGGCTTCATTAGCAGAAAGGGTCTGACGGTCGTTCGGAAACCGATCGTGCGTGTTACTAATTTTAAACCTTTCAAGTCGGACGCTTTGAAAGTGTTTGGATTATTTTTATCCTTGGAGTTATTTCATGATTGGTTATTTTTATGATGCCAATCGATTGGGTTAATTATTTTTATTCCGCCAACGCAACTTTGAAGTAACCTGAAATTACTTTAAAACATTGGTATCGTACGATTTATTTATTATTAGATAGGTATATATAGAGATATGGTGGTGATTTGCTGTCGATCAAGATTATACTATACAGCGTGTTTATAGTGGTATTAAAAATAAACTACTAAATCCAAACAATTAACTATTTATTTAATGGCAACAAATATTTGCTTAATTATCTTGGTATTATAATTAGCTTAGTATTGTGTGTGTATATAATGGCAACAAATAGTTTTTCAATTGGCTCGGCATTTTACAGGATAGTCCAGAAAGTTGGTGGATTTTAAAAAATATCGAAAAAAACAATTGGTAAATAACACAAAATTATTGTTAAATTGAAAAAAAGGTAAATTACTTTTGAAAATAATATCACCCAGATGTGATCCATTTCATTGCAAACACTCCTCGAACCTTGTCTTTAAATTGACAAAAAATCGCTGGTACAATGTGCGTGGAATAGAGGCCATTACTAACCGGATGGATTAGAGGTGGGTTCTGGAATGACCGGAACGCTCAAACATTGTTTCAACTAAAACATGACGTAAATTGTGGTCGTTTGGTTTCATTTCCTACACTAACTGTATTTTATACGGGTGCAATTTAAGATATTTCGTTAATATGTGACGTAAAGATGTCCGTGATAGATCGAGCTCAACTGATCGCTTACGAGTATGGTAACCCGGGATTGCGTTGTATGGACACGTTAACTTCATCAATTGCTTCTTGTGTCCTTATTGCCTGGCTGTCCCGCAGGTTTTTGATTTACTGTGGAATCGGTGAATGCATACTTCCTAACCTACGATCTAATAACACTCTCACGGGGACGTTGATTTAAATCGTGTGATCGAAAGTATTTGCGAAATAAACGCCGAATAATAGTGCAGGAATCACCATTTTCATCATCACGCGGAACGCAAGTTGCGCGCCCGTGAAACGCTCCATTGCGATTTACTTTCTGCGAACCAAGATACACGACACCTCCTACCGCCTAACGTTCCGAAACAACTCTATTAAAATTGTACGTCTTTCTGGCGAGTTTGTATTTAAATAAACTACTAACTCCAAACAATAAACTATTTACTGGTAACAATTAGTTTTTAAATTGTCTTGGTATAATAGTGTGCTGTGTTTATGGTGGTATTTTAAGTAAACTACTAAAACTAAAGAGTTAAGTATTTCCACATTTGTTATCAGCGTGGGGACAAAACTGCTTTGTTACAATTGTAATGGAATTTAAGGGGACGACGTTTGGTGGCCACACAGGCGGCATTCCGCGGTAATAGAGGTGATTTTATAGCCGTTTGGGATAGACGGGCACCCGAGCAGTTGTGACGAAGGTATACGCACTTGCCGCGCATTTTATGGTGCAGTTTAATTATTGACTTCTTTACGTGATGACTCGTGATGTTGTAAAATAAATCACATCTTACACCGTTTAATTATCTAGGCACATGTCGTTAAAGATACGAATATAAATTATATACACATTTGACCCCTAAATTCCTTTGTGGTTAGCAGCAAAGGAATGATGTTCCTGTGAGTATCCTACCATAATTCATGAATTTCAGGTTTAGATTCAGCAGATAAGAAGGCAAAATATGAATATATTAGCTTATATTAATAATTCATTAGAGTCATCAGCCTTTCAAAGTATACGAAATCCCTCCTCGTGACACTTGTTCACTAGTAATTGATTAAAGAAGAAAAGCAGGAAATATAATTTAGTCCATATTTTGTAATAACGTAATAACACATCTTAATTTCTAAGTAAATAAATTTAGATAACAAACAAACTAAACTTAATAACTTAGATGATGCTTCATATAACTAACGTATCGCTGCGCAGTGACAAAGAAGTGTTGGTATTAAGTTAGATAAAGGTGTAAAAGATATTTATTAATAAAAAATAGATTTCATGTATAAAGTAATTAATAAAGCATTAAGAAAATATATTAACAGACTGAATATATGAGGACAATTGACAGCTCGTCATGAAAAAAAAGAATTAATGACGTTCTGTTTGAGAGCATAAAATGAATTCGGAACGCGTCGTGAGAAGGAAATTTATGAGCTTATTTCGTAATTAGTTCACGTGCTGAGATCATAAACAATCGAAGAGCTATACCGCGATAAAAAGCCGAAGCCGATTCGATTGACATGGATACATAACTGCTTGAATATTCAGGTAGGAGCACCCGAAATATATCAGGTACGTAATGTTATTGATTTCAACCATACATATTGTTATGATGTGTTTAATCGTTTTGTTTTTATTGAAAATATTTAGATTCGGTAATACGAATTAAGAGATTAGTGGTGATTAATGACAAGGAGGTTTTTTTATAATTATACTTGTATTTCGTTTATTGAGGCGATGATCAGATAAAAAATAATCCAGAGCATATCCGATTCTTATTACTAAATATCTATAAATGGGGATAGATAGGTATAAAGAGAGAGGCATAGTAGAAAGAAAGTCTTTCAAGTCAAGACTTCAGGATTTTAATGATGATGATATTAAATTATCCCTAATGGGAAAGGCAAAGCACTTTAGTCCATACAGCCAGGTCTTGTTCGTATGATGGTTGGTCTGAAAGTTAAGAAATCTGCAAAAAATCTGTCTCCTTGTTTAAGTGTTCAAACTAAAAATCCAACAATATTTAATTAAATAAACAATAGGTCCATCGCTATACAACAACACAACAGAATGTTCCTCACAAATGTTTTTATTTCAGTGTCATAAATATTCATATAAAACTAACAAACAACACGATTTTAATTTGTAAACATGATATAAAAAATGTATCTATTAGCGGTGTTATACGTGACTTCGTATAAATAATTCTTTAATAGCATATCCATAAGGCTTCAACGTGAAACCTTGAAATATAAAATATATTTTATTGAAGCTATATAATCGAATAAGAATTACAAATCGATACGCCGATTGACAAGTAGCTATTTTAATCATCTTTTTATTTAAACTTATTACTGCTAAATCCAACCTGCTAATAATTAGTACGTTAAAATAGCATTCATGTGAAACCACTTTTCTCTTTGAATGTAAATTTGAGCTAAAAATTCCTTATAGGATGATGGAAGTCAATAATCTTCTATCACGTATGCTATTTTTATTATTACAGTGCCAATCAAATATTTTCATTTATATATTATATAATTCATCAAAAAAAATTCACCAAGATGTCGCCTGATGAAGTCAGTTCGATAAATAAAGTTAATAACGCGAATTTCTTTAATGATCCACTCATTGTATGCAAATAAGTAAGATGTTAAGAGCGGAGGGAGAGAGGGCTGTTTTGTTTTAAGTACGTCTGCCGTTGTTAATTGCTTGTGAGAGAAGGAAAAATATTTGTTGTAATTAATTTACACAGTCATAAGAATTAAGGGCGCGATTATTATAAATTTAAATGTAAATATTTAATTCAAAAGTATTTATTGAACATATTTACATAACATATATATAAATTTGAAAGTTGTTTCTTTAAATAAACACTTTTATGTGTGTAGTATTATTAATCTTGGTTGACAAACTGTTAAGAAAACAACACCAATAATTAACTCACACCTACATTACAACCATTCCTTTTAGATTTAGAGATTAGAATTATATGGTCAATGATGAAATCAATTTAGACAAAGTAGGTCTTTTTTTGCTTCTTTGGATGCGAAAAGTTATAATGGAAGCTAGTTTAATTTAGAATTAAATTATTATATAATTAATTGTAATAAACTTAAAAAGTTTTGTTTTTTTCAAATGGGTACAAGCCATTGCTCTCTTGTATACTACGTGGTGTTAATTTCATGTAGACGTAGATGGTAGAGCGCATTAGCTCAGTAAAGTTCTTTCTTCCAATCGGTGTTTTCATTAATATATATAATTACAAAACAACAATGACTTAGTCACTGTCAAGTGTATTTAATTTCACAATTAATGAAATAATAAAACTGTCAATAAAACAGAACATCACTTAAACTCAGCAAAATGGTCGCCACAGCTGCAGCAGAGTAAGAAAATTAGAAAATGTCGTTGCCCTTAAATCTTTACGCGTGTTGCAAGCTGGGCCGATATGTCCGTTGTCGATACGACGAAAAAAACGTACAACGGGAGAACAATCTTTCAAACCGGTCAGTGTAACCGAACTAGTTTTTTAATGATCCCCGACTGCTCGATATGGGAGTCTCGGTTGCGCCTAGATGACAGCAGATAAAATTTCCGATACCGAATAAATTAATCGTTGACATTTCGGAACGTAAATATCGCGGCAGCGCGGGAACGCCATCTTGAATATCTATGTCACGTCGCGGCGTATTTCACCGTTGTTTTCTTTTATCTCATATAGCTTTCATTCATTCATTTTATCCTTTTTTGGGAGTTATTTATTTACTCATATAAAAGAGAACTTGCTTGAAAATTTCAAAGAATAATGTATAGTGATTATTACTATTTTGCCAATAAGTTTGACAAATTAGTATTTTTTTAATAATCAGTATATACTCATAGTAAGGGATCACTATAGCGCATTCATATATCTTACATTGGTATCGTGATGCGTTACTATGCACATGAAATTATTATTATTTCTAACAGTTTTACCTGGTATTCAATTTCAAAAGACAAAGTTTTGGTTATTACCGATAATAAACTAAGTTATTTGATTAATTTTCCTGTTCTATAAATATAGATCGACACCTTAAGCAAGTTTTGGACAAAATATGCCTAGGAAGACTATTTTTTACAATGTACATGTACAACATTATATAAAATAGAAAATTAAAGCAGTATATATTTTGCTAACTCGAGAACGCAAGGACCTTTTTAATTCTAACTACAGCATAAATGGGACCGGAAAAAGACCTCGCGTTTACTGAAAACCAGTAAAATAGAAGATAATGCTGCTGTGTTCGTCCGGTGAGTATAAAGATCCAGTGACTGATTACTAGTGACGAGGCATTCCATCTCAGCCCCTGAGGGCTGGATGACAATATATCTGTATTATCATTCCTTATGGCGGATGAATGTGGTCGCCGGCATCACCCATCATAAGGTAAACTGCGTGCTTGAGCGTCGCCCTGAACTCCCACGACACCTATATTCATTCTCGTATAGTTGTCATGAACAACAGGAATCACTTACCGAGTTCAACAAAAGATCACAAATTTTACCCTGAATACAATAAAATAGTCCTATAACCTCTACAGTGCCTACATACCGCAATGTGGCACCCGTCCGGGCTGAAGGTCTTTACGAGTCTTCATATTATCTTTGTATAATATTTTTTATACATCTTTAATTTTTTTTTTCGCACCACTGAGCTACTAACCTATTTCCACGAAGGCCTGCGGGTGTCATGTGGCCCGTTTTATGTTTGGTAAACTAGGGCTGCGCTTTATGCATTAAGATGAAATAAACTGATACGTCTGCTAGTAAATCAACTTTTCAGGTCAATGAAAATGCGTAAATGTCGTGTTCAAATTGATTTCAGAAATAGAATAAAACAAGCAATTAAATATATTCCCATAAATCGATTGCCTTATGAATATTTTGGATATTATAAAGTAGTAAAAATAAATTTTTAAAACTTTATAATATGATAGATATATTGTGATTGTCCCGTGGCCCTGCCATTGCATACAAACCTTTCGACTAACATACAAACGTTCGCTTATAATTACCTTAACCAACAACTTGCTTAATTTTAGTCTGATAGTATTATTGGGTGATGAGGTTATGATCGAGATTATCTAGTCCTTTAAGGTCAACTTCAATTGAAAGGCTTTAACAGATACTGGAACTACTTGTTGCCCATACGCTGGCCAGTCCTGCTCACCAAAGTAGTGTTGGTAGTCTCGCCCTGGTTTTGGTGCTATTCATTAATAGCCAAAAAGTTTGGTTGTATGTTGGAGGTCTGAAGCGGCTAGTAACAAAATATTGACACGCAAGCAAATAATAATCATAGAGGTAAATGTGTGTAATTGAATGGTGTAATATCGTATTAAAAACTTACAATTGAATTTTGTTTCTTTCGCACATATGACAATTGCAAACTGACTCAGTAGGGTAACTATAAAAAAGGCTATTGTTAGTATTTATAAAATATTTTTATATCAAGACTAACAAACTACTGCGAGTCTAGCTATAGTACATAATTATGACAAATTGAATGTATGTTGCATTGTACATATTTAAATACAGCGTGGTAAACTTATTAGAAAGGGACACGGAACGAAAGGAATCCTTTCGTTCCTAATGATATTAATCCTTAAATTTGAATATAGCAGTACTAGTTCCATACAACAAAACGTTTGTTCCAATTCCACAATAACATGTGCGTTTTGTAACCCCGATTTACGGTCACTGAATTGTGAAAACAAAGTGAAAGTTGTATGCGTAGTGTAATTTAATAATACACATTATATAACAGTTAGATAAACACATTTGCAATGTAAAATGTTATCTCGCAACACTGTGGCATAATCTATAACATGTTTGCTGTAACAAAACCAGCTCGAATAAG
The DNA here is from genome assembly GCA_029286865.1 of Teinopalpus imperialis. NCBI lineage: Eukaryota > Metazoa > Arthropoda > Insecta > Lepidoptera > Papilionidae > Teinopalpus > Teinopalpus imperialis. Next base: position 632,115 of record JAGSMU010000001.1, on the reverse strand, counting down.
GAATTTCGTTTTCTTTTGTAAAAATGCTATATTCTGCGAGATATTCCGGGAGCTGACTTGGATTGCTTTCAGACAAGAATAACAACAATTACGGATTCCCAAATATTATAGTGCTTTCAGCATTCTCGCAAACATAGAAGTACTCATCCGTCATCCCCTTTTCTATGGTAGCGATTAGATCTGAGGAAGGTTCAGATGCTGTCGGGTCACTAGACATACATCTAGACCAGGAAAGTAACAATTTCCGATTTCCGGATATTGTTCCTGATCTCGTGATGGAGCCTAAGTCTAAACTCTACGTCTAAATCTTAATGGAAGTGATTCTTCGTCATCACTCGCACTCCGCTACTGAGCATATGCCTCCTCCATAGATTGCCACGAATCACGATTGCCTGAGCCACTTGCACTGCATTATAATTACTACAATTCTACTATACTTCTAAATCACCTTTAATGTCCAGTTAGCTGTTTTGCATGCTATATACTTATCAAAATAGCAATTACTTGTGGAGCTATTTCGATAGTAACGGTACACAATTATGGTACACTTGGTTAGCAGTGATTGATTGGCGTTGCTTTATTAAGTGGATTAGAGAGAGAGAGATGGTTGCGTAAGCACACAGGGCCGTACTAGTTTAAATTAACTTTTTTTTTAAATCTTTGTAAAAAGTTTTATAATTGTTGATTGATAATGAAATGGCAATTATGTTAAATGATATAATTATATCTAAACTTTTTTAATATAAGACGAGTAAGACCGCACGTTAGAACAAGGGTGGATTTTTTTTAACTTCTCTTTATACTTTTTTAACTTAAATTCTAAGAGAAGGTGAGACCCTATTTTTATATCATACAGTGGAATCTCTATAACTCGAAAGTCACGGGTAATGTAAAAACGAGTTAATGAGTTTTCGACCTAACAAGTACTCGTATCTTTGCAATATTTCGACTTCATTCTTAATTATTGTAGTAAAAGTGCTTGCTGGAAGCTGAGCTGTTGAGCTGTCACGTCTTTTTTTTCATGCCACTTTTTACCGCATCGATAACGTCGATATTTTCACGTAAAGTTAGTGTTTAGTTTTCTTTTATACTCATGTTGTCGCTAGTTAACTGACCGACGAGGAACAAACATAAGTTACATAGCTGTGTTATTTAGAAAGCTTACTGAATGGAACTTATCGCTATGATTTCGAGGAATTCCAAGTAATACGCCATTATATTTTACTAACTACGACTTACGGAGTCTCCTTTTCGAAATTCGAGTTATAGAGTATAAATATGTCTTATCATTATTTATACTTCGCAGGAAAATAACATTTTGTTCGAGTTATTAAGTTTACAAAATAGCGGAATGGAAAGGCATTTTTTTTCTTACTAAGGATTACGACTTAACGAGGTTCTAGTTATAGAGATTCCATGGTTTGTATTATCCGGTTCTATATCTCTTGAGTGTTATATAGGCCGAGGGTATACAGATTTAGAGCCACAACTTAAAATAGTCCAATGTCGACTTTCTTGGCTTGTTGGCAATGGATGCCCCATCTCTTAGCCTTCATGGTTGACAATGCAACGATATATTGATTCAATATCAGGTTTATAAAAGGTTATTTTTACTAAAAATCTCGTTAAAAACACAAATATCTATACAAATTTTCCTGAATAAAATTTATTGTTACGAGGTGTCAAGGAAACGATTAAAAGTGATAAATGTCTACATGTTTAGCGTATTAAACCCATTAAAGATAGAACATAAAATCAAATGGCATAATTTATCTTATTAATAACCGTCGAAAGTATACTTCGAGACATTAATTTCTTAATTAAGTTTAAACTTAAGTAAGTCCGTCCCTGTGAGGGAAAGTCGTCTAAGCGTCGTTGTTGGCAGCAAAAACTAACAAAACTTGACGTCGTATGTTTATCAGCTTAGTGACAAATAGTTGGTTTACCGCCACAACGGTCTTTCCGTTGCTTTATTGCTACTAATTTTATTGGCCTCCTGAAAATGGTTGTCTCACATTACGCAGTATAGCCACGTCGCAGCTGTGGTATGAATCGGGCTACTGGACCGCGAAATGATATAATATTCACGGTATAACAGTTTAGTGTTTAAGATAACTAAAGCTTTGCATTTGAAATCTTTAAAACTTTCTTTTCAATTAGTTTTAAAGCATCTTAAAATATTACTTGGAGCATGTAAGTATTCGGCAAGTCAAGCATTTTGGGTGACTTTGGTTATGCTAAGCATAAGCTGAGGATGTGACTATAAATCATTGCCTACTTAACTCGTAAGCTAAGTCGAGGCAAAGTCTAAGTGCGCTTTATAAATTTCAGCCTAAGCTATCGTGAATACCTTTTGTTGGTTTTTTAGTTTGGGTGCGCTGTATACGTCCCGTGTCCCGGATACTGTATCTGATCCTTCCTTCAATCTTATTACATACGATGATGAATACTTCGAACTAGGGACGAATGAATAAGTTATTTTTAATTAATGTAATTGATTTGTTTGTAAGTGATTTTTTAATGTCACGGTACGCGAGCGAACCGAGTCCTAACCTCGTTGTTGGCAGCAAAACTAACAAAACTTGACGTCGTATGTTTATCAGCTTAGTGACAAATAGTTGGTTTACCGCCACAACGGTCTTTCCGTTGCTTTATTGCTACTAATTTTATTGGCCTCCTAAAAATGGTTGTCTCACATTACGCAGTATAGCCACGTCGCAGCTGTGGTATGAATCGGGCTACTGGACCGCGAAATGATATAATATTCACGGTATAACAGTTTAGTGTTTAAGATAACTAAAGCTTTGCATTTGAAATCTTTAAAACTTTCTTTTCAATTAGTTTTAAAGCATCTTAAAATATTACTTGGAGCATGTAAGTATTCGGCAAGTCAAGCATTTTGGGTGACTTTGGTTATGCTAAGCATAAGCTGAGGATGTGACTATAAATCATTGCCTACTTAACTCGTAAGCTAAGTCGAGGCAAAGTCTAAGTGCGCTTTATAAATTTCAGCCTAAGCTATCGTGAATACCTTTTGTTGGTTTTTAGTTTAGGTGCGCTGTATACGTCCCGTGTCCCGGATACTGTATCTGATCCTTCCTTCAATCTTATTACATACGATGATGAATACTTCGAACTAGGGACGAATGAATAAGTTATTTTTACTAAAAATCTCGTTAAAAACACAAATATCTATACAAATTTTCCTGAATAAAATTTATTGTTACGAGGTGTCAAGGAAACGATTAAAAGTGATAAATGTCTACATGTTTAGCGTATTAAACTCATTAAAGATAGAACATAAAATCAAATGGCATAATTTATCTTATTAATAACCGTCGAAAGTATACTTCGAGACATTAATTTCTTAATTAAGTTTAAACTTAAGTAAGTCCGTCCCTGTGAGGGAAAGTCGTCTAAGCGTCGTTGTTGGCAGCAAAAACTAACAAAACTTGACGTCGTATGTTTATCAGCTTAGTGACAAATAGTTGGTTTACCGCCACAACGGTCTTTCCTTTGCTTTATTGCTACTAATTTTATTGGCCTCCTAAAAATGGTTGTCTCACATTACGCAGTATAGCCACGTCGCAGCTGTGGTATGAATCGGGCTACTGGACCGCGAAATGATATAATATTCACGGTATAACAGTTTAGTGTTTAAGATAACTAAAGCTTTGCATTTGAAATCTTTAAAACTTTCTTTTCAATTAGTTTTAAAGCATCTTAAAATATTACTTGGAGCATGTAAGTATTCGGCAAGTTGACTTTTGGTGACTTTGGTTATGCTAAGCATAAGCTGAGGATATGACTATAAATCATTGCCTACTTAACTCGTAAGCTAAGTCGAGGCAAAGTCTAAGTGCGCTTTATAAATTTCAGCCTAAGCTATCGTGAATACCTTTTGTTGGTTTTTTAGTTTAGGTGCGCTGTATACGTCCCGTGTCCCGGATACTGTATCTGATCCTTCCTTCAATCTTATTACATACGATGATGAATACTTCGAACTAGGGACGAATGAATAAGTTATTTTTAATTAATGTAATTGATTTGTTTGTATGTGATTTTTTTAATGTCACGGTACGCGAGCGAACCGAGTCCGAACCTCGGTGTTGGCACCAATTAAATCATTAATCACAATTTTATGAGCTAATTTACCAGTGAAGGAAAATAAAGAGGGGAAACCTACATGTGGACCTTCAAGAAATGAGCATACAACTTTCTTACAGGCCGGCAGTGCATTTGCGACTCCTTTGCGGATGTTCATGGGAGGCTGTAATCACTTACCATCAGGCTGCTGCAGCTACTTGCTCGTTTGCCACCTATTGTATGTCCGAATGCATGGGTCAACTCGACCGGGGTAGGATCGACCTCACAGAATACCAGCGTAGAATAGGAGTATAATGATTCTGTGTTTCGTCTGGTGAGTATAGGAATCCGAAGACCTTTAGTACTGGTGACGAGGCATTCCATCTCGGTCCTCAAGGGTGACAACGCATCCGCATTATGATTCCTTGTCGAGGATGAATGAAGATATCATAGGCCGCAGGAATCACTTGCCATCGGGTCGACTGTGTGTCAGTCTTACTCTAAATGTTATAAAAAATATCTAATAGTCTAAGTATTTCGAAGATATGTGAAGTTTGCCAATTCACAGAAAAGTATGTCATATGCTGTAGAACGCTCTCTAGGCGGCTTATGCCCAGCGGTGGGATTTATATATAGGCTTTAGCCACTTTACTTTTGACGGATTTTATTAAAGTAAAATAATATATAATAATAATATTTTTAATTTCAAAACAATATCTGTATATTTCTTTTAGTCTTAATAAGCGTCAATAGTCTAATGGTTTAGGGTTAGGGGGCTGTCTGCAAAACTTAAGATCTTAGGTTCTAATCCGCCGTTTGGCTTTAGTCGTGAAGCATCGCCTAGCACAAGTATTTACGTTTAGTTGGGTTGGTTATGATATGGTGCTAAAGTTAATAACACTGTTTAGAAATCTTTTTTCTTTAAATACCTGTATATTTATGCATCGCGGACTTCACGCTATAACGATGGCTGCCTGTACGGTGATTATCATTCGTGAATGGCACCGGTTCTACCGCCGTATGCATTTTCTTTAAACATATACTATTAATGATTTTTAGACGCCATGCTATCGTGGGGCTAAGAGACAAGTAATTGACGTCGCTTCAGGCAATCAACAATGGTAGAGCGATGATGCAGTTAGCTTCTAGCTACATCATAAACGGGTCAGATCGCTCAGGTGTGAGTAGGTTACCTTAGACCTGATTGTAGATCCCCCCGAAGCGTTCTCGCCTTGTCGTGGCGGGGGGGGCTTAGTAACCGTGGCTTGGTCACCCATGGTGAAGCTAAGAGGAACCCAAACGGCCGGCCTAAGGCGCTCTAAGGCCGGACCGGGTGGGCTCTTTAAGAGCCTCGGAAGCGTGTCGGTGGACTGCTGGGGGGGAAGTAACGGAGCGAGGCCGTCTTCCCCGCCCTCAGTAACCGAGGCGGAGTCGCGGAGGGAGAGGAGTGTAGGTGTTTCGTTGCCGCTCTCCCTATCCTCCGCGTCCGAATATCGGTAGGCGGTGGAGCCACAGACCAGATCCGCCGCAGGGGGGCTAGGGCTTTCCTGGCCCCCATGGCCTCTGGAGGTTGGACTCGGGGGAGTTCGCTTCCCAACTACAGAGGAGGCCGAGTTGAACGGCGCGTCTGTGTTCCAGCGCGCCTTGCTTGAGAGGGGTGGAGAGGGAGATGTCCTCCCCCGGAGAAGGGGCCGGCCAGCGCAGGCGGGGCCGCGGAGGTGTGCGAAAGCGTTCCCGTAATCCCGCCATACGCGACGAAGGTGGAACACCATGGGGTTTTAGTCGGTGCGAGTCTGACATAACCCATCCTTGCCCCCGCAGGGGTGGGTATGCGAAGGCATTTACCCATGTAAAAAGAAAAGGCCTGATTGTAGACGAGGCATTGCATTTTAGTCCTGCGGACGGTGGCGACGAGGATTGTGCATCATGGATGTGACTGTTCGTGGGCCACAGTTATCACTATCAAATGAACTGTGTGCTCTTTTGTCACCCTTGGTTACATTAAAAGAAAATTATTAACTAGTGTACTCTCATGACTATTGTCTGTACACAGCCCCTATATCTGTGGTGTATAGGATATCAGGATCTGCTTTCTCTGAGAACCTTGCCGCCTTTCGTCTATATATATATATATATACTTTAAGGTTATAAACTCCAGACGACAGCAATGTACAATTTATGTATGTTACGTTGCGGTGCACACCAGCACAATACGGAGTAACCATATCTTGGTTAACCCAACCAGCCCGGGATGGTCAACCTGGGACGTGGGGACTGCGATTTTACCACATACCTCAGAGCCATATACCTAATTCTGACTTTGGGCTGGATGGACTTCCGAGCTTTTTGCTCCACCTGTCTGGAGCTGCGGATGTGGGGCCGGTACTGGCGGGGCTGCTGATGTTAACAAGAAAATTCCTGTGACTCGGCCGTTATACGGTGAATATAGAACATAGAGGAATTTTAGTCAGCGCGAGTCTGACATAATACTTTCTTGGCCCCGAGAAAGTGGGTTTGCCGGAGGCATTTCCCCGTGTATTAACCTGAACTAATCACTAATCCATAAAAAACGGGTTATAACTATATAACTATTTTGTCTTATGAAAAAAATTATTAAAAGATTTTAGATTATATAAAGAATTATTATTATTAAAAAAAAAAGCTATCTATAATTATGAAATTATGATTATGGTTATTGCGATGCTAAGACGTTGTATTTTTATAGATATATTATCATCTAATAAGTGTTTATACTTATACGTGCAAAAGTTCAATCAAAACATAACCTTACTTCCCAGATTTCCCGCCAAGAAGCAAACGGCCAAGATGGAAACAAGCGAGAAAAACATTTCACAATTGACAGGTTATAATTAACGTCTTGCAACAAATCACCTGGCGACGTGCAGTTGATCGATGGACCCGCTCGGAGTCGGACGTGTGTTGTAAATTATTATAGGCCAACAATTAAACTTTGTTGACTTTTTGTTACACCCGACGACTGGGTCATAATGGGAGCCAGTTAGCTACAAACTTGAAATATTAAAGACATTCAGAACGTTAATTTTGAGCCGTTAAATTAAAGTTTAATTTAGAAGCGGCCGAGTTTCTTTTTTCTCGTTTTCTTCTTTTTATTTCAGCGTGTCGGTTTGATGTACAACTTTGATTTCTATTATAAAATATTTTAAGAACTACCATTTCTTAAACTGATTATACTAATCTTTTCGTTTTCATTGTTTGATATATATGTACACAAGAAATAATAGGTTTTTGTAATTTAAATTAAAAAAGAGATTTTTTTTTATATTCTTTAGTACAAGTTCCGTCATTATAAATACAGATTTATCTCCACAGGTTTGTTTTTATAAATGTTCATTGATGTCGTAGTATTTTAATAAACTTAACCATTCTATAGCTTGCAAAAAGGCGCTGTCATCTCGAGATATTTATGTGACAATTATGTACAAGAGCTGAGTTAATAACAAAACGCGTTTTAATAATAAGCAAGGGTTCAAGCTCCTCGGATAAAAGCATAGTGCTTGTTAAATACGAGCCATCGATGGCCCATAAACAACTTTTTTTTATTGGCTAAAATAAGGTTATAATAAATGTAATAATTAAATAAAAGTAATTTTGTAAAGCAACAAATATTTTTTATGTATATATTAAATATATTTCATATCATTGTTGTTTTATATTTCGTTTTTAAAATTCATTCTTTCACCGTTAGCATTTCACATTGAAAACATCTCAAGGTTAAAGTGGCAGGGAATGACAATAAGCTCGCCCATAGACATTTTTTAAAAGTAAAGGTGTATACATGAAACATTAAAAAATAGTATATAAGTATTTAATCAACTCGACACGTATATAGGCAATAAAAATATCATAAATACATTGAATGGGTGCGACTTTCGGCATAAATTTAAATCCTCTAACAAATATTTTCACCATCTATGGTGAGTAATATAATTAAACATAATCCTAGGTCTACCTAGGATTATGTTACGTTAAAATAATGATAAAATATAAAAAGAGACATTGATATCAACACTCCAGAGGTCCATCACCGTCATTAGCATTGTTGCACATACAGTTTTACAATTATTTATAATATAAATATAAATAGTTTTATAATTAGAGTTATACCTGAGAGGTTATATATATAAATAAAAATTAGTCTTTCGTAAGCGCATCACTTGCAAACGGTTAGACCAATTTCGTTATTTTTGGTTGTATTTAAATGAAAGTAATCTGAATAAAGTTTTTAATGGAAAGAAAAATTTGAATAGTTGACCAAAAAATTGTCAAATTCGGGAAAAATTGAAAGTTTCATATTCTATGTTATTTTTATTTAAACTCACAATTCGAAGGATCGATAATTTTCAGAAATTCGCATAATAATCACAAACTGAAATGTGGACAGGACAACATCTGCGTGGGCTAGTAATTTATTAATATCATAGTTTTTATTTATGAATTTAGAAGGGGAACATACGACATAGTTAAGTGAACAATGCACTTTCAATTCCTGCGCTCGCGACACCAAAGTTCATCGATAAGGATCAGAATCCAAATGCGTTGTTGCCCCTGAGAACTAAGCTTCACTCACTAGACAACAACAGTAGCACGAAGCTACGAATAAATAACAACATTCCACGAACGTTCAAAAGCGTTACTTTTTTGGCATTTCATTTCATTTTACCGCTCCCCGCGAACTTCCGTAACACCAGAGGAGATGCAAGTGTGTTGCCGATCATTGAGAAATATCGTATCGGTACGGAAATACCGCTGGCGGCAAAGCACAAGTTCTGGAGGGCGCTTCAAAAACATATAGTCTAATAAAGTCAAGAAAGAGGAAACTTGTTTATAATAATAATTAAAATTAATTTTAGAGTTAGTTGTGTCTAAATTAGAAAACGATTACACATAATATAATGGAGATGTGATTGGACGCCAATATTTCATCTGAAAATGTTTTAAATATTAATTAAAACTATTCAACCGACATAAATTTATATAAGGAATTTTTTGATTAAAAATATCAAATTAGTATCGACATATTTTATAGCAATCGTAAATCGTTTGTGTAGTGACAGCCGCTGATTTATCGATATCGACTGGACGATGTATCGATGAATTTTAATTATTTATCGATTGATTTGAATGACGATCTAATGATGAGACGAGAACTGCTGGAAGTTTGACGCGATATCGGCATGGAATTTAGGATCTTACGTGCGATGTTAGTCGAAGGTGTTAAGGATGAAATTGGGATGTAGGTCTGAATGTAAATTTCTCGCTGTTAATTTGTACGCGATGGGGTGCCGACGTGTTTGCGGGAAGGCATCTAAATTGGAGTACAATATGCGAAGGCGGGACATTTCACTTCATGTGTAGTCCGTTTTTTTAATATATCGGTTGTGATAAACAAACGCACCTGATGGTAAATAATATCTTCGGCACATAACACATACATACATTCAACCTCGAAAATTTTGTCATCCTTGAGGACTAAGATTGAATACCTCGTCGCCTGTGATAAGGGTCTCCGGACACTCGCCAGGCGAAACACAGCAGCGCTATGCTGTTTTTACGATGACATTATTTTATGGGACATTCATGCTGCTGCTAGGAAGGAGCTGTAGCGTGGCTCCACCACCGCTCATTTTCTGTACGCGTCTGGTGTCGTGGTATACTGGAATAGTTCGTAGTTACGATTTTTTTGTGTTTGTTTTTGTTGTTAAAATACTGCCACTGTTTTTTTAAGTGATTAAAAGACTATAGAAGCTTATTTTATAATAATAATTAAAATTAATTTTAGAGTTAGTTGTGTCTATATTAGAAAACGATTACACATAATATAATAGAGATGTGATTGGACGCCAATATTTCATCTGAAAATGTTTTAAATATTAATTAAAACTATTCAACCGACGTAAATTTATATAAGGAATTTTTTGATTAAAAATATCAAATTAGTATCGACATATTTTATAGCAATCGTAAATCGTTTGTGTAGTGACAGCCGCTGATTTATCGATATCGACTGGACGATGTATCGATGAATTTTAATTATTTATCGATTGATTTGAATGACGATCTAATGATGAGACGAGAACTGCTGGAAGTTTGACGCGATATCGGCATGGAATTTAGGATCTTACGTGCGATGTTAGTCGAAGGTGTTAAGGATGAAATTGGGATGTAGGTCTGAATGTAAATTTCTCGCTGTTAATTTGTACGCGATGGGGTGCCGACGTATTTGCAGGAAGGCATCTAAATTGGAGTACAATATGCGAAGGCGGGACATTTCACTTCATGTGTAGTCCGTTTTTTTAATATATCGGTTGTGATAAACAAACGCACCTGATGGTAAATAATATCTTCGGCACATAACACATACATACATTCAACCTCGAAAATTTTGTCATCCTTGAGGACTAAGATTGAATACCTCGTCGCCTGTGATAAGGGTCTCCGGACACTCGCCAGGCGAAACACAGCAGCGCTATGCTGTTTTTACGATGGCATTATTTTAAGGGACATTCATGCTGCTGCTAGGAAGGAGCTGTAGCGTGGCTCCACCACCGCTCATTTTCTGTACGCGTCTGGTGTCGTGGTATACTGGAATAGTTCGTAGTTACGATTTTTTTGTGTTTGTTTTTGTTGTTAAAATACTGCCACTGTTTTTTTAAGTGATTAAAAGACTATAGAAGCTTATTTTATACACACTTGACGAATAGTTGAAATTTTATTGATGAAAAATAATAAAAATATAAAATAAAATAATGAAAAAGTTTAAAAAATGAATTGTTTATTTCAAACGCTACAAAACTACAAGAAATAATGCATCTTAGATTTGTTAATAATAATACTAAATATCTTAAATAACTTATTATTAATATGAGAAATTGCAATAAACGCGTCTAAATTATGTCTGGAGTTAAAAGCGGAAAACGACAACGTTGTTTTAGTACTGTATCGGATTTATATCGGGTGTGACGTCACTCTTGTTAAATATCAAAGGTCGTTTCTTTACTATATCAGGGCGAACAAACGAGCAGACATCACCTGATGGTGAATGATGATTGCGGCTCATGACCTCGATCCTCAACAAAGACTGAAAGACTGCACATACGTTATCTTCTTTGAGGAATGCAATGGAATGCCTGTTACCTGTTACTGGGTCCAAGGATCCCCGATCTCACCTCACGAAACACAGCATGTTGCTATTACACACTGGTAATTTGTGAGGACATAGTGTCCCCGGTCCTGTCTACCCATTCATGTGCTAGTTACAGCAATTACAACATTAAGCTACTATATATACTATATCTAAGTACAAGTGGCTTGATCGGGAAAGGAGGACGGAGATACAGTTGTAGTCGGACCCGTAGGATGTACTGCTCTTCTAATATCTTACAAGACCCTGAAGAGTAAGGAATCGAATGGATTCCTTGCTAATCATTACATTCCGATATCATAGACACTAAACGGATTGTCAAAGGATCCCATTAATTAGTTTTACCATTTTGTATAAATGTATAAATAAAATTATTTTTTAAAAAAATAATGTTTTACTCCTAAATGTATATCGTGTTCGTGTATCGTGTGTAATGTATATATCCATAGTGTTTAAGAGATTTAACTTGAACTTGAACTGATTAGAGTTATATATAAGTAAACATGCATTTCATCGTAGCCTTTAGATGACATCCTTGATTTGTCATTGAGGGTGGGCGTATTTATGAGGTGAGTTTATTTAAGTGAGATTAATGTTTGAATCACCTTGACAAAAAAACTCGCTGAAGTTACGTTCTTTTCTTGTATAACAACGGCTGATTAGCATTATACGGCCACGGTTTGCATTCTTCTTTGTCCTTAGTAAGAGTAACAATGTCCGAGGAATGCACTAAACAATTACGTCCTCTGTAATTATACGATGTTTACATTTAATTAGAGCTTGCAAGACAATGGAGGGCACTTTTAGAGACTTTTAGATCCTTAAAAAAGTAATCATTTGAAGTATTTGTATAGGGGACTTTTGACTTTATCTTTCCTTTTATTAGTCGAATAAAGTTTTTTATAATATGTAAAAGGTTAGGAGGTGATCGTCATGGCCTATTTCTTCGTCTATCCTTGGCGACGAGTTAAAAGGATGATTGCGCCAGTACCGGGGTCTTCGTCTAGTCCAGCTCATGATACGAATCAGCAACGATATTACACTGGTATACTTCGAAAGCGTATTCTATTTCTACTCCATTAGTTTTTTTCCGGGCTGATGGCCGCTGTTAGCCCGAGGGCTTTTACAGTTTCATCGGGTTTAAAAGTGACCGAGTGCTCATGGCTCTCAGCCATTAGTGGGTAACCAGCACATGGAGAAGGGAGTCTCGATTAGGATCGTTACCCTGTTGCGCGAGAGCGACCGACTCGAGGGTGTCCGAGATAGCCGAACTTCGTTGCTTTTGAGTACGGATTATCAAAATTAATATCAGTATTATTATTTACTATCTGTACCACCACTTTGGAATGCGTAGGCGCTGGAGTGGCGCAAGAAACTGCAGCGACGCTTCTCGGTTCTCACCAGTCCAACACTGATTTCTACCTGCAACATGGTGCTATCGCGAATAATCGCGGTGGGGTATGATGGTGCAGGTAGTTACTCGTATAGTTAATTTTTTGCTTTAGGTTGTCTCACCTGGCAACAACTTATATATCTATACTAATCTTATAACGCTGAAGAGTTTATTTGGCGGAACGCGTTAATCTCAGGAACTACTATTTCGAATTGAAAAAATATTTTTGTGTTGGATAGTCCATTTATCAAGGAAGGCTATATAACATCACGCTACGACCAACAGTCGAAAAATGTTCCAAAAAGTTTGAGTTTCCGTTACGTACGCTGCGTAAACGGATAAAGTTACGCAAAAATAATGTATCACGGAATTGTTCCCCTTTAAAAGTTCTAAAGCATCCTGTAGTCTATGCGAACGAAGTCGCGGGCACAGCTAGTATATAAATCGCATTGCTAGACATCGTCCGTAGCGAGGGTGTTGGTGCTGAGGTGGTCTCTGCGGATTGGTGGACTTCACTGGTCATCGAAATATATATTTTTTTAATTTATTTCTTAGACATGCAGTTTTCATCACGAGTTTTTCAAAAACTATCGTATCGATTCCATGCAGCAGATAATAAGACGGCACTGACTTAAGGTAATTTTTATGTAATGACGGGTTGCCATCCGTTAGTATGCCATGTAAACAATGGTAGAGTAAACGTAGCAGCAAGATTATAGCTACAACATGAAGGGATTGGCTCTTCCGGGGAAACCTTAGGTAATATCAGCGTTAAGAAGCACCATAAGGCTCCATATGGCACTCAGGGCTGGTCACGCATGTGCATCTTGAATCTTTATTGTAGATGGATGGGGGAAAAAAGTATTGTGATACTAAAATATCACACCTGAAGACTAAGATGGAATACTTATTTGTGATTAATAAAGTTTGCGTTGTCTCACCTCGTCGGTGGCGTCTCGCTCGAGCGGCGCTGCACGCAGCAAGCTCGCCAGCCGCGCCCCGTCTCCTCGGGTGGCCGCCTCCAGCACCACGCCGCCCACCCCCATGCGGCTTCACACCATCACTGCCGGCAAAACTTTTTTTTATTTCATTATGACTGATATGAGTGAGAATGATGTAAGTGATGACACCCCACACTCATCCTCGGTGAGGAATCATAATGGACACGCCTTGTCACTCTGGGGAATAAGATGGTATTCTGTGAGAGCATGGCCGAAGCGTGTTTGTACCACTAATAATATATATGTATGTTTCATTATGAACACGTCATCCTGGAGTGGTCCTACCCCGGTCGAGTTGACCCATGCATTCGGGCGATAGTAACAAACTGTAGTGTAGCTCTATCACTGTTAATGCAGTATAAATATCAGTATTCTCTTCTTGTTGGCTTTTCAGCACTACAGATATTTTGTCGTTTTATCTTGATTTCGCAAGGTTTACGTCATACGTTATGGTGATGTCTACCAAAAATATCCTATACCGTATGTTTTTTTTTATTAATTTGAGAGTAACAAACATACACACATACAATAGGTGGCAAACGAGCAAGCAGCTGCAGCAGCCTGATGGTAAGTGATTACAGCCTCCCATCAACATCCTATGAATCACATCACAACCCCATCTTCTGCATCTTATCAGAAGCTAGCTATGCTATGGAGTAAATTTCTTTCTCTTCTATACTCCGAGGTTGTCCGTGTGTAATAAGTTTAACTTAGATAAAGAGAGAGAGACTGACAACTTTTCTAACTTAACCTAAGTTAGAAAAGTACAGCTCTTTAAATTTGACATATAGACAATTTTTAAGACACATTATATATAACTTATAAGTAGATTTTGAGTGTGAAATAGACGATCAGAATGAGATTGAGTTCATTCCTTAGAACGATTATATTTCGTGGAATAATAACTGTGTAATATTTTTTGAAAATATATGTAATATAACGTTTTTTTATGATACAGATGCCTTTATGTATAACATACGAACTATGGTATTCGACATACCTCAAAGGAGCAGTAGACTAAAGTGGCAGTGAGCCGGTCATGTAGCTTGTGGCAACCGATAAACGATGGGGAAGAATGGTTCGCGTGTGGTAACCTCGTATTGGCAGTGTAGGTCCGCCCCGCTAGGTGGCGTGACGAACTATGCAAGTCTGCGGGTAGTCGATGGATTAACGCGGCTCAGAATCGTACTCTATGTCAGTCAGTGGGGGAACAAACGCCATGTTCTGCAGTGGACTAGTGATAAGCTAGAATATGAATTGATTAAACTTAACTACTTTATATTATATTATAGGGCTCTCATTATGCGCAAACGGACGCACTCTGTCTTCCTCCCCTTCTGTGAAAGTTGGGAAAAGAGGCCGCACTCAGACTAGAACTCACCGGAAAACCAAAATAATTGTTGCCTTTACAACTCAGCAGTCAGATACTGTGACCATTATCTCACGCATCATTAACATACATTATTAAAGTAAATAACAATGTTCCACATTGTTATTCAATACTCAGTTCTGATATATTCAAGGGCGGGAAGCGAACAACGACATTGTCTGATGTATTAAAAAATCAACTCACGTTTTTTTCTGCAATGTTGGCTGCACCGTGCGAACTTACGCCGGTTACGCATCATTGCAATTTGTAGACGAATAACGGCGGGAACACATTTGACATCAAACATAAAGTTGCGTATACACACAATTCCTTACAACGACGAATAAAAAATCTATTATTATTAAGTTATATTTTACTATTCATATTTAAGATTTTAATAAATTACGATGTTATTAAATATTATTACTTTTTTTAGTTTTCTCGTATTCGTAATGCTCTTAAAATAATGTAATTTTAATTTACTATCTGTGATTCATATGATGGTACAAGACACACATTTAATTCGTTCGAATACAAAAAGCATAGTTTGTCATACAATTATTGTTACAATCAGGATTCTACGTCAACTACATAAATTTGTACAGTTACTTCTACTCAATTCAACGTTACTTTAAGAATTATATTGGTAATAAATACAGGCATGACGAAGTTAAAAAATTACATAATTTTTTTATTTGTTGAAACAAACAAAAAATTTGAGTCCAAGCTAATTTTGAAAATAAATAATATTTTAATATTTAATAACATTTTCTTCAGCATAGGTGAAGATTAGCGTGTACAAACGCACAAAACAACCAGACAAAATTCTGTTTACGACTTTAATGATACGGTATGGATAAGAATAATTTCAACAAAAAAATGTTGCTAGTTTCTTGTAGATTCATTTATGTACTAAATCGCGGTATATTTTGGGCAATAATAAATCTATACTGAATAAAAAAAAAATTTGTTCGATTTTTTATCAATCGCTCAATTAAGTAAGTAGTATTAAAGTTTTTATACCTATAAAGCAGCGGCGATAGGTCACATGTTCAAGCAACCCCAGCACTCGGCAACACTCGCCAAAAGCCGCGTTACAACTCGTCAATTTTCCTAGTCGCCATACATACTTATTGACAGTGTATCTGGATCACTCGGGTGTAAGTTTAGGCCACGAGCGATAGCGGGGGCGTGAGCGCTATTATTGATTAGACATATCAAATCGAAAAAAAAATTTACTGTAGTTTTTGTTCCCGTTTCTTCCCCGTTTAGTTTTATTATGTAATGTTGGTAATATCTAGTAATATGGAGTATGATATTTGACGTTATCAAACTTAAATTTCTTAAGTTAAGAAATATAGATATTTCATTTCATTTCAAACCTTTTCCTATCTCATCGAAACAATGTGACATATAATGGGACAGTTTCTACTGTAGAAAAGTTATAATAAGATTCATTTAAGTCCAAAAGTCGCCATCTTAACATAAAACTCGGAATAAGTTATTTTCCAGGCGTAAATTCCGTGGTTTAGTTTTGTTAACAGTTGTTGATTGTCGGACGTACTTTTAAACATCCGACTAGTTTTAGTATGGCTTATTATTTTTTCATTTGTTTGTGAGAAATAATTACGAAAATATTTATGAAATTATTTTGTTTTATAATATTTAGTAGAATTTGAACTTACGTATATATCTATGTATTAGAACAATTAGGTGAGTTAGGGACCGATCTCAAATATATGTATAATATAAGATAATTTAGAATGACGCTAATAACCAATTAAAGTATATTTTGAAGATAACTAATAAATGTGTACACTATAGCTTAGGGATTATATAAGGCATGGCAAAAATTATATCTGTTGTATTTCATAAATCTAGTCACCAAACTAAACCTGACCACGAACAGTACTTTCAAAAATAAAACAAGACATGGAGTGAAGTAAAGCGTGACGCCGAAGTTGGATCGAGGTAGCGGTTGACCGTAAAGATCTTCTGCCCCAATTTAGGGAAATTTATAACAACTTTTTTATTTTTTTAAATAACAGACTACAACTTGTACCTAGTACGAGACAACCATGATTTCAGTTCATCACTAATCAACTGCTAAACATAGGTCTCCTTCACCGACTGTCACGAAGCACAACTCTAACCCACTTACATCTATCGACTTTACACAGGCTTGCTTAGAAAGTCGCTTCATCTAGTGGGGGACGGTCCTTCTCTGCGACGGTCCAATACGAGGTTGCTCCTCAAGAACTTTTCTTTCCAACGGGAACCTTATCTCAATCTTCAGGTGTCATAACTATTATCATCATCACAGCATGTGTATAGTCCACTGCTGAACATTGATCTGCCTCATAGATTGCCACAAAGCACGATTCGGAGCCATCTGCATCCATTAACTTCCAGCCAACTTAGATACGTCATCGCTCTATATCTTCCTACACTTTGACTGCCAGGTGACCTAACATTATTTTTATCTATGGTGGACAGATATCGCCTTAATATTAACTTAAAACAAAAATATATCTCATAAAACTCATTTACCGATTGCCTTCGCTTCTTCGAGTTCTTTGAAATATCTCTTCGAAAATATTTGTATTTCCAGTATATATAGAAAAAAACCGCTATCCGCTTCGCTTATTAAAGGAACCCATATACGTAAGCAATAAGTCTTAACAATAACGTATTATGCACGCCTCAATAGGCAGCCCTGCCCTTCCGTGGGGAGAAGTATCCGCCAGGGCAGGCGGATTGGCAGCTCAATGAAGTATATGACCATATTCATATACAATGCCGATGCCTTTCAAAGATATCCACGATAACCCATCACTGAATTGGAGCATAGCACATTATGGGCATAAAGTTGGTGTTCAAATTATATCTCATTGTACGCGAATACTTCGGATTAGGTTTTTTCTTTTCTATAGTGTTGAGGGGGATTAACCTGGGCACCCAAGTACACGTACCAGGTATTCCATCTCGATTCTCAGGAGTGATAACGCTTGTGCACCTTGAATCTTCCCATAGGATGGATGTAGATGTCCTGGACCATAATCATCAATGACCATCATATGCATATATCGTAATATATACAATTTGGGGCTAAAAAACCGAATGCGTATTTGAACGTCTCAAATGTGGATTTAGTGATGCCATACAACCGGATCATGCACCTTGCGAGTTTCTTTTATTTCCGAAAATCAACGAGCTTTTAAGCTTAGAGGTTTACGATTTATAGGCCTGGAAGGGGGGATGAAGCCATTGAAGAGGTCCCTACTGAAGATTGGATCTTCGAAGGAGTGCTGCTTCACACAATAGTCCCAACGAATGCAAAAATGTGGAAGCAGTGAATACATATACATCGAAACACAATAAATTTATCATAAATGTAATATCTAGTCTTATTTATCAAAATCCAGAAACTTTCAGAAAGAAATAATTATATGCGAAAAATTGTGAAAATTGTAGTGAAGTCGATCGAAGATTAAAAATATTATTTAAGACATGCGATTTCGCACTCACCAAGTTACTGTACAACATAAGATAAATATTTAGCTTCGTTAAATAATATGAAAAGTTGATGAGGACATCCACCTTTTAAAACCTCACTGTTATTCAATGTCTTTCTCAAAAAAATTATACATTTACTCCTATTAGAAATGATTCACCCACACACACACATGAAGTGCGTGTGTTTGTTTATAATTCTCACGAGCACACATACACAAACACGTGCGCACTCAGAAACACCATTAATAAAAAATAATAATTACATTTTATTACTTATTATTAAATATCAGTATTCTCTTCTTGTTGGCTTTTCAGCACTACAGATATTTTGTCGTTTTATCTTGATTTCGCAAGGTTTACGTCATACGTTATGGTGATGTCTACCAAAAATATCCTATACCGTATGTTTTTTTTTATTAATTTGAGAGTAACAAACATACACACAGTTCACCTGATGGTAAGTGATTCCTGTGGCCAATGACGTCTACATTCACCTTGACAAGGAATCATAATGCAGATGCGTTGTCACCCTTGAGGAATGAGATGGAATGCCTAGTCACCAGTAAATAAAGGACTCCGGATCCCTAGACTCACCAGACGAAACACAGCAGCTTTATGCTGCTATTTCACGCTTGTATTCTGTGAGGCCGTGGTCCTACCACTGTTTGGTCCATCGACATGATATCTGGCTTATTCGGTCGAAGTAGAGCCTGGCGTGGTCGTGCACCTTCGGAGTGTACTTACAATAAGGCAAGCTCGAATCCACGAGACCATAATTAAGAGCGAGCTCCAGGTGGAGAATCTGGGCTACTAGGTTGTGCTTGTGTAGATACTCAGAATTACAAAACCGCTGAACAACCGGAGAACTCACCAGGGCGGTGACAAGCTCGATGGATGTGTCAACCCGGTGAAACTGTAAAAGCCCTCGGGCTATGTGGCCTTCAGCCCGAAAAAAAAAAAGAATCGATGGATGTCGACGGTGGCGTCCCTCAGTTTGTTTTCTCCGTTAGTTTTTGAGTCTTTTATTATTTTCTTAGAGATACATTTCCAAATCCGCACGGTTGGTCAATAAAATAAATAACAATAAATAAAAACAATATTATATTACAAAATATATTATTATTATTTCCAGTGTTGAAATATAGAAATTGTACGAATCCAATAATCAATATTTCACATGTTATTAGAACATCGAAAACGGCGACACAAATAAGCAAATTTATCGTATAATAAAACAGTGGACACATGTGTACAAACGAACCCGCACCACGACTAACTAACCCGTAACGATTTACATCAGGGCAACCTTTTTTTAGCAACGGGCCTAAGCGTTACAATTTTAAAATTTTTTGGCTTGCCAAAGTCACACTTCATTATAGTATTTAAAATTGTATTCATATTATAAACATTATTTGGTAGAATTTAATATATTAGCGGGAGAATATCTGTAATATAAATAAACACTTGGCGGGCCGCTTAAAATTATTAAGCGGGCCGCGGGTTGCTCACCCCTGATTTACAACTGAAAACAAAACCCGTCCCAATTAAATCGCCCGGACCCGACGGAGGACCAGGACCAGGTCTAACGAGGCCGTCGGCTTTAATGCGCCGATAATCTCCTAACCAGACGTCACTATTAAGACGTACCGTATTTGTACGTTTATATATTTTTTGTTATCTCCTGCGTTATATTTATACCCGTGAAGTTAATGAACGCTAATTTGTGTGTGGATTGAGTTGCAAAGTTAGTGCCTCTTTTATCGTCGATTAAAAAGTTTAATTAGTCAACCATAAAGTATTTTTTTTTATTGTCTTAAGGATGGCAAACGACGTGTGTTCATTGGATAAAAGTAAAATAAAATACAAAAGCTTTTTACGATAATAAGGATATGAGATGGACGATCGGTTAACCCGACGGTAAGTGATTCTGGGGCCCAAGACATCCACACTCAAAAAGGCTATATGCATTCTAGTGAGGGAGACAGACATTTTTCAAGTTAATATGATTTACTTTAATCCATACCAATTACGATACACCGATTTTCAGGAACCGAAGTTCTGTTTCCAGTCAATTCGTATTCATTTTGAATTTTATCTAGCGATCATTCTGCTATTTCCTAAAGTCATCTCTTACATTAAATACAGTATTGAAATAACTACACAAAAATACATCTTTATTAATTCTATATTTACCACTATTCTATCAATATTTTAATGAATGTACGTTGACAACGAACATACAATTATTTTTTTGATGACAGGGTGATAAACGAGCACACATTCACTTAGAAAATGTATAATTACGTTTATTTATACAGTAATACATACTTTATTACAATAAAGACACATATCAAACCTGATTACAAAAATAAAAGTATAAAATTGTAAGTTAGCTGGACACAATTTGTCAATCGCCAATTTTTTTTACGAATTTTAACCCTAGTAAGTTTGTTGGAGGGTTTTGTTTTCGTAAGTTTGTTGTAGTAGTGAAATATAAAGTATGCTTCACGTATGACATCAGTATGACATTACTACCTAAGTCACGGAGACGAGGACCGGGGCAGTTGTATTAACCCCGAGGCCCGATATCTGTTGCCCTTAAGGCTACCAGGCGTTCTGCTAGACTGCTAGACTATAGTGACTGGCGTAATCGCTACTGTTAGTAGTTTAGAAGGAATTGGAAAAGAATATAAAGAGTTGGTCTATAAAATATTATAAAACAAAATAGTCTAGTAAAGTAGTATCAGGTGATTCGAGAGGCGGGCTGACACGACATAAGGGATAATTTCGGTCGGCATATCACCCCCTATGTCGGTTATCACGTTTTTTTTTCTTCGGGCTGAAGGCCACTGTTAGCCGAGGGCTTTTACAGTTTCACCGGGTTGAGAGGTGACCGAGCGCTAATGGAACTCAATCGAGAGAACTTTATATATAGGTAACCAGCACAAGGGCTCCCGAGAGGAAGCCTCGGCTTGGACCGTTACCTTGTTTCACGATAGCGTCTGACTCGAGGGTGCCCGAGAGAGCCGAACCTCGGCTCGGTCAGTTGCTTCTGACAGAGGATTCTTTAAATTCGCTATGATTATTAGCTATCTGTACCACCACTTCGGAATGCGTGGGCGCTGGAGAAGAAGTGGCGCAAGAAACTCCAGCGACGCTTCTATCTGTGTGGACTGGAGAGAACCGACCAGTGACATGGCGGTATCGCGAATATCCTTGTTTGTGACGCCCTCGTCGTCGGCGGGGGCGATGTGAGGGTGCAATGTAGGTGTGTTGTGTTTTATGAAGGGCTTGGGCGCTGGTAGTCACGTCGTCGGGGTCATCGAGAGCGTGCCTCGGTCTCCTTCGGACGCGGGTGAATCTGTGATTCGCGATGGGATTGTAAGTGGCGGCACTTACAATCAAGGGGTTAGAGTGTGTGACGGCAGAGTCGAAATATCGGCGGGAAGCCTGCTTCAGGTACTGAGCTATGGTCGGCAGCTCAAGATCTATGTGTAGATTTTCATTACGCAAGAACCACGGTGCACCGGTGGCCTTGCGCATGAAACGATTTTGTATTACCTGAAGTCGGTGAATGTGACGCGGGGAAGCATGCGCAAAGACGGGGCTTGCGTATGTCATTATGGGTCGGATGCACGCTTTGTATAGTGTAATTTTATTACGCAGGGACATTTTGCTATTTTTATTGAGTAACGGGTGCAAACGACCTAGGACGAACGCTGCTCGATTCCGTACGCGGTTGACATGCGGACCGAAGGTGAGTCTTTCATCTAAAGTAACGCCTAAGTATTTGACTGTCTGTTCCCAGGGGATTGGACGATCAAATAACTCTATAGTTGGGAGATGCGGCGTTTTGTTGCGCCGAGAGAAGTACATGGCTGCACTTTTGGTGGGGTTAACCTCGATCCTCCATTTCCGAAACCATTTCCCTAAGGTGTTGGCTGCAGATTGTAGGCGTCTACAAATAGCGTCTGGTTTGAACCCAGATACATAGAGGCCGGTGTCATCGGAGAAAAGGGCTAGCTCTACACCGCGAGTGCGCGGTATGTCGTTGGTGTAGAGTGTATATAAAATAGGACCTAGAGCCTTGTGGTACTCCGGCACAAATGGGGTGAACCTCGGAGCGCGTTCCCTCGACGCCGTAACGAAAGGTTCGATTTCGGAGAAAGTCTCGTATGATAAGTACGAGTCGATCTGGCACACCAAGCTCATATAGTTTGTATATGAGCCCGTTGTGCCAGACCTTGTCGAAAGCTTTCGCCACGTCGAGGAAAAGTGCCCCAGTTTGGTAGCCCTGAAGAAATTTACTGAGGATGTGCTCCATGATGCGGTGCACTTGATGTGTGCATGAGTGTTGGGTGCGAAACCCGAACTGCTCATTGATTGGTAGCCCTCGGGACAGCATGAAGTCCTTGAGGCGGGCGAGGATGAGCCTTTCATATACCTTACCCAAGACTTTGAGTAGGCTTTTGGGTCGATAGGCTGATGGATCGGTCGGATGTTTTGATGGCTTGAGAATCCCTATGACGTCGGCTTCCTTCCAGGTGTTCGGGAAGGTGCCTTTGGATATGGCCGCGTTGTAGATTATTACCAGTAGGTGTAAAATGGACATGGGTAGGAGTTTCATCACCTTGTTGGTGATGCCGTCGTGGCCGGGAGCCTTGCGTGGTCGCAGGTTTTTAATTATGGACTCAACTTCGGTGCATGTGACTTGGGTAACGGAATCGCGAGGTGGTTCCTTACTCCTCCGGTCGACCTCGCTCTCAACCATTGCAAGGTGAGCGGCGTCGATCGGTAGGGTGCTCGGTGAGCATTGGAGCTCCAGATTGTCAGCCAGACATTCGGCTTTCTCTTCGTCTAAGAAGGCGGGTGGTTTATTAGGACGCGCTAAGGGAGGCATTGTTTGGGCGTTGCCCCCTTTTAGGGATTTGGGAAGTCGCCAGAAGGCGAGGTGGGAAGGTTCGATATTGGAGAGGTGATTATCCCACCGATCGTTCCTGTACTGGGCTATGCGTGACCGGACTTCACGCTGAAGGGTACGTAGCACCAGCCGGTTACTTTCAGTGGGATATAAGTCGTGGGCACGAGTCGCCGCATTCTTGCGCCTCATTAGGTCCTTTATGTCGCTTGGCAGGGTCCATCGGTGGTCTTACACCGAGGGAACCCGCCTCGAACAATCCTCGACATCTGTCTGGATGTGCCTAGTGCCCGACGAGATATTTAGTATTTTATCATTTTCGGAAAATACGTAGAAAATACGATCCTGGCGCGGTAATGTTCGTGCACGGCCTACGGAGTGTACTTATTCGTATAATAAGGAAATCTCGGTTCCACAAGACCATATTTCCTAGAGATCTCCAGATGGAGAATCCCGGAAAAGATGTGCCTGTGAAAATATCCTGGACTGTAGTTAGTATTATTATTTGGGGATATTTTTTCTCTGTCGGCCTGGTCAATAAAATGAATAAATAAAACACTATGTATATACATATAATAAAACAAATATATACAAAAAAATAAAATAAACATATACAAGAAGGACCTACCAGACGGGAATCCTCGAGGGTTAGGGCGAAAGGGAGAGAAACCTGCAGACTAAACGAGTCAGGGGCCTTCTGCATTAGAGCCCGGAGCTGCCCGTCCCGGAGTCCCAACCATCTCAGGTGATTCGAGAGGATTGTTGGGATTAACCCGTTGCAGATACGCCTATAGGAATAATTTCGGTCGACATACCACCCCACATTTCGGTCACCTCGTGTGCCAGGTCCAGATATTGTTTTAATAATTACTAAATAATATAATATTATTATTATTATTATATATATATGTAAGTCATTGATAACCGACAACGGTACACTTGTTATGTATTATTAATATAACATTAATGTGACACATGTGAAGCACTTACGGCGTTGTATTTTATATATAAAAAAAATCTATCGCTGTCCTGGACAATGTGTTCATGTTAAAAAAACCTCATTAAAATTCCGTCAGCGATGCACGCGGAAGGCGCGGGTGTAATAAGTCTTTCAAAGAATGCGAGTAAAAACAATGCATGGCCATTTAAATACAGATTGGTTGCGAGTAGACGATGTTTGTCGAACGGGGAGTGAGAATTAGAGAAATGTCTCCGAGGTATTTATGTATGTGGATTTGTTGCAGTTCTTTTTATCATATAGGCGGCAAACGAGTATGCAGTCCACCTGATTGTTTTCTTTTCATTTTCTAAAACTAGTGGTGACAAACTGGCACACAACTGATGCTAAGTGATAACTGCAATTGACATCGATATCCTTTTTTAACAAAGATTATAGATTTACATGCGTCGCGTCGACAGAATTGCCCGTAATAAGGTCTCCATATCCTTATATAGATCATACGAAGCATCAGTGTAATGCTTTTTCAGGATAGTATTACGTGAGTGCACTGTCCTTAACCGGTTAGCAGGATTCACGTTGCAGTTACAAACTGCAAAATAGTTTTTTTTTTAAGTTGATATAAGACCTCTCGTTGTGTGTGTATATTAGAGAGTTTTTCTATATAAAAAAACACGTGTAACTAAAAAGACTAACCAATAATATTCCGCCGAGTTTAAAATATCAAATTTCGTTTCGTAGCCAAGACCTAAATCGTCCAAGGTCCTGCGTGGCATCGCTGGTCAAGGCTGCAACGGTTTCACGGCGAAGCCGATCGTTATGCAAACAACGCCTTATGTGGAGTAGCGATTGGATGGAGGGTGTCGAATGTGTTCTGACCTTGTGAATTCGTGCGCGAAGTGCGTGGGAAATGACCGTGTGAATTTGACTTTTGTACAGTTCTAGCTTTGAGATTGATAATTTAACCAAGTGTTGCACATTCGTTTTTTTTACATTAAACTTACCCGGACAGGCCGAGAGTAATATCCAGGTCAAATTTGGGTGACGTATTCAATTTGAATGAGACATTTCCGTCGGAAAAGGAACAGAAAGTACGTCAGAGGGAGTACTGTGCGATATTAATTTTACAGCTTCTAAATATATTGCATTTCATTCTTATGAGTTAAACTTACAGAGAAAAACAGAATTCTTACAGAATAAGAGTAAGCAATGGTTGAATTTTAAAATAACGTGACATTTTGTGAAACCAAATCATTAGGTATAAAAGAAATGATCGTCATTATCGTCCTTTCTCTTTCTCTCTGTACCCCTTATAATTTTTTTTGTTTATACAAACCGAGGTATCGATCGCCCAAAGGAATTTTGGGCGATCATTTCTCTCATACGTACTGAGCATTAGCATAGAGAAGAGGTGTCCAACTAGCTGATGGGTCACTTGATGCTAAGTGAGTGATTGCGATTGAGTTGCTTGTGAATGTAAACTTTTTTATATTATATACATATATACGTATATACATATATGTATACACACATATACTGTTTAAAATGTTAGAGACACGCTGTTGCTTGTTTTTCGCGAATAACTGACTAATGCAACTTGGCCTATAGAACAGTTATGTAGATACTTATTACTGGTAAAGAGGCATTCCATATCATCACCCAGAGCTGACAACAGCATTATGATTTATTATTGAGAATGAATGTGGTGTCATGGACCGAAGGAATCATCACGGGTGAAATGTGCACATTTGTCACCATTGATGCAATAAAAAAAAGCTTCGGTTCTTCCCTTTTCTCTAATGATGAATAGCATATTAAGGTATAGAACACATTCCTTTTCAGACTTATGGACTCGTGTCCGGTGTGGCTTCACTCTGTTCACTCGTTCCTGCAAGCCATAAGGTGCCGATCGAGTAGTTGCAATAATTTCCGTCGTAGCGGACTCGTAGATATTCCAGCAATGTGAGGCTATGGTCACCACGTGATTCGGGTGTTAAAGGATAATATCCAACATTATCCTATCTGTATCATATTCTACAGAGCGAGGCACACTCTCTACAATGAATATATAGTAGAACGACGATACGACGGTGATAATTGTAACGGGGTAGAAGTAATTATTTAAGTTTTTAGTATTAAAGTTATTGACGAAGAAAAAGTGTTCTCATTGAAATTTCCTTAAACTTCTCGCCAGGGATTACTTGGGGTTTTAGTGAAATAAGCGGCGGCGGCGACGGTAAAAAGAAAATTAAGTGGACGCGGGGCGTTTTCATCACGAATTAAATGTGAGCGCTTAGATACCGTGGCTCCTGTCTATGGAATAAGAAAAAGAAGATTCAGAGCGCTAATATTCTGTGAAACGTTGTAATGGACTACACCCTCTCTAAAGAGGAGGCCTATACCCTGGCAGGGCCAAACAGGAGTCAAGAGAGGCAGTGGGGTTAATTTATATAAGACGCAACTTAATAAGACGCAGATGTAAATGATCTATATATATTATAATTAGCATGCAGCCCACCCGATGGTGAGGGTCCACCGCCGCCCATGAACATCCGCAACACCAGAGGAGCCGCAAATGCGTTGCCGGCCTTTAAGGCACATAACAAATGTAATATCAACTTTGCTAAGGGCACGCTTTAGCTAATTTCTAGATGCAATATAAATGGGTCCGATCAGTTCGACCGGGGAAGGGTCACACGCTCATCGTGCGAATACCAGCGCTAAATAGCTGTAGTCATCAGTTCAATTTACATTTGAGCGAAAAAAAATTACATCTCAAATTGTTGGTTTGGTTGGTTATCATCTGAAGCTTATGTTTTGAAACTGATAGCAATGCTATTAATATTACTAATATTATTAACCACCTCATCTAAGGTTAAATGCTTGCGCCATGAGATGGTACACGGCTATAGTCGAATGACAGATTAGAACATACAACCGTAAGTATCGCAGACCGTACTCTAAAGTATTAGACTATTAGTGCTTCAATCTATATATCGTACTAAAGATTTATGTTTGTATAAATGCTAACAGCGTTGTCATATATCGCAGTTGATGTCAGATCTGGCGCTGCAATTCCACTACGAGGGCATCATCATCACCAAAACGGCTAAATTGACATTTTAAACCATGTCCTGGAATTAAAATATATCATCGTGGGCAACTAGTGGAGGCCAACTTCGCTTATAGATGTTCGGTGGGAGGCAGCCGTCGTTATTCGTCCCAATATGGCGACGATCCTCCGTACCTACGCGGCTTCCATCCAGCTTCATATATGGCTTATTACTGGCCTTTACCGTGACGTAGGTCTTTCAATAGACGTTATTACCGAGAACTGGGAAATGAATTCACATACAGCATTCCTGTACGAATGCAACAGTTAATGTATAACGTAATGGTTGACAAAAGAAGCGTTTTAAAGTATTTTTTTATTGTAGTTTAGTATATGAAATATTCCGGAAATTATCTTGTAGAGTGCATCATAATGTCGTAATTGTAAATGCAAACACATTCCTGAATGGGACGATATTACACTCATTATATTTATTTTTTATTTATTTATTTAAACTTCGATACAAAGAGTGGACTTAACGCCTTAAGGCACGTTTACCAGTCATCCCGTGGCGTGGAGAGACATTGTGGTAGGTGTAGCGCATACATTGTAAAAAAGATTTTTTTAAGTAATATATATATATATATATATATATATACCTAGTCTGTTAAGAATGAAAATGCTTTTTTTTTAATGAAGTAGTGTAATATTATTAAAATTTATACCTACACATTTATTAGTCTCAGCAAAAAATAAAATAAAATAATCTATTCGAAATGGCCACCTTTGGCTTTTATACAAGCCTTTAATTTGTTTGGCCACGAATCTATGGATTTACGCACTGTTTCCAAGGGAAATTTCGCCACTGCCAAGTGTATTGCTGAGAGGTTTCACAACATGATCGAAAACTGTATCTTAATACACTTTAGCTGAAGTTTTCACTCCCTTTTCACAAAAATGTAGTTTTGCAACTCCTTGATAAGACACGCCCCACCAAACCGTCACTGACGAAGGATGATGACCACGTTGTACCTTTCCGACCTCTTGAGCTGTGATTAGAACTGTGATCGTACACTTTATCATTTTGTTTATTGTAGTGTTCTTCAATATTGAAATATTTTTCATCGGTAAAGAACTCTATTTAATTGTAAAGATTGATTTAGAGCATGTCCTGTATATCGACGATAAGCACCGAGCTTCAAGTCTTGTTTTATAATACGCGACAGAGTCCTAGCGTAGTAAGAATTTTTTCTTCCTAATGGGGTTTCACCGAACCCTGGCTTTAACAGCATTAACAGCCTTTGTAGTTCTAACAGCACGCGGCCACCCCGATCTTTTCTGGTCTTTGACAGAGGAAGTGTTGTTGTATCTGTTGATAGTACGATATACGAACATATGGCGCTACCAAGCTTTTAAGTGTCTGGAATATGATGGACGTCTCCATACCCACTTTGTGCAAGGCGATCACTCCAATCATATTTTAACACCCCATTCCATATTGTAATTTGATAATGAACACGTAAAAATATGTGAAATGGTGCAAAATCGAAAGAATATTTTAAAATAATATACGTGATCCAAATTCAAAATAATTAAATAAAAAAATATAATTAGTATCAATATATATATATATATATATATATATATATATATATATATATATATATTAATTATACTATACTACTAGCAATCACAGTAATATGTTAAGCCTACAGCTATAAATATACTTCCAAGTGAACGGTCTGTTTGATGGATCTTAAGCCTTAGCCGTGAATCAGGTGTATGTTTATGGTAGAACTAACCGTATTGAATCGCAACCACATTTCCTTCATTTAAAATGGCATAATTCTTGTAAAAAATTTG
The DNA here is from genome assembly GCA_029286865.1 of Teinopalpus imperialis. Taxonomy (NCBI): domain Eukaryota; kingdom Metazoa; phylum Arthropoda; class Insecta; order Lepidoptera; family Papilionidae; genus Teinopalpus; species Teinopalpus imperialis. The sequence goes on along the minus strand of JAGSMU010000001.1, from coordinate 602,776 downwards.
AAGAAACGTTAAAAATACCCTGAATATAAAATTTACACAAGTTTATGACTTAATACGAAGGCTTATTTATAAAATTTAAATCTAATTTAAATATCATCAAATTTGACAAGATGTTTAAATAACGAGGATTTGTCAGTATATCTGAACAGTTTGGTGTTTTAAACAGTGGTAGATCTAAACAGTTTCTAGCCGCAATATATCCGGGTCTACTCAAACGGGGGAGGACCGCACCCTCACAAGCCACCATATGTGAGATAGCTGCATAACGCAACTGTGTTTCGTGCGGTGAGTTTAGGAATCCAGGAACCTATTTACAAGACATACCATCTCAGTCCTTAGGCGTGAAAATGCATTTGCATCTTGTATATTTGCTTAGTATGGGTTTAGATTTTATAGCCGCAGTCATCAGTCGCTTTTTATGTAACAATACTTCTATCGGTAAAGAGCTAAAGTAGTTTTAAATTGGCTTCAAGATTTGCCGCCTTTTTAAATTTTATTCCTTTTTTAATAGTACTGATTTTTTAAAACTGGCTTCAAGATTTGCCGCCTTTTAAATATTTCATTTAAGTTTCGTTTCATTTGGTAGGTGATCCCTATCGGCGGTTCGAAGTCCAAGCAATTAAATCCGTCGTCGGAGCGCATGTGTCGGGCGGCGGGATGTGTAAGTTAGCGACATGCCGACGCACAGACAGACAAAAAACGCAAGGGGTCGTCGACCGGCGGCGCATGAATCGTATTCGCGGAATTGATCGCGGCCCATTTGGCGGTTGCGGGTTCGACGCTGCTTTTATTTCGTTGCGTCGCCCCTGTTAGTTTTTAGATATCGATTGGATCGACACAATGTTGCGATCCGGTCTTAATTAATATGTTGGATCGTTTATACGTCGCTAATGTAAGGTATAGAGGTTTTTTGGAATGCTCGTCGATTTTAAAACACATGTGTAACAGTATTAAACTATAATACTTAAGTATTTACTTCTGTATTCACTTGCCGGGTAAGTTTGATAATGTTTAATTTATTGTCATGAACCCTCAGTGTCAAGAGTGACAAACGAGCACACAGTTCACCTGCAGCCCATATACGCATCCTCAATAAAGATCTACTATGTATAAGATGCATTTCCATCCTTGACAACTGAGATGAATTGACCTGTTACTTTTAACTGGGTCTCTGAATTCCTTCACTCAACATATGAAACACAGCAGTGGATGCTGCTATTTCACGCTGGTTTCTATGACGACGGAGTCTCTGGTCTAGTCGACCTATTCATGCTGCAGAAAGGCACTAGCCGCAGTGTGGCAACATAGAATGTTTTCGCTCGGGTGGGGAATAACAACGCCCTCACAGAATACAAACGTCAAATAGCAGATAAATACTATGTTACGAGGCATTCTATAACAGTCCTCGGCCGCAAAAAGCCTAAGAGTGTTGATGATGGACGCAGTCATCGCATGCTATCAACTCAACCGTGCGCTCGTTTCCACTCTTAATAAAATTAAAAAAAAAAACATTTGTAAATCGAAAGCAAATCGTGATTTGGAACAGATTGCTTCGTCGTTTTGTATTATTGTTGAACCTCATATTTTTGGATATATATATCACGTCCTTTATTTGTATTTGGAATTAAAAATAATTTACAATGTCGCTATGTTTGCAGATAAATCTTTTACAAAAATTATTACACAATCAACCCTACCGCACTAGTAATAAAACTTAAAATCGTACTTTACTTACATTCATATCATTAACTTTGAAACCAAACCATCAAACGTAGTTATAAAACATGTGGGTAACTTAATTTTGACCTTTACATCTTTGTAATAAGGATTGTAGGATTGTGAAGTGAATACTGAACGTGTCAGCGTGAGTGCATATATTAGCGAGCTTATGTCTTTTATGGTTACACGTGACATTTTCATGTCTTTATACTGGTATTTAAATGAAGTTGTATGGCTTAAAGTATTTAAACTATGAAGCTTACAAAGTGATATATTTTATTTTATTTCTCCAACAGTAAAGCCCATAAAAATATTTCCAGACAACTTTAATGAAAGAGCTTAGGTACTATAGTAGTATTTATATAATGATATTTCTTGTTTCAGGAGATGGTTCACGACAATATTTGAATGGCCGATTCGAATTTAGGATGTTATTCGTAGACCATACTCTTAACTATTAGGCTTAAATATATTATTATATATTTATTACCATATATTTTTATACCATGCGCCCGCAAATGTGACGCGAGATTACATACGGACGCGTTGAAGTCTTTTCTTAGATTGCATCAGCGGTAGCGCCTTTCTAGAGGGTGCCATATATACATACACTGCAGGCCAAAAGTTTAAGACCACCTTAATTAAAGTAGGAAAATAAAGTAAAACTCCAATAAAATACTAAATGTTTAATCAACCTGTTTAATCATCTAATAGAACATAGATTGACAAATTTCATTATTGTTACCGCAAGCGAAATAGACGCTTAAAAGCACCAGAAATCCGCGTTAAAATAAACAAAACCCGAGTCAAACCTTTATCATTGACTAAAGTAAAACAGTGACTGAAAGATGCGAAGTTGTATGGTCGCGTTGCCATTCGAAAAAACTTCAGCAAAGGCCGCTAAGGCGTTTGAACTATTCGGTTCAAAACGTAGAATTTACGTTCGACGCAGTGCTCAAGAAAAGATAATGTCAGATTGTATAGTCCCAACAATTAAGCATGGTGGTGGCTTAACTATGAACTGGGGTTGCTTCTCTAGCCAAAAAACTGGCGATTCGATTAAAATTGAAGGAATTTTGAAAAAGGAACAGTACAAAAACATTTTAGAACAAACTGCCGTTTCTTCCGGGTTGCGATTAATTGGAGATGGATTCATTTTCCAACAAGATAATGATAGCAAAATGATGTAGAGGATATTTTGAAGAGAAAGAGGCACAAGGGGTGTTAAAAAACATGGTTTTGCCTCCTCAGAGCCCTGATCTCAATCCCATTGAACTTTTGTGGAAAGAGCTTGAACGGCCGTAATCGTGGCCCACCCTCGCGAGAAGAATTGTGGAAAGCTTTATGCGAAATTTGGAACAATATATCACAAACACCATTAACAAATTGATTGCCCGTATGCCGAGACTTGTAAAAAAAGGCATAAAATGTAAAGGAGGAGTTTTTGATGAAAAATCAGTTTAGTTAACTATAGCCTTTTTTTGCATGGACTGTTAATATTTCTTTATGCTTTTAAAGTATATTGTTTGTCAATCAATGTTCTATTATTATAATATATATATATATATATATATATATATACATATACTATACATTCTAAATATACATATGCAATTACTTTAATTATTTTATTTTACGGAATTTAATTATTTTACTGACCAACCAAACAAGGAGTGAATTTTATATTTGGAATAAAAATAATATACTATCTTTTTTTAATAAATAAAATACATGACTATCATGAATTCTTTAATGTATGTTTGATTAAATTGCTTTCTGTCTATATTATATAAACGCTAAACTTGGACTTTCCTACGTGATTTTAGTACGATAACAGTCTTTGACTGGCTGTCCGCTGGGCCTGCAGTAAATCAATGTTGAAGATTGTTCTCCATACCCCGTCATAATAGGAACGGATCCGTTTCTTGCTATATATACTGAATATATACTATATATATATACATTTGTACATATATATGTATATATATAATAATTATGAGCAAATGAACGTAGACGGATAGCCTGGATCTGGTTTAGTATAGCTACTATTAATGTCTTAGTATTTGAATCAATATACACATTATACAATGTCATATAATTAGTATGAGATTGAGTGATGGCCGCGTAGTGTAATGGTTAAAGTTCTTAACTGCTGCGCGAGTCCTGAGGTCGATTCTCAGTAGAGGAACAATATTTATTGCATCACAAACTGTTGATTCGTTTCTGTGTGCATTGTATGTACCACGTCCCCGATGCATCTGAACCCACCTGCCTCTGATCTTATTGCACATGTATTACATCTGACTAGCGGGAACATCGAGTGTTTGTGCAATAGCTAAGGGCACTATAAAATATTCTGCGTAATTGACGTCATATACAGCACAATAACCAGAATATATCGCCGTGATCGATATCGACCAGGAAGACTTCATCATGCTTGGTTAAAATTCAAAGGTATATATAAAGAAAAGTTTTGAGCCTTGACATTGAAATTCAAAAGAAAAAATAATACTGGCACGTAATAGCCATTTCTTTTTTAATATATTTAATATTATCTGCTGTCTTTTGTTTTTCTTCTTTCAAAATTGCAAAATTTGTGATTTAAGAAACGAAGTTTGCGGTTTCTGTAGAAATGGATAAAATTAAGCACCGTTCCGTCATAAAATATTTACAAAAAAAAAGGATTAACGCCAAAACAAATCTATGAAGATATTTACGAGACTTTGAGGAATCTGCTCCATCATATACCACTGTCAAAAGATGGGTAGGGGATTTAAAACGTGGCAGAGAAGCAGTGCAAGATGAACATAGGAGTGGTAGGCCGCCGACGGCTACCACAGACGAAAATACCATTAAAATATTAGACCTGATTTTGAAAGACAGGAGATTGACGATTGCAGAGATAGCTTCAGTTTTTTGGGACTGTAGAGGGGTCATTATGGTTGGCTACCTTGAAAAAGGTAAAACCATAAATGCGGACTATTATTGCAAATCGATTGCGTAAAAAAGTAAAAATAAAAAGGCGTGGTATGTTGTCTAAGAAAGTTTTGTTCCACCAAGATAACGCTCCTGTCCATACTGCGGCGAATTCAATAGCACAAATACACAATTGTAGCTTTGAATTGTTGCCGCATCAACCCTATTCGCCGGACTTGGCCCCGTCTGATTACCATCTCTTCCCCAATCTAAAACAACACATGGCAGGACGAAAATTTTCGACGAATATCGTACAAGAAGCTGTGACTGAATATTTTGATGAAATTGAAGATTCTTTTTTTTAGAAGGAATACTAAAGCTAGAGACAAGATGGCAAAAGTGTATAGATCATTCTGGAGACGATGTAGAGAAATAAAATAAAAAACGTTTTTATTTTAAGGTCGAGCTCAAAACTTTATATATTTCCACGTATGAAATTTTCATATCTTTGTTTTGTTTTTGCTATAGTTGAGTTATGCTATAGTTTTAGTCCCTTTGAACCAAAACATGATATCGATTTGTTAAAAATTTTAAAGTATAATTTTAAATTTTAGAATACCAACATGAAATAACAGCATAATGCTGCTGTGTTTTGTCTGGTGAGTGTAGGAATCTTATCATCAGAGAAGAGGTATCCCATCTTAGTTCACAAACAACGCACGTACATTTTGAATCTAAATTTAGGATGAATATGGGCATCATGGGCCCTGGCTTATCGCCCTGGCTAACCCTCACCTGAACTGAGTACACGTTTGTCACATTCAGTACAAAAAAAATATTTATAAAAGTAATAACTCACCTCCAATACATCCAATAAGAGTCGTCCTTAATAAACCCACAATCCAAAAAGCACTTCACTTCACTTTTCAATACCAAACATTGCCCATTCATCAGTGTTACACAAATTAAAATTCAACAATTTCATAACAAACACTCGTATAGTTAACAACACGGTCCACTTGTACACTTTCAGTGCGATTCAAAAACAAGAGGCGGAAAATTAAAATAAAAACAAGAGGCGGTAAAATAAACGACAGTCCTTCGCTAGAGTTTCTCTACAACTGACGCGGTGGGGAGCTTCCGGAGTAAGTTTGCACCTTGACGTACCATCTCACTCGCACATACGGCATTCACCTGAGAAAGAGAGATAAAGTCGGTAATGACAAGAGCTTTAATAAAGAGAAGGTTATTTCTCTGATGTTTCTTTGATTGAATGCAAAGACTTGCTGTGTCTCGTGTGAAAATAAACGGCCGCTTTCGACTATTGCTTCGTCAAACCTTCAAAGAGTACGGTTTGCGAAACTTAGTGTCGTAAGTACGATTCCACCATTTAACAGTTGTCATGAACCTTCTACCATTTAAGGTTTGTTTGAGTGGTAAACGTGATTTTTAGTAATATAGAATTGCTAGCATTCTTTTTTGGATTTCGAACTAAACTCAAATTTGTCTACTTAATAATGTAGTGTGAATTAATAAACAAAGCTTTTTACGTTTCTTATCGAATTAATATCTTCTCTCAGCTTATCGCCATTATTAATATTAGGTTGCCAAATAAGTACTTCTCGTTTTTTTTTAATTGTCAAAAGTTTGTTTCAATAATTATTATCAATTTTTTAATCGACTTAGGACGTAGTCGTAATCGATGTAGGGAGAAATTTGTAATGAAAAAGGGAACATATGTATATTACATATGTTCCCTTTTTCATTACAAATTTCTCGCATCGTTTAATAAGACTTTCAATACCTTATTTTGTAGAAATCACTTGGTTTAAACTCGAAAAATTTCATACAATCGAGATCTCATTTCTGCGTCAGTATTAAACGGAACCCTGCGCATTGCATTTGGAAGAGATTCGATCTCTGTAGATAGAAATCCACATAAATGAACTCGAACTAACAAAATCTAAACTCGAAAAAAAAACAAAACAAAGATTGATAGATAGGTTTGAATGGGGATGTTTTGTCCAGTGGAACAAAACATCCCCATACAAACAATCTTAAACATTATGTCAAAAACATTTAATGAAATGCGGAATTTAAAATTGAAAAAAAACGTAAAGAACTTAGTTTCCAACCTAATATTATTCATGGCAATAATCTAATATAGATAAATCTAATCTAGAGAATATATTAGCTTAAAGTTCTAACCGTTACTAATATATTTTTTAACAAATACTTTAAAAAAATACTTCGGACTTAAATCATGCGTATTAATCACAATAATATTTCCTTAAATATGTAAATCCATGTTATCCATATTAGCTGTAATTGAAACAGAGATATGGGTGTGACTAATTTTGTAGACTTTTCTGGTCGGTCTATAAAAGCTCCCCATTGATCATAAATACTTTTTTTTTTATATATATATATATATATTTATAGAAATTGTATGTAGTTTATTTATTATAAAGATTTGGAGAGTATAGATCTGGAAGCTTTTTTTGTAATGAGGGCACATTGTTCACATGATGTAAGTGTTTGTTTCGGCACACAACGCATTTAATCTCGATAATACAGCTGCGTTATCCCCGTGAGGACAAAGATGGAATGACTCATCACCATCATCAGGGTCTTCGGATCCCTCCACTTATCATTAATATTTTAAGCTGGTGTTCTGTGAGGGCGTGGTCCTTCTTCGGTCGAGCAGACTTATTGTCGCAACTAGAAACAATATGCTGCGTTATCTCCCGGTTTATTTCAAAATTCATCCGACATACTATTAACATCAGATCTTACTAAGTCACCGTGATGGTTACAGTCGAATGATTGAACTTTTTCAATCCAAAATCCGACTGCCGAAATCCTTGATGACGTCATATTATAGCAGCTGCCTGTTATTTGAGCGAAACGGCATATGTATATACGGCGGTTGCATTTAAGAAAAACAACCCTCTATATTTTATTTCTCTTATTCGTTGAGGGCGGTTTCTAATATCCGTTACGACGTGAATAAGCTTTGTATAGTAAAACAAAGCGGTATTGCGTTTCCCGCGGATAGCGGGGACGCACAAAAGGTCCCGTGGCGAGAGCTCTGGCATGCACACATTGGATAATGAGGCAGCGAATGTGACGGTACAGACGAGCGCAAATGTGTTTGTGTTTATTTATTTAATTAAAACTTTGTGCACAAAAAAATATGGGTGGACTTAACTGTGGTCTCTGCCAGTCAACGAAAGTATTATTATAGAGGTATTTTTGTAGCCCCACATTGTTAGGGTTAATGCTGATAACAACCCCCTTTTTGCTGTTATTTGTTCTTAAATACCATCGCGACTCCTAACGGAAAGGACTCCATCCTCAAACTACGAGGCAGGTGTGCCCAATCATTGATCCTTTGCCATTTTGTGTTAATTGTTCTATTTAAAATAATGTTTAAGCAAATAATATCTTTTTTTAAAAAGATCCATGAACAATCTTGTGTAACAAGAGATACTAAGAGTGTAAGAAGACCAAAACAGAGAAAAAAATCAAAACCAAAATTTAATATATAAATACTTATATCATAGACGAGTGACTATACTGGGGTGCGAAGGTGCTAGGGAATACGATGCCTCCCTTAGCACTTTTGCTACGCTACAGCAACAAGGGACCACCCCATGTTGGTATCAATACTGCAAGTAACATTTTTATTCGGAAATCGAACTCAGTTTGCTCTCTCGTACTGTAAATTAAAAGTGGGCGCTCAGTGAATTAGTTCTATATATAAGAGATTATGCCATGAATACAAATGTAACTTTACTATTTTTCTTAACATTCGTAGTGAGTATCAAGACCTATTTTTTTTTGCATTAGCATTTTGAGCTCGACTATATCGTGTTCAATAGATCGGCAGTTGCGACAAACGTGACCGAGTGTCGCCGGTGACGTCAGCGGCGGTGCGCGGGCGTGACCAACACAAAACAAGCGGGCGATTCGTGTGCAAGTGTTGTAAACCGCTCGACGTTTTTTGTGTACTAATTAAAACTAAACAATTATCGGAAAATATACTGAATAGTACTTGGAATTGAATGAACTTTGCTTCTACAAGTTGATGGCAAGGGAACGGAGGTATAAATTATAGGAAGAATGCGTAATTGGTCTTCATTAAGAGTAGTACTTGTTTTCTAGTCTAGTAAGGCAGGGGTTAGTTTTTCTCAACATTTCTTCTAAAGAACTAATGTCACCAACATAGCTCAAAGGGTCAGCAAAGTGGCAGTAGGCTGGCCGTCTAGCTCATGGAACTGGAACCCGGGAACCGATGGGGAAGAAAGGTTCTCGAATGACAACCTCGTATTGGCTAACGGAGTGTAAGACGAGACCGCCTTGGGTGTGAGTGCTGACCTACGCAGGTCTGCGGGAAATCGATAGATCCAGGTGGTTCAGGATCGTACTTTGCGTCAGTCTGCGGGTCAGGCGTATGTTCAGTAGCGGTCTAGTGGTGGGCTGACATGATGATGCTGATGTCATTAACATTACTAACGTTCCTGTTCACCACAACAAATCTTAAATGCGTGCTACGAGATTGTTCTCGACAATAGTCTAATGGCCAATTCAAACCTACGACTTAAACTTTCGTATCCTAAACCATTAGACCAGAGGTTCACAGACTTTAAATCTCATAGACCACCTTCAAAATTTAAGTGGTTCCGGTCCCCCTGCAGCTACATTTCTACCATATTCCCAAAACTCGACACGTTGTACTGAATATGGAATATGCAAGTTTTTACAAGAACTGTTTCTTCGGTGAGCTTCTTAAAATATTATCTGTCTACGTTAATAGAAGTCAAGCCAACCTGCCTCTGGGGGTCCACCTGGACCACTTTAGGAACTAAGGTATTAGACTATTGATGCTTCTTTCAGACCGCTTTTTCTCTAAACTCCAAGAGTCGTCCATTTCCAGATTTCAAGCTGGGTTTCTATCTGTGTTGCAGCTAATTCATAATCTCGGCGTGAATTACACACTCGCAGAAACATGAGCCTAATGTACACGGCATGAGTTTCGCAGACCGTACCCTAAACCTAACATAGGCTATTGACGCTCCAAGCTCTTCGCGTTCGTAGCGGTTAGTTTAATTTTGGTTCAAAAATATTACATCGAAAGGTATTATCGCTGGAACTTAACAGCTCGACCAGTGAAGGACCGGATAAGACCTACTCAGTAATAATAAAATAATAATACCAGAATAACAGCATAACGCTGGTGTGTTTCGTCTGGTGATTGTAGGGATCCGGAGACCTTTACTACTGGTAACGAGGCATTCCATCTCAGTCCTCAAGGATAAATGTAAATGTCATGGACCGCAGGAATAACTTACCATCAGGTGGACTGTGTGCTCGTTGTTTACTCTTAATGTAATAAAAAAAAGAAGGAAATAAAGAACTGCTAAAAACTTTAAATGTTTTAATGTATCAACTGAAACAAAATTTAGTAGTAGTTACCTTTTTATATTTATTTATCTTTATTTATTTATTTATCTTTATTTATTTATTTATCTTTATTTAATCCCACGACGGATTTCCGTTTTCTCACGTTTTCCCTCACCATCATAAATCATCAAATTAGAAAATTTGAGTGAAAATCATGTGATAATAAAACAGCACCAAAACTTTTCAAAAATGTCATTGGTGTCCGCACCGGGGATCGAACCCGGTCGATGCACCAACTCAAACAGAATTTTTATTTGACGTAATTATTTTTTCTCTGCCAGCGTCGTTGTATAACGAATTAAAAATTGCAATGCTAATTAGTTAATCGATTTGCTTTCAAATTACTTGTTCGCGGTGTTTTATTTAATTTTCTGGTTATTTGTAATCAATCAATCAGTTTAGTTTCAGAACCGAACAGACAGAACATATTTATTGTATACTTTTATTTAATATATTGTGAATTATACGCAATATATTGTTTTTAGCAGTTGCAATGAGGCATGTTGCAACTCCGAAAGAGTCGGCTCACAGAATACCACCGTGAAGTAGCATAACGCTGTTTTGAATGATAAGTGTGAGGTGATCCGAGAACCCAATACAAAGCATTCTATCACAGTTGAGAACTGAGGTGAAACACATGGCATCTTGAATGCGTCGTCAGCAGCTGCTGGATCGGCTCGCAGAATTCCAGCGTGAAATAGCAGCATAACGCCGCTGTGTTTCAATCGAGTCGCAATCTCACAATCACTATTACCATTGAGTTTACACGTCCTTACAATTATCTCCGGATATAAAAGGAAATAAATAAGGAATGTTTGAGAGGCACGCTCCGGGCTCTTCAAGCATCCCCCAGCCGACAATTACGTCGCCTGATCGGATGAAGTTATTACGTTATTACTAAAAAGCGTACAACGGGTCGAGTAGCATGGTTATTTTCAACTATAAGGCCGCCTAGTGCAATCTCTGAGAGCTCACTTAAATTATTAGATGTTACTAAACATGATTAAGGACTGGAACAAAATAGTCCTTGTTTATATTTTTATAGCATCAAGAGTTACTAACGACCCAGTTCACCTGATGGTGTGAGGTGGTGTAAAGACTGTGGCCCATAACAATACATCCACTCTCTACGAATGAGATGTAAATGCGTTGTTGCACCCTTAGGATTACGATGAAAAGCCTCGTTACCAGTGACTTGGTTCTCAGATTTCACACTCACCATTCAAAACACAGCAGCGTTATGGTGCTTTATCACGCTGGTAATGTTAGCAGAGTCATTCTTGTTGCAACCAGAAAGGAAACCAAAAAAAACCCTGATCCCAAGCGCAGGTGATGAAGGATTCCATCTAAGTCCTCAGGGGTGAAAACGCATGTGCATCTTGAATCTTAGTTGAGGATGGATGTAGACATGGTGAGCCGCAGTCATGACTTATCACCAGGTGAACTGTGGTTTTTCATACCTAATGTTATATAAAAATACTTAAAACAGAGGTTGATTTGACATGAGTTTTTGACACGTCAACTTTAATGAGGTCGACTTTCATTTTATTTTAATAATTTTATTATGAACGTAACAACACTTAAAGTTCACAATAAATAAGTACATGACCAATAGAGACAGTTATTAATAGCTCCGCTGGTAGTCGAGTCATCTACCCGTCTCAACTTACACACCACAAGAATCGCACGACCACCGCGAGAAGCGCAGCCCCAGCAGGTAGCCGGTGCATTGTGGTCGTACCCGCTGAGTCGAGATGATGGGGACGCTCCGGATTCACAGGCCGAGGAAAACTGAACGAGTACAAAACGCTGCTGAAGTGAACTTCGTTAATGTATTGGTTTTATTGTATTGGTATTTTTTTACAATATAGCCGTATGTCCCTCTGTGCTCACTTATGTTATATCGGAATAGGTGAGCGGACGATGAGTGTTTCTGTGTTTGCACAAAAAATTAACATACTTTAAAGTATTCTGCGCAGTTGATGTAATCACTAGAACACATCGCCGTGGTCGAATCGGACATCATTGTAATCATCAGGTGATGACTACGCCTCATGAGATTTACATCCGTCCTCAACAAAGATTACTGACGCAGATGCGTTGTCACCTTGAAGGAAAGAGATAGATTTACAATTGGGTGTTTGAATCCCTACATTTACCATACGAAACATAGTAGCGTTGAGGTGGTATTCTGTGAGAAGGTGGTCTTCCCTCACTCCAACAGGACCCATTTATGTTATGGCCAGACACAAACTGCAATTTGGTTCTACTACAGATGCAGTGACGAGTAGTGATTCACTGGCTTTTTGTTAAGTTGCCATTATCGCTATATCTGTAGATTTAGTATGTTTACTAAAGCATACAATCATTTAGTTACTGTAAGTTTCTGAGTTGCTCTACGTGATAGAATTCGAATTAGACGTTGCGTATGTCTACGCAATATAACAAGGGCGACTGACAGCCCAAAAGATTAACAAGCTGAATTGGCATAGGGCCGGCCATATAGCTGGTAGAACCGATGTGTATAATAGTTCTTCCTATTAGATGGGGCGATGACATTTACAAATTTGCTGAAAGTCAATGGATGCATGTGGCTAAGGATCGTGGTTTGTGGCAATCTCTTGTACCTATGTTATTATTTTTTGATTATTTTAAGAGTAACAAACAAGCACACAGTTCACCTGATGGTAAGTGATTCCTGCGGCCCATGACATCTACATTCATCCTTGACAAGGAATCATAACGCTGAGGCGTTTTCTGTCATCCGTGAGAACTGAGATGGAATGCCTGGTAACACAGTAATAAAGGTCTCCGGATCCCTGCACTCACCAGACGTAACGAAGCAGCATTATGCTTCTATTTTACGCTGGTATTCTGTGAGGGCGTGGTCCTACCCCGGTCGAGCTTACCCATTCATTCTGCAGCTAACTTTTCTCTCTATCTCTACCTTCGCTCTCAATTATGTTGTCTTTTTTTTAGATCAATGGCTATGCTTGTTTGAGTTTATTCGTTGTGACGGCGAGATCGACTTACTAATGGACACGATTAATATCAGATTAAAACACCTGCGGCGAAATGTTATGGCTGATAGAACTGTTTCGTTTCTTTGTAATGTATATCGTTTTATATATGCTAGCAATCCACTTAGATCTGATCAGTGGAGATGTTTATAATTATAATTCTTAAAGGTATGTAGAATGGTAGCAGTCAACAAAGTATTGGTGCTTTGGTGTAAGGGAAACTGTATATAAAATTATTTTAAAATGTTCATTATTGTCCGAATTAGCTTTTTATGAAAATAAAAATTAGAAGAATAGAAAAACCTGAAATTTATATTGTCTTTGTGTCTTTTGTTCAAACTCAAGTCCGTAAGTCACGATTTGTACATGATAATTGTCACAAATTCCCAAACAGATTTATTGAAGTTTGGACAGGACAGCGCCTGTGAGCTTATATATTGGTTTTACACGTCTTCGAAATATGTATTTTTTTAAATTTATTTCCTATCAAATAAATAAAAAAACCTGCATATCTATACTTGCAGGTTTCCTCATGATTAAGGCTCAGTGCAGGTGACCACCGATGCGTTTCTTTGATGATCCCGAAGCCCCTCCCATTGCACTGAGTATGATTTATACCCAATAAAATCCCCACGGCCACCGTGGGTAAATCATGCATAACCCTGTCTTCCGAATATTTTGACAGTTTGCTCCAAATACAAAAAAAAATGTCCACCTTCCGATTCGCCAACCATGTTGAAACTAGATACTAACTATAGCATGGCTCTAACACTAATGTAAAAATATTCACGTATCTGTGCTTCTTATTATTCAATAGAATTATTATTGACTGCATATTTCCACATGTACCTGTCCACATAAAGTATTAAGTACATGCTGAAAAATCTTCGAGTACCAGTGATAATATTCGTCGATTGTAGACTCAAGCCACTCAAGGATCATTTTTCCTCATCGGTTGTCCATTTTACCACTTCACTTTGTGCAAACATATGTACAGTATGTAAACATAGTGCATATGTACTACATTATTGGAACTGATATTTATTTATTCAATGCAGGGGTCGCTTACAAAATATATTCTAAAACAACTGATTACAATAAATAAAGACAAATACAGGATAAAACACAATAGGTTAGAAGCTGTTTATGAACAGTATTTTATTTGACTAGCAATTTTGATAGTTTTATTACATGGGTGAGTGAACGTGTGTATTTACATGTGTACTGCAAGCTTTAAATTATTTAAATCATTATTTGTGCATTATTTTAATTTATCACACATTAAATTAAAATAATGCACAAAAATGATTTCTTATATTTACGCGAATACTGCATTATTGAATAAAATATTTTTTTACAGATTTATTGTGTTTACTTTTATTTTTTTATCTGACGTTCCGAATAACATTCAATACTCACGATGACAGATTTAATCTCAACGTTAGAGCGCAAAGTAATAAAACACTATTAAAATAACATAAAATGGCGACATATGGTTATTAACAGAATATAGCGATGAGGCGCAATGATTCGCCGCGGTCCCAAACCTGTACAATTATTGACGCTTTCCTATTTGTTGAATAGTCTAATGGCAGAAACATTGCGGTAATATCCGACAATTATTTATAATTGAGTGTGGAACAACGTGTCTGTTTTTCATTAAGAGTTGTGGTCAATTGCTAGTATTAGTAACGGAGTAGAACTCTTTAAGTCATCACCAACATCACAGCCTGACCAAAGTCCACTGCTGAACATAATCCTCCTCCATAGAATGCCACAAAGCATGATCCTCTTTTTTTTAGGGGGAAATCTTCGAAAGACACCGTGCCTCCGGAGGGAGAGACAGGGTTATGTAGTATTTCTAATCACTAATCCCCCCCCCTCCCCCTCAGGCATCCTCGGTGCATTGGGAGGGACTCCGGGATCTCATACGGAACGCAGTGCCCCTCTGCATGGTGCTTGAGCACGTCCCAGGGTAGGTCAAGCCTACTCTAGCACCCTCGTTGTGCTACGACAACTCAAGACCACTTTGAGTTGCCCTCCCCCCCTCTTGCCGGGACGGTCAGAGCCGCCACCCTGATCGCGCGCGAATCCGATGTCCCCTTTTAGTCGCCTTAGACGACAGACAGTGGGTACTTTAGCCCTATTCTAATGCCCAGGACTAAAGGGCTGACAAAGCATGATCCATAGTCATGTTGACTTCCAGCGAATTAGCATAAGTCACTCCGTCTGGTGGGGGATCGTCCTTATGTGCGACGGTCAATCTGCCATTGCCACTCAAGGATCATTTTTCCTCATCGGTTGTCCATTTTACCACTTCACTTTGTGCAAACATATGTACAGTATGTAAACATAGTGCATATGTACTACATTATTGAACTGATATTTATTTATTCAATGCAGGGGTCGCTTACAAAATATATTCTAAAACAACTGATTACAATAAATAAAGACAAATACAGGATAAAACACAATAGGTTAGAAGCTGTTTATGAACAGTATTTTATTTGACTAGCAATTTTGATAGTTTTATTACATGGGTGAGTGAACGTGTGTATTTACATGTGTACTGCAAGCTTTAAATTATTTAAATCATTTTTGTGCATTATTTCCACATGTACCTGTCCACATAAAGTATTAAGTACATGCTGAAAAATCTTCGAGTACCAGTGATAATATTCGTCGATTGTAGACTCAAGCCACTCAAGGATCATTTTTCCTCATCGGTTGTCCATTTTACCACTTCACTTTGTGATAATTCACCGCAGGACATCCTGTGGTGAATTATCACAAACATATGTACAGTATGTAAACATAGTGCATATGTACTACATTATTGGAACTGATATTTATTTATTCAATGCAGGGGTCGCTTACAAAATATATTCTAAAACAACTGATTACAATAAATAAAGACAAATACAGGATAAAACACAATAGGTTAGAAGCTGTTTATGAACAGTATTTTATTTGACTAGCAATTTTGATAGTTTTATTACATGGGTGAGTGAACGTGTGTATTTACATGTGTACTGCAAGCTTTAAATTATTTAAATCATTTTTTGTGCATTATTTTAATTTATCACACATTAATAATGATTTCTTATATTTACGCGAATACTGCATTATTGAATAAAATATTTTATTACAGATTTATTGTGTTTACTTTTATTTTTTTATCTCACGATGACAGATTTAATCTCAACGTTAGAGCGCAAAGTAATAAAGCACTATTAAAATAACATAAAATGGCGACATATGGTTATTAACAGAATATAGCGATGAGGCGCAATGATTCGCCGCGGTCCCAAACCTGTACAATTATTGACGCTTTCCTATTTGTTGAATAGTCTAATGGCAGAAACATTGCGGTAATATCCGACAATTATTTATAATTGAGTGTGGAACAACGTGTCTGTTTTTCATTAAGAGTTGTGGTCAATTGCTAGTATTAGTAACGGAGTAGAACTCTTTAAGTCATCACCAACATCACAGCCTGACCAAAGTCCACTGCTGAACATAATCCTCCTCCATAGAATGCCACAAAGCATGATCCATAGTCATGTTGACTTCCAGCGAATTAGCATAAGTCACTCCGTCTGGTGGGGATCGTCCTTATGTGCGACGGTCAATCTGCCATTGCCACTCAAGTTCCTTTTTGGTTCGGTTACCGGTTATACGAGCTGTATGGCCGCCCATTGACTGTCCAGCTTGGTAATCTTTTGAACTATGTCGGTCACCCGCCCCATGTCCATTTTACACCTACTACGCCTACTACGGCTACTGTCTGTAAGGGCTGGTATGGTCAATGCCCACATTTACTTTACTATAACCGTACTAGTATTTACTTTACTATAACCGCTCACTTAGACACCTTACATCCACGTTCAGTATGTCGCACCTTTAGGATGAAAACGACTTAACTCAAAAACTAACTTATAGATAAGAACAAAATAGAATGTTGTTAGAAATAAATTGTACTTGACATTTTATTGTTTATCGATATCACAGTTATTTCGCTATCCTTCGAGAATATGACATTTTTTTGAATGACAATGTTGATTAACTCATTTTACGACTGTAACTTAAATTTAGATTTGTTTGAATTCATAATACATTGGTAAAGGTGTAATATCTTAAAATAATACAATTAAAATATATGTATGTATAGATATTTTGACTTCCAGCGAATTAGCATAAGTCACTCCGTCTGGTGGGGGATCGTCCTTATGTGCGACGGTCAATCTGCCATTGCCACTCAAGTTCCTTTTTTGGTTCGGTTACCGGTTATACGAGCTGTATGGCCGCCCATTGACTGTCCAGCTTGGTAATCTTTTGAACTATGTCGGTCACCCGCCCCATGTCCATTTTACACCTACTGGTAATAATCTACAACGCGGCCATATCCAAAGGCACCTTCCCGAACACCTGGAAGGAAGCCGACGTCATAGGATTCTCAAGCCCTCAAAACATCCAACTGATCCATCAGCCTATCGACCCATAAGCCTACTCAAAGTCTTGGGTAAGGTATATGAAAGGCTCATCCTCGCCCGCCTCAAGGACTTCATGCTCTCCCGAGGGCTACCAATCAATGAGCAGTTCGGGTTTCGCACCCAACACTCATGCACACATCAAGTGCACCGCATCACGGAGCACATCCTCAGTAAATTTCTTCAGGGCTACCAAACTGGGGCACTTTTCCTCGACGTGGCGAAAGCTTTCGACAAGGTCTGGCACAACGGGCTCATATACAAACTATATGAGCTCGGTGTGCCAGATCGCTCGTACTTATCATACGAGACTTTCTCCGAAATCGAACCTTTCGTTACCGTGTCGAGGAACGCGCTCCGGGTTCTATTTGTGCCGGAGTACAAAGGCTCCGTCCTGGAGTCTATTTTGTACGCACACTCTACACCAACGACATACCGCGCACTCGCGGTGTAGAGCTAGCCCTTTTCGCCGATGACACCGGCTCTATGTGTCTGGGTTCAAACCAGACGCTATTAGTAGACGCCTCCAATCTGCAGCCAACACCTTAGGGAAATGGTTTCGGAAATGGAGGATCGAGGTTAACCCTACCAAAAGTGCAGCCATGTACTTCTCTCGGCGCAACAAAACGCCGCATCTCCTAACTATAGAGTTATTTGATCGTCCAACTCTGGGAAACAGACAGTCAAATACTTAGGCGTTACTTTAGATGAAAGACTCACCTTCGGTCCGCATGTCAACCGCGTACGGAATCGAGCAGCGTTCGTCCTAGGTCGTTTGCACCCGTTACTCAATAAAATAGCAAAATGTCCTGCGTAATAAAATTACACTATACAAAGCGTGCATCCGACCCATAATGACATACGCAAGCCCCGTCTTTTGCGCATGCTTCCCCGCGTCACATTCACCGACTTCAGGTAATACAAAATCGTTTCATGCGCAAGGCCACCGGTGCACCGTGGTTCTTGCGTAATGAAAAATCTACACATGATCTTGAGCTGCCGACCATAGCTCAGTACCTGAAGCAGGCTTCCCGCCGATATTTCGACTCTGCCGTCACACACTCTAACCCTTGATTGTAAGTGCCGCCACTTACAATCCCATCGCGAATCACAGAGTCACCCGCGTCCGAAGGAGACCGAGGCACGCTCTCGATGACCCAACGACGTGACTACCAGGCCCAAGCCCTTCATAAAACACAACACACGGCCACATTGCACTTCACATCGCCCCCGCCGACGGCGAGGGCGTCACAAACAAGGATATTCGCGATACCGCCATGTCACTGGTCGGTTCTCCAGTCCATACAGATAGAAGCGTCGCTGGAGTTTCTTGCGCCACTTCTTCTCCAGCGCCCACGCATTCCGAAGTGGTGGTACAGATAGCCACAATCATAGCGAATTTAAAGAATCCTCTGTCAGAAGCAACTGACCGAGCTGAGGTTCGGCCCTCTCGGGCACCCTCGAGTCAGACGCTCTCGCGAAACAAGGTAACGGTCAGAAGCCGAGGCTCCTCTCAGGAGCCCTTGTGCTGGTTACCTATATATAGAGGTCTCGACTGAGTGCCATTAGCGCTCGGTCACCTCTCAACCCGGTGAAACTGTAAAGCCCTTCGGCTAACAGTGGCCTTCAGCCCGAAAAAAAAAAAAAAAAAATCGGTCACCCGCGTTCTACTGCGGATGTATTCGTTATGTATTCTATGACGCTTTATTTGATTACACTAAACCGAACTCCAACACATGGTGAGGTTTAAAACACCTATGTTTTATAATAATAATAAAAATATATTACATTTTTTATTCCACACCATTTATATAAACAATCCTAATATAAAAATACCTGAACTATGATCTATATTTATTCCTTAAGTTGAGCCATCCGGGTCTGAACTAGATCTTCTTTCCCCTAGGGGGAAGACCCACTAATATCATCGCAGTAGCTATCCTTAGTGAATTGGGAGGTGCTCCATGATTACCCATGGAACGCACCGGTGCTCCTCTACCATGAGCCTTAACACATCCCAGTGGCTTGTCTCCAGCCACCGAGCACCATCGCTGTGTACGGCTACATGGGACTATTCTGTATTGCCATCCTTTCCTGTGCGGTTAGAACAAGAAGTGAGGCATACCCATACTAAGCAAGTTTGTAGGAAGTCAATGGGTACTGGTAGCTGAGGTGCTTCGTGAAAATCTTTAATGTTTAACAGTAGACTAATAAATGGTTTATTAATGATAATTTAGTGATCGCATGGGTTACCATTTTCTGCAACGCATTATGCGGCCTATACTCCTATTGTACCCTGGGCTAGTGTGAGAACACGTACCTCCCCAACTAAACAACCCTGAAGACAGAATGTCACCGGTAACAAGGGTCTCAAGGCCTCTACACTAACCAAACGGAACACAGTAGAGTTATGCTGCTATTTTACGCCTACTACGCCTACTACGGCTACTGTCTGTAAGGGCTGGTATGGTCAATGCCTACATTTACTTTACTATAACCGTACTAGTATTAACCTTACTAATATTACCGTTACCTTTGAATCTACAACCTTAGATTTCCTAGACCATTAGGCTATTGACGCTTCTTCAGTCATGAACGAATTGTGAACAGTGATTTCTTTTCCCCTTCCAAATATTATAAAAGAAAATAAACAAGCTATTATGCAATAAAAGAGTGCGTCATATAATTTTGTGTAATGTTCAAACGATTTATTAAGGAACCAAAATATACACTAGTACGTACACTTAGATGATAAAAAAGTAAATAAAACAAAATGTCACGATTCAGTCCCAACTTGGCATATGCAGCATATTACATATTCTATATAAAGTTTTAGAAATAAACAATCAAACGTTTGTGAAGGCTTTATTTTTACGAAAAAAAATTACGAGACAGTATCGGCCGATGTAGCCTTGCTCTTTGTTGCGGTCACGAACACGATATGGTACGTTTGCAAAACCATCCCAGCGTTTATTGAAGCACTTATATCTATTGGGTTAAAGTCAAAAATCCAATGAAGCGGAATCTTCCGTATCTTTGGTCAATATCAAATACTTCGTCCCACTCAGCCCGCCATGACAACTCTATAGTCTGTTACACGCTTTGCAATGTACACTTTATGTTTATTTTTAGTATTCTATTCGCTAACAACAACAGCTCTAAATCTCTAGCGAAGTTCCTCGCTAGAGATTTAGAGCTTTTGTTGTATTCACATTTGGTTTAAGAAGAATGTAGTGTTGGTTGTTACTAAATTGTAAACATGTTGACACAACAAAAAAAGAGTTTTAAGGAGTTAGAGTCCAACTGCAGAATGAATGTGTTTGCTATTATTATATTCGCGACCACAACCTCACAGAATACCAGCGCAATAACTGAATCACTGCTGTGTTTGTATGGTGAGATTACAAATATCATTACATTCACAAGGGTCCTATACAACTTATATATATATATATATATATATATATATATATATATATATATATATATATATATATATATATATATATATATATATATATATATATATATATATATATATATATATATATATATATATATATATATATATATATATATATATATATATATATATATATATATATATATATATATATATATATATATATATATATATATATATATATATATATATATATATATATATATATATATATATATATATATATATATATATATATATATATATATATATATATATATATATATATATATATATATATATATATATATATATATATATATATATATATATATATATATATATATATATATATATATATATATATATATATATATATATATATATATATATATATATATATATATATATATATATATATATATATATATATATATATATATATATATATATATATATATATATATATATATATATATATATATATATATATATATATATATATATATATATATATATATATATATATATATATATATATATATATATATATATATATATATATATATATATATATATATATATATATATATATATATATATATATATATATATATATATATATATATATATATATATATATATATATATATATATATATATATATATAGCAACTTTGGAATTATAACTAGTATCGCTCACGAGATATGCTTTTAGGATATGATCAAAGTTGACGGCCGCGTTGCGTAGAAGTTACAGCACCTAGCTACGGAGTTCCGGGTATTTTGTTTTTACTTGGGGAAATTCTTTACATACCCATCCTTACGAGCTGGTCGGATTCACAGCAACTGAAATCCCACGATGTTCCATCTTCGCAATCGAATCGAACTAGGGAAGGGAATGACGTGTGAGTGCTTCTACTGCCTACAAAGTTACTGCGCATACGATGCCTTCTGGTCTAGGTGATATCGCCGTGGTAGCAATCGACCACGAGGACATAATAATGATCAAAGTTCTCACGAAATAGCATATCACTAGAAAATTAAAGATCGGGCAGTTGATGTAAGTGGAAAAAAAAACTAAAACGCTAAATACGTCATTAAAATATTGTATATAAAAATTCTCGTCTGTAGAATTTGAAATAATTCAGACGTCCGGAAGTGGATGAAATCTGAATTAAAAAAATCATTAACATTCATACGTAGATACATACAGGTAATGCTAATCAGAGCGTGTTATAAATATTAGAGAGCGTCTGGCTTTGTGTAATTATAGCATCCAATTTATAAACCTTTTGGTCGAGGGTAAAGAAATAGATAACATGTAAGGAATTTAAGTGACATCTTCAATCACGTTTACTGGTTATCAAATTATTCCTGGTATGACAATCAGTTGAGATATCTCGTGATGTCTTCTCTTTCTCCCATTCCGGTATAGAAAGATAATAATAAAAATATTATACAGGATAAAACTAAAAGCAATTCTAATCAAATGTCGCGATTAATGGAATCAGATCAAAGCGCCGGTGGCACACTGAAGCTAGTTTCCGGCTAGCAACATGGATGAGTCGGCTCCGCTTCGGATGTATCGCGCCGTCACAGAATACCAGCATGAAATAGCAGCCTACCTGACCTGGTTATAGTTATTGAGGCCTATACTCTATGAGTTTGATTTTTACTATATTAATAGTATTAACCTTACTAATATTACCGTTACCTTTGAATCTACAACCTTAGATTTCCTAGACCGTATCCTAGACCATTAGGCTATTGACGCTTCTTCAGTCATGAACGAATTGTGAACAGTGATTTCTTTTCCCCTTCCAAATATTATAAAAGAAAATAAACAAGCTATTATGCAATAAAAGAGTGCGTCATATAATTTTGTGTAATGTTCAAACGATTTATTAAGGAACCAAAATATACACTAGTACGTACACTTAGATGATAAAAAATTAAATAAAACAAAATGTCACGATTCAGTCCCAACTTGGCATATGCAGCATATTACATATTCTATATAAAGTTTTAGAAATAAACAATCAAACGTTTGTGAAGGCTTTATTTTTACGAAAAAAAATTACGAGACAGTATCGGCCGATGTAGCCTTGCTCTTTGTTGCGGTCACGAACACGATATGGTACGTTTGCAAAACCATCCCAGCGTTTATTGAAGCACTTATATCTATTGGGTTAAAGTCAAAAATCCAATGAAGCGGAATCTTCCGCATCTTTGGTCAATATCAAATACTTCGTCCCACTCAGCCCGCCATGACAACTCTATAGTCTGTTACACGCTTTTGCAATGTACACTTTATGTTTATTTTTTAGTATTCTATTCGCTAACAACAACAGCTCTAAATCTCTAGCGAAGTTCCGCGCTAGAGATTTAGAGCTTTTGTTGTATTCACATTTGGTTTAAGAAGGAGTTAGAGTCCAACTGCAGAATGAATGTGTTTGCTATTATTATATTCGCGACCACAACCTCACAGAATACCAGCGCAATAACTGAATCACTGCTGTGTTTGTATGGTGAGATTACAAATATCATTACATTCACAAGGGTCCTATACAACTTATGTCCATCTTTATTCTTTTCTTATAATGGATGTAGGTATTTAAGGGTTGCAGTATTCTGGTTATAATCAGGGAAATATAAATTGATTATATCTTTTCGTTGAATAAATATTCAAATTATATGGCGCCATGCAGTGGTAGTATTTTGCTTTGCAGCAACATATCTTCGTCATAATATCTTATCTTACTCCCATATTGATATCTTTGCGTAATAATCGATCATTTAATAGTATAATATAAAAAAAATAGAAGCAGCGATATTCTACCGGGAAATTTTATCTATCTCAATGTGTAAGCGCTAGTTTTAATTCAAGTTAAGTGTTTTTTTTTATTTTTTTTTTAAATTTTTATATGTAATTTATTTCTCACCACATCAAGTTTACAAATAAGTCTCAATACAAAATAAAATATAATATGCTCACACTAATGTGTATTTTGTTGTAAATTTTATTTTTTTTCGTTTGAGACTGATGCCTAAGCTGAGTCAAACCTGTATTTCAGGTCATCAGGTCTCCCTCCCAGTTGTTATTACATAAACATCAGAAACAAAAATACTGATTTACCACAAAACCCGTTCAAGAAAGAGATGCAAAAAAAATGTTTAGATAACCTGCAAGATCCGCACTGCACTGCAGTAAACTATGATCTAACACCCTCTCTAAAGAAGAGACCTACGAAGACTAGGATTACATATATATAACATATATATAGGTTGTTAGTTTACTTAGAGCCAAGATCCTTACCGCAATTGCCCAACTCTGACGATCGCTTTAGCCAACGGCATACCGGTGTTACTTTGAATTACGATATTAATTTCAATATGTACATATCTAACAATGTATGCAAGTCATTACCGTACTAGCTCGCCTTGATAGAATTAGCCGTAACCACTACTCCAGTTTCCGGTGCCCGGTTACCCAAATAATCACAAATTAACATACGTGACTGGGCACTATTGTTAAGTGAGTGGCCGTTATTACGGGGCTCGAATTGGGTGCTCTTATACACTATTTCTATAAATTGAAAAAAAATTAACAGTAGTGGAGTCACGCGTTAGCTTGATTCTGACAGCAACATAAATGATTCGTGTTGATCGGGGAATACTAGCGTAATATAGCAGCATAGTGTTGCCAGAATCCTAGTCATTGGAAACGAGATCTCGGCCCCCAAGGGAGACGCCACATGGGCATCTTGATTTTTGTCGAAGATGAATGAAGGTATTTATGGGTTGCAGTTACCACGTACGTGCTCGTTTATCAAAGTGAAGTTCATAAAACAAAACATATTTCGAAATCAAGTATCGCTCAGCACAGGTATATAGCACAGTTAATGACGAAATAAAAACATCTAAAAGCCATCATAAAAGAATCACAAGATTGCCAAAGTAATGAGTACACACACTCCCATGTTTACAACACACACACATACAATTCAACACACACATAAGCTAGAGTGAAATCAATTAGGAAAACAAGTATTGTTTGGTTAGTTAGTGGAAATGACATACAGCTGCGTCGAACTCGGCGCGTACCCACGGTGCGGCCGTCATAATTCGCACCAACGGATTTCCACTGTGGTTGGTCGTCACACCTCTCTCCGTAACCAATATTTGAGTAAAGAGATACGAGGGAAAAATCAGCCATATTGTCTTCATTTCATTGACAACGTTATTCATTTAGAGACATACAATATTATATAATTCACCAACAGAATAATAAAATACGTTGCTATTTTAAACCGCTTTTTTTAGCTAGAGCTGTATTTTTCTATTATATTAGGAAAACTGGGTAAACAGTAGCTACAGCCCATGATTTATATTTTGAGAACAAGAATCAGTGTCAAGTCAAATTGAGCATGCCTTGTCATCCCTGAGGGCTGCGACTATTGGCGCTATAACAATAATATAATATTGGGTGATGGTGAGATGAAAACGGTAATATCATATTAGTTTTCAACAGTGCTACATGAATAGGTTCCCGCGTACAATAGCACACTGCTGTTGCCGTTACGTACAGATACAAAGTCATCCCATCTCAGTCTACAACAATCTACTAAATATATCTACTAAAAGTTAGATATCATTGGTCGAAGTCATCACTTATCATCACGTGAACTGTGTGGTTGTTTGTCACTACTGATATTTTAAAATATCGTTTGAAATTCTAAAAAAACAGTTTAAAATATTTCCACTGTCAAGAAATAATGGTTTACCGACTCGACTAAAAATACGCAGACTGTGCTACAAAGTGAAATATGGTTCGCTAGCGGAACTGCCGTTAGCGACGGCTGACTGTCAGTTTATTGGACGAACTAAATACACCCTACCCGAGGTGTTTGCTATATATATAGCTAGTCTATAGTTGGCATATATAGATAGCCAACAAAGCAGAGTAACTTTTATGTTACTCTGTTTTTAAAAAGGTTAATAATAAAAATTAAATTTACTTATTTTTAATAAATTTAAAATTTATTTATATTTATTTTTTCTTTATTATATTTTATAAAAATGCTAATAATTAAATAAAATCAATTTTACTGAATATCGCGTTCCGAGTCTCGAATCGAATTTAAGACTATGAGTATTATTAGTAAGAAATAGTTAAGTAACAGACAATATAAAATAGAGCGGGATTAGTGGGCTTCACATGTCCTCGCAATATATATTTTATATTATTTATTAGGCGTACTGGTTTCCTCACGATGTTTTTTTCACCGCTCTTAAAATTGCATCAATAATTTCAATGATGCCAGCACCGAAGATCGATCTACAATATACAATATATAATATATAACGGAATAAAATAAAAGATAGAATGATTGAAGATATAAGAGAACTACCTATATGAGAGCTTTAACTCGAAAAATTTTATTACTATTTTAAAGAATTCATTGATGACAACTTGGAAGACACGTTTAACATATGCCTAATTATTTATCTCTTATCTGTTACTCGCAAACTGCACAGTAGCTCTACCGCTGGTCACACATCTTTATCAGGCTTAGTTATTATGATTATTTTATATACATATATACATTTATATATATATATATATATGAGATATATGTATATATGAACTTATGAGATTTCTGTTAATAAATACTACCGCCTTGACTTGTGCTACCCATGATTAAAAAATAAATTTAATATAATTATTATAAAGGACATTTATTTCTATTTCCATCTGGTTGGTCAATAAAATAAAATAAATAAATAAACAAAAATAATTATCATTATGAAACTACGACTCATTGCTAAAGATTCGGGGTGACAATGAATTTATAGTCAGTCATTCCTAGTATAATGTGCTAATAATTAAATAAAACTAATTTTACGACTTTCATTGCGTTTAATTAAAACTTTTATGACCCGTAGTTTCAAGTGCTTTATAGCACTCAAGATCACTTGACGACCTGATATGGTGTATTCCGGGCAATCGTCAGCATAAATATTCTACAAACGAGTGTACACAATTGCTTGTGGATATGGTCTCTTTTAGATAAAACAAACAAAAAGGGTTAACATGTAGCTGACATGTAACATCGACGCTCTAAAACTCTTTTTGGATAATAAATTTGCTATCAATATTTAAATATTTCTTATTCTACCAAAACTATTACGCTAAAGAATAACAAACAGTTAAATTTTAAAATATATTTCCCGCGCTTTCTCTGTCGACAGTTTGTATCTTTAGTAGTTCATCAGTTGCGAGTGAAGGGGTTACTGGCCGCAAGATGGCGACGCTGGCTCGCTGGGCACGATGATTGCTCTTCGATTGTAGGGCAACAGATCTAGGAATGACTGTACATTTTATACGGCATAGTCAGGTCTCAGTTACAAACTAGCATCAGCAGAGGAAGGATATAAAGTTATAAGGATAGAAAGTAAAGATAATGAACATTAAACACGGTGGTTATAGATTAAAAAAAATATATATTTTTCTACATTGGCCCCCAACAAGTTAATGCATTTAGTCCATCTTTTTTCTAAACCCAGAATTCCCTTGGATACAAATCATTGTCTTGACCATCTAAAAAGCCTTAACAGCGGCAATCACTTCGATATCATATTCAAATTTCTTACCTTGGAGCCGAGTAAAGAGATAAAAGTCGTAGGAGCTAGATCTTGTGCATAGGACGGGTGTTCAAGCAGTTTCAAATCCCGCTTCTCGAATGGCAGATGCTACGCAACTGCGGCTTTGTGAGCCGGTGTATTGTCTTGGTGAAACTGCACAAGTTTTCCGCGTCGTTTTTTTTCAATCTTCTTATTTGGTCTGTATAGTAAGACCCCGACATAGTGACCCCCTTTTCCAAATATGCCACCATGATTATTCCTTCAGCCTCCCAAAAACCGGACGGACCCAAAAAGGTTATAGACCTTTTCTGCTTAACTTGACCGTATGAGTGAATCGGTGAAGAGTTTCCAAGTCACCGATTGTTTGGTTTTGCGATAAAAATGGTGGATTGGATCACGAAGCACAACAAAAAAATTCTTGGTCGACTTGGAACTTTTCGAGATTCGCCCTCGAAATGTCGACAGTTTTTTTCTTTTGCTGGTCGGTTAACATTCTCGGTACCCGACGTGCTGAGATTTTTTCATATGCAATTTGTTTGCAAGGATTCTTTGAACACTGCCTTATAAGATCCCTGTAACCTCAGTTACATGCCTGATAGTCACTTTTCGATCTGCCAATACGACATTTTCGACATTTTTTCACGTTATCTTCAGCAAGGGATATGGATGGCCATCCTCCGCGATCTTCTTTTTCCGTGAATATTCTGTCCAGCTTAAAGTCCTTGGCCCCGCATGCAACTGTGCCATATGGAGTTAATCCAATGTTTATATCAAGTCGCTGTGTATGTCTTTTGTAGACAATATTTTCAAAGCGGTACTTGACGATAGCTGTAAATTCGTTTTTTCTCTATTTTCAAGTTTATGGTATCTCTTCGACGGTTCGTATTGAATAAACTCATTTCAATCCTCTCGCAGCTAATTTATATGATTTTTTACGCTGATCTTATGCTCTAGAAATAACCAATTATCATTACTTTTGTATCACCCCTATTGCATACGTAAAATAAGGAACTTAGCGAGAATGACGGACACACTCTAATAAGGGTTCCTTTTTTACTGATAAGGGGGCACTCCATCCTAATACAGCTAAATACATGCATATCGCATCTGCATTATGATTCTTTATCGTAGGTGATGTTTTAAATGTCACAGGTTGCAGGAATTATAGACTATCAGTTAAACTGGATTTTATCGAAATGTATGGTGGTATATTTATGTGGACGTCACGGACCGTACGAATCACATACCATCAACCCAAATGTAGCATAACATTTGGCTTCATAGTCGGCACATTTGTCACACTTAATACAATAAATAAAACATCATATGATGCCATAGCGCAAGACATATATCGTTCATGGACATAACTCGTTCTCTGATCAGATAAAATACGATTACGTGGGTGTCGGTATTTTTTATCTGAACATACTCGTAAGCTTGTTTGATTTTCACTTTTTTCGTTGAAAGTATTTACTAGCTTTTTGAACACATTTATATTTTAATTGGATGGAATAATGACACCGCTGTGTTATTCCAGTTCACAGTGATAGAGCTACGCTGCAGATAGTTCGTTTCTGCAATATGGATGAGTCGGCTCAACCGGAGACGTGGTGCCGTCACAGTATAGCAGATCGAAATAGCAGTATAATAATATACACCGAAGGCGTAAACGATCCTGTTAGATCAGAAAGTGCTGGCAATAAACCCACAAATACATAATGAAGGTTATATATATAGAATTGTATGTCATTCATTTGGGATCCATAACGAATTTCGAGTCGTTGCGCATGGGAGGTGTGTGTATTTATTCAAGGAACGCCGTTATTCAAGTTTCAAATAACTAAACAATAAAAAAATATTAATGTCTATTACTTACAAAATACATACACATAATAGAATAGAGAAATATATCGCAAATGCACCCCCGTAATCACGCCCAATCGTTACGCCAAAAGAGAAGTTAGGATAACAATTTTGTCAAGTTGCAAATGACGGACTGAAAAGACTCTACAAGGTCCTCTCGGAACCGATACATCAGTTTGATAGATTAACCACAATATCACAACAAAATGAAACAAGGACAGGAACACGGCACAAGCAATCGCGTCAAATCATGTCATATTTTTTTTTAAGTATATAATACATGTCATCTGGCAATAAATAGAAAATAATGCAATAGATGAAATTGGCCAGGAGGACATGAAAACCATAATAAATTTATATATATATTTATATATATATATACCTAAACATACTTCATTGGCCCTTCCTTTAGAGTTAAATCAAATATGAACGAAAACATTTTATTTTCAACAAAATCGACTTCGATTATCTTCTGTCGATACACTTACGCACGATTACAAATATGAAACTTATATCAATGAAATAAAGTGTTTTTTTTTCCAAACCATTAGCACGTCAATGATCACGACTGTACACTATATAAATAGAAACTCAATAGGGTCGTTGAGCAGTTTGAAACATGTCCGTAGAGTCGTGCAGTGTAACTGCCTCTCAAGTCAAAAGGTTAATTGCTCGTCCTGGACGTAGTAGGGCTAGTATGAAGCTCTTATAGCCCGTGATATCATTACCGGATTTATTAATTGGATTAAAAAATATATTTGATATTTTATAGCATTCAAGGGTACTAACCGTTACCACTGACGTCAGTTCGTCTGCTGTCTTTTTGGACTTTCACAGGCTGTGATATATAGATAAAAAAATTGTCTCGTTTAATTAAAAAAAAAACTAAAGATATCAATACAATTAACATTACCGTTAGCCACTCCGTGTGTATAAGCCTAAATGTTTTTAATAGGAGATTGTAAACGACAATTGTCGATTCAAACTTATGACCTCAATTCTTGCGCACCGCATCCAATACCATTGGCTGTTCATGCTTTGAACCCATGTCTACATTACTATCAGTCTGTGTATTATATGTCAGTTATTGTATTGAGGGTTATATAAGTTCGGGAGCTATTTCTTAAAAGATCGGCAGAATCATCTCAATATTAAATTATTATATGTTTATATGTATTTGAATATATACCATATATAAGTATGTATGTTTGTATTTATTATATATGTATTTTATAATTGCCCATATGATGTGTCATATAATACAATAGTATTTTAATCGTTTTAAAGTTTTTAAACTTACACAACTCATTTCATCTTTGGATTACCCTAAGGGTAACTTGGGTTGACTGGTAGCGAATGACTAAGGCATTAAGTCCGCCTTTATACATAACTGTATATAAAGCTGAAAGAAATAAATAAATGAGCACACATTTCATCTAATGTTAAAGTGATTCCAGCGGCCGATGACGCCCACATATAGTATGTCCTCAATAAGGAATCCAAAACCACGTATAGATAATTATTGAATTTAAAGTTCACATAGGTCTCGACTGAGTGCCATTAGCGCTCAGTCACCCCTCAAGCCGGTGAAACTGTAAAAGCCCTCGGGTTAACAGTGGCCTTCAGCCCAAAAAAAAAAAAAGAATTAAAGTTCACTGCTATAAATGTAAGAATGCACACGATACGTCTATTGGTAAGCGATATGCAACCCATATCACACATTTAAAGTCAAATAATACGGGTCAATACCCTAACGGTTTAGAAACTTAGGGTCGTAGGTTAGTGTCCACCATTCGACTAATGTCGTGAACTATCTGCACTAACACTCCAACACAAACATTGGCTTGGTTGGAACGGTTATTCGGAATGTTAGTAATTTTTGTAGCACTGCCAGAATATTTTACAAAGTTTAAGATGGAAGTGTATCGTTTACATTAATAAATTCATCAGCTCTTTCTATAATTATAATAAACCCAGCAGCTTTAATAGTATATTTTAATAAAGTTGACAATTAATCGAGGTATACATTCGTTTTCACCTCTAAGGACTCATAATGCCCCGTTACCTTTAAATGGGTCAACAGATCCCTACCCTCTTCATACGAAGCAGTGCTATGCTGCTTTTTATCATTGGTATTATGTGAGGGTGTGGTCCTTACTGGAAGCTACGGTGCGTCTCTACCATTGATTAGAAAAGGCAAGAGACATTAAAAAAAACACAACGAGATTAATTACAAGATGGAAAATAAGATTAATATCACCGCAGGCGGTCATTTGTTCCTTTTGTATGTTGTTCAGTAGAGTGCGCTGTGCTTTATAACTTGAATTGATAGACGATGTCTTGTGTGGGCGGGAGGGCTGTGGGCTCGTGATAATAAAACTCGGGGTCGAAACTACAACTCTTTTTTTTAATAGCAGCTAGCAGTGCTTTTAATT
Organism: Teinopalpus imperialis; assembly: GCA_029286865.1. Lineage (NCBI taxonomy): Eukaryota > Metazoa > Arthropoda > Insecta > Lepidoptera > Papilionidae > Teinopalpus > Teinopalpus imperialis. The sequence continues at coordinate 570,778 of JAGSMU010000001.1, read as the reverse complement.
ACTAACATTCCCGTTAACCACTACAACTAAGTTTAAATGCTAGGAGGAGGACAGCAGTAGAATGATGGATTCGAACCTACGACTTTAAGTATCGCAGACCGTACCCTAAGCCATTAGGCTATTGAAGCTTCAATTAAATGTTGTATGAAATGTGTTTAACGTTATAATTACGATAACTAAAACATAAAATTTGAATATTAATAAGTCAATATATTTATAATCAACACGTTTTATCCAGGGTGTAGCTAGGCTCTGATGGTACATGAATGGTTCGCTTAGATCGAAATTCTCTTAGTGCACGGTGCATTTGGTGAATACTAACGTGAAATAGTAATTATGCTACTATTGTGGATTAACTCGTAGATAGCTGTGATTATTATTGCCTTGTAATATTATGCATATGGTTTATATTTGAAAGGCGAAAATATAAATTTTATTATCAATGGCTAAATAAACCAAATCAACTTTTTTATAACATTCTGCGACACCCCTGTACGTGTAGTTTGGTCCACAGACCCCTACACTCACCAGACAAAAAAGCAGAGTAATGTTGTTTCATGCTAGTATTCTATTTGGGCGTGGTCCTTCCTCTGCCGAGCTAATTCATGCTGCATCTATAAACAAGCTGCAACGTGACTCTACTAATGTTAATAATATTTATGTTTTAATATTTTTATTCACTTGTACACAGTTAAATGTTAGTAATAAAAACCTGTGGTTATATTTTACTATTAATGTTCTGTTGCACAATTAAGTGATCTCTTTAAAGCTGTCTAGGACGGTTTATGGCTTCACATGAGGGTACAAGAGCCCTTGTTCTTTGTTGTTTTAGTTTAATAATAAACTAGCGACATAAATGCGGAGAGAAGTCTAAACATTTTAGGATCTTGTTTTTTTTTATACTTTTAATAAATTTAGGTGTGGCAACGATCACGACTACGATAACATCCTCAAAAAAGATTTGAGAAGCATTGTCACCTCTGAGAAATGAGATCGAATGACTGGTTACCTTTAATTGAGTCGCCAGGTCACCACAGTCACCGTACCAGACACAGTAGCGTTATGCTGGTTTGGCTATTCCCCGGTCGAGTAAACCCATTTATAATATAATGTAACTAGAAACTAGCTGTTACGTTCCTCTGCTACGCGTCAACATATTTTTATTATATTTACGACAAACATCGAGCCTCTGTATTTCTGACAGTATAGTTAATGTTAATAAAGCTTTGAAATAATGATTATAGTCTTATCAAATTCAAGCTTAGGCTTTCATGAGTTAAATGAGTTTAACAATCGAACCCGCTGTAGTTACTCTGGGTTCATTTCCATAAACAAGTTGCTCGGTTTCCATTTGCTGTCGTAGGCGTAGTAGGATAAGTCGTAAAGTCTACGCGAGTGCGTTGATGTCTTTTCAAAGATTACATCTGCGCTGTCTTACTAACACCAAACCGCGCTCGCTTAAGCTATAAATTACATACTTAAGTTATAAATTATGAAATATGTATACTTACTTATATATATTTTTAATTTATTTGCTGTTATTTTTAACCACTATATCTTAAATATTATGTTAAAAAATTTAAAGACCTTATGTTAATATGATTGTAAATCATTCTTTCCACCAGAAGATATGGAGTATGCAGTGTGTACATAGGTATATTCACAATCATCTTGTGGAATCATCCTTTCTATCTAGATGAAACTTTGTATTTCTGTTATATCTATATTTCTGGCGGCCGTATGATGAAGTGGTTAGTGAACCTGGCTGCTGAGTTGCAAGTCCTGGGTTCGATTCCCGAAAGAGAAAATATATTTCAGTATCACAAATTGTCAATTTTCGGGTCAACTTGGACCCGAAAATGTTATGTAATGTTCTGTATTTGGTTGTCCGGTGTCCCTGAAATTGCATCTGAACCTTTTCCCGATCATATTGCACGTGCATTACATTTGAATAGATAAGGGGACGACGAGTCCGCGCTAATTTTACGGTACTATCAAACATTCACCACGATCATAATATCTATATCTTTCTTAATAAATTGTACAGAAAAGTACTGGAATAATTTGCTGACATTAGAGTTTCCTTCGTATACAATTATGGAGAATGGGAACCAGAGAACGAATGAGTAGGAACGAGGCATATCATCCTTAGGGGTGATAATGCATAATTAATTTCTTCTTGGGGATGGAAGTAGAGAGATATAAATGGGGCCGTAGTTCATCACTTAGCATCAGTGATCAAACGGGTTATCAAAAAAAACTAGTATCTGGGATATTTATGAATAAGGCAAATTAGATAAGATTTTCACTGCGAGGTACTCAAGAATAAAATATTGAGTGTCCCCAGCCAATGATTGCATTTTTCGGCAACATTTATAGATTATTAAATTAATACTGGTAATTTCAGGTTGCAATATGAATGGGTCAGCTATACTAAGAGTTGGAAGCTCGAGGTAGATTGATGCATAATCCGACATGTAATTAGAACTTTAACGGCTTCGAAGTTTCCCTTCTCAGATCAAGGTGGCCACAAAATAATAGTATATTAGAATTATTAATTCAATTGTATAAATTTAAAAAGGTTTAAGAGCAAAAAGAAACACTCAAACCTAATATTAATAATTTCCATTTCAAGGGAATCCAACAGCAATATACTAAAGAAAATTTTCTGTATTATCCTTCTTTCTTTTTCATTTAAACCTTCACTTAAAGAACTTTAACCAATAATTAATAATATCTTCACTTACCGATCAAACTTTCGACATGACACTTCCTGCGACACTTAAAATCCAACACTAATATTCAATTTCCACTTTACATTTGTATTTATATACAAATTTCATCAAATCGTGAACTCACTTTACACATTCACTAAAATATAGTCATCATAATTTAAAAAAAAGAAGAACTCAAAACCGCGAACAACTGGGTGCCAGCAAAGTTTCACAATGACTGCCACAGTGAGGCGCTACCGTAGCCTGCACGCACCTTAATGTTTTGTCTCGCTCGCTCGTCTACAAGGCATCATTTACCTAAAAAGATTGTTACAACTTGGGACGAAAGCTTAGAAATAGAAAGCTTTCTTCATTATAACTACAATTAATAACGACACAATGAATACTATAAGTCTCTTTAAAGTTTATTAATGAATATAATTATATTTAATAGTTTGTTTTATTTCTAACTGCTTTCGTTGTCGACGTTTGTTATTTTGCCCAAAGTTATTTACCTACATTCAATTTGCAGTCGAGTATAGTGTACTTTTAACTTAAATGAACGTCAAATACCCGAGTTCAACCCTAGTGCCGACGTGAATAAAAATGTTAATTGTAATTTCTGGCGGTCAAGAAAAATCGGAAAATAGAGTTTTTCTTTTGTTTTACATTTCAGCAGTGCTATTAACATAAAAAAAACCCGGTTAACCACTCAAACTAAACTTAAAATGCTTATGCCATAAAAATATTTGCAAACAAGGAGCTGTTTGCCGTTTGCCAACCGAAAGTGGAGGATGTGAGTACACTGACAATCCTAAAAACAGCAATGTTATTCTGGTAGAACGTGGTCCTTCCGTGTTCAAGCCGACCCATCATGATACAACTAGAAACTAGCAATGTGGCCATTTGAAAATGACTGCACATAAGAAATAATACACATATTATGTATATTATTTCTTTTAATATATTATTTATTACATTTATGTAGTCTTTAAAATAAGATAAGTCTTTTCTTACACCCACAATATGTTCTCTGCTCAGCTAAAGAATTAATAATAATAATACGTGTAGTAAAGCATACGCGCGATTTGCATTACATTCCTCCATGTCTGCGCACGCGCAAGTATTCTAAACAAACATTTGTATAGCTACGTACGAAACAAGATAAGTTGGAGTGCTATAAGCCAACGCTTTCAGTGGTAGAGTCACCGAGTCAGAGTAGAGTAGTTACACTGCAGCTAGATACCAGCTGCAGTGCGACTCTGCTATTGTGAAAAAGTGCTAATGGCATAATGGTACAGCCTATTACATATCACTATTCAATCATTTTAATGTCGCGGCGAGAAAGCTGACTGTTTCAGGAAGTGGGTGAAAACTGGATTAAAAAAAATCATTTCATTCATAGCGTGTTGAAAAGTTAATCCGAGATGGCATTCGAAACATGATTTTTAAAATAAAATAATGCGATCCTTGTTAACAAGATCTTGCAAGCTGATAAATTTTCTAGTAGCCCCTTTCTCAGCGTTGGTGGCCGTGACGTCATTGAGGTTCGGTTCTCGTGTTACGCGGTGGGTAACCCTCAAAGTGCGGTGTCGACGGAACTCTGACAAGTGTCAGGAGCGTGCTGCCATATTGGTAAAGTTCAGTGAAGCGCATGTGATGAGGGTGTGGCGTACCGTTACATAACATCATCAATATTATATGTAAATAAACATTATGCTAAACGATATTAAAATTAAACCAAAAATGTAATGTAAATGTGTTATTTTTTTCTTTAAACACAAGAGTAAGATATACTCAAATTGCAAAATATATGAAAAGAAAATAAAATCGTATTTTGACGGTGGCTCATCTTGTACCTTCAATAAATTTTTTAATGTGCATTATATTTTCCCTTTAAAAGTATACTTGTATCATTTAATGAATAAATGCTTATGTTTAAATCTACGCGAAAACTATTTAAATGTAGCGCGATTATTTATTTATCTATAAAATTGTGACTTACGTCGGTTTGATTTTCGTCAACTAAAAATAACAATCTCCATAAAGATTAGTAAGTTATAAGGGTATTATGGGCAGTTTCAGACTAGGGGGTCGTGGTTAAGTTAAGTTTAAGTATTTAAATTTGGAACTGCATTGTTAAATTTAAAAAAAGTTTAGTAATAGTCTAAACTTTCTTTTAAATAAAACGTACATAGAACTACCGTACTATATATACATAAATGTCTTTTACATATAGTTCAAGCTAATAAATATTTGTATAGTGTAAAGGGTTCATAAGCTAAAATAAAAGGAAATCCTTAGGCTTCAAACATTATGACGTACGGAGTCAGGTTACAGAGCGATATAAGCGCGTTAATATCAGCCTCGATGGGCACTTGTCAGCGATTATACCACCTTCCTACGTTGGTGCAAGGTTGCCTTGAGTAGCTCTTATTATCCGGATTATGAATATGGGATTTTAATGGAATATTTTTTTATTGGCCTGTCGATATGATTTGGTTCCGCATCGCATTTATAATCTGAGTTTTTAAGTTTAATGTATTTATGTAAAGGATTAATGATCCCATTTGAAAATATACTATTCCCGGATAAAGTACGGTAAAGAGGACTTTAAATATTTTTGAAATATTCATCACTTTTGAAACCTAAAAAGAGGATAGTATGACAAAACATTGACATTGCCAAAGCAATGTTACAGTCTTTTTTGTAACAACAACAAAAAGAGGTCGACACAACCGGGGATGGCCCAAGCTCTCAGTGAATACCAGTGTGAAATAGCATCAATAGCAATAATTACTGGTAATAACGCATTCGATCTCAGCCTTCTGGGGATATAATGCATGTGGATCTTGATCATTTGTGGAGTGGAGGATGGATGTAGATGTCACGGGCCGCAGCCTTCGCTTACCATCAAGTGGAATGGGTGCTCGTTTGTCACCCCTTTAATATTATAAGTTTTAAGTATGTAAGAAAAACGCTGTCTTTTTTAATAATAAATATATATATATATATATATATATATATATATATATATGTGTAATTAATAGTATTACAGAATCCAGTCTATTTCGCGGGCTTCGATCTTGCAGAGAAAGGAATGACGAGTGAACACAATTTCAAGATGAACATGCGTGCTCACTCTTGAGAACTCATTTAAAATGCATAGATACCTGTTAATGGACCCCAGATCCCATACACTCACAATACGATACAAAGCACCTAAATCTTGCTATTTCGCGATGGTATTGTGTGGACATGGTACGCCTCCGTTAATGTAGCAACTAGACACAAGCTGCAGTGTGGTTCTATCACTTTTAAGATCATTCTGAAACTTTGAAATATGTTAGATAAATAAAAGCATCTTAACAAGTGCGCAGGCTTACGGCATAAGAGCATTGCAACGAGCACGCTTGACCAATAAACTATCTATGACTAAGCAGCAGCAGATAAATAAATAAGATTACATCCCGCATGGTCCATGAGCTGTGTAATTAATGCTGGCATGCTGTATCGCATTGTTTATGACTTTAATCCGTCCAAAGGGTTGCCAGTCAGACATAGTCTTCATTGCCACAAGACCGATGTTCAGTTGATAGTTGGAATAATGGCAATATTTTGTTGCCAACATAAAAACAATAAACTAATACATTGATAAATAAAAATACATATATAAACTTTTTTTCCATAATATTTTGCACTGTTGGCTGTTAATATTCTAAATATATCTATGTCATTTCCTCAAGGGTATTGATTGTGGATGATAGGTGTAACATAAATTAAGTCATTAAACCATCTCATTTACCGAGATAAAAAGTATTTTATTTTTTAATTCAGGTTATAAACTATCTGTGCTAATTTTCTTTCAAATCCGTTCATCCGCTTTTGCGTAATTGAATAACAAACATCCAAACATACAAACATTCATATTTATTTATGTGATGTTATATACATATGTGATGTAACAATATGTTTTACTTAAAAAGCATAATTTTTATTTTATTAATTTAATTTTTATTAATTTAATATAATTAGTTAGTTTATAAAATAACTGTTTTTTTAACTATCTGTAATTAAATACTAAATTATGAAATATTCAGTTCTAAGTTTTATTTAAGTAAAAAGCGCTGTTGATTCTTTTAACTGTAAATAAAACAAAATGTTTTTTAAAAGAACTTTTTCCATTCGAATTCCATAAAAACAGAGACAATTACAACGCTGAATGGTGGGGTTAGAACCCAAGACTCAGCAGCCATTGATTACGAAATTAGGCGGTCAAGAAGACTAGATATTGAATACACAGTACATCACTACCTAACAGCTGTATAAGTTTACAAACCTACGCAGTAAAACCACAATGCTGAAACCACAGTACAATTATTTACACAGTGGTACAAACCACACACTGTGAGACTCGACACTATAATTACGGATCGAATGCATCTATGTGGTTATAGATATTGTAATTGTTTTATTTTTATAATCGTAATAAATACAACGCTTGATTTTTTTTGACATGTAACGGGATGTTTTTTTACTAATCCTTGTATTTTACGGACACAGACTGTTGTCAGTGAATTTTTTTCATCAAGTTTTTTTTTAAATATTTTCCGGGAATGATAAACGAGATACACCTGATGCCAAGCGATGACTGCGGACTATTTTAAGTCCATCCTCAACAAAGATTAAAAATGAACATGCGGCGCAAGCAACGACGTCTGAGATGCCTCGCTTATCTATAATTAGATATCGGGATAGCGACCCCGTCAGTGTGGATCATCTCGATTTTGGCCTCACTGAAAATCAGCGTGAGGTAGCCGCAAAACACGGATGCGTAGTGAACCGATGACTCCGTCAACAAGTAACGTAGCTTTCCATCATAATTCTCAGAAGTGGCAACGCACGTGCGTCTTTTTATCTTATTGAGGATAGATGTATGTGATTATGAGACGCAGGGACCAATAAACGGTTGATATGTGTGCAGAATTGTCACCCTTAGTTCCATAAAAAAACTACAACACATTTCGAATGACTTAAAAATAAATTAACAAGTGAATTCAATCGGTTACTTTGCATATATATTACTAAATTCATCGAACATTTATTTTTAAAAATAAAGTATAAATGAATAGTGAGTTTCAATGATTTTCATTTAAGTGTATTTATTTTACTGTCGACAGGTTCGATATTACAACGGCATTCGCTATACGACAGCCCCATTTTAATGCGCATGCCATTTTCAAAATGGCGTCTATACACGCCAACTGGATAATATACATCAAAAGTAAAGAACAATGTCAGTTTTTTAATCATATAGATGTAGTATTACAAAAAAAAGTATTTTAAAAATGATACACAGATATAATTCTCTAGAAACCAAACTATACAAATGTATAAATGATATTGTAATATTAAATATTTTATTGAAATTTAGTTAATAAATATTTTTCTAATTCTTGTAAAATGTATATCAAATATATTATTGTATTATATAAATAATACTTATATAATTTTGCCATACCTATAGTAGGTGAAATTGACTATATATAGAAGATAAAATCTTTGACTTTAAAGCAATATAGTATATAGTTAACATGCAAATAAACATTTCAATATAAAGGGAGGGCCACCCCTTTTTTCTTTGGTGATGATAACGTCCTCCTGGGCGTGAGCATTTACAAGTCACAGTTTTTTTGCGTGAGTAAAATTTGAAGCCCGCGTCCTTGGCCATCTTTGATAAGCGCAGACTCCCCTAATCTTAATGACGCAGATCAGTTGTTAACGTTTCTTACGACACTTACAGTTTAGAACGTAGACAGCTGACTACAATAAACGTTATAGGATATTCCACTTTCTCCCGCTTAAAGAAAGAAGACGCACAGCAGATGTCATTTATATGATAAATATAGCAAATGGCTCGGTCGCCTGCCCGGAACTATTAGGTCACATAGGCTTAAAAGCCAGTAACCGCATTTCGTAAACCCGCCTCGCTATACGTACTACCGACAAAGACAAATTACAGGTAAAACTCCTTTATAGAGCAAGCAGATGTTTTAATGCAGTCGCCAAGCAACACGACGTTGACTTGTTCAACACCGCTGGCAATCTCATTAAGAAATTACTTAGCTATATATTTTTTAACAATGATTAGTTGAGTATGATTACTTTTTATGCCCTCTGTTCGTTTTTCTTATGTCTTTGTGTAATACTATAAAATGGCCTATTTGTGGAAACTTTTAATTGGCCTTCTGTGTTTAAGCTCTTTTACTCTTAACTGTTATGTAATAACTGTAAGATTCCCTAAAAGTTGTAAATAAAATAAAATAATAAAACATTATAATGAACAAAATTAGAACCACAAGCTTAACAGGTCCTCTAAGTTTTTGAAGTGGTTTCATGTCGAGGATATGAATTAGCTGTAACACGGATAGTCCAGCTTAACTCGAAATGGACCACGCTTCCGGACCAGCGTGTTTATAGTAATTTAGAGCTTCGTCTGGTGAAAAAAGCTTCGATAAGCTAATGGTTTAGTGTACTGTCTGTGATATTTACGTTCACAGGTTCAAATCCGTCGTTCAACTATTGTCGGGACCATTTTCACTTACATTTTAAGATTAGTTTATAGTAGTTAACCTGAATGTTAAAAGCACTGGTGAAGGCAATCGTATAAATATAGTCTATATATTGTTTTTTGACTTAAACATGCACATTCACACGCGCACACACAGAAATTTAGACAGATCGAAGTCAGTCGGGTCAGCTAGTATTCTATAGTCGTTAAAACTATCGATACGATACAACACAACACTACACACGGATAATAATATCGTATTGTCCTCAAGACTCATCACTCCTCTCTAAATAAACTGAATCGTAACAGAAATAAAGTCGATAACCGTTAAAACTATCGATACAGCACATGACTAGATGTGGGCAATTATTTTATATCCAGCACTGCCCTTTCAATAAACTGAGTCGTAACTAGGTAATTCAACAGCGCCAGTACACAGGTTTATGTGGCTATTAATTGGAGAAGGACCCGTGCGATGGGTCCTGATGCGAACAATTACGTCTGTAGATCGAATAAAGTAATTACTAAATGATACCGACTTAGAGAACACGCAAAGATTTTTTTAAATCGATATAATGATATGCAATTATAAAAATATTGTGTACAGATTATGTTAGCGTTAGAATAGAATTTTTATTATTAACTTAAATTAATCATATAATCGATTTATAACAACCCGATGCTAGGAGTCGAAAACTTGACAAGACTTTTTGGTGTAGGAACCATCACCGGTTCCCTGACCCTTCTTACTGGTGACTAGATATTCGATCTTAGTCCTCGGATGACAAAACAGATAAACTTAGTATTAGAGTCGAATTTTCAACAATAACTACAATTAATCATATAATATCGGCTAAATTGATTGATAACTAAAAGATGAGAGAAGTCGACCTCAGGCAACAAGGCTTCTTGGTGATGGTTGGGATCGGTAGTAGTTCATAGTAATAGTGGTATCAACGCATCAGGATTTTGATTCCTTATCGATCAACAATATGAATGTTAAAGGGCAGCAGTGATCACATATCATCAGGGGAACTGTGTGCTCGTTTGTCACACTATATATAATAAAAAGAAGTTTCTTCGCCTTCTTACAGTTAATGAATGTACTAGACCGAGAAAATACCATAGCTGAAGTAGATAGAATACCAGCGGAAAAGAGCATCATATCGCTGTATACGAGTATCGTATGGCGAGGGTAGTAATCCGAGGACCCAACAACAACAGGTAACGAGGTGTTCCACCTCAGTGCTTAAGGGTGGTGACAACGAATGTGCATCAAGGTTTTGGTGGACATAGACGTGATGGGCTGCTATCATCACTTACCATAAGATAAAATATGTGCTTGCTTGCTTGTCACGCCGAATGTTATAAAAAATCGATTTGTGATGTGCCAATGTACGAGCATACTTTTTTTCTTTATTCTTTACTTTTCTTTATTTTTAACTTTAATCTACTTTAGAGATGACTAATTTGCATATGGATTTTATTATAACTAAATTGTATCTTTTGTAACTTAATCTGCAATAAATTATTTGTTATTATTATTATTACAACGATCTCAAAAACATCACAAACAACAACTTGACATACTGCATACGTCGGCGTTCCTCAACCATTTTCATTACGAGAAAGTCAAAAAGGTAAGTTATAAGACTTCCCATCCATTCACTATAAAATGATAATAACATTATAATAATATTTTAATATTAATAGTTTATTTACACAAAGCAAGCTATAAGTTTATTTTCTCATGTTGTTATTACATGGTAATATTTTTAAAACTACTTTCAAATTACTTAATTGAATGAATGAGCCTCTTTTATTCAGGTCTTGTTTATTGAACAGATTGCGACCCCCTTTTAATAACAAACGCGACGAGAATAACAACGTACGTACTAGGTTATCATCACTTCTTCCAAGAAATGTAGATGTTATAATTTACGAGACTACAGCGCCTTCTAGACCGGTTCTAAACAACGAACAACATTTAACTTATAAACACAGAAAAGTGTAAGTACGAGTGTTTAGTAACAATCAGTGACTGTGGCAGATGTCCAGCAATGGGTTAAGATAAGAGCAGATGGGCTGAGATGATACTAATGATGAAGGACTCGAAGGACACGAAGGACTGGTATAATTTGCGTGCAGCAGTCTTTCCGTCCGAATATAATTTGAGTGTCTTCAAGAGAAGTGCATAGTAGTCGAAATTCAACCGTGAAACATTATTATTTTAAGTTAGAACGTTATTTAGGTTCTCTGATCAAACAGTATACCTCAATAATCATCGCAACTCTTCGATGATTTTTTTATGAAATTTCTTCAGGGGGATTAGATGAATTTTTAGATTTAGATTAGACAAATCAAACACTCCCTAATCAGTATTTTTTTTTACAGTGTTACAATGTAAATAATATTGTTCTATTTTATTTAATTTAATGTATTTGTAACAAATACATAAACTTTATCTTTCTGCGCTCTTTCTCCATAACTGTACCAAATTTCACTCTACTTCATGCGCGCAATTGACAATGGGTAGTAAAGTTTTTTCTTCATGAATTAATATATAGATTTTCACTTAATATATTTTGCAAGTTCAACCGGGGAAGGACAGCTCCCTCAAAAAATACCAGCGTAAAATAACAAACGCTCCTGTTGTCTTCTGGTGGGTGAAGGGATTCGGAGATCTTTATCACTGCTGACGAGGTATTCCATCTTAGACCTCAGAGGTGACAACGCATCTGCAGCATAATTCTTTATCGAGGATGAATGTAGGTGTTATGTATCGCCCATATTTACCTTCGCATTATTAATTCTCCTCTCCATCAAAAGCCAAAGAGATTTGGATTCAGCTTACGCAACACCATTTGCATATGCTGAATATTTGCTGATATATTTCCCATAGTTGCCACGCCTGACGAACGGGTTGGCATCTGCAGTCACCAAACAATATGCACCTCCGACTCAGCTGTCCGTGATCGGTCTGAGTATTTGCATCTGGCCATCTGGTGTTTTGTGACAACTGTGATAGTTACCTCTTACGACACCCACAGGAAGAGATGGGGTGACTATTCTTGTTGTGGGAGAGTTATTCTTGTTCTATTCGTAGTTAATTCAAAATTTCATCCTCATCATCTAGATGGTTAACAATCCACCAATGTGCGTTTCCCGAGAATTTTCCTGTCACGCGCAACTCCTCTATGGCCTACATACATCACTGTATGCCAAGCTTAAATTAATAAATATATACAATAGAGCTACGCTGCAGTTTGTTTCTAGCTGCAGAATGAATAGGTCAGCTCGACCGAGGTAGAACCACGCCCTCACAGTCTAACAGCGTAAAATAGCAGCATTAAGCTGCTATGTTTCGTCTGGTGAGTTTGGGCATCCGGAGACTTTTATTACCAGTGACGAGGCATTACATCTCAGACAACGCATTATGGTTCCTTGTCAAGAATGAATGTAGATGTCATGGGCAGCGGGAATCACTTACCACCAGGGCAGCTGTGTGTGAGTTTGTAACTCTCAATGAAATAATAACAATAAAAAAACACAGCTGGAAATAGGCCTCTTCTTTAGAGGCATAAGAGTCCACCAATGCGGACTGCCAAACTTCACACGTCTTGATATAATTCTTTGTTATTTAAATATAAAAATTAACAAAGTGGATGTGTGTTATATATGAAGTGAATATTTATGTTTATAGAGAACTATCGCTCATCTGCGTAGTGTGCGGTTGTCCTAAAACATGCGAATGGCGGTAGGTAGAATATTGTTTTAAATTGCGTGCCGGTAAATTGCTTTTACGAACTGCGCGGTCATTGTGTATTGTTCAGTTCAAACACGCCATATTACCGGCGTAACAATGTGTTAACAGTGCATAGTAGGATATGTAATTGTGTAACGTAATACCATTCATTCTATAATAAATTTATTATATATCTTCTTTCAGTAAAATAATACAATCTGTGCAAAAAATATCGAATTAAACTTGGACCAGCTTTCAACGAACTTGTTGCAGCTTTTTCTATAATAGAGAGAGACAAACAAGTAATCACTCCCGAGGACTTCGCATGAGGATGCAGTATCCACTTACCATCAGTTGGACTGTGTACTCGTTTGGTGACAGTTAGTTAGTAATAATAAAATAAATTAATTAAATAAGCAAACAACAGTACTTATTATTTCACATTTGCTTACCTTTCTTTTAATACATTGCGAGTAACAAACGAGCACACAGTTCACCTGATGGCAAGTGATTCCTGCGGCCCATAACATCTACATTCATCCTTGACAAGGAATCATAATGAAGATGCGTTGTTACCCTCGAGCACTGAGATAGAATGCCTCGTCACCAGTAATAAAGATCTCCGGATCCTTACACTCACAAGACGAAACACAGCAGCATTATACTGCTATTTCAAGCTGGTATTCTGTGAGGGTGTATCCTTCTCCGGTCGAGCTGACCCATTCATTCTACAGCTATGAACAATCTGCAGCGTAGCTCTACCACTGTTAGAGTCTGCAGTCACTGAACTGGCTTATTTATACTTTCATTTATAAACAGGCTTTGATTTTGTCGCAACGTTGTTAATGAGGTAAGTAATAAACATACATGATGTAATAAATGATTCTAGATTAAACAATGAATAATTGTAGATTGACAAAAGTACTATTTACAATTCCTGGACTCTGGACAGAGACCGGCTGGTTCTGCTCCCAAGCATTCTGTAAGCTTTGTAAGCGAACATAAATTGCAAAGACAGTCTATAATGTCTAGTTAACTTAGCCTCAATAGTATTTAAGTAAGAAAATATGCAATTTGTTTCGTAAAAGAACGAAATAAACTGCATATTTTCTTACTTAAATACTTTTTTTCTTATGTTGGTATTGGGGCAATCATCGAGGATTTCTTTCAATTCCATCTCCTCCAGTCTTTCACGATCGACAACATGTCTAGAATGTGTGTTGAGGATTGGTATAAATGTGTTCTTTTGCCAACCCTTATTATTATTATATAAAAGAGATTTTATAAAATAATAAAAAACACTGCAATGTGCATGCAACTTTAGTTTATTCAACAATAAACTTTATATTTCTTGATATTATTATTATTATTATTATTTTTAAACTGATAGGATTTTTTTTTAGTATAAGCCTTATGACTTTAGGTTTTGATACTCATATATACTAAGTTTATATGAGTCTGTGTATATATATCTATGTTTATTAAAAATGCCGAGTGGCGGGTATTTATGTGTAGTGTAGTGATCGTACAAATAACTTGGTCGTGAGAAAAACACGTATAATATTGTTGCATCATCAAAAAGCAATTAGAGCGGTGAGGGTATTACTTTTTTTTATAATTAGTTAATTACCCGACGTTTAGATAACTTTTGATTAATTAGTCAATTTACTGGCACGATAGGCAGCTCGTTGAATTCTCTTTTCAAGTACATTTTTAATATTATTTTTGAAGTTGCTAAGTTCACCTGATGCTAAGTGATAACTGCGGACCATGACATATACATTCGTCCACAACAAAGATTCAAGATTCATTCATTTTTTATTTACTGTAATTCGGTCTACGGATCTCTACATTCATCAAACGAAACAGCAGTTATGCTGCTTGTTCATACTAGTTTAATGTGAGGAGACGGTCCTTTCCCAGTCGAGCCGACCCATTCATTTTCACTTAACCCTTAAAATTCCAAAACTATTAAAAGATGTTAATTCCTTGAGGGGGATCGAAGGCTTACGTTATTTTTTAATTTATTGTAACTAACTTATTACTTACGTACTATTCTAATCAAAAGCTTTAAAAGCTAACAACCTACCCCTGAGCTATTATGGCTCTCTACTAGGTACCGATACTTAAGAATTACTTAGACAGTAAAGCTATTGACAAGTACAAAGATCAAGCCATACTTACTGGCTCTTCGCCGTGGATAACCCCACACTAACAAAAAGGGTCTAGTATCGGACGGGGCATTAAGTGGGTACTCTCTAAACAATACGTATTCCAAAGGCTTCCAGTCTTTTCCGGTTCGAATAATTCAAGAGGGGTGAAAATTGTTTGAAAAGAAAAAGCTTTATATACGTATAATCGCATTATGTTTTACACGTTGTATGTGTCTTCTACTAACTTCTGAATATAAATAGAATACAATATAAAAAACTAGGTACTTTTGTCTTCATTGCAACCGAAGCTATGGTATTTATATATTATATCTGTTACAAATACATCATTTTTGTCCCCTTATGTGTTCTTTATCACCTCTGATATTATAAAAGAAATGGTTACAGTTAAAGATAAATATTATATTATAAAATAAATAAATCTGCGGTATACTGTCTACTCCTATACTGTCTACTACGTGCGGATACATCATAGATCAGTCTTCTACACACTTCTATTATATCTAGACATTTCTATCCGTGGTTGATCCATTGCTTAGCTGTTCGTGACTCCATTAGATGGAGATAGGTCCACCACATGAGCAGATACTTACCATCCATCGACTTCCTGAAATAACTTTACCTTTTACCTTATGAAGAGAATTATTTTTCATACACGGTTATTGGTAATTCAACGTATTCCCGTTAGGAGATGATATGGGTATGTATACTGGTATGGACTGTATGGGTATGTATGTATACTATTTGCTATAATTTTAACCTTCATATACATGATGCAAAAGTGAATAATTTTTGAGTTAACATGTTTTTTAGCTTTTTCCAAAATAAGTCAAAAATGCAACATCATTTTTTTTTTTTTAAATAGTATCAATTTAAATCTCATATTTCCTTCAGATTTATAAAAACGATTAAAGACTGGTTATTTGTCAATATTAAAACAACTAAAAAAACCTTATGAAACTAAAATGAAACTTGGCTCGCTAATTATTTTAAAAATATAACCGTTTTCTTAGCTCTCTAACAATGCATAACAACTAGGAACTTATTTCAAAGAAACTGATAAAATATTATCACAAAGGAAGCAGGCGAAAATTCGTATTTGAACTAAACTTAAAATCGCTGTTTAAATATCTTGCAAATAGGTTTAATGTGTACCTGATCCTTAGTACATTATCCCTGATGGTAAGTGATTCCTGCGGCCCATGACATCTACATTCATCCTTGACAAAGGATCATAATTCAGATGAGTCACCCTAGAGGACTGAGATAGAATGTCTCGTCACCGGTAATAAAGTTCTCTAGATCCATGCACTCACCAGACGAAACACAGCAATATTATTCTGCTATTTCACGCTGGTATTCTGTGAGGACGTGGTCCTAACCCGGTCGAGCTGACGCATTCATTTTGCAGCGTAGCTTTACCACTATGGAAAGTCTTAACTATAACTTCTTGGGTAAAAATAATACAATCATCCAAAAAATATATATATTAACACTGGCTTCATCTAGTATTCCGTGGCGTATAACGATCAATCGGAAAATCCATAAGTTTAATATATTTTGTTCGAATAAAGCGCTTTGGGTAGTTCAACTACCTTAAGCGATTTTCGATATCAAACCGTAGATAAAAGCTACATTTAATTTCCATTACGGGCCCGCATTTCGCGGCGTAGGCAACGCTCGCTATAACGCCGGCCGTGTATCTCGACTGATAAGATAGTATTGTGAGTTACTATTGTTATGCACGAAATGAGGTAGGTACAATAATGGTGTATTGTGAACTGCAGAAAGAATATAAAGAAAACTGAACTGAATCTAAGTTGGAGGTACATGTGTCACCTGCATCGCTTCATCAGCTGAACTATGCCACCTGCCATTGCTGAACGTAGACCCTCCCCACAGTCACACATTCATTAAATATAAATATATATATATATATATATATATGAGGTTTGGTATAGACTAACTTAACGGACAATCATGTTCGCATTCGCGAAGTTAATGTTTAGGGTTACATAAGAGCTGCAATCGGCACGGCGCCCGTGAATATATTAGATATGTTAATGTCTGTACTTAACGTGAGCAACAGGTTTTTTTTAATATAAATATATAGCTGTTGTAGCTCAGTGCCTCAGTCGTAGTAGTTCAGTGTCTCAGTCGTAGTAGTTCCGTGCCTCAGTCGTAGTGTTCAGTGTCTCAGTCGTAGTAGTTCCGTGCCTCAGTCGTAGTGTTCAGTGTCTCAGTCGTAGTAGTTCAGTGTCTGAGACGTGATAGCGGAGTTTATGAACTGTGGCAGCTCAGTATCTGAGCCGTGTTACCTGCGTGTCTGTGTATAAAATAATTATGATGTATAAGTTTGAAGTTAGTAAGTTTGTATATCTTCATTATTAACTTAATTCGATTCATTATTACATAATATTATATGAATTATATGAATCTTACAGATGATAGATTAACAATCGTTTTACTAACAAAATATTGAATATATATATTATTGTTATGTATTATTACCTAATATAACTACAATTTCATTCAGAATATTTGACAAACGAGCAAGCAGCACAGCAGATGGAAAATGATTTTGTTGAAATGATTTTCCGTGAAGTGATGGTCACGCATCAAAGGAGTGGCCTTTAAGAAGATTCACTTTGTTTTGTTTCAATATAGAAAAAAATAGTGAAAATCAACTCACGGCGATTTAATTTTAATAAAATATATAACAAAGAAGAAAAACCTACGCATTCGCACTCGGGCAAAATATTTCGTATACAATGCAAAAACTTGTACTGCATGATAGAGATGTCATGACGAAGCTGAACCTATCGATGCACAAACTTACGATTGCCATTCGTGTAAGCTATTCTCGACCGTGAAGCTTAACAAATAATGACTACAATGACAGCAGACATAGCGTCAAAACCACAATACAGCGGTCGTGACCGCAACAAAGGGAAATACAGGTTTGATAGGATCCTAAGTTTTTTTTTATTTGCAGAGGACTTGAAGTCGTGCTTAAACTATTTATAACCTTTTATGTGTTTATGTGGCGGTGGAGACTAACTTGATTTGAACTTGAATTACAAAAGCCCGAAGTACTGGATGTAGATATTTATAAACCATGGTGACCATCATATATACTGTGGGCTTGATTTGTGCTTTAGTCTTTTTTTATAACGAGATGTGACAAACGAGCACACACTTTCCCTGACGGTAACTGATGATCGGAGCCTATAGTATCAGCTCAACAAACATTCAAGTTGCGAATGCGTTGTCAACCTTGAGGATTGAGGTGGAATGATCCGTTACTGTAATTGGATGTCTAGAATAGAATCTTTTAGAATATTATATTAGTTGCAAGCAACTCGCCCGATATCAAGAGATCGCCGTTGCCCATAAACATCCCCAATACCATAGGAGTTGCAGATGCGCTGCCCGCCTTAAAAACGGTAGTGTTATCTTAAAGGTCTGTAAGTGGTATCGGTTTGGAAATACCGCTGGAGACAGCTGATTCCACGCGTGGCAGAGAATGTCGCGTAAAGTGGTGGTATGCCAAACATCAGGATGGTAAGGATGAAATTTTATCTGTCTTTTGGTTTAATTTTACCCTAAACTCACCATGCCAAACACAGCAGCATTATACGTTATTTCACGCTAGTTTTCTGTGAGGACATGGTCCTTCCCTGGTCGAGCCTGCCAATGTACTTAATAATACTTCAGCTTGAAACAAGCAGCAGCGTGACTCCAAGGTACCTCCGCGTATTTTATTTTCCAAAATACTCGTCCATTACCAGCACGAGTTCGATCCCAGTACCTTTGGCTGTAACTCGCCAGAACCGATTGCAAGAACCTACGAGCTATATAGTTGGCCCATTGCCACTTTAAGCTCACTGACCGTAGATCTCTGAGTGAACTTGAGCTTCCTCATACGGCCAGCAGTGAAAGAACACGTCTCAGTTCCGCACATAAACACTGGCAACACGCACTAATTAAAGGTTGTTGTCTTGTTTGTCGACTAACTTCGTTTTCGAAACGATTCAAATCGAAATTAGTAAGCGATTTTCTCTTATTTGATTTACAAGCAAATCGTTTGCGCATTATCTCGGACTCATTAATTCGTTACGCCTGCATGAAAGGCGTGAAGCTTCTGTATTTAATTCTTATTAAGCTTAAGCTATGGTCGTAAATATAAAAGCTCGTGAAGAAAGCATCGTAAGAAAAATTAATATGAATTAATCTACGCCAATCGTATGAAGATGTAACAGTTATCCCACGTAACTGTAATGATATATGCATATGTAGCTAAATTGTTTATACACATAGCACCGGAAAGACTGCTTTTCGCGATAGTAACCGTAAACCTGGTAACCAAACATTTCGTCTTAATTCTCAGGATTTATCTGTATCCTGATTCTTTACTAAAATATAGAGAGATATTGTACCTCATTGCGCATTTCGGGTACGATACCAAGTCAAGGAACATTATATTTTTCGGTTTTTCCGCCTGGGTGTGTACATGTATCAGAACCTTCCTCCGACATTATACCACGTACGTTACATCGGAATGATTAAGTGTCTCTGTGCTTCCGTATTAATACGACACCATAATATATCCTCCATAGTTGATTGATAGTATGTTCGTAATATACAGAGGATATCGCCGTAGTCGAAAGTAAGCATCTTCCAGTGACAGGATCACTTTCACTTGACAATGTTCTTTTATATCACCCTTATCCCAAAATTTTACACAAAACGTAGATAATATTTTTTCTTCAAAGTGTTTACGCTGCTGGCTCTGCCCGTTAATAAAAACGAGATTTTTGTCGAAAAGATTATT
Source organism: Teinopalpus imperialis (assembly GCA_029286865.1). Taxonomy (NCBI): domain Eukaryota; kingdom Metazoa; phylum Arthropoda; class Insecta; order Lepidoptera; family Papilionidae; genus Teinopalpus; species Teinopalpus imperialis. Next base: position 550,743 of record JAGSMU010000001.1, on the reverse strand, counting down.
ATCATTGCTATATATATATATTAATTATATATATTTATAAATTGATATGTTCGTATATTATTCATATATTCATAGTTCGTATGTATTAGCCGTATTTGTGGAAAGAAAATTCTTGGATTTTGCACCGGGATAATGCGCATTGCAGCCGAAGAATTGTATCGTCTCGCTCTGGACCGGGATAAATTTAGAAAGTTGGCGGCCAACCTTCAGCATTGAAGAGGCACCGTAAGAAGAAGAGAATGCGCCTTCGCACAAGGCAATCATTGTGAACGATTTTTTGGCCTGAATCTTAACAAATATCATCGAGCAACCACCGTATTCACCAGATATGGCTCCAGCCGACTTCTTTTTTTAAACTTTAATTACCACTTCGTGGCACCCGTTTTCATTTGGTAGAAGACTGAAAAGAGAATTCGTGGAACTGAACTGAAATCAATTTCGGAAAAAGCATTGAAACAATGTTTTGATGATTGTATTATGTTGTATAGTTGGCATAAGTATATAGTTTCATCTACTCATCATCATACTTTGAAGGTGATCCAATACATTTGGATAAATAATTAACATTTTGTGTATTATTGATCTTTTCCCGGCACTTTCTTGATAGAGTAGTATAGCCGTGGTTGAAATCGACCAGGAGGACGTCAGACTAGCTGTACAAGTGAGTTAAAAAAAACATTTATTAAATACAAATAATAGACAACAACAACAAAAAAGTATAGAGTTAACATAATCTTTATTAAAACAGACATTATACATTTTTATTTATTAAGCAATTTCAAGGAAGCTCGATTAGGACAAACTCTTGTATGTGTTGTGTTTTACTTCATTTATGTGTGCGTTTCAATATGAGTGTGTAAGTCAGAGAAAAAGCTTAAATATATTTCGTTACTTAAGAATATATAATGATAAAATGCGTAGGCAATTTGTCTTCAATGCGGGGCAGTCGGTTCGCGTTATCTGGGACTCGTTTATTCATTGACCACCAGCGCATTCTCTTATCGTGTACCACACTTCGTAACACAAGTTTCGCTTAATTAATTGCTTTTAGTTGGCATTCAGAGTGACAGTGGTGAAACACTCTGTAGTTTATAGAGATGCAGCTAGACCGGGGACTGACTATGATCTCACAGTATACCAGCATTAAAGAGCTTTCAGGTTCATCTTTATTGAGGATGGATGTAGTCTTGGGTCGCCATTACCACTTGCGATTAAGTGTTGTCACCCATAATATTATAATATAAAATAACTAATGTACATTTACCTATACACTTTCACCACTCAAAACAGCAGCGCAATGTTGCTTTTTCACGCGAGTATACTTCCCCGTTAAAGCGTAGCCATAGAGCTCTATCATTGTTAAATTTATGCATTACTATACTACCTCTTGGTTATTGTCTTGTAAGGTGATGGAAATTCGCAAAGTCAGCATTGATTACTTAAGAAAGGTATCAGCTGATCACTGTAAGTGCTTGGCCAAGATCCTATCCAGTGAAACCGTAAAAACATTCGGCCTAAAAGTATGTATCGTCCGTAATAATTGCAATTTTAAAGAGCCAATAACCTAATGGTTTACGGTACTCTGATAAGGATCTGCGAAACTGAACGTTGTAGGCTTGAATCCGACTTGACTGTTGTTCTGAACCATCTAACACAAGCATTTTAAACTTAATAGCAATGGTGGACAGAAATATTAATAATATTTTTATTATATTTAGTATTCTTTAAAATATCATCACGAACATTTATAAAACACAAGAAGAATAGATTATTTTAAACAATACAATTTTAAAATATTTAGTGAGAAATAAAAGACATAACCTTATCACGTAGCCCGAAGTTGTTGCTATTAAACAACTGTATTGCACCAGGCGAGACTCGCTCGAGGCGTGATTTAAGATAAGCCCACGCAAATTTATAGTTTTATATTTATAACTTAACTTTGCCCACTACAAATAAATCCCTATAAACATTTATTGTCGGTTTTAAACGACCCATAAAACTAAATCTCTATAATAAAAGTCAGTCTTTAATCCAATACTTCACATTTGTATAGATTTGTTGCAGCTAGCTTTTAGCAGTAATATGAATGAGTCGGCTAGACTGAGCACGGACCAATCCCTCACAGAATATCCGCGTAAAATAGCGCCATAGTTATGCTTCGTATGGTGAGTGTTTTAAGAATTATATCAACATATAGCTATAAAGATATAATAACGGATATAGAATATATTTTGGGCAGTACAGATGGTGTTGTGGGGTAAAACATGATTATTAGGTTCAGTGATATTTTAACATTAGCCATGCAGAATTAAAACGAGCCGAGAGTCAGGCGTAAGTTCGCACTTATTTCTTATTTATTTAAATTAATTGGAGCTAAGATACATAACGCCAACATAGAGTTAGTATCTTTGAGTGTGCTGCACAGATATTTGTGGCGGCGACGTCGCCCTCAGCTTCTGGCGGTCTTGTATAAGAGGACATAGACATATTTCATTGTTGACTGAGTGAATTCACAAAGATAAAGTTAAATATTTTATGTTACAGAATTTAAGATGTACAACATACCGAATTAGGTCTTGCCTGTAATGATAGTTGTAAGTTTTGGCATAAATAAATATATATAATTATTGATTTAAAAAACAAAAGATGTTGTGGGTTTAATTTTCAGTTGGACTATAGGAATAAGTTTGCATTTTTTATATTTTCACGCATCAAAACTCCAATTGGTACTTGGAATACGACGATAAAATTTCACGCTTGGAAACTAAAAAGCACAAGGTACAATATATCTCTGTACTACGATTGTATTTATGAGTATGTGCTTCTTTTTAAGAGAGCGATAGGTGTAAAATCGTTTATGGGATTGAAAATAAATATTTTTTTTCCTATTGGACAACCCTTAAAATTAGTTTCGTTTATTTCCTTTAGGTTTGATTATTCAAATTCAAGTATTAACAGTTAAACACGTCACCTTTTATCTCGGACTGCCTTTTTTCTATCTTCTCTTTATAAATAACTAATATAAATTTTGATAGAGGTCACTGCATTAAGGCGATCTATCGATCATTGTCAAACTATCGTAGAATATTTATTAATCTAGGGAGAATAAGCATTGCTCGAAATTGATTAGTGTTTTATTTCATTATTTCGATTTTGATTCATTTTGATCTTTTGTCTGTTTGTATCATTTGTGATATTTATATAATAAGAAATAAACTCTACCACAAGAACTGCTTATGATGAGTAAAAAATTGGAGACCTTAGTGCAGTTACCGAGGCAGTTAATCTTAGTACTCTGGGTGGCAACACATCAGCATCATGAATTATATATAGGACGAGGACCACTATATATTAGAGAAACTGTACAATGATTTATTACCAATCTATAGTAGCTTGTATGGTAATAAAAAACGTTGTAGAACCACACTGCAGCCAGTATCAGTACAACATAAATGAATAAGCTCGACTGGGGAAGGACCATGCTCACGCAGAATATCAACATAACGCTGATGTGTTTCGTATGGTAGATTGTAGGGATCCTCAAGAGTTTTTGTTGAAGATTGATTTTACAAATTTCATAGACCGCAGTCACTTACCGTTCAGGCGTGCTCGTTTTTCACCCCTAATAAAATGCCTCATCAGAATTCGAGAAATGGTTAACAGCGAGGTCGACCAGAGGAGTAAGGAACCACCTCGCGATTCCGTCACTCAAGTTACATGCACCGAAGTTGAGTCCATAATTATAAACCTGCGACCACGCAAGGCTCCCGGCCCCGACGGTATCACCAACAAGGTGATGAAACTCCTACCCATGTCCATTTTACACCTACTGGTGATAATCTACAACGCGGCCATATCCAAAGGCACCTTCCCGAACACCTGGAAGGAAGCCGATGTCATAGGGATTCTCAAGCCCTCAAACCCATAAGCCTACTCAAAGTCTTGGTTAAGGTATATGAAAGGCTCATCCTCACCCGCCTCAAGGACTTCATGCTGTCCCGAGGGCTGCCAATCAATGAGCAGTTCGGGTTTCGCACCCAACACTCATGCACACATCAAGTGCACCGTATCACGGAGCACATCCTCAGTAAATTTCTTCAGGGCTACCAAACTGGGGCACTTTTTCTCGACGTGGCGAAAGCTTTCGACAAGGTCTGGCACAACGGGCTGATATACAAACTATATGAGCTCGGTGTGCCAGATCGACTCGTACTTATCATACGAGATTTTCCGAAATCGAACCTTTCGTTACCGCGTCGAGGGAACGCGCCCGAGGTTCACCCCATTTGTGCCGGAGTACCACAAGGCTCTGTCCTAGGTCCTACTTTATACACACTCTACACCAACGACATACCGCGCACTCGCGGTGTAGAGCTAGCCCTTTTCGCCGATGACACCGGCCTCTACGTGTCTGGATTTAAACCAGACGCTATTTGTAAACGCCTCCAATCTGCAGCCAACACCTTAGGGAAATGGTTTCGGAAATGGAGGATCGAGGTTAACCCCACCAAAAGTGCAGCCATTTACTTCTCTCGGCGCAACAAAACGCCGCATCTCCAAACTATAGAGTTATTTGATCGTCCAATCCCCTGGGAAAAGACAGTCAAATACTTAGGCGTCACATTAGATGAAAGACTCACCTTCGGTCCACATGTCAACCGCGTACGGAATCGAGCAGCGTTCGTCCTAGGTCGTTTGCACCGACCCATAATGACATACGCAAGCCCCGTCTTTGCGCATGCCTCCCGCGTCACATTCACCGACTTCAGGTAATACAAAATCGTTTCATGCGCAAGGTCACCGGTGCGCCGTGGTTCTTGCGTAACGAAAATCTACACATAGATCTTGAGCTGCCGACCATAGCTCAGTACCTGAAGCAGGCTTCTCGCCGATATTTCGACTCTGCCGTCACACACCGAAACCCTTTGATTGTAAGTGCCGCCACTTACAATCCCATCGCGAATCACAGATTTACCCGCGTCCGTAGGAGACCGAGGCACGCCCTCGACGACCCTGACGACGCAACCACCAGGGCCCAAGCCCTTCATAAAACACAACACACAAACATTGCACCCTCATATCGCCCCCGCCGACGGCGAGGGCGTCGCAAACAAAGTTATTCGCGATACCGCCATGTCACTGGCCGGTTCTCTCCAGTCCATACAGATAGAAGCGTTGCTGGAGTTTCTTGCGCCACTTCTTCTCCAGCGCCCACGCATTCTGGAAGTGGTGGTACAGGTAGTTAATAATAATAGTGATATTAATTAAGATAATCCTCTGTCAGAAGCAACTGACCGAGCCAAGGTTCGGCCCTCTTGGGCACCCTCGAGTCAGACGCTCTCGCGAAACAGGGTAACGGTCCAAGCCGAGGCTCCCTCTCGGGAGCCCTTGCGCTGGTTACCCATATATAGAGGTCTCGACTGAGAGCCATAAGCGCTCGGTCACCTCTCAACCCGGTGAAACTGTAAAAGCCCTGAGGCTAAAAGCGGCCATCAGCCCGAAAAAAAAAAAAAAAAAAATAATCAGAATTCGATGTCCTTCGAACTTTTTTAATTCCCCTGTGAATAGTAGAGATGGTTAAGAATTACAAATAAAGTCCTCTTACCCATATACAAACAAAAGGGGGACAATAGCATTCCATCACATTACATACACAAATGCTAATCTAGCATCAAACCATGTTCGTTCAAATATAGCCGCGGACTCAAAAAAAAGTCAGTGGAAGCTGAAACGAAATATCCAATTATTTTTTCATTCCAACATTAAGGAGTTGGTTGGCGGGCGTGAAATAACTTACATATCAACATTCATCAGCGTCCAGCACGCCGTCCTGCTCTACATTAATGGTGCAGTTAGCATTTGTTTCGTAATTTGAATACGTGTTACGAATGGAATTAAATAAGAAAAAAAATCTTAATTTATCACCGTAAGAAATCTAAAAATAGTTTTTATAATTAGCCGCTGCCATATTCAATAGATCCAGGTTAATATTTAAGATACAGTCTTTGTGAGAACGATGTTACGAAAATACAAGGGAATGCTAATGATACAAAATTTTAGTAGGTATCAACCTACATAAATTTTGTATCATCCACATGAACACAGGATATATTATAGAGCCGTAAGCATTGGTACAAACACGGAAGCACTCACTTGTCGTCCCTTCCAAAGTTAGGTGTAATGCAAGTGCAAACAGATCGGAGGAAGGTTTAGAGGCACTATTAAAAGTACTGGACATATCACTCAGACAGGAAAACAAACAATTTGTGATACACAAATATTGTTCCCCGGCTGGGAATCGAACCCAGGACCCGCAGTGGCCCGTCAGGTACATTGCGGGTACCACTAATCGTATATACCAAGCGGCCATCAAAGAATTAACATAGAAATCGTAATACATGTGGAAAGTAATAGACGTCATACATGTGGAAAGGACAGACTAGACTATCCCTTCAAATAATATCCATTTATTGAGAATTTATAAGTATAAAATCGAATAATAATTAAATGCTACTACACGTAAAATACCATTTAATTAAAATAGATACAGAGATAAATATAATTAATGTCGCTACATGAGTAGATTCTATCTTAGAAAAGACATCAACGCTCACTTGACGATCGTGTCCCAGCTCGCCTACGCTTACAAATGGCGTCCGAGCAACTTATTTATGGAAATTAGTATTAAAACGTATGGGATTGCGCAAATTTACATTAAGTCTACTTCTATGGGTAGCCATTACAATAACGTTGATTATTTAATAAAAAAGTTAATAAGACTATTAAATTAACGTGATCTCCCATTTTGCTATCATCAATAAAATGTTGAAAGTATAAGAGACCCGTAAGTTCAACGTATAACGGTGACATTAACAAACACTCAGTCATTACAACGTGTCAATACAAATGTTTTTCGTACACACACACACACATATATTAACGGTGAGTAAACGTACGTTTATGTAAAATGCAAAAGTGACAGCCGCGTGTGCTACGGTTTGCTTATGTTTTGCTTTTTATCGAATCCTATTAAAACAATAAAACATAATTTGAGGCATTATCAAATAAAACTAAGGATGAGGAAGAAATGTCCTAGAGTGGAGACCTCGTATTGGCCATCGCAGTGTAGGACGACCACCTACTAGATGGAGTTACGATCTATGCAAGTCTGCGGGAAATCGATGGATGCAGGTGGCTCGGGGTCGTCCTCAGTGGCAATCTGTGGGGCCTATGTTCACTAGTGGGACTTGTGATGGGATGAAAAGATGAGTTAATCGCGTTTAATTTAAACTATTTAATTCCCATAATTTCGAGTGCATTGCAACACCAGGACTGTTACAGAGGTAGGGTGTCTAAGGTATTTGACGTTTTGACGTCATAATTCACCCGGAGTGGCGGTAGTGAGATTAGTATATGCGTAAATATAATAAACAATTGTTCTGGGCAGTTATGTACTTAGCGCTACTGTATACGGCGAATTTTGTTTTTCTTAAACAGTACGTACGTATGACTTCAAAAATGAATTCATATTTTATTTATTATCAGTATAGTTTATTCAAGGCCTTTGTGTGTACCTTATTCCGGATAATATATTATTTACGCGCAGTAATATCTTATCAGCATATCCTCCTATTTTAAGGCTAGCTGGACCTTAAAATTTAGCCATTCTAATTTAACGGGTTATTGAATTTCAATTTCCGGAAGGAATTATTTATGACAGTTATCAAATATATTGTGAAACGAGAAAGAAAGCCTTCTTGTAGTAGTTGGTAAAACTTTTTCAGTCTTAAAGCAAATATATAACAGTAGAGCTTTGTTGCTAAAACCAGACCGTAGAACATCAGCTCGATCAGCACTTAGTAGGAAATTGTCTTATACAATTAGTTGTCTCATTCAAAAAAAATACAAATCCATTTAATAACACTATACTCACACTGTTGCGTTTCATATGGGCAGTGACAAGAATTAAAGAGATTTTCAATTTTTTTACATATTTACAAAAGAGTATTATTTATATGAAATAAGAAACGAGACGTTCCACTCAATCCTCGAGGGAGACAATGCATTAGGATCTTTGTTGATGACTTAAGCAGCGTATGACACACATCAACGTTACCATCAAGTGAGTCGTCACTGTCAACTGAGGACGTCGCTTGTAACCACTGATTATTATAAAATAATTCTACTAATAGTATAAAAAAACGTTCTCGAAAGGTCCGTTCTTAATTTAGGAAAAAAAATATCGTTCAACTCTTCATATGCCTTTAATTTTTTTGTATTAACTTTGAACATGTATATATTACGTCCGTCAGTCCATATTTAATTACGTCGCTATAATTATCCCGAGGCTTTGTGATCCCATCACAAATTATATGCAATTTAATATGACGCGTAAAGGTGTCGAGTCACTGAAGCGATCTAAGCAAAACTGATCGTATAATATCAAGACCAATTATTAAATTATTCTATAATTATATATTATTTTGTTAAATTAAGAGCCGTGGTAGCTCAGGGTCTAAGAGTCCGCTTTCAATTCCCCGGATGTGAACAAACGGAGTTCGAAACCGGTCCCGGCGGCAGGAGGAGGCCTTCGCCTAACAGTGAGATTTATATTTCGACCACGGTGATATCATTTGGTTACTGCTACTCGTTTACACAATTTACATACAACACGCCCAGACCCGAAAACCGTCAGCTTGTAATGCACAAATATTGTTCCTCGGTTAGGAATTAAACATGTTGTTATTGTACATGCCAATGAACAGAAAAAAATAAAGAGTCGAGGCTGCCAACTTTGACAAGTTAATTTTTTCTTCCCTTCTAAGGTGACGCTGGTAGTAGTTAGCTGTGCTAGCATCTATTTTTGTATTTTTGTTGGTTTCCTATAATAAACTATAATTTCAAATTTCTTACTGTTTAATTTCACAAACAGTTATTATTATACTTACATCTCGTCGGTGAAGTAACGCAGAATACCGAGACCGGTAATACCCATGTTCATTCTCAATAAGAAATCATAACGCAGATAGGTTGTCACCCGTGAGAACTAAGATGGAGTCACCAGTAACAAGGGTCTCATATTTTACGGTCGTTGCGTCATGACTCCACACATACCGGAAAACAAAAAAGAAACAAGGTTCTCCAGAAGCAATATAGACTATAAACACAGCGTAAGTGATCTGTGCAGGTTTGCAGGAGGACGACGATAGTGTTGCGTAGCAATCGACAGGTGACGCCCATGAACCCAGCTGTCGACAAGTGGATTGTCATAATAACGTTTCCGGAGAACGGTATTATCGTACTGAGTGCAGTACTGCGCGATATACAAGACAAATAAGAGTAAACTTAATATCCTCTGCCTTTGCGGAAACTATGAGGACAGTATCAGACTAGTAAAGATGACTGTCATATTGAACTTTGCAGTCCACAGATAAAAAATCGTTTTCCTGAATTTATACATGGAATATCTCACTTTAACAATTCAATTACCATTTTAGGAAATTGACTATTATATACACTACGACTATATATATATTATATACTTTATACATATATTTTTGGTAACAAATGAGCACACAGTTCACCTGATAGTAAGTGATACTATCTGATGACTGTGTGGTCCATGACACTCACGTCATTTGGGAATCATAATGTAGATGCGTTGTCACCCCTTAAGGACTATATTTGTATACCTCCTCACCAGCAATAAAGTTATCCGGATCGGTATACTCACTAAAACATAGCAGGCTCATGACGCTATTTTACGATGGTATTCTATTCTAGGACGTGATCCGCCCTATTCTCGCGGTCAGTAAACAGCTTAGCTCCACCATTCTTACTCTCTCTTAAATAATAATAAAAACAAACGTCTGCTTTTAAAAGGTTTCGGTGAGATAGATTAGAAACAACAATGAACAATAGACAGTTTATTTGTGAAAGCAATTTAACGGCTCTTAGTTGGGATCGTTAAAGGAATATTCGACTTAAGGTTTCATTAACACATCAACAGACCTTGCACACAGCAAGCTATAAGCTATACTAAGCATATATGGCGATGATATGCATAGCTGGTCTGCTTCCAGTAGGGCGATGTCTTTTGGTCGTCTCCTGATGAAGTCAATAGCGAAAGAAGAATATTAATTTCGTGTTTAAGTTAACACACACTCAGTAGAATTTATCAACGTGGCTCTGTATTCCGAAACCATTTCAGTAAGAGCAACGCTTCAACAAGTAGAAGGTCTGATGCAATCATTAGCTAGATATGGAATATAAAATGTTTGTACAATACGAGCCTTTGTTCTCTTTGATGACGAATTCTTCTAAGGAAGTGGAGATATATGCTCCTGAGATCTCTTAATATAAATAGAGACGCAGTTTCTTTCGTTTCTAACCCAATGGGATTCAATATCCTTATTTAAAAAGATCTCATAAATTCTTTAGATTCCGAATTAGCTTAATCACATCTGAGAGATTATTAACAACAATAGACCTCAGACTCCAACTGGATGTTCAGACTTACGAAATCACTTTACACAGGATATACTTTTATGTCGATTCGAGAAAGGCCCTTACGTAATATATATGTATAGATTATTGGTTTAGGGGCCTATAGCCAACCCTAAGGAGACTTAATTACAGATCACGAGGTATTCCATCTCGGTCCTCAGGCATGGTGATGTATGTGCATCTTGAATGAGCACAGATGAAGATATCATAGACCGCAGTCATGACTTACCATCAGGTGAACTGCTCGCTGGTTTCACACATCTGATATTACAAAAAAAACAGGAGGATGATTTTTATTCAAACGTACTGTGGCAAACAAGCTCACAATTCACTTGATGGTAGGTAACGGTGGCAGCCCATTAACACTTATATGCACCCTCAGCAAATATTCAAGGTCCACACAAGTTTCATCCCTGAGGGTTAAGATGGAATGCCTTAAAATGATTTCACACTGGTACTCTGTAATAGCATGGTTCTTACCCGGTGGAGTCGATCCGTTCATGCCGCAATTAGAAACTAGTTGTGGTGGTTCTACAACTGGGAAAGTCTGCGCTTGCAGTGGCCAACAAGTTTTATAATAGGCATTCACAATTTGTACATCGACGGTACGAGGCTACCCCGCCCCCGGACTTGCTAACTAACTCTACAAACAAACACACATACAGAGAGAGCTTTGTTGGATATTTTGAGGAAAAATAACAACAGAAAAATATATCATTACTATTAAACGGTTATGGTGTATTGGAAAATAAACTTAATATATGTAAATTTTTTGAAATTATCTAACGAGCAGAGCTCCTGGTGGTAAGTGATCACCGCCATCCATAAAAATCCTGAGGAGTTGCAAGAGTGTTTGTTCGCAAGACCTTGGGACTTTCCAGGAGGTGTCCACGGTTAATACTTTTAACACTTTGATAAACAAACATAAAACTGACCATGTGAGAGTGTCCAAATTGATTACTGTCACTTTCAGCGTTTGACCCTACCAATGCTTATTGTAAATGCAAGTATCCTATGTGTTAATCTAGATTATAAACTATCTTTGTGCAAAAATTTCATACAAATTCTTTCAGCAGTTTTTGCGTGATTGAGAACAATAATTATAAACAACCAATGTATATATATATGTGTGTGCTCCAGGATCCAGGATTAAATATCTACGTTGTGTAATCACTAATGCAGTCATATTGGTATAAAAAATTTACTTGAAAACTTAAAAATGTGACAAAGAACACAATAAACCGCGTACCTTTAAATGAATAACTCCCTTAAATTTCAAGATTATTCAAGTTTTCACTGCACTTTAATATAAATGTAACATACACGTTCACTATTAATAGAAATGTATAGCACAATTTATCATCTATATTGTAAAATAATTGTCAAATAACTTACAATCCTATCGAGAAAATTTTAACTAGAAGTAAACACGATGTTCAAGAATTGAGAGTAACCAATAACTAAGGCGTACCCATAGAACCCAGGAGTGTATTGATTTTGCGTTCCTGTTCCTCCTATACAAACAGACGTTTGTTTGAAAGAGATAGCAGATTAAACTTTTGAAGCCCATAATGCGTGAATTTCGAACAAATTCAGTAATCTAAATTGTGAGTGCAAAAACATTCATATAGTTATATTTAATGTGAAGCGGAAGTTTATATAAAAAAATATATATATTTTATTTAAATAAAGATACAAATAGTAGATCTACATAAATTATTTTAATATTATTTTCTACGATATTTAGCAAACAAGCAACCTGATAGTAAATGACCGCCGCCACATCCGCAACACCAGAGGAGTCGCAGATGCGCTGCCGGCCTTTTAGGAAAGTGAAGGCTCTTTTCTTGAAGGTCCAGAATAAAGAATCATAATGCAGATGTCGTCACCCCTGGTGATTGAGATGATATACCTGTTGCCCGTACTAACGGTCTTCGAATATCACTCACCAGGCGAAACAGCAGCGTTGTTACTATTATATTCTACGATTGCTATTAAATTCTACTATTATATTCTGTTGTATACGCTGGCATATTCTACGATTCTTTCTTCGATCGAACCATTCATGTTGCTACTAAAAATAAACTGAAGCGTGGCTCTAGCTTTGTCTACGCATTTAATGCTTTTAATTATATGCGAGTCAAGAGGAATGTATCAGTGGCAGGAATTCATATGGACACTCCTTGCTTCTCACATGATCAGCTTTATAACTAAAAACACGTACTGGCGAAAATTATAAATCATACAATATCATCTTCACAAATATATTAACTTAAAATACTCGTATGTGCATCAAATAAAAACAATATAAAGACGGGTGAAATTTTTTATCCCACTATATTTCTATTACTTAAACATTAATAATTTCTCTCTGGACTCAATTACCCACACAGACGAAGTCGCGGGCAGATGTTAGTAATAGTATAATTGTTTTTTATGGAAACCAAATATCATCTATAACAGCCTGTTTGTTTATACAAGGTGCGAAATACAAGTAGCTAGCTACCAGCACCAGCCGCTGTCGAGACTTATTAATGGGTCTACGATAGCACACACCGCGCCGAGCTATAGACAAATTGGTTAAATTATATTCACTGGCAACACCCGATTTGCACTGGTGTAATGAGCTCAATATTATATTACGTACATTTATAAAACATTTATTTTTTCTTTTTGTCCCTTAAATAAGGTTTATATAGGCGAACTTAAAACCCAGTGGCTTTCTATTCATATTTAAATATATATATATATATATATATACACAGATTATGTATATATTATATATATATATATATATATACACATATATCGGTCACTTTAATTACTGTTCGGTTCGGTGAGATAAAAAAGAATGCTCGGCGCCAAGCAACCACGGCTCATAATAAGATATAAAAATTAGGAGCGTTTTCTTGATCACATCTCTGTTGGAAGATTATCAATATTATCCATCACTAGTATACGCACGCTTGTTTACGGTTCAGCTTAATGACGTCATTATAAATAACGCGTAATAAAATACCGGTAATATATCGTTAAGCGTTATTTACGACTTAAGTAAACGTACTTACGTGGGCGTGACCACTATATTTACGACCATCTTTTCCATTGATCTATGGGATTGCTCTATCGATCCAAATAAATGTAACGACAAATCAGTTAGTTAAGTCCTACTAATAATAACACATATTTTTTAAATGTTCGCGCTGACGGGGACTGTAAATGTTAGTGTATCCTGGTTCGTATAAGACCTGATTCCTTACAACCGCCACTTTTACCAAATTTCATTTAGAATTTTACTAGCATGTACAAGTGTGTGATATATATATATATATATATATACCTGCAAAACGAGGGTCTAGTGGGACATGCGACTACAATAACATTTGTTGCTGTTCGCAAAAGCTACAATTTGCTTTTAAGGCAGATTTGAATGTAAAACGTTAAATTTCACAGACCGCGGCAATTGGCGCTTTTAAATTGTAACCGCCAAAGAAACGTTTTAATAAGAGGGTGACAAATGAGCACACAGGTGAAGAAACACATTCGTTGTCCTCAATCCTCTCTACTCATAATACTAAACAAAGGATGCAGCGTATCTCTACCACCAGCGAAAATTTCGTACGTACAAGGCTTTCGTATATTCTTTAAATCAATATATTGATAAATACGTCTTCAACGGGTCTTAATACATGTATGACATTTATGGTCACAAGTCGACTGGCCACGACAAGCTTCGATGTTTTGCGCGCGCACATTACAATAGACATTTACGCAAAAACATTGAACAAGTTATGTACATAATTATGATATAAGAATATGACAGCAACGGTCCAAGTGAGATGCTGTTCGTCAAACCTCTTTTTCCCCGGCCGCCGCTCCAACTTGAATACAATACGCCGGGGAAAAAGTTTGGGTTATCCCGTGTTCCGTGATGACTTTCGGTCCGGAATGTCAATTCCGAAAGTTATCGGATAAAAGCGTGTATACACGGAATAAGAAACCTGACTATTGCGGTATTTTAACTGCTGCTGTGTTTTAATTGTTCTCTTGATTGTAGCTTAAAGTTTTTTCTACCCTCGAAACTCGGGGAATAGTTGCTTTGGTTGAGGAGGGATGGTATAATGTTGCACCGTTGTCTCTCAATTTATGATCGGCGATGGAGTCAAAAATCATAAACACCTCAGGGGTCCCTCGCTGCCCACATTGAGATGGGGGCCATGTATAAAGGAAATTACGTACGCCCCGGTACGCCTTGCCTGGAGAGGTGTGTGCCGATGGGCAACCGGCGCTGGAGAGGCCGTAGGTGAGCAAGAGAGCGTTCTCTTGGTCCTGTCGTATACACCGATTGTAGGATATCATTATATATCATTGAATTTTAATCACTACGAGTACGGCATAATCCTTCCTTGCTCTCGCGAGGATGGGTAAGAGACAATATCACATAACATAGACAACCATATAACCTAATAATTAAAGTACCGATTCGGTACACGAGTTCGTTTGCCGTATTGATAAGCATGTCCGGATGAATTGTGATAGTCATGTCTGACAAAAACAACCACACATTCAATGATGCCATTGTGATCTGCAAATTGTACATCAATATCCAAACCGACAAACTTGAAGAGAAGTTAAATAAAATTAATGACGATTATGTCTCTTCTAGTGGATTTGGACCACGACGACGTCCGGTCCAATTGACAGAATATTTTTATAATACCGTAAGCATTTGCGCAAATCGCACTCGACGTCACCTTCCCTATTATAATGTAACGGTTAAGATGCAGTGGCAGGGACACGAGACATATATACAACACACCCAGACCCGAAAACTACTAATTTGGTGATACACAATTATTGTTCCTCTACTTAGAATCGAACCTACACACACGACCCAGGTACTATAAGCACTATACCACGCATTCGTCAAATAAACAACGTATTAAGAAGATAAATTGAATACAATATTGACGTATGTTTCCACCCCTACTATATATCAGAGAATGTTTTCACAGATTATAAATAGCGCACATGTACTATTTATAAAAAAGTTACCATGATAAACAAGTTTCGCTGAGAAACGTCCCATCGATCATGTCGACTGGCAACACCGGTGCTGCGTATGGTGTTAGACCATAACACGCCCCGTCAATATATGTTCTCGGAAATAATCATGCAGCCGTCGTGGAGGAATAATGTCCGTTTTTACAATTATAAAGGCCAATCAACCGCTCTTAATTAGACGACGTTCCTAGAGGTTTTGTTGATGGGGAGTAAAAATATTTTTGTTATGATGTCACGTTTTAGTATTATAGTTTAAGTATATCTTAGGCCTTTGCCGGAGGATGTTTTAAAAATATACATATATATATTATTTAAGCCTCAAATGGAATACTGCTCTCATCTCTGGGTCGGGGCACCCCAGTACCATCTGCTTGCATTCGACCGCATTCAACTAAAAACGGCCCGAATCATTGATGACCAGATACTTTCCGATCGGCTTGATTCACTGGCATTGCGAAGAGATATGAATTTTACCGAATTTATCATGGGGAGTGTTATGAGGAGTTCGGAATAATTCCGCTTAATTTAAACATTGTACATCGAGACAGAATTCAAAATGTCATCGTCAACATCTCGATGGTTGGCAACCCGCTACTGTGTGTTTTACGCGGAATTTTCTGCTATGCAAAATCAGATGTCGCCAGCGGTATCTCCGAATCGATACGGCTTACGGACCTTTAAGAAAAGAGCCTGCACATTTTTTAAAAGCCGGCACTGCATCTGCGACTGCTCTGTTGTTGCGAATGGTCATGATCACTTACTTTTTGGTGAGATGCTTCGTTTGTCACTTATTCTATAAATCCTTTCATCATCTGACATCAAGACGCCATCCTTTCGTTGTGGATATTCCTCGCATTTGGACGAAGCGATATGCTTTGTCGTTTTCAATGCGAACATCAAGTACTAAAATAAATTGCCTGCGCGGTCTTTCCGTCCTAGTTTAATGTCAAAAGAAAAGCTCTACCATCAACGACTTGTATTCATATAAAAAAATAGCACTGGT
Organism: Teinopalpus imperialis; assembly: GCA_029286865.1. Classification (NCBI taxonomy): domain Eukaryota; kingdom Metazoa; phylum Arthropoda; class Insecta; order Lepidoptera; family Papilionidae; genus Teinopalpus; species Teinopalpus imperialis. Next base: position 534,167 of record JAGSMU010000001.1, on the reverse strand, counting down.
GTTTCGTAGGTTATCTGGAGTCACTGGTGACGAGGCATTCCATCTTAGTACTAAGGGAGGCGAAGCATCTACATTATGTTTCCGTATCAAGGATGAATAGGCCACAGAAATCACTTACGGTAAATTATTTCAGGAGAACTGCATGCTCGTTTATCACAGTCAATGCAACAAAAAGAGTTTGTACTCACCACGACTGACAGCAAACGGTGCCCAACGCGGCGTTAACGACGCCGCCCGTCGATATATTTTTATCTATCCGGTATCAAATTAAAAGGAACATTACTTCTCAATTAGGTTTCGATGTCGTGTTGATAACCCGATCTTTTTTTTAAATATTGAAAGTTATAAACGAGCACACAATTCACCTAATGGTAAGAAATCACTGTGGCCTGCCATATCTATATTTCTTCGCATCAAAGTTTTGACAGTGGTAGAGCTACACTGCAGTATGTTTCTAGCTGCAGAATGAATGGGTCAGCTCGACCGGGGTAGGACCACGCCCTTACTGAATACCAGAGTAAAATAGCTGTATAATGCTACTGTGTTTCGTATGGTGAATGTAGAGATCGAGCTTTTTTACTGACACTTTAATGGAAATCCCTTTGTCTTGGAATGAGTTGGATATAAAATAACTGCCATTCAATGCATTCATTCATTGCAGATCACATGTCTCGAAATATTTTTTTTATTAATCTCTAAGACATGAAAAAACCTCCATACGATGATTTCCCTCACCCCGAGCACAAGGGATCGAACCCAATATGTTCGTTTACAGTGATTTATATATTTAACTTAGACTTTTTAGCTTAGATACTAAGTGACTACAGCTCGGGCCTGAATCTTCAATTTTACACATTACAGCGCTAAATTGGTTTCAACGTTAAAAATTTCAACGCGTGCTACTTTCGCGGTCAAGTCTTAACGTTCAGATTACAGTTAGATCTTAGCTTTTTTATCATATTAATGGTGACAAACGAGCACACAAGTGCCTAATGATAAGTGATAACTGCGATCCGTGTCCCCAACACCTATAAACAAGAAATATTCATAATTATCAGGTTTTCCGACCCCTAAACACACCACATGAAACACAGTAGCGTTATGCTACTATTCCTCGCTGGTTTTCTGAGAGGACGTGGTTCATCTCCGGTTAAGCCAGCCTACTAATGCTGCAACTAGAAACAAGCCGTAATGTGGCTCTACCATGCGGTGTACCGTCGCCCTAATACGCAATGATTTATCCTGGATCTAAGAGACCAGGTATATAGGCCATGAATCAGATTTCTGGCAGCATCAAGCATTGTCGAGTTACTATTATGTTATGTTTAAAAATCCTGTAAATATATTAATAAGGATGTGACACTGCATCTGAAGCTTCTTCCGGTCTTATTGGACATGCATTACATCCGAATAGGGAAGGGGACGAGAGAGGGCCTATGTGTTGTGCAAATGCGCAATCATAACATTACAAGCAATGGGTGGGGGAAAAGTTATTTCGTATTTTATAAGTAAAAAGCTGAAGTAAAATCTCTTTGGTCGTATCATTTATATCTGGCTGGTTTGGATACCATTAAAAATATGACATTTTTGACATGAAAACAGAAAAACAAAAAAGTAAAATGCGACACAAGCCGCGGAAAAAGTTATGGACTTAACGCAGTGTCAGTAAGAGTAGCACAAAATTGGTTCAAGCGTTTTCAGTCCAAGATTGTTAATGTCAAAGATGTAGCTCAAAGAGATAAAATCGATGCAATTTCTGACAAAGTGGAGCAAGATCAGCAGTAGTTATGACATAGCTCAAGATCTAGGGGTTGACCACAAAACAATTTTCACTCATGTGTAAAAATCTGTATTTACAAAAAAGCTCGTTACTTGGGGCCACATTTGCGATTCTCTATTCTCTTCTTAAAAGATTGTTAAAGCAACACACTACTATGTTTTGTTTGGTGAGTCGAATAAAAATCTTTTTTTAAAAATTATATTGAGAGTTATAAACAAGGAGGACCGTTCACCCGATGGTAAGTCATGATGCTGGGTGTCCAGATTCCTAAACTCATCAGACACCATAACTAGGGTTCTGCCGGTATTTTATGCATTCTGTGTGGGCGAAGTCCTTCCCACGGTTAGGCCGACTTTGATGTTGTGGCTTAAAGATTCAAGATGCACACGTGTTGTCATTCCCGAGGACTGGATTGCTTTTCCACTTGGTCTCCAGATCCACACACTCACCAATCAAAACACAGTAGTGTAGTGTAGAAATACTGGTGATAAAAAGTGTAAAGAGGCACCGAAACCGATACGATACCTAAATCTGGATTAACTTGGTGATGCTGTGTGTATGGTGAGATTGGATGGGCATAGTTTCTTATGAACCACAGGCCAAAACCATCGATTCGGTTCTCTACTAATCAGACTTCAGCAAGAAATAGAGAAAAAACGGTCGGAATTGTTGAACAGAAAAAGTGTGGTTTTTCATCATGATAACGTCAGACCACACACATCCATCCACAGCCATTCAGCAAATATTGAGTGTGATTGGTTGTGAAGTGCTAATGCATCCACATAATGCATATAGCCACAGATTTTCATCTGTTTAGGTTTCTTCAGCTTTAGGTTAACATCAAGGGAGGACTGTCAAAACTACTTGTTGCACTTTTTTGATCAGAAGTACCAAAAAAATTCTATAGAAATGTGTTTATGTCACTACCTACAAAATGGCACATATGTATGTATTATAAATAGATGTAAATAAACTATAATAAAAAATAACTTGCATTTGTATATAAAATACAAAAAAACTTTTTCCCCAATCAATTATAAAATATATATATTAAAACATTACTCACTGTTTACACAAGCGATTATAATGATGGGTTCCTATAGAAACGGTTGTATAAAAACATTAGGCTGCGATAAATTTTCTACACCAACACATTCTAAGTTATATCACACAACTTTTACTACGCATACATATATATGCGCAAAACATTAAAAAATATAATATAAACGTCGAATTTGACGCATTTTTACGCAGAAACTGTCAACGCGTTCACCATGCTCGCACGACACCGCAAACTGACATTCTCACCAAAACAATTCTTTATCATCCATCCCTCTTGCACTAACACAGTGACAAAAACGCGTTGTGTGGGAAGCCTTGAACAACTATCGGTATGAAACAGCTTTTCTTTTAATGACTGACAAGTTTCCAATCAACGTTCGTACAAGTTCATCTATTGACGTGAAATTGTTGCTAAACTTGTTAACAACAAAGTGTAAAACAGACTATTCAATATACACTCGTAAGCAAAATAATCGACTCGAGCGTCATGCACGAGGTTGAATATCTTTAAAAAAATAACTGATCCCTGAATTATAATTTTCTTTTTATATTAATAAAAGTGTATGTTGTGTATGGATTCTAAATAATGTAATGAAATGTTATCTTTTGCAAGAATATGACCCAAAAACATGTTGTTATTGCTAAGCACTAATTAGGGGTTCTAATGCCCTATAAAAGGTCATTTATCTAATATAGTTATATATTACTTTATAAGTTAGTCGTCAAACGTCAACCGGTATACTTATCCCTTATTATTAAATGCAAATATTGCCTTAAATGGACACATCTATTGGAGAAGTGGCTCAATTCAATGAAAACAAAAAAAGTGGCTATCGAAACAGGGCCAGAGTCGGCGAGAAGTAGCTCGTGTGTTAATCGTGAGCCAGTCTGTTATGTCCAGAGTTTACGGCGATACCAGGAGACTGGTAGCTTTAACTGAAGAAGCGGATCCGGCAGAAGAAGCCACACATCAGAGAGGGATGACCGATTCATTGTCAGTACTTTGCTCAGAAATTGGGCTCTCTCGGGTCCGGTCGGATCGGGTTCAAGTCCAACACGAGCTCAGAGAAACGCGAGGAGTAGCTGTTAGCGGCTGGACAGTCAGAAGAAGATTAAAGGCGGCTAACCTAACTCCAAAAAGGGCCTAAGGCTACTGGCCCTAAGTTGGCCCCAGCTCATCGAGCAACCCGACTACGTTTCGCAAGAGAACACGTAAACTAGGCGGACGAACAGTGGAGCTCTGTTCTCTTCTCAATTAAAAGCAGTGTGGTTTCATGGCAGCGACAGACAACTAGTCTAAAGAAGACCTAGAAAGCGATTCGCCTAGTGCTGCTTAAGTGTAAATGTGGCATTTGGAGGAGGTGGGCATTTTAATGGAGACGAAAACCGAATTGGTTTTCATCGAAAATGCCGGCAGATTTGGAGGTTTGGAGGATTGAACGGTGGTGCTGGCCATGCACGTAGTCCGTATTTAAATCCTATTGAGCATTTATGGGGCTTAAAAGAAAAGGTAAGAAATCGCCAGCTACAAGATCGGAGATTCGCAGAAGGCGGTAACACTAAATATTGATTTGTTTTTTATTACTTAATTAAGATTGTTTTGTCTGTAGTTTCTTTAGAGTGAATGTTTCGTTAGAGATAAATTTTGTTTAAAATATTTTTTTTTATTATTAAAAGAAGAATTTATTAATATAAATGTTAATATATATATCTCAAGCGTGCGGCGTGAGTTGGTTTTTTTGCTCACAAATGTATTTTGATCAGATGTACACTTATGAAGGTTTAACACATTTAATTCATAATAAGACATTTTTCGTAAAAATCGACCATTTACAAGATTCTTGGAAAAGGTATAAATCTATAACCTGCAGGCCATAAAATAAGAAGTGCTTGCTCAGTAAAATTAATATTTAATATCCACATTCATTCATTCAACATAATACACTTACACACTCAATATATTACAGACACTTATTCGCTTAGTATATTACATACTATATTCGTTCATTCATTATATTGCAGACATTATATTCAATATACGAGTATTACTCACAGAACAGTGGTAGAGCCACGCAGCAGCGAGTTCTAGCTGCAAGATGAATGGTCGAACGGGATACGACCACGCCTTCACAGAATACCCGAGTAAAATAGGAATATAAATTATCTGCGTCGCCAATGATCAGTGAAGGAATCTGAGGCCCCAATAACAGGGAATCGATTTCATTGATAGGTAACAACGGCTTTGCATCCTAGATCTTTGTCGAGGTTGGAGGTCGACGTGATAGGTCGCAGGCATCACTTACCATCAGATGAACTGTTTGCTTGTTTCCCACCATTAATATTATAAAAAGCAGAGGACACTATGAAGAAAGCGACGGTTTTGCTGGTCCTTTCTAGATAGATTTAAAAGCGTCCAAAAGCGGCAATTTAGGTGTGGTCCTTAGATAGGTTCCAAGAGTATAGTACCAAAATTCTCATGTAGGTTAATCCAATCATTACATTGAGAAGAATAATAATCCAGCATAGGGAATGACATTTGTTGGCGGGAAATTTGTTCGGATTTGATTTCCCTTATTTTTTTTATATAATAGGATAGGTGGTAAACGAACAAAATCACCTGATATAAGTGATCATTGCCGCCTTTAAGAAAGTTGTAGGCTCTTTCCTTCGCCCAAAGTCGTAGCGTTTCGGAAATAACCGCAGCCGCAGCTGATTCCACAGGGTAGTTGTGTGTGGCAGAAAACTTCGCGAAAAGCGCACAGTGGTCGACTGTCAACCATCGCTTTAATGACGATAAAGTTTTGATTTCTAACGAACCTTATTTTCGATATTCAAAGCTCAGCGGTTAGAATTAATCCGAACAACACCTCAGATCTGCCATTTTTGTCAATTATCGAGTGAAAAGTAAAACAAAAAGAATTGTTAAATTTTAAAATGTATTTAATTGACATTATCAACATTATTAATGTACAAAACAGCCTTACAATATTCTTAAGCTAAATATGTTTGCACTAGCATAGCTAATTCTTTAACAATCGATTTCTCTACTGAGCTATGTAATATGTTTTCTATGTTTTTACTTTTCAACATCTTGGCTCCATTAGCGATTGCTCGGGACAACAACGCAATGTTTTCGTTGTCATTCATCAGGGTGCATTTATTAATCAAATAAAGAATTTGTTTCTTAGTTAAAAACTTAACCGTCTTCTTTGACACTAGTTTGTATATTCTAACATACTGGTAAACTTCAGGTAGATCTATACCTTCCAAATGATTGGACAATTCAATAACGATGAGTAAAATTTTAAATTCAACATCCTTATCCATCTTTATGTCTGTCAATGCATCGGTAGTTTTGCCACGAACAAAGTTGTTGTTTGCCGCTAATCTCGAAAATGAAATTATCCGTAGACTATGAAGCATATTTTTAAGCAAATCAAAAATCTTTATCACAACACACTTGTCGTCTTTACTAATTTGTCTTACAGCGTAATGTAACCATGATAAAAAACCGTAACCTTCTATTAATATTTCCAAAGCTCTTGGTATAGTTACAATAGAATTGAGGGCACTTAAGATTTTCTCTCTCGTCTTTCGGTCGCACAGCACACTAGAGTAGAAGTCCATCACCATCTTTAAGCACATACTCTTGAAGACCACATTAACATCAGTCATTGTCTTTGTACCATCCCTGATTACATCGACAATCCATTGTCGTCTGTCCACAGATTCCACATCGCTATCATGAAAGAGACTGAGGAAATCTGGAACAGTAGTGAGATCAATGGACTGTTTCGCTATGAAGAAATTATTTACTGGTTTGTACAGTGAATCAAAGGGAGCAGTGGTCACCATTAATGCTCTCGCTAAATACAGAGCGCCGACTGCCGGTAGCCGAGGATTATTCACATCTGTAACTTCGTTGGTCCCATTTGTTGGTGCGCTAATAGCGGTCGACAAACTTAGTCGCAATGTCGTGATGAAATCATTGAGGAGAAGTTTGTCATTTTTGTGTTTCCTGTTAAAAAAGAAAAAAAAATAAAAATAAAGTACAAAATGGCAATAAAAAGATATTGCTTATTATTGTGTTTATGAAGTTTTTGTTATAATTATAGGTATGTCATGGACATTCAAAAATATAACCACGGATTCCTAATTTTAAAATCTCAATTTTAACGTAAATCACATATCGTTTAACTTGGTATCAATTCCGTAATTAGTCTTAAATATCATAAAACTTACGTTTCAGTTTCAAGCAGCATGCAGAATCTATAAAGAACGTGATATGCCGCCGATCGCATCAACGGACAGTGTGAACTCAAGGCCATCACGGGAACCGATAGCAGCCCAGTGCGCAGAAGCTTGAAACAAGAGGCCACCGAACCAGGCGCTAGAAGATGACTTAATAAAGAAAATACAAAGACTGGGTCATATATTTCAGTATCTAAATCCGTATGCGAAAGTCCCAATACATCGTTCTCCTTAATTTCTAATACGATCTTTTCAAATCGGGCTTTTTCGAGAAAGCTTTTAATAGCAGCTTCGTTATCATTTACAGATTTAATATTTATATCATTAGATGCTTCACTTAAATATGTTTTAATCGATAAGCTTCTATCTTCTATATAATCCTCAGGCAATTTATAAATATAATCTAACTTTTGAGAGACAGGGAAATTTCTGACAGTCTGTTCTATCACATCTTTATCGAATAAATTCAATACTTGGTTTGGCGTTGGATGTCCCCATAACGTAGAAGTTCTATTTTTACGTACAGCGTAGTAATTTGCAGCAGAATCACCCCAAACGTAAGGTTTATATTCGTTCACTGGTTGTTCGTTACTTTCGTACATATATAGAATAGACAAAATGAGTCTATCACATGAACTTCTCGTAGCGCCGTACGCACTCAAATACACTGGTATCTGCTGAGACTTCATTACTGATTTATTTATAGATATTAAAGTGTAGAGGATCTCGAGTAATCGTGACTTGATGTCAGGACTATGGTGACTAAGCATAACATTCAAAAACTCCGAGTGCGACGTAACCATATCGAAAATGGTGACAATGTCTTGATGGTTAGTGGGATAAAACAACTTAACAAGCTTCGTCAGCAAACACATAAGCGTTGGTCCCGATTGTCCTGGCTGATTTGTTGTATTAACTTTTAAGGAATCCTTTAAAACTACTTTGCAAAAGTTTTGCCACAGTGAGCTCTCTGTTATTTTGACAAAGTCCTCTTTTTGATCCACTTGAAATTCTAATATGTAATTAGAAATCTGTATCACTTGCAATATATTATGTACAATTATGTTTAAAACATATATTTCTACATTTTCCTTTATAGCTGTTGTAATTAAGTGCAACACGGATAAAAGATAATTAATTAGATAATCTTTTTTCAATTCCTTATTGTGAAAACATATTTTTAAAAATATCGATTGGAATAAATTTACATGGCCCATATCAACCGTTTCAAATTTGTGGGTCTTTGTTACTAGTTTCCTACAATTTTGGAGATCCATGCATTCTATTATCAGCTTTCTTATGAATTTCCAAGTGCTTAAATAGATTTGACCTGCTTTATGCGGTTTTTCCAGATATTTATTGATGTTAGATTTATATTCTTCGTAGATTTTTGATAGAAACTCTTTATTATTTGATAAAAAGCTATTATGATATAAAATAGCATCACCCAATGGTAGAGTTAGCTCCCTTTGGCTTAATATTTCGGCCCTATTGATCTCTTCTTTAAAAATGTTACAGAATTTGGCATCAAATTTGAGCAAGATAGACGCCAGATGGGAAGTGGATTTCCGAAGAGTATTAGTGTGAAAAAAGACCGTAAAGATTTTTTCTGTCACGCATGTTACGTTATGCGGTTTGTTTTCAAAGTATGCACTCAAAGCTTCTTCTATATTACTTAAATTTGCGTTTATTTCAGAGCTTTTTAAAACTTCAGAGTACATACTCATTATTTTCTGCAACACATTTTGTGGTAGGTCTAATGCAATAGACCTTGAATACTTCTCTATAATAACGCAAAGTATTTCTAATAATAAACTCGGTCCTTTATCTTCTCTGGCATAAGCACTCAAGTCTGACTTAAATATATGATCTAATACCAAAAAATCGTCTTCTTTACGCAAACCAACTTCTTTCAGTATTTTGACCGTGTGTTCACATTTCAAATGCTTTCTTTTTTTTATTTTGACCAAAGTTTTCATTATCTCTTTGTAATTCTTCATTTTAAAAGGTCTTAATATGTTTTGCTTTCGATCTAAATAGTTCACGATATCTGAATGATGAGCTAACACGTGAAGAAGAAAAGTTGTGGCAAGTACATTAGATTCGTTCTCATTTAAATCTAAAGGTGTATAAATTTCAAGAACATGTGAGTTTTTGAATATGTTTAAAACGATATCTCGGCATACTTGTAGCATATGTTGTTTTTTACCGATTGCAATAATACAATCTATATATATTTTCAGTTTTTCCTCCTGCGATTCAGTTAATTTATTCTTTTGAGTTAATTTCACGACACAGAAGGAAAGATATCTTCCCCATATTATTAATTCAGAGCTATCACTTGTGTTAGATATTTTTAAAAACTGATCAGCAATTACTATATCTTTTTCTTCCTCTGAACATTCCTCTAAGCAAGGAAATATATCTCCGAGTGTCAAACTTTCATTTCCGATAAGAGATCGGGATAGATTGTGCAAAATACTATCTTTTCCAACGTTCGTTTCCGTTAGGGGTATTGGGTCTCCTACCCAACTTGCGACGTAATTTCTTACGTCTAACTTTGAATCTCCCATTAAAATTTCTGTCATTTGTGGTGAAAAATTACAATGAAGTAAGTTCGCGACATAAAGAGACAAGAAAAGTTTTAAGTTTTTCTTCGCGTCCTTATTGATTTGTGTATACTGCACACAGCCTACAATGAACGGAGATGGTATTTTGTTCTCCATAAATACATTTTCCTCAATGCTTTTGTTGTTCATTAGGTTCTTAAACAACGTTTCCAAATTGTCCTCTTTGTTTGCGTCCGATATTTCAAAATGAATAATTTGATTTCGCACAAATTCGGTGAGTTCTTTTTTATTTGCTATTGTATATTCAATTATGTCTGCTATAAGTGATATAGGATCAACTTTCACGTTACGTAATGTGTGTAAAATCAGGTGAATCTCACCTTCATCTCCTTCAAAAATTGTAGTATTTTGAAAAAATATGTGTAAAGTGTCTTTAGCTTCGATCCAAGTGCCGTCAGTATCATTGGTATATACATCTAACATTATACGGAATAACTCTTTGAATGTCGAATTATTTATAGATATTGCAGAATTATCTAACATTAGCCACAAGGAAACTATCTTAAACTTCAATACAGATGTATTTCGATTGGACATTGTCATCGAATGATCGAGAACACTTTTCATATCTATAATTCCTTCAAGGGATTCAATGAAAGCGGGATGAATGTCATTGTAGAGTAGCAATAATTCGACAAGAACCAACAGAGCATCTGCATCATCAAGTTTGGGTAACTGATAACCTGGTATAGTTTCGTCGATGTGGGGACCATTAATGATATCTTGGATTAACGAAACTATTGTGGTTGAAGGAGGAAGGTGCTTAGGAAGAAAATATTCCAATTTATTTTTAAGTTCCGAGACAAGTGAATGAACGTCTTCATCTTCCAAAATTTGAATGTAACGTTTTAACATCTGCAACATTTTTACTAATACTTTGGCACAGTACAAAGAAATTGTTTGATCCTTCCCTATATTCGGCTGGATATGTTTCAACAATGGCACAGGTAGGGTCACAAACCTCACGAAGTTTGCCGTCTGCAAGGGAGTTAGGTTCTTCATCCTTTGTACAATGTCCTCAGGCTTTAGTTTATCACTTAATCTTATAACAAACGCAAGAGCCTTTTCCCAAATGGGAGAGTGTTGGGGCTGAAAGCTTTGCTCAACGACATTAACGATAGCTCTGTGTAAGTCCGGACATTTGTAAATTATTTGAAGAATAACTTCACATTCATCAGTATTCTCCCACGGTCTTTTTAAACTGAGCAGGGATTTGTACAAGTTCTGATTTTTATTGGCATCAGATGTTCCTAAGGAGTTATCAATGAAATAAAGACCGAGTCTATGAGACGTGAATAATGTTAACATTATATCAGTTAACAGGCTTGTTACTTCCGGCCGTAACTCGTTCCTGTGTTCGCTACTTGTTTCTGGGGGTCCTTTCCATGAGAACACTTTGAACATATTATACAACACTTGTTGACTAAATGTTTTAAGTTTCAATGTTTTTGATATCATAGGGTTGTCAATGATATTTCTTTTAAGAATATTCAAAAATATAAGCACTGCTTCCGCTTCGTCATGAATTAATCCCGGTATAACAAGTCCGAGTAAGCCTTGTTTCTCTAGCAATGCTTTTATAAGCGGCAAATTACCATCAACTAGAAATGATGTCATAAAGTGTACAAATGCAGTTCTGATATTGTCTTTCTCCTTATAGTTAGGTTTCTCAAGTATGTATTGTAAGTGCTTTGGAGTCAGTGGCACTTGATTGAGAATTTCTACCCCCAATTCTGGATTTAACGTAACCATAGATGTGAGTAGATTTAAAATGATTTTCCTGTGACGTGGGCCTGAGCTTTCACTGATCATAATCTCAACTGTTGGTATGAATGTATTGAGGAAGTATCGACATGCTTCTTCAGTTATTGCAATCAAATGTGGCAGGGATGACTGAACCTTAAGGATGATGAGGTGAAAAATATGGAATGCTGGTGTTGCTAAAGTGAGGTTCTTCCTGTTGTCTTGCGTAATCTGGCGAAGTATCTCATGCGAGTTACCGCCCACCTTTAGGTACTCCATAACATAATCGACTTCATTGTCCGGATTGAGACATACGTTCAGGAACTGAGTCAAAACTGAAAAATAATACATACAAATAAGTACCGGAGAATTACCGCTCCAGCTTTTCTGTTCATGTCTAGTAACACTATAGTAAAATTTTTGGATGCTGCCATATGATGTCAGTTGTATGTATGTATGATAATGTCAATGTCATTTTCTATCACAGCATCCAAACCAATGTAAGATCATTGTATACTCATCTATGAAATCATACTTGAATAAAATTGACTCAATGGAGTGATGATAGGCAAGTTTGTGGCAAGTTGATAGATGCTGGTGACTCAGAATCATGCTTGTGGCAATCTATGGAGAAGAACTGTGTTCAGTGTTTGTGTTTGCGCAAATCCTTATGGCACTACAAAATATCCTGTGTAGATAATCTAAGATATTGGCGAAAATTGATAAGGACACCATCACATAAAAACCAATTAATTCTCATCCCCCATTACATGATAACAAAGCAAGGATAAGGTAAAATATAAGTAAACTGTATGATTAAAATATATCATAAAGATCTGGTACTTTAATGTGGGTATAAACAATAAAGTATCATGAATAGCCTATATATATAAATATCCTGTGTATTTATGACATAGGACAATCTGAAAAGATTGGGTATAAACAATAAAGTAACATGAATAGCCTATATATATAAATCACACTGCTGGCCATAAGTCTTCGGTGCTAGTGTAGTCGAGGTGTTAAAGCACAGTGGGGGTGTTGGAGCATAGGCTCCACTTATGATTGGTGGACTTCATATCTTCAAAAAAAATGTTTTTTAATTTATTTCTTAATATTGCAGTTTCTTTCAAGAAACTTTCCTTCACCAACAAGCACATGGTAAATCAGCACTGCAATAATAATCTATTATTATTATAAATCTACTAAAGGTGAGCCTACCCATTATTTCTACTGTTAAATGCAAGTTGCAGCATCTCTCTACCACTGTTACACAATACTACAATACCACTTGTTACACAATAAACATTTTTGTAGGAGACAATATTTTTTTGATATAGCAACACATATCCAAACATTTGGAATGATATATGACCACATGATCTAAATCTCTATGTTCATTTATTAATGCAAATACCACACTATATTATATACTGTGCAATTGATATCACCAGATGTACCCTGCCGGTCAAACATTTAAGACCGCATATAAACAACATAATTATCCATCAATTGTAATAAAATCCCATAGGATAAATAAAAGAAATGCACATCTAGATACTCTATTGTTAGTATTGAATATTTAAAGAAATCATTCTTTTGTTTACTATCAAGTTATTGCACAATAAACATCAAACATGTTTTCAAACACCGACAAACACTGGCTAGAGCCAGGTGGTAGAGTCGTAAAAATATTTTATAATGTCCTCATTACTAATTACTTTGCTATTGTTACTATATTGGTCAATAATTAGGATTATTTAGCTCCTGAAAACACGTGTTTCTGGCTTATTATTACCCAAGTTTACATGGGTTTGTTCACAAACAATCTCAATTAGTCTAAACTTGTCGTTTCTACAGTGAAAACGCCATAAAATGGGAAAAGCTCGCGAAATTAGCAGTGAAGTGTGTTCTGCCATCGTTGTTTTATATAATGAAGGCAAATCCGAATGTGAGATTGCTTCACAACTGAAGTTATCAAAGAGTTATTTTCATGGCACAATAACTTGATACAGGGAGACAGGCAGTTTTCAAGATCGTCCACGCTCGAGAAGGCCGAGAGCTACCACGTCCAATGAAGATAATTTCATTGTTGTTACAAGCAAGCAAAATAGACGCTTCACAGCATCTGAAACTCATGTTGAAGTAAACAAAACCCGAGTTAAACCTTTATCATTGACTACAGTAAAACGGCGACTGAGAGATGCGAAGTTGTATGGTCGCGTTACCATTCGCATTTCGCAAAACCTCTGCTAAGGCCGCAAAACAAGAAAAATCGGATGCAGTGGGCTATTGCCCATCGAGATTGGACTGAAGAAGATTTTAAAAAAGTGCTTTGGACCGATGAATCCAAGTTTGAACTATTCAGTTCAAAACATAGAATTTACGTTCGACGCAGTGCCCAAGAAAAGATGATGTCAGATTGTGTAGTCCTGGTCAAACAATCAAGCATGGTAGTTGCTTAATTTTGGTCTGGGTTTGCTTCTCTAGCCAAGGAACTGGCGATTTGTATAAAATTGGAGGAATTTTGAAAAAGGAACAGTACAAAAATATTTTAGAATAAAATGCCGTTTCTTCCGGGTTGCAACTAATTGGAGATGGATTCATTTTCCAACAAGATAATGATCCAAAGCATAGCTCAAAATTATGTAGAGGTTATTTAGAAGGGAAAGAGGCACAAGAGGTGTTATAAAATATGGTATGGCCTCCTCAGAGCCCGGATCTCAATCCCATTGAACTTGATATGAATGTCCGTAAATGTGGCCCATCCTCACAAGAAGAAATGTGGAATGCTTTATACGAAATTTGGAACATTATACACCACTAACAAATTGATTGCTGTATGCTGAGACTTGTGGAAAAAGTCATAAAATGTAAAGGTGGATTTTTTGATGAAAAATCAGCTAACTATAGCCTTTTTTTACATGGACTGTTAATATTTTTATGCGCTTTTAAATGATATTGTTTGTCAATCAATGTTCTATTAGATGATTAAACAGGTTAATTAAACATTTAATATTTTATTGGAGCTTTATTTTATTTTCTACTTTAATTAAGGTGGTCTTAAACTTTTGGCCTGCAGTGTATGATATAATCGGCGTGGAAAAGATCATCGGAAATGTGACCTAGGGAAAAACGCGCAATACGCAGATTTGCAATATTTACACATTGCTTTTTTGCAAATACCATGAGCCGCTGTAAATTGACAAAAATTCATTATATATTTTTTATATGCTGGCCACTTTAAATATTAGCATACTAAAAATGGAAATCCGTTGCATTGTTACGAAGCCCAGGGCAAACATTGTTTGTTTTCCTTCCAGTTCCTTCTAAGTTCTTTCCTATGTACAATACATAAATTAAAGACTTACCCATAGTTTGTCCCTGCTTTGAAGCCAATTCTTTTCTAAAGTGTTTCATATCAAAATCATGTTTTCGTAATGTATTCTTGGTTTGTAAAATGTGTTGATTTTGAGGTTGCTCAACCTCACCATCTTCAGCACTCTCTGAATTATGACCAACTTTGAATTTCTTGGCAGTGTCAGTGTCCTCATTTTTATATTTTCGTTTACCCATTTTTAATTAAAAAAAATTTCATTAAGATCGAGAAATTATAATATAATCATTTTATAGCGCACCATACACGTGAGTTTGTTTTGACATTATATTTTGACACATGAGGATGATGATATTAATTTATCCCTAATGGGAAAGGCAAAGGACTTTAGTCCATACAGCCAGGTCTTGTTCGTATGATGGTTGGTCTGAAACTCTTGACACATATAATTTATTTGTCCAATTTATAGTTTTCATGAAAGGCTAAAGTACAACCCATACTGCCAACGTTTTTCTTTTTTCATTTCTCATTACAATATCTAAAATAACTTCCATGTTTTCTTGCTTTTTATCTGATATTTATTGATTTATTCTTTTTGAAGTTGTGATATACTTGATATAGCACAATATTGTTCAAATTTTAGTAAACGGTGGCATTTTTTTTATAATATAATTTGTGCAGAATTTCATGCAACTCGTAATCTATGCTGTATATCATTATTTTGACGAAACAACTTTACCTGGTAATGAAGCATTATTATTGGTATATGTTGGATTTGTTATGAACGAAGCCAATTCTTTTCTAAAGTGTTTCATATCAAATTCATGTTTTCGTAATGTATTCTTGGTTTGTAAAATGTGTTGATTTTGAGGTTGCTCAACCTCACCATCTTCAGCACTCTCTGAATTATGACCAACTTTGAATTTCTTGGCAGTGTCAGTGTCCTCATTTTTATATTTTCGTTTACCCATTTTAATTAAAAAAATTTCATTAAGATCGAGAAATTATAATATAATCATTTTATAGCGCACCATACACGTGAGTTTGTTTTGACATTATATTTTGACACATGAGGATGATGATATTAATTTATCCCTAATGGGAAAGGCAAAGGACTTTAGTCCATACAGCCAGGTCTTGTTCGTATGATGGTTGGTCTGAAACTCTTGACACATATAATTTATTTGTCCAATTTATAGTTTTCATGAAAGGCTAAAGTACAACCCATACTGCCAACGTTTTTCTTTTTTCATTTCTCATTACAATATCTAAAATAACTTCCATGTTTTCTTGCTTTTTATCTGATATTTATTGATTTATTCTTTTTGAAGTTGTGATATACTTGATATAGCACAATATTGTTCAAATTTTAGTAAACGGTGGCATTTTTTTTATAATATAATTTGTGCAGAATTTCATGCAACTCGTAATCTATGCTGTATATCATTATTTTGACGAAACAACTTTACCTGGTAATGAAGCATTATTATTGGTATATGTTGGATTTGTTATGAACGAAGCAATTCATGAAATCTCCATAGTTTTTTTTTAGATTAGTTTATTATCGATTCCATTCACAAACGTTATTTCGGTGGCAACAGATGGAGCTCCTTCCATGATCGGGCAATATTGTGGCGTAAGCCATCTTAAAAGAATTATACCAGAGGTAACTGTAATTACAGTGAATTTATCCACCGACAACACCTAGTAGCGAAAAAAAAAATCGGAACCTGCTCAGGTAAAAGGAGAACCCTCCATGTCCCGTAAAAATCTGTGTGATGCCTGGATCCGTTTCTGTCTTCCGCAAGATGGGGTATGCTTTGACGGCGTCCGGGAAGAAGACTTTGGTCGTCGAGGTAGTTTCCCCGGCCCTGTAGCGCCCGATCCATACCTCAAGTGACTCCGACCGAATGTATTTGACAGATTTGTTCACAAATATAATGACATTAATTTACAATTACAAGAGGACAGCCCCAATTTAATAAAAACAAAGGGTGTAATTGCAGCTTTTCTTGGAAAATTGAAATTTATGAAGCAAAATATTAGGCGCGAATTTTTCCCGTTTTCAAACTTGTCACAGGTTGAATGCCTTGATGAGGATATTCAATCATACGTTCAACATTTAAGTGCCCTGCATGATGACTTCAAAATCAGATTTGAAGATATTCTGACGATGGAAATACCACCATGGAACATAAATCCATTTGATGAAACGGAAGTGGAGAATGTGATATTACAAGACGAGCTTACTCGAGCTCGAACTCGAGCTTAGCACTAATAAGGAGCTGAAGGTGAAATTTAAAAGAGGGTATCAAACATTTTGGCTGCATGCGGAAATACCCGAAAAATATTCTGGACTGTGGAGAATTGGGAGAAAGCTTTTGATAGCGTTTCCCTCGTCATATCTTGTTGAAAAAAGTTTTAGTATCGTTACAAACCTTTTAATATAAAAAGGAGCGGATTGAATATCACAGAACAGGAAGATTTGCGGTTATTCCTAACAAAACTAAAGCCAAATATTAATTATTTGCTGTCAATCCATCAATTACATCCTTCCCATTAAAATTATGACTATTTTGTGTTTGTCGCTGTAGAAGTTACGTTACGTTATTAACCTTTAATTTTAATCATCGTACGACTGTTATCAGATTACAATGTAATATGATAACAATAATAATTAATAGCGTAATAAGTACATATTTGAATAAATACAACACAAAAAATATACTATTTTTCTTTTATTTTAACCACTCCGTATGGGGAGTTTTCTAAATGAAATAAGTAAGAATTGATCGGTTCCTTGCGCTGTGCTTGGATGGAATCACTTTTTTGATTGTCCAACTTTACTTTTTTGACATCCACTCACAGCACAATCAATTAATTAATTAACCAATCAATTCTCACTTTTTTTCGAAAACTATTAATTCGTGGTTGGTACTCAGCCACCACGCAAATATCCATAGTAAGATCTAATCTTCACATTTTTAGTAGAGTTTTGGGAATATGGTAGAAATGTAGCTGCAGAGGGTCCTCCGGAACCAGCTAAATTTTGAAAGTGGTCGATAAGAAATAAAGTCTGGGAACCTCTGTGTTAGCTTAAGCGGCTCTTACAGCTTTATCTGTTGCAGCTTTCGCGGACCCGGGGTCCATGAGCTAGTTGTTCGTAGCTCTTTACTTAAATTACTATAAAATGCTCGCTATCCAAGCTTATCTTGGCAGCGCTACTCTTTATTTGCCACCGCAGTTAACTATCTGATGATTCTCCCGAGTGGAGAATGGATGGTGGTAGCTATTTGCCGTCCAAAAATATGTGTAGGGACTTAGCCACTGACGGTCGTCACCTGTTGTTAATATTATTGGGAGCCGAGGGCGAAGTGTGTCCGGACTGGTGCTCGGCTCTGTTAATGAAACCATTGCACTGAAATTGCATAACCAAGAGTAACAGGTAAAATAATATACCCCCTCCTTTCCCTAAACCCTTCGTCTCGATTAATTGTTACCTTCCCTTGTATCTCGATCAGTCCACCGTTTGTCATTTGGATAGCATGAAATAACATACAAGGAAAAGACACATTTTTATTGAAATTAATGTAATAAAATAATGTTTCTTCTTATTTCTAACACATTACACTTATTAAAATAAGTCATTTTGGTGGTGAAAAGGTCAAGGTGACAATTGTTTTTGTGAATTGACTATGCCAATAATCAAAAAATAATCTATCTTAATTAATGGTGTAAAAAGTTAACAGATAAATTAATACAAGTTCTGGTAACATAAATATTATAGCCATTTGGAACAGGAACAAATTACAAAATCAATATCTCGAAAATGGTGACACTTTTAAAAGGTTTTTTTTTCTGATATGACCCGTTATCGTCCCCTAAGTTTGTCGTGCTATATGTTGTTTATAGTTACGGGACACATTGTATATGAACCGTCACGACGACAAAGCACTTTGTGTTATTAAAATGTCATATCAATAAAATAGATTTACATCACTTCTAATATATTGATTCGTTTTATTTTCTACGAACTGATACTGACTTTGGACAAAAGAGAAATAAAGCGCTTATTACGCCATATAACAGAATGGAATGACAATAGCTATAGTGATCAGAGGTAACATTCAGTAAAATCTATACAAATTATATAATTAAAAAAATATCAAACTGTGTAGTGATGTAAAAGAACGTAAAAATACATTCCGTATTGTAAACGGTTTTTTTTTAATTTTATATAATGATAATACAGCGAGGCCGGTATAAACATCGAAATATATATTCTAAATATCACACGCTAGATTTATTCCGTAAAATAGTGGTGTGTACAACTGTATATGTTTACTGCTGAATCATTCAAGTAAAAGCCTTAATTCGCACATTTTTTTTTATATTAATATAAAAAATGTGTATAATTTTACTTTTGAGTATTAAAAAAAATCTTAAATTTTCTTTTAAATTATTATATTGGAATATGAGATTGTATTTATCAAAGAATTGATAATACAAAAGTTTGTGTTGATTGAAGTTATCGTCTCGCGAGACATGCGCATCTTCGAGATTTTAAAGACAAGAAATTAAAAAAAAAAATGTTTCTTTCTAATTTGGTTACTGTAACTATATTACCAAATTAGAATTATTGCTATTAAACAAGTGCGCGCACAGAGTACATAGAGTTGTGATTCCTCGCGTCTCATATCGGTTTCGTGTATTATATTTTATTGATTCACATGCGGCACTGCGTACGTACGTACGTGTGTAGTTTACAGATACAACTAATTCAACTGTATCACACAGTTTACTAGTAAACTATAATACTAAAGGCCTTACCTATCCCTGTAATATATTTTACTTATTTTAAGTAAAATAACCGTTACCCCTAGTGACAGCAAGTGAAAGAGTATCAAAAACGTGGTAATCATTTAAATACACATTATGTTTTATAATTTATGTTTGTTTGTTTTGTTTATGCTCATGTAAGTTTAGTTAATACAATGAATATACGTCTAAATTTTATAACAACCTTATTTATTTTTTAGTTCTTTATTTAGTATTAAAAAAAATATTGCTACGATACTTTTTTAGCGTAGATTTGGATATTTGTGAAACTTATGTCATATTGATAAGAGTAGTAAATAGAACGTTAATCGTAAACGACTTTTATTATAAGACGTCTAACGAGCCCTATATCAGATTTATTTTTACTTTTGCCTACTAATCTGATAAGGATGACAGGGAGTAAGATTGCATTACATTTATATGACGCACTACGGTTTCCGACTTAGTTCAGATACCACAGGATAAAATTAAAACGTCAAGAAAAGAAACAATAAAATTTTAATATAAAAAGGTTCTATACGTATTATAGGTATTCTCACTGTACATTCCTTACCAGTTACACTACGGATAATTACTAAATTTATTTTTTTTCGTAATATTTTAATTGGTAATTTTGTATTAGATACCCAATGGGCAAATAAAAAAAAATAAGGTTATACTAGTAATCTATAGATTCATTTCAATATTTAGAAAAAATAAATAAAAAGAAGTTTCTATGTTTATAGAAATAAAAACTGAACAAAGATTTTCTATGGTAAATTATGGTATTTGATATCAATAAAATATTTTTTTTTCTCAAAATTAGACTATTTACGAATATTTACTTACTCTATTAAAATACACTTATAACATTTTTGTATAATTTAAAAAAGAATAAAAAATCAATGCATCTAATACAAAATTACGTTTACATTTATATATTGTCAATAATTTTAAGACTAGTTATTTATGATGAATACAAAATATTCTCCGAGATCGGCAACCTATGTACTTTCCTATATAATTTCAAGTGACCCCCACTTTAGTTCCAAAATAAAGAATAATATAAAAATGTGTATAATTTTACTTTTGAGTATTAAAAATCTTAAATTTTCTTTTAAATTATTATATTGAATATGAGATTGTATTTATCAAAGAATTGATAATACAAAAGTTTGTGTTGATTGAAGTTATCGTCTCGCGAGACATGCGCATCTTCGAGATTTTAAAGACAAGAAATTAAAAAAAAAAATGTTTCTTTCTAATTTGGTTACTGTAACTATATTACCAAATTAGAATTATTGCTATTAAACAAGTGCGCGCACAGAGTACATAGAGTTGTGATTCCTCGCGTCTCATATCGGTTTCGTGTATTATATTTTATTGATTCACATGCGGCACTGCGTACGTACGTACGTGTGTAGTTTACAGATACAACTAATTCAACTGTATCACACAGTTTACTAGTAAACTATAATACTAAAGGCCTTACCTATCCCTGTAATATATTTTACTTATTTTAAGTAAAAATAACCGTTACCCCTAGTGACAGCAAGTGAAAGAGTATCAAAAACGTGGTAATCATTTAAATACACATTATGTTTTATAATTTATGTTTGTTTGTTTTGTTTATGCTCATGTAAGTTTAGTTAATACAATGAATATACGTCTAAATTTTATAACAACCTTATTTATTTTTTAGTTCTTTATTTAGTATTAAAAAAAATATTGCTACGATACTTTTTTAGCGTAGATTTGGATATTTGTGAAACTTATGTCATATTGATAAGAGTAGTAAATAGAACGTTAATCGTAAACGACTTTTATTATAAGACGTCTAACGAGCCCTATATCAGATTTATTTTTACTTTTGCCTACTAATCTGATAAGGATGACAGGGAGTAAGATTGCATTACATTTATATGACGCACTACGGTTTCCGACTTAGTTCAGATACCACAGGATAAAATTAAAACGTCAAGAAAAGAAACAATAAAATTTTAATATAAAAAGGTTCTATACGTATTATAGGTATTCTCACTGTACATTCCTTACCAGTTACACTACGGATAATTACTAAATTTATTTTTTTTCGTAATATTTTAATTGGTAATTTTGTATTAGATACCCAATGGGCAAATAAAAAAAAATAAGGTTATACTAGTAATCTATAGATTCATTTCAATATTTAGAAAAAATAAATAAAAAGAAGTTTCTATGTTTATAGAAATAAAAACTGAACAAAGATTTTCTATGGTAAATTATGGTATTTGATATCAATAAAATATTTTTTTTTCTCAAAATTAGACTATTTACGAATATTTACTTACTCTATTAAAATACACTTATAACATTTTTGTATAATTTAAAAAAGAATAAAAAATCAATGCATCTAATACAAAATTACGTTTACATTTATATATTGTCAATAATTTTAAGACTAGTTATTTATGATGAATACAAAATATTCTCCGAGATCGGCAACCTATGTACTTTCCTATATAATTTCAAGTGACCCCCACTTTAGTTCCAAAAATAAAGAATAATATAAAAAAAATCTATATAACCCGCAAGAGTTAACTTGAGCCCTGAGCGGAATGCACGCTCCCCTCCCGACCCCCGCCTTCTTACCGCTCTCGCCATGTACGCGTCAGTACCGTTAGCAATCTCACAATTAACGTACGTGCGTTTGATTTCCTTTGTTTTTTTTACCTGATTGTATCAGTTTGGTAATTTTATGTAAACATGGATAAGACTATACGCAGTGCTGAACGAAATCTTATGTTAAAAGTTATAACCTTTTTTGAAAACAATAAAATATCATCTATAGACCAGTAAACCAAGTAATAATACCAAATAAACCAGTAAATAGTTTAAGTATATAAAAAAACTTTTAAATTTTCTGCTTGTATAATTAATTATGTTACTATAATTAATTATACACAACACTATTATAAGACCAATACAATTAACCATAAAAAAAATTATTGTGAGTCAGTACCACACTCTTACGTCATCCGAACGAAATCTCAAGTTAACTCTTGCGGGAAATTATTATTTTTGTTAATAAAATATAACTTATTATTATCAATATCTTTTTATGATTTTATCTTATTATACTAAAAGAATGTTTTGAATGTAAAAATATCTTGACCCAAACATCTCTTTAATAATATTTAATCTCACATTTTGGTTGATTTCGACCCGCGGCCAAAAAAAGTTTGCCGACCTCTGTTTTACATTATTATACACAATAAAGAGTTTGTACGTTTTGACTAAAAAAACTTATAATACTTAGGGTCAGCCTATTAACAGCCTCATATATTTTTTTATATAATAGTAAATTTCTAAGAAAACACTCACTGTTAAAAAATCTCATTGTTTCTGCAAATAATTCATTGGAATTATTTGCAAAAACATTGAGACCGACTAGAAATAACGTAATATTTAATGACATTATAAAGTTGTATTACATTTCAAAATGTTGGCAGAATCTGTTTTGTGAATATTTTGTAAATATTTGACGGCACTATTTTCTTTTATTTGTCAATTAAAAGTGTTATAGTGTATCAATTTTTTTTTATCAAATTCTAAATAATGAAAGTGTAAGTGTATTACCAACTTCACTAGTGAACCAATGATATTTAAATGTTTCCACTAAAATAACATTATATCTAAATAAAAAATCTAATAATTAGAAACGAATAATCATTTGTCATATAGTAAAACACTAAGTTACCGCACTATAAATAATTGTTTGAGTGTGCCATATATATATATATATATTGTATGTGTGTTATATATGTTTATCATATAAATCAAAATAACACATTTACCTACTGCTGTAAATATCTTATAGCTTATATATTTATATAGTTTGGAGACTTGTTTAATATTAACTAAAAAGAAGCGCCTTATTATTAAAATCTTAGTCATTTTATCGTAAAGATATGGCAAAATATATATATATATATGAAAATAAAATCGGGCGTTTGTCTATCGGTGGAAGAGCAATTCCGAGAACAGGCCGAGGACCGACCTCACGGAATGTCAGAGTGAAATGGCATCATATTGCAATTACAGGTAATGTGGCATCCCATCCCTGTCCTCTGGCGCGACAACGCATGTACCTTGCCGAGGACGTGTGTAGAAAACGTGGGCCGCAGCCATCACTTAACACCAGGACTACGGGCTAGTCACCAATAACATTACAAATAAAAAAAAAGTTATTCAATTACAGTATAACTAAAATTACGTTTTCGGAGCGTATATATTATAAGTTGGCAACTCAATTCTTTAAGGTTTTTTTTTAATATTTTATATACAGCATGTTTAAATTAATAATTAAATGTTTTTGGTATAATGTTCAAGATTGTTTTGTGTTAACATACTCTATGTTTCGTTTACTTGGGTTCTGCGGGGCGATTGTCTAACGTGCATGACTATAGTCTGTTATGGAGACCGACACGCTGCTCGTAGCCCGGCGGGGAACACCTACGCATCCAGAACCTTCCTATCCCATCGGTTCTCCAAGCTCTATGTGCTGGTGGATACATAACTATAACTATATAATATAATATTGACAATTGTTTGTTAATTGTTTCTAATATTTTCGAAATTAGGCTCCAAATCTCGTATCTTGTTGAGTAAGACATCCGCTAGGTTTTCATTGGGATCCGTATCTGAAAGTGTGATATATAATAATTAGATATAATGTTTTTTTTTTTATTTGAGTGTGGCAAATGACACCGCTTACCCACATTTTGGACAAGTAATCACAATGCACATGTATTTGGAGTATGACTAAGGAATTAAACATAAAGTAGAATGCCTCATTACCACTAATGCAGATGATTTGGAGTTTCTGTCTTTCACCAATTGAAAGACGGTAGCTTTAAAGTAATTGAGGGTGACAAACGAGCACACTGTTACTCTGAAGGTTACTAATTCCAGTGGCCCATGACATCTACATTCATTCTTGACAAGGAATCATAATGCAGATGCATTGTCACCCTTGAGGACTGAGATGGAACGCCTCGTCACCAGTAATAAAGGTCTCCGGATCCTTACCAGACGAAACACAGCAGCATGATGCTGCTATTTTACGAAGTGTAGGTCTACCACTGTAAAAAACCGGCCCACTCACCGGTAGTAATCCTAACCCAATGTCACTGCTGCTAGAATCAAGATGTGTGGTTTTACCACTTAATTAAAGTACCAACCACACTAGCCACTGGTATTCCGAAAAGCTTGCTGCTACTTTGGTCAAACCAATCTATTCCTAGTGAGCTGCTTTTTTAATAGAAAAGGTGGCAAATAAGAAAGCAGGTCACCAGATGTAAAATGTGGTGACAAACCAACTTTCCTGTCCCATATACACAACATTCAAATAAAAACACAGTTCACCTGATGAAATGACCTCTACATTCATCCCCAATAAAGATTCAATGGGCATTATATGGTGGTAGAGCCAAGCATTAGCTTTTATTATTGCATGAATGTGCTGGCTCGACCAGGGTGCTCGACTGAACACTATAAGATGCAGTAAATTTATGGTGATATTTCTTCCTCTTTGGTCCAGCCGATCCATTCATGTTGCTGCTTGAAACTAGATGCAGTGTGGCATTACCACTATTAGGTGCCAAATAGTGGGCAAATGATACGTTTTAATTTCTTTAAATACTGACCGTTATAGTAAACTAGTTCACACTTGTCCCTGCACTCTGGACTATTGGCAATGATGGATTGCAGCATCCTACAGAAATCATCGGTGATCTCTTGCACATTCACTTTAGCTAGTTCTGGAATTAGAATTATTTGATAAATATTAATTGTTGTTAAACTTAGGGATTGTGTTTCTAAATATAGTGGGTAGTAATCTGTAATATATGAAAGTTCTTTTATTAAGGGAATTCATTTTAATTAACTATAAAATTGAATATAACAATGCAATAACAACAAGAAAAACTGAACTTAAAGCTTGCTTTGTGTTAATAAACTATTAATTAAAATGTTTTTTAAGTTCATTAAGTTGTAAAGGGGTTTCAATGCTTTTAACATACCTTTTTTTAAGGTTTTTCGTGGAGCAAAACATAAAAATGGCTGAGAAACAATGACTGATGATATTATTTTTCTGTGTTGTTTAATTTACGCAACTCCACTTGAGTTGGTAGCAAAAATATGATTACTTTTTCTTTGTTTTTACATGAGTCAGCTCAATTGGGTAAGAATCATGCCCTCATTTCCATGTATTCAATTCTTAGACTAACAGATACTAAGGTTTTTTATCTCAGATCTTAAGGAGCGTCTTGAATCTTTATTAATGATGGATGATAGATGAACCTGGTGCACTAAAATACGGACTTCGGCTTAGTTTCGGCAAATTCAAATTAAATTATTTCAAATATAATTTCAAAAGTACACACGATAAATCGCTACAGGCTACCTTACTCTTGATGAGGAGAGGGGCCAAGAAACTCAGCAGTTGTCAATTCTTTCAGGTAACATATTCAGAACATTGTTGCTTCACAGGGGATTTTACACCGGATAAAACTTAAGTACTATTTACTGTTAAATCAGGAACGATGCCAAGCTGATGTTTAGTCAATAATGATAGAAAACTATATGTATTCAAAACATTAAAAATTACATACCACCAACAATAACAATTACACCTTCATGCTGTATATGACATATCTCATATCTCTACTAAAGATAAACCTATACAAGACGGACGAATTCACATGGCCTTCGCTCGGAAGATAACGTCTATATAAAGTACAATTTATATTATATATATAAAGTAATGCAAAATTTTTATCTTTTTACAAAAAATATTTAATGCTTAAGACGATGACTATTTTTTTTAGTAATATAAAATATTAGTATTTCTCAATTCATCGCGATCTAGTAAACAAGAAAAATTATTTAAAAATCATAATTTCGATAAAACCGGATTCCGTATTGTAAGAGTTACTAATGCGACTTAATAGTATCATAAATAAATAAAAAAAAATACATGCTTTTATTTCTAAGGCTTGATACGTACTTGGAATCGAACGTGTTCCTAATCTAATCCCAAGCATTCGTGTCATATAATTATGTGCGGGGTGGTATGAAATAATAAATATTTTTTTTAAATGCGTTTTAAATTTATGAAGTGGAAAACTATGACACCTTATTGTTACGGGTATACCCTGCACTATACAGGTTTTATTAACTTTGTAATGACTTGTTACTATAACTTTATCGCTGGTCCTTGGCGTGGTCCTTCCCCGAATCAATAGTTTTGGTATCGGGGGATCACTTTCAAAGTAAACGCCATATTCTAGGGGGAATACATAGTTATGTTTTACCGGCCAAAACCTCCTAGGCTCTGTCTGGTATCTCTTACGGAACGTGACTTAGCTTCCCCTAAAGGCCTCCCGGGCCCACTTTGGGTTGCTTAATTGGATACCATAGCCCGATTCTATGAACTGAGCGGGACTATCTGCCACGAGACGAAGAAGTCGTGCTGCAATTAGATTCTATGACATCATCGGATATGGGCTCGACGTCTTAGAAGATAACTTTACCTTCGTAGAGAGCGGTCTTCGCCAGAACCCGATGCAAGGTGTGGAGTGGCGTGGCGCACTCGGCTGCCAGGTACACGGGTGGCTTCCCCGGCCGGTAGATCTTGTACGCGGAGTTGCGATAGGCTCGATTCTTCACGCCGGCGACGTCCTTCTCGACATCCTCCAATGACTGCAGACGGAGGTAAACTATGAAAGCTTCAATAAAAAGCTCGTGTTGGGAAAAGTGTATATCCAACTTCAGCACGAATTGATAGGCTAGAGCAGGGAGGACGGCGCTCTCACCAAATGCCAGAACAAATTAGCAGCATAACGCTAGTGTACTTCCTCCGGTGAGTGTTGAGATCCGGAGATAACTGTAGAAAAGGCATTCGCTCTCAGTTTTTTCATGAGCTGAATTTAATGGATTTATGAATAGTTAGTGATAGCTCAGTTTAGTATAAGTGCTCGTTTTTAATTTCACGGTACGCGATCAAACAGAACTCCATACAATGTACCAAGGAGGTTTTATTATTTTTAAGTACACCATATAGTCATCGTGAGGTAACCTGCATGTTTTTTTTGCTGTTAATTTTTTTCTTATTACATCCTAACTCTTATCAAGAAACGATGAAGATTTCATTGGCTGCAGGAATTAATCGCTGTCAATAAAACTGTGTTCATTACCCTGATCTTATTAAAAAATGACAGTTAGAGCTGAGGTCATGAACCGAATTTGTTAAAAATCAAAAAAGCACATCTATAGGAAAAAATTGATGACAAAAGAGACACCCCTACCCCCCACCGCACTATGCCTCTCCCATGACAACTTAAAAATAGTGGTGGATATGAACGATAGCGAAAACCACACATTGAAGCTCCAACTAACCTTCACACTAACCTGACAAGCCTCTAAATAAGGTAGGTTTTCTCTGTTTTTCTTATTGAAGTGCTTCAAATCAGGCGGGCAGTACAGAGATTTAGTGATCACAATGAACAGTCTCTTCACAGGAAACACAATGCCTTGCTTCGCCTCGAAAATCTCCATGTTTTCTTCGAACCCTACGAATCTCGCCCCATCGCTCGGTATCACGTGGATCAGGTAACCTTCGAAGAAACTGCAGGCCATGCCGACACCGTAGTTGATCGTCGACTTGGCATGTTCCTACAATATGATACATTTTTATACATTGACACAATAAAGTTCCCATTTCCACCACCAATACGATGATACTGTGTTTCTGGTGAGTGTAGTTTGGGATCCGAAGACCCTTATAACTAGTGACGAGGTATTCTATCACAGCTCTCAGGGTATTCTATCACAGCTCTCAGGGTATTCTATCACAGTCCTCAGGAGTGAAGACACATCCTCAATATTAATCCTTATCGAGGATGTGGGTGTCACAGACCGCAAAAATCACTTACCTTTGGGCTTAACTGTGTGCTCGTCTGCCATCCTCGATACAACAACAAAAAATGAATGTACTTACTATTTCGGGATACTTCGATATCAGATGCGCTATAAACCACAGCAAGAAGTCCTCATCCAGGAGCTTCTGTTTGTTGTACAACAGAATGACGACCGACGCGATGGCGATGTAACCAAACTTCTTGCCATCCCTTATCACTTTCTCCACGTCCAAGGTTTCTTTGGACTGTATCACAGAGTATCCTAGAGCGCAGACTTCGTGGGAACCTTTTATTATTAACATGTAGATGACGTAGCGTGCTAAAAAAAAACAAGCACAAACTAATCCAAATCCTGACTGAGTGCTTCTTCACACAGTTCACCTACCTACGTACAGCTTCAAGCTGTTCAACATGAATGAGTTGGCACAACCGGAAAAGAGCCACGCTGTCACAGAATAACTAACATTCCCGTAACATTACAACTAAGCTTAAAATGCTTGTGCTAAGAGAGGGTTCAAGGCAATAGCCTAAACAATTAGGCTATTCAAACCTTCAAAATAATGGGTGATGAGGCATTCCAGTTCAGTACCCAGGGGTGACAACCGTCTGTATCTAGAATCTTTATTGAGAAGGATGTACGTGTTTATGGATCGCTTACCGTCAGATGAACAGAGTTCCCGTATGTTTCACCGTACGTTCATGAAAAAAAAAAAACAGTCCGCGCGAAAAAAAGCAGTTGACATGGGCTTCATCAGTGTTGAACTACGGATTGACGGCCTTCACGTTTTCTACTTAGAACTGCAAGTTCCCTCGTGCAAGTTTTAAGCTAAACAACAAAATAAACGGGACTATGACAATTAATTCATCCCAACGCCGCGGTTGAATTCTGAATTTCTCTAGAGTACAATCGAAAGCACGATCATTGTTACCATGCTCAAATATACCCAAAAGTATGCTTAGGATCGTGCGTCGTGGATATACGTGACGGAGACCCATGATTGAAATAAATATAAAGCAAAAAAGTAGCAATCTATACGTATACATATTCCACAGCTGGGCATAGACCTCTCGAGAGGGGTTGTGGGCGCTAACGGACTTCACACGTCTTCGAAATAGTCATGATCTTTTCCTTCAACGCCAGTTTCATTGGAGCCTGCACCAGGGAAATAGGATCGGACCGGACTACTGAGATGATGACGATGAAAAATATGCTATTAATAATGATTCACTTACCGACTAACACCATCCATTTGTGTGCATTGTCTAGATGGATGCCCTGATAACCTAGAAGTACAACACTCAATTTAAATATCTTTAAAAGAAAGTTAAAGACATTTTTAATAGATAATTATAAGAACAGTGTTAAGTAGATGTGCCATTCATATACTATGATTAAAGTTATTTTGTTCTACAAGTGACTAACTAATGTGTAAGAGTGCTTTGTTTCGATGAAAAATTGTTTTCACAATTTGGCGATATTTGTTTGTAATATTTCGTTGTTCACTTATTATATAAAAAAAATAATAATACTATATACCTCCAGTTCATTTTCGACATCGGGCGCAAGGAATATGCCATACTTAGACGCAAATACAAATATGATCACCTCACGAGTAATTGAAAACACCTCTTTGAACAGGAGGAAACAAAGGACTTCGGTTTGTGTAAGGAGAGGAAGCGGAGGTACTAACGGGCATAGAGAAATATATATATATACATATATATGATGCGCACAATTATCTATGATGTCCTCCTGATCTATTTTTACCACGGCGAATTATGGTTATTGCCAGACGATATCAACTATACGAGATATATTATTGCGACAAACATAGAGGCATTAGTTTGTCATCACCTCCGTAATGCCCTGTAGTGCTTGCGAAATAAGATCGGAAATAAGTTCAAATGAAGTGCCTTAACACTTGACACGGGATGCATATACAACACTTAGAACTGATAACAAACAATTTTTGATACATAAATACATCGCTGTCAGATCTGATATACAATCATATATAACAACAGAAGCGTTCCATTTCAAAACTCGAGTCGAAATTATGAGTTGCGGTCAACACTTATCATCATAATATAGAATCATAATGGAATACGTTGTATATGAGGGATAGAATATTTGATAACCTAAAAGTAAAAGTAAAATAGAGTAAAAGTCTAACAGTGGTGGTTGACCGGGTAAGGACGTTGATCTTCGTTACTAGATTTCATATGACGAGTGTAGGGATCCGAGGATATTACAGGTAATGTGGCAATCCATCTCACTCCTCAGGGATGACGACGAATGTGCATCTTGAATCTTCGTTGACAACATACATACATTAGGTGAACTGTGTGCTTCTATACTAAGCAAAAAATAAACGTGATGGAACAACGCAATCATTTACGGGACATAGAATAACAATTGTATTCGTGGAGACTTCAGTCTGACATTGGGACGCAGCTAGTATAAAATATGTGTGCAATATTTCCGCTAAGGCTTGAGGCTTGCTCTTATATCGTAATCACCACAGCGTAATCAGTTTAAAACCGCTATTCAGCGCTTATCACCCAAGTATTTTCGTGGTAGTGCATGTGTAATCATTATCAATACTTTCATTTCTGTATAACACTATATAACACTGGATGCAATTCGATTCTTGTTATTCTTTATATCAACTGATTCATCAATAATAACGTAATGAAAACTGGTATTCTTTTTATTTTGAAAATAAAAGTATGAGTGCTTTTTTATATTTTAATAAAATAAAAGTTTCTTATTTTTTAGTTCTATTTACTGGTTAGAACAAACAACAATGTAATTTTCGTTGGATAAAATATACTCTAACTTTATTAAAAATATATTGTAGAAACGAAACGTTTTTAATTATATCGGATCGTTTATTTAGGGAATACCCTGAACACAAATTATATATTTGAAAGTATTAACCAACCAAAACATGTTGTCAGACTCAAATTACAATACAGGTTTTAAATAGATCATTTTATATTAAGTATGGTAATCTAGTATGTCATCTGACTTGAAATTTTAAGATTTGTTCTTGTGTTCTAATTAGCCGTTCGCCGATGTATTTCGTTAAGAAAACAGTTTTACGACAAAGAGTACTTCTTGACAGTCTCTTGAGTTGACTCCAATAAAATCAAAGCTTCAATATAAACAAAAGTTTATAAATAAGTGACTAGCGGATAGTGAATTTGGAAAGTGATTGGAACGGGATTCCACAGATCCTTATGCAGTTTGTGTAGCGTAATTCGTAATACATCAACGCTGATTGACGAAGGGGGAGTCAAAATAAACGGTGAGGCTAGTTAGCTCTTGTGTAAAACAAATGTCTGTGTCTACTATTTTTCAGTCAATACCACACTGGTACCCACACCAACTGTTCAATAATGTCAAAACCCACTGAAATTCACACGATCAACAATGACAATTACAATATCAGCTGTATGACTAACATTCATTATTATTAGTAAAGAGGCCAAACTAGCGCTGTGTAAAGTTGCGCACAGTGGGCAGACTTGAAATACTGTCTCGCTCAATTAAGCACGCATAGTTTGTGACTGCGGAACTGAAAATCGCACGATATTTCAACGCAAAGGATGCCGATACTTGCTGAGGTAGCAAGGCTAAGTTTTCAAAATAAGGAGATGCGACAATAATATTCTTTTTAGTGGTAAACACGCAAACATGTGACTTTGTGTTAAATTGGACTAGATTTTGTCAGCCCCAAATGTTAATATGAGTGCCCCAGCTAACAGAAAAGTGCTAAATAATTATCTAGACTAATAAACATCCAGTCAAATCTATGTAAATAATCAGAAATTTCTAATTATATTTTTAGATAAGAACACAGAAATTACAAAGGACTGCCGTAGAGTTGTTGGATAGGGTAAACTGAACTAGATCTATAAATAGTAGTAGTAATTCTTGTGTCTTAGTGTTTACTTTTATGTTCACAGTACACAGGCAAACCAAGTTCAATCCCCAGTGCCTCCACCGATGAAATTTTGAATTGTAGCTTTGTGCTGATTTACGACACAAAGCATAGTCCACTATCCTCTAATACCCTCTTTAGAGAGGAGGCCTATGCCCAGCAGTAGGATTAATATATGCAATGTATTCCAAACAATAAACAAACTTAGGGAACGATATTGGCACATCATCAACAATATATTCCGTCCATATAAGTTAAAGCAACAGCCTATATTATGTGTCCTGTAAATAGCATAAAAAACTTAAAGGGAAGATAGTTTGACGGACCTGTCAGATAAAAAAAATTACCTTAGTAAAAGTGTCCTCCAACCTGTCTTTTGTTACTATGTGTACAAATAGACAGATATTGGTTTTTTTTATACACACGAATAACTATTCTACCATATTCAACTATCATTTTGATTAATTTTGTTAGTCGAGAACTTTTTAAAAAAACATCATAAAATATTTTATTCAACTTTGCGTGAAATATAATTTTATGTATGCCAATGTATTGTATTAATTGTAAAAGTGTGTATATGTGAATTGTATTAAACAGATATTCAATATGTTTAATACAATTCACAATTATTCCCCATAGAAAATCTTGTTGGTTGTTGGTAAAAATTTGAACATGATAGTGTATGGGTGCCCACTTGGGTATTTTACAATGCTCAATTATTGTTGAAACTTTTGAAATGTCTGCCATGACCTTGGAATTGCCATAGCTTCTGCTATTGTTTAAATATATTTTAAATAAAAATATTTTAATTAATTTTAATTTAATAATTTCAATAAAAGTATTGTGAAATATACTAACTTATTTTTGGGGGCAGAGATTTTATTGGTAGAGAGTACTGCAAACTCTGTAGAATTTTATTGTAAACCTCCTCCTGTTACGCACTTACGGTTCTCTAAGTTGATCACACCAATTTGGTAGCATTGTTACCATGACTAAATTAGGTAAATTATATTCATATCCCATACCTGAGAGAATCTCTAGATGGCCAAAGGAAAAATTGATGATTGACCCCTGTCTCTGACACTGCATCTAAAAACTTCCTCCGATCTTATTGCAAATGAAAAATGAGCGAGTGCCTGTATTAGCACAAATGCTCAAGGCACAATAAAATACTCTACACAGTTGTCATCTGACAATAACCGCAAGATATTGTTGTGACTGAAATTGAAGGATATCATGATCAGGAATCTATATACTGTTCCTTACTGTACAAATATAAAGAGTATAAGTATTATATATAAGATTTGTTTAAATAACTTAAGTTTATCAGTCCCTGGCTGACTTATGGAGATATGAACAAAATCCACATAATTTATTTGTATAATATTAATTGAAAACTGTTGCATTTTAGGTGAGTCGGAAGAATAAATTGACTTTAGTTGCCACTTCATGATTAATATTTTGGCATTTCCCAAATCTCTCGAAAATTAAGCAAGATCAACAATAAGAAAAGGATTCAAATCACAAATACTGTAAAAGTTAACCCTTTAGCAGGCCTTAAAATGTCAAGCAATCAATTGTGTCAATTGAAATGGGATGGAATCTAATAATAACATGATAACATACTTTAACTCAACTATTTATAAAACTGAGCCAGCAGCTGGACTAAATCAAAGTGATAGTGAGTGATTTTGTTAATTATGAACTCTTACAATATTAATATATTTTTATCAAAATACATTAAACATCTATAATTTCAATCTACCTACATTGTAATTTTAAATTTTCGACTAGGAACCACTGACTCATCACAGCCTGTCCTTAGTCCACTGCTGAACATAGACCTCCCCCATAGATTTCACCTACCTACATCACCTACATCCATCGACTTCCAGCCTGCATAGGTTGTCGATCCATTTATTGGAGAGTCCGACACTGCCAGTCCGAGGTTCAAACAGTGCCTATAATATCTTTATTACTTCCATCAAAAATAACATTGAAATGGATTTGGTAAGTTAGAAAAACTATAAACGAAGTATTTATCATAATCACAGACAACAATGGATGTGGCTATGGGTTTCTTTAACCACTAATAATACCTTTGTGTAGTTGTTTGTTACAAAAAATGTCTACAGCAATTGCAACCTCTATTCGACTCTATGTACCGTGATAGAACAATTTGTTCCCTTATATTGCTCAGGGTTCAGTAGCATAGAGTACTTTGTGCCAAGTATACAGGACTAGGTTTAACCACCTGTCACATTTAGTTGGTTTCAGGTGAAATATGGGTAGCAATCATTGGTGTATCCCCTATAGAGGTAAAATATATATAAGTTCTTACTTTAAAGAGATACTCACCAAATGAAATAGCGCACACAAAAACAATCTGGGAGGCATAAATATAAACAGTTTTATCAGTCATTCTGAAAACATAACAGACATAATAAAAGTAATCATTATATTTATACTTTTATAACAAATGTGAGGAGAATTCAGAATAGGTGTGTGACCCCCAATAGTTACAACCAATTCAAGTTTGCTAGATATCAAGGGTTTGTATATCTGTGGTATACTTGCAGTTAAAACTTAGCAGTGGACTGATTCTGGGCTGAGGTGATGTGTAATTTGTGTTTACCATCAGGTGAATCTGAATGAAGAGATGACTGCTCCAAAAACACCTCAATACAACCTCAAGAAAGATTCAAAATGTACAAGCATTGTTACCATTGATGACCAAGACCCCTAAGCTATGCATATAAAACATGGCAGCCTTATGCTGCTATTTTGTATGACCCTTACTCAGTTGAGCTGATTGATTCATGCTGAAGCTAGTAACTAGTTATAGCATGTCTCTTACACTGTTGGTTATCCAATATCTACTTTGTATAAATGTGTGTAAAACTTACTAAATTAGTGATTTCAGAAGAGCTCCGATATTTGTATTGAACAATGCTTATATTTATGTTTTTATAGTCAAGAGAAAATGTTATACCATGCCAATACTAAACCTTTTTGTAGGAAAGTAATGTTTATTCAGTTTAGTACACCGGAAAAAACGGTCTCTTTTAGATGTTAAAAGACGATATCTATAAAATATACGCTATATAATGTGAAATATGAATCTTTGCTAACTTGTCTCCTATCGCTTAGAAATGCATTTTAATTAAGCAATCGACACCAAATAATGAGTAATCAAAATGCGACATTTTGTTGCAATTTGCTACATTAACAATTAGCTAGAAGCTTGGAAAAACAACTTCATACATTTTTCTGCTTTTTAGGTTGTAATAAGTTTATAGTTATTACCTTCTACAGTACACTCTCAATAATTTACAAAGTTATGAAGTTGTGTTTTAGTTATAAGAAAACCATAAACAAGACAATTAAAAAAATGATAGGAAATAACATAACCCGTAAAGCGATGATGATGATTAATTTATCCCTCATGGGAAAGGCAAAGGACTTTAGTCCATACAGCCAGGTCTTATTCGTATGATGGTTGGTCTGAAATGATGATGATATTAATTTATCCCTAATGGGAAAGGCAAAGGACTTTAGTCCATACAGCCAGGTCTTATTCGTATGATGGTTGGTCTGAAATGATGATGATATTAATTTATCCCTAATGGGAAAGGCAAAGGACTTTAGTCCATACAGCCAGGTCTTGTTCTTAAGGTTGGTCTGAAACTTCTTAAACACAGCTCGACTGTGTATTCACATTTTAAATATGTCATTATTGTCAACGGAGATTTTTTTTAAATGGCAATAGCAGATGAAAACTTTCCACTTCTGAACAAAATAATTAGAATTTCATCTTAAATACATTCGTGAGCAAAAAAGCTCCGAACTCGTAAAGCTCGTAACTGGCGCAAGATTTCTAGCCCGAACTTTTCTTTTAAGTTCGTTCCATAAATGCTTAATCGGATTTAAGTCCGGATTACGTGTTGGTACTCCGTGCACTCGATTTCGACTACCTGCAGGTTCCGAATAGAAGCTGCAGTATGTGGAGGGGCAGTGTCATGCATTAGTACAAAGTTTCACCAAAAAAGCCTGCGTAAGGAATTACATGATCCCCTAATATCTCTTCAATATATCGGTACGCCATCAAACCTCCAAATCTGCCGGTATATTTTATGAAAACCAACTCGGTATGTTACCCGAAACGTAGTCGGGCTGCTCGATCAGCTGGGGCCTTTTTTAAATCCAGGTTAGCCGCCTTTAGTCTTTTTCTCACTGCCCAGCCATTCCTCGCGTTTCTCTGAGCTCCTGTTGAATCGCTCATCCTTCTCTGATGTGCACCTTGTTCTGCTGGATCCGCTTGTTCAGTTAAAGCTACCAGTCTCCTGGTATCGCCGGTAAACTCTGGACACAGCAGACTGGATCATATTTAACAAGAACCACTTCTCCCAGACAGAGGCCTAGTTCCGATAGAATAGATGTGTTCATTTTTAGACGATGTTTGTGTTAATAAGTGATAAGTGTAGCAGTTGACATTTGACGACTAACTGATAATGGTATCCTAGATTCTGTCGATTTTGACACTGTTGGCCTATGCGGCTCTTACAGCTTCATTGGACACGGCTCACGGAACTGAGGGGTCCGTGAGCTGGTGATAATGGTAGGATAGTTAAATCATCTTTCGGCACTACAACCCCTAATTAGCGCTATCTGTGCAAAAATGTCGTATTCTTGGAAAAAACAATATATGGAAATACACAGTGTTATAAAACATTGCCAAAAAAGACTCCTAAAACTTATACTGAGGTCAATTATTTAACTGACATGACACAAAGGACGGTTTAGAAGAAGAACCAGAAGCCGTACATTGCTATGAACTCTGGAGCTCATCCACCACCTCACCTGTCTTCGGCGGCCTCAGGACTTATCCTTTTACGGACTATTGTAGCATTTCCCAACCGATGCCTCTATTAAGAATTTTTTATTATAGGAAAGTAAACAATCGCAACTAAAAATTAAATAAGTACAGCACAAGATATAAAAAATAATTATTTTATTTGTCGACATAGATATTTACTGGTATTCAATATTTGGCGTAGGCCTTGCATACAAATTGATATCAAAGAAGGACGAAAACCCGGTGATACTGTAAAAGCCCTCGGGCTAACAGCGGCCATCAGCCCGAAAAAAGGAAGAAATGCAAAGATTGGATATGTAGGTCGTAGTCGGCTTTGATTTTTCCATTAGGGAATTTCATTCATTCCAGCATGAAGTCCTTGAGGCGAGGATTAACCTTTCATACAGTTTATGCAAGGCTTTGAGTAGGCCTATTGCTCGATAGTATGATGGTTCAGTTGGATGTTTCGAGGCCTTGAGAATCCCCATGACTTCGGCTACCTTCCTTCATTCGGGAAGGTGCCTTTGGACATAGCAGCGTTGTGAATTTTCAACTGTAGGTGGAAAATGGACATGGCTAGGAATTTGATCATCTTATTAGTGACACAGTCGAGGCCTTGCGAGGATTGCAGGTTTTTAATTATAGACTCAATTTCTGTGCATGTAACCTAAGTAACGGTATCGCGAGGTGGTTCCTTAGTTCTCCGATCGACCTCGCAACCTTTGGTGAGCGGCGTCGATCAGTACGATGCTCGATGAACAATAGAGCTCGAAATTGTCAGCTAGACATTCGGCTTTCTCTTCATCTATAAAGGCGGGCGGTTTGTTTGGACGCGCTAAGTAAGGCATTTTACGGGCGGTGCCTCCTTTTAAGGATTTAGCAAGTCGCCAGAAGGCGAGATGAGAAGGTTCGACAGTGGAGAGGTCGTTATCTCACCGATCATTGCTGTACTGGGCTATGCGTGATCACTTCACGCTGAAGGTTATGTTGCGCTAGTCGGTTACTTTCGGTGAGATATAAGTCGTGGGCACGAGTCGCCGCATTCTTGCGCCTGATTAGGTCTTTTATATCTTTTGGGATCGGTGGTCATCAACAGAGTCTCGCTTAGCGTCTCTAAAGCCAACCACCGGAGGTTAATTTTGGCTGCATTCCATCGACTGTGCTTGCTATTGAAGTCTCCTGCCAAAATTACTGAGTTGCCAAGGGACAGGAGTGCCACGAAGGCTGCTCTCCTGACTTCAGGCTTGCCATTGGAATCCCTTAGGACTTTTGCAAGATCAGGTCAGCAGATCTTCAGGTTGAAGACCTGTTTGCCTGCCGTAGACCGTTCCAACGCCACTATTACCATATTAAATGCCTTTTATTTTGGCCGTTATACATCCTATTCACGAATAGGACAGGGAGGTTTTGGGACAGTAAGTCCTATTTAAGTAAGTCTGCGTGAGAGGTTTTTGATGAACATCCGGAGTTGTCGTTCTCCGCTAATGTGTAGATGTGGAAAAACACGCTTGGTCTTCAAGGAAGCGGGTTATCGCTCTGTAGGACGGCGGGGGCAACTTGGGCTGGGTTTTAACCGGCTGAGGTGGTCTGAGGTCACCTCGGTTTCCCGTTTTTTCGCCTTGGGTGGTGGCGTTAGAGCGGGTAAAGCTTGCTTTTTTTATGCACTAGCGTGAATTCGCTAATGACTTGGAGGTCTTCGGGGGGTGAGGGACTGTCAAGTTCCATTTCGGAGACAGAGGAAGAGGCTTCTGAGGAGGGCTTATTACGATGCCCTAGTCTTTTGTCTGTATGTAATGCTTAATTAAGGCATTAAAAAATTCACAGATTACTTAGCTAAGATATTGTTCTAGCTTGGATCCAAATCAGCATCACGGGTAATAAATCGGCACATTCATGTGCCAAACAAGCCATCCAATTAGGAGATTTTAACAGTTATTTTACTCGTGATTTCCGTGCCATTTCAAAACAATATCTCATAAAGAAATACAAAAGTGGGATACAGTAAGTTCTCGAAGTGCAAATACTATGCATATGTAAAAGAAACATTCCAGTGAAACACTGGCACCTTGGATCATATATTTTTTTCATGGACAAAATTCCTATATGACACTCATCCCAATTATATACCCCATCCCGTTAAAAGTTTATCCATTTTTTCATTTAAAGACCCCTTTTTTCAAAATCCATTGTTTTAATAATGATGTCATATGTCATTATAGTGTATATTATTGTGATGTCCTTTAACCTATTTTTAGGTCACAACTTGTGTTCTCCTCATGCATTTCGCCGATTGCTTTTGTTACTACTAATTTTATATACGTGCCTCTTTCTGACTAGAATTTGGCAGAATTATCACGATAGTTGCCATATTAAAAGAAAACAACAAAAAAAAACATCTTGTAAACAGACGATATATTCTAAACTGTATATTTATGATAACATAAAAATAACTGTATAAAAGAGTGATACGTTTAAGATTTTAGTATTAAAATGGTAGTTTGCAAGTTCTTTCAACAAGGCTACTGCCGATATGGACAAAATTGCAGATTTGAACATATTTATGGTTCCAAATACACGTACCATGGTAAACGAATATATTTTTCAATACTACAATAAGCTGCTGATTTGGAATTCCATCACATCTTTTAAATACGTGCGTGTTTTAGAAGGCAATACGGTAAATAGATCGCATAACATATAGCTAACCTACAAGTCGTTGATATTTATATATATCTAACTTAGATCCATTTCACACTAATGATCTAATACATTATTTCTTTACCATTTGTTATGTTGCGACATACGAAAAAGCAAAAAATGTAAGAAAAGTCTTACGCCCCTTTATCTATAGAATTATAATAACATTTTAATTGATAGTTTATTTACCTAAAGCAAGCTATAAGTTTCTTTTGTCATGTTATTACACGGTAATATTGAATCTTAGCAAACTACAGTAAGATCCTCCTTCCTTCCTTTAATAAACGATTGTTTATTATACAGGTCTTAATTATTGCATAGATTGCAACCCTATTTACTCACTAATCCCCACGGGTGACTTCCAGGTTAAGAAACAGTGATCTAATATAACCATGTATTTATTGCCACTAGTAGTCCTCGGCAGGGGCCAGTAAGAGCTTTAGAAGGATGGCAATTAGTATTTTAAGAAATATGTAATAGCTTTTATAATCTCTTTATTTTTGTAGCAAATCCACCTGCCCAAACACAACCAACTCAACTTACCAATGTTGACACCGATGAACAGTTAGTGAACCAAGTGCAGTCCGATATCCAGGCAGCCTTAAAGGGTGGACAATGGATAATATCTAGTTATGCTCCGTTTAAAGAAAAACCATCATTCCCTGGGCTTACTGACCTTTCACCAGAGGAAGCAAGATTATTTGTATATGAAGCTAAGGCCAAAAATACTGTTGATCAAGCTGTAAGAAATTATATTTGATATTTTTTTTTAATTACCATTGTATACAATATACTTTTTTATTAACCATGCTTTTATAGATATTAGCTTAACCATATCAGAGTACCTAGCTGCTGCATTATGGGTCCTGGGTTCAAATTCCAGACCAGGAACAATATTTGTGTATGAAAAATTGTTGTGTTTTAGGTTTGTTGTATGTAAGTTCTGTATCAGACACTGCATCTGAATCTTCTTCCAAGCTTGTGGCACAAGCATTACATCAGATGGGATGTCAAACGAGTGTCTCTTTGTAAATTCTTCAGCACTATAAAATATTCTTCATACTTAATGTCATCTAACAATAACCAAAAGATATTGCCATGGTTGAAATCAACCAGGAGGATATCAGCATAGAAATATTTCGTTTTATTTTACAGATAAACTATGTAGATAACCTCTTCAAAGAGGCCAGATATAAATATGAACAACTACTCCAGCCGACTGTTAACACTATTCAGATTTTGAGAAGTTTGTATAAAGGAGGGAATGTGTCTTCATCATCATCTCCGTCCTCAGCTTTTGGTGCCACAAATAATGCTGCTTCTTCTTTATTCAGAAATGCTTTAACCAACGCTAGTACATCAATATTCAATCAGAATGCAAACAAAAGCATTTTTAGTCCAAACTCAGATAGCACAGTGGCAAAATCAATTTTTGCACAAGCAAACCAATCATCATTTGGTTTGTCCAGTCAAACTTTTTTCCAAACAAATCCAAATGAATCAACTCCAAAGTCTTTATTTGCTCAAGAAAACCAAAAAATCTTCGGTAATCAAACACCTTCAAACAATCCAACCAATATATTCGCCAGTGCTTCTCAAAATATATTCGGTAAACCAATGGATCCATCTGGACAAAGTAATGTATTTTCAAGTCAACTATCACCAAATATTTTTCAAAAACCCGATCAGCCGAAAGATGTTTTCCAAAGGACAGATCCAAAAAGTATATTTGGTACGGCTAGCACTATTCTTGAACAGAAAACAAGTACACATACTGATATCTATAGTGAATTGAAAGAGTTGTCACAGGATGATTTAGAAGCCTTCAAAAGTAAAGACTTTAAATTAGGAT
The DNA here is from genome assembly GCA_029286865.1 of Teinopalpus imperialis. NCBI lineage: Eukaryota > Metazoa > Arthropoda > Insecta > Lepidoptera > Papilionidae > Teinopalpus > Teinopalpus imperialis. The sequence goes on along the minus strand of JAGSMU010000001.1, from coordinate 492,235 downwards.
TCATTCCGGAAGTGCCCCCAGCACAGTCATTATGTTTTTAAAACTACCATGTCTGAATATACATACCTTTATAAAAACCCTAGTGTTGTAAAGGTCTCGCTATATTTAGTGATTGTTTTATCACATTTGGATGATATACAAGGACAGGTCATCTAGTGATGATCTACATCCATCCCTAAACATGGAGATGGTATACTCTAAATGGGTCCCTAGATCTCTACAGTCACAATATGAAACAGCAATATTATGCAGCTATTTTGTGCTGGTATTCTTTGGGGATGTGGGTCTTCACCTGGTTGAGGCAACCCATTCATGGAAATACCTGCAATTTAGCTCTTTCAATGATTTTTTGTGATGTAGATACAGGAAATAGAATTGTGTAAATACAGTTAGTAAAATTGTCCTCGATAAGTTATGTTTTTTTAAAAATAAAACTTGTATAATTATTGTCAGTTTTTATTCAAACGATTCCCTTAAAAATCTGAAACCCATCTTAAGTTCCACAAATATTTTTATCATGCCAGTGCTCAAGTGGTCTCATTCATTTCCGAGTCTTACATATAATTTCATCCTAGCAACAATAATTGAATTGCAAATTCATCTGCGAACACTTTGAATAAATGAGTTTTTGTAGTTCGTATTGCTGTGATCGAATTCGACGATTTCTTTTTATGTTCATGCTAAATATAGTAAATGTTTTAATAAGGTTATTATTAAAAAAAAAGTTACCCAGATAATTGGTAAATTCGGGAAAACTGAAAGTATTATACTTTTATCTGTGGAATTTTCGTATGTACTCAAGACTTCACTCACGGTTCGATCGGACCAGCAAGTTTAGTAATATAATATTCTGAAGTGAACATCAATGATAGATTTGTACACAACTTGCTACTTGGATGGATGATATCTAGATCTTTCCATCATATTTTAAAAAAAAGTTCATTTCCCAATCATTATTTAAAAAAATACGATTGATGATATATTCTTTTATCTAGGTTATATATAGATTATTTACAACTTTGGCCCACTATTCAAAAGATACTTTGGTGATAGACCAGGTTAGGACTCAATAATTTCACCCTATCTTTATCTCACTTCCAAGTATCAAACGAAACTCCGCACACAGTATTTGAAAGAGGTGGAAACACCCCATAAATTAATTGAACAAAAATACATAGATTCTGTTAGAACAGAACAATCTTCAACATTATGACAAAAACATTTAATGGCATTCAGAAATAAAATTGTAAAAGACAGAGATTTTTTCTCTCAGTAGCCAACCTAATAATATTAGTGATAGTTATTGATTAATAATAAAAGGATTGGTGTCCATAACACCTACATCCTCAATTAAGATTCAAGACCCACATCCTTTACCACCTCTGAGGACATATGGATTAATTAGGTAACTGGATCCCTACACTCACCACGAACACATCCTTATGCTGCTGCTTCACACTGGTAGGTTAAGTAATATAAAATAACAAAAAAACAGTAAGAACTTAGCTTAACTAATAAAACATATTTATTCTTAGTCACTCAATACTCTAATGATCAATCTCTCCAAGGTATATCTGTTTATCGCTGGATGCTGAGAGAACTATGGGTTCCGTGCGATGGAAGTCCACGTCGTTGACGGAACCGTTGTGTCCTGGAAGCTTGTACAGAACCCTACGAGATGTTGTGTCCCAGACGTAGAGGAAACAATCCGAAGAGCCTGCTGCCACCTGGAGAATATACAGTTCATGTCATGAATAAAAATGAGGTTTGGTAAAGATAGCAAGCGCTACATTTCGCCTAGCTCACTATATTCTCAAGATAAATATAGTTTTGGTGGCGTTGGCACGTTGTGCGAACCCACCGGTTATGTCGTATATTGCATGTTCGGCGAATGGAGATAGCGGAGCACGTCCACAAGGAAACACTAGTGTTTGTTGTACACGTTGTTTATTGACCACGTGGAAACTCGTGAGCGGCGTGGCTGTGACGTCGCAAGTGAGCTGGGACACGTGGAAACCGATGCACTGCTCGTGCAGCGTCTGTTGTCGACCGAGACGCGCGAGGGACTGACTCGCGAATCGCCTGCCATGCGAGTCGCAAGCGTCGGTACTATGTTCGCCACATAGTCTTATAGATAACACTTTTTCTTTTTCTACAAGCTATATGTTCAGCCATTGCTTCAATTTGGTTATCCTTTGAGCTATGTCGATTAGCTTAGTTCTGCTGCGTATATCTACGGTTTTTACTTGATCACGCAGAGATACATGCAGCAACGCCCTTTCCTTAGCTCATTGAACACCAACTACCACTTGGTAAAGGAATATATTCCATGAATTAGGTATCATATGTTTATGATGAGGTTTTGTGAAGAACAATATTTTTAATTTAAAATAAATCTGACTAAAAGTACAGCGACTATATATAAATTTCACTGTTGGGCAGAAGCCTCCTCTCTAGAGCATATTCCACTATTTGCACAACATTTTTTTGTGTATTAGTATTGCTGTTGGTCCAGAGACCTCTACAGCTTTATCTAATCAGACTCGCGAGCGGACGCCTCTACAGCGGACTTCACGTGTTTTCGAAATATTATATATATATATTAATATTATATATCTATATATTTTTTTTAAAATTATTACTTAGTTGGATACCGTACGACGAAACGAAGGAAAACCCTTCACCCCTATACCTATACCTTATATCTACCAAATAATTACCTTGGAACCATCAGCAGACCATGCGCACCGTAGAAGGTTTTTCTCAAAGTTATGCTGGTGGCCAGACATGAGTTTTACACAACGCTCTGCAGGCGCGAAGGGTCGGACATCCCAAATGCGTAGCGTTCCGTCCATGGAGTTGGACAGTAAGTATGACCCGTCGTAAGATAGCGACAAACCTGGATGTAAGAGATGCTCACTTAAAAAACGTATAGAACGTTGTTTATACATATATATATATATTTTAGGTTAAAAGAAGCAGCATCACAGAAGATTATGGTTGAGGAACTAAGTCACAACAGTGCCAGAGTGAAGATCCTTTACCCTGTTTCTGATCCACAATTTTCTTCTATGCTTTGCAATAGTTTCTCATTGTACTACATATTGTTTATGCATGCCAAGTAGAGGACCATGTCTTAGTACCTAGAGTGATCACTAGTAACACAAGATAAAATAAATAAACTCACCAGTAATGGTATCTGTATGTCCCTTTATCTTGTAAGATAATTGGTTATTCCTGATGTCCCACACTTTGACCACATTATCAAGGCCCCCCGATATTATCTTCTCAGATGTGTCATTAAAAAGTACAGCTGTGACTGGGTAGCCGCTGTCGAACGAAGCTATAGGGTTTCTCTTTCTAGCATCCCATAATTTTATTGTGTTGTCATCTGATGCAGAGACGAGAAGTTCTGGTCCCCTTCTTGCTCCTGAAGGTATAATCGAAATATTTCTTTACATTAAATTTAATTGATTAAAAAGCATTACTTCAGTCTACTATACCAAAATCAACTCATGTTTTATAGATTAAAAATATTGTGACAGTGAATATGTCATGGTGTGACAATATCTTGTGGTTATTGCAACAGTGCCAGATGCCTAAAACTGTAGAGGATATATTATCGTGTTGCAAGGCTTCCCTAGTCCATGTAAGACATGTGCAAAGAGATTGGAGGAAGATTCAGATGCAGTATCAAGGCATTCTTGGCCAGGAATCAACTTAAATTATTGACTTATTAGAAGAGGATAAAATCCCCCATAATAATAATATTATTTACATTTAATAAATACTATAAGGTGAAAGGTTTTCATGTGGCAATCTAGTATTGGTCATTGCAGCTTAGGACAACCCCCAACTAGATGTAATGACGACCTAGGTATGTCTGCAGAAAGTCGATGGATGCAGGTGGCTCAGGATCATACTCTATGGCAGTATGTGGGGCTTGGTCCATGTTCAGCAGTGGACTAGTCATGGGCTGAATTTATGATGATGGTAGATATCCTCGATTAGAAAATCAAATGAATCTCACCAGAGACTGTATTGACAAAGTTAGAATGCCCTTTAAGCTTTTTAATTCTTGTCCCCGTCGGCACATCCCACACTGCCACAGTATTATCTGTCGCACATGTGTACAAGTGAGCTCCGTCTGGTGAGAAACACAGCTCCATAATGGCTCCCGTGTGCCCTTTCATCTCCATCACATTCTCACATTGTTTATATTCATCAGGCTCACAGTTCGCTTTGCTTAATATGCTAAACAAAAATGAGGCCTGCAATTTAAACCAGAGGTTCCCAGACTTTTTCTCATAGACCACTTTCAAAATTTAGCTGGTTCTGGTGGACCCCTACAGCAACATTTCCACCAGACTCAACAAACAATGTGGAATATGCAAGTTTTACAAGTAACAGTTTTACAAGTAACAGTTTTACAAGTAACAGTTTTACAAGTAACAGTTTTACAAGTAACAGTTTTACAAGTAACAGTTTTACAAGTAACAGTTTTACAAGTTCAAGTAGAACAAGTTACAAGGTGAAGTCAAGCCAACATTTTAGTTCTTCACTATCTAAAGCTTAATAAATTTTCGTGAACCCCATTTTTTTTGTCATGCCAACGAAGACCTTTGGGAACTAAGTGGTTTAAACCAAACCACTAGTTTTTTAGCCCATATATAAATCCTCACTAGAGAGTGATAGAGCATTATCCACCATACAACTCCACTGCGGAGTTCACATGACTGATATATTTTTCTTCTCTGATATGCATATTTTTTACCATTTCTGCTAAGCATGTGGTACATGGGAGATAGCGGAAAGCCTACTGAGTAGGTGTAACTCAGGCTATAGACCATTTCTAACTGTAAATCTCCATCATTAACACATTAAAATATGTTTGGATGGATAGGGTATTTGTATGGGAAGGGGACGACGAGTGAGTGCCTCTATGTTTGTGTGAATGCTTATGACACCTTAAACATATTCTGTGCTGTTGATGTCATCTGGCAACAACCAGTAGATATTGCCATAGTCGAAATCTACCAGGCAGACATAGTAATCATCATCAGTATAGTGTAGTGGATATTTTCTCAAAGTTAACAATAGAAATTATGATTTTTTTTTATTTTACTTAGGTAGTTTTGTTATTTTTAATAGTAGTAGTGGTGTTATTATATATTGATACTTACATATTTGTCTGTCAAAACCAGCAGATGCTAAGTGTTTGCCTTCAGGGTGGAATTTTGCTGTGAATATTTCACCCTGGTGCCCTTCCAGTAACATAATCGAGCATACAGACTAGAGGTTCTCGCACCTGTAACACATAAATAATAATATTATTTACATTTAATAAATACTATAAGGTGAAAGGTTTTCATGTGGCAATCTAGTATTGGTCATTGCAGCTTAGGACAACCCCAACTAGATGTAATGACGACCTAGGTATGTCTGCAGAAAGTCGATGGATGCAGGTGGCTCAGGATCATACTCTATGGCAGTATGTGGGGCTTGGTCCATGTTCAGCAGTGGACTAGTCATGGGCTGAATTTATGATGATGGTAGATATCCTCGATTAGAAAATCAAATGAATCTCACCAGAGACTGTATTGACAAAGTTAGAATGCCCTTTAAGCTTTTTAATTCTTGTCCCCGTCGGCACATCCCACACTGCCACAGTATTATCTGTCGCACATGTGTACAAGTGAGCTCCGTCTGGTGAGAAACACAGCTCCATAATGGCTCCCGTGTGCCCTTTCATCTCCATCACATTCTCACATTGTCCATATACATTCCATAGAACTGTAATGAAAAATAATATTAGAATCTATTAAACACATGGTGACTGATCATAACTCAGATCTATTTATTGGTAAACATAGGCATTCACACACTGCCCAGCTTAGTCTTCATAAATATATCAAGTATATGCATATGTTGTCCTATATATGAAGTTACCTTTGAAGAATCTCTCTTCCGATTATACAAGCTATATTGCCTCTTTATTTTAGCTAGCTGAGCCTGTGAGCTATAAAAGTTACCTTAATTCTACTATGGATATCCACATTGTAAATTTTGTTATGCATGTGTATATTCAACTAAAAGATAGGCTAGTTTCCTGAATGCTTGCAACCTAGTCTTCTGGGCACAACTGGGTAGAACTTGTTTATATTCATCAGGCTCACAGTTCGCTTTGCTTAATATGCTAAACAAAAAATGAGGCCTGCAATTTAAACCAGAGGTTCCCAGACTTTTTTCTCATAGACCACTTTCAAAATTTAGCTGGTTCTGGTGGACCCCCCTACAGCAACATTTCCACCAGACTCAACAAACAATGTGGAATATGCAAGTTTTTACAAGTAACAGTTTTTACAAGTTCAAGTAGAACAAGTTACAAGGTTGACTTCACCTTGTAAGCCAACATTTTAGTTCTTCACTATCGAAAGCGAATAAATTTTCGTGAACCCCATTTTTTTTGTCATGCCAACGAAGACCTTTGGGAACTAAGTGGTTTAAACCAAACCACTAGTTTTTTAGCCCATATATAAATCCTCACTAGAGAGTGATAGAGCATTATCCACCATACAACTCCACTGCGGAGTTCACATGACTGATATATTTTTCTTCTCTGATATGCATATTTTTTACCATTTCTGCTAAGCATGTGGTACATGGGAGATAGCGGAAAGCCTACTGAGTAGGTGTAACTCAGGCTATAGACCATTTCTAACTGTAAATCTCCATCATTAACACATTAAAATATGTTTGGATGGATAGGGTATTTGTATGGGAAGGGGACGACGAGTGAGTGCCTCTATGTTTGTGTGAATGCTTATGACACCTTAAACATATTCTGTGCTGTTGATGTCATCTGGCAACAACCAGTAGATATTGCCATAGTCGAAATCTACCAGGCAGACATAGTAATCATCATCAGTATAGTGTAGTGGATATTTTCTCAAAGTTAACAATAGAAATTATGATTTTTTTTTATTTTACTTAGGTAGTTTTGTTATTTTTAATAGTAGTAGTGGTGTTATTATATATTGATACTTACATATTTGTCTGTCAAAACCAGCAGATGCTAAGTGTTTGCCTTCAGGGTGGAATTTTGCTGTGAATATTTCACCCTGGTGCCCTTCCAGTAACATAATCGGAGCATACAGACTAGAGGTTCTCGGCACCTGTAACACATAAATAATAATATTAAACAAGGTTGTTCACATATTTATAGTTTATAAAATCCATCCAACACTTAAAAATGCTGATTCACATGAAATGGGTAAATCCATTAAGAAGACAGACACTTGCTTGCATGGCATGGAAAAATTTTCCCTTGTGCCTACCATGGCCAATGCATAGTTAAAATATTTTTTCAAAATATTTATTCAGAAAAGACCTAAGTATTAGTTAGACATCAGTTTGATATATTTATATCATTTTGCAATCATATTTTTTGTTATAAATAAATATTCTTCCGAAAATCCATTTCTGCATAACTATCAACAAGTTAAGTCACCTTAGACTTTGCAGTCCATTTCTAGTTCACTTTGAAATCTTATTGATAACACAATTACTTCTTATCCAATCTCTCCTGAATTGGAAGGTTGATTTCCAAGGTCCAGAATGCCACTAATTATCAAAAGTCCTTCAAAGCATAGTATGGTTTTCAAATTGGGGAAAAAATCTTTAATGGTTTCAAGCAATGGTTCTATTTGTTACCATTACATTGGATTTCACTTATTTTTGTTATTTACTTATTTTTGTTATTTCACTTATTTCAGTTATTTGAAATAACCTAAATTTACCTAAAATTAACAGATATGATGAGACTATATGTGGTGATATCAAACAATCGATGGATAGTAAATTTGTGATAGGAAGCTCCAATAAGAACTGTATTTTCAGGCCAAGAAGCCTTGCAATATTCGTTATTGAAGAATCTCTCTTCCGATTATACAAGCTATATTGCCTCTTTATTTTAGCTAGCTGAGCCTGTGAGCTATAAAAGTTACCTTAATTCTACTATGGATATCCACATTGTAAATTTTGTTATGCATGTGTATATTCAACTAAAAGATAGGCTAGTTTCCTGAATGCTTGCAACCTAGTCTTCTGGGCACAACTGGGTAGAACTTGTTTATATTCATCAGGCTCACAGTTCGCTTTGCTTAATATGCTAAACAAAAAATGAGGCCTGCAATTTAAACCAGAGGTTCCCAGACTTTTTTCTCATAGACCACTTTCAAAATTTAGCTGGTTCCGGTGGACCCCCTACAGCAACATTTCCACCAGACTCAACAAACAATGTGGAATATGCAAGTTTTTACAAGTAACAGTTTTTACAAGTTCAAGTAGAACAAGTTACAAGGTGAAGTCAAGCCAACATTTTAGTTCTTCACTATCGAAAGCGAATAAATTTTCGTGAACCCCATTTTTTTTGTCATGCCAACGAAGACCTTTGGGAACTAAGTGGTTTAAACCAAACCACTAGTTTTTTAGCCCATATATAAATCCTCACTAGAGAGTGATAGAGCATTATCCACCATACAACTCCACTGCGGAGTTCACATGACTGATATATTTTTCTTCTCTGATATGCATATTTTTTACCATTTCTGCTAAGCATGTGGTACATGGGAGATAGCGGAAAGCCTACTGAGTAGGTGTAACTCAGGCTATAGACCATTTCTAACTGTAAATCTCCATCATTAACACATTAAAATATGTTTGGATGGATAGGGTATTTGTATGGGAAGGGGACGACGAGTGAGTGCCTCTATGTTTGTGTGAATGCTTATGACACCTTAAACATATTCTGTGCTGTTGATGTCATCTGGCAACAACCAGTAGATATTGCCATAGTCGAAATCTACCAGGCAGACATAGTAATCATCATCAGTATAGTGTAGTGGATATTTTCTCAAAGTTAACAATAGAAATTATGATTTTTTTTTATTTTACTTAGGTAGTTTTGTTATTTTTAATAGTAGTAGTGGTGTTATTATATATTGATACTTACATATTTGTCTGTCAAAACCAGCAGATGCTAAGTGTTTGCCTTCAGGGTGGAATTTTGCTGTGAATATTTCACCCTGGTGCCCTTCCAGTAACATAATCGGAGCATACAGACTAGAGGTTCTCGGCACCTGTAACACATAAATAATAATATTAAACAAGGTTGTTCACATATTTATAGTTTATAAAATCCATCCAACACTTAAAAATGCTGATTCACATGAAATGGGTAAATCCATTAAGAAGACTGACACTTGCTTGCATGGCATGGAAAAATTTTCCCTTGTGCCTACCATGGCCAATGCATAGTTAAAATATTTTTTCAAAATATTTATTCAGAAAAGACCTAAGTATTAGTTAGACATCAGTTTGATATATTTATATCATTTTGCAATCATATTTTTTGTTATAAATAAATATTCTTCCGGAAAATCCATTTCTGCATAACTATCAACAAGTTAAGTCACCTTAGACTTTGCAGTCCATTTCTAGTTCACTTTGAAATCTTATTGATAACACAATTACTTCTTATCCAATCTCTCCTGAATTGGAAGGTTGATTTCCAAGGTCCAGAATGCCACTAATTATCAAAAGTCCTTCAAAGCATAGTATGGTTTTCAAATTGGGGAAAAAATCTTTAATGGTTTCAAGCAATGGTTCTATTTGTTACCATTACATTGGATTTCACTTATTTTTGTTATTTACTTATTTTTGTTATTTACTTATTTTTGTTATTTCACTTATTTCAGTTATTTGAAATAACCTAAATTTACCTAAAATTAACAGATATGATGAGACTATATGTGGTGATATCAAACAATCGATGGATAGTAAATTTGTGATAGGAAGCTCCAATAAGAACTGTATTTTCAGGCCAAGAAGCCTTGCAATATTCGTTATTGATGAATCGCTGGGTAAATACAAAAAAAAAATAAGATATAATAGTTTATTAGAGTTTTGGTTTAAAGTTCTCATATCCGATATATTTTCATAGTAAATCGACGATTTACGATTATACTTGTATTTAACGTTATTAAGATTAACATAGTCTATTATTCCATTATAGTATCTGTTTACTAACATTAGAGGTTACAACAGCCTTTTCTCTTGTACCCACAACCGAAATTTCGTGGTGGGTTCTTTTTGCAGGCACCATTGAGTACTCATCTGCTTTTCTTTTTAATTCTATTTCCGGCATTTTTAAACAAATATTTTGCAAATTTCTATAGAATACAAAAAAACATCATGATGATATTAATTTATCCCTAATGGGAAAGGCAAAGGACTTTAGTCCATACAGCCAGGTCTTGTTCGTATGATGGTTGGTCTGAAACTTTGTTTTGACTGATCAATTTTCTTATGTCATATTTTTCTTCGTCTTAGTACAGCATAGATCACATGAACTGTAAAGCCCGTCTTTTTATTAAATCGCATTCCACATATAAGTAAGCTAGTACTTAACAATTTAATAAAAAATATATTTTAGTTTATGTTCATGTTTTAAGAGCATTTATTATTATTATGTCCACAATATTAAATTAGAATATGCGATTATGAATCTTCTGACAAGTTTTTCGTTTTTCAGTTATGCCCGTAGGGGATTCCTACGAGCATAACTGACTAATGGTGCGATCGGTAACTAGAACTATTTATAAATATATATGAAGAGAAGACGATTGAGACATTGCATTTGCATCGTTCTTTTAACTAATAGAATATAATATAAATAAAAATTATAATCCTTAAATAATAATTTTAAAATACTTGTACGGACAAGTATTTTATAATTCGTTAGTCAAAATATTTTATAGGTATGGTTATATGAACTCACGTCCTTTGCTTTTCTCGTTAGAGAAGAATGAAAAAACAATACTATATTTTATAGGTTCAAAATTTCAAAATGTTGAGACTTATGATTCAATTTGATAGAAATAAATATGAAATCGATAAAATATAAGCTATGGAGAAGCTGCAACTAACTTTAGCAATTATTAAGCCGCATGCCGTGAAGAATCCAGTTGCGGTTTCATACATAAGAAATATATTAAAACAAAAGTTTGTGGTTGTGAAGTCTAGAAGGGTTATTCTCGACACAGTAGAAGCTGGTAACTTTTACAAGGAACACGAAGAAAAATTCTTTTTTAATCGTTTAGTAACGTTTATGGCCAGGTATGCATTATTCTTTCTTGAAGAATGTGGTTTAATTACCATTCTTTACTAACTGCTACCAATGTAAATAATAATTAAAGCCACTATATCTAAAAAAATTATAGCCTTTATATTTAGATATACCTGAATAGCTTATTAGCTAAGTGTAAGGTCTGCAAAACTTTACTAGGTTCAAATCCTCCATTTGACCAATTCGATCGACATCTAACACAAGCATTTTAAGCTTGGGTGCAATCATCAGTGTAAATTAGTATGTTATTAGCCCTTCAAACATTCTTTTTTGAAAGAATAAAGTCATACTGCTCAGCATAAATTTCCTCTGGAGAGAATATTTGGGCATATTTCGAGGATTCGTGTTATATATAAATTCTATAGCTATATATTATCTACTCAGGGCATGTGTTGTGTTGTGTGTTTGGCATTCAGTATGAACATATTTTTTTTATTGTATTAATTTTATCTTTCTGAACTTTAGCCAAATTCTCACATTCCTCCATGCACACAATGTGCTTAATAAATAAATAAAAACAAAGTCTTTCTTCTTGTAATTCATAGATATTACATAAATTTCCATACATAATATTATAATTATGAAAGTTTTCAAATTCCAGTGGATGCATAGACTTGCATGTAATAGGCCATTCCAATGCAATAGATATGTGGCGCAGGATGCTGGGACCTACTAAAGTATATAAGGCACAATTTCAAAATCCCAGCAGTTTGAGAGGCATGTTTGGAATATCAGATACTCGAAATGTTGCTCATGGATCAGGTATTTATTTATTTGCACAAATAAAACAAATATTGTATAAAAAGACTGACTTAATGCAAAAAGGCATACTCTACTACCACAGTACCACCTACACATACTACCTTTGACTTGAGCAGTATATATTTTATATAAATGTTAATACATTATTAATATATATTTAATAATAATAAATAGGTATTACTAACACTATTTCATAATTTAAAAGTTGCTCTGAACTTAGTACTTTATTTAACCAGTATCTCAATGTAACAGCTGATTTGATCAAATCAAGTGTTAGTTTCATCATCATTTCAGCCCATCACTAGTCCACACACAACATAGGCCTCCCCCATAGACTGCAGTAGAGTAGGCCATCAGCATAGGATAACCCCCTAATAGATGAAGTGATGACCTACACGTCTGTGGATAATCAATGGATACAGGTGGCTCAGGATTGTATTCTATGGCAAGCTTACTCATATTTAAGAACATATGTCCGTCTGAGATTTTTTGAAATAAAATGACCGAACATTACTCTCTTAGAACTCTTTATGTGAACACTGCACATTGAATAAAACTATTTATGATTTATATTTGATACTCTACCTATAACATCAGGAAACATCATAAGTAGTCAACACCTTTGCCCCTCCTTCAAAACTATTAATGTTCAGCATAGTAGCATAATGCTGCTGTCTTACAGTGTTGTGTGGTGTAGCGATCCTTGTGCCCAATTACCAGTGACATGGCATTCCATCTCAGTACTCAGAGGTGACCATGTTAGTGCATATTGAATCTTTGTTGATATCATGGGACACAATCATCACTTCCATCAGATGAGCTATATATCATCATGATTGTTAACCCAAATATTCATAAAAAAATGTTTAAAACATTAATGCATTCATTAAAACTCAATTGTTAACCATTGTTTGCTTCAATTCATACTTAGTAATGGTAGAGCTGCACTGCAGTTTGTTTCTAGCTGCAGAATGAATGGGTCAGCTCAACCAGGGTAGAACCACTCCCTCACAGAATATCAGTGTGAAAAAGCTCTTCTTGTGAGTGTAGGGATCTGGAGACTTTTATTACTTGCCATCAGGTGAACTGCATGCTTGTCAATGTAATAAAAAAAAAGTTAGTAAATTTTATAAGTTAAATTCTTTTATATGCATTTTTTTTATATTCCCTATGCTTACTTTTGTGATTGCATGGGCTGTGTAAATAGATTTCTTATTAAATACCTGTTTTTGTTCTTTTTAATTTTGTCTGGTTTGATACGGTCCTTGCAAGCCAGATATAATGCCATATATGGATTAAGAGATATAAATGTTGTGGTTACATTTTCAGATTCCACCTCATCAGCAGAGAGGGAGATCAAATTCTTTTTCCCTGATTTCTCTTTCTACAACTGGCACAGTAATGATGAGATATGTTATAGGAAAGGACCAATCATATTTAACCATCACTTATTTGAACATGTTAGAAAACTGTAGTTAGATAAAAGCATTTAATGTTATAGTTGTTAGCACAAAAAAAAGTATACACTGTTATTTATGTTATAGTTGTGTGATATGTAATTTTTTATTCAATGGGTATTATTATAGAAATATAATTTCCACATACATACTTGCTACATATTGCTTATTTTTAATTATGATTGTGCCTTATTTTAATTTAAGTATGGCAACTATTCTTGTGATAATTCCATGTCACAATGCATGAGAAAACCGAAGTCCAGTCCTTAAAAATTGGTCAAAAGACGTCACAGTATTAACATATTCCTTAAGCCTTTAAGTGGTCATGTATACATCATGGTGCAATAATTATTGCTTACCATCAGGTGAACTGCTTGCAGTAAGATAAGATTAAAATTAGCTGATAATTTATTTAAATTATCATTATAAAGTTACTTTGAAAATTACTGCTGTCCTATCATTAAAAGATTGTCAATTATAACTAAGTGGGCTTTAAAGTCTGATGGTAGATTAGGAAGTGGGAACTTCTTTGCTTTATGTATATACATAAGCCATGGCAGATTAATTTCCCAGCATAAATTAATGTTAGCCTTGCCTAGCCTTGTGCCTCATGAAATCAGTCTACATATAGGACAGTAGCCATTTGTGTATTATGATAATTATTCCATGAAATCCACATAAATTAAATGTCACCCTTATAATTCATGGCTGATGTATATGTTAAATTTAGTAATATACAATAAAGTTGTTAATGTAGGCCTCAGGTAATGCAAATGCAACATGCCAGTTTGGTCATTAAATTTTTATAGAGGCCCAACAGCTATCATCTTGCCAGCCCATCACAAGTCTGTTATTTAATAAGCCATCTCCACAAATTTGCCATTGTGTAGGATCCTAAGCCATCAACTATACATATAAAAAAGGTCACATGTACTAAAATACGACTTCTTTGTATTAACCAGATTTGTAGATAATACAGGTAAAGGTTATTTTTTATGGACAGTAGGCATTTCTTCATCTTGCATATTATCTATATATATCTCAACCTTGATTTGTTTACAAAGGAATTGGATGAGATTTTATCATCACATCCCATCCTATCTATAGTCCACTGCTGAACAAAGGTGCCCCCAAAGCATGATCCTGAGCCACCTGCATCCATTGACTTGCATGATAAGTGTTGAGATTTACGACATGTCAATTTCCTAAATGGATGGGAAAATCCGAAGATATATATGACCAGTCTTGTTTGCATGAACAAAACCTCTCGGCTTGCCTTTGTAAGTTTGACTAAGGACTTTGTCCTCATGGTACAAATCTTTAAATGATCAATGTTTTGAGTGAAAATAAATTTGATAAACGAATCAAATCAATACGAAAATCAACATAAAACATGTATTCAAAATTTCAAAACACTGTATACCATATCAAGAAATGTCATTATATTAATTACAAGGAATTGTATAACATACAATCATTAATACTACAAATACGTTACAAATTAACTTACATATTCAGTTTACACAAGAATTTACACAAAAACATTCAACTACATATCTTATAGAATACTGGCAGGATGTCGGAATGTTTGTTTGTTATTAATAAAAATGTTCAAATGTACTAGTATTTAGATATAAAAACGACCTTTATAGTTAATTTGTAAAAGATATTTTTTAAATAATTTAGCAAGTAGTAATTTTATAACAAAAAAATCTCAACTGTTTACACCGAGTAGTGGTAGTATTAGTAAAATATTTATTCTCCTATTTTGACAAAGACCTTGGGTCTGGAGAATACTTTGATGCCCTCCTCAAGTTTTGCTAGTTGTTTTTCTAACTCCATTTTTCTGTTTCGCATCCGCAACGTGTCCGTCTTCACTGGCATTTTATTAAGTTCACTTACAAGTTCTGCGAAACCTAAAACATTTAAAACATGAGTATAAAGTCAAAATAGGTAAAGTAAGACTGTTTTCGAATACAGTTTATTTACGTTATGTGTGTGCTCATAGATATTACAACTGTTATATAGTCTAAATCACATCCAGGCATTTTTATGAATATTAAAGGTCAAAATATTACTATTTAACTACTGCTATAAATCCTTTTACATATATATATATATATATATATTAGACAATAGATTAGTCAAAAAAAATATATTGTTTTTGGAGCATTGGGAGTAATGCTAAAAAAGTTCCATAGAAGCAACCAGAACCATTGCCCTTAAACAACTTTTTACAATTTTCAAAATTGTCCTATTATAATTTTTTACACTTATAGCAGTTTTTATGCTACAATGCCAAACATAGAGCAGAGTTGCAGTTATAAATGATCTATACCATGAACTATACTGCCAAAGAGAACAGAGCCACTTGCATCCATGGACTTGCATAGGTTGTCTTATGCTGAAATGGTCAATATGAGGTTACCACTCGAGAACCTTGCAGCCCATTTTAATTTGCAGAGTACCTGGATGTAGGCAGATAGTAAGTACCCATGCTCCACATGAGGCTTTTGGTACCTAAGATATAATAGTGTTTTTGACCATGACCAAATATTAGACACAATTCTATTTGTATATATGAATGTGATAAATGGAAATTTGATAAATTAATAATACAAACTATTTCTAAGCATCCTCAATGTCTCTTTCCTTTCAGTGTCTGGTAAGGGGACATGGCCAGTAGGACAAGTTGATGAATCATCAGCTTTAGCTCCTTCAATCTCCTTAGGGCCTTGTTCTTTGCGTTCTCGTAAATACTTAGGGAGAACTCCTTTCTGATAGCCTGAAGATTATATAATTGTTGGATATATTATAATGTTAAAAATGATACCTTTTAAGTCTATCAATTTTAAGTTTTACATTTGTCTGAATGTTTTTGGGCTAATTATGAAAGAATAATCCACCACTATGCATTTAACACAATTTTTTGCCACACACAACCACTCCATATATTCAGCTGTAGCTAGTGGTGTTTTCAAATGAATTAATGGCTTAAGGACATTCAAGAAAAGTGGTGTTGCAGATATTCATTACTAGTGGTGATCACTTACCATTGGGTGAGCTGTTTGCTCCTTTTGTCTACTATTTATAAAAGAACATCCATAGTATGACAACAATTTCAGTCATTCTGAACAGGTATTTTAGATATAAGGATAAATGTTTCAATTTACGTGAGTTACTCTAGTCTATTACCAGACTCCGAAATTTGTGTTTGGCATGTTATCACATATTTTTGTAACCAATTAGTTGTTGGAGCGGCATCTGTTAGTTGGTCACCAATTGCAAATAAGGGTGGATTTCATGATTGTTGACCATGTGATTGACTATGTTGAGTTTCACATAGGATGATCTATATGCAGGATGGAATCAATTTAAAGAAATTTATTGAAAACAGTTACTGTTTTCAATAATGTTTCATTGAGTTCCTAACCAGTTTTTCTCTACAGATATCTGCATTATAACCTCGGATGTAACTTTAACACTATGTGTAAAAATACTTTTTAATATTTAATTAATAAATAATAAATATATTTACCTGTAGGTAAATAAGGGTCTTTTCCTTTCCTCTCCAGGATAGCATTTAAGCGACTATGTGTTTTATCTATTTCCAACACATCATCTCCAACTCTGCAAGGGTTTCTTTGAATAGGTGAGGCATTTCTATTACTGGCCGAATCACCACTCGCATTAGCTTTGGTTTCAATATCTTCCAGCTCCTTTTTTGGGTAGAGCATAGTTAATTTAGTACTTTCAGCTAGTTTTTGGGCTAGGTTTGATTCTATAGTTTGACAACCCACATCCCTCACACGGCCCGATGAATTAGAATCAGCGTCATCATCATCACCGCCAGGGGTTTCCTCTGCCTGTTTAGATTTTCTCATTTCTTTTCTTTTTAAAAATTCAGCCATGTCACCCTTTTTGATTCGAATATCTGGACGTTTTTTGCGGAAATTAGGAGAACTGCTTTTGGCCACATTCAGTGATGGCTTGCTTTTACTTGATGACGATTTGACATGGTTTAAAGAACTTTCCGGAGCTGACGGGATCATTTGTCTCGTTTGATGAACTTTTTTTACCGCTAAATCCTGCTCTTTAGGCGATTTACTCTGAATAAATTTTAGTTGTTTCATATTTTCTTTAATAAAATTCTTTTTTTGCTCCCGCTCTGTAAAGTATATAAATATTATAACGCTTTACTCATATATAGATTAAGCCAGTATGGCTTGGCTTACAAAATAATAAGGTGGTCATGCCAAAAATTTATCACTTCACTAAATTTAAACGTAGCGAATTAAATGACACTTACTGGGCTCTGGAAATATACCTTTCAAAGTATACATTGTCAGCAAACAATAAATCCTAGACACAAAATATAGACACTCACTATTTAATGGTCATTTTAATAAAGTCAGTTGATTAATGAACTACAGTATTTAACATTTTTACACTTCCAATATTCTGCATTTAGAGCCTGTGACTTTTGTATTTGGCGTTCTGTTTTTGTCACGTTTATTTTTCAAATATCTGTCAAATCAAAAAGCCATAGCTAACATTATTTCCGGCCACGGTTTGTTCCGATGTATACATAAAAAAATTGGAAAATGAATTATCGTTCCGTTACTGGAATAAAGGTGCTTCCAATCAAGCTTTGCCTAATTGCCAAAGCATACTGATAACGTTATCTATTTTCGATAACAGCAAATCTAATTTTGATATCTCTGATAAATTAATATTATTATTTATATATATAAAAACATTAATCCTGTATATATTTATTACACATATAATATTGTTGTTTATCAATGGCATTAAAATTTTGCTTAGAGACATCTGAAAGCTTTCAAATAGTGACTTATTATGATTATTAAATAAAAATGAATAAAACTACTAGTAAGGTTTCCTTTAGTAAAAGCAAGTATGCATTATCAAGAATAGGTAAAAAAATATCAATCTTTGAGGATTCTAAAATTATAGCCGCATTACCGAAGGATATATCGGAAAGAACTTGGTAACTTGTGATTACTTATTCTTATAATCTGTGTTTTACTTACTACATGATTGTTTAAATTTAGGGCTGAAATTTTGCATAAAGAAGAAAATGATATGTTTATATTTGAAATCCGTGAAGAAATTATTGAAAATGTTTTAAGGATTGGATATCTCCATTATATGGAAAGACAGAACATTGTATTTACGGTTCATTGCGCTATTGAAGCTTGGCTGAAAATCATTGATTGGTACGTTAAAGCTTTTAAATATTAATAATAAGATTTTTAATATTTGACAGTCGAGAGATGACGATGATCTTTAGTTCTTCCTTGTAGGTGATGTTTTTAGATAACTAATTAATAGTTGCTGCCACATTTTGTGGAGTATCGATAGGTATTGTACTGTGATAAGGTATACACTTTATTGAATCTATTACGTTAGTACTAAGGCTAGATCAGTCAGTCATGTCTAAAAATGGTAGCTTTGCT
Source organism: Teinopalpus imperialis (assembly GCA_029286865.1). Classification (NCBI taxonomy): domain Eukaryota; kingdom Metazoa; phylum Arthropoda; class Insecta; order Lepidoptera; family Papilionidae; genus Teinopalpus; species Teinopalpus imperialis. The sequence goes on along the minus strand of JAGSMU010000001.1, from coordinate 473,348 downwards.
GATTCTGCCAATTATCGACCAGTCTCAACTGCCTGTATACTCTTTATGATTAGAAGTGTATATGGCACCCACACCTCTTGGCGTACTTAATGATCTCTTCATCGATCGAGAGCATGTGTTTTCGAAAATATCGGTTGATGTATGTGGCAGACGTATTTAAGGGTCTAGCATGCTAGCCTAAGTAACCTGCTGGAAGCATTAATATTTATTGAATGGATCACTTATGGAGAAGAATTCGTGAAGGAGCAGCCTTTGCTAGTAGATATTGAAGGTTATTTGTCTGAGGCTAAATTTTCTCTGCACCGGTTTTCGCTGCTTATATTAACAAGCTGCTGAACCCTGTATCTTAGGAGATGCATATCACAGCGCAATTGTGGATGTACCTGTAGAGTGCTTAGGACAGTTGAAACCTGGAAAGAAGCCATAAGAGTTATTTATTATTCTTTCATTACAAGCAGTATCCAATTGGGGCGATGATCTAGTCATATGAAAAATGGAGTGTTTCTGCCCTAATCGAACCCATTTTTTCATTATTATCAGATTTTAAATAATAAACGAGCACACAATTCACCTGATGGTAAGTGATTCCTGCGGCCTATTACAATTGAATTCATCCTTGACAAGGAATTATAATACCTGGTCACCAGTAATAAAATTCTTCGGATCCCTACACTCGCCAAACGAAACACAACAATATTATTCTGCTATTTTACGCTGGTATTCTGTGAGGACGTCATCCTACCACAATCGAGCTGACCTATTCATTCTGCAGCTAAAAACAAAGCAGTGTAGCTCTACCACTGTTATATTTACTTAATAATAGGCTATACGCGAGAATAGACTTTTTGGAATAAGGAGTTCCACATATTATGTAATAACAAAGTTGAATGTAGGCATTTCTATCGGCATGATCCGGGTGAAGACGTAAGCGCTTTGCCAGCGTGCTTTATCCCGAAGCGTGAAGCCTCATGGAAACCAGACCTGCCTCCAGAGCCTTCTCCACGCGACGCTTTCTGCAGGCAGCGGCTTGAAGTCTTTGAGGATGACACTAAAGAGAGCTTACGGGAAACCTGCAGCTCTACTTCCTTAGATTATCCGATTGTTGAGGATATACCACCCGAATGCTGGTATGGGTGGTTTTATTATGTTTTAAAATATAATAAATAACGTTATGTGGCTGTTTCTTCATATAAGAGTCGACAAAGGGATGCCTAAACGGTCCCTATACTCAACGATTGACTTTTGTATCCTGAGTTTGCATCACGACTGTGCTCATAGTTCATCCCAAACTTTCTGTGATCTCATAACGTATCGTCACATATGATGATGATTCGCGATGACTTATTTCAATTTGGTCATCCCCGGTTTTGCATTGGAGGGAAGTCGGAAAACCACTTTTCCTACTCCTCCTTTTATTCTTCTTTATAATTAAATTCTGTGCGAGTCCCAAGTCTATCTGTATTCCCTTCATTGCTTTTAGATCCTACAAAGGATCCTACAGTTGCTCCTGGTTTATAGGAGATACATTAGCTTGGGTAGAGGAAATATAGGAAGTGCTGGGCCCTAAGAATATATTTTTCTTTTTGCGGAAAAGTTAATCGAAAAATAATTTCCTAAGACGATTCGAAGATTACATTTTCTTCTTTATCGCATACATAATGCCGTTATTCAAATGTTCATATAGGTTTCCTGGAAGAGTGAATATAAAATCAGAATCAGAAGAAGGTACTGGGGAAGGGAATGGATCGGAAGAATATGTATGTATTAATTACTAATTGCTTGACTATTACCAACACAACGTTCGGAAAATTGCCAGAAAAGGTGGTAAACTAGTAAGAAATTATAAACTTAGCATTCCTCCATCAACTTTTCAACAATGATATTAGTTGTTCTGAATTACTGTTCCTAGTTGGAGTAAGAATCCCTAGACCATCGGTACATACGTCCTATTATTCGTAACAAAAAGAAAGAACAATTATGGATAGAAATGCTTTATGGCATATCGGTATATTAACACCTGTTCAGAAATGCGAACACAAATATTTTTTCGGACAGTGTTTCAATGTGAATTTAAGTAAAATACTATTAAATTAAAACAATTTAACGGGAATCATGTTAATAAAGCAATACAATTTAAAAACACAATGAAAATATATATTGTACAGTTTTAGTTTTTAATTTCAGTATATATTGTTATGTTTATATCAATTCTTGATACGTTATTTACTAAATTAATTGTTCAATATCATAAACTGCTTTGCTCAAAAGTATAAATATGTATATATACAGTTACTAAGATAATATGTATCTAATAATAAATACAACTGCAACGGAGTTAATAATTTCATTTATCCTATTTGAAAAGTATGGCGACTCCCCCCCCCCCGACCCTAACTAATGTGACGACATATTTCCAATAGTTTAGAATTAGTTTCTTTCAATCATCGTACGAAACACAGCAGGACCATACTGTTATATTGTAAGAGCATCTTAAATCATTGTATTGGAGGATGGATATAAAGGGCAAGCGTCACTTGGGGGAGTTTTTTTGAAATCTCTAAAATTATAAAAAGGCAGAAGCGATTTTTGATTTAGACACAAATGGTATAGTTCCGAATATAGGAGGTATCAAGTTATTGAGGTCGCAAGATATTAATTTACTCGTGTTCAGGCTAGTGGTACCTCATTGTACATCGACGAGAACATGGCGGCTGAGAGCGAGGTCCTGCAGAAGGTGACCGACTACACCAGTGACAAAACATTAAAAGAGGAATCACCAAAGGTATAACTGCGTTATAAATAAAATATAATACAATAACAAAACAGTATTGTCCGTTGGCCGCACACTAGACAAGCCCGTTCGCCTTTGGTAGACCCCCGCTAAAAATGGAGTTAAAGTATTGTGAAATGAATCCGAGGACGTCTGTACCAGCGTGAGCACTGGTGCGTATCTTAGATACCGGAACCCCTCCTGGGTATAAACCCCACATAGCTATGTATAGGCAAGCCTGTTCTGTGGCTGTGTGAGTCACATGAGATAGCATCTTTGGTCAGTCGAACATCCTAAATTAATTATCGCCTTAATTAACTATAGGTAATCCTTATCATCTGTAACACATGTGCAACAAGCATGCACTTCACTTATTGGTAAATGATTCCTGCGCCCGAAGGGTGTCTTCTTACATTAATCTTCGATAAGGAATCATAATGCAGATGCATGATGTTACCCCGAGGATTAAGATCAAATATCTCGGCAACAGTCAGTCTCCGGATCCCTACACTTCACAGATGAACCACAGCAGAGTTACGCTGCCATTTTACGCTGCTGACCGACCTGTTCATGCTTCAACAGGAAACAAACTGTGGCGAAGTGGCTCTAGTAAAGCACGATCGTGAGCCATCACAATCGTTCTTTACCTACAGGTGGCCCTGTATCCATCGATTTCCTGCAAACTTTTTATTTTTATTATATTACATGCGAGTAACAAAGGAACACACAGTTCACCTGACGGCAAGTGATTCCTCCGGCCCATGACGTCTACATTCATCCTTGACAAGGAATCAAAATGCAGATGCGTTGTTACCCTTGAGGACTGAGATGGAATGCCTCGTAATGCCGGTAATAATGGTCTCCGGTCCCCTGCAAACACAGCATTATGCTGCTATTTTACGCTGGTATTCTGTGAAGGCGTAGTCTTTACCCCGGTCGAGCTGACCCATTCATTCTGCAGCTAGAAACATACTGCAGTGTAGCTCTACCACTATCAAGGGCTGCATAAGTTATTGCTTTCTCTAGCGGCGGTCCGTCCAACACCGCGACACCCAGTCTGGTGTTGCCACTCAAGAATCTTATTTCCCCATCGGTTATCTGTTTCATTTTCAGGTTACACGGTATTATTTTGTGTTTATTGTATTGTTTTTTCAACCGCTAGGCTGTCGTTGAGAAGAAGTTATCTCGTATCGATCGAAGCAGCGGCACCGTTGGCGCCGGGGGCAGTGGGGGTAGCGGGGACGGCTCCGCGAAGTCCTCGCGCACTCGCCGCTCCACGATACCGCAGCAGTTTGGTCCTAAGTATCTTATCTTATTTCATTCTATCCTGGTTTATCTTATCTAGCATTTAATTTATCACGGAAGCCTCACCAAGTGACTCACCGGCCGCGGGTATCACTTACCATAGCGTATGGTTGTTTATCAACTCCGAACTCGTCCGGTCATTGCCGGCATCAATGCAATGCTTATTTGCATTTTTGAGTACCAATTCACCACGTGATTGGGGGTGAAGGAAAATCGGTATCTGTCTGGGTCAAAAAAATATTTCAATAAATGTGGGCATTCCGAAGGGCGGTCGCTTGGCGGACTATGCTCTAATACCGTCTCTGGAGAGGAGCCCTAAACCTGTATGGTGATCATAATGTCGAAGGCAGATTTCAAGCACGCTTTACCCGTTTAGTTATTACCTGATAATAGTAGGATATGCATGTGCCATGATTCTGAGGAACGGTCAGAAGCAGTGTTGAGAACACGGGACATACGCACAATACATCCAGATCCGAAGATCAACAATTTGTAATACACATGTGTTGTGATGATGACACATGGCAGGGAATTGCAGCCAGGGCTTAGATACGGTATCCAGGTACGAGTTTTCTAAGTTGGTGCCTCATCACAATTCCAGCTGCTGTTTAGAGGCTGGCTTATCGAATGCCTTTGACTCTTCTTTTCCTTACCAGCTTAACCACTCGTTCGAGAGCAACCCTGCCACCTCTACAATCGGACAGTCGGTCACGTCTGAGCATCATATCCGACTGCCGTCTGAGGAACTTGAGGTACGCTTTTACAGTGGCACATACAGATCTACATAATACTTATATACCAACAAAAACTACTTAAGGTATTGGAAATGTCACGCGTTTCTAAAACGAACAATGATTGAGCCACGTCTTAGCTAAGGTCTAGCAGCAACATGGATGGGTCAACATGATACATGTCACAGAATAACAGCGAGAAGTACGAGTAGCAACACAACGTTGATGTGTTTCGTATGGTGAGTGGGCATTCCGATATTTAGTACCAATACGTATTTGAAAGTTTGATTTCGTTTCGTTCGGGTTTGATAAGTATTAATAAATGTATATGTAATATTATTAATAATATGAATAATTTATTTTCATTTTTTTATAATGTTAGGAGTGACAAACGAGCACAATTTTTTTTTATTTTCTTTATAATGTTAGGAGTGAGAAACGAGCACAATTTTTTTTTTCTTTATAGTGTTAGGAGTGACAACCGAGCACAATTTTTTTTTATTTTCTTTATAATGTTAGGAGTGACAACCGAGCACAATTTTTTTTTATTTTCTTTATAATGTTAGGAGTGAGAAACGAGCACAATTTTTTTTTATTTTCTTTATAATGTTAGGAGTGAGAAACGAGCACAATTTTTTTTATTTTCTTTATAATGTTAGGAGTGAGAAACGAGCACAATTTTTTTTTATTTTCTTTATAATGTTAGGAGTGAGAAACGAGCACAATTTTTTTTTATTTTCTTTATAATGTTAGGAGTGAGAAACGAGCACAATTTTTTTTTTCTTTATAGTGTTAGGAGTGACAACCGAGCACAATTTTTTTTTTTTTCTTTATAATGTTAGGAGTGTCAACCGAGCACAATTTTTTTTTATTTTCTTTATAATGTTAGGAGTGAGAGCAGGCACAATTTTTTTTATTTTCTTTATAATGTTAGGAGTGAGAAACGAGCACAATTTTTTTTTTTCTTTATAATGTTAGGAGTGAGAAACGAGCACAATTTTTTTTTTCTTTATAATGTTAGGAGTGACAAACGAGCACAATTTTTTTTTATTTTCTTTATAATGTTAGGAGTGAGAAACGAGCACAATTTTTTTTCTTTATAATGTTAGGAGTGAAACGAGCACAATTTTTTTATTTTCTTTTATAATGTTGGGAGTGAGAAACAGAGCACAATTTTTAATTTTTTATAATGTTAGGAGTGACATACGAGCACAATTTTTTTTTATTTTTTTTAATGTTAGGAGTGACAAACGAGCACAATTTTTTTATTTTTTAATGTTAGGAGTGACAAACGAGCAATTTAGTTTCTCTGATTATTTTGGGATGTAGACACCCCTACACTTACGAAACACAGCAGCGTTGTTACACTAATTCACGCTGCTATTCGGCGAGGGCGTGGGCATAATCCAGTCGAGCCGATCCATTCGTGTTCTATATTTGGTAAAGCAACACTGGAGCTTAAAAATGGCTTAAGTGTGAATGAGTCATGGCCAGGACTTCCCTCAGCCCAATATCGAAATATGTTGTATTTTACAATCCACCTAAGGCCATAACTTAGTATGTTGCAGCATGACTACCCAAAAACTACTAAACCAAAGTTAACTATTATAAATGAATGATACAGCATTATCGAACCTTTAGTTAGTAAAGTTACTAATGTGTATTCTCCTTTATATACTTATTGCGCCCTACATCATTTTGTATTAAGTATTCATAATTTTAATTGTTTGACTGTTTGTTAAAAAAATATATATGGTATCAAATCGACAGCCCTCCGCGCCGGAAAGAAAAATCGAGCCAATCGTCCTAGATATTTCGGTGCAATTGATGTACCATTTAGGTACTTATCAAAATACATATAGAATCTATCCCTATCTCCTTTAGAAATAGATTTATACATAATAAGTGAATTGCATAGTCAACAATTTCATTTGTCAATGTTTTATTCACACGTTTTATTTTCATGATATGACATTATAAGTTCATTCCCCTACTTGTCTAGTGTGTAATTTTTAATCTTCCATTATCAATTGAAATGAATACGCATTCATTGTTCAAAATCAAGTTGGCATTCAGTGAAGCGTAATAATAAGTCTCGTAACTATTCTAACACAAAACGTCACTATAAAAAACTTCAGTGGGAACACCACAGATTAAAAACACGTGCAAAACAACAATAGGGCAGTTGCCGAAGGAAATGGTGACCTGATATAGGGAGAAAAAATAAGGTCTTTTAAACAGGCGGTGCGTTGACCCCGGGTGATTTCTTTGTCTCCAGAGATTCCATTTAAATCTCATGGAAAGTTGAAATCAATGAGATACGGGGAGAGAGTTGAAAAAACTTGTATTTTATCAATGCATTATGCGCCTCGAGTTTGTTAATGCAGTGGCCATTTGCGTTATAGGGCTGGATTTTTTAATGTTCCGAGTGGGTCTTGTAGAAATGTGGTTTATAATTTTAATTCACTCCGTTACTAGTTTTTGCTAATAGGTACCTATGTTTGTTTATTTTTATTTTATAAAGGTCAACTAAAAGCCCATAATTCACATGATGATAAGCGATTACCAGTCCATGCGACAGCCACATTCATATTTTTCAAGGAATCACAATATAGATGTGTTATAATCTCTGAAGACTTAGACGAAATGCCGCAATTCTCTTCCTTTACATGATTAAACACATTAGCGTTAAAATACTATGTTAGATATGATATTCTAGAAGCGTATTTCTATTCTATTCGAGTTACAGCTAATTTATAACTGCGTTGTTACTGTAGAACCACGCAAAACCTGTTCCATGTCGCTAATGGTGCATTTGAATCGGAGGATGAGAATGAGAATTAGTTTCTGCGGCTTCTGACACATACATGCATCCTCGCTAAGGAACCAAGACACGTTTTTACGTACCCTAAGGAGTGCGATAAACACGTACCAATAGATGAGTCACAGGTTTTTTACTCGTCATATTGTCCGAACGATTTTATTCATTAGTGCTAGATTTGCAGATAAAAAAATAGCAGGAATGAAAAAAAAACGTAAACATAACGTAACGTAACGTCACCTAGCACGTAAATATCATATATATCTTACATAAAATCAGAGTCAGGTACAGGATCAGGTAGGTGATAGAGAATATGGTTATGTATTTTTCCAAACACAAAGAACTTTAAAAAATCCTGTCCATTCGAAATCGTAAGTAACAACAAGATAATGTTGTAGTCGAAATCGGCTAGAAGGATATTGATCAACAAAACTTTTTTATCTTCAGTATCATCATTATCTTAGCCCGTCAAAAGTCTTGCCGGTAAACACAGCCCTCCGCCACATAATTAGGATCCTCAAATACTGGTAACGAGGCATCGCAATCCACGGGTAGGATAACGAATTTGCATTTAATTTTGTTAAGGATAGATATAGATAGCTACAGTCATCACTTACGATCAGGTGAACTTGTGGACTCGTTTTTTACTCTTAGGATAATCAGGATGCTGTAACATCCGCATCCATAGATTTCATCACATCAATATGTAACCATAAATATAATAAACATATAAAAACATAAGCACATTTTTTTAACCTTAAGTAACATGATGTAATGTAGCTTTCCTTTTGTTTTATTTTTATTCATGCGTACTTTTTAAAACTGTTCTCTTTTTTCGAGGCACGTGTCCGTGTTATCTCCCATTTTATTATTATTTGATTTCAAAGGCAGAAAAAGTTGGCTTTACGCCAGTTTAAAAAGAAAAAGTAAAAATGACTGCACGGAGATATTAAAAAAAAAATACTGCAACGTCTTTGTCAAAGCCCTGTCGTCAAATATGTCACTGCATTTGTAAAGGTCGAAACTATTAAGGGAATGAGCAGTTCTAATTAATAGGAAGCAAATCCGCGTGGCGCCAGCGTTAAAAACAAAATGGCGCCGGAAGGGTTGGTTCGCTTTTGTGACGCTAAAAGCCTTTGTTTGTAATATCTATGATGGATGACGTCGAGAATAACGCCAACGAATATTTTCATTTGTCGGAGTGTGTGTGTTTTATATGACAGTTCTTTTGTTTTACTGCGCGGGTTATTCGAGGCGTGAACCTAATGATTCCGTTGTGATGATTGATATTATTGTTTGAACTTTTGTACAATCGTTTTATGCTTCACTAGATGTGTTTAGTGGAAGCATGTAATGTACTGAATGGGACCTTCCTTTTTACTATACTTATTAATTCTATATATATTTAAGGATATATAATATATATATATATATATATATATATATATATATATATATATATATTCATATATATATATATACATATGTATATAGTCTAGCCATAAATACTGTTACATAAGAACTTTTTTCTTCCACTTTTTAATTATTTTGAATTAGGAACACGTATGTTATTTTAAAAACTTCTTTCGATTTTGCGCCATTTCACATATTCGTTTCGTGTTCATTATCAAATTACAATAAGGAATCGGGTGTTAAAGAAAATAGGATTGCATTGGATCGCCTTGCACAAAGTGGGTATGGAGCCATCGGTCATATTCCAGACACTTCAAAAGCTTGGTATCAGCCGTATGTTCGTTTATCGTACTATCAACAGATACAACATCACTTCCTCTGTCGAAGACCAGAAAAGATCGGGACGGCCCCGTGCTGTTAGAACTACAAAGGCTGTTAATGCCGTTAAAGCCAGAATTCGTCGAAACCCCATTAGGAAGCAAAAAATCTTATCGCGAGAAATTATTCCCGCTAGGACTCTGTCGCGTATATTAAAAATTATATAAAACAAGATTATTATAAAACAAGACCTGAAGCTCGGTGCTTATCGTCGATATACAGAACATGCCCTAAAATCAATCTTTACAATTAATGTGGATCGATCAAAACGCCTTCTGTCGCGACACGCTGGTGAAAGGCACAGAAATATCCTCTTTACCGATAACTACAATAAGCAAAATGATAAATGAATGAAAAATGGTACGCTCACAGTTCTAAAGTAGCTGCTCAAATGGTCGGTAAGGTACAACGTGGTCATCATCCTGCGTCAGTGATGGTTTGGTGGCGCGTGTCTTATCAAGGAGTTACAGTGAAAACTTCATTCAAAGTGTATCAAGATACAGTCTTGGATCATGTTGTGAAACCTCTCAGCAATACACTTTATTTAAAAATATACCGTGGACTTTCCAGCAGGACTCTGCACCTGAACACAAAGCACGAAGTACCCAAGCCTGGCTTGAAACCATCGTTCCAGATTTTATAAGAGCTGAAGACTAGCCCTCATCTAGCCCAGACCTCAACCGTTTAGACTTCAAATTATGATCAGTTTCAGAGGACATGGCCTGCTCTAAACGACACGGCGACATTGAGTCTCTTAAAAACCTTTGGAGCAAGCAGCGGTGAAAATTCCCTTGGAAACAGTTAATAAAATAGTATATTATTTCTTTTAAGTTTGTAAGAAACTCTGTTTGTTTTATTAATATATTTTTTATACACAAACACAGCTCACCTAATGCAAGTACTTCCTGTGAACAAGTAATTTCCGTCGGCCCCTGACATCTACATTCATCCTTGACAAGGAACCATGATGCCGATGCGTTGTCACCCTTGAGGACTGAGATGAAATGCCCCGTCACCAGTAATAAAGATCTCCGGATCCCTACACTCACGAGACGAAACACAACAGCAGTATGTTGTTATTTTACGCTGGTATTCTGTGAGGGCGTGGTCTTACTCTGGTCGAGCTGACCCGTTCATTCTGCAGATAAAAGGAAATGGTGTATCTATGGTTGGTATTTCAAAATGTACTTGTAGGTCTCCGCTCGCGGACGTTTTTTCTAAAATTCAATTTCGTCGTACGTTGACATCGATCTGGAACCTTGAACGTTTTAAATTGCAAAATACATTTTTACATTTTATAAAGTGTCTTGGCTGACAATCGTGGCTTGGAATGGACGCTCGAGGGTGCTCTAGTATTTAGTGTGCGGGACTTTTCACAGAGTTGGGCTATCTAGATCATTTTTTCTATTTTATGCCTTGAAGAGTCAGTCCGTAGTATAGATACCGAGTCTTTCTGCCAATGTTTAGTAATGGTACAAGGTTGTTTCGCTTCGTATTTCTAGTCTTTAAGGTCGAAAACGCATCTACATTATCGTTATTGATAAAAAAAAATTGTGATGTGTGCTCATTGGTCACCCTTTAATATCATAAAATATATTTACCTCAGGCTACAATTTAATATTGGTAGCGAGGTATCCCACTTTAATTCTAATGGTAGAGAAACCAGCCTATATATAGATTTTTTAAAATCTATACACCATCACTTAGCCAAAATCCCACTTGTGGTTAAGTATTAAAAGTGGCAGAGGAACGTTTTTTGATTTTACCGATAGTGTAAATGCACACTCGACTGGGAAAGGAGCACAAGTACATGAAGTATAATCGACTCTCTCTTATTGAGAATGCAGGTAGGTTGCATGGGTTGCATGGGCTGCAGGTTGCAAGCTCTACGACGAAAGTATGATAACGCGACGTGCGTCTAGATGTCCGATTATGGAAAAGATGGCTGAGACAATTTGTGTCACTGTGCACACTCTTCGAAATGCAGCATATAGGTCATCATTATCAATTGCCCATTACTTGTCCACGCCTGAACTCAGGCCTCTACTACAGACTGCCTTGGAGTAGGATCCTAAGCCACCTGCATCCATCGACTTCCCGCAAACTTATGTAGGTCGTCTTACGCTGCGAAGGCCGATACGAGGTTGCCACTAGATATCCTTTTACCCATGCCAGGAACATACTGCTGGCATATCAAGAACTGATGTCGATATTTATTTTATTTAATTTCCATGTGCGACAACGAACTTGCAGTTGGATTCCTCGGTGAGTTTATACAAAACACAGCAGCCATATGCTGCTATGAAACTTAGTTTTATTCTGTGAGGGTACGGTGCTTCTCCAATCGAGCTGACTTTACGGCGTAAAGAAAATCGAAGTATCTAAACAAAATGTTAGGTTACATTTTTCCTTCTCCTCGTGATTCCAATGACATGACTTCAATGTTCTTCCCCCAATCCTGGCGATGTGCGCCGGTCACATTGCATCGGTGGGTGACCGGTAAATTCGAAGGTGACTTGCAAATGACCCCAGGCTAAGAATCCGCATGTATAATGCCTGAATCAATTGGAATACGCCAGGGCGCTGAAAAACAAATTGTTTCTTTATATCGAAGGTGCCGTGATGGATGATGCAATTAATCATCATATCATTGGGGTTTTTTTATTTATATATGGAGGCGATATCATCACCAAGTAACCAAGACTTAAATTCCAACGTGAACTGGAAGATTTTTTTTTGATCAGCCTAAAATATATTACTTATATCTGACATCTACTTGCAAATAAGAACCATAGATATTTAGTATTTTTTTATTTAGAATAGGAGGCAGAGGGTCCCGCAACAGAGGAGTCGCTGACGCTTTTAAGAAAGTAGGCAAATTTCAAACGGGACTACTACTGCAAGGCCTCACTGTAAGCTCCTACTGCGTAGAATGGAGCTAACAAAAAATTAAAACTTGACGGTAGTTCGGGTTAACTATGTCCACGGGACATCAAACTCCACGTGACTGAGGCTTCGGAATAAAACACTTGAAAATAAAAACTGTTAAATCCGCGGAAATTGGTTTTGCGGAGATCTCTTCGTAATAGTAGAAATATGTTGGCACTGAACCCTGAAAATTGACATGGATTGTTTTGTCACCAGAAATAGTGTCTTGAGTCCTTATTGCTCAGTTTCGGTATTTGGCATTTTACAAGTGCTCTATAGTGAAGGAAAACCTCATGAGGAAACCAGCATGTCTAAAATATATAAATAAAAAAAATATTTCAAAGACATACAGGCGAAGTCCATTAGTCCACAGTGCAGCCACATGGTGGTCTATGCTTTAACACCGTCTCCAGAGAGAAACATGGCATAAGCTGTTACCTTACTTTTACCTTTTTATTTCATTACATGGTGATGATTACGTTTGTTAGTGTTTTTTTATGGAACTAAGCATGATAACCGAAAACAGTTCATCTGAGACAGTGAACACCTATATTCTTCCTAAATATAGATTCAAGATTCACGTGCGTCTTCACCCCATGAGGACCGTCATGGAATTCCTTGCTACCGGTAATTGAGTTATTCCACTTGCCATACAAAACACGGGGGGTAGGTTTTAGCGGTTATTTCACACTGGTAGTTTCAGAGGGTGAAGTTCTTTCCTGAGCGATTTCGAAATAGAGCAGCGGTGAGATCCTGCTTTACTTTCATTACTATGAAAGCATAGTTATTTTGTCAGGAAAATTCCTAATTCTAGTGTTGATAGAAATATTTTTACGTAGTAATGCCACACGGCATTTAATAATTAGGAGTGGTTTGAGTGGCCCAGCTTTACCATGGTCATTTCTGAGGATTAATTCTAGCCGCTGAGTTTAAACATCGAACTTCGCGACAGAATTCAAAATTACATGCTCATCATCTCGATGGTTGGCAATCCTGCACTGTGCGCATCACGCGTAATTTGCCATGCACATCTTATCTGTACCATCAGGTGTTGCCAGCGGTATTTTCGAACAGATACGACTTAGGGATCTTCAAGAGAAGAGTCTACACATTTTGTAAAGACCGGCAGCACATCTGTGACTCCTCTGATGTTGCAGATGGGCTCCTCTATGGGCGGCGGTGATCACTTGCCACAGCACCTCAGTGCTTGCTCCTTTGCCACCTATTCTATAAAAAATGTGGGATTTGGATCACAATCGCATTTACTGCGATCAACTGCCAGAGTTATATTCGTCACCAGCCGATGGCATTTGCACTGTATCTTTTTCTTGTATCGAAAGTGATAAACAAGCACACAGTTCATCTGATGATAAATCACTCCTGCGGCCCATGGGCCATGTCATGACAGTCTCATCTCAATAAAAAATTATAATGTGTTGTCAGGACCCCAGGTTTAAGATCAAATGCCTAGTCACCAGTAATAATCTCTGAACCCCAGTATTACCCCCATATTTTACGCTGGTAGTCTATCAGGGCGTGGTCCTTTCCCAGTTGAGTCGATCCAATTATAATACAGCTCGAAAACACTCCTACTGTCAAATGTGGTTTCAGCATGTCGTTTATATTTGAAGAAAACGTACACTAACGAAGATATATTGACTTGATCCCAACAACATAACATTATTAATCAATTATGTAACATCGCGTCTTGTATAACTTTCTGACCACAAACTTACAAACAACGCCAAGAACGAATACGTAACACGTGCAAGGCATCTTGAGGTAAACATTATAAATCTGAGGCCTTCGCCTCAAAGACATGGAGTAAACAAAATTGGAATATCAAAGCAGTACTCGCCTTTATCAGCGGGACTTTCCATGTTTTTATTTATTGTTCAACGCTCGTCTACGATACGGGTAAGATACAATTACTCCAAGATCCTAAACCAATAATTTGGAATTGAATCTAATTGACCAGATTCTAGCTATTATCAGCAGTATGTTATTTATGATGTTTTCTTAGCAGCTTAAGCTCAACTGTTGGTTTCCTTTAAAGATATTCTCGCCAGTGATGGGCTGGATTAGCTGTAATTAAAATAAATATTTTAGGTAATGCAAGATAGAAAAAAAAGAGAGACACCATTTTTTTCTTGACATGCTAACCAAGTCAACCGAGTGATGGCAGGGAATCCATTCGATATGGCAATCCCAATAGCCCACAAATTTCTTGTCGGCAGAATCGCTTGTGTTTGGGTTACTACATCTGCTTGTCCTGCACACCTGTCCAGCTCGTGAGTTGTAGGTTGGGATCCGCCATTTGACCATCATCGTGAACGTGTATTTTAAGTTTACTTAAAGTCGTTAACCGGAATGTTAGTAAAGTTAACAACACTGCTAGCACACTTTTAAAACATAAATAACTAGAAATCAATAGTTCCCCGTTTTCATGGAATGTACGGAATGCTGAAAACGTTGTTTCCATTTATTGTTGAAAACAAAAACAATGATACCCTTTTAAATACGAAATACGTAAACATTATAATTTTTTTTTCTGTTATTTCTATTCAGTTTCGAAAATAGTTTTTAAAAAATATAATACTAAAAGTACGGAATTAAAATAAAAACTATAGCTGCCAAAAATATAGACTGTTAAGTCAATATTATCGGATCAATCACTAATTATACCAAAATCTATACTATATTTTTTTAATATGTGTATAATGCTATAAAATAATACTACTTTGCCTTGTGTTCGATCGCCAAAAACTTCATCAGTCAAGAGATACCATTTGACCTCGCGTAGAAACCATAGGAGGGATCAATGAGAGGTCAAAACTCCTTTGAGAATATATAACTCTCCGATGGATTTCCGCAGAGCCTCTTCTAGTGTATTGCGTCTTGAACTTTGACCTGGGGTGATTCATAGTGGTGTCTAGTCTTGGTTGATATCTTCCGTTTATTTCCAGATGACATCAACTACGCAGAATATTTTATAGTGCCGTAAGAAAAGTGTCAAATATAATATAACGTACACAGTACATATAACATACACGTTACAGTCGGACCCGAAAACAAACAATTTGTGATGTAATAAATATTGTTCCTCCCCTGGAAATCGAAACGGGGCCCTGCGACGGAGTAGTCAGGTACTCTAATCACAGCACCGCGTATTCAATGAGGCGATAGAATTGTGTTTCGGTTCATTTCTAAATTATTATACTGCCCAGTTGAGAGGTACAAGATACATAGTTTATTTTTACATAAGCGTGCCACGCCTCCAACACTGCACCCCATACCGCCCCCGCAGACGGCCATGGCGTCGGAAACAAAATTATTCGCGATACCACCATGTCACACCGGTCAACACTGATGTTCTCACCAGTCAACACTGATAGAAGCGTCGCTGGAGTTTCTTGCGCCACTTCTTCTCCAGCGCCCACGCATTCCCAAGTGGTCGTATATACTGTTATTAATAACAGTGATATTTATTTAGATAATCGATAGTCGGAAGCAACTGACCGAGTCGAGGTTCGGCCCACTCGGGCACCATCGAGTCTCTCGGGAGCCCTTGTTCTGGTTACCCACTAATAAAGGCCATAAGCGCTCGGTCACTTTTAAAGCCGGTGAAACTGTAAAAAGCCCTCTGCCTAACAGCGGCCATCAGCCCGAAAAAAAACGAAAAAGAACAAGGGTCCCTAGCACCGTTCATCCGATGGTCAGTGATGACATGATATCCACCCTCAACAAAGATTCAAGTTGCACCAGCATTGTTATTACTGCTATTACATAGTGGTACTCTGTGAACGCGGCCGTTCCTCGATGAAGCCGACTTGACGCTGAAGCTAGAAAAAAGCTGCAACATGACTATACAACTGCCGGCACCGGGATCTGAACTCGGTTTGCACGCGTATCGTGAATTAAAAGCGAGCGCTAAAACATTAAAAAAATTTACTGCTTAATAGGACGAGATAGTATTTCAAGTCAGCACACTGTGTGCAACTTTACAAAGCGCAAGTTCAGCCTCACAGCTTCTTCTGTTTCACCCCATGCACTTTCCGGTCAGCTTGATTCAGTGGCGTTGCGAATAGATATTGCATTGCTATACATTTGTTATCGAATTTACCATGGCGAGTGTTCGGAGGAGTCGTTCGGATTAATTCTAGCCGCTGAGTTTAAACCTAACGACATAATTCAAAATTTCATCCTCAAGATCTCAATGGTTGGCAATCCACTAAAGTGCGCTTTAAGCGAAATTTTCTGCCACGCACAACTCCTCTATGGAATGAGGTATCGCAAGCGATATTTCCGAACCGATACGATTTAAGGACTTTCAAGAAAGAAACCTATAGATTTCTTAAAGGCCGACAGCGCATCTCCGACTCCTCTGGGGAGCTGCCTGCTCGTTTGCCACGTATTCTGTAAAAAAAAGTTCACATCTGTAAGACCAGAGGATTCGCAAATGCACTGCCGGCCTTTTGAGAAAGGTGTATTCTCTTTTCTTGGTTCCTAAGACGTATCTGTTCTCGCGATAGTTGATTCCGCAGTGTAATTGTGTATGATGGAAAATTCCGTGTAAAGCGCACAGTGTTGGATTACCAACGGTCGAGATGATAGACATGACACCTGTATGTTGATTTGTTATCGAAGAAGGATATTGGACTCGTGCCAGAGACGCCAGACGTAAACAATATGTAACTCCTTTGTAATCAAAACACCATATAAACAACGAAGCATTACAAACAACAAGTCCAAATTATACGAAACTCTTCCATGTTTTTTTTTATATCATGAATAAAATAGTTTTATCCCGATACGCAACACACTAATGTATGCCGCTCCTGACGCATCCAAAACTTCCAGAACCCTCCGGCCCAACGTGCCAACGGCGCCGGGTGATTGTCCTATCGTTTTACGGTCGCAGGTTCGACTCCCCCCGTTGACCTGTATAAAATCAAGTCGATTATGCGATAGTGGGCGAGCACGCCGTATAAAATGAAGGCTCGGAGGCGATGCCCGAATCAATACATAAGTTGGGTGCGGTCCTCATGAATGTCAAACAGGGAATTAGTTGTATCTACCTGGAATTTATTCCGTTGCCCCGTATATATTGTGACCAATAACGTACTGAAATTCATTTATTATAAATATTTAGGGGTGAAATGTGAGCACAATCCATCCGATGGCAAATTCCTGAGGCCCATGCCGTGGGTGGCAGGAATTTGCCATGGTGGTTCATTGACCATCAATTTATATCAATGCTGACGTGTTGTTACCTCAGGACTAAGATCGAATGTCTCGTCACCAGTAATAACAATTGAAGTCACCAAATGAAACACGGCAGTGCTATGCTGCTATTCAGCGTGGGCGTGGTCCAACCTCGATCGAACTCTCTCACTGTTCATCTGTCGCCAGGGGTATTTCCAAATTAGGGAGTTGCAAGAAAAGAGACATTTCTAAAAGCCGGCAGCGCATCTCGACTCCTGGTGTTGCGAATGTCCATGGACGGTGGTGATCACATACCATCATGGCTACTGGCTCCTTTTTTTCTAACCTTTAAGCACAATATATTTCTTCTTAAGTTTCTTATTCGACCACTCTTTCGTCTGTTTGTCTGTCGGTTTTCCAAAAATATTTTGTCCAAAATGATGGAAAGAAAAAAGTGTAGATAATTTGAGTTACATTACATTAATTGAGCCAATCTTTGACATATGGTGGAAATAAATTGGAGTAAATTAGAAAAATAAGTATTTTTATTTTTAAATGCATACGACGTATCAAATGAAATAGCTTATTATGGGAATTAGAAATGAATTTAAATTTAAATTGGATAAATAAAATGATATTAAAGAAAATATACGAAAACTGAAAATCTCCCCTCCTTTCTTATTTCCGTAATTAAAGAGCCTAAAATTACAAACGAAATGGGGACGATAGTTTATTCCAAATAGTTTACAGGTAAACTTAATTATATATATTCTAGGTCTTAAGGATTTCGTGGAAAAAAGCATGATACAGAACCCTTTCCACGCCAGTTTATTACTGTCCACTCATAAAAAAGTAAGGTAAAAACTATTGAGATTTAGAGAGAGATATAGAGTATTGGAGCATAATTAATCACGCGGCGCCATTGCGGATAAACGGACTTCACACGTCAAGTATTTTTTTTAAATTTATATCGCAGACGTGCAAGTGTTTCACACGATGTGCTCCTTCAGCGCCGTGCACGTGGTAATTCAGCACTTAATATTGCAATCAGCCGCCGGGATCGAACGCGGGTCGCTCAAGCGCCGTGAATTATAAGCCAGTGCTTATAGCCTAACACCCTTTCTTATAGGCCAGCTACCCGTATGAAAGGTTTTAGGCATGTTCTTGTATTGCGTGTGGTGTATATTAACACCGTAATGTTAACTTAATATATATCATATATATTAAGAATCATCGAAATAAACAAAGGCAGATAGATTACCGAACGATAAGTGATGTTGATCCGTTAGAAGGAACTGAACGAGCCGAATTTCGGTTTTCTTGGGCATTCTCAGTCTGTTGCTTTCGTTGAGTAACGAAAAAAGAAAATAAAGGTTTCGGCTGAGTGCCCTAAGCGCTGGGTCACCTTGAAACACAGTACAGTTACTCCCGGGCTAACTGAGACCGCTGTTCATAAAAATAAAATGCCATCTCATCGATGCTCAGAAATACTCAATACAAATATATGTTTTCAATCTAACTGCACGTGTTTGTCGCACAAAGTTATATTTTCGTCAGCACTCGACTATTTTGATCTCTATATCAATGTGATAAGAGTAAAAGTGAGTTTTCTGAACGCGTTGATGTAATGTGTAATGGAATTAGGGCAGGGTGTGAATGGCAGTTCTTTGTGTGGTGGTCGCTTGTGTCCTCTTTGATTAGAGCGTGTATGGAGAGCTTTAACGAATAGAATTGCAGGGGACGGGGCCATTGAATTGTTGGGGACAAATTTAATGGGTTTCCTTGTGACAACTGCGTAAATAGTCGATTGGTTAGGTTGCTATCACATTAGGGTGTAACGCTCGAAACTACAACGAAAAATTGTCTAATAGTTATTCATTACCGTTTTCTTAGACTATCGCCAGCTAAGTATTTTTTTTATGTATTTGTTGATTATTCGTCGAGTTTCTTCTCGCTGCTCACAGCAGCTGCCTGGCTGTGCTCCTATTCTGCAAAACACTGAGTCGGCCATATGGGCTCGTAGATCCGATAACCGAAAGGAATCGTAGCAGCGTATGATTCATGTATCACGAGAACACCTGAATGTCTTAGAAATAAATAGAATATATATATGTAAATGTATATATGTAGATATAGATATGTGTTTGTGTATAATAGGTTTAGTGATCCTTGCGGCTCAAATAGGTCCTATCATCTGGGATCAAGTAATCTGAATGCATAAGTACCGACACCCATGAGGCCTGAGGTGGGATCCATTAGTTAGCAGTAATTGGGTCTCTACGACGTACTAAAATTGTTGTTCATTCCTAAGTATCTATTGCTCATTCATATTAAGTTTTATATAGTTATTAGTATTTATTGCTATTTTATTATTATTTATTTATTTATTACATATTAAAGCCAGCGGCGTGGATGCAGGTGGTTCAGGATTTACTCCGGAAGCTGGGGGAGGCCTAGGTACAGCAGTGGACTAGTGATGTGCTGATGTGATGATGACGCGATGAATACTTTATTTATATTAATTTTATAATTTGTTTCGCGACTAGATTGGACACGCAGTACGAGGTAAGCTCCGAGAAAATGGATCTGTCACCCGTGGAAAATGTCAAGAGGAAATAGCCTTGATACACTTGTGTTCCATTTTTGAAGGATTACTTTAGTTTTAATTTGATCGGAGATCGGAAAATATGTGTTAATTATCTTTTTTTAAATAAAGTGTCAAAGTATTTTTAATATTTTATTTATTAAAAAAATCATTGCTACAAACGGGCGCCTAATTCCCTACCGTTCACCTAATTGTGAGTTATTTTTATTATTATTTATATCATTATGAGTAACAAACTCACACACAGTTCCCCTGATCGCAAATTATTCCTGCGGCACACGACGTCTACATTCATCGTTGACAAGGAATCATAATGCAGATGCGTTGTCACCCTTGAGGACTGAGATGGAATGCCTCGTGACCAGTAATAAAGGTAACCCTAATATAAAACACACGCCAAACGAAACACAGCTATATTATACTGCTATTTTACGCTGGTATTCTGTGAGGACGTGTTCCTACCCTGATCGAGCTGACCTATTCATTGTGCAGTTAGAAACAAACTGCAGTGTAGCTCTACCACTGTTTTGTACAGTGACACTCACATAAATAAACGTCCTCGACAAGCCTTCCTACACTCGCCAGATGAAACGCTATGCTGCACCGACATTCTGTGAAGGCATGGTCATTCTCCGGCATATTAATGCCGTCAGGTCCCGATTTAGATGAAAAGAGGCCCTAGGCTATTCCACTTATGAGGCCCTTACACCTCTCATTTTAAGTGTGTGTACACGAGAGATACTAAAATACATAATTACTGTGATATAGGTATACCAATTATTATTATATTAAATGAAAGATATTGTTATTGGTACGAACCCATATATATTCATGTTCATATTTTGGTGAAATTCAATTCAGATAAATTTATTGCATAATAATTCGCATTTAAAGTTTAAATATGAATTATTGTGAATTTTAAGTCTTAAACTAAACCAAAATTGGAACTCTATTCAAACAAAATCCTAAAAATCACGAAAAAGAAAATATCAAATTGTATACCATATTTAATTATACTAATTGTTGTGTTATTTGAGAACTGATTCCAAGTATACGTATAAAGGAAAAATTTGGACACTGAAGTATCCACGGAGGTAAGAGACTACTCGGCTTTTGAGTTCAGTAACTCAAACGCCGAGAATCAAATGATCGTGTACTCAATCCTAAAATAAGAATCTTTTCTAATAATATTTACACGTGTTTCATACTATAACGTAACGTAACACGGATATAATCGAACGTCAGGATATCAATAGGTCTGTCTGTCAGTGCCGTATCTTCTCCAGCGCCCACGCATGCCGTAGTGCTGGTACAGATAGCCCATAATAATAATAGTGATATTAATGTAGATAATTCTTAGTCAGAAGCAACTGATCGAGCCGAGGTTCCGCCTCTCGGGCACCCTCGAGTCAGACGGTCTTCCGGAACAGGGTAACGATCCAAGCCGAGGCTCCCTCTCGGGAGTCCTTGTGCTTGTTACCGTCTAATAGAGGTCTCGAGTGAGCGCCATGAGCGCTCGGTCACCTCTCAACCCGGTCAAACTGTAAAAGCTAACAGCGGTAATTAGCCCGAAAAAAAAAGAAAGAAATGAAAGAACTATACGTTTGTGCAATATAGTATATACAAACGAACAAAACCAATAAGCCGAACGCGTTGATCTTCACCGATATATTTCTATGTTTGTGTATTAGTCATATGCGTATTTCTACATATGTTATTTCTCTTTTCCTTTTCAGTTTCGGTTCAGTGTTTAGTATTCACTATTCACAGAATGGTGTGATTTTAAGTTTGCTGACAATTTGAATGTAGACCGCTCTTGATCTTGAGGCCATATGACGAAGCCTAGTTAGCCTGTAGAAAAATCAGGCCCTGCGTGCCGTAGATACACGTGAGCTGCATCGTGGCTCTACCACTGTTCCGAATGTATGTCTCTGCTTACACCGATTGGAATAACAATGCTAAACGTCCGTACATCAATTTCCTTTCGACTATTGTCGTGAACGTTGTAGCACAAGCATTAGCAGCTTCGTTGAAGTACTAGATAAGGATGGAGTGGTTCAAGGGGACGTTGGTAATGTTTATAGCATTACTAGCATTCTTTTTTTTAAAAAAAAGCACATTTTCCATGTTTTATTTTAGTGCTATAATGTTGGTAGTTGTGACGCTTGTTTGCGCGGGAATTTTCAGAGTCAAAGCCCGTTATAATATTGTCACCGACATTTACATGATTATGCGCATACTGAGCGACAATAAAACATTATAATACAGCGCCCGCATAAAATTGTAGTCAGCGCTGACATCACGATATTGGATCTCTAATGTGATAGATAAAGTTAAGAATAAAAGCGTAAAGCGCTTTCATTTTGAGGTTAATATATCTTTAGACTGAATATAACTAATTTTATGGAGCTTATTTTTTAACTATTTTAAGTCGACATTTCAAGTGCTTTACAACACTCATATTCAGAGGGACTGAGATGTTTGATGTCCTGACGTCACAATAACCCGAACTATCGTCATCGTTTAAATTTTTTGTTTTTGGTCAGATCCACGCTTTTTTCTGGTCTATATATGGAATCTTTAGACAGTTTCTCAACCATTTATTTGTCACATCCCACGAAAAAGCCAAAAAAGGTAAGTAAAAATCCTTGAGACCTTCTTAACTATAAAATTGTAATATTATAACATTTTATTTACACAAAGCAAGCTATAAGTTTATTTTTTTATTTTGTCATTACATATATTTAATTTTATAAAACTACATTAAAATTAATTATTTTAATAAACGAATCTTATTTATTGAACAGATTGCGACACCTTTAATAACAAAAGCGTCACGCAGGTTGAGGCGTTCCTCGGTGCTTTAGATTATCAAATTAGTGATTAGGTAATCCAATTCCAGGAGGCACTCGATTTCATCCCTAAGGGCATGACATCTTGAATCTTTATTGAGGATGGATGTTGATGTCAGGGATCGCAGTCGTCACTTACACAGGTGAACTGTGTTTTTTTAAATAAAATAGGTGTCAATCGAGCAAGTACATCACCTGATGGCAAGTGATCACCGCCGCCCGTGCTCAGACCAGAGGACTCGCAGATGCGCTGCCAGCCTTTAATAAAGTTAGCCTTTTTTTTAGGGTGTCTAAGTCGCATCGGTTCGGAAATAACACTGGTGACAGCTAATTTAACAGAGTATTTGTGCGTGGCAGAAAATGCCCCGTAAAGCGCACAGTGGTAGATTGTCAACCATTGAGATGATGAGGATGAACTTTTGAATTCTGTCTCGATGTACGATGTTTAAACTCAGCGGTGGGAATTAATCTAAAAAATTCTTGTCGCTCCTAATAAAATAATATAATAAAGAATTTGGAACATATCTTGAGCATTTTACATTGCATCTTTTACACATTCAGTATGAATATAAAAGACATTTGCACTTGGACAGTTCCATGTCTTACCTGATTCGGGTTTCTTTTTTACTCGGGGATGATAACGCATGTATCTTTGCTGGAGAAGGATTTAGAAATCGTAGTAGTCGGTCAGGTCAGGTGAACTGTGTACTCGGGTGTTACACTAATGTAAAATAAATGAACAATTTGAAACTCTATGGTGCATTTCATAATGGCATTTTTATCCCATTCAGCATACACCCTATTATATGGACAGTATACTAATATAATAATTGCGAATGTTTTTTTTTTACATTGAGAGTATAACAAACTCACACACAGTTCACCTGGTTGCAAGTGATTCCTGCGGCCACGACATCTACATTCGTCCTTGACAAGGAATCATAATGCAGATTCGTTGTCATCCTTGAGGACTGAGATGGAATGCCGCGTCACCAGATCTATAAAGGTCTCCAGATCCCTGCACTCACCTGACGAAACAGCAACATTATGCTGCTATATTACGCCGGTGTTCTGTGAGGGCGTGGTCCTACCCTGGTCGACCTGACGCATTCATTCTGCAGCTAGAAACAAACTGCAGTATAGCTCTACCTGTGTTAGCTAGAAACAAACAAAATTGTATATTTCTTACTTGATCACACAAAAACTGATGAACGGATTTGAATGAAATTTTGCACACAGGTAATTTGTAACCTGGATTAATATACTGTTATCAATTTACATTAAAACAAGCATCTGCACACTGACTTTGCCTGCATGGACTTCAGAATTGGGTCCAGAGAGTGACGATACTCCTGAACCATCGACATAAAGCTGACCTCGGGAGAAGCAAGGACTGTCTAAAACGTATACTGGCGGGAAATAATAAATCATACAATGTTGTATCTCATATTTTTAATTCATCAAACATCTGCGCAGACGAAGTCGCGGGCAGATGCTAGTTGTATATTAAATTTGTGATTGCACTTGGACAGTTCCATGTCTGTAGGTGCTTCGGGTTTCGTTCCCAAATAAAAACTTATTACCTCCCCGCCTGCTCTCGCCTTTATTGTCTTAATAACTTTTTATCCTACAAAACAAGGTTGTAAAAAAGTTCTAAAAAAGTTGGAACATTCTCCTTTGTATTACATTTATTATTCTTACGTTAATGTTTCCATCTATAAACATTCTATATTGTTTGTTATGTTATACATATGTCTGTATAGAAGTAAAGTAACAGCTTATATATAAATCCCACTGCTGGGCGTAGACCTCCACTCTAGAAGGTGTGAGAGCGTAGGGTCCTCTACGCAGCTCCACTGAAGACTACGCATGTCTTCGTTTTTTTTCAAATTTATTTCTTTCACAAGTAGGCTTTCTCACGGCTTATTCATTCACCGTTGAACACGTCATATATTATAACTTAAAATTGCCATTAGAAATTCCATAGGGTTCGGCACCGGGGGTCGAACTCGGTTCGCTGGCGTGCCGTGAATTAAATGCCAACGCTTAGAGCTGCTCACATCTAAGCTTGGCGCGACCGTGACTTCGCCATCACAGAATACCAGCTTAATGTTGTTAAGCTATTGCGATATCAGACCGGAGGAAGGTTCTGATGTAGTGTCAGGGACACGAGATATACATACATACAACACACCCAGACCTGAAATCCAACAAATTGCGATTACGAATGTTGTTTTTCGATTGGGATTCAAATCCAGGACCCGCGGCTGTAGCCCTCTAACCACTACGCTACCGTAAATAAAGGGTATAAAGGTAATATTGTGTTCCGTATTACGTAGATGCCACATCACGTTGGAACTACCGGAAATATATATGTGAAGGTGGAAGCGAGCACGCTCGTTTGGATGGTACGTGGGGTGTGGCGGAGAAAGCTGCCAATTTTGCATTTTTTCCCGTATGTACGCCTGATAGGGTGACCATAAGTTACGGAGGAATGAACTCGTTTAAGTAAGTAAAGTAACAGCGTATAACTCTCACTACTGGGCATTAGCCTTGTCTCTAGAGTTGGTGTTAGATCATAGTCTATATAAGAGTCAAATCCACCGCGCAGCTCGTCTGTGGATTGGCGGACTTCATATGATGTACCTTCTGAAATATAATTTTTAAATTTTTTAGATATGCAGGTTTTCTCACGATGTCTTCTTACACCGCAGAGCACGTGATAAATTAGCAATTAAAATTGCAATTGAGAATTTCGTTGGTTCCGGAATCAAGGATCGAACTCGAATTGCTTGCGTGCTGTCAATTAAAATGTAACACTTAGCAACCACGGCTCTATATATATATATATGTATATATATATATATTATATATATACATATATATATGTATATATTTTGTATATATTAAATTTGGTAAACAGTGTAAAATGCAAAATAATGTTGTTGATGTTGGTATCTTTCTTAATAAAATAAACTTAATAATAACTTCACTGTTATATACAAAACTACTTAGAACACGAAAGTTAAGTTAGTATATGAAATTAGAACTTACAACACAAAAGATGCCAAAAAAGATATTACAATATAATTTTTTAGTAATCCCAAAAATATTTAGTAGCGTGGTCGCTCTGGGCAGTTGACACTTAACGGTGACGGCACGTCGCATCCCCCATCAGCCCCATGAAGCCCGCACGTGACAGCTTGCAGAACGCACCCAGCACCTTGCCCTTTCTATTCTTGCCTCACCTCCACCTCTATGCACAGCTCGTATATCTTGGAAGGATTTTAGTATGTCAACAATGTGATTCATCTCGTCTTGGAACTTTCCTTTGTTTATGTAAAGTTATAGGATTTTTCTTTTTTTCTTTTACATTGTCTGTTTTTCTTATATAGTTAAAGGTCCCAAACAAGCACACTTAACCTAATAGTAAGTGATACTGCAGCCATTGACATGTACTTACGTCTTTCCTCAACAATGATTTAAGATAAACTTGTGTTGTCACCTAAGGACGAAGATTGAATGTCTGTAGTTAAGTTCCCAGTTTAATCATGATGATTGCTGATCCAGCACTGTGCACTTTATGCGGAGTTTTTACCCATGACTTCTTTGTGGTATCAGCTATCGCTAACGGTATTTCCGTACTGATGTCTTAGAGACCTACGAGAAAAGAACCTACAACATTCTTAAACGCCGTCAACGCACATGCTACTTCTATGGTTTTGTTGATGTTGATGGGCGAGAGTGAAGCCCCCTTTGTTTCCGGCTGCTGGCCACTGTTAGTTACCCCAAGGGCTTCTACAGATTCACTAGTGACAGAGAGCTTAGGGCGTTCAGGCGAGACATTTATTAGTGGGTAACAAGCACAAGGGTCCCCGAGAGAGCCGAACCTCGGCTCGGTCACTTGCTTCTGACTACGGATTATCTAAATTAATATCAGTATTATTATTAACTAATTGTACCACCATTTCCGAATGCGTTGGCGCTGGAGAAGAAGTAGCGCAAGAACAAAGGTGATTACTTAACATCAGGTCATTACCATGTTTTCGTCTGGCCTTTTTTATTATGTACTTTTTAATAGAAGAGGCTATTAAAATACCCTTTAATCTTTAAACATTTCATACAGATACAATGTAATTTAATATTCAAAGAACTAATAATAATATCTTTTTCTTTTACGTCCAAACAAGAGTCCAAGCTATTCTTTGATCGTAAATGGAATTACAGGGGATATTATTTTTATTCATTGCTTTGTTTGAGGAATTACCATCGTTTGCTTTGTGTAAAATATCTTGAGTATATTTTACACAAAGCAAACGATGGTAATTTTCAGAGGATTATTCTTTCGGAAATAAGAGTAACTCAAAAATTTGATTAGTTATTTTGATGATATATCGTATATGAATATATTGTGATCTATCCTAGCTATCATCGAGTACAGCGGCTCATGAGCGCCACTTAGACCGCTCACCACATGTCAAGCCTATCCTACCTACCTCCCTAAATCATACTCACGATATGGTTGTTTCAAATTTGCTGCAGCAAGAATATAGAACGACTTGCCTCTGAGGAAGAAACTAAGCATTGTAAGATTCGGAGCTACATACTGCATTACAAAAGCGGCAACTATAATAATAATTTCTGTTATTTCTCTCCACAGTACATGTTAATTGAATTAAGTTAAAACAATAATATTGACATACGTTGACACGTATATTGCGGGAGACTGATGCGCCGAACTAAGCTCTGTGCTTGTAT
Organism: Teinopalpus imperialis; assembly: GCA_029286865.1. NCBI lineage: Eukaryota > Metazoa > Arthropoda > Insecta > Lepidoptera > Papilionidae > Teinopalpus > Teinopalpus imperialis. The sequence goes on along the minus strand of JAGSMU010000001.1, from coordinate 445,582 downwards.
TGTCGGGTCACCAGGCCTCCACCCTGTCATGTGCTAGACAATTATAATACATAATATAAAACAAATATTGTTCAGTTAAACAAACTAGCTGTCTACGGTCACTCAAGTAACTTTTAAATAATTTTAATTGAGTACCTCTGACCCCAATATCCTCGAATTTGCTAATCAGTATGGGTATAGAGACTTTACTACCCGTATCGAAATTCGAAACAATGTAATTTGTAAGATCATGGACGGCATCAGCAGTAGACCTAATAACCCTAAATCCATATTGTGTAGAAGAAAGTAGTTGATTAGTTTGTAAGAAGCTAATAATTCTGCTGTTTATGATCCTTTCTAGTATTTTAGCAAAGGATGACAAGACAGAAATATTATAGAGGCTTATAGTTATAGAGACTGTGTCGGTCGCCACATTTATGTACAGGGTGTACAATGGACTTTTTTAAAATATCAGGGAAGACACCTGTTGAGAGACCTAGATTGCATACGTTAGTGAGAGGAGGTATTATATTTTTATGAGCCTTGAGTAGACCTGAGGAGATGTTATCCCATCCTGACGTTGAATCATTACGGAGACTTAGGATTACCTTCTCAACCTCGGCCTCATTCGTTGGAAGCAAAACAAATGTCTTTGGGCCTATGTTACGAGGAGATTTAATTTTGTCAGTAAACACTTCTCAACGAGTTATTTGCCTATATTCATAAAATAGAAATAGAAATAGATATTTAGTGAATGATCAGGACTGGAAGACATTGAGAGAAGACAGCTAGTAATGTCATTTTTATTTATCCTATTTGTCATGTTGTTTATAACTCCACAATTTTTTAATTATTTTTGCCAGCTTTAAGAAGTTCCTGTTTCCCATATGCCCTTTTTATTTTTTTGAGCAATGAGTTACATAATTTTATATATCTGCGATAGGTTATAATAAGTATTTCATCGTTTGGTGTCTTTCTAAGCTTTTTATACATACTATCTCTTTGTCTGATACAACGTAAAAGGCCAGGTGTAATCCAGGGCTTTATTATTCTTTTACGATTAGGGATCTTGTAGGTATTTTTATCTTAGTGTTTTTATCCATAACATTCCTTATGGTTTGAGTTAGGAATTGAGCCGCTTTATTCGTGTCTTGTATTTGATATATACCTCCAAAGTTTAATTGTGTTATATCTTTATCTAATGTTTTGTAATCTATTCGTGTTACATGTTTAGTTGCAACACTGTGACTTACAGTTGTAGGTAAAAACAATAGCACTGCATCGTGGTTAGTTAAAGCCGAGTGGGCGACTAGAATTATTGCCGAAAAGTTGGTTTTTAATATAATATGATCTAGGCAGCTATTTTGATGAGTGGCGAGTGTATGTGCAGGCGTTAGCCCGAAAGAAGCAAGCAAGTTAAGGTAAAGGTTTTTATTGGAGGTGATGCAATCCTCACTTATATTTATTCTATGTTACCAGTTATAATATATAAAATAAAATAAATAGTATTATAATGCTTTAATGTAATCAGTATTGTATTCAAGGAATCAAGAAACTTTGTAATGTTTGTATGACATGGAGGGCGATAAAAGGCTAATAAAACAGTATTAGCGTCTGTTTTTATCATCAGACAGTTTGCATCGCTAAAACTTGGTTCTATTATAGAAACGGCAAGTGATTCCTTGATTCCTTTGTATAAGTGACTACGCCTTTATTCTGCGTGAGATTAAAGTTGGTTTTATAGCTATTATACCCTGTTAATCTCTCAATGTTACAGTTCACATTTATTTTTTAATTCATTCAACATTCTGTTAGAACTATTATATCCCACTCAACTTTAGTTCTACTAAGGATAGTGTGTTTGTTGTTATATTTCTAATGTTTCTTTTTTAAGCAATTGGAAGGTTGTATGTTAGGAGGTATACAATTTTCCAAGTCACATGTAAAAGAATCAGACACAGAGACAGCATCTATGTTACCGAGACAATTTAAATTATGATTAAGTGTTAGCTCTCTAAAGACATTTTAGTAGCATGCACTATTTGAAAGATAATAATTAGAAGTTTGAAAAAAAATAATATTAAATTGTTACTCATCATACAGAGAAACAAAATTCATTAAAATAATATTTTGTTTACCAGAGAGTTTATATAATTTGTAATTATTCTATGTCCGTCATGGTGTAGAGTGTGTGTTAGTATGGTTAATATTCTTTTTGTTTCCATATATCTATGCTAATAAACAGTTGTGCTAGACAAAGAAGCATTGTGCAGAAGCTATACTTACTTGTGATGTTAATGAAATTACAGGAAAATACTTTTTTAAGTTTTACAATAGGTAATTGTGAGGAAAGAAAGAAAATTAAAAAAATAATAATAATGGCAATTAAAAAATCAGAACCCAAACGTTTTAAATATATATACATTGCGAATTTTAGGTCTCATTTCATGAATTTAGTGACTTAAACTAAAAAAAGTATTCAAATCAAGATAATCAAAATTGTAACTCCTGGGATATGTTATAGTTTAGATTATCTAGTAATGTAAAATTGCTGTACTGAACTGCAGAGTATATGTAACATGCCTAATGGAAATAGGTATACGAATCTGAAAGACTTTTTTGTACACAACCATAATAACCCGAAAGAACAAAAAATCGCACGCATACACCTACACAATATATACCTACAAACCTACACGTACATTAACACAAACACATGCACACAAACCCACAGAAGCTGACACATGCACAAGCAAGAGAACATATTAATAAAAATATATAGGTAATAGTAGTCAATAGTCTTCTTGTCTGCTCAAACTTACTTGCGTATAAACACTTTGTGAAATATAATTAGATGGTGATCGGGAAAACCTAAATGCTCACGACTACCGCATTATATATAAGGGAGTTGGCAGTGGCCGAAAACCAGCGCTGCACGGGACTATAGTCCTGTTTCAGCAGAAGCTGAGTCACCACCGTTTGCCAAAGTGTATATATAATATTGTTTATGTAAATTAGTTTACTTTATCTGTGGCAATAAATTGTTTTATTATTATTTTATGTAATGATTAATTAAATGCGGATGCCTGATCTATGTCAGTGAAGGTGATATTTTTCTGTATCTAACTAAGCGAAAAATATATTATTAAATCATAGTACCACGAATGTCCTGAATGACGTATGTGATAATATAAGAAAATCTATGAATGCAGTTGACGCAAGTTTAAAATTTAATCGACAAAGGCGATATATAAAGCCTTTCACATTTTACATTCGCGTCCATATCGGTCCATATGGTCGGCTTTTCATTAATTCTGGGTGTTGTGACGAGAGAGAGACGTCAATACGACGCACATCAGATACCACTTTTATTATGTTGGCAGCTGACTTCTTTCCGTTTTTTTTTATTTTGTATTCCGCGTGTCATTAAATATTTTATATTCCTTCCGTATGTCATTAAATATTTTTCGCATATTGTGTAAGATTGTTTTGTTCGAGTTCAATTATGTCCTCTTACGAGCCGTTTCAACGCTACGCGCGGAGTTTCGTTCCATGCATCATCGATGCAGAAATGAGATTATGATTGGACGAATATTTCGAGTGGAAGCAGGGATTTCTACTGACGAATTATTGAAAATCTTGTTGAAAGTTTGGATAAAGTTGTAAACAACAATTGAGAATACATTATTTAAAAAAAAATTGCTTGCTTTTATTACAAAATAAACTTTAAAAATAAAAAAAACTAATAGTACTCAGACAATACTTAAGAATAATAATAATGAAGCCTTTATTTCCGAAATATTTGCATTATTTGTACTTTGTGTTTTAAATGAGATTAAATAAATCTGTATAACAGTAATTTAAAGCAGAAAAATTTAACGTTTAAAGACTAAAACTGCACTTATATTATAAAATATCTCTTAATTTGCTTAAGGCCTCATCCTGCTCCCTCCATTGCTTAGACAATACTTAGGCACCCAATAATATATAAGTTACGTCTTATAAGCAAAGAGTAACTTTTCATTTTACTAGGTTGAAATAGCATGCTGCTATATGAATATAACGTGGCTGTGTTTTGTGTGCTGAGTGTAGGGATGGAACCGAGGATACACGAACGGGGAACATTTTAATATTGTATAGTTATTACAGTTGTGATATTTTAACTAGCGGCCCCTATTTTTCAGATTGGAATAATAATCGCGTGCAGCGCGTGGACTGTGTGTGATTGTGTAACGAATAAAATGAATTTCAAAGTTAAATTATATTTCCAAGTAAAGTTATTACAATTGTGAATTAAACACATGTGACCTAGATTTTGGATTAATATTCACGTGCAACGCATGGACTCGACATGATCAGACATTCCATGGCCTCAGGGGTGGTCCAATGTTGGTGCGTCCTGAAACTTTGTTGGGGACGGTCAATGCTGGGTTGCTGGGGTCTCTCACCATCATGTGAACAATGAGTTCGTTTGCACTAACGAATATTGTAAAAAAAAAAGTCATCTTATTACGTTCACGTATAAAACCTTTGTCCCCGATTTCCCCACTCGACGGTTATTTTATGTAGAAAGTTATTCAATATTCGTCGACAATTTCATTCGAGGTATGGGGAGAGCGAAAATTCGACAAGTGTTTCTCGTTAAGAGAAAAGGAGAAAAAACGTTTTAAGATTGATAAAGGGCCTTAAAAAGGTCTCAAATAAAAGAGGTTGAGTTTGGAAATGCCCTCCGAGCCGCTACCTCCGCGGGGACGGAAATCTATTTTATTCAAAGATTTCTCTCGATGTATTCGTGCAGCTGAGTACAGAACGGTAGGTTTTTACGAGGTGTGTGCTCCCTCTTGGCGTTCATCTTTTAGTTTTTGTCCCGGATCAAATAATGATTGAAAAAGGGTGTTTCAGTAAAATAGGTTAGAATTTCGTATAAGCGTTTCGTTTATAATTTCCCGTATTGCTAATAATAGATATGAAGAACTGTGTGCTCGTTTTTCACCTTTATAGTATATAGTTATAAAAATGTTTGAAATTAGAACACGTTCATGTTCACTTAGGATGATTACCTTGCAGATCATAAACAACGTGTATGTAAAAACAATTTGTATCGTGTAAGTACAACCTGTGCTGGGCGGACGTCTCGCCGAATGAAATTTCTGTATTATATATTATTAACGAGAAACGTATAACTCTTTCATCAAAAGCGCTTACTTCCGTGTCTAATAAAGGTTGCATTAATGGCAATTTTGGTCTATGAATATAGATGCGGGGGCCTACAATAGCTCCCTGGGGCACGCTCGCATTACAAGGGGTAATTTCTCTTTGTTCCCGGGTTACTAAATAAATTGCACCTGGAAAACACTGCGTACCACTTGTGACTCATTTTAATTTCACTTACATCAGTAATACAATATTATTGTAAATATTAAAAGAAAACTATAACTGCATGTAACTTGTCGAATTGGACAACGACTTTTAGAAAATATAGAATTTAATAAAATTTAAAATTATGTCGACATTGCTAACGGTGATATTTCTTCGTGTATGTTTTTCATTAGGCATAAATAAAATAATTCCTAAAGTTATTTTTATTGTTTTAAGGGTGAAAAACGAGCACAGTTTACATGATGGTACTGACGCCAAAATTCCTTCTCGACAAGGTATCAAAATGCAGATGCTTTGTCACCTTTGATTTATGATAACCTAAGATAGAATGCCACCTAATAATAAGGGTCGTCGGATCCCTACACTCACCAGACGAAACACAACGCCGTTATGCTGCTATTTTACGTTGATATTCTATGAAGGCGTGGTCCTTCCCCGGTCCAGCCAACCCATCCATACAGCTAGCAATTAATTGCAGAGGTCTGTACCACTGTGAGGACATAGAGGACACAAGATAAAATTTCAATTTTTAAATATAAAATTATAATTTAGTTATTGAGAATTGGAAAAATATGAAATATTTGTCATGAGGAAACAAGCATTTAAATACAAGTCGACATACTCGTATATGGTTAAACAAATATTTGAACCAATGTTTGTTAACAAATCTACGCAAACATATCATATATCATTTAAAAAAGAAAAGTAACAGCCGATATAAATAAATTCCACTGTTGGGCATAACGCACCTTCCTAAAGAGGGTATTGGGTCCACTGTGGACCACAAGTTTCAGATCCACCAAGACTTCGCACGTCTTTGAAATATTACTTTTTTATTTCTTATATACATGAAGGTTTTCTCACGAAGTTTTCTTTGACCGTCGAACACGTGGTGAAATACATTCACGTTTTACATTTTATACGTATGTAGGTTTGTATGTTCTGGTTTTCAATCCACTCCAAGTGTAGTCAGTGTGGTTGTAAAGCGATTCGTGTGGAATATGATTGATGCGGCGGTCGGGAACAAATGTGCTCCGTACATCACGATGGCCAGAAGGTTCGCTCGCGTCGACGACGATTTTGACACTTAGGGCTCCTGTGAACGAACGACTTGTACCGTTATTGCATTTTGACAGGTTTTTATTAAACTATTCTTGAGTGATACTAACATTTTCGTTAACCACTCCGACAAGATTTAATGCTTCTGATAGGAGAATGTTCACGACTCGACGAATATTCCTTAAGTTTCGCAGACCGTGCCCGTACCGTTTCTCAAGCTGGGGGTCGCGGCTGTTATTAAAGTGGGTCGCAAGTTGTTCAATAAATAAGACCTGCATACAAAGTATAAGTTTATTAAAGGTATTTTAATTTAGTTTCATAAAATTAAATATTTAATAACAACATGAATAAAATAACTAAAAAAGTAACCTTTACGTTGCTGTGTATAAATAAATACATACACACACAACATAATACACACCAAGGGATACAGTTTTAATACACTCAGAATACTTTTATTTTATATATTTTAAAAAGAACATATTTTCTTTCCACGTATGATTTGTTGAAGCCTCTTTTTGTTACAATTTATACTATCTGTTACTTATACTAAGGAAGAGCACTGAGCTCTGAAATACAGATAAACCTTGTATATATTTATTAGATATAAATATATACAAGGTATATCTGTCCGACCTCAGTCAGACCCGGATGTCTCTACATACTTAAGGAATAAACATAGATCATTTATTTTTATATTAGGATTGTTTATGTAAAAGATGTGAAATCTAATTATTATTTTAATAAATTATAAAAATAGTGAAAGGGGTACGCAAGGCTTTTTACTTACTTCCTTGGCGTTTTCGTGGTTTGCGACGTATGACGTTGTCAGCTACAAACTAGTGTGACTAGACTCGACCTTTGTCGCGGTAAAGACACGCAGTAGCTAGTTTCTGGCTGCTCCATTAATGGATCTGCTCAACCGGGAAAGGACTACACCCTCACGGAATACCAGAGTGAAGAAGCAGCATGACATTGCTGTTTAGTATAGTGAGTGTAAGGATCTGAAGAACTGAAGATAACGAAGCATGATACTAAATTTGTTGCAATTTAATGATCGAAACAATATTGATATTTTGCATTGATAGCATTCAATATACGAAACTTAGAGCTTTGCTACAATAAGGTGTACCGCTGTGTAACGCTCGTATTAAAAATCTAGAGGTCCGATCTAGAATGTCATAAGGACAGACTTTCGCCAAAGACTCCAACCTTCTATAACGACGTCACAGTGTGCAGCGAAGGGAAAAATCAAGCAGATATTACGTGTTTATTCTTTACTTAGTCCACTGTACAACATAGCTATCTTATATATTATATAAGATATTACATGTTAAGTCTTCGGATGAGATTGTACGTCAGCCAGTGAGCCTGGCGATAGGTCGTCCATGTCTGGCCAGGTCCGCCGGCCGGCATGGGGTGTGCCTAATGTTACCATTTGTGCATCACAGCTTTCTTAGCCGATGCGACAGAGCGAAATGACCTCAGTGCTGTTTATTTGTGGATTTTATAACAGTGTTTTACCAAAATTTCTTATTTATGTAAAAACAAAAGAAACCATCAGAAACGTGGACGATCGAATGTACATAAAATTATAACATAACTTATACATACATGAAATTTTGTATAACTCTCGTTGTAAAAGTAAAAAGTGAATTAATATCCGTTTAATTGGTTATGTTTAATTAAAGATGCATATGGGCGGGCAGTGGATCCCATGGACAGCTGCTGTTAGTGCTGTAGTCGTCGAAATATTATTTTATTTCTTAGACACGCAAGTTTCCTCACGATGTTTTGCTTCACCAGACAGCACGTGGAAAAGGCACTTAAAAGTGCAATTAACAATTTCATTTGGCTCGAACTAACTAAAAGCAAGCCATTAGAAACTGAGCTACCAAAATATATATACATATATATGTATTCTATTATTACGTACTATTATTACTTATACACTATTATTACGTATTTTAACAGTATCATAAGATACGGGGTTTTTTAATTTATATATATAAATAATAAAAAATAATAAATAATACAGTATTTTAATATCTGTAACCTTATTGTCGAGCGCGCGCAATCTGCCTAAAACAACCGAACATTATCGTAATATTTGTTTAATAAAATGGAAAATTGAGTTCACGAAATGGATTGCATAAATCTTTATATTTGTTTTGTTTGACGTTGAAAATCAATAGATTACACAGAACTTTTATACCTCGTTTATATATCATATGTGAGTATTGATGATGAGCTTGAGAAAGTTTTTATGAAACTAAAGGTTGCAATCGAGCGCACAGCCACTTGAGATGAGAATTCGTGGATGGTGAGTGTAGAGATGTGGAGACCCTTATTACTGATGACGAGACATTCTATTTTAGTCCACAGTGGCTCTACATCACGATTCCTTAACGTGGATGAATGTGGGTCTCATGCACATCCACATCATACTCTATAAGGAATCATGTTGCAGAGGCACTGCTATCAATAAGGACTAAGAAATACCTCATCACTAACCACATAAGGTCGCCGGTTTCCTTCGCTCACCTAGCAACACAGCAGAATCACAGCAGAGTCAATTCGATTCATTTTACTTAGGTATTCTGTGATCGTCTTCCTTTCCTCTTGAGAGTCTACTATTTTTGCTATAGCTAGTTTATCGCTGCGGCATGAGTTTATCGCATGAAATTCTATTTATACGACCATCATGAATAAGTAGGTCAAACTGGTTCAACTGCAGTTGTAAACTAGGCAAGTTTGGCCTACTTGTATATTTCACCAATTTATTCGATAGTGGTGGCAACCACGTTACAGCTCGTGTTTAAGTGCAACATAGATAGGTTGGCTCGACCGGCGAAGGACTGGGTTCACAGAATACGAGCTGGAAATAGCAACATGCGTGTTTCGGTGAGTGAGGGGATCCAGGGTATTACAGGTAACAACGCATGTTTTTTTCGGATCTTAGTTCAGGATGGATATAGATGTGATTGTAAATTATCAACACTGAAATCCAGGTGAACTATACTCGTCAGCAAAAAAATCGACTCAAGCCTCATGCAAGTTCAATGTGTTTAAAAAAATAACTGAGCCCTGAATCATAATTTTCTTTTAGAATTATTAAAGCCTTATGTTTCGCCTTCTAAATAATATAAAAAATTATCTTTTCCAAGAATACGACCCGAAAACATGTTGTTATTGCTAATCAACATTCTTGCAACTGTTTACAATGGTGCTAATTAGGGGTTGTCGTACTCTATAAAGGTCGTTTACCTGACCTAACCCTATCAGGTGAAGTATGAACTACGTTGTCAGAACTCCCTACTGCCACTCTCTTCACGAGCCCAGAATATCCATTCCTAAAATTATTAAAATCAACTATGGATATGGCGTTAAAAAGCTGTCTTTTACAAATTACCAAAGGAACTTTAAAAATACCTCCGCCAAACTTATGCCTTGCCCCAAATATTATAACATATTAGCTACCGTCTAAGGGTTTAGACTCAAGTAATTGATAATCAAAAACTAGTCTAGGTATCCTAGGTATTTGATATAAAGACTAGTTAAGATATTAATAATTTAGATTTGGAACTAGATATCTAATTAACAACGACGTACCTTTTCGTAGGCACTCCATTTTGTTTTGTTTTTCTACTCTAATATTTCTTCTCAGTAGACTTGTAATGTATTACAGAATTATATTAACGTAGTTTATTAGTAATTTAATGGAGAGGGCATTGGTTCTGTAATAGTGCTTAGTGATAAGAGGGGCGATTCGCAGGGCGTATTATTGATTGTTTTTAAGTTCATGCTTGTACGCGGTAAAGATATAGGATACGGTACGGATATAGTGTAGGAGGCATGCTGTTAAAATTCCCAAGAACTCGGATGGGTCGTCTCAATCAAAATACAGTTCCTTCAACCGAGACTATATAGTGCCTTGATGTGAGCAAACGTCTATAAAAACGGTATCTGAATGATGTGAAACCCGGCTAAATGATTATAGCTTTCGCTGCCGCTCAGTTGCGTCAATGTAACCACGGGCTTAAACTTGATTACTTCGCATTTCGGTTACGGGCATTGCGGTGGCGGCGGGCAGTGTATGGAGCCCATAATTCGATATGCGGCTCCAGCGCCCACGATATTTCAAATTGAACTAAATGTGGTCTAGTTCGGTGCCTGCATTCATTAAGATACCATTTAACTAATACAACTGGATTAATTGACAATTTTAATCAATTTCATAAATCAAATCTATCACATCAATGAGCCAAGTCCTTGAGAAGCTGAATATTTATAACAGTGCAATCTACTGCAAAATTCTGTAGTTAAACTAAACGTATCAGTATATAGAGCTTACCGTAGCAAAGCCAGCGGAAGTTCCAATGCGGATTGGCGGACATCTAATGTTTCGTTTTTTTATCATTTTACTCACGTTGTTTTAACCACCATGTGTGCGTCTTAATACTTTATTTAGGTTCAACGTGAGCGCAACAGGTCGCGGTGATCACTTATAAAAGGGTAAATTCTGTGCTCATTTGTCACACTTATTTATTACAAAGACTTATCACATTTTGAGGATATGCCTCTGCCCCCACTCTTGGTTTACGGCACGGAGAGTTACGTCAGAGGCGCAGTGTGCGTGTGTCCAAGCGATGTATAAAAGACACACTTTTGTACACAATAAAACATTTTTCGATCCCCCGGTGTCGGTACAAATAAAGTTATTACAATTTCAAGCGCTGATTTAACATGTAGCATTTAACACTAATGAAGTAATGGAAATTTTAAGCGTATGTTAAATCAGAACTAGTTAATGTTACATTTAACAGGAAAAATATATCGCTAGGAAACCTGCATATAATGAAGAGGGGCATCTAAGAAATGTCCCCGCGTCACATTCATCGACTTCAGGTAATACAAAATCGTTTCATGCGCAAGTCCACCGGTGCGCCGTGGTTCTTGCGTAACGCAAATCTACACATAGATCTTGAGCTGCCGACCATAGCTCAGTACCTGAAGCAGGCTTCTCGCCGATATTTCGACTCTGCCGTCACACACCAAAACCATTTAATTGTAAGTGCCGCCACTTACAATCCCATCGCGAATCACAGATTCACCCGCCTCTGAATGAGACCGAGGCACGCCCTCGATGACCCTGACAACGCTACCACCAGGGCCCAAGCCCTTTATAAAACACAACACACGTACATTGCATCCTCATACTTTGTTTGGGACGCCCTCGCTGTCGGCGGGTTAAGTTATTCGCGATACCGCCGTGTCACTGGCCGGTTCTCTCCAGTCCATATAGATAGAAGCGTTGCTGGAGTTTCTTGCGCCACTTCTTCTCCAGCGCCCACGCATTCCGATGTGGTACCACCACTACAGGTAGTTAATAATAATAGCGATATTAATTTAGATAATCCTCTGTCAGAAGCAACTGACCGAGCCGAGGTTCGGCCCTCTCGGGCACCCTTGAGTCAGACGCTCTCGCGAAACAGGGTAACGGTACAAGCCCAGGCTCCCTCTCGGGAGCCCTTGTGCTGGTTACCCATATATAGAGGTCTCGACTGAGTGCCATAAGCGCTCGGTCACCTCTCAACCCGGTGAAACTGTAAAAGCCCTCGGGCTAACAGCGGCCATCATCCCGTAAAAAAAAAAAAAATTCTTAGAAATGTCAACCCGGTAAAACTGTAAAAACCCTCGGGCTAACAGCGTCCATCAGTCCAAAAAAAAGTCTAAGAAATAATTACAAATGACATATAATAAGATAATGTGTTGTCCGCCGTGGAGCTGCGTCCGAGAGGAGGTTTTACCTAACAATGGGTCAATATATATACATACATAGACTTTTACTTTACTCTTTTGTGAACAAGCTGGTTATATAATATATGAATACAATGTCACGTGCTCGTCAACACTCCGCTATAAACAAAGGTGTTAGTGTATTAATGATATACACGATACATGCGATAAAAATAATTACGGTTTTAAATAAATGACTTAGTGGGTGCCATTTGTAACGGAGTACTTGGGCGCCTACGAAAACAAAACAGGCGGTCTGCTTGCCAAGGCCGCAGTAGTGTTGCCATGTTACGAGACATAAAAGAAAATTTGTCATTAAAAAGTATACCTTCATATACTAGTAAAATTAATAATGTATTTTTTTCTTGCATTATGTATTCACTGTTCGATCTAAAGAATGGCTTTAAGTCCGCCTTTTTATACAATGTATGTTTTTCTTGTGCAAATATATATAAACGATATACTTCTGAATGATTCATCCATATATCTAATAGTAGCTAACGTGGCATACCATCTCAGTGTTCACGAGTGACAACGCATTTGCATTTTTGTTCTTTGCCAAGGATGGATGTGGACGTGGGCCGCGGTCATCATTTACTGTCGACTGAAATGTGTGTTTGTTTGTCACAACTGGATGAAGCAGCTGACACATTATCCTCCACTTTGCAAGTACACTTATTGATATATGTAGTTACTTGTCTTATGCACGCTATGTTCACTCGTATGATCAAGTAATATAATTTTAGACCAACGTTGGAGATTAAGTAAAAAGTAATTTACTCATTCTATTGGTTATGTTTTTCTGTATTCCATCTGCTGATATCTTACGATTTAGACATTGATGGGAAAGCGTGTAACTTTAGTAAATTTTACTTAGTTAAAGCGTTTTACTAGTGCCAAGAATAAGTAACTTTTCTTTTGAAAGACACCCATTTTGATATTACGATAAGGAACTACGAATAGTGCAGAAGGCTAATTCAACTAATTCGTTGGTTTATTAATTAAAAAGCAGAGATAGAACATTTTTCATACTTTCGTTATAGATTAATCTATAGTTATTCAGATTTCCAACGTAATTTTTGGTTTAGTAAAATATTCACTGCAACAGTTTTATTGTTAAATTTTGTCCGCCAACGTTATTGGGTAAAGTTGGACTTCTGGCAACATCAGAAAAGTTAATTTGTTTTTTGGCCTTGGGCCCTCAACGCATTGAGTTAATTAAAAGTATATTTTATTGCGTCCTCTTCATTTTACGATTTTAAGAAATGTAAATAAAAATATGGGCATCAACTTGATGTTTCAAAATGACCGTAAAAAAATTGTTTACAAATATTACGTTACAAAACAAAATAAAAGACATTGAGTTTTTTTTATAGAATTAAAGGTACGAAGGAAACGTGGGCAGTTTACTTGACTACTTGATGATAACTTAAACTGCAGACACACACAAAGATACCCTGCCTTCTGGGGCGAAGACAGAGTTATTTGGGACTTGTACCCAATAAAACCCGCTCTGTGGCCACCCTGCAGCATCGGGACTCCGCGATCTCCTCTACACTGACTCTCGTCTCCCTATGCTACGTTTTTTTTATATCATTGAGAGTAACAAACGAGCCCACAGTTCACCTGATGGTAAGTGATTCCTGCGGCCCATGACATCTACCTTCGTCCTTGACAAGGAATCATAATGCAGATGCGTTGACACCCTTGAGGACTGAGATGGAATGCCTCGTTATCAGTAATAAAGGTCTCCGGATCTTTGCACTCACCGGATGAAACACAGCAACATTATGCTGCTATTTTAAGCTGGTATTGGTATTGGTAACTGGTGGTCCTGTCCCGGTCTATTCATTCTGGAGCTAGAAACAAACTGCAGTGTAGCTCTGCCACTGTTAAATATATATTCCTATATATACCTTCCAATTTTTCCAGAGACAATTGTTTCCAAGTATAAGTTATATAGTTACTCAAATAAAAAATAAATGTTATAACTTGCTAGATATAATTTTAGTGAGGAACCTTGTCGTCGAAAGCAGTTTGTGTCCAGCTCTGCAGCTGTGTAGCTGTACCACTGTTGTAGATAAATCTGCGACCATTCCGTGTTGCCATCCTGATTGCCTGCGAACCCTATGACATGTATATCTATCTTCGACAAAGTATCAAGAGTGCATTGTACTCCACTCACTGTGACCGCAGAGGACTGAGATTGAATGCCTTGTTACTTGTAACTGTGTTCTTGTACTCCTAAATATTATTATCACAAGAAAACACAGCTGCCCATTCGTGTTGCAGTAAGAAACCTTCAAGTGAACTGTGTGCTCGTTTGTCACACTTAAGTTAACAATTCAATTGTAATAAATAATAATGTAAAGAAATAATTATTACTAATTACAAACTTAATAATAATTTTCTTCTTTCATATAGAAAATAAGAATATATATAAATAGAGCACACACTTCAGTTAATGGTTATAGCAAACAAAGACAGTTCTTCTTCGCTAGCAATGGCGTAAAAGATATCGCCATGGTCGAAGTCGACCACGAGAATGTCATCATTAAATCAGCACTTAAAATTTTGCAATTATCAATTTTACGCCGTACGAGAATATGGGCATCGAACACGGTTTCTACAGTATCTTGAATTAAAATCGTGCTGTTAGACAATGAGCTGCCAGGGTTCAATCCTCTATCTCAAAAGTAAATAAAAACATTCCTGACATTCATACCCCCTCGTTTCATAACCAAACCGTATGCGACAATAAAGAGTAGTGGCTATAAAATGTGCCGAATTCTCTGAACGTCCAGGCGTCAAGCCTTAATAGCAATGCAGATTCGCCGAACAATATGAGGGGACATAAAAATTCTAATAACATATCTAGTTTTATTGTAAATATGTTTATGTGTAGGACTGCGAGGGAGGACGAGGGGGGGGGGGGGACAACTCACATAGAATACATTTACTTAAGTGGGGTGGAGTTGTAATAATATTTTTTTATTTCACTCTTTTAGGACCAACTTTATACGGTTTTAGTTTTATAATAAATATTAGATGTATTCAAAATTAGATTGATATCATAATGCTGATATTTCTTGGTAAATATATAATATGTAATTAAACAGTTTTAGGGCTTTTATCCCGTTTATATTTAACTTTTAAATCCCGACGTTTTAAGTGCTTTATAGCAGTCAGCCAAAAGGTGTTCGACGTCCTAATGTCATGGTTAAGCCGACTACCGTCAGCTTATTCATTATTACTTTTGATCCGATCTACGTAGAACGAGCTCAATGTCTTCAGATCTTACAGTGGTATATCGCGTTGGATCTCTGGGAGGAATCGGTGTTGCTTTGTGAGGATCTGTGGTTTATCAAATCTAATGTATGATCCATTCGATGGTATGGACACATGGACTACAGAGTAAATTAGTTACATTCAATCTCATCGATCAGTCGATATCAATGACAGTGTTATCCTGTGATTATTACCAGATGTCATGAAAAGAATATATTATAGACTAGTCGGATTTTTTTTGGTATTTTTTATTCAATAAAATTTATATATCACTAAAAATAAATCTTTAAACCTAAATAAAGTTTATCTAGACACTAGGTTCAAACATAAAACATTTACCGACAATACTTTACAATGTACACGACAACATAAGTAAACTAGTGTATTTCTCGGCAGTGGCTAAATGAAGAGATTTAAGGGTGACAAATGATCACAGTTCGGCTGCGGATGCTGTAAGCGATCATTGCGGTTCATGGCCTCAACAAATATTCAAGATGTACATGTGTTGTTTATTTATTTATTTACTCTTTATTGCTTTCATCTTAAGGTTAAAAGTTAAAGGTTCACAAAGAGCGGACTTAACGCCAAAGGCATTCTCTACCAGTCAGCCCAATGTGTGGTGAGATATTGTGATAGGTATAGCCATAAAGTAATTAATAAATAGAAAAGACTAAAAATAACTAATATACAAGTAAAGAATTATGTATATATATATATACACATATCTACATATATCACAATATCTCCCCACACCACCTTGGGTTGACTGGTAGATAGATATATATATATATATATGTAGATATATATATATCTATATGATAGATGTGAGAGATAGCTATTTTATGTCCGCGCTCGTACATATACCTATAAACAATAAACTAGCGGTAGCTACCAATACAGGTAACTTAAGTAATTCGTCATGAACCAAACTTTAAAATCTATTTTATTACTGACCTTCCTGATATCATCAGGTAAGGAATTCGGATAGCAAATCAAACATTTGCAAATAAAAAAAACTAACCTATGTTATAAACTAAAATATGCTGGAATACAGATCTAGTTATTAAGCGAAAATCGAATTGTAATGACATAAAGGAGATATTGGAATCTTTAAGATAAAAAGGTGATGACGGATCATTTAAAATGGAGAAGAGAACAAGAAAAATTACGCCTTTCTTGAATGAGAGCCAATTAAGCTGAGATTCATATTGAGACATTTCAAGAATCCAACGCTCGAATGTTCAACAGTCACTATTTGTTAATATCATGGGCTAGGTCTGGGTAACACACATCTGCATATTAATGTTTGGACAAGCATGACCTTTGCTTTTATCACCCTTTAGAAATGCTCCTCCACTCGAAACACAGCGTTATCCTGTTGTTTCAAGCCGGCATTCTGTGAGAACGTAGTCCTTCAACGGCAGACTCAATTGCTGCAACTAGACACAAACTGTAGGGACGTTCTATCAAAAATAAAGCGTTAGCAGTTGGGACCCACGTTAAAGTAATTATATTTTGTTATTGGCAAGTGAAACGTTCATGTTCTAAGCAAACCGGTTAGTTTTATTACTTGGTTTTAGAGTTAGAAAGAGTATTACGTGGATTTGACATCCACAGTCAAAAGGTACAAAAGGTGTTACGTGCGAGTGTATATATGAGCAACTTATTATAGAATTAAATTTATTATCATTAATTTTTACATAAAATGATCAAACAGGGCTCATATGAGATAATTTCATGTAAAGATTTTTTTTTAATTTGGTTGGTGATTATAGCATGGTTTGATAGGTTAAGAAGACAGCTTCAAAAATATTATCTGTCGAAATGGGACCGCAGCCAAAGCGTGTTTCTCTTTCCCCGGGTCACTATTTTGGACGATGAGAGGCCCCATTCTGACCGCCTGTGAATCCTAAAGTCTTTTGTAGTCGCCTTTTCGATAGGCAAAGGGTTCCATAGCCCTATACTAAAAGCCCGGGACAAAAGGGTTAAATTTAATTAACAACTATTTAGTTCAGCTTATTGTCACGTTTAACTGAAGTCTTTAACTTTTTAATACTTTAGTAGCGTTTCAGTTTTCGACCGTTAGTGACAAAAATATAGTTAACTTGATGTAAGGTTATCATTTACATTGTCTGGTAATGAATTAATACGATATAATTCTTATAGACTACGATACATCTTTATGAGAATTCTAACAGATTAAGATACATCTTTACCAGCATTCTTATAAACTAACATAAAACTTTACCAGCATTCTAACAGACTAAAATACGCCTTCACCAGTAACTCATTTTCAGATAATGGCAATGATGCTGTCCTAATTAAACCTTTATATTTTGCCTACAAGAACTAAGCGTGGCTGTACTATGTTCAAATCAATACCACTCATTAAATTATAGAGAATTGAGATTAAGTAAGGGTTTGAGTTTTACGAAAATCGAGCTTCTCTGTTAGTTCCAGTTCCTCACGGAATATAAGCACAAAGTAGCGGATGTGTATTTTGGTGAGTGTAGGGAACAAGAGAGTTGACGAGTCTTTTTAAAGGTGCCGCCGTATGTGCATCCAGAATCATAGTTAAGAACTGATGATGCTGATCAGATATCGTGGGCCGCATCTTACCATCAGGTGAATTGTGGCGTCGAGCTCAATACAATAAATATATAAAAAATATTACGAATAATGTCAATTACCGATTAAAACATTGTTTTGTGGGTGTGAATCTTTGTCCGCCATTTGCTTTTCGCGACAGAAGTTAAAATGGCCCCGACACATGTTGAAAATATCTGTCTCTAATCCAAAAATCTAAAGGTTTTTGGTCTAACCTTTTGTTAACGTTAGATTATAATTAAACTTTGTCAATAAACACAATGAACGTGCTATCGTAACATTGTACGACGCTCTAACTGTCTGCAGACACGCAATGGATGTAGATGTAAGGGGCAGTTATCACGTACCATCAGGTTAACTGTGTGCGTGTTGTACCTAATATTATTAAATTAACGTAGAAAAATCGTTGCATAAATTATTTAAATAAAAATAAAAATTTCACCCTTAAATCTCCCTTCCTCCATCCCTTAATTCTCAAAGGCGGGCAGGGCACTTGCACCTCCTCTGGTGTTGCGGATGTTCCTAGCCTCCACCTCCGTGATCATTGACCATCAGGTCAGTCGTTTGCTCGATTGCTGTATATTCAATTTTTTTTTAAAAAATACAATAGACTTTATTGTATATGTATAAAAAAATGTATAATAATATATGTATTATATATTACATATGTACTTTTAAATATAAATTAAGATTTCTTCACAATTAAATAAATCATTTTTGTGGTTATTAAATAGATGCTGGTAATCCATGTCAGTTCTCAAGAGTGACAACGCATGTACATCTTGATTCTTCGATTTTTTTAAAAAAATCTTAGGACACAGATCCCTCGGGATGTGATCCTTTACCGGCGATCGTTGGTAATTCAGTATTTAAAGTTGCAATTAACAATAACATTGGTGCTCGTAGCGGGATGTCGTCGTGCCGTAGCCGTACACCCTTCCCCCAACCCTACGTACGTTCACACCTCTTCTAGGTGCTTATTACTGTTTTGAATATATTCGTTTTACTTTTATATTAGCGTGTATTTTTTTATGGTATATAGGAACAAGCGAGCACACAGCCAAACCGATGGCATCACCGGACTCATACACTTCTATAGAATAAAATTTCAAAAACACCGAACTGTGTCTGAATAACTTATTAATAACTTTAGAATTCGATAACAAAGGGCTTCATAAATAATGAGACGATGTAAACGAACTAATCATCGTTTGTAACATCAAAGAGTTGCCGTTCCTTTAGAGATTAAATTTCTAACCCCGACGTAAACTTCGTGCAACTTTTAATTACATGGGGAACTAACGGGCTCGGTAAGTTTCACTGTACGTTTTAAATTAAATTAATAACGCCGCTTTTGTGGTTTGAATTATTGCATTTTTCTGTTGTGTAAGTTTCGTTAAGCGGAATGTAATTTGAAGGTGTACATTCAAGGTACATTCCGTTAAGTTTGAATTTTTCGAAATTTCAAGAAGAATTCGTTTAAGTATCATCTAATTTTGAAATTAAGGTTATCCAACGTCTAATGATTTGGATGACATTTTGTATTTCGACAATGTTTTGCTTTCCAAGTTTATCTACATAGGCGACATCCTAGAACACAGAGAATTAGTTTTTACTTATTTATTAAAAACATATTGTTTTCTAACGCGAACGTGTGATACATTCATGATTGTCTACTTAGTCACAGATCTAATTAATTAAACACCTCACCCACCCACAAAATACCCAATGATGCAAAGCTCGGTCGCCCAAGTGATCTAATGTATCTAAGTAATTTAGTTACGTAACTTACGTACTAATTTAGTACGTAATAATACTGTAAGTAATCCCAATTAGGTAACACATGTGACAGGTGTAAGTGTCATGCCCCGTATTTCTATTTGCTCCAACACAATAATATAATAGTTATTATTCTTGCCAAGATTCAGCGGGAGTCACCACAGTCGAAATAAATAAAACATAATTTCTATTTTCTCTACGTACAAAATAAATAAATATATTGCGTGATTTGTATCGAATAAATATTGTGATAAAAACGGGTCTCAATATGTATACGTCTGTAAGATTAACTCGAGGAAGGGTTCTGTATTCCCACTCCACTGACCACGGCATACGTAAACCAAAAGATTCTGATCATGCCTCACGTATTTATAAGGACAATAACCATTTACCATTAATTTAGGTAACAATAACAGTAACTCTATTATTATGGAGTTTAGAAACAGAATTGTACGTTAATGTTTATGAAAACCGCAAAAGGTAAACAGAAGGGTTTGGATATCACGTAGCGTATTCTATGTGTGAAACATCAAAGGCGGAAAGACCGCACGTGTGCCACAAATTGCATGATACGAATATTTTCTATTTTAATTTTCACATCAAGCTTATATTATTCAAACATGACAAAAGCTGTCGTGTTTCGTATGGTGAGTATAGAAATCCAATTAATAGAACGTAGGCATTCCATCTCAGTCCTCGGGGGTGACAACACATGTGTATTTTGAATCTTTAATAATGGTAGACACATTATATAACGGTGTGTTTCGCATGTTGAGTATCGATATCCGGAGACCCAGTAACTGGTAGTAAGGCATTCCAGTCCTTAAGTGAGACAACACATGTGCGTTTGAAACTTTAACAATAGTAGACACATTATATAACGGTGCTGTGTTTCGTATGTTGAGTATCGATATCCGGAGAACCAGTAACTGGTAGTAAGACTACTCATGTGTTTGTTGAGAATGGATGTAGATGTCATTGGTCGCATGTTATAAAAAATAAATACAAAAGGTAATTTAAAGTTATCCTACGACTAAACCATCACCATTTTAAGGTTCTAAAGAATTTGTTATTTCCAGTTACTGTGGTAAATATTAATGATTGTAATCTCTTTCAAAGCAGGCGGTCATCAAAGGGATATAATAGTCTTTTATAATATAGTAATATGATATGGTTATCAGTTATTAAATTAAAAAAATGTGACGGAACATTTGATTATCATAACGATAGTGAATATAAAAATTGAAACACACGTGAAATGAAATGAAGTGATCGCTCCAAACCCTTTCAAATAAACTGAAAATACATTGGATTATTACTCTTTACAATTGTCATTTTAATTTATTAAACATATGTAGGTATGTATATCATACTATATTATGTATAAAACATTGTTAATATTTTAATGCTCATTTATATTTTAATTTTGAAGAATATACAAATATAGATTATTAATATTTCTATGCTATATAAGACAATGCTTGGAATCCTGCGCAAACCTATTCGTCTACCAGGCTTCACAGAATATCAGAGTGGTGTCTTCCTGCAGACCAGGCTGAGTGAGTGGAACCTGTTAAACATCACACTGAAAAATAAACTTTATTATATAATATAATAAAATTTATAAATAAACAAAATATTATATATAATACTATATATATATTATTTTGTTTACAGGATAGCAGGCTCGAGTGCCAAGCAGCGAAATGATGAGGATGAAGTTTTGAATTCTGTCGTGATGTACGATGTTTAAACTTAGCGGTGGAATTAAACCGAACAACTCCCCAGAACACTCCCCGTGGTAAATTCGGTAAAAAATCATAGAAGTACATCTCTTCGCAGTGCCAGTGGAACAAAAATATTTCTTAAACATTATATGCATACATATTATATATATACATACTATTATATATATGTGATAAAATATCAAAAATAAAAATATTAAATAAATCATCCTTTTCAAATTCTGTACGCTTTCTTTTCCAGTTTAACAGTGGTAGAGCTACACTGCAGTTTGTTTCTAGCTGCAGAATAAATGGGTCAGCTCGACTGGGGTAGGACCACGCCCTCACAGAATACCAGCTTAAAATATAGCAGCATAATGCTGCTGTATTTCGTCTGGTGAGTGCAGGGATCCGGAGACCTTTTTTACTGGTACGAGGCATTCCATCTCAGTCCTTAAGGGTGACAACGCATCTGCATTATGATTCCTTGTCAAGGATGAATGTAGATGTCGTGGACCGTAGGAATCACTTAACATCAGGTGAACTGTGTACTCGTTTGTTACTCTTAAGGTAATAAAAAAAAGAATCTGTAGCATTGTTTTGACATTCAATAAGTTTGTGTAATGATTCTATATCGACTAAAGATATTTGATTTGATTTGATGCTCGTAGGTACTGAAATATCTCTAGGTCGGTTTTATTTAATTTATTTATTTTCTATCTGAACATCCATTGTCCTTAGACATGTTGATCTAAGAGTAGAGTCACGCTGCAGGTGGTTTCAAGCTTCAACTTGAAATTGGGGAAGTACGTACAATTAAAATAAAACCGTAGCACCGCTGTGTTTCATATGGTGTATGTAGAGATCCAGGAAGCCAAGTCCTCAGGGGGCATCATGTTTCCTTATCCAGTGTGAATGGTAGTGTCATGAGCCGCAGGGATCACCATCTTTCTAAAAGTTTAAACAATGCAAATATTTTTCTATGGACCAAAGGCTGATAAAAGATCACACAGTTAATTTCTGTGATCTATCACCCACAGACTATAGGGCAACTAAGTTGTTCTCGTACTTTTAATTACATATTCCGCATATTATTAAATATTTTTGGCATAATGTTTAAGATTGTTTGAAAGGGGATGTTTTATTCTATCGGAATCTTTTATTATTTTATTTAGTTTTTCTTACTTATTTCATTCGTATGGTTTTAAATGCTATGCGCGGAACTTTTTTCAATACTAGTGTAGAAATGAGATCTTAGTTTAATGGATTTTTCGAGACGAAACCAGGTGATTTCGACCAACGAAAATCTTGTTAAACCGTGTAAAAACGAGGGAGAGAGTACATTGTCACTTAAAATATTATTTATTTTTATTGAAACTAAACTTATAAAAATTTTAAATGCCTAACTTGGCCTATTAGGAAAACGATTGAAGAAAACGGGAATAAAACCTCTTTAAAAGTTATAAGTGAAGGCAAAAAGAAAATAAAACTGCAACCACCCAGCCTTACAATTTTGTTTTAATTATTTATTTACCCATAAATATTTCATGGGTTCAAAGGAGGCGAAAGAAAATTTCATTAATAATTCATGTTTGGGAAAATTCCCCAAGTTTTGAAAGTGCGGCAAACATAAATTCGGGCGGCGAAGTGTGAACAGGCAATCGTGTTCTGATATGTTGACCATTCCTCCATATTTCTAACTGAAGTTGACGTTTTCTTTCCTTTTTTAATCTGTGTCCTAAATAATTAGAAAAACCAAATTAGATGACAACGACTTTATCTCTATTATTTGGTTTTGCAGAAAGAACAGTCAAACGCGGCTGTGTTTTGACTGGTGAGTGTAGGGATCCGGAGATCCATATTACAGTGAGGCATTCCATTTGTCCTAAGGGGTGGCAAGATATCTTATCGAGGATGAATGTACTTGTCACGAGCCGCAATCACTTACCATCAAGTGCAGTCCACTTGTCGCGTGCTCTTCTGTCATTCCTAGTATTATAAAAGTAGAAACAAAAGATTCAGGTATCGAGGAACCCAGCTTCTTCGCTGTTGAAATTAAGAGAGACTTAAGATGCTGCGGCTCAAGGAGATCGTACTTTGGCTATAAATGTCATGAAGCATTAGCTCCCCAGATTAAGCACCTAACCTGGTGGGATATCAACCTTTGGTGAACTACTAGGGTGATGGGAACACAATTTTCGAATACTTCATCACTCATCGTTTGTGAGCCTTTGGTTCACTTCCGAGCAACATTAAACTCCAGTTCCCGTAAGTCTTGCATTCTCACTGGAAATACAGAGCCCACTTCATTCCTTGTTGAAATGACATGCCGTCGCACCACTTCCGGCCTGAGTCGAGTTGTGTGGCGACGCTGTCACGTCACGGACAATGATCATTAAGCGGGAAAGGTATGACTGAATCACGATATTAAAGTTTCCTAATAACGCGCTCTGATACGTATATAGAAGCGTTAGGTCTTACCGGCTACTTGTCTGGTCGGACAGGGCCCCTTTTTCCTTGAAACAGTAGTTGCTGTACTGCCCGGCTGAAGATCCACTTCTCACCCTACGACCAAACACCTCTTTTATACCCCGATGATAGGATTCGAAGGACGGAGCGGCACGCTCGTCACTGATATGGCATGGACTTAACAAACACAACCATAGTCGAAGTTGAATAATTTGTGCTGTACAAATATTTGTTCAGTTTAGAATGGAATCTAGGGCTAGAAATTCACCAGCTATGCACTCCCTAAGGCCACACTTTCGTTAACCGTTACTGAAAATTTGACAAAACAAAATATTATTAAATAATAATATAATATATGAAATAGTATAATAGAACCCAATACAAATACACAAGAACATAGCAAAGTATGCAAGAATTTCTCCGGAGCCATTAGAATTCTAACGATATCTTCACGCAAAAACATGAAGCGTGAGGACGTGACAACCATGAAATTATTTCAATCTTCCCGTCGAGAGATTGTGCCTGCGTGGAGTAGAAGGGGGAGGCTTTTATTGGCTAATACTTTTACTGAAGACGTTTCTGAATCTCCAATATCTTCACGTTACTGTTATGGGAATTCGTTTTATTTGAAAGCGATTGAGGGTATTTGGATGATCCTAGAAAAAGATTTCTGCATTACGTTATATTGATTGCAATAAACCATGTCTGCAATACTTTTCGCTATGTAATATATGGGTTCAAACAAGCAAACAGATCACTGCGGCCCGTGACGTCTAAATGCATCCACAATTAAGACTCAAGAGTCACACTTGAGGACTGGGATACAAGGACTCACTATAATTAGGTCTCTGGATACCTATACTCACCATACGGAACAATGTAGGATTATGGTGCTATAACACGCTGGTATTTTGAATGCCATGCATCTAGTATTAGCTGTAATGTGGCTCTATCCACTAGTAATAATATATTAATACTACATTATATTTTTACTATACTATACTAATAAATAATACTTTATGCAATGGTATTTTTAATAATAAAGTGATTAAGAAGTGATAATGGAGCAATAGTTCACTTGATGGTGATTTCCTTCGATGCAGGACTCTCCCAGCCATTCCGTCAACTGTTGTCATCCTCTAAGACTACGATTATCATGAAGTGGTTTAAAAAAACTCATAGTCATGAGGGATTGGAGTGCTTGGCTTCCTGATGTCATAGTTGACCCAGGCTACCGTCAGCTTTTAAATAATTTTTTTTTTTGGTCCCATCTATGTAGGAGATTCTAGACCCTCAAAACCCCTACACCTACCCAAAATAACAATAACAATATAAACAAAATACAAATAGCAACTATTAACGCAAGAACATTAAGAACTAAGGAAAGACTAATCGAACTTGAAGAAGCATTGAAAGATATTAGATGGGACATACTTGGACTCTGTGAAGTTAGAAGATCTGGAGAAGGAATAAAAGAATTCAAAGATTTTATATTCTACTACAAGAAACTCAAGGAAAACATGGAATAGGATTTTTAGTTAAAAAAGACCTTAAACCATACATAGAAGAATTTGATGGTAAATCGGATAGAATAGTAATCCTAAATATTAATCTACCTGGCTTCAAAAACCCGTTCTCAATACTGCAAATATATGCCCCAACAGATCAAGCGACGGAAAAGGAAAAGGATATATTTTATTATAATCTAACCAAGACAATGCAGAAACTAAATAGTAACATCATATTGATGGGGGACTTTAATGGTCAAATAGGAGCCAAATCAGATAAAGGAGAGTTTATCATAGGTAAATATGGCCAGGGAAAGAGAACTGACAATGGGCAACGTATGATAAACTTTTGTTTCGAACAGAACTTGAGAGTAATTAACACCTTTTTTCTCAAGAAACAAGACAGGAAATGGACGTGGATGTCTCCAAATGGCAAAGATAGAAATGAGATAGATTTTATAATTACCAATAAGCCCAAGATTTTCAACAATGTCAGCGTGGTCTCAAATCTAAATTTTAATTCAGATCATAGAATGGTAAGAGGAACAATAGCGTGCAAAGAATTAAAAATACAAAGAAGAAAATTTCATATAACAAATTGCCGGCCCATAACACATACATCAGAACAAAGTCTTAATGAACTGAAAACATCGTTAAACTTGATTGAGAAACAAAATAATGTACAAGAAAAATACAACATCTTAGAAGAAGCTCTAATAAAAATAAATAAATTTAAAACAGAGATAAAAGTGACAAACTCAGAGATTTAGAAAGCCAGATTAAAAATAAACCAAAGAAAAGAAAAACCGTACACAAATAGGTAAGATTAGTAAAGAAATTTCAAAAGCCATCAGAAACCATAGAAAAAGAAATAGACTTAATATCATTAGTGAACAAATAAACAACACCGGAGGAATCAAAAGAGCTTTAAAACAACTTAAAGAACATTCAACATGGATACCAAAGACAACGCAAAGAGGAAAAGACAACAAAGTACAAACTACAACCAAACGACGACATATTTTACAAACGGCAACAGATTTTTACAAAGAATTGTATACGGATAAAATGAACGAATACTTATGCAAAACAACATTAGGAGAAGACCCAAACCTAGAACCAATCCCTTACGTTATGCAAAGTGAAGTAAGACGAGCTATCCAAACACAGAAAGCTGCTAAATCACCTGGAGATGATATGATAACTAACGAATTACTAAAATTTGCCATGGAAGAGATAAAACAACCTTTTATACATATATGCAATGAAATTTTGGAAACTGTCCCTTCACAATGGACATCGTCAACAATAATTCTTCTATATAAAAAAGGAGATAAAAATGAAATCAACAATTATAGACCCATCAGCTTGATGCCGAACTTGTACAAAGTGTTCAGCAAAATTTTGTTACACCGCTTGACTAAAAAACTAGTCAACAATCGATCATATACATACTGTCAAGCAAATTATTGCAACGAGTACTATCGCCTGTACTACCTGTCCTTACTATAATAAGGCATTTGACTCATTGAAGCATAGTTACATATGAGATTCTTTAAAAAACCAAGGAGTGGAAAGTAAATTCATTAAGATCATCAAGAACATATACGTCAACGGCACAGCAAAAGTACTTGAAAAAACTTGAAAACGTTGGAGATCAATTTAAAATACAAAAGGGTGTAAGACAGGGAGACCCGCTGTCACCAAAAATATTCAATGCAGTTCTAGAAAATATATTTAGGCAACTTAATTGGGAAACTTTCGGTATTCAAATAAACGGGGAAAAACTACATCACCTGAGATTCGCAGATGACCTCATTTTGTTTGCAGAAGATCCTATCACACTAAGAACAATGTTACTACAACTAACAGCTGAAAGTAAAAACGCAGCTTTAACGATGAATGTCAGTAAAACAAAATTGATGACAAACAAGACCGCACTCAACATTGAGGTGGACCACGAACACATTGAATACGTAAAAGAGTATATTTACCCTGGGTCAAGTCATATCTGTGGAAGACTTATCAATTAAAGAAGTAGAAAGACGAGTAAATAATACCTGGCAAAGATACTGGTCTCTCAGGGAAATTATGAAAAAAAAAACTATATCCATCTCGGAAAAGAAAACCGTCTACAGACTACAGTACTACGGCTGCCAGACCTGGCCACTGACACAGAAAATTGAGCACAAACTGGGTGTATGCCAATGAGGAATGGAAAGAAGTATGTTGGGCACTAAGTTTAAAAGACAAATGGAAAGCTACAACAATTAGGGGCATCACTAAAGTAGCAGATGTTAAAGTAAAAACGCGAACCTTGAAATGGAAATGGACTGGTCACATGATGAGATCAACACCAGCAAAGTGGACCAAAAAAGTAACAGAATGGTACCCGCGGGACGGAAAAAGACGTAGAGGAAGGCAGAAAAAAAGATGGGAAGACGATCTGCCCAGAGGTTGGAGAAGGACAGCATTGAACAGGCAAATGTGGAGGGAACTTGAGGAGGCCTATGTCACAAGACAGCCTGACCTGGTAACTGATACTAAATGTTAAGTTATACACACACCGAAAAAAAAAATTAGAAATAAGTATAGTAAGTATAGTATAATTAAGTATAGTTAGCACAGTTTTATGTTTTATTATATTACAAATTGTACAACGGTCAGAGTAAATAAAGGCTATTTTTATTTTTATTTATTTTATGTAGGAGGTAAAAGAGCGAGAATCTTGAGGTCTTGAAATGGTATGTCTGGTTTGGTAATTATAATCACAGGATCCCATAGTTATGGTAGTATCCAGTCATCTTTTCTATTGAAATTCTAAAAAACCGACACGGGATAATAATAGTTTGAAATGAAATGAATTCGATTGTGATGTAATTTAATTTAATTTTAAAATCCTATGTAGTTATTTTATTACAATATTATTAATTCAATTGATTTTGATAATTCAATTCTGTTTTTTGTTTTTATTTTGAAGTTATCGTTTAATTTTCTCCATTTATTAACTTTTGTAACTCGATAACCGTCAATTATAACAAATGTGTTCATCTTTAGTTGGTGCATGAATCAGATTTGACTTCATGTATTTATGTATTAAGATTGTTTCATGTATGCACTGTAGATAACCCAAATTAAATAAATAAATAAATCAGGAAATCGTCAAATACCTCCGTAATGCACCACGTGTATAAAGGCCGGCGGCGCACCTGCGTCTTCTCTAGTGTTGCGGATGTTCATGGGCGGCGGTGACCACTTACCATCAGGTGGGCTGCTTGCCGTTTGCCATCTATTCTATAATAAAAAACTCGAAAAAGGATAAGACGTTTAAAATAAACGCGATATAATCCGACTTATTCAATATCCCAACATTTCTTGCCTAATAATGTACATATAAAACGAGACTGATTTAGAAACTTTAATAGCGTGATTCAGGCTTCAATAAACCACTTTTAATATTATATACCGAACTCTTAAGACATTGTATAACTCTGTAGGGTGTCCTTTAACATTAAAAGGAGAAGAAGGGATCAACGATCTGAACTTGCGAGAACAACGGACACGCCGGGCGGGATAAAGTGAAAAAAAAAGTTGGAGCTTAATATCCCGGGGGTTCAGTTTCCCTGAGAGTTTTTAATATTATTTGTCGGAATAAATAGACGAGAGGCATTCTCTCCCAAATGAGCTGACAGTAATAAAGCTCCTGCGTTCGCTTTTTTATTATTTCCAAGGCAACTTTGAATCCTTGTCGGATGGTTTTCTTACTTTTTTATATTGGAGATTTTCTTTTTTTTTATACGCGTTTTAAAACGTGAGTTATTATGTTTTTTACGCTCATTATATAAGATTCAAGTGTGACAAATAAGCACACATATATCTTAGACAGTAGCCAATGGCTTTGAGTACAAACTTGATCATATCTGGAATGGTTTGGCTCTAACAATTAAGGACCTCATTAGCTCGAAATAGTGGCATAAGTTGCTGTGTTTGGTATGCCGAGTGTAGGGAGCCAGCGACCTGATTGCAGGTAGGGAAGCATTCCATCTCAGTTCTCAGGGGTGACAATCTACATTTTGAATCTTAGTTGAAGATAGATGTAGATGTGCCAAGGGTCTAAAGCAGTCTACAGTACTAACCTTCTGGTGAACTGTATCATGTATGTATTATATAAAAATACTTTTATTAGTTACGTAGTATACGTACGATGTCACGGGCAAAACTAAACTAATATAAAAGTCATGAACCTCAACTTTAAGTCGAGGACTTAATCTCCAACCTCATGCCGACGAGGTTGACACCGGGAACTGGGAAATGTTACGCGGAGTGTAATTAAAGTATTTCTGTCGCCCGAGGGATTCGTCTCCATCTACATTAATGTAGGGTCGATTATGGGATTGAGATTATCGATATCTAGAGATATATAGAGAGTCGATATCTATTTATTTATTCTTTTATGAAAGTAAGGATGGTACTAATTTTTATGTACAGTATGTTCCATTTCGATCCACACTTTCGTTAAAACAATCAAATATCTAACAAAAATCGCATAGCTCTTTGTGCTTTTACCCTACTTACAGAGTTGTCGGGTAAAAGCACAAAGTATACCGTTTTAAATGTAATATCTGCACGTTATATTAAGTTATCAATAAGCACTTTGCGTAAGTGAACGAATCTGAAACACACTCCGCTCGCAAATTGAGCGGTTCAAGTCATCATAGCTGGTAAATAAAAAACCTCTTAACCTGCATCCGAGAGGCTGCGAGGGCTCGCGTGCCCCGCCAGCGAAAAGTCTTGAATAATATAACGACTTAGAAAGTTTGCTCTGAGACGCTCATCACACCGTTATCAATTTTTTTGATAACCTTAATTTTTTCAAAAAGTCAGCTCGGAGAAAGCCTACAGTAACAGTATGACGCTGCTGTGTTTCGTCTGGTGAGTGTAGAGATCATAAGATCCACATTACTGGTGACGAGGCCATCTTTGCCAGAGGGTTGACAACGTATCTGCATTGTGATTCTTTATCGAGGATGAATGTGGGTGTCACGGTCCACAGGAATTCATCACCATCTGGTGAACTGTGTGCTCTTAACAATCAACACATCTCTGAAATCTACATCCCGGTTCCACTATTGTCGAGATGGTATAAATAGCATACTCAAATGCGCAGACAAACATGCAAAAAGTTTATTTACCATTTTGTTATATGTATAAATTAATTTGACTTGTAAAAGATATGTCTAAAGCAATTATAAAATATTACTAATATTCAGAGAGACACGACGTCTTTTCTTTTCCAATCTCTATCTCTATTCTCGACAAACTCACATTTATCTTCAAGTGGCGGGCGGCACATGCAGTGGTGGGGGGCATATTCGGGCTTGGAGGAGCGTGCCGAGACGCACCTTGCCGTATTCCGTAAACAATTTTGAGCGACTTGTCTTGCTATTGCGATTCACCGATTTCTTAGATATTCAGTTATGCAAGCAGATAAAGTTTCTGGTGTTTCAAAACGAGTATTGTGTAATTTTTGATAAATTACGTTGTAAATTCCATGACGGTGTAACAGGCGGCCAAGGCGAAGTAATAACTAAATACAGATGGGTAAACTTCGAGCAGGCTCTGTAACCGATATGTTTACTCCGGGTTATCGCAGGATGTAGAAGACGAGGTGTATTTTAATCTCGTTATGAGGAAGTTTGTGTTCCCTCGCGATGGTTTTCTTAACAGTGATAGAAAAACAAACGAAAAATATAAAGATTATATCAAAGAAAAAGCAATAACAAACGTATTGTTTGCAAAATTCTATTATACAATACTATAGAGATAAGATGATCTTGACTAAATTTGACTACAATCACAGCTGAGAACTCAAAGCCTTAAAGCATTAGTTTTAGGTTATGGTTTTCAGAAATTTAAGATCTTAGGTTCGTATCCACCATTCGACAATTGCCGTGAACCAACAAGCATACAATAATTGGTGCGGTTACCGGAAAGTAAAAATTGTTAATAGCACATAAAAAAAAATATTATTTATATAATATTGCTCTACATTATCTTACGACAGTAGAAGATGACAATAACACAGTTCACCTGATGGTAAGTGAAGGAATCACTTACCATAAGGTGAACTGATATTTAGATATATTCTAGATAGGAAATTATAATTTAGACGAGAGCTCCGTTCCTAGTAATGAAGTCATCGGATCGCGGCATTAATACACGGAATCATCACAAAGAACATTAAAAACATATTTTTACAGGTTGTATTTTAAAAGCTATTAAATTATTCTTAAAATATCCTTCCAAAATCTAAAAAGATGTGTCTTAAATATATAAAAGTGAACTATTGTAGCTCAGTCGTTTTTAATTCATAATATGCAAACAAACCGAGAGATTGATTCCTGGCGCCGGTCTTAAGGAAATCATTAATTGTAATTTTAAGTGCGAAATGACCATCATGCTCGGTGGTGAAGGGAACCAACGAGAAGAAAGCTACATGACTACAATATATATATGTATTTGTATAGCTAAATATTAATTTGGCGATGGGCCCTCCCCTTAACTGATAAAATGTAACCATTCTAATTTTAGACACTATAATTAAGAAAAGGTAAAGATAAACAATTTCAGAGAACGGTAATCAATTAAACTTTTTAATTAGTCGTAAATTAGTTTACCTTCAATTTCCCAACTTTGACATTATTCATAACTTACTTTAGTTCTTTACTTTAAGGGAAAAGTGAAATATATTTTAAATTTACCTTACCTTTTTGTTAAATTAATTAATTAAATTATCAACCATGATTATTTACATAAAATATATGGAACCTTTAATTTAAGCTTCGTTTCTAAAATGAAGGATCGACACTACAAATACATTTTTCGAAGGTCATACCTATTGATTTAATCAAATACTTCGTTTAAAAAAAATATTTGGCCTCGATAGATAACGATAGGTATGTAACACCTGTCTATATATGAAAATCATTTCATGCTAAACTTATTTAAATATTTGCTCGAATTGATTTTGTATGAATAATTAATAAGCGCCTAAAATAATATAATAGCAAGTTTATAATTTATGTAAAATAGTATGTACTTTTTAGTCACAGGGATATTATTAATTTGTAATGAATTCATTTACACCTTTTCTCGCAAATAAATTACGTTCTTTTTTTAATAATTGAAGTGCAAAATGTGAACACAGTTCACCTGATGGTAAATGATGACTGCCACATCCGTTCTCGACAAAGTTTCAGGATGCCAATGCGTTGTCAGTCCCGAGGGCTGAGATAGCCATATCACCTGCAATTGGCTTCTCGGATCCCTGCACCATATGAAACACAGCAGATTTATGCTACTGTTTACCAGCGGGAAATAGTAGTAGTAGAAAGGTCAGAACCTTTCATTTTTATGATGAATGTGCGTGACACTGGCCGTAGGAATCATCTACACATGTTACATATCACATGATAGTGAATTGTTGATTAATAACTTATATCTTGTAAATAAATATCTATGATGAGATAATGGGTACCAGCGCCGACAATGCTTTCACGTCGCAATAAGAAACAAACTGAAGCGTGGCCCTATACCTATGTTAAATGTATAATTTTTTGAAAAACGTGAATCTTATTTATGTATACACACTGCAGGCCAAAAGTTTAAGACCACCTTTATTAAAGTAGGAAAGTTAAGTAAAACTCCAATAAAATATTAAATGTTTAATTAACCAGTTTAATCATCTAATAGAACATTGATTGACAAATAATATACTTTAAAAGTGTAAAGAAATATTAACAGTCCATGCAAAAAAGGCTATAGTTAGCTAAACTGATTTTCCATCAAAAAATCCTCCTTTATATTTTATGACTTTTTTGTCTCGGCATACGGGCAATCAATTTGTTAATGGTGTCTTGTGATATATTGTTTTCTTAATTTCGCATAAAGCATTCCACATTTCTTCTGGCGAGGATGGGCCACGATTACGGACGTTCCTATCAAGCTCTTCCCACAAAAGTTCAAAGGGATTGAGATCCGGGCTCTGGAGGCCAAACCATGTTTTTTAACACCCCTTGTGCCTCTTTCTCTTCTATATAGGATATTTACTACATAATTTTGAGCTATGCTTTGGATCATTATCTTGTTGGAAAATGAATCCATCTCCAATTAGTCGCAACCCGGAAGAAACGGCATTATGTTCTAAAATGTTTTTGTACTGATCCTTTTTCAAAATTCTTTCAATTTTAATCAAATCGCTAGTTCCTTGGCTAGAGAAGTAACCCCAGACCATAATTGAGCCACCGCCATGCTTGATTATTGGGACTACACAATCTGACATCATCTTTTTTTGGGCACTGCGTCGAACGTAAATTCTACGTTTTGAACCGAATAGTTCCAACTTGGATTTATCGGTCCAAAGCACGTTTTTAAAATCTTCTTCAGTCCAATCTCGAAGGGCAAGACTGCATCCGTTTTATCTTGTTTTGCGGCCTTAGCAGAGCTTTTCTAACGGCAACGCGACCATACAACTTCGCATCTCTCAGTCGTCGTTGTACTGTTGTCAATGATAAAGGTTTAACTCGGGTTTGTTTACTACAACGCGGATTTCTGGTGCTATAAATCGTCTTTTCGCTTGCTGGTAACAACAATGAAATTATCTTCACTAGAAGTCGGCCCACCGATCGTGGACGATCTTGAAAACTGCCTGTCTCCCTGTATCGAGTATTTGTGCCATGAAGTCTTCGATAACTTCAGTTGTGAAGCAATCTCACGTTCGGATTTGCCTTCATTATGTAAAACAACGATGGCAGAACGCACCTCATTGCAATATCGAGATAAAGGAAGAAAGAGAGCTTTTCCCATTTTATGACGTCTTTACTGTAGAAACCACAAGCTTAGACTAATTGAGATTGTTTATGAACAAACTCAAGTAAACTCGGGTAATAATAAGTCTGAAACACGTGTTTCTCAGGAGCTAAATAATCCTAATTATTGACCAATACGTAACAAAAGCAAAGTATTTAGTAATGAGGACATTATAAAAATAGTATTACGACTCTACCACCTGACGCTAGCGCAGCGTTTGTCGGTGTTTGAAAACAATAGATGTTTATTGTCCAATAACTTGAAAGTAAACAAATGAATGACTTCTTTAAATATTCGATACTAACAATAGAATATGCAGATATGCATTTCTTTTATTTATCCTGTGGGATTTGATTACAATTGATGGATTACTATGTTGTTTATGTGCGGTGTTAAACTTTTGGCCGGCAGTGTATGGACGTGACATCCGCAACACCAGAGGAGTCGCTGGTGCCCATTAACTCATCATTGATATTTCTTTGCAAGATATAGGTCATTAATAGATTGTTTTAGAACATATATACGAGTATATGCGGGTGTCCTTGGGCGACGGGGGTCATATCGGTATCATATCAGGAGAACTCGGCTCGTTTGCCACGTATTCCATATAGAAGAAAACCGCGTAGTGCTGTGGCTTTGAATTCGATTCCCAGCCCAGGAACAATATTGAAGTGTCACAGATCGTTGCTTTTTGAGTTGTTGGTGTGTTTGCCCTAATGCCAATGCTAACGGCACTACGAAATGTTCAGCGCAGCTGACGTCGTCTGCCAACAACCAGAACATATCGTCGATATACACCAGGACGTAATAAAAATATATACACCCTAATAGTTCAGGGTACGGTCTGCCAAATTTTAGATTGTGAGTTCGAATCCACCATTCGATTCTTCACGTGAACCATCTCCTAGCACAAGTATTAGCTTAGTTGGAGTAGTTGAACGAAGTGCTAGTAAGGTGTGCTAGAAACTTTAGATTATCTTTTTATTTTGTGTTTAGTTAGTTTATTTATCTTCATTGGAAATTGAATTTAATGAATTATTTAGTGCTTATTGTATTAATGTTACCAACAGTAGACTAAACAATAGTTATATTGCCAACAAATCGTACACCGGCCTGAACTAAACGTCCTTATTATTATAATAATGTAATGGCGAAGAGGCCGGACCTCTAGAAACTCGTGCATCAATCTGTCTCACCGTCGCGTTTTCTCCGTCAGCGAAACTGTGCCGCAGCACGCGGCCCGGACTCGAACAGCTGCCGGTGCACGTGGCGACCTTTCTAATTAATGATCCGCTGGCGCCGCGTGGAAAGCGCACTGGACCTCTCCCGCCGCCGGACTTATCACGTCGCTTTTGTTTTTTTTTATTTGATTAGCCGGTGACAAATGAGCACACATTTCATACATGTCACGTGACGTCCATGACGTCTCCAATATTTTTGAAATTTAAGTTTTAAGTTTGTTGTCACTCTTGATAATTGAGATGTCTAGTTACCTCTAATAAGAGTCTCAGGACCAGTCGAAACGCAGTACCAGGTTCTGGATGTTTATCTTACGGGAGTGTGTTTGTATACTGTACCATCCCTTTGAGATTGAACTCTAGTCTTCGTTCGATTTGATCGCTTCACAATAATAAAAGTCGTAGTAGCTCAATGTGTAAGTGCTCGTTTATTAATTTTCCATACACGAGCAAACCGAGTTCTAATCCCGGTTCATATACTAATGGAATTTTTGATTGGAACTTTTAGTGCCGATCTACCAAGAGCTCGGCGATTGGCAACACCCTGAGGGGCATCTAAGAAAGAAATAATATTATTAAAAAATATATTTCAAAGACATTTGAAGACCGCCAATCTGCAGTGGAGACAGGTGGTGGACTCTAACGCCCTCTCAACAGAGGAGATTAATGCCCAGCAGTGGGATTTATATATAGGCTGTTACTTTTATTACTTTAGTTAGCCTTCAAGTTAGCAAATTATTCATAACTATAACTCTTTTAATTCTTTACTTTCAAGATAAAGGGAAAAGAAATGTTTAATTTGTCTTCCCTCTTCAGGGAATTAGGGCAGGACTCGCCGAGCGAGTGCCTCTGTGTAATGTGTGCAATGACTACGGCACTTGGATATACCTTACGCAGTTTATTTCATCTGGTAGCAATGAGAAAACATCGCCGCGTCGACCGTCAGCCTGGTTTCATTTCAACGTATAACAAAAGAGCACACAGTTCACCCGATGGCACGTGAGGTGAGGAATATCTTTAAGTACCAGATCTATGTATGTCTTTAAGTCTCACCTTACGACAAACAACAGTGTTATTTTTATTTAATCTGAATTTCATCAACCCGGTGAAACTGTAAAAGCCCTGGGGCTAACAGCGGCCATCAGCCCGAAAAAAAAAAAAAAAAAATCTGAATTTTATTTTGTTCAAAATGGGCAAAAATAAAAGTTGTGACGCGTCAACTAGACAAACAATTGTTGATTTACATACAGATCATAAGTGGGCGCACAGAAGAATAGCTGAGCATTTAAAATGTTCTGTAAGAAAGTTTTTAATGCAATTGATCTTTATAAAACACACGGAACTGTTGAGAATGTTCTTAGAAAGGCTCGGCTAAGAAAAACCTCTCCCATAGCTCACGGATGTGGAGTTGGACTTGTTCGGAAGATTACAAGTACAATGGATCAATGACAATACAAAAATATCTTACAGCACACAATGATACTCGGACGATCATTTGCCTGTAACCTGGATCTTTCAGCATGACAATGACACTAGACACACGGCCAATAGCGTCAACTGTTTCTTTAGCGAACAGCGTATACCCGTTTAAGACTGGCTAGCAAATTGTCCGGATTGAAACCCGATAGAAAATCTCTGGTATATTGTTAAAAAGAAAGTCTCAAACAAACGTAACACCAGTCAAAACGAACTATATGAAGCATTTGTTGTAGCATGGAATTCAATTCCCCTAGAAAAATGTATGAAAATGATTAAATCAATGCCACGTCGTTGCAGTGCTGTTATTGAAAATAAGGGATACGACACTAAATATCAATTATAACTATTGGTAGGCTGTGGATAGTAGCTATTTTGTAAATAACAATACTAATTACTAATACTAAATAAAAATATATTGTTTTTCTAATAAATGATAAATCGTTGAACATATTGTTGTCCTATTTATTGTTTGATTTCAAAATAAAAACGATTGCGGTGAAGTATCTTACAATGTTTTTAATGTCAAGGATCGTTGGTAGTGTATCTAATTATACGACCACCACTATATATAGGATCCAGAGAGCTCGGTACTCGGAACACTCACCTCAAGAAACAAAGCACTCGTACTTCGAGCAGATACCACTAATTGGAAACTACAGCGAGACTCTACCCCTTTTTATTTTTATTATTTATACATAATAAGAAGAAAAGTTCGGGATCGAACCGGCTCACCGTTGCCCGGCCAGCTCCAGCGGAGTAGCTCCCACGGGACTATCGGCGTGATTAAATAACAAATTCCATCGTGCCCTGTTTTCCAAGTCTTGACTCAACTCATCTTTTATTTATCTACGACAAAAGTTCAGGCATTTCTTCGTCTTAAGTACTGCTGTCATTTAAAACAATTTTGTTTGAATGTATTTAACTTCACTTTTGTCCACTGACAAACATAGGCTTCACTAAACTAAAGATACGCAAAAATTAATTGATTTATTTTCACATTTTCAAATGATAAGTAACTTCATTAACTAATAAAATAGCGTCGTTTATTAACTTTGAATATAAGGTTTTACATACAATTTCCATCTTCAAAATTTGATACAACTTCCATCTTCACAATTTGGTACAATTTGCATCTTCACAATTTAATACAATTTCCGTCTTCACAATTTGATACAATTTCCATCTTCACAATTTGATACAATTTCTATCTTCACAATTTGATACAACTTCCATCTTCACAATTTGATACAATTTGCATCTAAAGGATTGCAATGACTCATTGATAATATCAAGATGATCATTCTGTTTTATAAATTGTATGTCATGTTCACTGCAAGTTGTGATTAAAAGAGAGTTGATGGTATACGTTCTCTGTCTCGAATCCCTTTGCCGAGCAATGATACTGTCATTTAGATATATAAATAAATAATTTCAAATTTGTTTCTAAGTTTTTTCACAGTCAAAACGTGTGAACAATGCGAAGATGTATAGTTTACTAGAACATGGCTATTTAGGTTTCTAATCTACAAGCAATTGAAATTTTAAATTTTTTTAATAAAAAATTAAATTTAAAAGTACAGCGTATATGCTAATGGGCAAAGTATATTCTGAAGATTTCGTTGTCGACGCTTTGTGTTTAGTTCGTCTAAGAATATAAATACGTTAACTAAACGCTCTCTGTCTGTGACCTTTCTAGGCGCCAGTGCAAGCGGCCCGGCGCCTCGGGCCCCGTGCCCCTTCCACGGGCGCACCCGATTAGAGAGTTCCACGTTCGATCTCGTTTTGAATTAATGATCTGTTAAGACCCGTTGCTCCGGCGCCGTTATGCGCCGCACAGCTACACAAATGGCGCTTAATTGTAAGTGACTCGGTAATGATTGGACGGGTCTGTTAGAGTT
Source organism: Teinopalpus imperialis (assembly GCA_029286865.1). NCBI lineage: Eukaryota > Metazoa > Arthropoda > Insecta > Lepidoptera > Papilionidae > Teinopalpus > Teinopalpus imperialis. Next base: position 406,508 of record JAGSMU010000001.1, on the reverse strand, counting down.
GATATTGATGATAGTTTTACCAATGGTAACGCCTTGCTGCAGTTTGTATATAGCTACAGCATGAATGGTTCGATCAGGGAAAGATCAAGCCCGCACAGAATCATCATTATCATTACAGCCAGTTCAAAGTCTCTGCTGCACCTAAGCCTGCTTCGTACCTCCAGCAAACGCAAAAGCAAAGTATAGATCGTCACTTGAATAGTTGTCCTGTCTTGCGTTTGCCAGACCGAGGTTGACACTCAATAAACTTTCTCCCCCATAAGCTACCGCTTCTACCAGCCGCCTATTGCCACTTTAGCTTGCTAATCTTTTGAGCTTTATCGGCCACCCTCGTTCAACTGCGGATGTCTTCGCTGCTTGGGTGTATTCTATCAAGCAGAGAAACACAGCCTACTCCTATGGTGAGCAGAATAACAGGCAGCATAGTTAATAGGTTTAATTGCAATTGCAAGTATGGTGTAGGGATCTCTACACTAAATCACAGGTAATGAGGCGATGGATTCGATTTTGGTCTTCAAGGCTTATAACGCATATGCAAAATATACATTCAATATTAGATTTGTAGAGGATTGAAATTTCATGGACCGTTATCTTTTACCATCAGGTGAGCAGTGTGCTCGTTTGGCACACACAATATTATAAAACAACAGTAACTGTTCGAAACGTATTCGAGATTTGAGTTTCACGTGACATAGCATAACCTTTTGGTGACATACTAAATAGGAGTTGTAAAAATTGCTGTGTAAAAATTTCATGGCTTTTATATCGCCAGTGAACGAGGGGTACGAATTAGTTGACGGTGGAAGTTTCTCGTCTCGTGCAAATATCTCACCTTTTTCGCTCTTAGTAATTTATATCAACCTTAATAACTCTCCAAGTTTCCCCTCCGTGAACTTTTCTTTTTTGTTGGATGAAGCGTCAATAGCCTAATGGTTTAGGGCACGGCCTGCGAAACATAATAACGTAGGTTCGTATTCGAGTATTGTCTTGAACCATCACATATCACAAGTGTTTAAGCTTAGTTGGAGATTTTTTAAAAATTATATTGAGAGTAACAAACTCGCACACAGTTCTCCTGATGGCAAGTGATTCCTGCGGCCATGACATCTACATGCATCCTTGACAAGGAACCGTAATTCAAATGCGTTTTCACTCTTGAGGACTAAGATGAAATTCCTCGTCACCAGTAATAAAGGTGTCCGGATCCCTACACTCACCAGACGAAACACAGCAGCGTTATGCTGTTATTCTGTGGGGGCGTGATCCTACCCAGTTGGTGCAGTGCAGCTCTGCCACGGTTGACAATAATGTTAGTAATAAAGCATTTCACTATTATTTTTTTATTTTTTATCTTTGGAAAATAGTCAGCTATTTCGTTTGTTGTCAGGTGATTCAACCAAATTCATACCATTGAAATGTGGTTAATAAATTGGTTTAAAAAAAAAAATAGTTTAATTATAAAAATAAAATTTATTCCAGTGTGCATCAATTCAATCTTAACCCTTAGTTTAAAGTGGCTTTAAGAACAAAACCATGAAAAGTTATATTTTATAATTTTTATTTCACGAAAACTAATGCACTATTTTTATGTGTGTAAATGTCACTACATAGTTATGTTATTAGTTTCAATTGTTATTAATTTAGTATATTATTATTTTTTATTTATTATTTAATAGTTTCCACGGAGGTTGAGTCACTCTGATGAAATTATTACTGGTTGCGTTCCTGGTCAGACCCAGACTAGGAGAACCACGCCCCCACAGATTACCAGAGCTCCTTGTTGAGGACGTACATATCTATATGGGTCGTGGGCGGCACTCATCACTTATAAATAGTTGAATTGTGTGCTCGTTTATCACCGTCAATACTATAAGAAAACCAAAAGAGCGTAGCGTAGCTCTACGTCTATTTTTTAATATTTTTTCTTCCACTTATCGAGAACACTCGGCCTGCCCACGCCGCGTGGCTCTGTCTCGGTTACTAGATATCTTACCATTAAACCCGAAAATGTGAAAATAAAATCTTTATAATTTCGCAACGAGCTTAAGAAGAAAAGTGTAGTCATTTATCGGGATAGCTATTAAAAGTTTATGCAAAATAAATTTACAAGCAAAGGCGGCTAAGGGTCGTTGAAGACTGACGACGCAGTACCGGCAAAGTTGCTAAATTAATAACAATTGAAATCGCAGTGGGTGGCTCAATTAAGTATGATGTTATTTCGTTATACCAATTTGGTCGGGTTATATGAGAAAGTTAATTAAGTTAATATCGTATATATATATTAATCCCACTGCTGGGCATAGGTCTCCTGAGGTGTTCACCACGTGGTTCCACTGCAGATTGGCGGATGTTTTTTTATTTTTTCTTAGAAAAGGAACTTTTTCTTTATACCTAAGTAAGAACTCAATCAACACTTAAAATTGCAATCAACGATTTCATTGGCGTCGCTCGAGTGCCGTAAATTAAAAGCGAACGCTTATATATGATATTGAGGTACCACGGTTCTTAATTGAATTTCAAATTGTTACTAAATTAGTAACTTCACCGCCATTTCTTCGGTCTGCGCCGACCCTCAAGCTGTACAAACAGTTCCAAGTGATACAACAAGTTAATCTATTTTTACTTTCTTATCTATAATATAAATATTTTTCGAAATAAAGTAACACTGGGAGGCTGGAAAAAATATTTGATTTTATTTCGCTGTAGCAATTTCAGTCGTTCCGTAAAGTAAATTAGGTTGAATTTCAATTGTTACTACATTTCTAACTTTCGCAGTCCGTCGGTCTACACCGACCCTTAAGCTATACTTCAGCGTCATAAGCAGCACCAAAAGATCTGATCACGGTCTTCCTTCGCTCATTTTATATAGATATTAAATCTTTCGTATCTAATATAAATATTTTGATTTACTTCGTGCTTTTAGGAATAGAAGAGAACAAAGAAAAATAGAATTTCGATTAAGAGACTGCACCGTTATTGATATTGATACATACACAGTGGTAGGGCTACGCTGCAGTTTGGTTCTGGTTGCAGAATGATGGGTCAGCTCAACCGGACAGGACACCGCCCTTACAGAATACCAGCGTCAAATAGCAGTATGATACTGCTGGGTTTCGAGTGGTGACTGTAAGATCAGGATCCCTATCCGGAGACCTTTATAACTGGTGACAATGCATCTGAATTATGATTCGTGTGCGAATTTGTTACTTTCAGCATAATAAAAAAAAATTGACCGAAGCATTTTTTTAAAGAATTCTAGCAGTGCTATTTACATCACTAATATTTCAGTAAACCTCTCCAACTGAACTGAACGCTTGTGCTAGGAGATGGTTCACGTTTTATTGTATTGTGAGTGACAGACGACACCCACATTCATCAGCAATAAGGAATCATAATCATAAACAAGGTGACCCCACAGACGCCGCCAAATTTCAATAAAATTGTTTGTGAATTTGTGAAAATTATGCACCCGTCGAATCTTATTATATAATTAAGGTCTTGTCTTAAGATATAAAAATCTATTTTTTTTTACATGGGGAAATGCCTACGCATACTCACCCCTGCGGGGGCAAGGATGGGTTATGTCGGACTCGCACCGACTAAAACCCCATGGTGTTCCTCCATCATCGCGTATGGCGGGGTCACAGGAACGCTTTCGCACACATCCGCGACCCCGCCTGCGCCGGCCGACGAGATGGCCCCTCCTCCGAAGGAGGACATCTCCCTCTCCACCCCTCTCAGGCAAGGCCCGCCGGAACACGGACGCGCCTTCCAACTCGGCCTCCTCTGTAGAAGCGGACTCCCCCGAGTCCGCCCCCCAGAGGCTATGGGGGCCAGGAAAGCAGTAAGCAATCCCAGCCACAGCACCACAGCGGCATCATGCGGTGCGACCCCGCTTGAGTCGCGGAGGATAGCGAGAGCGGCAACGAAACACCGACAGTCCTCTTCCTCCGCGACTCCGCCTCGGCTACTGAGGGCGGGGAAGACGGCCTCGCTCCGTCACTTCCGCCCCGAGCATTCCACCGACACGCTTCCGAGCTAGCTCTTAACGAGCCCACCCGGAGTGGCCTCCTCGGGCCGGCCTTAGAGCGCCATAGGTCGGCCGTTTGGGTTCCTCTTAGCTTCACCGTGGGTGACCAAGCCACGGTTACTAAGCCCCCCCGCTACGACAAAGCGAGAACCCTTTGGGGGGGACGCGTTGAGACCTGCCTTGCGCTGCTCAACAGGCACAGAAATGAAATAATTTTGAACCGAATTGTTACGTGCGTTGAAAAGCGGATTCTGTTCGACAATCGCAATCGCTCAGAAAGTTGGTTAGATCCTGGTTCAGCACCAAAGCCATACCCTAAACGAAAAATGACCTCTAGAAAGTTGATGGTCACTGTTTGGTGGTCTAGTGCCGGTGTGATTCATCACAGTTTTTTTACCAAACGGCATGAGCATTACTGTAGATGTATACTGTGAAGAACTGAAGACAATGATGGAGAAGCTCGCACATCTGGCTTTGGTCCATCGGTCGTCCCCGCTGCTCCTACACGACAACGCGCGACCCCATACTGCACAACAGACAGTCTCCAAGCTGCAAGAGTTGGGGTTGGAAGCTCTCCCTCATCCACCGTACTCACTAGACCTTCCACCCACCGACTATTACTTTTTACAAAATGTTGACAACTTTTTAGCGGGAAAAAATTTAATTCCCTAGAGGTAGTACAAAATGCATTTGAAGAGTTTGTTGCCTCCCGTCCAGCTGATGTTTACAAGAAGAGGATCAATACTACCACTGCGTTGGCAAGGATGCATCGATTACATTGGTGATTACTTTGAATAACAGATATAAATTTCATACAAAACGGCAGTTTCATAGCTAAAGACCTATTATTTTGCTTAAATCGTACAGTGGTGGATATTGAAATATAAGAGAATAGAGGCCAATTTGGCCTTGCCCTCCAAGAGAGTTAGATAGCAAGGGGAGCGTTTTCAAAATTAGGAGATATGATGAAAGAATATCGTTTCAGCGGTAAACGCGCATCAACGTGGGGTGTAATCGGACTAGACTAGTTAATAGTTATTTGAATTGCACAATTATACATATAAGACGAAATAAGTAAGTGGCGAAAATATAAAGCTCTTAGTAAAAACTTTTCCATTATATTAGTCGTGACAAATGAGCACACAGCTAGGTGAGGCAGAGATGCCAAGCTGCGGCCAATGGCATCAATATTCATCCTTAACGAAGATGCAACATGCGCTGTCACCCCTGAGGACTAAGGAACGCCTCGTTACTTCTAATACGGTCTCCGGATCCTGACACTTGCCATACGAAACACAGCGTTGTGCTATTATTTCACCTTGATATTCTAATAAGCCGTGGCTCTCTCCCGGTAGTGCCGATATATTGATACTGCGGCTAGAAATAAGCTGCAATATGGCTTTATCACCGTTGGAAATATTGAAGATACACGTGTCTGCATGATGCCAATTTTAACACGTGGACCACTCCCACGTTACGAACGTAAAACATAAATAGATATCACAAGCCTGCACTCATAGTGTATATGTAATAATAAAAGTGGTCAATTTACGTCTCCCTGAGACACACGCGCCGTCCACACGTGGGCTCGCAAACATTCCCTGACGTCTGGACAATTAGCAAGACTATCACAATCGACCGCCTTGTTGGAAATGATTTATCTTAATTCCAATTAAATAGTATAGAGACGTCCCTACAACTCATTTGCGCTGTACGTTTGAACGTTTTCAAGGAATATATAAAAATATATTTTTATAGTTTAGAAAAACCAAAACAACGAATTGAAATTATTATCATTCAATTTTGCAGACATATTTCTTAATATGTCTACAAAATTGCAGATTATTCAGACGTTCGAAAGTGGGTGACATGAGAATAAAAAAAATACATTACGTTATATACATAATGATATAATGACAGTTTTGGGGCCATAGTGCAGTTCGTTCCTAGCTGCAAGATGAGTGATTGAATCATCGACTGGGGAAGAACCAAGCACTCACAGAATGATGGTGATGTCTTCTGGTTATTGCCAGTTGACATCAAATGCCCAGAATATTTTATAATGCTATTACAGACACACAGAGGCACTCGCTTGTCGTCCCCTTCCGTGTTTCGATGTAACTCATGCATACATAAGATCGGAGGAAGCTTCAGATGCAATGTCAGGAACGTGGAACATATGTATATACAACGGACCCGAAAATCTTTTAGAGAAATTGTGGTCGGTGCGGTGCATAAATTTAAAACATAAAACAATTCTAATAAAAGTAATTAGAAATAATTCAACTTATAAAAATAGGATACCATATTTACGAAAATATATAATTATAAATAGCAGTACATAATATATAAACATAATTATCAAGTACGTAGACAACTATTAATTTCATGAATAAAATATTTTTTTCGCGTTAATTTTAATTGTTCCATCGCGACGTTTAGACTGTTTTACGGCTCTGATAGTCACGGGAGAGGTGATTGTCGTCCTGATGGCTGCATCTTAGACTAGCATTCGCAATATGGGACGATCTACCACTAGATCCTTAGTTCCCAAAATGATTCAACGGGGGTCTACGTTGGCGTGACAAAAAATTGGGGGTTCACAATTCGCAAGCGGGGGTCCACGAAAATTTATATGCTTTCGATAATGAAGAACTAAAATGTTGGCTTGACTTCACCTATCAATGTAGGCAGATAATATTTTAAGAAGCTCAGCGACTGTTACTTGTAAAACTAGCATATTCCACATTTATTGTCGAGTTTTGGTTATATGGTAGAAATGTCCACCGGAACCAGCTAAATTTTGTAAATGTTCTATGAGAAAAAAAGTCTGGGAACCTCTGCACTAGATGGAGCTACGCCGGCAATCTATAGCGTAGACCACTGTGCCCCAGTGGAGATGATAATGCAGAATGTGTAGTAAGTAAAAGTAAATAAAGTAGCAGCCCACATGTATAGCAATCCCACTGCTGGGAATAGGACTCCTCACTAGGGAGGGTGTTAGGGCATAGCCTGCCATGCGGCTCCACCGCGGGTTGGTGAATTTAACATGTTTATTATATAAAAAATATATTATAAAAAAAAACTTTTATTAATATTTCTTAGATTTCTTCACGATGTTTTCCTACTGAGCATGTGATAAATCAGCATTTGAAAATTGTGATCAACAATATTATTGCTGCCGTTACCGAGAATCGAACTCGGTTTGTGTACAAGTCGTGAATTAAATGCGTGCGTTTAGACACTGAGCTACCACGGCTCTAGTGAGCTAGTGGCTTTAACTAATTATGTTTATAATTTCGACATTTTCTTAACTATACATCTAATTAAACTTGAAAGTTTAAGCGAGCTTTGGAGTGGACTGCTGAAGACAAGGCAGTTCTGTTGTAGTTAGGTTAGTGAGGGTTATCAGGTGGCATCTGGCGGCATCAAGAGCATGTTTCACTAATCATAATACGCAGTTAGTTTAACAGTATGTGCTGTACTAGTTTTGTGCCCAGGATTTCACAGAAAGACACTTATTTTTTTTAAGTAATAAAAACCTACAAAAGACAATTTTCCGTGTTTCAGTGATGTATTCATATAAGATTGTGTTAAATTTACTATCTGTTACATTTCACTTTAACAGTGGTAGATTTAAGCTGCAGATAGTTTCCAGCTCGATAGGAGAAGGAACAAGTCGATATAGAATACCATCGCGAAATAGTAGTGTAACGCTTCCGTGTTCCGTAGGGTGAGTGTAGGGTACAACGACAGGTGAAGAAGCCATACCTCAGAGGAAACGACGGATTTGCATCTGAATCTCTATTGAGGATAGAGGTAAGTATGGATCGCAGTCATTACTTTTGTGGACTGTTTGTTTGCCTCGCCTTATTATAGAATAGGTGGCAAACGAGCTAGCAGCTCACTAATGAGTAGTGATCTCCGGCGCCCGTGCTCATCCGTAACACCAGAGGACTCGCAGATGTGTTGCCAGCTTTTAAGAAAGGTATATTATATTATATAATATATTATATTTAAACGAAATCAAATAATATTGTAAAAAATATAAGAGGCTTTCTCTGCAGTGCGCTATCGATATCGTGACGATGATACTTTTTCTTTATTACTACGAGAGTAACATACGAACACACACTTCTCCTGATGGCAAGTGATTCTTGAGGCCCGTGACATCGACATTCATCCTCGACAAGGAATCATAATGCAGATGTCACCCTTGAGGACTGAGATGGAATGCCTCGTCACCAGTAATAAAAGTCTACGCATCCCTGCACCCATCAGACGAAACTGCTATTTTACGCTGGTAATTTGTGTGGGAGTGGTCCTATCCCGGTCAAGCTGACCCATTCATTCTCCAGCTAGAAACAAATTGCAAAGTAGCTCCAGCACTGTCAAAACTATTCTCTACTATACCCTTCTGCCATTCTATTATTCTCTACATGATAGAAGTTAGTATGGCCGTCTCTCATTAACTAAATCGTACTTGACACCGAAGCTACATTCATTAATCACGTCAGCTCGCAACCATCCGATGATGGACAGGGCATTCTGTAACACCTAACGCACTCCATACACATCTTCTAGACTTCCACATCTTCATAGATCGTCCACTTCTTGCTAGACGGCACTTCCTTGCAGTCCTCGGTGGTGACAGCGCATGGACACCTTGGGTCTTTATTAGGGATGGAGATGTCATGGGTCGCAGTCATCTCTTGACAAATTGCATTTTTTACAACTAGCCTATGGAATCAGCTGCCACCAGCGGTTAGTAGGGACCTTCAAGAAAAGCGCGTACACCTTTCTTCACCGGCTGGCAGCGCACCCTCAGATGTTAATAATCCATCAGGTTACTGACATTATTTGTTACTCTTACTTACATAAAAAAAAATCGTTTAGTGTTCTAGTGACGTGACGTTAATAAGAAATCAGCTATTAGAACATTAGCCTTGTGAACACGTGGGGAAGTATTATTAAATCATATGACAAAATTGGCGATGTAGAAATCCTCGGATCCCTACTTTTACCAGTCCAAACACAGCAGTGTTATGATGCTACTGCACCCAGTAATAAACTGAAGTGTGACTATAACACTATTAAAATATAATATAATCCTATATCTTTTAAATATAACAAACATACAAAATTAAAAATCTCTCCGTAAACAATAAACACAATAAACCCGGAAAACATTAATTAAATAATGCTTCAATTGATTAGCGTATCGTGCAATTTATCAACAGTTTCATTGAACGTTATCTGCCACATTGCCAAGCTGCCAAGCCTCAAGTCCAGCCTTACACGTGGACGGGCCAGACAGAGTTACGTACGCTGTAGGGTCACCATATCATAGGCTTTTAAGGTTCAGACAGGAGTTCAGATAGAGACAGACATTTTTGAACTTTGTGTGCGCTAAATTGTATTCTAATTCCAAAATACCATATTAATTTTCTATATAACTATTAAATTTAGTAGTATTAAGGGTAACTCAAAAAGAAATAGTCCTTAGTCGTATGAATGTAATGGAGTTTTTTTAATTCAATCTTCACCCACTTCCAGACATCTAAATGATGTGAAATTTAGCAGTGTGTTAAGAACTGGCGTATATAAATTTCATGACTGTGCGTGTAGTTTTAGTTTTGTATTACTCCAAAATATATTTTAATATTAGGTGGATTTATGTTTATACATGATTATATTAATTAAAATCCTTTGTTTACGAACGCTGTTAATTCTTAACGTCAAATTTGTTAATAAGAGTGTCTTCGGGCGTAGAATATTTTTATGTATTATCGTGAGCTCATTCAATATTTAGTCATAAAATATATTAATTATATATAGTATTTTATGTGCGTTTAACTTTAGGATTACTCTTAGTAATACACACACCGGTAAAACATAAATCTCATTTCCTGATAACCTTGGACTGACAGTCATAGTTTAAGACGATCCCCACTAGACGGAACTATGTTTGCGTCAAATCAATGGGTGCAGGTGTCTCAGGGTCGAGCCTTATGTCAATATATGATAAAGTTCAATGCAGCAGTGGACTATGAATTAGCTACGATGATGATTATGATGATGATGATGACGTCATAATTAGGATGATTTTACATGAACATGAGTCCGAATGGTTTCTGCATTGCATTAGTAACTTAATAAAAAAAATCTCGATTTCGTAATGGTCACCCTGGTCCCGCAACGTTGTGAGTGAATAGTGAATAGAAATGCAACAATGTATGCTATCTCGGTCTTGTGTCCGAGCACGTGCCGGTAATGAGCCGAGGTACTCACCACGCTATCGATTTAATTCGTCCAGACTAAATTTGACCTGTCTGGATATTGCACTACTACGATGTAATGTATTCTGTTCATTACGTTCTATTCTCTTATCTCGGTTCATTTTAGACTAGCATTTTGCTGTTGTGTTGCGTCTGGTGAGTGAAGGGATCCGCGGACCTGATATCATGTAATTAGGCATCCCATCTCATCAGTTTTAAGTCGTTGATTTGTAAGAATAACTGTTTTAGACAAGTTTGTAAGATTAAATTATTTATCATTTGGGCGCCATCATGACGTCATATAGCTTTATAATGTGAAATTTAATATAAAAACTCCTCTATTTCTCCGCTCCGCTGTTTTTATAACATTAAAAGTGAAAAACGAACACACGGTTCACATGATGGAAAGTGAGGACTGTAGCCCATGACTTCCACGGCCAGTAAAACAAATATTCAAGATGCATTGTCCCCTGAGGATTGTGATGCCCCGTAACCTTTAATCGGGTGCTGTTGTGTTTCTATTTTGTGCTGGTCCTCTGTGATGGTGTGGACCTTCCTCCGTCGAGCATTCATGTCCACTGCCCTTTATTATCTGTGATTAGTTTAAACAGAAATATTTACTAATTACCATCGTTCATCTTTATTGATTATTTTATTCTGTATGCTATCAAACTTTGAGGCCAATGGAATATTACGTCGTTTCTATCGTTAAATATATATTCTTTTTATATTTTATACCTTTGTTATTCATTTATCATTGCACGACCAACGGTTTCTTTTGCTTACAGCTCTATAAGATAAAGTCTGTTAGCAAACCTAAAAAAAAATTGATACGACCGAAGATCGGATGAAGGTTCGAATGCAATGTCAGGAACAAAGGACATACATGCAACAAACCCAGACGAGTGAACCAACAATATGCTGTGCACAATTGTTCTTCGACTGAGTATACTGGCCAGGAGCTGTCACCACGAGGCCGTCACGTCAGTTATCATAGCATGTCATGTATAGCAGGCTTTAGGTGTAGTCCACGTGGTGGGATATACAATAATATTCAAAGCGGTATACATACGTTGTTGCGCAGCCAAGGTCACACGTGTGCACGGCGCGTTATATAACCACAAGGTAGTCCTCCATCCATGTGGATCGATTACTTCCTTGGTTTCAAGGACGCTTTAGATCATATTGTAGGGTTGGTAGAAATCGTTCAATCATCAGCTCGTCACTGCTACTCTGAACACTTACACTTCTCGAACTCTGGCAACTTTCCCTATTTCTAGTTCGTGATTATTTTCACTGTTATCAGTGGAAGATTCACACTCCACTTAGTCTATAAATGCATGCATTAGTTGGGTTCCACTGGGGAAGGACCAGCCTCAGAGAATACCAGTGTAGTCAAGGTGGAATCTATTTATTTATTTATTATGGCTTATCAACATAATTACATAATTGGTTTCAAGGTTTAACATTATAAATCAAGTTAAAAAATGGCAACATGTAACTACACTTACAGATCCGAGCCCTACATTGCAAGTGAAGAGACATTTCAACTCAGTCCTCAGGGGTGACAAACGATGCAGTTGAAGATATTAGGTAAACATCAATAAACATAAACAATAAAAAAAAAATTGTAAATTTTGTCCACGGATGGGGGCTTGTTTTCGCGTCCGATTAGTTTCATATATATGTATAAATGTGATCAATGACACATCCGTGGGTTGGCTGCTTAGAGTGAGCGACACTGCACGCTCCACCGCACCGTCTGCAGTGACACGCACACAAGCACTCATATTAATTGCCGACATATATTGTGAAAGCGATTAAACCAGAACCGAGGATGCATGAGAGGTTTAGAAATTTCTGCCGGTATGCCGGGGATGACGATTTCGTTTTCTAGTATTTAAAGCAATTTGATTACTTAAAGAGTGTGCAGGTTTACATTTAATGTATTACAAGTATACAGATCTATTGATGACGATTCCTGCGGCCCATGACACACGCATTCATTTTCGATAAATGCCCATAATGCAGTTTACCCAGGTACCCCTACACACATCACATGAAACCCAACAGCATTATCCAGCTATTTTACGCCGGTATTCTGTGAGGTGGTATTTTCTACTATCACACCCATTCCCTAGAATATGGGCGTCGTGAGCCGCAGGAATCACATACTGTCAGATGAACAGTATGATCTTTTGTCACCCTCAATACAATAAAAAAAAATTTAGATACCGAACTATTTGATGAGGATTATGTTCTCCTGTCGACCTCGGCGATATCTTCTGGTTATTGCCAGTTCACTGCGCACAATCTTACTTACTTTAATATTGCCGTCAGCATTTGTGCGCACTAGTCGTCGCCTTGCGTATTTCAAGGTAATGCGATCGGAGGAAGATGCAGATGCAGTGTCAGGGACACGGCAGTTATGTATGCTGTCAGCAACCTGTGACAACCCTGCAATGAGATAGTAAACGCACTATAGTGCCCGCACGGAGGAACGAACTTGGTTTGGCTCGTGTACCGTGATATTACAAGCCAGCGCTAAGATACTGAGCTACGACGGCTCCTGTTAATAAATAAGACATTAAATTAAATTCCCTCCCCAGTACTACGTTGTAGTAAAAAACAAACAAAGAAACAAAACATCTGTCCAGGTATTAGTAATAACTAATTCCATTGTAACAAACATGGACATAAATCCATGTATAATGAAGCTAATTGCTGTTTATAATGTAAATGGACCATATTAAATGTACATGGCATAAGTAATGAGCCAGTCTGATCTTAGTTGTCTAGATTTGCCGATGTCTTAACCGGACTGTGTTTAGATGGCGTATAATTACATCGGAATAGTTGATTCCTATTTTTTTAAATATCAGGGATGTCTATTCGATGGTAAGTTAAAAGTGGATCCCATGATGCACATCTATCAACAAAGATTCAAGATTATTGGTAGAGCTACCCCGCATTCGTTTCTAGCTGTTAATGGGTCGGCACTATTGGGAAGGACCACGCCCTCAGAGTATACCAGCGTAGAATAGCAGCAAAACGCTGCTGTGTTTCGAGGCATTCAGTCTTTGTTCTATAGATATTACAACATTGTGATTCCTTATCGATGATGAACGTGAGTGGAAAGGGCCACACGAGTCATTTACTGTGCATTACTGTGCTTTACTGTAAATTGTTTCTTTTTTTTTTAATTATATGTGGGCTGACTCGTGATATATAATATTCACATTTATCCTTGATAAGGCATCAAGTTGCAATCGTATGTTGCAGATGCGTTGTCACATCTCAGGACTAATCTGGAATACCTCGTCACCAGGTATAAGGCCTCCGGGTACATAAACTCACCATACGAAACTAAACAGCGTTATGCTGCTATTTCACCAGCGTTATGATGGTATTCCGTGAAGGCGGTCCTTCCAGTCGTGCCGACCCATTCATATCGCAACAGAAATTAGCCACATGTTATACCATAAGTTTTTATCTCTTCTACATTATACATTGTCTTGGGTCACTTGGGGACATTGGGATAATCCTTGTAAAGTAAAAAAAAATTCTCATACAGATAATTCCATTTCTATTTTACTCACATTTTTTAAACACATCCTAGATTTGATCGAATTACTTACCCCTGGCAACCCTGACGGAATCTAAAACCAATAGCGGGGTGCGTACGTGCAGCTTAGAACGAGAGCGGGACGACAAGACTCCACAGATAATAATATATATCTTAAAACCCAACCTCTTTATTTTGAGCGATGGCTTGGTCCGACAATGTGACGTTTTGTTTCTTCAATTTATAAATTTGATAGTTAAGTAAATTATTATACATATTTGTTATGAACGTGCAGCCGTAAGGGACAGAATATATTATGTCACAGTACATAAGATTACTGACAACTTGTTGCGTTCACATACAAAAAGATGATTTAAAATGGGAGAATATTAACATAACATAGTCCTAAATTTGATTGGTGGCTCAACTATGAGGCAGGGTGAAGAATTGACGCGGACGTAAATGTGGGGTATCTATTACTTTTAACGTGTAATACGTAAATGCAATTTGATCACTTGTAATTATTATTCCTACCATACAAGTATCAAATAATACAAAACATTGTTTTTTTTTCTGAATTAACATCGTTGCTCTGACAGCTAATTATATTTTTATCTTGCAAATCTTAACTTTATCAAGCTGTGATGTCTGTTTAGATTATAGACATGTTATGGAAAATCATATGAGTTCCACCAGAAACCTCACACGTCTTCTAGCAACGCATAATGATTTCCAGCGTTCGTATATTATCGACAAAAACTTAAATACAAAAGTGAATAAATACTACATTTATTTTATTATACTGTATTATTTAAAATAATATGTGATTTTATTATTATTCACACCAACAGGTTTAACATTACTTGCAAATAAGCCTCCATAACGGTAAGTATTCAAATGCTAAATGCATAAAGATAAATAATACTTTGCTATTTATAGTACCATAACAGACCTGAACTATTTAATTATTTATAAGAGTTATTTACTATCGTAGTATTAATATATTAAACGCTCGAGCCTAATACACTCACCGCGGGATTTTTATCGATAACGTGCGTTTGTTGTGCACATCACTACGAAAAACATGATTTACAACCCGGCCTGCAGCAAGAAAGTAAACGGACTATAAGATATTTTTAGAGTACGGTCTTCGAAAACCACTGTAGTAAACCGAAATCCACCATTCTGTTATTTTAGTGAACCATGTCCTTACACATTTAACCTTAGTTGGATTTATACTAAAATCATATCTCGCATTTTTTTTAAAAAAAACCTTATAGTAATAATAACCTAAAGTACTAATTTGTGCATTCTGAAGTTCCTACTTAAAAAACAACTACTTAAAAAAAATTTGATACAAATAGTAATTATCATAACAATTAAAATGTATTTAACGCTAATAAATTATATATAATACTGTTATAAATATTTTTTTCCCCAAAGACACTAATTACGTTTTTTTATTATAAACGGCAGGAAATCATTTGTAATGCGTTGATAAGCTATCACAGTACTTTGGAATATGGTAATTTATGACTCGTAACCGAGCATGCTCTTTTTCTTACACCTGGGATTGACAATTTTCTTAATATAGTAAACGAGGAAAATGTCAGAGTAAAATAAAGTGTTTTAAATTTTAAGTTGTAAAATATTTATTACCATTATTTCCCCTGATGAAGAGACCATTTAATCAAATTCCTTTTATAATTTTAAGGGGACAAATGAGCACACAGTTCATGTGATTTAAAGTGATAGTGCAGACCATGACATCTACATCAATCTTCAATAAAAAAACAAATTGAACATGCGTTGTAGCCTCTGAGGACTTCGATGGAATGCGTCATTACCTGTAATCGTATCTTTGGATAAGCTCACTGTACAAAGTACAGCAGCTTTATGCTGTACGTTGCACTGGCATTTCATATGGGTCGAGCCAACCCATTCATTTTACAGTTAGAAATTAGCAGCGGATCAGGAACTGAATGACAATGGAAAATACCCTCATTGTTATTATTATCTCAGGCCATCAATAGCCCGCTGTTGAGTGTAGTCCAGACAGCTCCCAAACACGATCGCGAACTTCCTGCTATATATATCTATGGATTAGTCAGGACACCTAAAATGTAATTGGATGGAAATACAGATTATTCCAATTCGAATCATAGACGACTCATATTGGAAGTGCGTTGTGACCCCTGAGGACAAAGAAGAAGAAAGTGAGCCGAGATAATATGGACATATAAAGAGAAGACCGCTCGATTAGATCGGAGATGCAGTAATGAATCTGGCCATACCTGGGTCCAGAAAGAGAAAAAGACCGACGACGATGGACATTGCAAGAGATATGAAGATCTGCAATGTTTCTGATGACACGGCAAAACGAGCAAAGCGGTATCAAAAGGCAGGAATGGTAGACAATCAGATTAGATTAATAAGACTTTCTCTTTCTGGACCCAGGTCTGACACTTACAATGCAGTATTTCCGAAGGAATGTAGATATATGTAATTGTAAGAGCTCTGCATCTACATCGCTAAGCTAGGAAAAAACAAAAAAATCATGATCGCCAAATGTATCTGATCGAGCCGAGGTTTGGACCATCTCGGGCGTCCCAGTTAGTTACTTTCGCGGGCAGGGTAACGGACTTCCTCTCCCTCCTGGGAACCATAAATAAAGGCTCCGACTGAGTGCGCTAAAGGTACGGCTATCTTTTAAGCCGAATTTGTGAATTTGTGAAAATCTTCGAGTTAACAGTAAAAAGAAACAATATTTTTACATTTTTATCGCCCTTTTTTGTTAAAAGCTTGTGCCAGGCGATGACCATATTTGAATGAGGGATTGGAATAATGTCTTGAACCATTAATAGTGCAGACTTTACTTTTGTTGTTTTGTCATAAAAAGACGCCTTGGCGCTAAGTTGTTAGTTTTTATATCACTATATAATTTTCTTAAAACAACGTCAAGTAATACTTCACGTTTAGTTCTTTAATTAAAAAATGTACATGAGAGGATTCAAGGGGGTAACAATTTTACGCCTTTTACCTGATTATATACTATTATATTATATAAACAAACAATATATGCGTAATTATAAAATAGATATATAACTAGACGTATATAACAAATAAAAATCATTATCTTGTTGGAAATCGAATTGGATCCATCTGCAATTAGTCGCAACCCGGAAGAAACGGCATTACGTTATCTTTTTCAAAATTCTTTCAATTTTAATCAAATCGCCAGTTCATTACCACCCAGATACTTCTCTAGCCAAGGCACTGGCGATTTGATTAAAATTCTTTCTGTTCAAAAATTCTAAATTTTCTTAAAATTCTGGGGTTACTAACCCCAGACCATAATTGAGCCACCACCATGCTTGATTGTTGGGACTACACAATCTGACATCATCTTTTTTTGGGCACTGCGTCGAACGTAAACTCTACATTTTGATCCGAATAGTTCAAACTTGGATTCATCGGTCCAAAGTACTTTTTTAAAATCTTCTTCAGTCCAATCTCGATGGGCAAGAACCCACTGCATCCGTTTTTTATTGTTTTGCGGCCTTAGCAGAGGTTTTCTAACGGCAACGCGACCATACAACTTCGCATCTCTCAGTCGCCGTTTTACTGTTGTCAATGATAAAGGTTTAACTCGGGTTTTGTTTACTACAACGCGGATTTCTGGTGCTGTTAAGCGTCTATTTCGCTTGCTGGTAACAACAATGAAATTATCTTCACTAGACGTGGTAGCTCTCGGCTTTCTTGAGCGTGGACGATCTTGAAAACTGCCTGGCTCCTTGTATCGAGTATTTGTGCCATGAACACAAGTCTTCGATAACTTCAGTTGTAAAGCAATCTAACGTTCGGATTTTAAAAAAATCTTTTTAAAAAATCCTTCATTGTGTAAAACAACGATGGCAGAACGCACTTCACTGCTAATTTCTTGAGCTTTTCCCATTTTATGACGTTTTCACTGTAGATTTAAATATTCGATACGAACAATAGAATATGCATATATATATATATAAATACATAATCATTTAATATTGAGATGATTCTGCCAATCTGTTGAGAAATTGCTCCCGAACCTTTACCTTAAACGCGTAACGATTTGTAGCCGCCCTGACTTCAGGAGGGGAGAGCATTCCAAAGAAGGATAAAGTCGGAGTTATGAGACGGGCCCAGAAGTAGAAGGTTGTTGGTCAAGCGAAGGTTTTTATCAAGGTATTGAAAATATGAAGCTAGATAGGAAGGAGGAGTAGGAGATGTCAGGATAGAATAAATGGTAGTGAGAGCGCGCAGACGAATGGGTAGCCACTTTAATTGAGAACGATAAGTGACACGAGGTCATACTTTCGAAGGTTATACATGAGTCGGGTGCAGTTATTTAGAAGACGATCAAATTGTTGAGGAGATCTTTTCTGATCTGGATCTCTGGATCTGGATTCAGGTCATCCGTGGTTCAGTAGTATAATAAAGATATATTAGTTTAGTGATGTAATTTAAAATAGGTATTAATAATTTTTTAAATTTGTCTTTTACGCATTCGAGTTCCCATGGCTGCTTTAATGGGATAGTTCAGGGTTGATTGCTGATCTTCCAATAACCGGATGTCACCGTTGAGTAGCTTGATGTGGTGTGGTCAATGACGTTTTTAGCTTTATAGAACCTGTTTCTAATTGCATATTTCATTTAATAAACTAGTTTCTTAAATAACTCAAATAGATACCGTGGTTAGTTATTCTGTTTACGGACGCAGTTTAACATATTCCAATTAAAAAGAAAGAGATGATGTTATTTTTTAAATTTTCCAAGCAAGTACTGATGTAATTAATGTTTATCTTTGGAGATTACATACGGAATGCTACGACTAAGCTTTGGAAATAAAGAAGCGTTCGCGTGAACCGTGACGTTGTGAATACAAAATTTCATTTTAATCATCTCGATGGTTGGCTCTTCACGCGATTTGATGGATGGCGTGGTGTAGTGGTTAGAGTATCATACTCCTGCTTCCCGGGTTGTGAGTTCCATGTCCTGCCAAAGAACACTATTTGTGTCTCACAAATTGTTTTCTGGTCTAGGTGTGTCGTATATATGTCCAGTGTCCTTGACACTGCATCTGGACCTTCCAATGCCCTTATTGCACGTGCATAACAGCAATATGGAGGCCACGAAGAGTGCCTGCCTCTATGTTTGCGCAAATGCCAGTCCACATGGGTGACAATCATCTACATTATGATTCCTTAACGAGGATAGATGTGTCATGCGCTACAATAGTCACTTACCGTGTGAACTGTGTGCTTGATTGTCACCCTTGATACAATAAATAATGTATGACTGTTATATTATGTGGAAACAAGTAAACGTGGATTAGCCGTAATGGGTCGGCTAGGCCGGACAAGGACCACGCCCTCATTGAATAACAGCGCAAAAAGGCAACTTTAGACTGCTGTGTTCCGTGTGCTGTAGGGTAGGCGTTGTTGGATGAATCTTTAAATAAGCTTATTTTAAATTTGACAACTCTTGACAACAATGAAGAAAATTATAATGATAATCGTATGAATATAATGCGTAATTTTAAAGTAATACTAAGGTTACATCTTTATATATATATAAATTAATCCCACTGCTGGGCCGGGCTATGTTCTAACATACTCTCTAGAGAGGAGCATAATCCCCCCACGTGGTGGTCCCCTACTGTAGACGGATATGTCTTCCAAAAATTTATTTTTTGGTTAATTTATTTCGATGTTTTTCTTCACCACCGATGACGTGCTGAATCAGTTTTTACAATTACAATTAGCGATTTCATTGTTGCAGCTGGGTTCCAACTCGGTTGGAACGTTTACCGTGAATTGAATGAGCGCTCAGACACTGAGCTACCACGGCACTCATGTGATAGGATAAGTGTGTTAGAGTGTGAACAAGTACCTCGGCTGAGAATTGAATCCATATCGCGTTACACGATAACAAGGTACTTTAACTACCTGGCCGAATGGTCCTGTGCGTTACATAGTAAGCGAGACAACTCAAATCAAGGTCGGTACAAAAGCAAATAAAGTCGTGTTCATACGATAGTATCGAGCCGCTCGTTTGTTGTTGGAGGTGCGTTTGTTTATGCGGCCGGCATATTGACTGATTTATAATGGCTTGTGGAGATTCTGTGTTTAATGGCTCCTCGATCAAAGACGACTGCTAATGGCTGTGTTACTGTTGGCAAGGTATTGACGATTGTAACGAATCAATGAAAATTATTTAAGTATTTTCTCCTTGGACGTACGTGTAATAGTAGGTGAAGTATAGTTTTCTTTTTTTTAATTTAAAATATAAATAAATTAATAGCCTTTAACTAATAATTTATCCCGCTGTTGGGTACAAGCCTTTTCTAGTATGTTAGTGTGTGCACCACCACGCGATTCCACTGATTGTGATTGCTGGACTTAGCACGTCTCTTTTGTTTGTCTCTGAAAGGCAGCACTCACCGCCCAGCACGTGCTGTCTCACCGCCCAGCACGTGCTGTCTCACCGCCCAGCACGTGCTGTCTCACCGCCCAGCACGTGCTGTCTCACCGCCCAGCACGTGCTGTCTCACCGCCCAGCACGTGCTGTCCAACCTCCCAGCACGTGCTTCCACCACCTAACATTGCAATCAACAATGTTCACCGTGCCGGGGATCCAACTCGGTTTCCGTATCATAAATTTATTTATTTGTGTATAAACGGACCACTGACAATATATTTTCTTATTCACAAAGAATAATATTATATAAATATATTTAAAATTTACAAAAAACAATTATATAAGTAAAGCCACGTTCTAGATAATGTTTAGCTACAACGTCATAATTTCTATGCTGACCATGCTACACTACACTGCCGCCCTTGGACATATACAACATCAGACGGGTCGCAGACGCGCTGCCGGATTTTGAGAAAGGTGTAGGCTCTTTTCTTGAAGGTCCGTAAATTGTATCGGTTCGGAAACACCGCTCGTGACAGCTGATTCCACAGAGTAGTTGTGCGTGCCAGGAAATTTCGTGTGAAGCGCACAGTGCTGGATTGCCAACCATCGAGGTGATGGGGATGAAGTTTGACTCAGACGGTAGTTCGGGTTCACTATCAAATAGCTCAGTCCTCCCCGTGACCATTGTTGGTGTAAAGCACTCGAAACGTCGGGATACATAAAAATAATAAATCCTTATAATTAGTTTTATTCACATTTTGCGTAAATATAAGAAATCTAAATATAATTTAACTATCTTGACCTGTTGTCGAAGATGGATAAAGTTCTCAGTGTTCACGAGGACTTACCGTAATGTATATTTATTTAACCTTTCTATTGTTAATAACTTATTTAAAAAAAAAGGTGGACAATGGTTGTAAGTTGCCTTTCGGTATTTTCTACCAATGAACCCTTTAGATGGAGAAACATTAACTTTAGATGATAATCACAGAACTCCTAAATATTAACTATACTTGTGACTTATTTAATATTCTCGGACAAATTAAAAGACTAAATATATAACAACAAATATATATTGTGTGAGCGTTTGTCAACTTTGTTTCCGTAAATAGATGTCTCTCCATCACCACCAATAGAATGGGAACATTTAATGTCATTAATATAACGAAGGATCTGTCCGTCCAGCCATGTTAAACTCCGATAGTGAATCAACTTATACTTCCCTAAGTGCGGCTTCACAAAGTTACAGTTCAGTGATTTCCGGTGACGGCGTTTCAGTATTAATTAATTCAAGAGGCAGTTATGCAAAGTGGCAAGTTTAATAAACAAATTCGCTGGCCGACAAGTACTTACAAGTTGATTCGGTCGCGCGTCCACGGAAATCTATGCGATATGCTATAAAAAGGTTAAGTTTAAGAACTATAAAAAGTTCCTAAATCGGTCCAGGTGGAACCCCAGGTCCACGGGAGACTCGACAGGTGTCTACGTTGGCGTGATAAAAAATGTGGGTACACAATTTTTTTCACAAGGGTCCTTGAAAATTTATTTGCTTTCGATAGTGAAGAACTAAAATGTTGGCTTGACTTCACCTATCAATGTAGGCACATAATATTTTAAGAAGCTCAGCAACTGTTACTTGTATAAAACTTGCATATTCCATATTGAGTACAACGTGCCGAGACTTGCAAAGCGCCGCCGCTGCCGCCACCGCCGTCCGCAGCTCATGTTCACACGTGCAAAGGGACGAAATACGACTTGCGGTGTGTGTGCTTCCAATCTTGCATGAACTTATTTGATTCTTCACCAATATAAATACGAATGCCAAGGATAACCAATTGTTTCCGAAATTTCGAAAAGAAAAGTAAAGTAGATGTCAATAAAGTAAAGTTGGATGGAATCACTTTTTTTTGACACCTTTACTTTTTTGACTCCAGCACAATCAATTAATTAATTAACCAATAAATTCTCACTTTTTTTTCGTTAACTATTAATTCGTGGTTGGTACTCAACCACCACGCAAATTTCCATAGTAAGATATAATCTTCACATTATTTGTCGAGTTTTGGGAATATGGTAGAAATAGGCAGGGGGACCAGCTAAATTTTGAAAGTGGTCTATGAGAAAAAACTTCTGAGAACCTCTGGCCTAAGCGATGGTAGGAAGTGGGCCGGAACCGCTGGTTGTGCTAGGTATTGTATTTTGATAATAAGCATTTCATGGAGCTGGTGAATTTTAGTTAAATCATAAAGATTCTTTGTGAATATTATATTATGGCTGACGAACGCACAGTTCCCCGGTAAGTTCAGTGGTAAGTGATGAACTGACCCATCTAAACCCATCGTCTACAATACTTTGTAACCCTTGAGGGCTGAGATGTAATATTATCTGTAATTGGATCTCCGGATCCTTGCACTCACCGTACAAAATAAATCCCAAATGAAGCCTTTTGGTTTTCCAGCAGCAAGATGACCGGCTCGATTCAACTGGAAAAGGACCTCGCCCTCACTGAATACCAACTTGAAATAGTAACTTTACGCTACCGTAGGTATATATATATATATATGTATATATATACACATATATATATATATATATATATATATATATATATATGTATATATATAATAGCTTAGCTTTCAGTATGCTACATGCAACTTAATCCTGTAGATACGTCGTGACAGTTACCGTAGTAGTGTCCAAGGCGCATTCCCGGGAAAAGGCTTTTACTTAATAAAATATTAAAATTTGGTACCGCGCCTATAACTGCGGCTTAGATATCACTTAAACATTCGCAAAGGACCGTTTTAACTGATAAGTTTTTCAGTTAAGCATTTATTTCTATAACACGGTCCTTTAGATAAAGTTATAAATAATATTATTTAAACATTTCTTAAACGAAGCCTCAGATGACTAATTCTCGATATTATAATAGAGCCACGACGTCCTTACACACGACTTAATTCTTTTTTAAACATCATAGAAACATTGAAATCTATTTAATGGTTACTTTGACATGTAACTGTACATATGTAGGGAACAGTTATCGGTGTATGCTGTTAGAATTCCACACCGCGTGGGCCCCACACGCCTACGGAATTATGGGAAGGCGATGGCGGGATAACGTTTTTATGAGTAATAAAAGTTTACAACGACAAAACGACAGCTACGAAACACCAACAAACAAAACACACGCTATTTTCGACCGAGCTCCGTCTGCGGTTTTGCTCGGACCACCGGCCGAGTTTTTTTTTAAAGTAATGTTAAACAGGCACTGTGGTAGATCCACCCTTAAGTTGGTTGCTGCATGCAGCGTGGACGCGTCCACTCGACAGGGGAATCGTATTGTATTTTTTGTTTTAAAAGTATTCTATTCACGAAATGAGTGAAATGGCGGTTTCAAACCTACGACGTAATGTTTCGCAGACCAAGCCCTTGGCCTAAACTATTAACGTCTTAAGCAAGTAGCTGCACAACGCTGCTGTGTTTCGTCTGGTAAGTGCTTCCGACGACCCTTTCTTATTGGTGACGAGGAATTTTAGTCCTCAAGGATGACACTGCATCTGCGTTATGAGTTCTTATAGAGGATAAACGTGGGTGTCGTGCGTCGCAGGAACCGCTTACTGGGTGTCGTGCGTACTTGTTGTCACCCTCGGTATAACATAACCTCACAGTACACCTGACACACACACTAGTACATCTGTACTATGGTAAAATAAGGTAGAGCCTATATACAGCTAGTTTCTGATTACGATATGAACAGGTCACCTCAATTGGGGAACGTGTCACGCCCTGTGTTGCGTATGGTGAGTGTTGGGATCCAGACAACCAATTAGAGGTATGAGACATCTTGAATATTTTTTGAAGATGGGTATAGATATGAGAACTGTGTTCTTGTTTCCCACCCTTTATAATTTATAAAATATATATATAAAAAGAAGGTTTTCGTAGAACTGAAGACCTATGCTAAAGTCATCATATAGCTACAATGTGACCCTACCACGTG
Organism: Teinopalpus imperialis; assembly: GCA_029286865.1. Classification (NCBI taxonomy): domain Eukaryota; kingdom Metazoa; phylum Arthropoda; class Insecta; order Lepidoptera; family Papilionidae; genus Teinopalpus; species Teinopalpus imperialis. The sequence goes on along the minus strand of JAGSMU010000001.1, from coordinate 382,173 downwards.
AAGCCGTCTCTGTTTTTCGTCCGTCGTCTTGACGTGTCTAATTTTGTCGCGTGCGGTAATTAAACTTTAGCTAATGATCCGACAGCATCCGATGTTACTCGTCTTAGTATACTATAGTCATAAAATTGTAAAACACACAAAGGTAAAATCAAAGTTTTCAAAATGTTTATTTTCAAGTTTTTATATTATTAAGGAAGTCGTATAGCTATTTAGGCGATAGCTCCACTCGACAAGATGATTCATGCGAGACCGCGGGAAGGCGATGGATGCTGGGGCTCAGGGCCGTCTGCAAGACTATGCTTCAGCTGTGGACTGGTGATAAGCTAAACTGATGATGAAAAATAAAGAAAGTTTAGAAGCGTTCATCAATGCGTCGTTGTGAATCGTCTCAAAGCAGTTTTAAGCTCAGTTGGAGTTAACTGGAATGTTTTTCATGTTATAAATAACGCTGCTAGCATTCCTTTTACTTTAACATAACTTTAATACTTAAATGAAATAATATCTGGAATTAAAAAAAAAAAAACAATATTAAAAACAAATAACTAATATTAAAACGCGAGCGCGATAATACGAAGCGTCAATAGCCTAATGGTTCAGGGTACGGTCGGCGAAACTTAAGGTCGTAAGTTCGAATCCGCCATTCCACTATTGTCCTGATCCATCTCCTAGCACAAGCATGTTCAGCTCAGTTGTCCTGGTTAACCGGAATATTAGTAATGTTAATAGAATTGCGAATAAGCTTTATAAAAAAAAAACGTCCTTTGCTTAACACGAGCTCCTGTGATTGACACAGTTCACCTGATGGTATATGATGCCTAGTTACCCGTAGTCAGGTTCCAAGTCCCTTTAGGCCTTTTGTAAGTAGTCTTTAGTAGTTCGGACTAAAAAGGGATGTCGGGTTCGCAGGTAATGAGGATTGGGGCTATGATTGTCCATCACAGAGAACTAGGGGAGAACAGGGTATCTTGAAGATTTCGCATCCAACACCAAAAAAGGAGGTCACCAGATCCCAACAAGCACTTTTAAAAAATTACGGCTAAAAGATAACAGGTAAGTAGTAAAGGGACATCGTAAAATGTATCCCTCAATCAACGTTATGGGCAATTAAAAGCTATACAAACAAACATAACTGAAAAATCCACGTAAGAGTGCTTTTCTAAATTCACAGTCCGGATTTAAACCTGGTGCATCAGGTTTTACGAGCAATGAAACACTCGCCACAGCGCTAGGTGTGAGTTAAATCTAATGTTTATTGGACTCGAATGCGAGATAAAAATATATCGGCTTAAGTTTCTATATTTTTAAATGCAACCCATTCTAGTGACACTTTATGGGCGTCACATAGATAATAAACATTTTGGGAAGATGTGTTTTTGTTCTTTTTTTTGAATTACAAGTACAATTAATTTGTTTTTTTTTTTGTTCGTGCTAGGTCCTAGATCTGTGCTACATCTGTTAAACCCCTCCTCCGAATGGAGTATAATTTATAATAAACTTAAAATTACTGTTACTTTAAAACTATAATTTAATTAATTATGCTGTTGAAAAAAAAAAGAATATCCCAATTAGGGAGGTAGTAGTGAATTATCTTAGTTTAACATCGTACACACATATTATAACTAGTCTAGTGAATTAACGTTCTTGTTATATCGTAATCGAGTGGTACAAGAGAAGGTTAAGGGCGATTCGGTTCATTAGAGAAATGTTTCGCTTTGAAGACATGGATGTTTAAATGTTTTTTTTTTATAATAGTAGGGGTAAAAATCGGGCAAACGGTTCACCCGATTATAAGTGATATCTGTGGCCCATGACATTTACATCCATCCTCGGCAATGACTGAGCACTTCCTCGTTACGTTCTATCCTCAGATCCAGACATCAAACGAAACACAGCAGAGTTACTTCACCCTGTAGTTCTGTGAGTGCGCGGTCTCCGATCGAGTCGACCCATTCACCAAGAATTGGTACTCTTAATATTACTAGTTTAATATCCTAAAATATAATAGTAATAGTAATAGCATATATGTCTAAATCTCGCTGTTGAGCACGGGCTTCCTCACAAGAGATGGTGTTAAAGCATAGTCCACTACGAAGTTATATTGGCGGACTTTATTTGGCATAGATTATTTTTTAGCACTTACCGTGGTAAATGACCATTTAAATTTGTAACTAATAATTTCACCGACACTGGGGATGGACTGTAGTGGTAAGGGTACCAGTACCCAGCCGAGGACAACCACGCTGGGTTCGATACCCGGCCGTGGAACAATATTTGTGTATCATTAAGTTTTCGGGTCTGTGTGTGTTGTATGTTTTCCCCTGACATTGCATCACAACTTTCCTCCCGATGTTATTGCGGACGACGAGTGAGTGCCTCTGTGTCCTAAATGCTAACGGCACTATAAAATATTCTGTGCATTTGATGTCATCAGCCAATAACCAGAACATATCACCGTGGTCTAAATCCAGGACCTGGACATGATCATCATCTACTGCCCATGCTATACAAATATATCAAAGAAATATGTTTTTTGGTAAAGGTCGCTGATTTTATAAAGTTTGTAAACAAAGCGTTGTCCTGACGTCCATAAACGGCGGGCGTCTGGGCTGAAGTCGAGCACAAGCCAGTACAAACGAGCGCCACCAAACGGCCTGGAGTAAGTTACGAATTGCGACACAAACGCGGGCGCGAGGCAAGAGCGGAAAGTATTTGTCTTAAGCCATTAGAAAAGCTTTCCCAACTGAGATTCAGCCCTCTTGGGCATCCTTGTTTCAGTCGCAAGTTGGGCGCATTCGCGCGCTGGGTAACGGCCGCTGCTAACTCTCAGGTACCCTTGTCCTAGTTACCCACAAATAAAGGTCTCGACCGAGAACCCTGAGCGGTCAGCCCCTTTTAAAACCGGTAAAGCAGTTAAAACCCTTAGGCTAACAGTGCTCAATCATCCATAAAAAAAAGTAATTACACTAACCCTTTATTTACACTACACATCGCACTATTGGGGGCTGGTCGCAAACACAAATTGCTAGATAAGTACACTACTGTTTATAAATAGATTTTAACCAAATGTGTAATCGTGAATGTGCTTCTTCCATTGTAATCAGTTGTTAATAAATTATTTTGTAAGTCGCTGTTAATTTATTAATTAATTAAAATAGTAATTTAATACGGTGTTCGCTCGTCACTTGTACCGAACACCCAAGCGCACCCGAGCTAAACTTTCAACGGAATCATCATAATTTGAAATAAACGCATAAACTTGTGAACGCAAGTTGGTAGCGTCGCTTTGGGTGCAGAACTTGGCATGCCTCCCTGTCTTCAGTTGTTCATATTAAATTCTTGGTAAAGTAAAATTAAAGTAACAACATATATACATTGATCTAAGGCTTCAGTGTTGGAGAATAGTCCACCGCGCGAGTCCATTACGGAATGGACTACTTCAAATGTCTTTGTAATATTTTTTTAAATTCTTTCTTAGACATGCATGTATCCACGAAGTTATCCATCGCCGCTGGGCTCGTGGTAAATCACAATGAGCTACCACGGCTTAAGTTCTTGGATAAATATTCAATTGAGTACAGTTCAAATGTACCAAACAAATCAAGTGATTATGACGTTTTTCTGGTCGGTTTCGAGGACGGCGATATCTTTAAGTTATTTCCAGATCAAGCGAGAAGAATATATATTTCTTAATAATGCCGTAATTATTTGCACAAACATAGAGACACTCACTCCTCATGCGATTCGCTATTCCGATGTAATACTCGTCTAATAAGATAGGAGGAAGGTTCAAATGCAGTGCCAGGAACACGGGAAATACATACATCACCACTTGATCCGATAACTAATAATTCGTGTTACACAAATCTTGTTTTTTGGCTCGAAATCGAACCGGCCGTTATCTAATATGGAGCTTAAAATTGTAAGTTTTAACTGATTTTGTGAAATCACTTAAACTTTGCTCCAAAGAGTATTTTCGTCACAATCAACTCAGAGTGAGCCCTCGTTCGATTGCACAGTCGATAAGGTACCACCGACTTTGAACAAGTTGATGGAAAAAGCGATTCAATTTCCGGTTACACAAGACTCGTTTATTTAAGGAAGTTAACTAAGGAAGCTACTGATAAAGAAATTTGTTCTACGGAATAGTATTGTGCAAAAATTTTTATTGAAAATAATGATTACATAATCTCAGACCGTCAATAGTCCAATACTATATATACTATACTATAATAATAATAATAAATAGGACCTCCTCCATTGCTGCATTCTTGAGTTAGCAATATCTCATTCATTAACTTTTTTAGCTATTCTTGGTCCAATTTTAGCCATTCCATTTATAAATTCCATTCCACGTTAAAATGTATATGAATTTTTTGGATAGGTTATGCGAATTTAATTGAAAAAACTGATAGATAATACACAAATATAACTTATATAACTATTACTTAATCTTGTAGCAGTTTTAGTTTTAATCCCGGAATTTTTATAGATTCCACATCAGGTTTTACACAAAAATGTCACAGATTACTTTTGAAGCAGCAATCGGCAGTTCTGGTATATTATAATCTTTGGATGATAATTATTTATAATACTTGTTTCTAATATAATTATGAGAACTTTTCTTTATTTTTTTGTTTATTATATTCAGTTTCACGGCGTGATACAGTTTGAAGGCCAGGGCAGAATATCAGCGGGGAGCGTCACCTCCGTTCCGGATCCTTTGTTAATATTTGTTATGATTATTTTCTGTATTATTATATTTAAGTTTAGATAAATAAACACCTTATTATTAATATTTTTATTAATTTTGATTTTTGATACTATATTAAATTCAATTTATTAATTGTTTTATATCATAAAGTACTGTGTTTACTAGTAATTAAAGTATGTACTGTTACTAAGATAAAATATAACTAAAGCATTTCATAGTTTTTAGTGACCGTCTATAGACTAAGGTACCTTTTCGTTCCTTTCATGCTTTTTAGTCACTTGCCACCTGCATTTATGTCGTGTTATCCTGCTCCCGGAAGTCGCCTGCTCCTATTTTGGTAGATCGCCTTCCACCGCTTGTGTGATTTTGTGGAAATATCCTTTTAAAATACGATACAAAAAATCTATTTAAGCTTGTATTCGTTTTAGAAGTAGGAGGTAGGACACGAGTCTACAAGTTGTTATTTGACATCACTGTTGACAATGGTGGCGGAGAGGAGAGGGACAAAAGATGAAGGATATTGACTTCTAGTGACAGATGATGAACCGTTTCTTCGGTCAATATTACAATGCAATAGCTTAAAATATAAGCATTACGCTGCTGTGTTTCGTTTGGTGAGTGTAGGGATCCGGAAACCGTCATTACAGCTGCCGTGGCGGTTGATTTTAGCTCTCACGGGTGACAACGTACGTGCCGTAGGATACACTCATCATCAGTTGAACTGTGAGCTAGTTCGTCACCCTTCATATAAAAAATAAAGCTAAGATGAGAGAAACGTGTCGGATCCGGTGTGGGTATGACGTGACCAGTCCAAACACACACGACAATCGCGATACCACACGGTCCTTTCTAACTATAACTAAAACCCTCGATTCTCTTTATTGACTTTCACAATATTTCCCACATCTTGCTCTCATGTCACTCATGGGTCTACCTCACGGCATGCACAACGCATGCGCATGTCTATGTACGCGGAGGCAGTAGGACTGTGAATATAGAAATTTAAAAAATACGTTGCCGTCTGTTTGTTGACATTTTCTTCTACACACATACTTTTTAGTTCTTTATTATTGGTCACTAACTCATGATATAGATGTTTATTCGGAATATATCATAATTACCGTATTATAATATCATATGTTACTAAATTTCTCACATCAATAATTTTCTCGAAAATTTTCACAAATGCTGGTGTTAAATAAAACAAAAAAAACTGAATTCTTTGAGACACGAAATCTCCTTGACCTCTAAATTTTCGGATTCATGTGTCGACTGGGAAGAAGTCGAAATAAACAGATATTGTTTTAAAGAAAATAAAAATAGAGGTTGATTATGTTACTGATGTTGTATTGGCGAATTACTGATAGACAACGTGTTAGCGGTTTGTAAACGCTATCCGGATCATTGGAAACCCACACTGATGACGTTTTATTTATTTGTATTATAATTTTATTAGAACGATCTTCTATCTATTATAAATTATGTAACAAAAAAATCGATTCGGAATTTATGAGATCGTTAAGAGTAGTTTTCGCTTCACCACTATTTTAGTGAACACGTAGATCTGTCTAATTTATTGAGTAAATTTATAAACACGTATCAATACGACCAAGCAACAATTTTACGAGACGTCCTGTGTTAATAAATGTGTCCACATATTTGATGGAGAAAAACAAAGCTTTTATATTCTGTATTAGCCAAAGAAACGTTATGTGCACACGCCAAACATGTTTAGTTGATTTGGGAAGCGAAGTTGTTAGGCAACCTTCATCCGAACAATCCTTACAAAAGCTTAACAAAAATCTATAAAAAACACACACTAATTTATGCCGAATGGTCGATGTAATAAGTGTTAGTATCGCGTGGTATATAAGTGGTATTGTGTGGGTGTACCGCCGGGTGTATTCTTGGCCTTCTTTTCATTCTATCGGTCGTTTGTATGATAATCACTGGTACATTTATTTTAAGCTAGTTGGCGCCATTGAAAAAACATACATAGATAGGGAATTTTATGGCATCGAGTATTTAGATTTTTAAAATAGGCTTGTTATTTTCGTTCGCGGCCGATTTATACTCAGTGGTAAGAGCTTAAGTTTTCTTTATGTAATTTAACTGGTCATAAATTGTTGTTAATGCTTACCTGCGCATTATGGTGGAGTATGAGAACATCGTTTGTCTCTTTAAACTGACGACTGATAAAGCCGTTGCGCTTATCGAATTAAATTAAGTACTACAGCTTTGATGGAATGCTTGTGGAAGAATTTAGAAACATCGTCATGTTATTTATTTTTAATGTTTTCAGGGTGACATAGAAGCACACAGTTGACTTGATGGTGAATGATTCCCGCGGGTCATGACACCTTTATACATAAGGAACCATAATGCACATGCGTTTTCACTATAAAATATATTAATTCGGGTCGTTTCGATGGATGATGGACGAGCATGTCTTTCACAATACCAGCAGGGCTGGCTAGCTTAGCGTCAGATTTGGTGTTTCATCTGGTGGGTGAAGGAAACTGGTGACTATTTTTTTAATTCATCTGCATGCATCTACATTCTATATTGAGGATAGATATTGGTGTCCAGGGTTCGCAGGGAACCAGCACTAGCCTATCTGATCATCTATAAAAATAGAAATATTAGTTTCTCGTAATGTCTGGTAAGTGTAAAACTTTACAGTTTGTGATCCATAATACTTTTAAATTGACCTCTCGGGCACCCTCGAGTCAGACACTCTCGCGGAACAGAGTAACAGTCCAAGCGGAGGCTCCCTCTCGCGAGCCCTTGTGCTGGGTACCCACTAATAGATATCTCGACTGAGTGCCGTAAGCGCTCGGTCACCTCTCAACCGAAACTGTAAAAGCCCTCGGGAAAACAGCAGCTATCAGTCCGAAAAACAAAAATACTTTTAAATGTATTTGAAGCGTCAATGGCCTAATGGTATAAGGTGTCTGCGCAACTTAAGGTCGTAGATTCGAATCCACCAATCCACTATTGTCTTGAAGCATCTCCTAGCACCAGCATGTTCAGCTCAGTTGTCCTGGTTAACCGGAATATTAGTGATGTTACTAGCATCCCCGCTAAACACACCAACCAAGACCATAGTGAAGTGAATGCCGGATTCCGACAGCATTTAGTTTCGTAGAGCCCTCCCACAGACCTACCTGATCCATTAGGCTATTGATGATTTATTATATACCTTTTCAATTACCTCCAGAATTGATCGTTCAATTCTAAATGTCAAACATAATATTTTATCGTCATATTTCAAATGAACGAATCGAGTCTTAAAATGATGTTCCTTCAAGTTCTCGAGTAATATAACTACATTTTATTAAGCAAAGACTTTATTACCTTGTTTTGGATTCCAATAACTTTTAATTAATCTCGACAAGCTATGAAGTTGAGTGTATTTCAGTTACCGAGAAAGGGTAGAGGGTGGCGACGGGTGGGGGTGGATTCAAGGGTGGTTCTTCGGATAAATTAAGTCTGTAAAAGTCCGGCGGCGGAGTTGGACCTTAAAATAAATTAGTTTGGGGGTAATGTTCTGCTACGATAATATTTTTATAGCGCTATGTAGGGCCAGGCCCGCTGCGGGGCAATCTTGATCTATGTGTAGAACGTGACTTGTGGAAGTTTGTTATTCTGTTGGTTTGTTTATTAACTATAATAAGATTTTTTATGGGTCATGCTAGTTTGACTTCGTTATAATATATAGCATACATATATATATTTATATATATATATATATATATATATATATATATATATATATATATATATATATACTGGTACATTACAAAATAACAGGCTTGGCAACTGTCTAAGCGCTCGTTTTTAAATTTACAGTACGCGAGCAAGCCAACCAAGAGCTCCTGTGCCTGTCCACCGATGAGATTGTTAATTTACAAATAAAATATTTAAGACATGTGAGGCCTCCTAATCCGCAGCGGGCTTGCGTGGAGATTATACCGAGGGGATCCATGCCTAGAAGTGGGATCTATATTAATAGGTTTTTAAATGACTGGTATAGAAATATTTAATCTTTCTTTCACGTCACCTTTGCTTCTGATGATGTTTGATGATAGTGTCATGGGGATCGCAGTGACCATTTACCTAATAAATTATTTGCACAGTTTTTTATGACTTAGGGTGACAAAGGAGAACACAGTACATGTGGTGAGTGATGACTGGGGCCCATAACCACCTTCATCCGACATCCATTCTGAACAAATATTCAAGATACACATGAGTTGTCCCTGATACAGAACGATTCGTTTCCTATAATCTTCTTCAGTTTCCTTCACCCACCATACGAAACACGGCATGGTTATTCTGGTTATTCATGGTGGTGTAGGGGCGCTGCGCTTCCTCGGTCAGCTATGTCGCTTATTTAAAAAAATGTAAGTATTCAATCGCTTTACAATTATTATGTTTTAATTGATCTTTTTGTAAATAATAGCGGGCTTTGCAGATTAGAGCCAACCAACATCAACAATACTATTTTGCGTTTTACACTTTTTTTTGCTTTATGTTTGCTAAATTTTAATGATTTGCCTTTACATGAGGTGTTTACGAAATTAGTATCTTAAACTCTACGTATATCCACTAAATTAATTGTTTAAATTTGTAAATAATTTGTTGTTAAAATCGTAAATAAAAATAAGATCGAATGTAAAAAGTTAGAAAAGGTGAATAATAAAAACATAAACCAGACATTAAAAAGCGCTACAAAAAAAAGGGAACACGTAAATTATTTTGTCCGAAAAGACAAAAAGTTAAATTCCTGCTACTTAGCTCATTAATGACAAAGCTCCATATAGATTTTCATCTCCAATCTTACACCCTAGGGGTGGAAAACACAGAAGTCTTTTATTAGAGGATGTTCTTATTACGAAAGGAATGTACCGTCTAAATCTTGAATGGTTGGGGCTCCGTGAAGATGAATCATCTAGAACATTTGTATATTTTAATTACTGATGATGGGGTCATTTCAAGTTAGTCCTCAAGGGAGTAGATAGGATCCTAAGCTACGTTGCTACTACGATCGTAAACATCGCTACAATACAATATTGAATAGAGCTATCAAAAAAAAAAAATTAAGCGTCAATAGTCTAATAGTTTAGGCAACGATTTGTGTCACTTAAGATCACAATCTGCCATTCAACTAATGTCGTCAACCGTCTCCTAAAACAAGTGTTTTAGTTTAGTTGAAGGGAATAAAGGGAATGATAGTAAATATAACACAACATATATATATATATATATATACATATAACCGGTTGTTTATGACATGGCTGCCGCCCCGCGGGCCGTGGGTTGTTGTCGGATATTACGGAACCGGTATTCCACATTTAAACCGGGCCACTATTTACGTAAGCTTGTTTATTGCTTTGGAACCAGTCGGGGTTCTGGTTATCCTACCGAATTGCCTCTGATGTTTAATGAAATTCTCTATGCTCTTTTATATTCTTAATTTTTTTTTTATGAACACATGTTAGTTTTCTGTAATCCAACAATCAAGTCGAGATGTAGACGTAGATAGCAGAGCACTAGCTCAGCAAATGTCTTTTCTCTTTTCTCTTGAAGATACCCACATTATATTTAGACTGAAAATCACCTATCCTTCGCTGTTCGGATTAAAATGACGAAGCTTATCGATTGATCTGAACGCGAGGAATATTCACGTCATTGAAATTCCGCCGTGCGTTTCGTTTGCCGACCGATGGTGAATAGGGGATGGTATGGATTGTAATGATTTGTTTTTCTGTTCTAAATATTCGGCTTTACCATGCTAGGTAATGTCTGCAGCTCATGACATCTGCATCCATCCCCAACAAAGATTATCCCAAATCTTTGTATATGCATTGTCACCCCTGACGCGTTAGATGGAATGTCTCGTTACCCACAATTGGGTCCCCGGTTCCCTACACTCACGACACAAAACAGAGCAGCGTTATTTTGATATGTAATGCATTTACATATAGGGCGTGGTCATTCCCCGATCTGCTGCTTGTTGATTAATTGAAAAAGATATATGTTGTAAAAATATAAACAGGATTGGGACCGCAAAAACCAAACAAATGAGGTCCTTGAGTCCAAAGCAATAACTCTAACACTTGGTCTTCATTGGCCATTACATATTCAATTCACGAGTCCACGACACCAGCAGGTTTGTAATTCTTGGCAGAACATCAAATCAACACCATCTATAATAATATTGCATCGTCCTATTGAAAGGACAATAGCAAACAGTTCAAAGCGCCACTAAACGCATGGACTAATTAAAAAATAACTCACGACCACTCATGTACCAAATTTATTCGTGCATCGTAATGGAAACCTAATGTTAGTAAAGTAACAGCTATATATAAGTCCCACTGCTGGGCACAAGCCTCCCCCACTATGCTCCCACACCCTCTGTGTTGGAGCATGTTAATTATTTTTTATTTATTGCAAGTTTCCTCACGATGTTTATGAATAAGCACTCATTGCACTTTAGTGGGCACCGGGATCGATTTTGATTTGCTGGCGTGGGAGCTTAGATAACGAGCTATCCCGGCACGGACAGAAGCCTATAAACACTTTATGTTAGTGATTTTTTTGTAAATGCCAGGCTCTGCTATTATCATAATAATATAGGCATAGATTACGTATCGTACGTTTTATCTGAGAAATTGTAAAGTAATAGAGAACATAAACAAAAGTGTCTAACGACCACCCACTCCTGCCTTGGTGGATACAGTTCCAATACGAGATGAGGATACGCTCATACACTGAGCGTGTCGGTCTGCTCTGGTCACGATCCTATCTAATAGTGTCGCCTAAGTTGCCAGTTCCCTAGCTATCGGAAGATTCACCAGAGTGTAGAATGTATGGTGTTGTCTACTGACCGTCCGAGGTTGTGGTATGCAGACCTAGCCACCTGTTGTCTGGTCAATCGGAAGCTGTGGTGGCTCAGTATCTAAGAGTTCGCTTTTAATTACACGATACTCGAGCTAACCGGGTAGATATCCGGTGCCAGCATCAATTAAATTGTAGAATGCTATTTTAAGTATTGATTTACCACGATGCTCAGCGGTGAGGAAAACATCGAAAGAAAACCTGTCAAAAAAGAAAAACAGTCTGAGATTATTTATTATATATTTTAAACTAACTGAACTAACTTACTATCAGTTTGACGCGTGACGTAGTGGTTAATGTTGCGTCGCGAGTGATGGGTTCGATGTCGGCCGAGCAAGAATATATATGTGTGACAAATTGTAAATTTTCAGAGCGAGTATGTCATGTGTCTGTCCCGTGTCTTGGACTCTGCATCCGAAACTTATTAAACATGCGTTATAGCAGACTAGGGTGACCGAGGAATGTGTGCCTCTGTATGTGCAAACGCTTCATCATGGCGATCTAACCATCATGATGAAGCGTTTCACTAGTCCATCACTGGTAGTAGCCCATAACTAGTCCACTCCTAGTAGTAGCCCATCACTAGTCCACTACTGATCACACGGGCTGCTGCAGAGTTATCTCCCATAGAATTGTGTACGTCGTCTGTTGCTAATGCTTACGGTCTACAATATCGAAGGATGTATTGCTGCAGTTGATGTCATCCACTTATACCCTGAAGATATTACCGTGGTCGCAGCCAACCACGCGGACATCATCAGTTTATTATTATCCATCCATTTAATTTTAGAAATCCTTGTTCACAAATTGTCGGCGTAACTAAACGTAACGATGTTTTTCGAAAAACTTAACAGTTCTTCTAAAGCTGCAGCGATTTAATTAACATTTCTCAATTTCTGTAATGTTAAACATCCTTAGAAAAGAAAAACACCCTATAAAGTACTTTCTCTGTGTTTATTTAAGATTGTAATTAGATTTGAAGTATCTATACATTGTTAAAGAAAAATAACTTTGTATGTATATTTGGATGATTCAGTGTGAAGGTGGGTAATGGGCTACAGGAATCACTTACCACCACTTAACGTGTGTGCTCGTCTGTCACCCCAAATATTATAAACAAAATATTTTTTTTTATTATTTTGCCATAAACTTATTCAATTACTCTATGCTCGCACTTTTCTCTTGTAATCGTCAATATTGATAAATAAAAATAATTATCCATATGTCCATGATCATGTATCAGTTATCATGCGATGCAGGAATCACTTATGATCACGTCAACTGTGTGCTCATTTGTCACCCCTAATTTTATAAGAAAGCAATATAATATTTTATTGATTAATAAACTTTTCCTACTAATAATGCTTGCACTCTTCTGTTAAAATCCTCAATGTGTATAAAGTACACAGGTGAGCAATAGACAAACATACATGAGCACCGTCATGAAGCTATTGACCCTAGCCTAATGGTTTATTGTCGTGAACCATCTCCTAGCTTAGTTGGAGTGGTTCACCAGAATATTTACAATGTTAATAGCACTATACGCATTTTTTTAAAATAAGTAATACATATTTGAACAATAATAAAAAAACATTAATGAGCAATAACATAATTAGGTGAGCAACAAAAAAACATAGATGAGCAATAAACAAAGATAGATGAGCAACAAAAGAACATAGATGAGCAATAAACAAAGATAGATGAGCAACAAAAAAACATAGATGGGCAATAAATAAAGATAGATGAGAAACAAAAAAACATAGATGAGCAATAAACAAAGATAGATGAGCAACAAAAGAACATAGATGAGCAATAAACAAAGATAGATGAGCAACAAAAAAACATAGATGAGCAATAAATAAAGATAGATGAGCAACAAAAAAACATAGATGAGCAATAAACAAAGATAGATGAGCAACAAAAAAACATAGATGAGCAATAAACAAAGATAGATGAGCAACAAAAAAACATAGATTAGCAATAAACAAAGATAGATGAGCAATAAAAAAACATAGATGAGCAATAAACAAACATAGATGAGCAAGAAAAAGGTAAATGATCAATAAAAAACCTAGGTGAACAATTAAAGCACATAGACAGTTGAGTCAGCAGCGTAGCTGAGCGGCGTCGAGTTATTGCCCATTTAACCCTTCATTGTACACTTCTTTGTTTTTAAAGAACAAAATTACAATCAAATAAATAGGCTTAGACCTCATTAGGGATTCAGCGGGCAGTCGGCCTTACGAAACGGGCCGCCGCCTGCATAATGGATTCATATCATTTTGTTTAATCCAGTCACTCCCTGTTATTATTTTCCATTCATATTCGATACACGGTGCGACGTCGCCGCGCATAACTTAATATAGTCTAGGAGCTTAACATTTTTAATTGAATTTTAAAATACGAGCGTTCTCTGGTAAGTAAGTCATTACTTGAGTTATTTATATTGGTTCTAGATATACTGATATACGAGTACTGGTACAAGATCAAAAAAAGTATTGTACCCATTTGATTAAATACTTTATGGTAGTGTTAAAATGTATGGGTGGGAAAGACAGAATATTTCAAGGTCACAGGATATTCTCCCCAATCCAGTTAAATTTTAACATCTATTCAGGGATCCGGAGACCCTTACTTAGAGAGACCGGTGACCAAGCACTCCATTTAAGTCGTCAAGGCATCATTTACATTACGAGCTCTCATCAAGGATGAATGTGGGTGCTGGAAGCCGCAGGAACCACTTATCATCAGGTGAACTGTGTGCTCGTTTGTCACCCTCAATACAATAGAAAAAAACCAATGATTCAACCACAAAAGATTCCTTAAATAGTGTGGTTGGGAAATATAACTAGGCTCATTTATTACTTTGATATTTTTTTTCCTTTCTTTCTTATTATTTAAGGTCTTATTATATTCTTAACACTGAGTCATTAATAAGTATTTTTTTTGTTTTATTAGAATTCAGTTCTATTAATTTTCTACTCTCTGCTTACATAAATATATATAAATACATGTATTTATAATTAAAAAGAGAATGATTAAAGAGTCAAGCTCCTGCAGCAGTCAGCGGAGCCAGGCGGCGAGCGGTAAGTATTCAAGGCTGGACGTCTTCACACACACACACACGCACTGGTCGCTCGGTAAACAATCCGCCATTAATATTCTGGCCGTGGCCGCCTCTGTGCCCTGCTAACTAACGCACGTCAGGTGAAAACTGCCTCCGACGAAAGTGTTTTATAGTTTTGTTTTGAATCTTCGGTTGTAGTACCTATCTATATGCCAATATTTAACTTACCACAGTCCTTCTAGTTCAGTGTGTAAGCGCTAGCGTTTAATTCACGGTATGCGAGCAAGCCGGGGTCGATCTCCGCTGTCGGCGGTGTGAAGGAAAACATCGCTAATGCATGCGTAGTCCATGGACCATGCCCAGCCGTAGGTTATATATATATATATATATATATATAAAAGCTGACTGTAGTTCCCGACCTAGACTGCAGTAAAGGTAACTAGAAATGTCGGGTTAAAAAACGTAAAAATGAACGTGATCAAATCCGTACATCAATAATGCCCTTCTTCTTTAAGAACTGGAGACGTTCTTGTTGGTGGAGGGGGATATCATTAAAAGATACCACATCCTCTGGTGAAAAGGCTGAAATCTAAATGGGAAATTTTTTACCCATTGAAATACTTTTGGTGGATATTGAGGGAGTATGAGGCCTCTGCACTAACCCTAAGCAGGCCCAAGAGTCCATACTCCTAACACCTACGATGTGTCACGGGAGCGCTCCGTTTTGTTGTTCTAGAGCTGTCTGCGAACTCGAAGTCCTCTTACAGTCGCCTTCTACGACAGGCAGGGGATACCTTAGCCTTGTTTATAAGGTCGGTACTACAGGACAGGATGACTGGAGACAGAATATGGTGCTGTCTATCGTGCGCAGTAGTATTACAATAAAGTGAATTATTTTCGTAAATTACTAAAGTTACAGACATTTTGATTTATTACTTATTTCTTATTTTTAATAAATCTTGTACGTGTGTATATTCCTATGCATGTATGTGAATGTATTTATGTATGTATGAATCAACTTAATGTATATCCACTTCCATATATCTGAATATAATCCGAAGTTCTACAGACGTATTAAGAACCGACGACAACTCAATAATTTCATACTATGTTAAACACTAAAACAACACGATTTAGTTTTTAAAAGCCTACAAATTATTATTTCTAAGTTAAGTCATTTAGTAATTAGTAATAGTTAGAAGATATTAACTTATAAATTCGGAAATAGATCCTTAACATTAACATTAGGTAGAACGCAGGAACATGACAAATTATTGTCAATGAGGCCTTTTTTTACAAAAACCATTGTTTTATGGTTCTTGTTAAAGTAATAAAAGTAAAAAAGCAAATAAAAAAGCATAGACATCCCCTTCTAGAGCGTATGGCAAGTCTTAAAATATTTCTTATTCCTTTCTTAGACATGCAGACTTCGTCAAGATATGTTCCTTCATCTTAGAGTACGTGGAGCATTTGAAATTACTATTAATCTCATAGTCGCCTGCGTCGGGGTCGACCTTAGTTTGCTAGCGAACCGTGAATTTAAAGCGATCACTTATCCATTGAATTACCACAACTCTATATAAATCAACTCAAATTAGACTAATATTATCATTTTTACTTATTATATTTCCTAATATAAAAATATCCCGTGCTCTTAGAAATAAATAGATTATAAGTTTACCGGAAAGTTCTGTTCGTTTTAGAATGAAACAAAGGAATACATTTTTTCATACTTTGGATAAACTTTATTGAATAATATAATTGCCATCATTATTTATGACTTCTTCCCAGCGTGATGGCAATTTGTATATCCCATTTTTAAAAAATGTCTTATCTCTAGAGGCCAAAAATTTAACCAATGCTTGTCTGATATCTTCTTCGTTCTAGAGTTGTTTGCTCTGCAAGAAATTTTGTAAGGACAGAAACAAGTGATAATCAGATGGTCCGGGGAGTATGGTGGATGTGACAGAATTTCCCAGCCTAGCTCTGCGACTTTCTGACGAGTCCCCAAAGCAGCATGTGGCCTGGCATTGTCATGAAGCAGTATGATGTCCTTCCTATTGAACATCGCCGGCCTCTTTTCTTGGAGTGCTGTTTTTATTTTTCCAATTGCTGACAGTATTTCTCCGAATTTAGCCTTTCGTTTGGTTTCAACAGCTCAAAATGTATTGGTCCTCGAATGTCCCACCATATACACAACATTCTCTTGTTCAGGCTCAACTTCGGTTTAGAGGTAGAAGGGGCAGGTTTTCCGGGTTCACAATATGCCCTTTTTCTTATGATGTTTTCATATGTAATCCACTTTTCATCCCCAGTTATAATCCGGTCCAAGAAGGGTTCGATTTTGTTGCGTGCAAGCAGAGATGTGCATATGATGATTCGATCATTTAAATTCTTCTCACTTAACTTGTGTGGCACCCATCTCGAATACTTCCACACAAACCCTAGTTTCCGAATATGGTCGGAAATGGTTTGTTGAGCTGAATCAAGCCTTTCCGCAATCTCCGATGTTGTCAAAAAAGGATCTTGCTCTAACATGATCTTGACTGACTTGTAACCGGAGCGGGCAGAACTTTCCGGTAGAACTATTATTATTATTTCGTATTCCTTGACAGACATTTTTTTAAACGTTCATAGACAATCGACGAAAGATCTAATGAATAATGACTTCTTAAAATGCGCCACCTCGAAGGTCTGTGCGTTCTTTCTTACCTTAAATGCATGGGCTAGACGGGAATGATACACATTTGCAGAATACTAGTGCGAAATACCAGCGGAACCCGGATACCCTCACTCACAACACTAAACACAGCAGATGTGAGTGAGGGTATCCGGGTCAGGGTACGTGGAATTCCACCGCATTCCTCACAACACTTGTACATCTAAATTTTTTGTCTCAAGTCATCGGACAACAAGATGCACGGCGGGTTTGGACATTCCACCAGGCCAGTTGCAGTTACTGGGGTTGAATTGGATCTAGATCCTCATAGAATATCAACTACAAGTAACCAGACATCTCACCTTAGTCTTCAAGCATAACAACGCATGTGCCGTGTTAAGGATGGATGTAGATGTTTTATAGACGTATTGTAGATGGTCCCAATTACCACATATCATCAAGTGAACTGTGGGTTCGCTTGTCACTTGTCAAAAATAACGGCAGTGTGATCAGATACACTATATACTAGTCACCTATTTTGAAATAAAACGCCTGTATTAAAATCTGGGCATGTACATATATATATATATATATATATATATATATATATATATATATATATACCTAGTCCAGTCCATAAGTTCTATTACAATTGAAAATGCATCTTTTTTTAATGAAGTAATGTAATATTATTAAAATTTATACTTACATATTTATTAGTCTCAGCTAATGTTAAAATAAAATATTCTATTCGAAATAGCTACCTTTGGCTTTTATACAGACCTTTAATCTGTTTGGCCTCTATCTATGGATTTACGCACTGTTTCCAAGGGAACTTTCGCCACTGCTTACTCCAAAGATTTATTAATGTTGCCGTGTCGTTTAGCAGGCTATGTCCTCTAAAACTGACCATAATTTGAAGTCTAAAGGGTTGAGGTCTGGGCTAGATGAGGGCCAGTTTTCAGCTCTTATAAAGTCCGGAACGTTGGTTTCAAGCCAGGCTTGGGTAGTTCGTGCCTTGTGACCAGGTGCAGAGTCCTGCTGGAAAGTCCACGGTATATTTTAAAAAGTGTATTGCTGAGAGGTTTCACAACATGACAAGACTTTTTGTGACTCCTTGATAAGACACGCCCCAAGAAACCATCACTAACACAGGATGATGACCACGTTGTACCTTTCCGACCACTTGAGCAGCTTCTTTAGAACTGTGAGCGTACACTTTATCATTTTGCTTATTGTAGTGTTCTTCAATAGTGAATTTTTTTTCATCGGTAAAGAGGATATTTCTGTGCCTTTCACCTGCGTATCGCGACAGAAGGCGTTTTGATGAATGAATCCACAGTCTTTAAATGTAAAGATTGATTTAGGTCATGTCCTGTATATCGACGATAAGCACCGAGCTTCAGGTCTTGTTTTATAATACGCAACAGAGTCCTAGCGGGAATCTTCGTTTTTCGCGATAAGATTTTTTTCTGTTTTCGAATTCTGGCTTTAACAGCATTAACAGCCTTTGTAGTTCTAACAGCACGTGGCTGCCTCAATCTTTTCTGGTCTTCGACAGAGGAAGTGTTGTTGTACCTGTTGATAGTACGATATACGAACATACGGCTGATACCAAGCTTTTGAAGTGTCTGGAATATGACCGACGGCTCCTTACCCATTTTGTGCAAGGCGATCACTGCAATCCTATTTTCTTTAACACCCCATTCCATATAGTAATTTGATAATGAACACGAAAAATATGTGAATTGGCGCAAATTCGAAAGAAGTTTTTAAAATAATATACGTGTTCCAAATTCAAAATAATTAAAAAGTTGAGAAAAAGAAAAGTTTTTATGTAAAAGAATTTATGGCCAGACTAGTAATATATATATATATAATGAAATTGGTCTCTTAACTTTAATTTTGATCTCAAATAATCTGGCGTTTGGTAGGAATTTCAAATTCATCTGTATTTAAAATTTAGGCACAGTATTTGTGTTTCGAATTTAGTAATTCATTTGTTTTTTTTTGAAACCCTTCTATTAACAAAATTGAAAACTTGTAATATCGCGTTATTTAAGAATATGAGTTCCACCGTGGCGTGAAAGATTAACAATGTGTATGGGGAAGCTACTGCAAAAAAAAGCACGGTACGGTTTGTTTTAACGTTTTCGTTCTGGAGCATTTGCCCTTCAAAACAAACTCCGTAGACACCCGAGACCCATGTTCACAATGAACATTTAAATGTGATCGGGGTAGCGGATCCATCGCAAACCACGTGAGAGTTAGCGGCAGGCGTCGGTGTTAGTGACAAAATAATATTAGTTCACTTGACACAAATTGGAAAAGCGAAAAAGCTCGAGAAATGGGTACCGCATGAATTGAATGAAGCACACCAGCAAACTCGCATAGAGTATCGGGTTACATTACTCAACCGTCATAATAACGAGGGACTTTTGAATCGTATCGTTACTTGTGATGAAAAATGGATACTGTACGACAATCGGAAACACTCATCACTATAGTTAAGCCCAGAAGAAGAAGCAGCCAAAACCTGTCTCAAGCGAAAGTTGACTCAGAAACAGGTACTAATGAGTGCTCGGTGGACAAGTGCCGGTGTCACAAATAACGACTTCCTAAGATCTGTCCAGTGTATTTCGGCAGATCTGTATTGTCAACAATTGCAAACTATGGTGGAAAAGCTAGCTGTTAAACAACCGAGACAACCGTGGTCAATTGTTCTAGCCCACTGCTGCTTCATGACAACGCAATACCCCATACTTCACGACAGACGGTCGCAAAATTAGAGGAGCGGCGATTGGAATGTGTCATACAGTACACGCACCTAACTCCAATAAATTATCACTATTTTCGGAATTTGGACAATTTCTTGCAAGGAAAATAATGAATTCCGATGAGCCAGTGTACAGCGCTTTCAAATTTCATTGATTTGATTTCAATTCAATTGATTCTCACTCCCAAATTTTGCAATGGAATCAATTAACTACCTTTAAAATAGCGAAAGTGCATATAGATAATAATGGTACGTACTTCCATTGATTAAATATATAATTTCATTGTAAAATAGTTGTTTACTTTTTCCATATAATACGCGAATTTCATATGTATGAACCTTATGTGTATATTTATAGGTATATCTGTATAATATATATATATATATATATATATATAGATACTTATATATTATTCATCCCACAATGAGAAACAAACAGCTGAGTGTATCTATACATAATAGATTATATAAATCTTAGCGTTACTAAAATAGAATATTTATCGATCACCCTTTCTCTTTTCTCCTAAACATCATAAATATGGATCCGTCCATGAGACAGGGTTTTACATTAAGTTTGTGTGACATTATGAAAGCCTGTTAACTAACTCTCTATGTATTTCTACTGGTCTTCACAAATTTTGCATTTTCGAAGCGCAGGCCGATTTCTTTTGTGTGCAAGTCACAGTGCAATGAAACATCAGAGACTTTAGTCTAACACTAACACCAATATTTACACATTTATTTTTAAAGAAGTAAGAATCACGAATAATAGTACGCCTGATGATCAAAGACATTTACAGCTTTCCGCAACTGTGACTCAAGATGCACATATGTTATCATTCCTAGAGATTGAAATGAATGTCTGGTCGGATCCTTACGCTCGGCTTTTGAAACACAGCACAGTTGTGCTGGTGTTCTGAAGGTAGATAAATCTCACTACGTTTTTCCCCACCGAGAACGTGGAGATTTAATTTAGATTTAAGAGTGGCGTAAAGTGCGCGTGCCCGCACTGGAGCCGCGGTATACCTCACAATCTGTACATACGAGCTTTTGTGCATGTGCTTCTAATAATATGCCCAGCACTGGGATTTATATATATATATATAAACAATGATGTCAATATTTTTTGAAAGGTCTGTGAGTGCATTACTCTGTGCAGTATCGGACAAAGCGCTGTGTTGTTCAATTAGCGGGCCCCGGCTAAAGCGGACACGCCCACTCGTACACCGCTTCGCTTATTACCATAACGTGTTCACACCACGTCTCCACTGCACGCCGTCAGTTCTGATGCATCAACCCTCGAGGCAGCCTGCATCTTGAAGGTGATTAATATTCTTATCTTCGATGTAAAAGGAAGGCACTTGGTAGCTGTTGGAAATAATAGCGCATGTAAATTTACACATCTACCCTCATGGAAGAACTAAATGTGCGGTATGCGCCATCTCTAAAATACTGAGTTATAGCTTAATCGAAATTATCATATCGAAGCATCAATAGCATAATGGTTTGAGGTGCTGCCTGTGATACTTATGGTAGAAGTTTCGATCCGTCATACGTCTATTGTCCTGAACCGTCTCCTAGCGCAAGCCTTTTTCGGCAAGTGCGTCTTCTTCATCGTCTTTACTTTTGTTGTGAATTGAATCATGGGCTGCAATCACCACATACCATGAGTTGAACTGTGTGCTTTGTCACATATTATAAAAAAAAGTTCGGCGACTCCAAAGTCATGTATCCTAACCACTGCGCCACGTGGCCGTCATGAAGTGGAGAGCTTTATAGAGAGCAATAAAAGATCAAACGTGAAACATAGAAATGAGGAAAGGGCTAGATTGCTGCTTGGTGCTATATTGAAGTGAAGATGGACCATCATGTATGACGTAACGATGGAGCTGTATGAAAGGGGGGAGGGGGCATGGACAAGCCGAACAAGTGGGCGTAGGCTACCAAGACAATAGAGTAACGACGTTACGAAGGTAGCTCCGCGTGGAAAGGTCGAGCATGTGCATTAAGATACACGGGATATAAATAGAACACTCTCATCTGGAAAGCCACAAGTTGTACCACAAATATTACTCCTCGGCTTCGGGGTGAACCCAGGAGCTGCGACCTAGCAGCTGCTTTGTTGCGTACTCACATTACTATATAGCAATGTCTAATGTTCGTCTATTGCAAATATATCTAAGGCAGTGGAAACGTTTCCAAATTACCAGTTATAATTTGTTTTGTTTGTATCGTTTCGTGCTCTATCGAACGTTGTAAATAAGCGAAAGGTCGCGGGTTCGATGCTTGTTTGTGAAAGCAGTTTCAATAGCTAAAAACTGTATAATTTTCGACGGCTTTTGAATAACGTTGCCCAACCCAACATACACGACGTATTGTTTGTTCCATTTTGTTTTGCTAACGGTATATTCAAGTTTTTAAAGAGCCATAGAGATTAGATAGGTCAGTGTCTATTCGTTATTGAATTACGAGACGAGAGTGAACCGAGTTCGATCCCCGATGCTGACCAGTGAAATTGTTAATTGTAATTTTATGTGCGTATTTATCAAGGAAAACATCGTGAGATAACCAGCATGCCTGAAATATATATATGTGTCGAAGACACGCGTAGTTGTCTGTGCTCTAACACTTTCTGGGGAGGACGCTTATGCCCAGCAGTGGGATTTATAAGGAGGCTGTTACTTTACTTTCAAGTTTAAGGATATAATTTAGACAATATCTATAAATTAAGGTATGATTTTATAACTCATCTGCAAGTAGTCTAGTGCTGCAGACGCTCATAGACGGCGGTAACGGTTTTCCATCATGCGAGTTGGCCGCTAGTGTGGCATCTGTTCTAAACAAAACGGAGAGAATTTGCAGGATTATACTCCTATCTAAAACCAACATCTAACGACAAAAACAATATTTTAAATGAAACGATTTCACTTTTAAGATAATTTATGTATCAGAGCCTTATTAAGTCACATATATGGTTAACATTTTTCTTACATCTCTGGCAAAAAGAGTAGACAATATTCTGATAATAGTATTGTCAATATGAAAGTTTGTATGTTTGTTACTCAATCGGGCAAAACTGGCAAAACAGATTAGAAGTAAATTTAGCACACAGATAGTTTATCACCTGGATTAACACAAATAATACTTTTTATCGCGATAAAAAGTATTATTTGTTAAGCTCAACGAGTGTTATCAATTTATGTTAAAATGAACTTCTGCCCAAGACTTCGTCTGCGTGGAGTTCTGTTATAATAAGTTGAGATAAGACAAGAAGCCATGCTTCTACAGATATTAGTTTTATAGATTTAATTGATATATTAACATTATTTTATGATTAAATCTAATGGCATTACACGATTTTCCATTTTTCCCTGGATCCAGATCTGAAGTCAACGTACACGAAGTCGGGGCAGATGCTAGTCTTAACATAGTACTAGGAGCGTTATCAAAAAAGGTAGATTCGCGAACGAATGCCAACGAAACACCTCTGGTCGTGCCGTCATTTTGGCATCAAGTTGAATTTGAGGCAATATCATACATATGTACGTCCTTGGATGTATTCAATTTGGTGTCGTTGACAAATCACGAACATATTACAATTTATGCTAAAAATAACACGTTTTGTACGCTCATCATTGAAATAGACGTTCTTGTATAGTAGAGGGTCATATAGTAACTGACTAACAGTTCTCTTGATGAGATCATAAGATACCTGCTGTCCATGAGACCCGCAAGCATCCTCCAAAAGAAATCAAAAAGCCTTCCTACCCCTGTACACTAAGAAATAATGCCCCGTCACCTATCAGTAGTCAATAGTCAGTGACAATCCTTAGACTCACCAGTATCCTGCGAGGATGTGGTCCTGTCCGGATTATTATTAGGGTATTAACAAAATATACTTCATCAAAGGGACGTATGGAATTTAAAATATATGTATAGTAATACATATATTTATTTATATATATGTATACATATGTATATATATATATATATGTTCTTAATTATGATTGTGTAAATTCAAGTTTTTACTGCTATAACGTGAGCTAGCAATATTTGATACGAAGATGTTAATCTCTTAGATTAATTTATTACATTCACTTGTAATTAACTTGTTATTTAAACACCGTTTTACAGATTTAATAATATTTTATACCAAACCACAGCATCCATTAACAATAATTAACATAATAGTTAATTATATAAATTATTTGAATAGTTGGTGAGCTACGCTATAGTTTGTTCCTAGCTACAGCATAAGCAGGTCCGTTCGCTCGGGGAAGGACCACGTCATCACGAAATACCTCTGTGTTTAACATCACCGAAGACCAGCGAGAAGGCGGTCAGAATGCATTCGACCTTACTGATGAGGGGTGATAATGCATTTGAATTTCTGTTAGTCTAGTGAACTGTGCTCGCTTGTCACCCTTATACAATAAATTAAAAACAGTTTCGTTCCACTGTGTATTTAAATTGTACATTTAAAAATATATATTCAAAAAAGATGTTCGACATCTCGTCCGATGGCTATCGCTTCATCAAACCGTTCCAAAACTGGTTTATATTTTCATAATAACATTAACATGTCTTAATTAAGTTAATCTTACTTGAACGTGACCTGTAAGTTACCAGCTGTGTTCTGTTTATGTTTATTTATAGAATTTTGTATTATTTACGACACGCAAGCGACCCGAGCCCGGTCGAGTGCGGACTATGAAATTGTTAATTGCAATTTTGTTAAAAAAACGTTGTTTATAAAAGTGCCGACTTACCGCACCGATTTACTTGCTAGGCGGTGCTGCAAAACAACAACGTAAGGAAACGTATCTAGGAAATAATACTGGTATCAATATTATTTCGAGACATGTTGTGGTAGAGCTACACTGCAGTTTGTTTCTAGCAGTAGAATGAACGGGTCAGCTCGGCCGGGGAAGGACCATGCCCTCACAGAGTACCAGCGTGTAATGGCAGCATAACGCTGCTGTGCTTCGTCTAGTGAGTGTAGAGATCCCTAGACCTTTATTGCAGGTGACGAGGCATTCTGTCTCAGTCCTCAAGAGTGACAACGCATCCGCATTATGGTTCCATGTCAAGGATGAATGTAGATGTCGTTGGCCGCAGGAATCACTTGACATCAGGTGAACTACGGGCTCGTTTGCAACTCTCAATATAATAAAAAAAATGAAATCCGCATAATACGGTCTGCAATATTTAAGGTCATAGGTTCGAATCCGTCATTCGACACGAGATATATAATTATATCGTAAGCTGTATAACATAATCTCGGCTCTTAAACCGTGCTGAGTGGGACGGCGTCACAGTTAGTAAGCAAACAAAGCAGTTAGCATACGTAATGGGGTGCTGTTCCGGATGGACCGGTCCGGCGGACCGCTACAGCCTCCGTTCGACTCGCCCACGTACAGATACATTTTTTCTTTAAATATAGTTAACGTAGTACAGACAAACGAGCGACCGTCCACCTGATGGTGATCGTCAACGGCTGCTGCGGGTTCTGGGTTCGATTCCTAGCTAAATAATATTTTTGTATAACAAATTGTTGGTCATCACTTACCAACTAAAAGTAGTGACTCGTGATACCTTTAGTTTTAAAGTGGTTGCTAAAAAAAATATTTTCTTAATTTGTTAGTTTCCCTTTATCTGCTCCGAAATAATTCCGATCCAACCCTTCCCATTTGTGAACACGTGATGAACTGCATAACAGTCAATATGTAAAACCTTGCATAAGTTCCTGGACGGTATTGTTCGTTATCGATAACGAAGTCACTTTACAGAACCTGTTAACGAACCTGGTAATTATTTCTACAAAAAAATATCGAATTGTCGAAAATTATATTTCATGCGACAAACGAGCTCCCGACGGCAAGGGATGACTGCGGTCACATATCTTCATCCACCATGAACAAGGGAATGCGAATACCTCATCATGTATAATTTGGTTTTTATTTATTACACTGAGAGTAACAATCGAGCACACAGTTCACTTGATGGTACGTGACTCCTGCGACCCATGACATCTACATTCCATCACAATGCAGATGCGTAGTCACTCCTGAGGACTGAGATGGAATGCCTCGTCGCTAGTTATAAAGGTCTCCGTATGCCTGCACTCACCAGACGAAACACAACAGCATTATGCTGCTATTTTACGCTGGTATTCTACTTGGTCCTACCCCGATCGAGCTGACCCATTCATTCTGCAGCTATAAACAAGCTGCAACGTAGCTCTACCACGGTGCCTTTATATTGACATTTCACTCTGGTATTATCGGAGGTTGAGGTCCTCCCTCGGTTGAGCCGGCCCATTCATGTGGGAGCTAGAGAAAAACTGAAGTGTGGCTACTTCACTGTGGATCTTCTTCCTCACTGTTCATTTGTACGAAATTTGTGAGAAGCTCAAAATTTTTCTGTGTCGCAATCTGTGGGGATTTTCCACCGTTGCAGGACTGAGCTGGTTCATCACCTTCATAAGCTAACGCTGCTGGACTGTGCTTAAGGCTTTCTAGAGAATGTGTTAGAGCAAAGTCTACCACGCAGCTCAAAAGTTTGGTGGATTTCATATACCTATGTATCTTTTAAATATTTTGACTTTAGACATGCAGGCTTCTTTACGGTGTTTTCCTTCACCGGGCACGTCCTAAATCAGAATCTATTACATTTCCATTGGTACCGGTACCGGGGATCGAACACTGCTCACGTGCCGTGGATAAAAGCGAACGCTTAAACACTGAGCTATAACGGCTCTTTGGAGACAGTTAATAAGAATTTTAGTATATTGTAAATGATGGGTTGGTTGTCACTACAAAATAATTTCGTCCTTTTTTACCTTCTTACATCGTGACAAGAGTGCCTTTTAAAACTTACGTTTGTTCCTTTGTTTTCTTGTTTGCATAACAGGTATGTAGTTTTCATTCAACTTGAAAATAAATGTTTGTCTTGTTTTTTTATTCGAGTAGGGGTGACAAAAGAGCACAGATCACCCGACGGTGATTGATTACTGCAGCCTAAGACATTCATCCTCCACAAAATATTTTAGATACAAATCCGATGTCACTCCTGAGAACTGAGATGGAATGCTTCGACACCGGTAACACAAGTCTTCGATCCCTACATTCACCAGTCAAAACACGGCAGCCTTATGTTGCAGTTTAACGCGGCCGATTTATGGTTGGTGGTAAGTCAAAGATCAGATTCAACGCAGAAGGGCAGGAAAGCTTTAGAGAGAATGTTTTCCTGACTCCCTTGGCTTTCGGGTGGCGGACTCGAAGGTGTCCATCCCAAGTTTGGATAGGTTCCGTGTAGGAAGAGGGTGTCCTCATGTGAGCGTATCTTGGGGTTTTAGGCGTGTCCAACAGGATGGGATCAAAACATTTATCGTAGGACTCTCCACTCAATAGATACGTTCAGTACCCCCTTATTTTCTTTTACGTGTAAAAATCCTAATGGCTACCCTGGGGGGACAACAGGATTATGTCGGACTCCACTATGATGGTCACCACGATGGTCGCCACCAGTACCGACGAGGGCTTGCGGGAAGTCCGTGTGCAAACGCAACTGCAACCCCTTCCGTCGCTTTGCTGGGATAGCCTGTCACGGGGCTAATATTTGCTATCCCCAGCAACCTTGCGGAATCATCGCGTTGGAGTTTCGTTTAAGCCCCCCCCCCACCACTCTTACCAACAGGTTCTCGCCTTGTCGCGGTGGATAAAAAGGCACGTCCAGTAATGTTTAAGTCACGATGTCAACTTAATGTTACATAATAATGTCAAGTGTTATGTGCGGTATTAATCAAACGTCTCGTGGACATCACTCAGGTCCGGAATCTTATCGCGGGTTATTTTCGTTTTACAAGTGACCTCGCGTACTTGAAGCGTGTATTGTATCATTACATTCGTCTGATTTCTTCGAGTGAACTCAGTGTTTTCAAGTGTAACAGTTATTTATATTATTTATCATCTCATCGCATCACCATTCCACCGCTGAGCGAGGACCTCCCGCGCAGACTGCCACTATGCACGATCTCTAGCCACCTGCATCCGCCTGCAGACTTGCATGACTCGTCACTCCATCTGTTGGGAGGTCATCCTACATTACGGTGGTCACCATTCGAGAACCTTTCTTCCCCATCGGTTAGTTCTGCGAGCTACATGGCCAGCCGTGTGCCACTTCAGGTGACCGATCTTTTGAGTACAGTTAGTACACCTAGAATTGTTCCTACTCGCGGGCCCCAAGTCTTCTTCGGTGAACTATAGAGGCCGCGGGCCGAGTAGAGACGAGCACAAAGAAACATCATCATCATCATCACATCCTGTCCATAACCCGCTGCTGGACATCCCGATCCTGTGCCCCTATGAGCATCTATCGACTTCCCGTAAGCTTGCATAAGTGGGCGGGGGGGGGGGGGGATGTCCTACATCGCGACCCCCAGTCCGAGGTTGTCACTCGAGAACCCTTCTGTCCCATCGGAGCTCATTGTCACTTCTGCCTGCTGATCGTGTGAGCTATATCGATTACTTTAGTTCTTCTGCTAATACAACTTGTTCATTTTAAACATACGAGTATTCTTAACTGAAACTCGGATGATATAATTAAGAAATGAAACCAAACACAAAATCTTCATTACCGACTTCAAACGGACCGTATGTTGTTCTTTCTCCACTTCATCCAGCGCCGTTATCTCATTATCCTCGAGATAAAAAGCGTCTATTTCAAAGCAGCTTCGTATAACAGTCGATAAAGAGCCGAGTAACACAAATACAAATAAATCAAGCCGTTAAAGCCAACATCTGCTAAATATAGGGCTCGTTTATACGACGCCTCTGTCACACCGTTACGTAACGGGGGAGATTTTTATACTTTACGCCCTGCTTTTGATACAAGTTTGTTCGTGCATGTGTAATTGTTTGGATTATTGATTGAGAATGAACAGATTTACGATTATAAAGCGTTGTAATTTGTTTTTAAGGGCGGCAGAATGGGTCGCCGCATAGACAGAATACCAGGTTAAAATTGCAGCATAACGCCGCTGTGTTTCTGGTTTGTGTAGAGGTCCAGAGCCTTACCGTGACGAGACATTCGATATTAGTACTGTCACCCCTGAGCTAACACATCTGCATGATGACTTCTTATCAAGGATGAATTTGAGTGTCATGGACACCCATCATCACTTAGCATCAGCTGAACTGTGGACCTCGCATCAATTTAAATTCAATACTATGCTTTAGAACTTTACTAAAGATTACAAATAATCTTTTAGTGGTAATATAGCCGAGCCTTATCCTGATCCTTTCTTGTACGAAGTGCTTGTGGCAAGAACTTCAAACAATCTGTAGGTAGGCTTACGTTTAACAACGGACAATTTCATGTTGCAACCAGAAATTAGCTACGGCGTGGCTCCAGCACTGTTTGTTCCAATATATCATTTATTTATTACGAAATAACCCATCCGACTCCTTATAAATCTTGATATTACAATATTTAACACCTGTTATTACGAGACCCAAGGCTACGATTAGCATAGCGTAGCAATTAATCAGGTGTGGGTTCGGATCCCGCGACGCCCCCGCCGACTCTCTATTGATTAAGTTTGTAATTACATTGTGCGAGTGTAATTATTTTATTAAATTAATGTCTAACCTGTTTCGATATTTGTTGTTACCAGAGTCGTGGTCAATGTCTAAGCATTTGCTTTACCCGTACGCGAGTAAACCGGGTCCGAACCCCGGTGTCGGCACTAAAGAAATTGTTTATTGTAATTTTAAGTGTTCATTTACGACGTGCTCGGTGAATAACGAAAACATGGTGAGGACCTTCTCTAGAAAAGAGCTCGATGTCTGTAGTCTATATGATGGGATGTACCTATATATTGGCCTACTTGTATGTTTTTGTTATAAATTTCAAACATTTAATTTTAAGCAACACGAATCATATATTAATAAAGTATGATACTAAAATTAATAAACATATACTTTGAAAATGAAGATATACAAAGATATATAATACAATAAATGTGCCTCAGTTTACGTTTAAAGTAATTTAGTAATGGTAATATACACCAACTCTTAATATTATAAAACGAATACTCAAAATACCGGTAAGCTCAAGTGACCAAGGGCCAACCATCACATCACCGCACCTAGATGCTATTCCTAGGAACATATCTTCAGTCAACGACACGAACCTCGCAGTTCATGCCCTCACTAGGCACATCCAGACCGTAATCGTGGATTGTTCGAGGCAGGTTCCCTCGGTGGAAGACCACCGATGGACCCTGCCAAACGACATAAAGGACCTAATGAGGCGCAAGAATGCGGCGACTCGTGCCCACGACTTATATCCCACTGAAAGTAACCGGCTGGTGCTACGTACCCTTCAGCGTGAAGTCCGATCACGCATAGCCCAGTATAGGAACGATCGGTGGGATAATCACCTCTCCAACATCGAACCTTCCCATCTCGCCTACTGGCGACTTCCCAAATCCCTAAAAGGGGGCACCGCCCAAACAATGCCTCCCTTAGCGCGTCCTAATAAACCACCCGCCTTCTTAGACGAAGAGAAAGCCGAATGTCTGGCTGACAATCTCGAGCTCCAATGCTCACCGAGCACCCTACCGATCGACGCCGCTCACCTTGAAATGGTTAACAGCGAGGTCGACCGGAGGAGTAAGGAACCACCTCGCGATTCCGTCACCAAGTTACATGCACCGAAGTTGAGTCCATAATTAAAAACCTGCGACCACGCAAGGCTCCCGGCTCCGACGGTATCACCAACAAGGTGATGAAACTCCTACCCATCATCACTTAGCATCAGCTGAACTGTGGACCTCGCATCAATTTAAATTCAATACTATGCTTTAGAACTTTACTAAAGATTACAAATAATCTTTTAGTGGTAATATAGCCGAGCCTTATCCTGATCCTTTCTTGTACGAAGTGCTTGTGGCAAGAACTTCAAACAATCTGTAGGTAGGCTTACGTTTAACAACGGACAATTTCATGTTGCAACCAGAAATTAGCTACGGCGTGGCTCCAGCACTATTATGTTCCAATATATCATTTATTTATTACGAAATAACTCATCCGACTCCTTATAAATCTTGATATTACAATATTTAACACCTGTTATTACGAGACCCAAGGCTACGATTAGCATAGCGTAGCAATTAATCAGGTGTGGGTTCGGATCCCGCGACGCCCCCGCCGACTCTCTATTGATTAAGTTTGTAATTACATTGTGCGAGTGTAATTATTTTATTAAATTAATGTCTAACCTGTTTCGATATTTGTTGTTACCAGAGTCGTGGTCAATGTCTAAGCATTTGCTTTACCCGTACGCGAGTAAACCGGGTCCGAACCCCGGTGTCGGCACTAAAGAAATTGTTAATTGTAATTTTAAGTGTTCATTTACGACGTGCTCGGTGAATAACAAAAACATGGTGAGGACATTGTTCCTCTTGAGAAGGTATTGACCTTCTCTCTAGAAAAGAGCTCGATGTCTGTAGTCTATATGATGGGATGTATCTATATATTGGCCTACTTGTATGTTTTTGTTATAAATTTCAAACATTTAATTTTAAGCAACAGGAATCATATATTAATAAAGTATGATACTAAAATTAATAAACATATACTTTGAAAATGAAGATATACAAAGATATATAATAAAATAAATGTGCCTTAGTTTACGTTTAAAGTATTTTAGTAATGGTAATATACACCAACTCTTAATATTATAAAACGAATACTCAAAATACCGGTAAGCTCAAGTGAGCAAGGGCCAACCATCACATCACCGCACCTAGATGCTATTCCTAGGAACATATCTTCAGTCAACGACACGAACCTCGCAGTTCATGCCCTCACTAGGCACATCCAGACCGTAATCGTGGATTGTTCGAGGCAGGTTCCCTCGGTGGAAGACCACCGATGGACCCTGCCAAACGACATAAAGGACCTAATGAGGCGCAAGAATGCGGCGACTCGTGCCCACGACTTATATCCCACTGAAAGTAACCGGCTGGTGCTACGTACCCTTCAGCGTGAAGTCCGATCACGCATAGCCCAGTATAGGAACGATCGGTGGGATAATCACCTCTCCAACATCGAACCTTCCCATCTCGCCTACTGGCGACTTCCCAAATCCCTAAAAGGGGGCACCGCCCAAACAATGCCTCCCTTAGCGCGTCCTAATAAACCACCCGCCTTCTTAGACGAAGAGAAAGCCGAATGTCTGGCTGACAATCTCGAGCTCCAATGCTCACCGAGCACCCTACCGATCGACGCCGCTCACCTTGAAATGGTTAACAGCGAGGTCGACCGGAGGAGTAAGGAACCACCTCGCGATTCCGTCACTCAAGTTACATGCACCGAAGTTGAGTCCATAATTAAAAACCTGCGACCACGCAAGGCTCCCGGCTCCGACGGTATCACCAACAAGGTGATGAAACTCCTACCCATGTCCATTTTACACCTACTGGTGATAATCTACAACGCGGCCATATCCAAAGGCACCTTCCCGAACACCTGGAAGGAAGCCGATGTCATAGGGATTCTCAAGCCCTCAAAACATCCAACCGATCCATCAGCCTATCGACCCATAAGCCTACTCAAAGTCTTGGGTAAGGTATATGAAAGGCTCATCCTCACCCGCCTCAAGGACTTCATGCTGTCCCGAGGGCTGCCAATCAATGAGCAGTTCGGGTTTCGCACCCAACACTCATGCACACATCAAGTGCACCGCATCACGGAGCACATTCTCGGTAAATTTCTTCAGGGCTACCAAACTGGGGCACTTTTCTCGACGTGGCGAAAGCTTTAGACAAGGTCTGGCACAACGGGCTCATATACAAACTATATGAGCTCGGTGTGCCAGATCGACTCGTACTTATCATACGAGATTTTCTCCGAAATCGAACCTTTCGTTACCGCGTCGAGGGAACGCGCTCCGAGGTTCACCCCATTTGTGCCGGAGTACCACAAGGCTCTGTCCTAGGTCCTACTTTATACACACTCTACACCAACGACATACCGCGCACTCGCGGTGTAGAGCTAGCCCTTTTCGCCGATGACACCGGCCTCTACGTGTCTGGATTTAAACCAGACGCTATTTGTAAACGCCTCCAATCTGCAGCCAACACCTTAGGGAAATGGTTTCGGAAATGGAGGATCGAGGTTAACCCCACAAAAGTGCAGCCATTTACTTCTCTCGGCGCAACAAAACGCCGCATCTCCAAACTATAGAGTTATTTGATCGTCCAACTCTGGGAAAAGACAGTCAAATACTTAGGCGTCACATTAGATGAAAGACTCACCTTCGGTCCGCATGTCAACCGCGTACGGAATCGAGCAGCGTTCGTCCTAGGTCGTTTGCACCCGTTACTTAATAAAAATAGCAAAATGTCCCTGCGTAATAAAATTACACTTTACAAAGCGTGCATCCGACCCATAATGACATACGCAAGCCCCGTCTTTGCGCATGCTTCCCGCGTCACATTCACCGACTTCAGGTAATACAAAATCGTTTCATGCGCAAGGCCACCGGTGCGCCGTGGTTCTTGCGTAACGAAAATCTACACATAGATCTTGAGCTGCCGACCATAGCTCAGTACCTGAAGCAGGCTTCTCGCCGATATTTCGACTCTGCCATCACACACCGAAACCCTTTGATTGTAAGTGCCGCCACTTACAATCCCATCGCGAATCACAGATTTACCCGCGTCCGTAGGAGACCGAGGCAAAACTAGTTATTCATTAGGATGGTAGGAAATACAAATGATGCAATGGTTTCTCTTGTACAGCCATCACACATAGCATGCAAATTAATGATAATGCATTAAATCAAAAAATAATGTCAAATCCTATAAAGTCATTACAATATCATTCGTTAATTACGTACACAATGGTTCATGTGTTAGAATTTTATAAAAAAAAACTATTTATTAGTTAGTAAGTTATTAATTAAAAATTTTATATATGCAATTTGTTAGTGCTATTTTATATTTATACATTAACTATTAAGTTAATAAAACTTAAAAAAAATTCTTCAGTTCGTTAAAGTTTTATTTATTAAATATTAAGTTGTTTGTGTTAAGTGTTAAAACCGTTCAGACATAAACTGTTCGGGACCTTTAAGATCCACGACAACTTCGCTAACGAAGACACCGCGTATTGTGTAACCGTTCGCCACACAACATACAACATACGGACAGAGCAACCTCTTACAACAGCCCGTTCTAAGCGTCACACACACACGCACCGGCGTGCGCGTGTGTGTGCGCAGCTCAGCTGTTGTTTATTGTCGAGTGAGCCGTAGCCTCGAGCGGGGGGTCGACGACATGCGCAAAGATTATCCGATGAAATACACAAGACATATCGTACATAAAATTATTTAAGGTCTATCAAAAGATTTAGATATTGTGGTAGAGCCATGCTACAGCATGACTGGATCAGCTAGACTGAGTTCTCACAGATTACCCACCTAAAATGACAGAATAACTACTGGAATTAGACTGGTGAGTGAAGAGTCCTTCTAGGAGGCTTTCTACCTTAGTACACAGAGGTGACAATACAACTACATTATGATTCCTTATGAAATATCGGCAGGGAGAACATCATTATCATAATTTTAAATATCCTAAATTGTTGAATAAGGTTTTGATAGTTAGGATCAAAATCCTGAAAGCTCGTAAAGCATTGAACGAGCTCTGCCTATATTTGACCTACAAGCTGCAAGTACTGAAAGGTTCGCAATACGCTTTTTGTATGGCTGATAGCCAATGTTAGCTAGGGGGCTTTTACAGTTTCACAGGGTTGGATGGTGGCCGAGCGCTTAGGGCCCAAATCTTTATTTATGGGTAACACACCCACACATTAATGGCAAGAGTTTCTTAGAGGCAGCCTCAGCTGGGACCGTTACTTCGCGCGCCAAAGTAACTGTATTGAGGGCGCCCGAGAGGGCCGAACCTCGGCTCGGTCAGCTGCTTCTATCGTATTAACAAATTTCTCCTTGAAGTTATTTCAACTTACTTCGTACTAGCGCGCTAACCGTGATCCCCAGCAAACACACCCGACGCGGTTTAGGAGCACGGTAGCCCCATCTACATTCTGAAACCATTATTATATTGGACTAGTAAAGCCATGGTAGGTCAGTATCTAAGTGCTCGCTTTTGATGTCTCGGTACGCGAGGAAACCGAGTTCGATCCCCGGAGTTGGCATCAATGAAATTAAAATGAATGAAAAATGAAGAAAAAAAAGTTTATTTGCATTAAGACCTTAAAATTAATACATCCATTTTTGAGACATCCTTTTAAGTAAATATTTACTTGTGCCGCCAGGATGCCCCGCTCTTCGGTATCTAACAAGTGTTGTTCTACAAATAAACATAATCTTACTATAAACTATGCTATTAAATTAAATAGTAGACAGTTAATATTATAACTAAGCTTTTTAGATTGTGAACAATTTGTTTACGTGTGTGTGTTAGTGTCTGTGTGTGTGTGTGTATATGCAAATGTACATACACATACATAACATTGTTAACTACAATTTTAAGAACAGATTTAACACGTGCTCGGCGAAGGTAAACATATAAAAATAATTATAAGAAACAAATATTTCAGAGACACGTGAAGTCCGTCAATCTATCATCTAACATCCTATTTAGAGAGAAGATACCTATTTATTCTACGCTTTGGGATATACATATATACATAGTTATATATATAAATAATAATTTATTTATTTATATCATTTTGTACAAAAAAAAATTGTATGAAAAAGACGGACCAAAGGAGGACGGACTGGTAGAGAAACTTTGGGTTAGAAGACAATCAATTTTTAACATGTTACATTACAACTATTGCCGGTTTATAAAAACATTAGGATACCCTTTGTCGCATCTGCATGACTACTCTGTAGCCCATAGCAACAGCGTGTAGCTCGGTAGTCGAACGGGCGGCGCTCGTTGCGCAAGTCGGTTCGATTCCAGTCAAGGGTTCGGCCGGATTCATACAAACAACTCATTATTGTTTACTGCGCCGAGCGGGCCGGCGGAGCCGCGACCATCGACGGCTGATACCGATCGCTTTTGTAATTTACGTACGAGCAATTAGATCCGATGTAATATATATTTTTTATGATTGAAGTTTGAAAGCGTTACAATAGTCTGTTCAATTTAATGCGTACGTGATAGTATTGATAGCATAGTGGTCTGAGAGGCTTCCGAGTTGCTGGAATCGAATCTCAATTGAAACCAATATATGTATAATATAATTTGTTAATATTTAGCTGTCATTGGACGGATGCGTGTCGGCCTGCTTAGGGAATCCTGGGTTCGAATCCTATTCGTACGAATTTTCAACAATACTTGTTGTATTACAAATTGTTGGTTTTAGAAGTCTGGGAGTATTGCATGTCTCTCTGACTCTTGCTCCGATCTTCTTGGTCACGTTACACGAGGGAAAGGGAGGACCGGCGAGTGCCTTTGTGTTTGCACGAACGCTTACGCCGCTACAACAATATCTGTTAAAATCGAGACTATCGACGTCGTGCATATCCCACACCCCTGACACTATATCACAACGCACTTGATTCAATGATGAATGAAACTTCGCTTTATGCACTTTGAAAATAGGATATTAAAATATTTTAGTCCGCTACTCAGCGCTATCAGGTCCGTGGAGTCCGGAATGATTTACGTACCTTTCAACTAAATCTCCATTCAAAATAATCGAACTAGAATCGTAATTACTAGAGGCAACCTTCACTTGCGGCCCACTTGCAAAACCGAAGCCCTGCACTAATATAACGAATAAATTGCCCTGCTTCTCCGACGCCGAATAGAACGTGCACGCTAGACAAATTATAGAGCAGTCTCAAACAGTTTTCGACCTTAATGCAATACTTTCACATATGTATCCAATTGAATAGGCAAACATGAAACTTTCGAATGATTATATTTTTTTGTTTTTACTGCCGCTGTAGATATGTTGCAGCTAGTTACTATATCCCTATATCCAACATGAATGGGTCGCCTCACACTCAGAATACCAGCAGCCCGACAATCCTGGAAAATATACTTCCCATCAGCTGAACTTTCTGCTTGTTGCCAACCCCTAATTTTAGGTATAAATATATAACTATATCGTTAACAGAATTTTTGTCTGTCTGAGGTTGTACACGTAGTATTCACAATTACTGAACGGATGTGGTTTTTAATGATATATTGAGATACGTTTTGGCTATAATTAAGTTTAATTTAAATTGCCTGATAAATAATAAATTTAAAATTTCCCCTCGCGCTCGCCTCGCTAAATACGCGCGGTATTTGATTCTTTTTTGCGAGCTTGCAATAGCTGGTGAAGTTAGCAGTGCTGTGTCATATTAATTAGTAACATTCAAGTAAAGCTGGACTTCTTGTGCTAGGAGACGATTCTCGACAATAGTGCTATAGGTCGAAACCTAAGCCATTAGACTACTGACGCTAAGTGGAAGGTAACCTAGATGTCTGAAAAAAAAAATATTTCTAAGACACCTGATGTCCAACATCCGCAGGGAGTTGACACCCTCTCTGTTCTAGAGGCACATGTATTTATGTATATTTAATATTTTCTTACACTGGTACGCGCGATCCTGTCTCCAGGCTAGCTACTCGTGCTTCAGCCAGTTCATAACTACTGCGTGTCTACGCTTCAGCTTTTTTAAGTTAATAGCTAGCCAATCCAGTGATAATCTGTGAAGTGTCCGTTTTTACTGGTGCATTATTGGAAAGTCTTAGGTACATTTTAATCGGGTTTTAGTTTGAGTTTTGCGAAGAGATATTGCATCTCTTTGCATTTTGGACGAGTTTTTCGGATTAATTTCATTCGCTGAGTTTAAACATCTTACATTACGACAGAGTTCAACATTTTATCCTCAGCATCTCGATGGCTGGCCATCCGTCACTGTGCGCTTTACACTAAATTATTTGCCAGTCGATACTCTTTAGGAATTATCTGTATTTCCGAACTGATAAGAGCAACCTTCATGGAAGGAGCCCTACACCGGAAACGTACTTGTATGTTCTCTCTACCAGAGGGCAGCGGAGATTACTTACCACCAGGTCAGCTACAACTTGTTAGATTACAAACTGTTTTAACAAAAAAAAAATGTCCGTAGAAGGACAGGTTTACCTTATGAGGAGAGAGAAACACCACTGAAGACGATTGCATAAATATAGTCTATATATTTATTGTATGACCTAAACATGCACATCTAAACCATTAACATTACACACACACACACGAACATACATGAATACACATGCAGGAACATAAATACATTTTTGTTCTTCTTTCTTTCTATATGTTATAATTCGTACTTTGTTTTATGCTTAATAAATGTATGTTAAGTAACCAAAATGTATAATGGATTTAGCTATAGAAAGAGAAGGATTTTCTGGCACAAGTGGTGTTACACTTACAAGAAAATCCCAGCCCTGGTTATATACAGTGGTGTTCATATAATTAGAAACACTTCTTATGAATAAAAAAAGTATAACTTCAACGTAAAAATGTTCGTAAAAATATACACATTCAATAATTATTAATCATACAATAATATGGCCACTCAAATAAAAAACTCATTAAATGCATAAAATATAAAACATATCTCACTTTTAGTTACAAACTGAGTCTTACACATGTAGGAGTTTATTTTCTGTTACTGGCCGCTTGGACGCCTAATTAGAAACATTTTAAAAAAGCATCCATAGCTCGTTCTTTTTTTGAAATTGAAGAATAAAATTCTTGGCTTTTTCTATTATTTTGGCGGCAGTTCAAAATTTAATCTGAATTTTATTTTGTTCAAAATGGGCAAAAATAAAAGTTGTGACGCGTCAACTAGACAAATAATTGTTGATTTACATATAGATCATTCTTCTGTGCGCCTAGCACAGAAATAAAATTCGAAAGGCACAAAAAACACAAACGGTAAGCGAGGGCCGTTAGTACCGATAACATAGCGTAATGGGTTTCTCATAGTGCCGTGCAGGCGGGTTTATTGTTGTTATCGCCCGTTATTGGTTATTGGATACGAATAAACGAGGGTGACCATGGTGATAGTTATCTACAGGACAAGATATTGAAAAGTGTGGAGTGTGGAGTGCAACGTCAACGGGTCGACTTCATTAAGGATAACGTACGTCCTCGTCGTCGTAAGTGTACGAATCTGGTGGCACAGTTATTAACCCTCTAGGGTACCCTCGAGTCGGTCGCTCTCGCGCAACAGGGTTGCGGTCCTAAGGTCCGAGTGCTGGTTACCCACTAATAAAGGTCTCAGCTGAGCGTCCTAAGCGTTCGGCCACCTTTCAACCTGGATGGAGAAGCAGTAAAAGCCCTCGGGCTAACAGCGGCCATCTGCAAACAAAAAAAGCACAGTTATTGGGAGTAAGGCGTTCCATCTCAGTACTTAGGGGTAAAATGCCTCTGTATGCTATATACAATGTGTACAAGTAGCGCGACTAACTTAAGGGGAAAAGTTAACGAGTCACTTATCAGACTAGAAAAAAGAATTTCAAGATTATTATTTTATCTTAAAATACCTCTACGACCTATATTTTGTTACTGAGGGTACAAATAAGCTAATATTTTTCTTTTACATACTCCCTAATAATTATTGTACCATATTTAGTAATCATTTTGATCAAGTTCGTTGAAAAAAGCTGAGAAAGAATAAAGATTTTATTTAAAAAAAATCCTTAATAATTTTACCCTGATTACTGTTTTTTTTGGTATTTTTGGAAAATTAAAAAATCTCAATATCTTCAAAATGGTGACACGTTTAGTAAGTTCATTTGTTTGGTTGGTAGGTGAGCCGCCAACTTATCATGTTCTTAAGCTTGTCGTGCAACTTACGGGATACCCAGTATATTGACGACCGCGAGGTATAGAGGTTAGCTCTTCAATTAGTATTTTTCTTTTGGGCTGATGGCCGTTGTTAGCCCGAGGGCTTTTACAGCTTCAAAGGGTTTAAATTGGGGCCGAGCACTCAGTCGAGATTTTATTAACGGGTATCCAGCACAGGGTTCCCAAGAGAGAGCTCGGCTTGGACCTGAGACTTCCAAGGAGGCCGACCCTCAGTTCAGTTGCTTTTGACGGATTTCCGCTTACCACTTAATCCGTCATTTATTTCATCCGTCCGTTTATGTATACGGGCTCGTTCGGAAAATCCGATAGCGTAATTCAGAAATGATTGGTTATTTTGAATAATGGCGTATAATTTTGATCTGCGCCGTAAATAATATAATAAAAAATATCCGAAGATATTTTACCACTGGACATCCTAGCGTTTCGGGAAATGGTTATAGGTCACGGTAAAAAAGTTCCTTTTGATAGAGCTACCAATTCCCGTTAACTAGGATGTTTTGAAGTTTCCATAACATGTTTTTGTGTCGGGGATACCGATATTGGCCGCCACCGCCGCCGTTTGTGGAAACAACGGAATTTATTGCGAAGTGGTTCTTTGTAGTTTTTATTACTTTTGTTAGCCTGTTCTTGGACTTATTAGTTGTTATTGCAATTCTTTCGTTTATTTTTTTGTGACTAAAAATAAAAGAAATCTGCAAAGAGAGCTGAAAGCATTGCATAGTTAGCTTGTGAATTGCATTGCATGAAGAATGCTAGCAGTGCTATAAAATTCCGGTTCACTCAACACTCCAAGTTACCTTTGATGATCGTACTAGGAGATGGTTCAGCACAATAGTGCAATGACGGATACGAATCTACCTTAAGTTTCGCAGACCGTACATAAATACCAGCAAGCATTAAGCTTTTTCCGTGGTAGCACGGTAAAAGTTTTGTTTATTAAATATATATATATTATAACAGTAGCTGATAACTTTACAGCTATTATTGGTGAAATAATGAACATAATCTATCGTGCACTCGGTAAAGTTAATAATAAAGAACCCTGCGCCGGCGATAAGGCGACGAAGCTCCTTAAAAACAAATGAATTCATAATAAACTATCCCCGCCACCCCTCCGCGCACTAGGGTGGCCACGTTTCAAATATATTTATTTTTCTAATACCATCCTAGCAACGCTGTTAACATTAACAACTCGAACTAAACATAAATTGCTTGTGCTGGGGTGGTTTAGTATAATGTCGAGTGGTGTATTCGAACCTGTATACAAAAAGTAGTTTAAAATTTTAATGTAGTTTTTATAAAATTACATATTAGCAACATGACATGTATTAACAACATGAAAAAATTAACTTATAGCTTGCTTTGTGTAAAATGATTAATCATGGATTTGTTTTTCACTAAGAAGTATTTCTATATTTGGATCATCTTTAATATGAACTATTAAAAAATATGTTATAATTATATTACGGAGGCTTTTTTTTGTTTTTTTTTTGCGGCTTTGTGTTGTAATGGTTGAGAAACAACGCATTAGACTATTGATCAAATATATTCAACAGTAATAGACATTGTAATAAACAAGAGAAGAGTCACGCCGTTAGCTTCCAAATGCAACAAGAATGGGTTGGCACGAATGTAATTTAGTTCTTAATAAACTTTTATAATTTCAAGTCTTAAAATTGTTAGAGCATGACAACCCTAGCCCGAGGTCGCAGGTCGGCTATTGTTGCGGCTCGCGTGACCGGTCCTTATCTCTGCTTACCTCCTCCGGCACGGTCGTGAAGATTTAAAAGCTCTCCTCTTTTTACCGGGAAAGCTCGTAGATGTTCAGATAGTTCTTCACATTTTATGACATTGTGGATTTGTAAGTTGAAATACTTGCACATACCGCTGGGAACTGAACCCCGGATCGTTTTTAATATATTTTTTGGGTAAATAATTTTTTTATCAGGATATGATTAGTTTTCGACCGCGCGCACACAAATCAAGAGTTTCTTGTACTGTGTGATTTGAGCCGATAACTAATCGATAGGGAATTTATAAAGTAAAACAGTGACAGAGGCACACCGCAGTTTGTTTCTAGCTACAGCATTGACAGAGATAGACCGGGATTGATCAACCTTAGCAGAATGCCAGCAAACGTAAAATAGCATAATTGTGCTGTGTATCGACCTGGCAGCGTAGATCCTGAGAACCTCGTGATGATGAGGCCTTCCATAATCCTCACGATGACCTCTCATCAACATCAGCATCAGCATTGTGATTCCTTATCGAGGTTGAATATGGGCGACATGGATTCCAGCAATCAGTCACTATCTGGTGGACTGTGTGCAGTTGGTCAGCCGCAATAAAATAAAGTTTTATTGTCGAAATAGCTACATTTGTAAATCATCAAGTCTAGTTAGATAGTAGGGATCCGAAGAGGTTTTTTTATGTGTATGAGTATTGCTGTTGGTGCAGAGACCTCTCCAGCTTAATCTAATCAGACTGACCTGCTGTCGTTACTTACTGTCAACTAAACTCTCGTTTGTCACTTTTAGTTTCAGAAAAGAACGAACACAACATTCACCAGACGTAGCGATCTCGTCACACTCTAGTTGAACCTCGATAGGAACCTGATGGTAAGTGATTGCTGGACTCCATGACATCCACGATTCATCCTCGATAAGGAATCATAACGCTGATGCGTTATCAATCTCGAGGGTTGATGGAGTGCGTCACTTCCAGTTATCTAGTATGTACTACTGGCACAGTAGAGTTACTGCTATGTCAGGTCGATGTTCCGTGGCGGCGTTGTCCAGGCGACCGCTCGTGCCCTCGCATTGTGGTACAAACGCACACAGTTCACATGCTGATCAATAAATCCCGCGGCCCATGAAACATTCGTCCTTGATAAGGAATCATAATGACATCCTGAACGATTACGACGGGATGGAATACCTCATCTCCAGTAATAAGGGTCTCCGGATCCCTACACTAACCAAACAAAACACAGCAGCTTCTTCTTCGGCCGAATCCATGGCGATATGCTGCCTCCAGAAACATACTGCAGCGTGGCTCTACAGGACACATCTCGGAATGTTCACCGTAAATCTAGTGTGCTGTATCATCGCAAAATATTGTTTTAAATTTTTGAGAAAACACATTGACACTAATAAATTTATATGACATCATTTTTAAGGAGAGCTTATATATATATTAAGAGCTAGCGACGTTAACATATTCTATGTGACTAAGTGTGACAAACAAGCACACAGTTCTACTGATGAAAAATTTTGTGAAAATCTGGAGGAGGCCACCTTGTTGAGGTCTACATATGATATGTGTAATTATTTCCACTTTCTGTATGCATCACAAATTGATAACCGCCTGTCTGGGAACCAAACTCAGGACCTCGTATCTCAACAGCCAAGTTCTCTGTCACATCATAGTTACTCACCGTCACATATAGAATTAAGATGATAGGTTTCAAATATCTACGCGAACATATGGAGTTGAGACATAATAATTCTTTATAGCGTGATTTATATTCATCAATTTTGACGCACTGACCACTTTAACTGGACCTCTAATAGCAAATCATCTCAATAAATTTAGAGTCTTGGACATTTATCTAATAGTTTTATCATTAATGTATCTTTTTTTCAGCTCTTTGAACGCGAGGCTGTGTCATAACAAAAACACGTGATCTATTCAGCTTTGACCATCGGTAGTAATTTTGTATAAAACTTACAACTACTCCGTGCAATCAGCTGTCGCCAGGGATGTTTCCGAACCGATACGATTTAGAGACCATCTAGAAAAGGCCGGCAACGCATTAGCGACCTCTGATGTTCATGAGCAGCGGTGATCACCTGCGGGTGGGCCAGGTTATTTTATAAAAAAAATAAAAATAATAAAAAACGTTTATTATTCTGAAGAAACTGCTCCATCTATTGATTGAGCTTCAATCCATCGAGTTTCAGCAAACTCGTATAGGTCGTAGCTGGATCTAGTTATCGTTGTTCTACACAGCGACTGCTCAAGAACCTTTCTTCTGGATCGATTACAGGTTCTAAAAGCTATATGGCTAGCCCACTGCCACTTCAGCTTGCTGGTCTTTGGAGCTGTGTCGCTCGTTTAGACTTGCATGTGCCCAAGGCTCAGTGTCATGTTAATTAAATTATACTTCAATAACTTCGTCCATCATTGTTATGAAGAATATATTCTATTTAATAAATCG
Source organism: Teinopalpus imperialis (assembly GCA_029286865.1). Lineage (NCBI taxonomy): Eukaryota > Metazoa > Arthropoda > Insecta > Lepidoptera > Papilionidae > Teinopalpus > Teinopalpus imperialis. The sequence continues at coordinate 337,919 of JAGSMU010000001.1, read as the reverse complement.
GATATAATTGAAATTCATTTCATGTAGATTATTATTAAGAAAATATATGTATATTTTCCTTTGTGGAGTGCAATTGGTCTGTATGACTCAATAAATCGAATCCATTTTTTTATTACTTTTTAATTTGGTGAATTTACTACTGTAATTTTTAGTTTTTTGTTTCTAATTAATGAAAAGAAGTTATCACCACTTGAATTAATTCACTAACTTACACTGTCTGTTTCTATTATTTTATTTACCTTAGTATATTTTTAAATATTATTATAAAATATATTTCGTGATAAATCATAATCGTTGGATCTTTTTTGTTTTACTTTTCCTTCGTACAAATCTAATGTACTCGTATATTTAAGAAGCGGCAGACGGTTTATATAACTATCAATGCTATGAGTATTACAAAGATAACCAATTCAGTTAAACTCAAAATGCTTACCTTAAGAAATAACAGACCTTCCCCTGAACCATAATTTTATATATAAATTTTATCTATTTCTAATGTTTAATGAGCTTTTTAATTAGCCGAGCCCAGCTATCCCGTAAACTTTTAAACAGATATTTTTAAGGTTACCAATGAATATCTGAATCCAACGAAATGGTGTTTATGTTTAATTAATACATTTGTAAAATAAAAAAAGCGATATTGTCAAGGAAATTTAATAATATGACTTTGCAAAAGTAGATATATAAACAAGGTATAATGGTTTGTCACACAAATTAGGTAAACGGAAAAATATTATATATATTAACATATTCAACGATTGTAAAGTAAAGAACTTATCAAGGATTTTGTGACCAATTCGCCAAGGTTCACGGTTTGCCGAAGACGTATGTAGCCCGTTTAAAAGCTATGTCTGTGTAATATATGAATGAAGCCAATTATCCAAGATCCAAAAGTTCTTCAGGCCACAAATGACTATGTTTATAGTGTTCATATGAAATGTTCAATAATTTTTTTTGCAGTTGAATAGTGACCTAAAAGTTTTAATACAAGGTTCAAAATGAACGCACAACTCGCGTGATCTTAAATTATGACAGTGGCTCCTAGCATCCTTTGTTCACGCGAGAAAGGGAACGTTGTCGCAGTTGGAGAGGTCTACCTACGATCTTTTAGGGAACTAAGAACGTAGAGATACGTCTAGGCGATTATAGCCCGCGCCCTGCTTTCATTTGACAATATTGAGCTGGAATCTTCACGAGATGGTCCTTGGTCGAATCGCTAATCGCGCTATCGACGAATGCAGTAAGAGTAAAATGCAGCAATAATTCAAGTTGCGTATCACCATTTACTGAAGAAACCCTGGTTCTCATTCCTTTTGTAAATTTTGAAATTTACTAAAGCTTCAATAGTAGTCTAACATAAACAATTTAGGAAACCTCGGTTAAACTAAAATGTGCTTGTTCTCTGGCCGTTTGAATGTTTGTATAATATTTCTCTCACAAAATAACAACGTATTATAGCAATATAATACAAAGGAATATGAAGGAATCTGTCAACCGAATGAATGATGAAGAGGAATTGACTCTTAGTACTCAGAGTAGCGGCGCACCGTCGTCAAGGTATACGCTCTTTAGCTTGAAAAAATCTTTAACTTTGACTGGACGTCTTCGCTGTTTGTTATCCATAAATATCTATCTCCATATCTAATAAAAAAATATCGGAACATATTTTTTATCGTAAAATTTTAGTATTGTTACTAGAAGGAAGGAAGGTAACCCATACATACACACTAACAATTTTTGTGATAGGGAAATGAACCTGGACTTCGGGCCTCAGTACGTAGGTTTTTTGACCACATGGCCACGTGGAAAGGTATAAAAATAATGCTAGTAAAAGACTGTTAGTTTGTTATCGAGCTTCACGAGATAAACTCTAAAGCTCATTCACTTCCTGAATCTTCAGTTCTTCGAGAGGATAGAGAGGGTAACGTCATATTTTAATTTTTATTGTATCTAACAGTAATCGTATCCATTTCCTTATGATCGAGGAGCAGGGATCATCGTAGACTGGCCGCTGTGTTTCCGCGTTGTATCAATTTATTTATAAAACAGAATTGGGACGAGGTTCTTGTAATTTGATGGCTTGCCAGCTACCGTAGTTTCGGTTGGATTTCTTTTATTTGTCGTTAGATTTGTAGGGTATCATTATTTAATGTTCGTGTATAAATAAAACGATGTTCCACATTGGTTTTAAAAATGATGTTGATACGTTTTGACTTTCTGGATTAACCGGTTATATTTATAATAATTGCCCACACAATACATGGTTTATTGTAATCAAGTTTAAGAAAAAATATATTCACAAAGGTTAAAAATTGAGCAATTTAACCTATTCCACTCCTGAGAAGTGTTATGATGCAATTGACGAGAGGGACCAGATAAAAACGTGATTACTTGCCGGAGTTCATAATTCATTCCATTCTACGTTTAAACATCAATAAGAGACAAAGAATCTCTCTGGTGGGAGCCGTTCTTGGCAAAAGCGAAGAATCACAGCTCGAAAATTGGGAGCGAAACTCATTTCCCAGGCAGGCAGCACGACTGTCCAGGCGGTACTTGAAGGCTCAATGAACAAGCAGTATGGGTAACTAAATTTCTACGAAGGTGCGGGCTCTTTGGAAAGTACTTTCCCCATATCTAAAGGAGATTCGACCTTCGAAATTGTTCATTGTCCACCATTGTAGTAATGACAAAAACAAGATGCAATACACTCTGGAAACGAGACCTGTATGGACTGAATTGCACCAAGATACCGTCGTAGCAATGGGTGCCGATCTCCCTTTTCAAATCTTTGGTAAGAAGCGAGAGCTTGAGGAGCGATGGCGTAGCTTTTTAAGAAATAGGACATGTCAAAAAGGGAATGGAAGGGCTGTGGGAGGGAATTATATATGGAAAAGGGGTAAAAAGCTGCAGCCCCACAAAAAAACGAAGTGAAGGACGGCGGGATTGTGGTAGTGCGCGTACTGATTCTTGAGAATGATGAATGATGAATGGCGTTTAGAGAAAACATTGCGTGGTTTCATATAGGAGTGATTCAGGGTATGATGGATTTCCCCAAGAAAAAAAACTGTTCCACTAAGTTCGACCTGCACTGGTCATCAGCACTAGCTCCTATTAACGCAGTAATCCATGAATAAATAGATGCTATTTGCACAAAGCGCCCTAGGTCAGTTGCCAAGCCAATATTGGCTCCAATAATTGCCCAATTGGACACAAGGTCTTTTGCGTTTGCTCAGTTTGGTACACAGATATGTCACAGCCCGCAAGTGTGTATGCTAATCAGCACGTGTTTGCAAAACTCACAATAGGATTTAAAGTAATTTAAAATAAAGACGGGAGACCTTCGCAGATAATTAAGTGATAATGGGACAAAAGTTGTGTTTGCTTAGATATTAAAAATTTACCGAGTGGTCGCTATATTTGCAACTGGATGTATTTCGTCCTTGGTTTTATTATTGTGTACTTTTTTAAATTGTATTGAGGTTAACAAATGAGCAGCTAGTTCTCTAAATGTAAGTGATTCCCGCGACCCATGGCATCCAAATATATCCTCAATAAGAAATAATAATAATAATCCGGATGCGTCGCTAGCACTGAGGACTCAGCTTGAATGCCTCGTCACCAGTGACAAGGGTCTCCTACACACGCCAGTCGTCAGCAAATCATGTTGATTGAGGATACTATTATAGGGCGTCCCCAAGAAAGAGGATGCAGGTAGTTCAGAAGTTGCTTCGAGGCAATTTCCAACTTTTTATATAATATTAGGGTTGGCAAACGAGCACACAGTTCACCTGATGGTAAGAGATAACGGCAACCCATGATTGGTGCACATTGAGATAGAACGGCGTTTCCTGTAATTGGGTCCTCTGAAGTCCAGTGTAGAGAACACTCGCCAAATAAAACGCAGCACCACCAGAAAAGCAGCATATTCTGTGAGCTCGTTGTCCTTTCCACGTCAAACTGACACAATATGCAACCAAAACGTAGCTTCTACATGGCTCTACCATTGTTATAATTTTTCATCTGATTCGCCTTACCTAATCCAATAAGACTTTATATTAAGTTAAAACTTAAACATTATCAAAAAAAAATGTATATCGAAGAGGACTTAAATAAATTTATCAAACACAACTAAGTACTTATCATTGCAAAAATAATACCATTAACAAAGAAAAAAAAACTATAAAAAAAGTCGAATAATTTTTTCTCATGATATAGAGTGGCCATCGAAAAAACAGAGCACGTCTGCAACGCCTCATCTTGATAATACTGGAGCACGGAGCCCTCAACAAACAAGCATGCTTTGTATAATAAAGTACGACGCACACGCGTGCGCAAGAATCCGCATCGCGTCGTAATCAAACGCGACGATATTGCGCTTGCTCACGAAACCACTGCGATAACAATATTTACATTATGAGCTCTATTGACGTATTTACATCATGGATAATGATTTATATGGCTCTCTTCGTGATTTACATGACTGTATTTGTAAATACTGTGTACTAATTTCATTGCCGAAATTGCTATTACTGTCGGAATATCTTGGAACTGTTAAAAGTTTTTAAAAGTCGATACGGATAAGAGTGGTGAGTATATAAAACCCGTATTCATCGTGTCTGAGTGTACACGTGTGAAACACGCCTTATGTTTGTACTGAGACGTTGTTCAATCCTTTGAAAACATCACATGTGTGTGGCTGATGAAATATGTGAGAAAGCTTCACCCGAAGAATATAATCGTTAGCCGCGATCCTATCGACAACAAATGGAAACAATATTTGTGCATCACATACGGTTGAATCTCCACTGTTTTTTTTTATATTGTGATGGTAAAACAACGCTGCAGTTTGTTTTAAGCTCCAGAATGAATGGGTCAGTTCGACAGGGGTAGGACCACGCCCCAAAGTAGCAGCATAATGTTAAAGTGTTTCGTCAGGTGACTGTCCCTACACTCGGATCCCTATCCGAAGAAACATTCATTACTGGTAACGAGGCATTCCTTCATTGCATTATGATTCCTTGTCACCTTTAATTTTTCCTGCAATAAAAGTAACAAACGAGCACACAGAACACCCGAGGGTAGAGACGCCCACATAGGTACATATACCCTTAAGGACTGAGATATAATAACTCGTCGCCAGAAATAAGGATCTCCAGATCACTTACGCAGCAGCGACAACGCAGCATTGTCGTTGTAGCTGTCACTTCAGGCTGGTAACCTGTGAGGGCGTGATCCTTTCCAGAAACGGTCGGCTAGGGTATGGTCACACTGTACTAGCCACGGTGAAGACAAGAAGAACCTAAACGGCCAGCCTAAGGAGCTCTTTGATAACGTTGTATTCTTTAAGTTAGATTAACAGACCCAAAAACTTAATAAATTAGTTATGTCAATGTTCAATATTACAATGAATTGTAATTTATAGTGAAATACTTACTATATAATATTATATTTCAATCAACAAAATTCATTGTGTCATTGGAAGGTGATTCATATAAGGTGATACAAATTACTATTTTATGTACTAGCAATTCATTAATTGAAGTGATCCATTCTATATTCATAAGCATATAGCAGATAATGTGAAACAAATTAAGTAATAAAAATAAAATAAAACTTAGATATATACCTAGTTTATTATAACTCTTGTCAACTGATTTATAATATCTTTTTAAATAAGTTTACGGTCACTTGTCAACCTCTTCCATGTATAGCATCAAAGTTTATTTAAAATAACTTTAAATATTTATTTGCTACAATTTCTCCAAATGTTATTGAGGAATCCCACTCATGTCGCGTTTCCCACGTGCGTCTTTCTTAATTTCCGTTTTACGGAGCCATTCATAATTAAATTGCTCCACCGTACAAACTTGATTTCCTTTAACTGTTTATGTAAAATAAATAACGACGGTCGACCCAAAACAACATTTTGAAACTTGTGAACATACGCAGATACTTCATAGATACGAAACGATGTCCTCTGTAAGTCATTTTAGTCCGGAATCAGTTGGTACAGTCTTTTCAGGTACTATGTGAGTTTAGCTATCAGCCTACTGTATTTCGTCTGGATAGGTTGTATGTATGGCCCTTCTCATTGAAATTGCATCAAAATCTTTCTCCAATCTTATTGAGTATGGGCAACGAAATGGGAAGACAAAATGCCTAATGCTTACATACTCAACAGTGATGCCATATGTAGATGCACCCCTGAGGACTTAGACTTAATTCCTCGTTATCTGTAGTTGACTCTCCAGATCCCATTACTCATCATACATAACTGAATCATCATACAAACATTGCTACCATCCTCATAGTCCAACGCAGTCCGAAGTCGTCGTAAATAAATAATAACGATATTATTAATTTAGTTAATCTGTCATAAGTTGAGCCGAGTTTCGGGCCCTTTCAGGCATCCTTGAGACAGTTGCATTCGCGCACAGGGTAATGATCCAAGCAGAGACCCTCTCGGGAACCCTTGTGCTGGTTACCCCTTAATAAAGGTCTCGGCTGAGTGCCCTGAGCGCTCGGCCACCTTTCAACCCGGTGAAGCTGTAAAAGCCCCCGGGCTGACAGTGGCCATCCTAATTTAAGCCATGTATGGGTATTTATGGCATATGCACACGTCAAAATCTTCCAGTGAGTTTTATCTCTATTGGCTGCCTGGCAGTCGACCGTGTTATACGGAAAGTTTTGAATATGCAATATCAGTCGTAAATTTGACAGAAATATGACAAAATTATACGAGATGAGGCTCTCGGGCGTGCGTTGTGAAACGTGGAAACGTAACTGTGATGTGTCGGATTGCGATTTATTGTGTGATAGAAACTTTTTTTCTAATTTAATTGTGAATACTAACTTACTTGGCTGGGCGGTCGAAATACTTCGAGTGCAGTACACTTCCTAATGTTTTAATTTTTTAATTACTTTACTTAAAGTTTAAAACATAATGCCAATAAAGGGTTTTCAAGTTAGTACTTTAAATATGAATGTAATGAAAATTTCGTTGGACAGAGAGTAAAGGAATGAAATTTTAAACAAACAATAAATAATATAAAGAAACCAAACAACTTATTGCAACAATTATGAATACGAGATATTGCTGAGTATTGTGTAGTTGGTTTTTGAAGGAGAAACTTGAAATAAGTTTGTACGCATTGTGCGAGTACACGGAGCTTTTGTTTATAGAAATAGGGAAGTTAATATTATTAATGGTGCCACAACATACATTCTGCAGGAAATACACGTAATTTTTGGAAAAGTTCGTCTGCTTTGGAGTCAGGAACTAGATGCAAGTGCCAACTAAATATATATATATATATATATATACATAATTATATATATAAGGCCTTCTAGATGATGCTATATTTCCGGATTTCCGCTTTCCGATTTTGGCGACATTTATGTCAATGTAGTATCAGTAAGCCTGTAAAGTATATTGCGAATAGCTAGTAGCAAGGCGATAGCAGACTCGATATACTTATTATCATCATCACCATCATTTATTATCACACTTATAATCATTCAAATATAAACTCTACAATTTTTTTTTGGGAAAGACAGTTTTACATTTAATTATAACAATACAATATTTGACAAATTAAATTGTGGTCAATTCAAAGCCATAACCGTCTCCGTGGATACAAAATATAATGTTACAAATATAAAACAAGAAAACTATTTAGAAGATACATTCTCAATCTACTACTTGACAGATTCGGAATCTGTGCTTTATGTAAGTATAGTAACGTAATTTATACAAAACATTAAGTTGATAGTCACAACATGACAGTGATACGTTTTAAAGTGTAAGTGGCTACACAAGTAACTATATCACGATAAATAAGTTTGTTAAAATTATTAGCTATTTAAAGAATGATTTCTTAATTTTACTCGAGTGTACTGACATTGAATAGAGCTAGTTTTTACGTTTGGTTACGGTGGACGACTATGGGAGCGTAACACTGCAGGGTAGGAAGGTTTTTATTATCGGGACCAAGTATTCCATGTTAGTCCTCAAGGGTGACAATACGGAGGCATTTCTTATCCGATATGAATATGGGCGTCACTCACCGGCAAATGATAGACAAGCACATCTAATACTCTTAATACAATAAAAATGTGATCTATGTTCAGCGGTGGAGATGCTGCGCGGTTGGTGATGATGAAATAATAAATGATGTTAACATTATAAGACAAGACCTGCTTGTAACTAGGAAGTTTTTTTGTCAGCATTCAGTTATAACTATTTAATAAGATAAGATACCAGTTCAGCTCTAATCCGAGCCCGTCACGAAACGTTCAAGCTCATAACGAGTGAATACAAATGAGGCATTCTAACTCACGCTTCGGCCAGCTTCGTTAGCAATGAACAGATCACTCCGCGGACGCCTATCTCACGCAATAGCGTGTACGTAGGGATAAATCTTAATTATGACCTTGGATGGTTATTTATAACGGCGAGCAAACTCCGAGCATTTTGTTGTGTGCTCCGATGTAAAAAATATCGAACGTGAGGTATCTATAACACATAATAATTTATTAAGCGAAGGTTGCCCGAAGAGAGAATGTAGTAGCTCAGCATATACTATCGCTTTTCTATCTATTCTACCTATTGTGTTATTCGTAGGAATTCCACCTGATGACGTGGTGACTCGGCGGTGAAGGAACACATCTTGAGGAAACCTGCATGACTAAGTAGTGAACTAAAAACATAATTTCTAAGACATGTGAAATGTGAAGCCGCGTATGTATGCTCTGACACATTCTACAGCGAGAAGGCTCATCCCCAGGAGTGCGATTGATATTTTATTTTGTATATATATATATATATATATATATATATATATATATATATATATATATATATATATATATATACATAGCCTATATATATATATTTATATAGAGGCTGTTACTGGCGTTGCCCTCTTACTACATTTTGCGGGAGCATTACTGGTTTTGTTAAACGAGAGTGGAGCAATGCGAAAAATAAAAGTTTTCTCGTTATCTGCTCGTTGTACCGGTTACGTTAGTTCTGGTCAGAGAATTTTTCAACTGTTGTAGTACATTGCATATAGTTTCTAGGCTCAACCAGGACAGGGGTGCATCCTCACAGAATACTAGAGTGAAGTAGCAGCATTCCGCTGCTGTGTTTCGTGTGGTAAGTGTAGGACTATGGGGAGCCATTGGCTACTGAGGCATTCCATCTCAGTCCTCAGGGGTGACAAGGCATGTGGCATTTTCGATCGTTGTGGGAGATGGATGCTGATAGTATGTCCGTAATCACTCACCTAGGTGAACTGTGTGCTCGGTTGTCACCTCTAATATTACAAAAAACAGAATAAAATAAAAGAAATATATATTATAATGTTGATCATTTCTATTTGAACACAACAATACAACCAAAAAGTATCCATATTATAATGTTGTTCCTTCCTATTTGAACACAACATTACTATCAAAAAGTATTCATATTATAATTTTGATCCTTCCTGTTTGAACACAACATTACTATCAAAAAGTATTCATATTATAATTTTGATCCTTCCTGTTTGAACACAACATTACTATCAAAAAGTATTCATATTATAATGTTGATCCTTCCTGTTTGAACACAACATTACTATCAAAAAGTATTCATATTATAATGTTGATCCTTCCTGTTTGAACACAACATTACTATCAAAAAGTATTCATATTATAATGTTGATCCTTCCTGTTTGAACACAACATTACTATCAAAAAGTATCCATATTATAATGTTGTTCCTTCCTATTTTAACATAACATTACTATCAAAAAGTATTCATATTATAATTTTGATCCTTCCTGTTTGAACACAACATTACTATCAAAAAGTATTCATATTATAATTTTGATCCTTCCTGTTTGAACACAACATTACTATCAAAAAGTATTCATATTATAATGTTGATCATTCCTGTTTGAACACAACATTACTATCAAAAAGTATTCATATTATAATGAATACTTTTTAATTCATAATAATATGACAACGTTTTTATATATAATAATATAATTTATTTTAAAACATTATTTTTATATCAGTCTAACGTAGACATCGCATAATCATTAAGGATGATAAACGAGCAGACAGTTTACGTGATAGTAAGTGATGGCTGCAGCCTATCTTCATCCATCTGCCATAAGGATCCAGGAGTGGCCAATACCTTGTGACCCCTGAGGAGTGAGATGGTTTGCCTCGTTCTTGTAACTGTGACTCCGGATCCCTATACTCACCATATTAAACACAGTAGCGCTATGATATTATTTCTCGTTGGCGTTCTGTTAATGCGTGCTCTTTTCCTAGTGAGCTGCTAAGTTAGCACCATGGCCACGGAAGGCGACAACGAGTGAGTGCCTGTGTCCGCGTTAAGATTTAGGCACTATAATACATCTTACGCAACTGCCCCAAGTCAACTGTCTTCAGTCAAGCGAACCTAAAGCTAAGACACCTACAAATATAATGTCTTTTTTAAATTGTGTTTAGGGTGTTCGTCAACCTCAAAATAACATGATTCCTGCATCCAGTAACACCCACATACATATATCCTCGATATGGAATCACAATGCAAGTCCATTGTCACCACTAGGAACAGAGAACCAGTAACAAGGGTAGCCGAATAACTGCATCAGTCGAAACACAGCGTTATAAACTGTTATATATAAAAACGGTTGCTTATGAAACACGTGGTAAGTGTAGAGAGATCTTATTTCAAGGCATCCCATCTCAGTCCTCAAGGGTGACAGTGGATCTGTATTATGCGTCCTTGTCAAGTATGAATGCAGATTTCATGGGCCACAGGAGTCATTTACCATCGGGTGAACTGTGTGTGAGTTTGTTACTGTCAATGTAATAAAAAAATGCTGTAGCTGGAAGTAGAAGTCATGGGCCTGTGTTCCCACTTGCCAACATGGAACAGTTCGCTACTTTATTGTTATAATAATATTACATTTATTTTTAAGTGTTTACGTCAAATAAACAAACCATTAATTGCATTAATAATAACAAGCACAAACAAAGATCAAATCGACCATGAAGCCCAAAAATAGCGCGGTTGAAAGAGCAGAGGCCACTGCCACAAGGCCCTGGGGCCATGTGGTGGTTGACCTTAAGGCGTTGGTAAAACATAGCGTTATATTTTAATGACGCGAGGAAAACATTTTTTTGACAGGAACCTTCGTCTGGCGTTGTGAAACTTCGCATACGTCGTGAATATTTTTTAAGTAAGTGAAATACCTCGTAACTGGTCACAAGGGACTCCGCACTAAGCATCCGAAACAGAAGCGTTCGTGCTGTAGCTAGAAGCTTGTTGCGAATAATGCTATTGTTCTTTATTGAAACGTCAATAGCCTCATGGTTAGAGGTCTGGTCTACGACACTTATGGCCGGGGTTCGAATCCGCCATTCGCCTATTGTCCTGAACCATCTCCTAGCACAAGGTTTAATAGTTTGTTTCCAGAGGTTAACCAGAGTGTTAGTATTGTTAATACCACTGCTAGGATTCTTTTTTAAAAAAAATCGTTGCTAACGATACGAAGGTGACACGTCAACTCCTGCATCGTGACAGTAACGTGACATGATGCTGTGTGGCGTTGTGATTAGTACTTAGCTTATATTGGGTACTGGGTTTCATCCCCGAAGTTTTTTTTTTCAGGTCTTAGGTGTATTATTGTATTTATTATACGTCCAGTATCCCTGTTATTGCATATTGTAATGCATATTAACCGTGGACTAGGAAAGAAGACTACAAGCGAATCCCACTGTGTTTGGACACGTGGTTACAGCACTATGATTTATCCTATGGAGTTGATATAATTTGACAACTAGAAGGTATCGCTGTGGACGAAGTCGAACTGTAGTAACGTTGGTTGAAGACTATGCCAATGATCTTGTAAATATTCTTAATAGTTGTTTTATAACCTGCCACCCCACTAGAAAATATCAGCGTATGATAATGATATATTGGTGCGCCACCAAAGAAAATTGCGTCATTCTGAAGCATTCAGCCGCGGAATAAATGGCCCACCCATTTGATGAGGCCTCGTAGAATAACAGCATAAAGAAACAGAAATACGCTGTGTTCCTTAAGGGGAGTGTTGGCTCCATCTCAGCACTCATGTACATTAAAGCTTATGCATCCTCAGATGTTATAGGCCGAATCATCACTTATCGTCAGGTTAAGTAACATAGTATAGTAAAAGAAAATGTATAATATTTCCTAGATTATTTGAATAAAACTCAATTCATTTAAATGCCGAGCCTCATTACGCGATTCTTATAATTCTTTAGCTATAAATCTCATAACAACGTTCGAAACTTCTCAATTTAAAACATTAAAGTCAACAAAGAGCAGATCCCAAGCGGCTCAAGGATATCTCCAAAGTTCAGAAGCCTTTGTATCACTCACAAACATGACCTATATAAAACCTCTCGAGGCACTTACATCAATTTGATCCGCGCCTTAAATGGCATTAAAACGTCGACACTTGAGCGTGCCTTTGGTATTTTGTACAGTGCGAGCGTAGCTTTAGCAGTTCCTAGCTTTATATTTTTAAGTTTTATCGCTTTTTCCTTTTCTTTTGTTATATATTTTTTTAAATATACTATTTATTGGTTATTATACAGCTATTTTAAAAAACTGATTAGATTAAAAGCTCGACCTTGATCTAAGCTTTTGATTATATGTATATATTTTAAAATATAAATAAATAGTGTTGTGTTACATACCTCGGGCATATCTTTGACAAAAATAAATAAATCATTTACTAACCTTTAATCATCACAACATATACGTCGTAGACCTTCATCATCACTTCATCTCCATTAGGTGTGCCGTGTGCTTGCTGATAACTATTTTAGTTAGTGCTTGTTAGTCATCACCAGTATTTATAAAAAAGAAACGACAGGCAGCCCATTGCAGGTTTCTTGAGATGAGATAAAGAAACTAAATACCTACTTACTGTGAGGGGGGGACATTTCTTTCGTTTGATGATTGTAGTTTGTCATGGGCCAAAGGAATCAATTACCATCATAGTATATTTTATGAATAATCTAATAGACAATATGACCGATAAAACTAATTAATATAGCTACTAAATAGCTTAGTAAAGAGTGTCATAGTCCTATAAGCAAGGGGGTGACTTCGCTGAAAGCTGAAAAGAAAATCTTTCCAGTATATTTAATTAGTGAAATATGCTAAGCAGGTCCACTTGGGCGCCACTTGCCGACTCTTAGATTTAATCTGAGATATAAAAAAAAACAGTTGAACGATTTCCCAGCGTGGCGCTTGGCAACTTGAACTTTAAAAAGCTCTTAAAGCTCTGAGAAAAGTGGGGCTGCGTCGTAGAGTCGATCGCCCTGTTTCGTTAAATTAAATTATCTTTTTATTTTGTTTTGTATTGTTCCCAGTGTAGTTCTCTACGGAACTTTTTGGATCTAATGAATGAATGTAGTCGTTAGAAAGTTTTTTTCACCTTTATATATATCTTGACTATTCCTCGGTGCTTTCTTTTGTTTTCTGCGGTATTTGAGTAATATAAAGTTTAGGTTAGGTTTGTGTTGTTGTGTATGAGTGTGGCAATGACGCCACTGTACATATACAATGTAATTAAAATTGGACTTTGGAGTTAATATTCAAAATTAACGGTCGAGTTGACAAATTAGCGTATAGTTAAAACGTGGAACTAAAGTATAAGTTTATTTATTTTTAGATCTTCATACTGTTTTGTCAAATATAGTCAGTATGTTTTTTTTAAAACTTTTTAAGCAAGTGCATGACCACGATCTGATGTTAGGCGGAAATGCAGTCCTGGATGGTAAGGCGCACTAGCTCAGTAAATGCCTATTCACTCTACTCTTGAAAACACATTGTAATCGGAGGGAAAGACAGACGCGGGCAAACTATTCCAGTCCTTTGCTGTACGAATAATGAAAGACGAAGCAAAGCGCTTCGTTAGGGTTTGAGGATGTTCACAACAAAAGAATGAAATCCAGCAGTGCGTTGTGAAGTCCGATGGTGGAATGTCATTTGAGCATATCAAATAGTCGCCAATACGAATAATAATATACTAAAATCAACTAATTAGAATTTTTGTTAACGCTCTGACAATCAATGCAATAACAATGGCTGAACCAATTTGGATGTTGTTTCCAGTGATTGTATTGATGTTCCAGTATCGAGATAACTTAGTATAACAGACGTCTGCTCGTGCTATACGTTAGTTTTGTGTTTAGATGATATATGTTTGTGTCCAGAAGATTTATGTTTGTGTGTAGAAGATATATTTGCGCGTAGACAAGTCCTCCATCTTGGTAAGTTTAAAAACCGGAGACTTTAATTCTGATAACGAGGCAATCCATCTCAGCTCATCTCTGTCCACAAGGTTGACAACGCAAGAGTATCTCGATACTTTGTTCAGTATTTGTTGTACCTGACCGCGGTCGCTTACCATCATGTAACCTGTGTGCTCGTTTGGCATCTCCGATATACTAAAGGTACATAGGTACATATATATGCCCTATAAAAATATTCTCTTATAAAATAAAATCAAATCGCAAGAGTTTAAGAAACATTACTTGTGATGAACCTTGGGTGTAAAATAAGACAAGAAATATGCAAACTAGTTGTAGTAGGCAGCGGGCTTCCCAGACGTCCAAGTATTTCCATAACCTTCACGTTAAATATCAATAGCAATTTATTTGCTTTCAACTTTATTTCCATATATATTATATAGATTACTTATATATTTATATAGATTAAAAAATAAATAAAATCGATTGAAAAAGGCAACCTTAGCTTTGTTTCGCTATTTGTACACATACACAAATAAAAGATTACAAAAACATAAATAAACACACAAACCTTAGTAATTGTTATTTTTATCGTGTCGATTGGACAATTTGTTTGTCAATAAATTATATATATCAAAATATAACAATATGTAAGATTAGTTACTAAGAAACACAAACGAATAAGGATACTCTTAGAAGCAGATGTCAAATATCAGCATATAGCTGCTGCAGCTCTTGTGAGAGAGGGAATCTGGACACACTTTACTGATCGTAAAGCGCCCCATCTTTAGGATCCGTCCTCAGGGATGACTCAAGGGGTGGTAATGCATCTGCATTATTACTCCATATCATCGAGAATGAATGACACAGGAGTGGTAGACTTAACATCAAGTGATAATATGAGCTGATAGATGATGGTCTTATGTGAACTGTGCGCTTTTTATCATCCTCATCTGTCTTGACTGAAGTGATACTTTTCTATTGGAATTTCTAGAATTCAATAAAAGGGAATGCTTATTGTCAAACCATACTCGTGTCTGATCGGCCGTCGAAGATATAACACATACCAGTGCAGCATCAGAGTTAATTCGATGACGAAGATGGATTTCTTAGATAACGAGTGACGGGCAAGAAATGCGTCTGCGAACTGTCAAAGTGATGTAACATTGCATCATTTCTGTTATTTAGTATTCGCGTTACACGATATTAAAGAGGTTTTGTTTTCGTAAACTCCAATTCGTTTTCTCGCGGTGCTAGCTGGACTTTGCGACGCAGGAATGTATCCGATCATGTTGAACAGCTCTCATTTTATACGCAGCATGACACGTGTTATTTTGTCATGATGACAGCCTCACAGTAACTAATGTTTAGCTGGAGCATAAACTAACTTGTTTCTTCCTGCATAATGGAGTGTGTTTTGAACAGAAATACGAGTTTTTTTTGTTTTATTGAATATATGAAACGAGCATATAGATCACCTGATGTTAAGTGGTTTCTGCGGCCCATCACAGCCACGTTCTATCCCCGGTAACCGGAACCTGTAGCCCTTAAGGTTTGTGGATACCTCAGGACTAAGATGGAATACCTCAAAGATCAATTACCAGTATAAGGTTCTCCAGATTACTAGTCACTCGACGAAACACAGTAGCGTTATTATGCTATTTGACGCTGGTGCTCTGTGGACGCGTTGTCTGTTCCCGGATGGGCCGACCTATTCATGCTGCTAACAAGCAGACTACTATGGAAAATGTACCCATAATCGCAGTGGATAGAATTTTTTTTACACATATAATTCTGTTGATATTTTCTGATCTATTCAAATTATAGCGGTGTCTTTTCGGTCCCCTATTTCATTTTTCGTGGACACGTTAACGGAGTAATTTCCCATTGGATTCGAATACATTTTGTACCTTCTTTACCATGCGATGTGTTCTAAAGAATTGGTCAAATTAGTTCCAGCCGCCGAGTTCAATCATATTTGTATTAAGGAAATTCAATATTTTATCCTCACCAACTCGATGGTTGGCAATTCAATCCTGCGTGTTGCACACGAAGCTAGCCGTGCTCTGTGGAGTCAGCTGTTCGCAGGGTATTTCCGAACCAATACTACTTATAACAAGAAAGTACCATTTTTAAAGACACGCAACACACCTAGTACTGCGGTACACCTAGCATACTGGTTGGCGGTGAAGCCCGCAGTACTGTGGCTCAACATCAGAGCTGCTATGATTTCTCATCGAGGACGAATGTGCGTGTTTTGAGTTGTTGGAATATCTCATCGCGTGTTCTCGTTTGTCACTCTCAATAAAAAAAACGTGTTTTCTTCTAATAAAAAAATACCTGTTCTAACATCAAACTCGATGTAAACAGTTAATTCGTAGTCCATACCAATATTTTACAAGTTTAATGAGAATTAACACGATTTCCTATCTCACAAACGGAGCGATTTATGTTGTTTTGCGTCCACTTATCACCGCCTGACCCAGAAACTGTAAGCGTCACGTGCTTGCAGGTCGGCATCATCACTGAATATATCAGCTTTGAATATTAAAATACCGGGACACAAATTCGCAGACTACACGGCTAAATATTTCTATTTATTGTTACTTTATTCCTCTCTTCGAGGTTGTATGCTCTGCCTTGTATCTTGGAGCCTCGGAGAGGGTGATAAATCTAGTCTATGCTCGTTACTACGTACTCGTATATAAAATAATCAGCATGTTTTCTTCAGTTTATAAAATATTCGACAGAAACCATTCTTTCTATTACTAAGATTGTCTACTTTTTTGTACTTATTGTGGGGATGTTCACATCTTCGAAATATATTTTTTTACTGTGTTAGTGCCATGCTGCAAGATTCGCAATCTCTCGCAGAATATAACCAACCATGCATCTTGAATGTTTGCTGACGATAAATTTATGGATGTATGGATGGGTCGATGACATCACTTACCTCTATGATAATGATATCTATGAGATGACATTACTCCCTAATAATAAAAAAATCGTCTAAATGCAGGATTGCGCACGATGTTTTCTTTACCTGACAATTATGTAGTCAATCGGTACTAAAAATTACAGTTAACAGTATTATTCCTGCGGACAAGAGATCAATATCATATTGGACTGTATACCAGGTACCACGACCTTTTGGCAATCGAGGATGGCTATGGAAAATTGTTAAGACTAACGTTATCCCTAATCGCATCTGAACAACATATTCTGTGAATTGATTTAGTCCAGAGCGGATCACAACTGGGTCAGTTCGATCATACGCCTACGTCAATATATGATCACTTGAACCTTCATTCCCGGCGGCCACTCGGACGAGATCGCACCAACGGACGATCTTTTTATATCACACACAAAACTAGCAGCATCACTTCACTTCACACAAAAACGTACCACACACACACACCACTTCATATCCGACGTAATATATGTTGTATTCTCGTTATAAATAGCCGTTTGAATTAATCGCTTTCGATAACGTTCTTATCGTTATAGCTGCGCAAACTAATTGAATTGTATCGATGGGTGTGCTCGGATGAAGTGGAATTTTTATTTTTGATGGTCGTGTATTCATATCGTCGATTTAATGGGGGCGAAGATAGACAAATCTAGTATTGCCTGGTGCTTATGTATACGATTTGGAAATGTTATTTTTTTTAATATTAGGGTGACTAAAATGCACACTTTTCTCCTGATGGTACGTCAAGACTGCAAGATTACATCAACATCCATCCTTAACAAAGATTTAACATGCACATGTCTATTGGATTCAGATAGATGCATGTTGTAGTGCCCCCTGAGGACGGAAATGGAATGTCCCGTCACCAGTTATCGGCTCTTCGGATCCCTACATTGACCATACGAAACACAGCATGCCGCTATGTTACACATTCCTGGGATGTTTTTGTAAATATATTTCACTTATAATAACCACACGACACAAAAATAAATGTTATTAAGTTTAAACGTAAGAAATGTATTTTATAAAATCGCCTCCAAAACACTTTACCGTCACTTTACCGTCACTATACCGTCACTATACCGTCACTATACCGTCACTATAACGTCACTATACCGTCACTATACTGTATTAAATAATAACGCTATTAACATTAATATCATTATTATGTGTCAAATTTATTTTCATAATATATAAGTTTCTGAATCGGAAATTTCCACAAGATTAACAATCAATTGTATATACTCTTATATTCGTGCGTAATTTTTACAGTGACCCTAATTTTATTCGAGATGAAAGCTTCATTTAAGATTATTCAAAGACGCGAGCATTGATGTAAATCGAAATAAAATGTTTTGACTGTTTCAAAAAGGGCATGTAGGACCCCCACTAGATACCTGTCCAAATCTGAAGGAATTAAATGGATTCAGATGGCACGTGATCGTGCTTTATCACAATCTATGGGAGAGGCCTAGGTTAAGAAGTGGACTATTGATAGGCTGTGATGATGATGATGATGAATGAACGATGAAGATAAGTTGAAGAACAGATTCCATTTGGGCCGTTGAACTGTATCTTCCAGATTTGATTTTTCGCGACTAGGCACCTTGAAAAGATCAAATCAAAAAATAATTTATATTTATAACTGTACGGTCGAAAAAATCATTACGAAATCTGTGTTTTGCCAAATGAGATGTCAGTTGCCTTAATAAAGATTGAGCCGACGTCATACACACAGAAATATATCTAAGGAACGGATACAAAAGAAAGTAAATACGGAAATATGATGCTGTGGAGATGACGCAAGGGAACAGAACTCCAAGCTCATTGACGTGAGGGCCACCAGGAATTGACCGTGAGTGTGTTTGTCACACACGTTTTACAAATATTTGATCTAATTTTTGTTATTTCACAATTTTTACGGCAGATAAAGTCACTCGATTTTTTCCGATACCAGATCAGTGCAAACGATGGACTTAAGAATTAACTTTAACTTTATTAAATAACATTTTATAAATATGAAAATAAAAATTACAAACCATTCGCTTGATGGAAAGCATTGACGTCATCTATAGTGCGTAGTCACCCCTGAGGCTAGAACGCCTTACTTAGTGGCAGTGAGGCGTTCTAGTAGGCAAGTGTCTCTGGATGCTGTGAGGGCGCGGTCCTTTGGCGGCCGAGGCGTCCTATTCATGCTGTTACTAGAAACATACTACGGCGAGGCTCTACAAAATAATAAAAAACAAAAGGATTAGGGTAACAAAGACACATCCATTCATAAAAAAACTATCAAAGTATGTACACAATAATTACCCTGTATAGTACATAAGTCACTACACGAGCCTTATACTTTACATATACATATAAATAAAAAGATCGCGCTCCCTATGTGTAGATATTTTTTATAATAGGGGTGACAAACTAGCACACAGTTCTCCTGATGATCTACATTTCAACAAATATTATACCCGCGCGTCGTCACCCCTGAGGAATGAGACGGAATGCTTTGTTCCTTGTTCTTTGACAGCCCTAATTTTAAAAAAACAATGTGTCAAAATGCAACCTCTATCACACTGGCCATTAACACATTTAGAAGTATTAGAATAGCTTTTAATAAACACGCGTCCGAGTGACATGTTTAATAATTTATACACGTGTTTTTTTGCCGCTTGTTGTTTTAGATAATTTGTTATTTTTTTTTCTTTTTTTTCTCAAGACCTTTCATTTCACGCGGCGTGTTTACGATCTGACGTCTGTTTGCGTTTTAAATTGGCCCGCCTGACATGGCGTTGGACGTCGCAGGCTGATTTACGGGAAAGCGTAGAGCTTTGTTTGCAGCGAGCGTTTCATTCAAATTTACTATTAACCAAGGATTACGGTTCGCGGGATAAGTTTTTCTGACCGTTTTTTACTTTAATTATGCCAACTGGAGAGCAATCGGTGTTCACATTTCATTTCACGATTTTCAAAATCAAGGTGATTCTTTTCTATATCAAACTAAGCATTTAGGGAAGGAATAAAGGTTTTATTACTGGAGACTAAACAAACCAACTTAGACATCAGAAGTATCTTGTACTCCTTAGACTAAATATGGGTGCCGTGGGCTGCAGGTATCATTTACCATCGGGTGAACTATGTGCTCGTATGTCCCTGTCAATACGAACAAAAAAAAATTAAATTAAGCAAATGAGCGCAGTTCACTTGACAGCGAGTGATGCAACACATACGATACGATACGATATCCTAACGAAGATACTGAATAATGATTTACGATGACGTGAATGAAAAAAAAATCATATCGCAGTTATCTTATTTTAATAAACAATTAAAAGGTAATTTGGGCTTCGTGACGTCATGCAGCTATCCCCCTCCCCCCCTTGCCCTTAGTGGTTTAACTTTAAAATACACGAAGTTAAATCCGTCGAATTAGTTATCTTCAATTAAACGTCGTTTCACACATGTGCATGTGTGAAACGACGTTTCGGTCCGTGGAGCCGACACAGTCATGATGCAGCTATAAGCAAGCTGCAACGCGGCTCCCCTACGGTTTAATAATTAACAATTAAACCGTTTAACTTTATGAAAAAGGTACTAAATCATTTATTCCGTTTTCATGACTTTAAAGTTTAGAGTGTATGCATTTATCAACACTTAATAAAGTAAAAAACTCGGTAATATAGCGTACCATCAATTAATGCGAGCGTACATACTGAGCTCGGCCTTAATTGCAATATATTAATATTTAATTAATCACCCTCTTGCACCCTTGAAGATATGATCATTTACAATTTCTACGTCGACTAAGCATTTTTCTGCGTGAATCCCTTGGACAGCAACACGCCTACGCCAACACGGAGTCGAGGCAATAAATCATTTTGTTTTCATTAGCCGCTATGTTCTGGCGAGGGGTTGTTTTAGACTTTCCCTCTGTAAAAATTGCGTCAGTATATGGACTTTACTACAACTGTTCTTCAAGCAGATTTTACTATATTGTACGTAATTTAAAAATATAAATACTAATGGTGTTTACCCCCCACAAGATGGAGAGACGATCTATTTAGATTAGACGATCTATTTGCAGGATGTGAATGGACGCTGGTGGCCAAGTTCGAGTACGATGCTTTATGGAAATTATGATGGAGACCATAACAGGGGACTGCGGACAGACAGAGATAATGATGAGTTTTGATAAACTCAAACCTTTACTCCCTGGGACTGAGTTCTATAGCAGAGTCACGTCGCAGCTACTTACTAGATGCAATCTGAATCGGTCATCGCGGCCGGAGATGGCCCACACCACAGAATACCTATAATATCGAATAATGTACGAATGTTGGGATCTTGAGTTATTTAAAGGCAACGAGATCCACAAGTCCATTTAATCTTTGTTAAGGATTGATGCGGATGTCATATATTGAAGTCATCACGCACTATCAACTATCAAGTGAAATTCCCACCCACCCAATTTTATAAATAAAAGCTCCTATGGAGTAAGACAGACATCATGCCCTTAGTAATGGTGGCGGCATTCCAATAAATCATTAAATATCATTGTTTTCGCGGGTAAAAGATAGCGACAGTAGTTAAGCCGCAAAACCCTAATCAGAATAGGCATGGAGAGGAAGGGAGAGTTGAAAGGGCCTACACGTATATCCTCGCTTCCGAGCAAAGATTGAATTTAGTGGACTTTTTCCTTAAGACTGTCGGTAACTGGTTTCTGCAAAGACTAACGACTTACTAACTATTATACTGTTTTTTTTATAAAATCGATGGAAAATGAATAAGCAGCTCAAGTAAGTTTTTGTATAGTTTTTAATGAAAACCGAACCCTAAAACACACTTCACAATTCTTAACTATAAACATATAATTGCCAGATGACATTTAAACAGAGCTGTTCGTTTATGAAGCAATACGTGTCGTAATAAATTATGTTTAATTGTTGTAAATGCACATAATTTCAATGTACCTTGCCAAGACAGCGCCGGTAAAACTGACTCTGATGGGAAGAATTGCCTGTGCACATCGCGTTGGGCACACCTCGCACGAATGATGACCATCTATTGTTATATATGTCAATTTACTTAGTGAGGGAACCACTAGTCCATGGTTAAACATGGGCGTCCCGTACAGAACTACCACAGGGTGCTATCCCGAGCCACCTGAGCCAGAGCTACACTACGTAATGGGTCAGCTCCACCAGGGTAGGACCACGCCCATACAGAAAACCAGCGTAAAACAGCGGCATAGTGCTACTGTGTTTCGTCTGGTGAGTGTCGGATGGAGACCTTTATTACTGGTGACGAAGCATTCCATCTCAGTCCTGAAGATGACAACGCGCCTGCATGTTGTAACCTATGATTCCGTGGCAAGGATGAGTGTAGATGTCATGCCATGTCATGGGCCGCAGGAATCACTTGCCTGTGCTCGTTTGTTACTCTCAATAAATAGAAAAAATACAAAAAAAAATCAACTTTCTTCAGAAGCTCTTTGCATACGCCGTTGCTCTATGTAGCGGCGGTCGTAGTGTCGTGCTACACAGCAACAGACAATAACAGTTGCAGAGAACCTTTCTTCCCCATCGGTGATCGGTTCTAGGAGCTACATGGCCGACCCATTGCCACTTCAGCTTACAGATCCTTTGAGCTATGTCTGTTACCTTAGTTCGTCTGCGGATATTATCGGATTAAAAAATTAGACCGCTCACAGATATTAGTACTGCGAGACTCGTTTATTATAGCAATTTCCAGTCTTATGTCCTATGGAAACATTTTTCACAAAAAAATCGCACTATTTATAATCTAAAATCTAAACTATCGCGTATGTATATACTATACCAGCGTAAAATAGCAGCATAATGCTGTTGTGTTTCGTCTGGTGAGTCCATCTCAGTCCTGAAGATGACAACGCGCCTGCATGTTGTAACCTATGATTCCGTGGCAAGGATGAGTGTAGATGTCATGCCATGTCAGGGGCCGCAGGAATCACTTGCCATCAGGAGACTGTGTGAGTTTGTTTTTCTCGATGTAATAAAAATAATACGCAGGCATATATCTTCAATGTTTGTTGAGGATGGACATAGATGATATACCTGCCCATATCATCATGATGAACCTGCTCATATCATAATGATATACCTGCCCATATCATCATGATGAACCTGCTCATATCATAATGATATACCTGCCCATATCATCATGATGAACCTGCTCATATCATAATGATATACCTGCCCATATCATCATGATGAACCTGCTCATATCATAATGATATACCTGCCCATATCATCATCCTGAGTTCCAGGGGAGATGTACGCTTGTTTGTCATCTCTGTTATAAAGAAACATAAGTAATGTATCTGTTCGCTTTAATAAAGAAATGAAGTTAAAAATCAAAATTCTCATCCTCATTGATACCTTAGATATGCCGGACTCCTACTTTGGCACGCTACCGCAGCTGTAGTTCGACCCTAGCTCAATATTTTTGCCATTTAAGAATTTTTATTTTGTGTAAATAAATGTGTAACTAACTAACATCTACATAACTAAAACGGTCACACCATTGTTGCAGACTGACGGAGCAATCAGATTACTTCGTGCGTCTGCGCAATACAGGCTGAATGTAACCAACCTTACCGTGCGGTATTCAGCTCAGGTACACAGCTCGTGTCCGAGATCGACCTCTAACCAAAACTTTTATATTTTTATATTATAAGTAGTATAGTAGAGCCCCGCTGCGATTTGTATCTAGCTACGGCATGAATCGGTCGGCGCACCTTAAGAGGACTACCCCCTAACAGAATACCGTTAGCCCGGTATTCTGTTAGGGTTGCTGAGTTACGTCTGGTGAGTGCTGGGATCCATAGACCTTCATTACTAGCGCAGAGGCATTGTGGACAATGTGGGTTCCGTGGGGGCGGAATCACTTATCATCAGCTGCGTGCTAGTTTGTCACTTTAATAATTTTAAAAATTTTGTGCAATTTCCTTGAAAATATCCGCACTTGACTGTAACCACAATTGGTGATAGGCTTTTATCACGTCGCCGTCACACATCCAATAAACTATTGAAGTCCCATTTATCATCAACGATCACACAGTTCACCAGATGGTAAGATGGACAACGGCCCATAACGCTAGAGGCGATCCATCCTCGACAAAGATTCAAGATGCATTGTCGCCCTTGCGAGCTGATATGGAATGCGTCGTTATTTGGTAGCATGCGCGCACCACATGCGAAACACAGCAGTCATGCTGCTATTGAAAGCGAATATCCTTCACCGGCCGACCCATTCTAGTTTCCAACTTAAACATGAATGGATCTAAAATGGATAGCATCATGGATATATGTATGGCCGTTTATTTAATAGTGATATTCTTTTTAATTCGGAGTACGAAATTAGAATATTTAAAAAAAAAACAATTCATTTACTACATACGACGTACAGAATCGGGGACAACAAACATTTTACAACTCGCCTAAAATATACCTCGCTATAGTCTAGACCACAACGAAGTGTTGGAACATTTACCCATTTCTTAAATGTTTTATCGTTTCTAATTCGAAAGTCATTTCCGACACGTTTTTATTTCAGCGGACGGGGCGCGATGAGCTTTCAAACAACGAAATGAGAGTATGATAATGTAGTTATAGACTATAAAATAGAAATCCCGCTATATTTATATATAATATTATAAATGTGAAAGTTTGTGTCTTTGTTATTCAATCACGCAAAAGCAGCTAAACAGATCTGAATGAAACTCAGCACGCAGATAATGCATAACCTGATTTAACACACAGGATACTTTTATCCCCGATAATGAAAGTTTGTATGTTTGAATGTATTTTATTTAATCACAGTCATAAGAATTTACCTTTGCTCTGAGACTATAATAAAACCTTACTATACTTTACTATTATTAATTGTCACATATTTAGTTGGCATTATCTGTTAGTGCCTGTAGTCTGAACCGTGATAGAACGTTTTGATAGTTGTCTTATAGCATGAACTAACTCAGCAGCCGCGGCTTAGATTATCTTAAGCAAGGTTACAGTATAGGCATATATATATATAAATCCCGCTACGGGACATGGGCCTCCTCTTTGGAGACAATATCAGAGCAGTCATACGGCCCTGCTGTGAAATTCACATGACTTAGAAACATTTTTTTTACATATTTCTTAGACGCAGGTTTCCCTCGATGTTTTCTTTCACGCCCAGCACGTGGTAGGTCAGTACTTAAACTTGAAATTAATAATTTCGTTGGGGATTGAAGTCCGTCTGTTAGCGGAGCGAGTACTACAGGTGAGCGATCAGACACTGAGCTCCCGCAGCTCCGATAGCTGGCAGACGAACAAGCAGCACCAGAGGAGTCGGTGTTCAGGAGCAGACCGCTCAGTCAGAAGTCCCTACCGGGCAAAATTATTTTATATATAAATTATTATATATATAATTATATTAATAATTATTTAATTATTCTTGATTTTATCTCGCTATTAAATCCAGGATAGTCCATTTCAATGTGTAGTCAATATTTGATAAATTGAGAAGTACTCGAGTTCACCGCTAGGTGGAGTGACCTCGGCCGTATATGTCATTCCATTTTATTGGAAGTCAATCGCAGGTGGGTCAGGATGGTGTCTAGCAGTTTGTGGTGTGCAGGGTTCATAACGGGTTGAGAGGATTACGATTGACCTCATACCATGACCCAAATACACATGCAGCTACTAGTAAAGCTTATCTTAAGCGGCTAGTCAGGACCAATATCTAATGCTGGAGCAGTAACTTATTGTTCTTTTGTGTGTATGTGTGTGTGTGTGTAAAATATATAAATATTAAATGATAGTGCAGATGCGTTGTCACCCCTGGCGGCTATGATGGTCTGGTGCTCGACTGCCTGTGCTCACCAGACAAATACAGACAACATCAGCCTCATATT
Source organism: Teinopalpus imperialis (assembly GCA_029286865.1). NCBI lineage: Eukaryota > Metazoa > Arthropoda > Insecta > Lepidoptera > Papilionidae > Teinopalpus > Teinopalpus imperialis. Next base: position 311,703 of record JAGSMU010000001.1, on the reverse strand, counting down.
GCCTATTCACTCTGATATAAAGTACACCCTGTATAGGTGCTTCCCTGTTCGCACCAACCCATTCGAGCTGCATCTAGAAGTATGCTGCCACGTAGCTCTACCAGTAAAAATTCATACCATTTATATTTAATTAAATTACAAGTCAAAGTTTTAAGAGAATCGTGTTATACATTTCGTACGAATTCATTTTAAATATTTTATATTAAAAAAAATACTAACATTTTCTAATATTGTCGCCTCTATAGTAAATAGTAACTCCTTGATAATTTACGCTTGATTTCTCAGCGAATTTGTCGTTCGCGTGTCAAATCGCATCAAGTCTAGTGCGTAACGCGTAGCGAATAGCTGCCAATAAACAGGTCGTCGACACTGTGCCGGTGTTTCACATTGATAGGAGTCGTTTACGCCCACGTGTGGGACAGTATACCATTTTTAAATCGATAGATATAGCTTCTGACTCGCCTGTCTCTGGAGGGTAATGAATGCTTGGCAAAATAAATATGACTTGAACAAGGCAACGTTCCTCAAACGAAAAAACCAAAAAAGCTAAGTAAAAAGCCTTGAGGGTTGCACTCACTCTAAAATATTCTAATTAATAGTTTATACAAATCAAACTGTAAGTCTAGTTTTTCATGGAGATATTACATACATAATTATATTTAAAAAACTACAATAAAATCAATTGCTTTACTAAACGAATATTTTGTATACGGGTCTTATTTATTGAACAGCATGCGACCTCTTTAATAACAAGCGCGTCCCCCCCCCCACCATCGGGGGGTAGCTAACTTAGAAGTTGCTAGATTAAGAAAGGATGATATTAGGTACTGTCCAAAGACAAATCTATAACCAACATATTTCTAGTATAGTCTACATTAACGGAAAATCTATTTTAGTTTTCATAAAAAATCTGTTGATACGAGTATATTTATTCTCTCGCGCCTGCAATTAATTAGAACAATCATGTTTTATTTATATTTTAACTGCTTCCTCCAGTGGTAAATGTGGTGAGTGGTGGTAAGTAAACCTATAGATTATAGTTTGTTTTTTTTTTTCAAAGTATCATCCTGCCTTGACATCTAAGTTATTTGTTTTGTTCTTAGTCCTTTTAACGATTCGTGATGCAAATGTTGTTCCTTTCTGTGATTCCTTCATTCATACTTGATAAACAATGAAGTCGCAGACGAGGTGCCACTCATCGGGAACAAGAGGGCCACGTGGCCAGTCATATGGCCACCGCAAATGTTTCTTCACAGCAAGAGAACGTGTGTATGTGTTTGTATAAAAAACTAAGGCGTATGCACGACCTCGAAACACACGCAAACCAATGTTTGTTCTGCGTAAATATTGGCGTCGGCTGAAAATCGAACTCAAGGCCCTTGACCTAGAAGGGAAGAGCTGACTGCTGGGGCATTCAGTTACATCAGCACTCACAAGGAGTAGGAGGCAAAACACTTGACTTAGACTTTTAGTATTCATCATCATTATAGGAAGCACGATCCTGAGCCAACTGCATCCATCACCTTCCCGCAGACTTGCGTGGGGGGTTCACTCAGTCTAATGAAGGTCCGTCGGTACTGCGATGGCAAATACTAGGTTGCCTTTATGCCCGAACAGTTATCGGTTCCACTATTGGGTTCGCGACTAAGTTCATGCAATTTTTTTAAGTTTGTTTTTCAATAAATTTAACAACTAATTAATCCATAACGTTGTTTTTAACATCTTCCCAACGTTCATAAAGTTTTTGATAGAGATCACTCAGTTTTGAATCGAATCGAAAAACTCGTCCAATCAAGCTCTCAAATAGTTAATCATGTTGAACGAATCTCCTGCATAGCATTTAATCTTTTGAATGATCTTAACCATTATGCCAAAAAAAAGTATGAATATAAAAAAAATGTTTCTTCATCAGTAATTAAGGTCTCTGGATCCCTACGCTCCCCAGACGAAACACAGCAGTGCTATTGTATTATTTTGTTTATTTTGGTGTTCTGTGAGGGCGTAGTCCTATCGCGGACGATTTGACCCATTCATGCTGCAGCTAGAAACAAACTGCAGTGTAACTCAACCACTGCCATCGTAATAAAATGGTAGGTCAAACGTAGGTCAATAGAAGTTCGCCATGCCTGTCTTACTGTGCTATATGTGAAACATTTAGAAACATAACAGGATATTACTTTCCTTTCATTTTCCATTGTGTCAGTATGTAAGTACAAGTTGTGCATTGTATATATTTGTATCAAATTAATAAACAACATTAAAAGGCAGAAAAGCCCAAACGTTTCGCATTTACGATAGCAAAATATCATGGGGTATTTGAATTTAACATTAGAAAAGGGGCAATAATTAAGGAGAGCGTTTTAGGGACGAAAATAATTGCAAAACGAATGTGTCCAAGCCTTTTGAGGGGTCTGATCATATTGCGACCCTCTATCCTCTCGCCCCCCCCCCCACCCCCACCCCAAAGCTCATTGAATGGAATATCAGATGAGATATTAACCGAGCGCAATTTTAATAGCTCCATCTCGTAGTGATTTCGTTTTAATGTTAATTTTAATATGAGAGCGTCCGTCGATTTCCTCTGCTGGGTACTCAGTAATTAAAATATAAATGGAGCTCTATGGATCCATAATTCACTTAGAATGTAATATATATATATATATATATATATATATATATATATATAAATATATATATATATATATATTAAATTTGGACTATTTGCTGGCCGGTCTAAAACGGATGTACGCTGTTCGCTAAGGAAACATTTGACGCTTTTGGCCGTGTGTTTAGGGTCATAATCATGATGAAAGATCCAGGTTACAGGCAAATGATCGTCCGAGTAGGGAATCATTGTGTGCTCTAAGATATTTTTGTATTGCCATTGCTCCATTGTACCTTCAATCTTCCATACGCGTCCAACCCCACATCCGCAAAAACACCCCCAATCTTTAATGTTACCGCCACCGTGGTTGACTATACTCTTTGTGTATTTATAATTAAAAGCATTGCCTACAGGACGTCTAACATAGTGTTATCCATCGGAATTTACCATATTTATTTTTGTTTCATCTGAAAATAACACTTTTTCCATTCTCGTAAAGTCCTTTTAACATATTTTTTAGCGAATAATAATCGCTTCTCTCGGTGTTGCTTGGTAAGAAGCGGTACCATTCGAGAGATTCTTCCAAACAATTTAGCTTCCACTAATCTTCGGCTTATCAGTCTTGACGAGATGTTTCTCGGGTATCAGGCGAAAAAACTTCATTTTTAATCTGGTTGGAGCCTTCACTTGGGTCTTTTTTAGCAACACGAACGATTAGCGTATCTTCTCAGGGAGAGGTTTTTCTTGGCCGAGCCGTTCTAAAAACATTTTCAACAGTTCCATGTGTTTTATAAAGATCAATTGCATTAAAAACTTTCTTAACAGAGCAATTAAAATGCTCAGCTATTCTTCTGTGCGCCCACTTATGATCTTTATGTAAATTAACAATTATTTGCCTAGTTGACGCGTCACAACTTTTATTTTTGCCCATTTTGAACAAAATAAAATTCAGATTAAATTTTGAACTGCCGCCAAAATAATAGAAAAAGCCAAGAATGTTATTCTCCAATTTCAAAAAAAGAACGAGCTATGGATGCTTTTTTAAAATGTTTCTAATTAGGCGTCCAAGCGGCCAGTAACAGAAAATAAACTCCTACATGTGTAAGACTCATTTTGTAATTAAAAGTAAGATATGTTTTATATTTTATGCATTTAATGAGTTTTTTATTTGAGTGGCTATATTATTGCATGATTATTAATTATTGAATTTAATGATTATTAATTATTGAATGTATATACCTGCTGGCCAAAAGCTTTAATTATCCAACAATTGTTATAAAATCCCATAGGATAAATAAAAGAAATGCACATCTGCATATTCTATTGTTATAAATTAAAAAAAATATATAGTATCGAATACTTAAAGAAGTCATTCTTCTGTTTACTTTCAAGTTATTGGACAATAAACATCTATGGTTTTCAAACACCAGTCAAACGCTGCGCTAGAGCCTGGTGGTAGAGTCGTAATAATATTTTTATAATATCCTCATTACTTTATTACATTAAATTACTTTGCTTTTGTTACGTATTGGTCAATAATTAGGATTATTTAGCTCCCGAAAACACGTGTTTCTGGCTTATTATTACCCGAGTTTACTTGGGTTTGTCCACAAACAATCACAATTAGTCTAAACTTGTGGTTTCTACAGTGAAGACGTCATAAAATGGGAAAAGCTCGAGAAATTAGAAGTGTAGTGCGTTCCGCCATCGTCGTTATACATAATGAAGGCAAATCCGAAAGTGAGATTCCTTCACAACTGAAGTTATCGAAGACTTGTGTTCATGGCACAATAACTCGATACAGGGAGACAGGCACTTTTCAAGATCTTCCACGCTCGGTAAGGCCGAGAGCTACCACGTCAGGTGAAGACAATATCATTATTGTAACAGCAAGCGAAATAGATGCTTAACAGCACCAGAAATCCACGTTGAAGGAAACAAAACCCGAGTTAAACATTTATCATTGATTATATTAAAACGGCGACTGAGAGATGCGAAGTTGTATGGTCAAGGTGCCGTTTGTCAAAAACCTCTGCTAAGGCCGCAAAACAAGAAAAAACGGATGCAGTGGGCTCTTGCCCCGATGGGTAAGAAAGTGCTTTGGACCGATGAATCCAAATTTGAACTATTCGGTTCTAAACGTAGAATTAACGTTCGACACAGTGCCTAAGAAAAGATGATGTCAGATTGTGTAGTCCCTACAATCAAGCATGGTGGTGGCTCAATTATGGTCTGGGGTTGCATCTCTAGCCAAGGAACTGGCGATTTGATTAAAATTGAAGGAATTTTGAAAATGGAACAAAGACATTCAGATCCAAAGCATAGCTCAAAATTATGTACAGGATATTTTGATGAAAAATCAGTTTAGCTAACTATAGCCTTTATTTGCATGGACTTTTAATATTTATATAAAATTTCGTTACGCTTTTAAAGTATATTGTTTGTCAATCAATGTTCTATTAAATGATTTAACAGGTTAATTAAATATTTAATATTTTATGGAGTTTTACTTTATTTTCCTACTTACTTAATTAAGGTGGTCTTAAACTTTTGGCCTGCAGTATGCACTGGTGAGCAAAAAATCGACTCAAGCGTCATGCACGAGGTTGAATATCTTTACAAAAATAACTAAGTCTAGTAATAAGTACGATCTTTTGAATTATTAATGTAGAATGTTTTGGCATCTAAATAATGTAACAAATGTTATCTTTTCCAAGAATACGACCCAAAAACCTATTGTTCTTGCTAATCATTAATTTGCACCTGTGTACAACAGCGCTAATTAGGGGTTGACTTGCCCTATAAAAGGTAATTAATAGACCTATCCTTATCAGTTAGTCGTCAAATATCGACTGGTATACTTATCCATTATTTTTAAACACAAACATTGCCCATAAATGGAAAACCAATTGAAGAAGGGGCTCGAGTGGTTGCCCTATCGGTATCGGCATACTTTAAAATATGATAGATCTACATTAAAGTTTGTTTATAACTACGGCATTTCTCGGCTCGACCGGTGGTGGTCCCCACGGAATACCAGCGGAAAATAACAACACATCTCTGCTGTATTTCACATGGTGTAGGGATCCGGAGACCTTATTCCTTATTATTGGTCACGTCACGTGTTTAATCTCATCGGTGTGCTGTCTACCCTAGAGTGCTCAGAATAAGAACACCTAAATCTAGCACATCTAGCTCTCAATGCAATGACTAACCATTATTTAATGTGGCCACCAGTAAAATTGCACTTATCGTAAATCTGCACTGAATTATGTGTAACATAAAGAAAAACGATGTAACGTTTTAGCGGAAAGTATCTTCCCGTTGAAATGCAATGGACAATAAATAAAGCGCTAAAAGAGTGCCCGATCGAAGCTCAGCAGATTTTGTTATATAATGAGGGTGACAAGTGAGCACACACAGCAGAGTTATGCTGTTGTTTTCCGTAATTTCCGTAAATCGCCTCACGCCGTACGCTTGCGGTCAAAATCGCTGTCTTGGAGCTCCGATCTCGTAGCTGGCTCAGGAATTCTAGCCCAAATTGTTCTTTTAAGCTCGTTCCATAAATGCTCATTAGGATTCAAGTCCGGTCTACGAGCTGACCGCTCCGTGCACTCAATGTCGACCTCCTGCAGGCACCGCCGAACAGAGGCTGCAGTATGTGAACGGACATTATCCTGCATCAGCACAAAGTTTTCACCGGTAAAGCCTGCGTAAGGAATGAAATGATCCCCTAATATCTCTTCAATATATCGGTTCACCGTCACACCTCCAAATCTGTTGCTAATTTCGATGATTGCCAACTCAGTTCTTGACTCCGTTGAAACGCCTGCCCACACCGTCCAAGAACCTCCTCCAAATGCCACATTTTCACTTATACAGCACTGGGCGAATCGCCCTTCATGTCTTCTGTAGACTCGTCGCCTATCGCTGCCAGACTCACTCTGCTTTCATCTGAGAAGAGCTCCACTGTTCGTCCGTCCAGTGCACGTGTTCTCTTATGAAACTTAGTCGGCCTGTGGTCAACATAGAGCCAGTAGTAGGTCTTTTTGGAATAAGGTTTCTTTTGGAATCGCCTTTAGTCTTCTTCTGACTGTCCAGCCGCTAACAGCCATTCCTCAAGTTTCTCTGAGCACCTGTTGGACTTGAACGCCAATTGTCACTAGTCACGAAGATGGACTGCCTCCTTATTGACTCCCTTGTCAATGTAAAAAGATAACCTGATCCTACTCTAGCCGAGTCGATCCTTAGTAAGTTCAACTGGTAACCCTACTGTCTTGGGTCTTGGATCTTAATGTAATCATAATAAAACAGTTTATCACATATTTGTTTTTTTTAGATAAACATTATTAAAGCTTTTTGAGGAAAGGGGGTGAACCAGATTTTCATCATCATCATCAGGATTACAGTTCTATGTAGCGCTGGTTTCCAGTCATTGCCGTCTCCCTGTGTGGGAGCCGTGAGAATTGAGGCCAATCACCATCGATTTGAATCTTAGAGTATTTATACAACAAAAAAAAAGCTATGCATAAATCATAAAATCATAATCTTTATTTGCAGGATATATGGGTACAAAAAAAATATATTTAAAATGTCTGTTTAAAAATACATATTCTGAAGAAAATGAATGTCAAAAATTATAAATAGTGAATCATGTCTATTTTATTATAGTATAAATAAAAAGATTGAGAACGTTAAACCAAAAGACTATCCTATGTAAAAAAACTAAATGGTATTATACTTATTCAAGGTAAGTAAGAAGCCTCTAAGCTACACCACAAGGCAAACATATCGTGAGGTTCAAAGGAGTCCACTTTCGTAATCAAATCAAACAACTGCAACAAAATCCGCCACGGAGTTCGAAGCCACTACCATCAATTAACTGCAGCAGCCAAGTGCAGGGCACAATGTTCATTCGGTTTGTCCATTTGAAGTTATTTCGATAATAGGACAATATAATAATCTAAACGTTGGACATAATTAGTTTAAAACCGCAGTAAAATAATACGTACATATTATAACACTGCCACTTGCAAAGACAGTAGGTTTTTTATTACGTGTAGAAAATACCTCCTTGCGTACCCGCTCTCAGGACAAGGACGGGTTATATCGACTCGCACCGACTAAAACTCTACGACCTTCGCCGCAGGCAGCCCCTTCTTGGGGTGGAGATAGGGGTGTGGGGGAGAGGGTGTAGAATATAAGCTACTATTTCACGCTGTGATCAGGAATACTACATATATCCTCAACAAGACACTAGACTTACGTTTTCAATGATTGATCCACGCTGCAGCAGGATTTTAGATCCAGCTCCATGCACGGCTCCACCGGTGCTGGACCGCACCTTCATGAACGCGAGGGTGGAATGAAATAACGCTGTTGTGTTTCGTCTGGTGAGCGGTGACCCTTATTGGTGCCGTCGTATTCCATCTTCCCCGTCAGAGGTGACAACGCATCTGCATTGTGATTCCTTAACGAGGCTTATTGGTCACCATCAACTGAACTTTGTTTTCGCTCGTCGCTCGAAACAAAACACAAACTATTTTCTTTTAATGTTTGTGTAATGTTCGTGTATTTTACAGATTAAAATAAGCAATTTCGTTAATGGTAATAACACAATGTTCGTTACAAATCCATGGTAATTAAACAAAGTGATGCATAATCCGATGGCGTCGGTGATTTACGTACGAATGGTTGCGCTAAATATGGCAGAGGTGTGTCAGATTTGAATTATGTAATATTAATCACATTAAAATGGCGGATTATGTCGTATGCCCTTTTTAACTTTTCTTTTTAATTAAGAGCTAATTAATAAGTCTTTACCTATGAAATTGCCGTTTTGTATGAAATAAGTGAAAGTATTTTTTTTCAAACTTTTTTATTTCCTTTATTCAAAGTAATCACCCATGTAATCGATGCATCTTTGCGAACGCAGTGGTAGTTAGTTCTTGTAAAAATCAGACGTGATGCTACAAACTCTTCAAAGGCATTTTGTACTGCCTCTCGGGAATTGAACTTTTTACCCGCTAGAAAGTTGTCCAAATTTTGGAAAAAGTAATAGTCGGTGGGTGCAAGTGTCAAGGTGAGTACGGTGGATGAGGGAGAGCTTCCAGCCCCAACTCTTGCAGCATGGAGACTGTCTGTTGTGCAGTATGGGGTCGCGCGTTGTCGTGTAGGAGCAGTGGGGACTACCGATCGACCAAAGCTGGTTGCAGATGTGCAAGCTTCTCCATCGTTGTCTTCAGTTCTTCACAGTACACATCTGCAGTAATGCTTATACCGTTTGGTAAAAAACTGTGATGAATCACATCGGCATTAGACCACCAAACAGTCTCAACACGTACGTTGCGCTGACGACCGTTAAGTTCGTGGGGCACCCATCTATCACTTTTTACCTTTCCAATTTGTCGCAAATGGACCAATATTGTTTTGATGTTAACATCAAAAGCTGCTGCTAGCTCGGCTAGATTGAGTATCATCAGCCTCCACAATCTCCCTTAATTCATGATTGTTGATCAAAGTGTCCGGACGACCACAAGGTTCATTTTTCAAATCAAAATTTCCAGACGGGAACCGGGCAAACCAATAACGGGTTGTGCGTTTATAAAGTTCTCTCCGTAAACGTTGTTGATTTTACGTGCCGGTTCTGCCGCGTTGATGCCACGACGGAACTCATATTTCACAATTACGAATTTTTAAAGTATCCATTATGACGAAAAATGATCAAACGTAATTTTTAAAATTTGAAAATACAACGCTAATCAATAAACAAAAGAATTCATAGCTTACTTTACTACATATTTACATACATAACTTTATTTTGGTTTGAAATGGCCAATACTGAAGAACAGCAGTTTCATAGGTAGAGACCTAATACTTTCACGTGGACTTAGGAAGTAGGGATGTAAGTATATATATATATATATATATATATATATATATGTACCATGGGAATGGCAGTCGCAGTGTAACGAGTATAGAGTACAGTGAGTGAGTAACGAGCTATGCTAGTTTGCGGGAGATCGATGGATGCAGGAGACATGGGAGTTTTATGTCAATCTATGGGAATACGAGAGTTCAGCAGTGGATTCTGGATCAGGTTGTGATGACGTTGACGAGTGTAATCGACTAATATCTGATTACTTACTTGTCAAAATAATCCACATTACAACAAGAGAATATTTAAAGTAAATAGTTATAACGGAAAAATACCATTAATTGCTGCACTAGCATTAGGTCATGATCCCTGACCAAGAACTTAAATGAAGCTTCTCTAGCAGCGGCGTATGTATTTGGAGGTAGGTAATATCATCAGCTAGACAATTCAGAATCGAAAGCTTCGTGAATCGATTTCACGAGCGATCATCTCAGTTCGTTTTGATGAGTCCCGTAGACGTTGATCGCCGATCGTTACGCAATAGATGCGTACAGTGGCGGCGATTATCGATTCCGTCATGGTTCGTGGGGAAATTTTAACCGCGGTAGAATCACGGTGCAGTTTGTTACTTGCTGCAGCATGGATGGGTTGGCTCGACCGGGGAAGGAACACACCCTCATGGTATACCAGTAACAGCAAAATAAAGCCGCGCTAGCACAGAGTCTAAGCGCTCTACTTTTAATGTCACGGTACCCGAGCAGACCGAGGTAGATCGGTGGATCGGAGGGTGGATGACCATTGTGATTTCAACATGCTCGAGGTGAGGTGATGCTGGTTGCTCCAATATCGACCCCCCCCCCCCCTTTCTTGATAGCGATCCGAGCCGAGGTTCAAACCTACTTCTGAGGACCGCAATCGCCCGCCTCTGTAGTCATCGACGTTCTTCGATTACAGGGGTCGGAGCTCAGCAGTGGTACAGCTTCTCTTCGAGCCAGCATCGCCGTTGTCTCCCTGCTCAGCTGGCCCCCACTAGCGAGTCTATTTCGTTATAGCTGTAGAGGTAATAAGACCAACAGCATCACACAAAACACAATAAAAAAAAACAACGGTGAGGAAAAACATCGTAAGGATGCCTGCATGTCTCCGAAATAATTAAAAAGACAATATTTCGATCACGTGACAATTCGAAGTGAAGCCGCGTGGTGGGCTATGCTCTCACTCTATAGAGAGGTGGGCTGTGCGCAGCTCAGGATGTATATAATAATAATAATAATAAATTTATTTGTTAAGTACTATTTACAGGTTATTTAAGGTCCTTATAGCTAAGTAGTTATAATACAAGATGTGCTCAACATTACTAATAAATAAATTAAAGGACAGTCCACTGCCATCCAGGCTAGAATATTGCGGGATATATGCTAGAATAACCAATTACAATTTTAAATTATACTCATTTTTATAAACAGTCTAAGATATATATGTTGGGTTAGAATGGGGGTATGGAAGAATTAGGGAAAATGAGCTTATTAAATTGTAATTTATTATTAGTCATATATATAGGCTGTAGCTTTAACTTTAATAGCAGCATAACACAAATATGTTTCGTTTGGTGAGTGTAGACATTCGGAGACTCAGTTACTAGCAACGAAGTGCTCTTTTTTATAATAAAAGGAAGGACAAAGGAACCCACTGTTCCTTTGATGTGAAGGGACCACCATATCAACATAGTTGTACTTTGTTGAGGGACTTTCTACTGGCGAGCACTGATTTACTTATATTTATCCTAATAAAGGACTAGAGGAACATCCCCCTCAAGGTCAGGCGTGGCTCTACGTCACGACTCCGGATCCTTTTGTGGACTATTGATGATTAATGCTTATTACCAGCTAAAATCTGACTGAATCACCAAGAGCCCGTCTCGGAAAAAACATCACACATAAGTTATAGTTTTTGAATTGTGTACGTACATGTGTTTGTGGAAAAACTATAGTACAGCGTAAATAGCAGTATGCTGCTGTGTTTCGTACGGTGAAGGTATTCAATCTGAGTCCGTATGGGGGACAAGAGCATGTTGGTCTACATTGGGAGTGGAAGTTTAAGGACGCAACTACTTGCATGTTACATGGACTGTGTTCTAGATTGTCGTCCTAAGTTTATAAAAAAAAACTGAGTTGCCAGTACAAAGTTAACGCATAGTTACTGGTGACTGAACTAAGCGGTATATGTAAATGACAATGCATTGTTAATAGTTGAACAGAACAATGGAGTCTTCGCAGCGACACTATGTCTCCGTTAGCTGATGGTTACTGTTCGCACGGCTGCATTAGCTTTAGTTAGGATCTTGCTCACTTAGTGATACAAGAATTGTCCTGTACCTTAATGTAACTGTAAATGGTAAATGACACCTGCGACGATCCTCGACAGGTTCCGGGTGCACAAGCATTGCCACACCAGGGAAATTATACGCAATTTCTCATTACTTATAATTAGTTAGAATAAAAAACGTGGACATCCACAGAACTAAGGTAACCGACAGCTCAAAGGATCAGTAGGTTAAAGTGGCAATAGACTGGTGACATAACTTGTAGAACAGATAATCGATGGGGAAGAAAGGTTCTCGAGTGGCAATCTCGAATGACGACCTGTGCAAGTCTGCGGGAAGGTGATCAATGCAGGTGGCTCAGGATCGGCCTATGTTCAGCAGGGGACCAGTGTTGGACTGAGATGATGATGATGAGAAGGTTCTCAGATTCCTAAACAGACTGGTGTTCTGTGATGGTATATTAAAATACTAATAGAGTCACGTTACACCTAGATTTTGATATGGATGAGTCGGCTTGACCTGCCGAGGACCACGTCATCGCAAAATAGCAGCATAACGCTGCTGTGTTTCGTATGAGAGATCCAATTATAGATAAGAAGGCTGTCCTCGTGGTTGACATCGCATGTGTATCTTAATTGATTTTTATTCAAAATACACTAATTTTGCTGTGATTTGACCACTACCTAGTCTTGATCTATCTAGGGTTATCTATTGTGTGTTAAGAACAGATTATTTATCAAAACCCTTTCTTTCCACCTGCCGGCACCCTCAACGGAAGGTCGAGCTAATTGCTTAAGGCTCCTCGGACATACTCAATGCACTCCTGACCTGACTGCTGGATAGGCTTTTTATTTTGCCTCCTGAGTGAATTCACAAGGTTAGCATTATATATTACTAGTTAAAAAATTAGACAAACAAAGTGTGTATAGAATGTAAAGAAATAAATAAATCAATTTCTCAAAGGCGTGTCCACAGCATCCACAGCCCGAAGAGCTGCGGATAACGGCCCTCGAGGCTATCTCCTTTACCCGGACATCCACTCTGAGGGGTAACTCCCCCGGTCCTTCATCTACTGCACGGAGGTTGGAGTAAGGGCGTGTGCATATAACATACTTAAGACAGTATATATATCTTAATGTGAAGACGCAAAGCTAAAAGGCATAAAAAGCATATGTCTAGTATATCTCTTTCTAAATCCCCATTCTAATCAGTAGGGTACATTTACTCCTCCAGTGTTAGGATATGGTGGACGGCGGTGATCACTCACCATCAGGTGCCACTCTTTCACCCCCTCTACTGTAAAAAAATACCTTAATATTCTTGTCCTAGAAAAGTAAACTGTTAGTCATTGAGCGATGTCTCGCTCGCACTTACGTTTCTAAATTGAAATGCAATTACATAGATTACCAAGCTATCGATTGAAATATGCTTTTGATCTCATTGAATGGCTGCAATTTGAATGTTCAAGTTAATTATATTTTTTTAAACCAGTTCACAATCAAACGGCATTTATGTTAGTAACAAAATTGGACTATAGCAATTAATGTATAAAGTAAGAACGAAAAACGAATTAGTTTTAATATCTCGAACAGCATTCTCATAACATTATTTTTATGTTTTGTTGATCGTACACTAGAACTTTAAATTCGAAGCAATATTTTTTTTATTTCCTCAAATTGTCTCAACCTGAAGCAAAGGAGATCATTTTTTTATTAAATGCTTTTATTAGCTTGACCTGTATAAATGCAATGGACTATTTTAATTCAGTTTCCATATACTTCGGGACGATTAGATAAACTGAAATGTGTAGACGTATTAAGAATCGATGACAATACAATAATTTGATGAGTATGCGTGTTGTTTTAGTTTATTGAAACTTAATAAATTGATTAAAAGCACCAATCAAAATGCCAAATTGAATAAAAAGCAAGAAAAAGTTGAAAGAAGAATATTGGAGACTTGGCAAGCCTTCAATATTATGGCTGTTTGGAATCTAGTCTTTGCCTTTTCCAGTAGGGAACAAAGAAAAAACACCAACATTGATAAAATATGGCTACAATTTTCCCGCGCACATCGTAAACGACAGCTGTCAATAAACAGCGTTTTTTTTTAATGTAATATTTTCGCCCCGCCTATTTCCGAACGAATATAATCAATGAGGTTTTTTTTATGTAATATTTAAATGAATATTCCTTTTATTTTGAGATAATGTGCAGTGTTTGTTAAAAGTGTACGGAATCCAATACGCGAACAATACCAATTATTATGAAGGTTAGCCAAACAATTCCATCTCAGTTGTTACACATTGCGAAATAGAACAAGGCCCGCAAATTTCAAACAGGAATTCAGAACATCAACAAATTAATGTTTTGCCGTCATATTGCAATGTATGATTATTAAACGATTTAATGGCGCGGTTATTTATTTTGCGCGGTGTGAAATGTTCTTTATTTACGCTGATTGTCTTAAAAATAGCGTGTATTGAGTTTTTGCACGGTGGCTTAAAGGGTTGGATACACAATCGCGGATCTTGTTTCGGTTCCTAGCGTCTAATACTTATTAACACTTAACGAGATTCCATCTCAGTTCATCTCAGTCTTCGGAGATGGACGTGACTGTCATGTGTCTTAGTTACACTTACTTCAGGTTCTGTACTGTACGTTCGTTCGTGACAGCTATTTTTAAAAAAATATCTGAGATGTTTTTGTCGGAACATATGACTATAGATACGAAGATTTTTTGTTAACAGAACTCGGAGGATCCAGTTAAAAGCATCAAAAATTGACAAACTATTCCAGTCCCTTGTGTTAAGCATTGGGGTGGACGAGGCGAATCGCTTCGTTCTTGTGTATCGCATAAATATGGCGGCCGACGATCGAACCCACGATCTTCGACGCAAGCGTATAAATACTTAAATTCAGGAAAGATGTAGATAGATAAAGCCAATTGTAGTATATAGACATAGAAAATTATAGCAGTTTTATTAACATTACTAAAATTCATATTTAGTTTTTTTACTTCAATAAAGCTTATGTTCTTGTAGACATAACATTATATTTTATTATCTTCAAGATCCTGAGAATGATGTGCTGTGTGTGTTGCTGTGCTTATCACACTTTATCACTCTATAGATTCTAATCCACAGAGTAATAAAGATGAGAGTTATTTTTTTATGAACGACCGTGAAAACATTACAAATTATTAATTGTCTATTAAGAAACAATAACACCAATATTATTTATTTTATCTCTTACGCCCAATGCGAAATTTATTTATCTACGGTATTACAATAACCTTGCTGTTATGAATGCTACGGTATCAAAATATAAAAAAAATGGGCTTAGACCAACTTAGACCATCAATGAAATCCATACCTGTCGTAAATCCTAATCATTTAACTGATTCATTTTACATATTTATTTTTGTCAATGTATGGTATGATATAATAGATAGTAGTGAAGACTTGACTGCGGCCCATGAGTCAATCCATCCTCAACAATTCAAGCCCATGAGGACTGAGACGGAATGCCTCGTTACATGCTGGGTCCTCGGATCCCTGCACTCATCTCACCTAACAAGTCGGTTTGCTGCTAGTCAACCGTCGTGCCATTTTCCTTTCCCGGACGAACTGACCCATCTATTTTACACCTAAAAGTAGTTAGTTAACATTTGAAATAAAAGCACATTTATTCGTAACACTAAACATTTCACACCGGAAGCATTCAATTTACACAGCACATAAAGTATTGAATGAAATGCTAGCGGTCACACATCGGTGCCAACGAAGTAAACTTCCACCACACGCTGGTCTTGCGAGGGAGCAGTCTGATTGTAAATTAAATTTTATTTATGGTACTTCTCTCATTGCATCGAACACGGAAGATATGAACACTGTCATCTTTATAAGATGTATCAACCGCGCCCGCTCACTGAACCGTGACTCTAAAGAATACCAGCATCATATAGCAGCAGCAGCATAACGGTCTGTGTTTCGTATGGTGAGTGCAAGAATTCTGAGATTCAATTACTGGTACATAGGCACTCCATCTCAGTCCTCAGGACGACGCATGATCATAACGAGCTCTGTTGAGGGGGGATGCGGGGCCATGGGCTGTAGTCATCACTTACACCAGGTGAACTGTGTGCTCGTTTGTCACCTCTAATATTAAAAAGGCCTATGTTACGTGATGCAAAGTCGTTGGGCAGCTCTACCCACTTCCTTAGAATTCCATCTACAACAAATCAAATAAACCGTCAGGTCGGTCGAGCCACAATGCCACCAGAAACAAGCTGGTACTAGAATGGGTTGGCCAGGGATAAACTATAAATCTCTCATAGAATACATGTATATTTGTGCTATATCTCACAAAAACCTGAAATGCCCTAAGTAACACCCAGTATAAGAACTCAGGAATGAAGACGCATCTTTATCTCAGCTCATCCTGGACAGCAGGTATCTGCAGCTCCCTGTCACCTAACAAGTTGATTTGTGTGTGCCTTTGTAAGGAACAACTTCCATTAACAATAAACAAATATCTAAACAAACTAACTTTCACATTATTAACATTAGTGGGATCCACAAGCAGAACCGGGGCCGACGCCTAGTTACTTTTATATTTACAATTTCAGTTAGCAACAGTACATCTGCGCCTGCGCATGTTGTTCGAATGTAGGCCGGGTCAATGAACTCCCTCGGCTGGAGTCGGCCGCTCTCGGCGCAGCTCTGCGCGGGCGCGCCAAAACAAATTAATGTCGGTTGACAGTTTTAGATAAGGGTTCGATCGAGGCTTTTTATTGCTACTGGTATTGTAGGGCTGTGACTTAATGTGTTGTGATTGATAATAACCACTAGATAAAAAAAAACAAAATAGTAATCAGACTTCTGATTTAAGTACACTAGAATATTTGTAAAATATGCGAAAACTCGTAGTTACAATATGATTAAAAATAATTGTGATGTACAAAGGTGACAAACAAGCACACAACTATCAAGAAGAGATACCAGATAGACATATGTACCAAAAATCTGTCTATGTATATAATTAGTTTTCTCTGTGATTTTATCGATAGATAGATAGAGATGATAAAACCTCAGACGTCATCGAAACCTATCAATTGAACAAAAATACTGTAAAATGAAATAGTTGAGATCATCATCATAAATAAAACTGTGAAGAAACAAAAGCCTTGCTTAGTGTAAAGTAATATTATATACACGCCCTCCTAGAGCCTGCTAGCTCAGTGTCTAATCGCTCGCTTTATTTCAAGGTTCGCGAGCAAACATCGAGACGAAACATTATACGAAACTACATAGGACATTAGCACAAACACTAATTACCTCACTCATGTTTTGTTTGAGATTAGTTTTTGCCTGCCTTGAGAGCCCGACTGAAGTCAGGTTTAGGCTGGACAAAATAAGCTACATAGTTCATAATTGTAATGCCCTCACGAGAAAAAGGCAGCATCTCGAGAGAGGCTGCCCTAAACCGGATAGAACAGGTGGAACAGAAGATCTGCTGAGTTCGAAGTGTGCCGGTATCACCAAGGTCCACGATACAATAAGATGTACATAGTTTGATAGATGAATTTAAGTTTTAGTAAGTAAATTAGTATTGTGATTTTTTTTTATAATAATAGGGGTTGACATGGGAGCACACAGCTCATCTGATGATAAGTAATAACTGCCGCTTACATCTACATCTCCATGACATGGGAGCGCACAGCTCATCTGATGATAAGTAATAACTGCCGCTTACATCTACTTAAATTCCTCTTAAATTCCTCTTTACCTGTGTTTGGACCCCGAGTCCCTTAACTCACCACACGAAACACAGCGTTATTCTGCTATTTCACGGTGGTATTCTGTGATCCTTCTTCGTTCGAGTCATATTATATCTAGCAATGAGACATATTATATAAACATACTATAACAAACGTACTGCATTACACAACCGAAAATTAACAGATACTACAACTGGAAAAATATTGATTTCTTTCTAACACAAGCAAATCTTAAATTAATGTATTCTTAATTAAGGTTGTAACCTCGGTGCACACGAGACGTTATGGATAAATAACAAAACATTAATAAATAATAAAATTATCGGAACTATGTAGATAAGAAAAGGATAAAAATATTTTATATAGTCCAGAATATAATACAATATCGATAGTACTACACTAATGTTATCGATAGGGGCTCGCCCCCAACACTATCATTTAGAAACCGGTCCTTAACACGGGAGAGAACGACGTGGTCTTGTAGGACATTAGGGTAGTGAGTCGAGAATTCTAGGTTCGAATCTCAGCCTGGTACTTCATTCGGTGTTACACTAAGACAGTTTTTTATAACGGAGCAAACGGGCTTGAGCGTCACTCAGGGAGTCAACTTCCGTGAACATCTGCAGCTGCAGGGGCTGTGCTCATCCGGCTTTGAAGGTAACCGTATGATCTTTTCTTAAACACCAGCATTGTGCAGTTGCTCCCAGTATTGTCCAATCCAATTGTCCAGTATTACTGGCATCGCCTTCGAATTTATCTTGAATCATATAAACCATGTTTGGAATTAAGATGGTGACGAGGGGAGGCCTCTTGCGCTGGTGACACCAGCACGAGTACACATCTCGCGACTAAAATGACTAGCTAAGTATACTTTACAGTATGTTTACTTTAAAACACTACGTTTTGTTTTGTTTAGCCTTTAATCTGCTTATATACATGTACATATGGAGGGACGACTTGTTCAAGAGCGTGTGAACACATAAGTAAGAAATCCGGTTTTGTGTGGATTTTATGTATTTATTTGGGAAACATATAAAAAGCAATATGTATATAAAAAAAGATTACAATTGAAAGTACACACTGTACTAGGAGAAGAACAGTGTCCTCTGCTATGTAACACTCAGTGTACAGAGGTGGAGCTACGCTAGCTACGCAGCTCGTTCCTTCCTGCAATTTGAATGGGTTGCCGAGGGAACGACCACGGCCTCAGAGACTACCAGCATAATGCTGTTGTGTTTTGTATGGAGAATGCATGGGACTCACTCGTAGGAAACCAGCCGTTCCATCTCAGCCCTCAACAGCGCAAGTGCATGTTGAGGATAGATGAGGTAGATGTCATGGACCAGTTATCGCTTACCTTCAAGTAAACTGTATGCTTGTATATCTTGTCACCTAAACAAAAACAACTCAAAGTACTAAAAAGCACCTCTGGTATTATAAACTGTTCAAAACGTATATAACTCTTATTATACACTTTTATTAAACGTATATGCACATGATGATGTCATAAAATAACAATAAACCCATAGAGCATAAGTTCACCTTACATAACTTTTTTTTTTATAACTCAAACAAACAAAATGAACCTAAAACAAAAGCACAAGTCTCTACTCATCGATACGAACATAAAACTCATTTAAACTAACAACCCTGACGGTGTTAAGGCAAGGGGGAAGGAGGTCTGGGGGGTGGGGGGCGAGTAAGCTCTAAGTTTAACTGTCACAGTGACGGGTCAGTCGGCGTTGTGTAAGTCGCTACAGTGTTGCCAGCTATTGCTTATGTGGATTGCTTTTTCTTTAGGAATTAACGCTGAGAAACAAGTACACAGTTCACATGATGTTAAGAAATAATTTAATTATTATTTTATAGTATTGGGGGTGACAAACGAGCACACAACCCACCTGATGGCTAACGATTCCTGTGGCCCAAGATGTCCACATTCATCCCTGATAAGGAACCATACAGATGTGTTGTCACTAGACACGAGGACTGAGATCAAATATTAAGGGACCCTCGCCAGATAAAACACAGCAGCATTATGTTGTTATTCTGTGAGATCCTCCCTGGTTGACCCGATCCATACATTTCGGCTAGAAAAAAATGATTAAGTTACCATATCGAATCAGAACATTAAAACAAACCAAATGTCACCCGCATTAGGAGGGTTCTTTGAAGACAAGGCATGATGATGCTGTTCATTTGGTACGCTATCAATAAATAAATAGAAACTAGTGACGCCTATTTATAGCTTAAAAAGGTACAGAAATCGTTAATGGGTAATAGCATTTAATTCAATTACGCAAATAATAATCAACTTGCCATTGCATAGATTTAAAATGTAGCTAATCAAAACATTCTACTACTCTGTCAGAATATTTGTCTGACAAATATACTTTAATTTAAGCTTCGAGCTCTGGGTTCGTAACTTATTTTTTTTTTAAAAAGAACAAGTAGTCGAGTTTTTTGCCGTTTCTTGTTGCTAGCAGCTGCCCTTCGAAGCGGCGGTAGAGATTTATTAGCGATCTCGACGATTCAAAAGTGTTACGCATATACCTTCTTGGTGAGAGGTGATGGATACAGTTGTTACGTGACGACTTAAGTTCCAACACTTGCTGCCATGTACACAGAACACAGTTCAACCTTTCTTAGAACGTGAAAGATCGTCGTGACGTCGAAGGACATCAATCGGAATTCTTTTCCGTCACATGTGTTGTTAAGCAGGGCTGCGTCCTGGCTCCAACACTGTTTTCACTAGATTTCGCCGTGGTAGTACGTGAAGCTGTGCAACATCTAACAGACGGTTCGGTATGGACGGCAGCCTGTTTAACTTGTCAACACTTAAATCTCACACAAAAGTTTCCTAAACCACTATAGCAGAAATTATGTATGTCCAAAACATAAGTCATCGATGTTTTGTTGCGGCTTCATCCGCAGGTTCGCAACACTTGATGACTTGTCTAGACCATGTATGCACCACGTTTGACCTTAAGATAAGTGTTAAAAAACTGAAGTTATGGCCACTGAAACTTCTGACACACCTGATTCCGATGTATGCATAAGTGGAAATGTTTTAAAGAATGTTGAGAAGTTTAAATGCCTTAGTAGCTCGATTACATCCAAGTGTGAACTAGAAACTGAAATCAAGAGCAGGATAGGAGCTACTGCTGCTGCTGCTGCTGCTGCTGCTGCTGCTGCTACTGCTGCCGCTGCTACTGCTGCCGCTGCTGCTGCTGCTGCTGTTGCTGCTGCTGCTGCCGCTGCTTATGGGAAACTACGACCGAAGGTATTCGGATCGCATAATTTAAAACTCTCCACCAAAGTTAGTGTCTACATGTCAACGGTACTACCTAATCTGCTATACTCCTCTGAGACTTGGGTCTTGTATCGCAAGTATATCCGTACACTCGACAGATTTCCCCTCAAATGTCTCCGAGACATAATGAACATCCGATGGTCGGACCGCGTCAGGAACGCTACTGTCCTGAGGCGCGCTAATGTTGGAGGCATTGAGGTGTATCTGATGAGGCGGCAGCTTCGGTGGTGCGGACATGTTCGCGTATGTCGGAGAATTGAACCGTTGGCTTCCGGTTACTATGGCCGGCTTATTGCCACTTCGTATCGCTAATCCCTATCGGATTATATAGTTTGTGGAAAATCTTGTCTCTTCTTAAATAGGCACAAATTTTGACGTCCCGATGATAATGATGGTGATGTCCAGGCCGATAGTTCTTGAGCGGAAAACGAATAAACAAGACTGAACCTTTACGAGCTGAAAATTATGATAATGGTTTTAAGACCAAAGACTGTTAAATAAATTGTTATCTAAGTGAAATAAACGCTTCGCTATTACGACATTCATTATCGAATGAATTCTGATAATTAATTTGTTGTAAGAAAAACTTAAATCAATAATTGTATCCATTTGTTATAAACCTATCTTTAATAAACATGTAAATTTAGATGTAGACATATTTAGTTATTGATCGTAAACATGATATAGTCGCCTCTACTTCCCACGCCGCGACGCCATTTTGTTTCCCGTGTACATTTCTGTTTGTTATTTAATTATTTATTGTTTAAGATGACAGCGAGCCTGATATTACTTACAATAATAAGCAAGCATGATTACACTTTATTAAAGTTAGGTTTTTAGTTTTAAATTATGACTTTTTATCGTATAAGTGACATAATAGAAAGAAAATGTTCGAAGATCGTACTTAATCGTTTCTAAAAGCCGCAATGGTTATGAACATCATCATAATAAACACAGTCTAACAATAGTCCACAGCTGATCAAAGGCCTCCCCACAGATTGCTGTGGCACGATCATGACCCACCTGCAACCATCGACGTCCTGCAAATTACATAGGTCGCGGCGTCATGTAACGGGGTTCTACCACTCTACCTTTCTTCCCTCTGAAATTGTAATCCCTCTGAAATGTGTAACATGTATGCATTTGGTGTCTTTAAATAAATAAATAAACAGGATCACGCGCTCACAGAATACTGGCGTAAAATAGCAGCACATTGCAGCTGTGCTTCGACTGGGATCCGGAAGATATCGCATCGTCTTGAATTGGGATATTTCTTATGTCGCGCAGCTCGTTCTCGAGTGTGCTCGTTTGTCTCCACTGATATCATATAAATAAACATATTAAGAATCACATATTTATTATTTTATCATTCCTCATATAATGATTGCGTTAAAATGACTCATAAAAACAGTCAATAAAATAAATATGATAAAAATATGAAGCTCCGCGCTGCCCGCTGCTTTGTGTTGAATTATTTCTTTTCCCAAACCTAAACATCAATTAAATGTTATATAGATAATAAAAAACGGCAGTAGAATCCTCATGCGGGCTATAACTCAAAATCATAAAAAAAGATCTATAAAAAAAAATTCGTGACAAGAAACTAGTTTTTCCAAATGGCGCCACAGCGTTGTCGAACATACGGACAACTTTCATATATTATATTATTGTTATTCACCCGATTGGTATAATTAAAGTTTAAAGGTGGAAACGTCGGCGCCAACTTTCTAATAACTACAAGGTACAGACGCGCCCACGAGTGTGTAAATATTATGTACACAACATGTTGCGTCGAGAGTTCAACAAACAGACGGACGGCTCGAGGAGCGACTGAACCTTTTTTTATAGAATCTTTTTTTTTTGTAATAGAATCATAATGCAGGTACACACTAAACTATACCTCCTCTGCCGACTTAAGTGCGACTTAAATGAGCTTACCTTAAAAATAAAAAGCTGAATGAATAAATATATAAGTAAATCGTGTTCAAGAAAAGAGCCTACACCTTTCTTAAAGGACGGCAGCGCATCTGGGAGTCCTCTGGTGTTGCGGATGTACCATGAGCGCCGGTGCTCACTTACCATCAGGTGAGACACTTGCTCGATTGCCACCTATTCTAAATGAAAAATATCAACAAACTACCTCGTCGGCTCGACTGGGAAGAACCAAATTCACACAGAATACCAGAAAATTTAAGTGTAAAGCTATCGTGTTTCATATGCTGAGTGTTAACATCCAGAAACTCTAATTGCTGATGACGAGGTGTTCCATCTCAGTCCTCAGAGGTGATAACGCATCATGATTCGTAATCGAAAATCTAAGTGGGTGTCTTGGACCACAGGGATCACATTCTATAAGCTAGACTGTGCTTGTTTGTCCCCTCAAGAGAATAAAAGATAAATCTTCTCGTTAATCTTTTCCAGTCTTCAATAGAAATACACTTTCGTAAAATTTTCGATCTCTATTATTTGTTAAGTTGAAATATTACATACACTTTAAATTATTTAAATAAAGTATCAATACCTGTATATATAGATCTTGTGCTGGGCATAGGCCCCCTCACTAGAGAAGCTGCGAGAGCTTGTCGCCACATGTCCTTTTGTCATTATTTTTAAGACATGTGTTTCCTCGCGACGTTTTCCTTCATCGCTGACCAAGTCGTAAATTAGCACTTAAAATTGCCATTAAAATGTTCATTTTACTCGCGTACCGTGAATTGAGAGCGAGCACTAAGAAATTAAGCTACCCCGGATCGACGATTTAAGTATATACAGATAAGTGTAAATTAAAACAAACATTAACAGAGGACACGAGTTGAAACGGACGGACAGATGTCTCAAGTAGAATATAAAGATGTTTTAAAATGCACGTCCATTCATCGAATCGTGACTGCGCATACCTTGGAAGTCTTATCTTGCTTCCATGAGGCGTATGAAAAGACCATCAGTGGCACCCGTTCATTAAACTTTTATTTATTAGCAACGTCAGGCGGTCTGGTCGTACGTGCTAGATATCTGATTTGATTTCCTTTAGGCCACGCCGATATTTTATAGTTAATCTGTGCAGGATATATTATAATGCCGTCAGCAATGGCGCAGGGTGCACTCAATCGTCAGCACCTTCACAAGTTCAACGTAGTCCATGTACGGATGATGCGTGTAAGATTGGAGGAGACATACAACATGCTTAGAACCGCAGTCCACCCGACATAGGGGCCCATCTTAGATTACCACAAAACACGTTCTTGAGCCACCTGCATCCATCAAATTGTGATGCACAAATTCTGTTCCTCGACAGGGAAAAGCCAGTTACTCTGACCACTAAGCCACTAGATCTTCACTTTTCGTGATACAATCAAGCTTCAAATAGAAACCGGATATAGCAAGAATTGGTCAGCTCGATCGAGGGAAGGCGACGTATGAATATTGACGTAAATCGGCAACTTGGTACTGCTGTGTTTCGTTTGATAAGTAAAGGACATCGCAGACCTAATTACTGAAAATAAGGTCACGGATAACGGAGAAACGAGGACGGAAGTGTCACTGGTCACGACGTTATATTGCACATGCATACTAAGCCACTTGCTTCTTGATTCCTTATCGGGGATGGATATAACACTCATTGTTTTTATCCAAATTTAGTATTTAGGGATTTCTTAATTTCTTTCACACCAGGGATGTAAGAGATGACGGTATAGCTATCAACAATATACGAGATCTAATCACCGTAGCCTATTGGTGCTCTGCACGACGTTCTCCGACGTGGCGTGACTGCGATCGCCGTAGCCTTTGGAATGATTACTATTCTACAGAGCTCTCCATTTTGTCTAGGCTTTCACGTTATTGTTTTTACATATAGTGTCGCTAAACTGTTTTAAACAAGTTGTAGGAATATTTCGACGAAGTCAGTTCATACAGGATACCAGTGTTACATAGTAATTTAGTCCTGCTGTATTTCATGTGGTAAAGAAAGAAATGTTGAGATATTGTAACTACTTATCTACTTTTCTTATCAAGGATGAATGTAAGTTTCATGGTCCATGGTAATCATTTACCATAAGATGTACTTTATGCTCATTTGTCTCGCCTAACCATAAATGTTCGATACTGGGTATAAGGAGACCGCTTCCGAAAACGAAGACAGACGATAGTACTGACACCTTTGATGATGGGACGAAAGAAAATCGATCCTGTTTAAAATAAAATCATATTTTTAAAAGGTTTTATTAACATTATTTAAGGTTCATCGTGTTAGTACTGCTAAATCAAACGATAGTTTCATTAAAAATACATTACTTTACTATAAAAAAAACCAGCAATGAAACACAAAATCAAAAACAGCTGATGCTAGGATCAACGAACGCCCGTAGTCACCATCTCTGTTCTCATAAACTATTTTTTTTAAGAAGTATGCTAACATTGTGCTGACATTCCGGTCACCGCTCCAACTGAGCTTATTGTGCCCGTACTGGGAGAGTCGGACCTACTGCCTCAAGTTGCCCAGACCATACCCTAAAAAAAAGGGCAACTGACGCTTTTTTCTACGAAGGCGAATTTTTTATTCGATAGAACAATTACGTTCACGAGTGTACATGGTGTTTTAGGCCAGGGCGCGCCTAGCGGCACCGGTTCCGGCGGCAGCGAGCTGCACATCGGCTGCACCGGCGGTGGCGTGGACCCTCCGCCACTGCCCGTTATATACCACTTTCTTGTTACGTACCAACCAGCAGTGACCGTGTACCGTGTCAAGAAAGGCAGAGCTTTAAAATACACTCGTATGAGCTGAGATTAGAAAATCAATGTTTGTGTGTTTCATAATTGTTTTGCCATAATATAATACTCGCAGTTAAGTAACGAGCACGAGACTAGGTAAGCGATTACTGCGACCCATACGTACATACATCCTCGACATAGGTTCTGGAATGAAATAGCTCGTTACCGGTTATCGGATCTCTACTGTAATAGAGATCTTTGGAACCCTGCGGTTACTAGGCAAACCACGGCAGCGTCAAGCTACATGTTTACCCTGGTATTTTTATGATCGATGAGGGCGTGGTACTTCCCTGGTCGAGCCGAACCATTTATGCCGCAGCTAGAACCAAACTACAACGTGCCTCCACCACTGTTAGAAAAATAATGCTATAATAACGTTCTAGAAAATAAATTCAGATTCCGATTTTGGTAATGCAAGATAACGTAGTGTCACGTCACATGACAGAGACAGCTTGATGAAAAATCCAACTGTGATCAACTTGTTGTGAGAATTGATGCTTTTAATGGACTCATAATGCTGACTCTATATGGACTCATAATGCTGACTCTATATGGACTGAATATGGACGTCATGTGCTACAGGTATCACATTATTATGTGTGCTGAATTATCACCCTCAATGCAATAAAACAATCGTATCTAATATGTTTATTATGCGATGACAACGTGTATGACTTTTACGATGTAGAGACAGAGAGCAAACAATAAAGTTGAATTAATTTCTTCCCAAACATGTTACGCAACCTTCCGCATGCTGTCGCCAGGCGTGCGGTTGTGCAATGTACTATGACATCGTTGGCCAAACAATCCTAATGTGGAAATGAATGCTATACAAGAAAGCGAGATTCAGTGATGACGTTTTTTTTATTGAATTTCGGGTGATAAACACACACAGTTCACCTGATGATAAGTGATTCCCACGACCCACGACGGCCGCAATCGTTCTCGATAAGGAATCACAATACATCAGAGCACTGAGATGGAAAGCCTTGTCACCAGTTAGATCTCCGGGTTCCTACACGCACCAGACGAAAGACAGGATATAACGCTGGTATTCTGTGAGGGCGCGATCCTTCCTCGATCGTACAGACTCGTTAGTGCTACGTGTATAACTGTTACACTTAAGGCTTTATTAAATTGTGGTAAATTAAAAAGTAAAGTTAAAGACTGTATATATGTATATAGGTCTATGTATATATGTATATAAATCCCACTGCTGGACATAGCTTTACTCTTTAGAGAGGGCGTTAGAGCATAGTCCATCACGCGGCACCATAGCAGATTGACGGACTTAACATGTCTTTGTAATATATTTTTTTAATTATTTGTCAGACCGGCATGAGCTTTCGTCGCGATTTTTTTATTCAAATTAAATTAAAGAGCAAAAAAAACACAGCTAGGATTCTTTGGTATTACGTTTTGTTGGCAACTAATCTGAATTATTATTATTAAACAGGGCGATAGAAATTGATGAGTCTTCAATCCCAAAACGGGAAATTGATGGGTCTTCAATCCCAAAACAGGAAATTAAGTAATAAATGGTTTTATTCACATCAAACCAATTTAGTTATAGATTAATAAAACTATCCGCAAAAAAGGTTGTCATTTTATTGATTATGCGGGGAAAATTTTCAAGTGATAATCTGCCTCTTGGGGGAAGCCAGGTTTATGTGAGAGTTGTAAAAACCACTAAAACCTCCTCAGTGCTCAATCTCAGTGCAATAGGAGGGGCTTCGGGAACTACTACGGAGATCTCTGCACTACAGAGCATATCCAGGGGAGACCTCACCTCCCCTGGCACCCTCGCTGTACTGCGGCAACCCGGAACCACTCCGGTTCGTTATCCTGAACAATGAGAGCCTCGACTCTGATTGCCTGTAATCTCCTTTCAGTCGCCATAAGCGACAGACAAGGGATATCTTAGCCCTGTCTTGAAACCCCGGCTGAGATAAAGTTTTTCTGTGAACTACGAGTATGTTAGACACCTTACTCGCACGCAAGTTTCAACACGAGCACCTGATAGTTACATTGAACGAGGCAACAACAAACCTTCGCACTCAGATTGTATTACTAACCTTAAACAATGTGAAACACCTTTAAATAATATTAGAATTCAAACGAGAAACTACCTCGCAGGTGAACGGCGTGACCTTAATATTAAAGGTTTTGATCACAGATTAACAATCAGTTTTTTTTTATTGTATTCGTGGTGACAATCCAGCACACAGTTGATGGTAAGTAATCCCTGCGGCCATGACACTCATAAATCCTCAATAAGGAGGACCCCGTGAGGACTAAGATAGAATGCCTCGTCACCAACAATAAGGGTCTCCATTAACTAATGTGTCAGCGAGAGGATAGAGTCACTAGTAGAGCCACGTTACCTAGTTTCTTTATGAGTTGAGTTAAGAAACATTGGAGTGTTAAATAGCAGTGATAGGATTTTTTTTCACTAAAGACAACGGATCGACTGGATAGGAAAAGGACCACGGCCATGCAGATACAGGTTCAGGTAACGAGGGGCAGGCTTTGTAATGGATGGATTTAGATGTCATGTCCAGACATCATCATGTGAACTGTGTGATCATTTGTCACAACTAATATTGAAACGAAAAGATAGACAAGACTATCTTGCCCGCGTAAATAGTTGGTGAAGGGGAACAGCGTGAAAAAGCCTGCATGTCTAAGAATTAATACAAAAACTATTCCGAATCCGAAGTGAAGACTCTGTTAAACCTTCTGTAGATAGTAGAAGTTTATTTATATATATATATATATATATATATATATATATATATATATATATATATATATAAATAGGCTATTATTTAACTTTTTACTTAAAGATCAAATCACCTCCACTTAAACCTAAGTTTATCTAGGTAATATTGGCCAACATGGCCAATATAATTGGTCGTACGTTCCCCGCGCTGCGTCACCCTCGGGCGGAAGGTCAGGGATCAAGTGTTCATTAGGTTGGATTTATTGGTTTTGTAGCGCAATAAATATGGATTTATGTGTGTACCGCCTCTCCCGCGAAGAGGGAACATGCTCATTACGTTTTGGGGCTTGCTGGACCTCTGCTAGCGCAATTGCGCCAACTAATTAGTTATGTACTATTGCTAAGTTACTATATGTGCGTTTTCTAGATGCAGGTGGCTCCGGGTCGCTACTAAGACATCTGTAGTGGAGAACTTCACCGCCAAGCACATAAAATTAGTAGATCTACACATAAAATTGCAATTCCCTGTTAATTCATAGGTGCCGGGGACCGGATCGGGGATCGAACTAGGTTGAATTTACCAAGCAATGAGCTTCCACGGCTCTTTATAATATATATATATATATATATATATATATATATATGTTTATAGATATATATATATATATATATATATATATATATATATATATATATATATATATATATATATATTAATTTAATTTTTGCTTACACTTACTAAAATTCCAATCTTAAAATAGTTGACGTGATTTCACACTAAACCGACTAAATTCATAGTCCACCAGTGCAGAGCGCGGTTGCCATGTGGAAGCGAGATCGCGTTGGAAATAGTGACATGTCGAAAGTTTAAGTAGTGTAGCTTCCGCTCGGCTATTTCAGATCCGCTGAATACTAAGATGGCGGTCGAAATTGCAACTTAGTAACATTTATATTTTTCACATTGGGGTAGGTTCACTAGCTACGGGTCGATGACTCTACCCAAACTACGGTACAGGTGACAACGGCTCTAATAGTATTTTAATAAGGTCTCTATTCGTGCAACTTTCGTTCAAACAACAGTAGAACGTAACTCGGTAGCGTTTAGCGTCGAATGCAATTCGTGTTAGTGTGCGTGCCATAGTGTTGTGTAATTTACGAAATGCATGCGATGTCGAAATTGGAGTCGTAATAACACATTAATTGTCCTCACTCGCCATGCGTTGTTTCGTACGTTTTGCAATACGAGCTCGTTGCAAATAGTAATTTGTACGTGGTCGGTTTTATTTTGTAACGGGTGATACCACTGTTATCGACTGTCGGAAAACTGTACAATTTAAATGTTGTATATCGTTTGTTAAGTGTCTATTTATTTATTGATAAAGATACATTATCGACAACACAGTTTTGCATTTTACACTTCATGTTTGCTAAATCTTAACGACTTGCCTTTGCAAGTGTATACAACATGAATATATTCAAATCTACGTGGCTCAGTAAAGTTGTGTTGTGTCTGTTGGGCGTAAACGTCTTCTCTACAGAGGGTGTGAGAGCATAGTCCATCCACGCGGCCCCACTGCAGATTAGCGTACAACACATGTCTTAGTAATATTTTTTTTTATTATTTTTTAGACATGCAGGTTTCCTCACGATGTTCCTTCACCGCTGAGCTCGTGTTATATCAACACCAAAATACAATTCATATTTCTCCTTCCTGGTCTATGGCAACACCCATATTCAGTCAGAAATAAACTTCACCCTGTCGTTACCATTGAATTTATATTTTTTTTTATTGTTAATGCAGAGATACTTTTCACAAACTATTAGGTATCGAGTCTTGTATACGATTTAATATCGGTAAGTAATTATTGACGGCATTGGTATTCGGGTCTAGGTGTTCTGTGCGTATGTGTGGTGCCCCCGACTCTGCATCTGAACCTTCCTCCGATCTAACTGCAGATGCATTACATTGGGTTACGGTAGGGGACGAAGAATAATAAATAAATGTTTAGAGCACTATAATATATTGTGTGCAGTTGATGTCACCTGGCAATAACCGGAAGGTATCGCAGAGATGGAAGTCGGCCAGAAGGACGTCATCATCATAAATACTTTAAGCAATTCCCTTATATTTGATAGAAACGTTATGTGAAGAAACGACAGGGATATTTTCTTCCATATTTTACAATAAATATGATTCCACTATACCTTTTACAAAATATCGACAATGTATATATCGATAGTATTATTGACGTGACCACATCACTAGGGCCTCGGGCAGTGCACTCACAACCACATGCGCAGCGTTCGCCTAGCAACCAAAGTGAAGGCAGAGAGATCTACTACAAGAACCCCTACCTATGAACAAACGAGCCATTTATCTTACAGCATAAATTATATCTTCGTACTCCATTGCTTGCAAAACTTGCACATATCGGAACACCTATATTTACAACGCAGCGATGGAACTCGTACAATAGTGTAACTACGTAAAAGGGAATATAAAACTAACGCACAGTAGGAGTTCACAGAATCGCTTCAATTTTCTAGGTTGCGTAGCAGTACACAGGCGTAACCGAGTAAAAACTAGTCGACACATGGACTTATATCTATAATGGCGGATGCACACCATCTAGGACGGGCCTAGGTTTTCTAAAATGGTCTAGAAATGCATTCTTAATGCTCGTCGTGCTTTGAAAAAAGATGTCGTAAGTGGCAGATTTAAGCAGATTTCTTTAGCTGCACTAGTGTTTTATCCGACTTTGTATAAGGAATACTGATGAAGCTAACATAATTTAGGAGTAAAAAAGTAATGTTTCCCACTGCTGGGTAAAGGACTCCTCTCTAGCACAGTCCACAGAGCATAGCCCACCAAGCGGCTCCGCTGCTGATTGGCAAAATAAGTCAAAAATGTATTAAAAAAATAGTATCAAATTAAATCTCATGCCTTCTTCTGATTTATAAAAACGATTAAACACTGGTTATTTATCAATATTAAAACAATAATTATCGGTCCACATTTAAAAATGAGACGAAAAACTATATTATATGAATATTTTTTTTGATATTTTTCCACTAAAATGCCTTAAAAACAAAAATAAAACGTTATGAAACTTGACTTGCAGATTATTTATTACAATTAGGAACTTATTTCAAAGAAACTGAAAAACAAAATGATCACAAAGGAAGCAGTCGGAAAGTCGTATTCGAACTAAAGTTAAAATTACTGTTTGAATATCTTGCAAATAGGTTTAATGCGTACTTAAGCCTTAGATCTTAAGTATATATATACTAACACTTATAAGACACCAATATAGCGATAACTAAATCGGTGAGCTGAAGTGGCAATAGGTCGGCCATATAGCTAGTGGAACTAACACCCGATGGATCCTAACTCGAGCCCCCAGTGGATGGAGTTAGGACCTATGGAAGTTGATGGATATAGAGTGTGGATGGTGGCTAAGGATGCTACTCTGTGGTGGTATGTGCGGAAGCTGGTTCAGCACTAGTGATGGGCTGAAACGATAATGATGCAGACTCGAAAAATCAATCAATTCGTTACACAAAAAACAATTATAAACCTTCAAGTCAAGTTCAAGTCGATCAAAAATCACAAATTGATTGATTTTCTTAGCTAAAACCACATCGTTATAAGGAGGGTGAGAATAGCCGGGCTGCCACTCGTATAAAAACTTGTTTAAGTGTTGCCAGTCAGGAGAATCATTAGCACGCGAGTTTTTCACGGCATGACATCGGTGCAGAGGAATCCATAAATTATAATGATTTTAACATTTATGTATCGACGATAAGAGCCTACGATATAATATATGGTTTAGACGCTGCAAGCGTCCGCGAAAATATGTACCAAAATCAGGTCTAATATTTTATTGGTATTTTCGCCTGTGGTAGCCGTCGGCGGCCTACCACTCCTAGGTTCATCTTGCACTGCTTCTCTGCCACGTTTGAAATCCGCTACCCATCTTTTGACAGTGGCATATGATGGAACAGATTCTCCCAAAGTCTCGTACATATCTTCATAGATTTGTTTTGGCGTTAATCCTTTTTTTTGTAAATATTTTATGACGGAACGGTGCTCAATTTTATCCATTTCTACGGAAACCGCGAACTTCATTTGTTAAATCGATCACAAATTTTGCAATTTTGACAGAAGAAAACAAAAGACAGCAGATTATAATTAAAAACGAAATGGCTATTACGTGCCATTTCGTTTTTAGTCATTAGTTTTTCTTTTGAATTTAAATGTCAACCTTAGGCTCAAAACTTATCAATGTGCCTAATACACATTAAAGGCCGGCATCAATGGGTGACGGTGGTCACGTGACGCCAGGTGAGCTGCTTGTTCCTTTGTCGCCTATTCTTTAAAAAATATGTATTTTTTTTATAGAATAGGCGACATACATTCATGTATACAAAAATTTGACTCCTAGGATTGAGCAGAGAATATATTATGTATCCAAGAAAATTTCATAGAGTTTTTTACAGGTGTCTGGAGCTTCTCCCTTGTAGGTCCCGGGGTTATAGAACACCGTTAAGGTATACCTTGCCTGCCTTGTAAAACTTCCAGTCCGAAGATGATTAAGGTGGGATTTCTGATCATCCACTAAGGTAAACCCAATATGAAGTGGTCCATGGTTACCCGTAAAGCAGCGATCGTTTTTGGTAAGTGTGATAGATTATCACACACATCACACGATGAAACTGCAACGTCGTGCTGCCACTTCACGGCTTCTATGAAGGTTTGGCTCTTTAAATAACTGCAGCATGACACCACTAAAGTTACTTATGTTACTATCTCAGCGACGTCTGTCAAAACACGCCGATTCGTTTCATCTCGCATTTTTCACGAGTGTACAATATCACCAAAGTATTTTCCATCTTGCCCCACGCACTATGAGCGTCAGTAAACAAGGCACGCCACAAGTTACCCTACTTAATTTCCAATTAAAACATTACTTAACAACTACACAAGTTTCATTACGTCCTTAATTAAAAATTATGAGCAGCAACTTATGAGGCGTGAAAGCCTTTTTGTATTACCTTATTAGATGACACTATAAAGGAGTCGTGGTTGAGCAGCGTCTAAGCGATCATTTTTATTTCACAGATCCCCAGTGAGCATTACCAATTGAGGCATCATTAACCAAATGGTACGCGGTCTGCGAACCTTGGGGACATCGTTTCAGATAATAATATTAATATTTTTCTTTCCGTCGCACACAAACAATGCATAGCAAACTCAGGTACACTAAACACAATTAAAAACAAACAAAGAAAAGAAAAACAGAAAAAGACTTTTACCTAATCGAAAAAAGAATACCAAAGACTAATAAATAAAGGCATACAAATAATTAGGCATGTGAAACCTGGTGTGCGCCAAGTGAGGAACACGATATCACTCAGGTACTGTTGCGACTTAGGGCCTCAACCCTGATCTTCCGAGAAGCCTACTTAAGAGAAGTGGCGGCTCTCATTTCATAAACGATAATAGAATAAGTGATAAAACAAGGTAAATAGCAAAAGCAAAAAATTAATAAGAAAATTATAAAAATTCACACAGAATAAAAAATGATTATATGAAAATTGACAAGATAATGTTATAGTTTTTTTATCAGGTTAATAAATAAATAAAATAAAAGAAATATAAAAGAAAAAAAAGTTATGGTTGTAAAATAGACACTCCTTTATATAAAGGTAGTCAGTATTAGTTAATATATATTATAAATGTCTACACAACTTCTGGCTGCTTTAAAAAGTCTAAAGTAAAAAAAGTTAAAGTATAGCCTACATATATAAATCACACTGCTGGACTTAGGCATCATCTCTAGAGAGGTAGTATGCATTGCGGTGGACCCACGCAGCTTAACTGTACCTGGACTGCAGGTGGACTTCATATATCTTTGATTTTTTTTTCAGAGACATATGAAGTGAAGGCGCCGGGGATCGAAGTCGGTTCCCTGAATTAAAGCGCGATGGCTGTATATAGTGTAGATTGACGACTGATAGCCGAGGCAAAAGGCATTTCCTATAAACGAGCACAGAACATAATTTCCAACGATCTTGGATTTTCTAAGGTCTCTGCCAGATGGGTACCTAGACTACTTTCAACCGAAAACAAACGCACACGCCAAACAGTATCACAGGATTGTTTGGATCTGTTCCAAAGTGATCTCCAAGATTTTCTTAGCCGCTTCGTAACTATGGACGAAACTTAGGTTCACCACAATACACCAGAGTCCAAAGTACAATCCAAGCAATGGAAAAGAGCAGGATTCTTTTTTTTTAGAAGGAATACTAAAGCTAGAGACAAGATGGCAAAAGTGTATAGATCATTCTGGAGACTATGTAGAGAAATAAAATAATCATTTAGAAAAAAATTGATTTTTTTAACTTTTCAATGTTACCTATACATAAATATAATATAAAGTTGGATCGCCTAATGTACAAGGCGCTGCTCCTCGACACCGCTCGTATGGTTCACAGGTTTCTCTCCCTTTCTCCCCAACCCTCTACTGTTTGGAACCCCTCCCCCCTCCTCCGTCATGGGATGCTTAGTTGCTTCTTACACATATATATTATATAGTTTTTACATATATAATAGTGATCAATTAATTCATTCTGCACAACATTAAGGTATAAAATCTTTCTGAAGATTTTATACCTTAATGTTGTGCAGAATGAATTAATTGATAACAGAACGTGACTTCGAACAACCCGACGTGTGTTATACTGACAGTTATACTGTGTTCTACTGTTAGTTTATAACTGTTCGTCATTCATTTAACCTTCGTTACAAAGCAATCAATCGTCATTTACATCGCAAATCAATCACTCATATTTCCTCCGTCCGATATCTCACAATAATTGTTTGTTCAATTCTACCGACGTAGCGAAATTAGTAACGCGATAACGTTGCGGACGGTCATGGATTACGGATCACGTTTCTCATATGATTCTATATCGATCGCCGAGGGAATATCGAACACAACACAACGGCGAAAAGAACGAGAATGCCTTGAAGGTGTGAACGTAAACAATGCAGGGTGTCGCCAAGGCACACCGATAAGGCCGCTGTTGCCAAGCGTGTACGGTTGAAGCTGGCACCTATTAATGTTTTATGGGCCGTTCTCCACGTTGTGCTGATAGGTTGTGTCGTGAGGGACAACCTTCATTGGTTCTCGTAGGTCGTGTTAAAGTGACACTTTCTACAAATTACAGCGTATGGCCAAATTTAACAAGTTTTGTTTTCCCTACATTATTAGAGATTTCGATACTGCTTGTCGGAGTGGTGGTACAGTTAATCAATAATAATAAAGATATTTATTTAGATAATCAGAAGCAACAAACGCAACGAAGCAAATTGAGCCGAGATTCGGCCCTCTCGGGCACCCTCGAGTCAATCACTATCGCGCAACAGGGTGACGGTCCAAGCCGAGAATCCGTCTCGGGAGCCCTTGTTCTGGTTACTCACTAATAGAGGTCTTGACTGAGAAGCATAGGTGGTCGGTCACCTCTCAACATGGTGAAACTGTACAAGCCCTCGGGCTAATATCTATCGACCCTGCTTTGAATTAGATTAAATTAAATAAATCTTGTCAATTTGGGCAACGTTTGTAATATTATGCAAAAACGAACACAGTTCTACAGAAATCCGCAACAAGGATACAGCATCCACATGCGTCTGTCAGCTGTAAGGACTGTGATGGAAAGGAACAGGAAAGTAATGCCATTTCACGCTGGTATTCGGTAAGGGTGTGTTTCTTCCCCTGTGGTTCGACCTGTCCCTGTTAGCAGCAGCAACAACATCAAGCATATTTTATTATCTTTGTTCAAAAGTACATTGGGTAGTTGTTCTGTTATCCCTACAGTCAGTGTTCTTTAAAAAAAATCCATTTCCTATAAAATTTGACATAAACCGAAGAAGGTACGTTTTATGTCAGTTAAACGGTTAAAGCACTAGAAGTTAAAGAGTGAAGATTAGTTGAAGTAGCAACAGGCTGGCCATGTAGCTTGTAGAACCCACAACCGACGGGGAGGCAAGGTTCTCGAGTGGCAGCCTTGCGCTGGAGGAACGAGCTTGCGGGAAGCCGATGGATCCTGAACCAGAAGATAACGATGACATAGTTCATGAACAGGAAAAACTACTGATTTCAAATAGCATTATGAAAGGGAAAATTTGCATTTTTATTTGTGAAAAAAAATATTCAAATTGAGAAATTAGAATCAATAAATCAAGTTTCAAGTCAAACACTACACAACGAGTAAGTTTATTTATAACTTAAATTAAAAAAAAATCGCGAAAATACCTGCAATGTATTCAAAGTTACCTAAACATAAACATTTTTAGCACGCTTTTATTAGTGTCACCTGTATGTAGGTATGTGTGTATGTGTGCATATATGTCTATATATTTATCTATTTATGTATTAATCTAATTAAATTTGCACCCACTTCCGGACTTCTATATCTGAAGTTTTGTATCTGTCTTAAGATCCGATCCGACAATACGATATTTTTATATAATACACATGTGGTTCGATTTCTTAAAAATGTAATAATTATTCATTGAAAATTATTTTTTTCAATATCGACTTCATTAGCTTAACAAAGAATGCGTAACCGACGTTAGTTACGAGTACATCGGTTGGTTACGCATGTGCTTATCGGTAACAGACGGAGTTATTTCTGGATACATCTAGTTCGGTCCGATAACGAACTACGTGGTGGTACCTAGTGCAGTACCTGCGGGTCCTCGGTTCGGATCCCAGCCGAGGAACAATATTTGCATGTGATACACAGTTTAGTATTTAGGAGTGGAAACATATTTACATATATGTTTTTTTTATAATAATATATAGGTGGCAAACGATGAGACAATAAGTGACAACCACGTCTTATGTCATCTACATCCATACTAAACATCAAATTTTATTTAGCGATAAAGAGCACTTATGGCGCTCCGTCGAGACCTTCATTGGTGGGTAACCAGCACAAGCCAGCTTGGACCTTACTCTGTGCATTATATGTTTTTCAAATTTTTTAAAATGGAACTGGCAACCCGGAATAAAATGTTGGTACATCTGCTTATCCTCTAAACATGTAAAAGTAATAAAGTTTTGTATCGATATTTTATTTGGCTTGCTTCTTACGTTACGTAAAGACCAACCTTAGTCCTCGATTATAATAACGCAACTACTATGGCTACAGGGATGTCTCATCATTAGTTGAAATATGTGCAAAATTATCATCCTAATTTGACATTTACTGTTATTTATTTAATGTATTAGACTGAAGATGACAATCGAGCACACGGTACACCTGATGGTAAGTGATGCAACTGCGGTCAGTGGCACCAAATGCAGCCTAGATATGATAATAATATAAAAGGGGTGACAACCTGAGGACTGAGATGGAATGTTTTTTTTACATGAGGTAATGCCTACCCTTACCCACCCCAGTGGTGGCAAGGATGGGATATGTCGGACTCGCACCGGCTAAAACTCCATGCCCCCCCCCCCCTGCTGCCCCCATCTGCTTATCCTCTAAACATGTTCAACAGGATGAGCCAGGGTCTGAACCTAACGCAATAGCCCTGATCGATAGTGTCCATTACTTGTTACCAGATGACATCAACTGCGTAGGATATATCTCAGTGCCGGAAGCTTTTCCGCGATCACAAAGTCACTCACTCGTACCTTCACCTGGCACCAAGTAATGCAATAAGATCGCAGTAAGGTCCAGAAGCAGTCTCAATGACGGGACACACAACACACCCAAACCTGGACAACAATCTGTGTATCGAACCAACGACCCGAGCCGTAGCCAGAATGTACCGTAGTAGAGTAACTCTAACCAATATGCCGCACACATTTAAACATTATATTTGGACACTTGGGATAATTCCAAGAATCACAATAAATGAATAAGTAAAACTGAGAACATGAAGAGCAGCGTTGCTGTCGAGCTGGCGTGTGCCTCATCGAGAGCTGCTGCCACCACAGAGCCCTATGTGCCAACTGTTATTGCACATTGGATACCATCGCTAACCACAACTTACGTTACTCATCTCGAACTTATTAAGTGAGAGTAGCGGTTCTACTTTTTGGAATTAGTTAGTTATTAGTTAGTTTTTTATTTACTTACTCTTTATTGCAATAACAGAAACAAAATTAGAGGTTCACAAAGCGGACTTAATGACAAAGAGACTCTTTGCCATTAAAGGGGGTGGGGGGGGGATATGTGATGGTGTAGCAATAAACTAACAAAGTTACCAAATATTTCCACAAAGGATGCTATTATCTAGGTTTTTATGAAGGGAAATCACGTAATATTAATATATTTGTCAATTCGACAACGAAAGTAAACATCAAATCATTCATTATCATTGGGAGTCAGTAACACTGAATTTACTATATGTAACATATCTAGAAATAAAAAAATCCTATAGATAGTCTATCAAACCAAATATTGTATATAAAACTTAGCAGACAATGGTAGCGGTTATTGACAGGAGTGCGTTTTACGAGCTGGTGAGGTTTACGAGGGCCACGCCTTTGTGCGGTACTCGAGCTATGCCGCACGCGCGCACTATTTCTGCTATAGGGCTGTCGACTTCGAAATTGTAATATTTATAACTTTGTATTATTATCCTATACTACCGCAGGTTCCAGTATTCATATTGAGTTAATTTACGTATTTAAAAAGCAGATTGGAAGATATCTTCAAGATTCTGGATTGGCAAGGATACGGCAATAACATCAACGGCAATTACATCACCCACCTTCTATTTGCCGATGATAAATCTATCACGGCAGAATCGCTGAGGGACCTTAGCACTTTACTCAATGACTTCAGTAGACAAGACGAAGGTTACGTCTAACGTCCATGTGACATCTACGCAGGATGATGCTGGGAGCGCCACCGTCGAATTTGTGGACGCGTATGTTTACTTAGAGCAAGTAGTCCAGTTAGATAAGTTCAATTTCGACCCAGAGGTAAATCGACAGATTCAACTCGGATGGACAGCGTTTCGAATGTCGAATATACCTCAATGGTTAAATATAAGTCTTTAATCAGTATTGCTTACGGATTTGAGACGGTGTGCTTAACTGCTGGCCGTATAAGGAAGCTTAAAGTCACTCAGCGAGAGGACTATGCTCGAAGTTTCGAAGAAAGGTCAAAGAATTAGTAAAGTAAAGTGTCAATGGACAGTCCATATAGCTCGTGGAACCGATAACCGATGAAGATGTAAGATTCTCCAGTGGCGAGTTCGTATTACCTATCGAAGCATAGGACGACCTGTGCGAATCTGCGGGAAGTCAATTGTTCGGGATCGTGCTTTAGCAATCTGTGGGGGAGAGCTCTGCTCAGCTACAGCCCACCTCATCAGCACAGACTATGGAACGGCTCATGACGTGTCCATAATTCAGTAAACACTGAGAATAAACATAAACAATTCACAATACTTTTGTACGTTTATATAAGAAAGCGCAAGTGACATTTTGAAATATTTTTTTTTATTATATTATATTATATAAATGACGATAAAGATTTAACACGCACGATTTTGAACAATAGAATACCCGTTAACTTTTAAATTATCTTAGTGGTTTTGTGTTTAATTTAAAATTGATATTTTGACAACCCTATCGTTACAAGGTGCTTACGCAACAAGCGGTTTAAAAGGTCTCACATGGATTTTATATCTCGGAACGCGTATACACAGATTATCCAACAGTTTCTAAATTATTTAATTTAACGGCGCCAAATGAGGCCTGAGATAAGATGCCTCGTAACAATCTGAAATACGGCGAGTTAGAGCACATTCTTTTATTTGCTTTTTTACTTCTATTCTACGAGGTTTTGTGGAGGAAATATACTTCGTAATAAGTTCATCGTTCCCTTTCACACAATCTTAAAAATTATACCATTTAAAGACATGGGGAATATAAAATTTAAAAAAAGACGGAAAGAACTTAGTTGCCAAGTTAATATAATAGCGATAGCACTATCATATCAGTTGGTTGAATTTGTCGATTCTGTCGATGTCTCCATGACCTTTATCGTCCACAAAGATTCAAAACCCTCATGTGCTATCACCCTAAGGACTAAGATAAGATGAATTGTGTCACCGGAACCTACAGCCAGCGCGAACAAAGCAGCGTGATGCTGCCACTTCACACCGCTAGTAAGTAGGTTAGCAAAACCTACAGTTTGTAAGTTTGTGATTCGGTTTTTGGTTTCCCCGGCCGGGAATCGAATCTAGAATCTGTGACGCAACAGCTAATTACTCTAACACGCGGTCGTCAACAATGGTATTTGGTCGGTGTGGTATTAGGTTAAGTTATTAGGTTAAGTGACGTGACATTCTGTCTTGGTCCTGAGGAGATGACCTCATGGGCACCTAAATATTTGTTGAATTCTTTAACAACAATTGTGAACATTCATCACGTTCGTGTTATGTGATAGGTTGTGATCGCTTATATTCATAAATAAACAGATGCCTTAATACTAAACAGATGCGTTTCCCATGCCTTAATACTAAACAGATGCATTTCCCATGACTTGATACCAAACAGATGCGTTTCCCATACCTTAATACTAAAATGATATACCATAAACGTTATTAAGTTTCAATTTTCCTTCACCAGCAAGTTTACACTAATATAGTATGTTCTGTTTAAGCGTATCCCTTCCCCAAACGGACCGTGCCAACCATGCTACATCCAGATTAAAGTTACGATATGAGTCTAACAGATAAAGCAGGATGACTTAGTATTAAGAGTGTGTGTTCTCGCTAGTCTTTAAGAAATAGCTTATTTATGTTCACAAATCGTTAAGTAGAGAGACGTAACAACAGACCTCCTGGTGGGTGTGTCCAACAGCTCGCTGCCGGCCCCGTATCGAGTTGTGCGGTAACACGTAACAAAAACCTACCATTCATATACATTCCAATAGTTTATAAAAAAGTTGCTCTGCACTCATTAATCCAATCACTTGTACCTTCAAACCCACACACACTGCCATGCATGCCACATGCATGCCACACACACTGCCATGAAGATGTCCTGCTGATCAATTTCATACACACACACACATATCAATTAAATATTACTGCCTATGAAGCATTCTTATTAGTCTTCCGAGGCGGCACAATACAAAGAATATTGTACGACAATCGCTTAGCTCGTACGACTAGGATCTTTCTCCCTAAAACCACTTCGGTGGTCATTCGGTGTGTCGGCAGGGTCTCCGGTATCTCTTCTGGAATATACATGCAGCACCATCAGGTGAACTGTGTGCTCTTTTGTGCTCACCCTCAGTGCACAAGCAGAATTTGAAATTTCATCTTCACTTTTTTGACGCTCGGCAACCACCAGTGTGCGCTCTGTACCTATTGTTTTAGTGGTAAAACTCAAGCAGTGGTGTGTGGGCAGAACTGCTTGAGTGTCACACCACCCTTGGAGTCAGCTGTCACCAGCGGTCTTCCCGAACAAACACAACTAAGTTCGAATTAGTGCTTCTAGAAAAGAGCCTACACCTTTCAGACCAGCAACGCACTTGCAACTCCCCTGGTCGTAATTATACGAATAGTATAATTACGACCAGGGGAATTGCCAGTACGTACTTGATAATAACCCAGGCATTTGTATAACTTAGATATTTATTACCTGTGTAATTTACGTTTTAAATTATCCTGGGCTATTAATTTTAATTTAAGTAAAAGTAATTTCCAAATGCTAATGGGCAGTTTGTTATACTCGTGTAACCGTACACACAGATAACTTACGTTTAATCCTAGTGTTCACTGAATTATGGTCACTGGTTAAGCGTACATGAATATTTTGCTTACATAATATTAGCAAATACGTATTGCGATGCAATTGTCGGAATTTCTATTTCATTGAAACGTTCTCTCAAGGAAGTTCAAGAATCTAGATTATATATGGCACGTACTGCACGTTTCTGTTGAACGAAGATAGCTTCAGCACCAGCTATCTTACACCACTATTACGTATGCTAATGTAAATAAGGTAGACTAGTCTGGCTGTATCCACGTTAGTAAGATGTCTAACTTTGTTGCCGTGTGCTTGTTGTTGCGTGTGTTGTGTGCCTAAGAGATTACGACGTTCGATTCAGAATACCAGAGTAACGCTACTGTGTTTCGTTTAGCGGCTGTAGGGATCCGGAGACCCTCGTTACTGGTATTCGATCTTAGTCCTCAGAGATGACCACGCATCTGCATTATGATTCCTTATCGATGTGGCCGTCAAATGCTCACTAAAGGGATCACTTACTTTCAAATGAACTGAGTTTGTCAACCTGAATACAGTAAAAGGGTGATAGATTCATATCCAGGTGCTCCATAGAAGCTTACTATCTAAAGTTACTTAAAGTCGAGTAGTATAAATCATCATCTCGATGGTTGGCAATCCAACATTGTGCACTTTACATGATTTTTTCTGCCACGCACAACTGCTCTGTGGAATCATCTGTCGCCAGATGTATTTTTGAACCG
Source organism: Teinopalpus imperialis (assembly GCA_029286865.1). NCBI lineage: Eukaryota > Metazoa > Arthropoda > Insecta > Lepidoptera > Papilionidae > Teinopalpus > Teinopalpus imperialis. The sequence continues at coordinate 268,779 of JAGSMU010000001.1, read as the reverse complement.
ATACGACTTAGGAGCCTTCAAGAAAAGGTGTAACCTACACCTTTGTTAATCATCTCCGACACACTTACGCATCACTTACCATCCGCGACTGCTTGCTCGTTTGATTTTATATATTTAAATGTACAATGTTCCTGGCGCCACTGTCGCTAACGACCAATAAGCGATTGAGATACGAGAATCACGACATTCGTTTTTTAATAATATTAGGGGTAAAAAACGAACACACAGTTTACCTGATAGTTATTGATAACTGCAATCCACTACATCAATATCTATCATCAAAAAAAATTCTAAACGCTCGAGCGTTATTTCCCCCGCGGACTGAAATGGAATGGCTACGTTCCATTACAAGACAATTAGGTTTTCGGATCTCCACACTCACTGAACCAAACACAGTAGCGTGTTGCGGGTACCTGCCTACTCAGCGGGCCTCCCGCTCGCGAGTCTAATCAGATAAAGCTGTAGAGGTCTCCGGGCCAACAGAAATACTCCCAAAAAAGTAATTGCGGGTATTTCACACTGGTTCACTGGTTCTCTATGACGGCGTGATCATTCGCCAGTCGAGCTGATGCCAGTTATGTTTGAGCTAGATACTAAATGCAACGTGGCTCTGCTACTGTAAAATATATGTATACAGATAGTTCTGATACAAACATCTGAGCATTGGTTCAACTCCAGGTACTCCAGGCTTTCCCAATTCGTCCAAGGTCAATTGTTCATTACAATGAAAATCTCAAAAATAAACTCCCCGATCACAATAACGAACCTCATCCCAGGTTTAATAGAAAAAAAATATGAATCCACTACTTTGAAGCTCTTGTAAGATTTCTCTTTGAAGAGGTCGATAATAAATTGATTTGTGATTCGATATTACTTTCACCGGAGCGTAGATGTACTTGTGAGGGCTCGAGTGCATTATTATGTGATTGAATGGTTTATCGACAACGTTTAAAATGTTTTATTATAGTTATCATAGTTTATGTACATTTTATTATGATGTATAGATACGTCCCATTTTATTCGATAACTCGTTGACATTTTTTAGATAGTGACATAATCCCATTGCTGTAGAAATTTTGGCCCCTCCGATCAAAAAACTGCGTCAAGTAGTTTTGGCAGCCCTCTCTTGATTTTAACCTAACACTATCTCATGAATTCTGAAGAGACCAATTCAGAATTCATGAGATTCCAATTTACCTACAATAACATTAATAAAATCTGTTGAAATTACTGAACTCACAAATTTTACACGTTATAAACTTCTAAAAAGGTAGAAATAAAATATCTTTAGCTAGTACTCACACAAACTTACACACAAAAGTTTTGGCGTCTACATACTACTACAATATATATAAACTAAGCATAACATATTATAGTGAACTCCTTTAAATATTCTGAGTTTCATATTATACTTATAGTGGTGTATTATTTATCTTTAGACTATATTTTTATATATTTTTTAATCTAAAGACAATATACAAGGCCTCCTGGACCCTAATATACAGCCAGACTAAACTTGTGACATTGATTTTATGTATTCTTTTGTCTGACAGGTGCACAGCAAGTAAAGCTAAAATTTATCATTATTATTTTTCATGTATGTAACACTTAACTATGGTAGAGTAATACTGCAGTTGGTTTCTAGGTGCGCAATGGGTCGACTCGGTCGGAGAAGTGAGCAGGACGTTGAAACTGCGTGATATAGCAGCATGAAGGTGCTGCTTCGTGTGGGAAGTGGTGGACACTCAAGTATAGGTAACGAGGCATTCCATTTTAGTACTCAGAGACAATAAGCCGTCTGTTTGTGTGAGATGTTGAGAATAGATGTAGAAATGTGCTTAAAATCTTGTCTAACTTTTCCATCGTTTTAAATTATAAAATATGTAAGGTGATAGGCACAGTTAATGTCTGAACAGGTTACCAATTGGAATCAACGCATTAATAGGGAGTTGGAATTGCAAATCCTGACGCTCACGTGAAGACCCTGGGTTAGCTAACGCCACGCGTGCACGGCTGCCCGCAGCCTGCATAACCAAATGATAGCCCATAAATAACCACGCTAGCTGCCATGCATTATAGATTACATGGGTCGTGCTTACAGCGACAGACTGTTCGTCTGCGGTCGTGGCTTCACATAATAATGATGACGACGATGTCCTCCTAGTTGTCTCCTCCCGCGGCGATATCTTCTGGTCACTTTGCCAAATCAACTGTGAAGAATATTTTATAGTGCCGTAGACTTAGCGCAAACAGAAGCACTCATTCGTCGTTTAATTCCCTCTTCCGATGTAATGATCAGTGTCAGGATTCACATGCAGTGTCAGCGACACGGGACGTACGTACAGCACACCAAGACCTGAAAACCAATAATTAGTTATGCACAAATATTGTTCGTGGGCTGATAATCGAACCGAGAACAGGCACAGGTACTTCAACCACTGTACTCAGCCACCAGGACATAATAATATTGCCCGGTGAACTGTCAGAGACAAATTTGTAAACTTCTAACTCTAGCAAGTTGTGTGAATTTGATCTAATTACTTCTAAATTCTAAATAGCTTGAAGTTCACTTTGATTTAACCTGACAGTGATGATTTAGATTATCTGTCTTTGGTAAGTGGTTGCTAAGAAAACGCTGGGAAACTTTTCGATTGAATATTAACGATAAGCAAAAGTTATATTTTTATATAGTTGTATAGTTAGTTATATAGTTATATCAATCGGACGGACAAATGTATCTCCTAAAATGTTGAAAGTATAGCTCAATCCATCCCCCATTGATTGCCACAAAGCACGATGCTGAGCCACCTGTATCTATCGACTTCCGGCAACCTAGCATAGGTTGTCGCTCCATCTAGTGGGGATCGTAGGGGAGTTATCGGTTGAAGCGTCAATAGCCTAATAGTTTAGGGCACAGTCTGCGTAACTTAATATCGTAGTTGGAATATTATCGTGAAGCATCTCCTGGCTACATATTCAGCTTAGTTGTCCGGTTAACCGGAATATGCGTAGTGTTAATAGTATTGCTAATATATATATTTTTTTACAAAAATTATCGAAGACCTAATAGTAACAGTATGAAGACCTCACCGTAGAATAGTGACAAGATGTCGGAGTGCTAGATTATCACCTTGATAGCTTAATAAATAAAAATATGAAACGTGTATGATTGGGGCTCTATAGGAACTACAGTATGGTGATTTTACGATCACACTTTGGTGTCCGTTCATTTTGTTTCCTAACATATACCACGACAGTGATTTAGAAATAGTAATCTTATTCCAACGATTATTTAAACTCTGGTAGATCCACGCCACAGTTTGTTTCTAGCGATAGTATGGATGGAACGGCTCGATCGCTTAGCTCTCAGAGGTGAACATGTATTTCTTCATTCTTTGTTGAGGATGGATGTAGATGTCATGGACCGAAGTCATCACTTGCCGCCATCGAGTGGACTGTGTGTTGTCATACTTAATACATAAAAACAGTATACGAATTTACGTTCCCAAAAAAACTATGCTTCAATTGCAAACGCATTGAGCATTTCCAATTTTAAGTACTTTTGGCAAAGTTGATTTAGAAATAAGCAGTTATAACCGACTCTAACACGCGTGAACTGGTTAAAAGTGGTTCGAAGCGGCTCACGTGTAGAGTTCCTTGCCCCCGGCCGCTTTTATTTGCAAATGGCGTCACCTGGCAATCTAACGATCACTGTAAACTGAAGCCAAGTATTAATATTCAATCATTTGTTTCAGTGCCTCGTGTGTACATGCTGCCATTTGACAAACAACATGTTTACGATTAGATCGTTGCTCTAAATATGATTGAGTTACAACAATTTTGTAATATTGTTAATAACATGTGTACTTCTGACAATATAATTTCTTTGGAATGAACATACATATTTAATATTGAGAGAGGCAGACAAGCACAGTTCACCTAATGGCAAGCGAGGAGTGCGGCCCGTGACGTCACATCCTCAAGATTGAAGACATGCGTTGTCACCTCTGAGGCATGAGATGGAATGCCTTGTTACCAGTAACCAGGTCCCCGGATCCCCATTTCAATATATGAAACACAGCAGCGTTATCCAGATATTGCACGCTGGTATTCTGTGAAGGTGAGCTCCTTCCCGGTCGAGCCAACCCTTTCATGTTGTAGCTACAGGCTACGTAGCGCATGCAATCAACTTGAATGCTAGTCTCGACAATTAGTTATGGCAGTATACATTTGTTTACACCAAGAACATTCTTGTACGCTCTAAAGTTTTTACATTGCTAGAGACTGGAGTGTGAGTCAACCGGTGCGACCGGAGAACGATCGCACCTACACAGAATACCAGCGTAAGACAGACAAACGCTGCTGTGTTTCGTCCGATCGAGTGCAGTTACAGGAGGCATGCCATCCTGGTATTCAGTGGAGACAACGTATCAGCGTTATGGTGACTTATCGATGTGAATGAATAAAAAAATTCACATATATTTGTATCGTTTTTTGCCTCTAGGTATTACACGTGCAAATACGGTTGCGAATTTTTGGTTTCTGTTCAGTTGTAAAAATTTAACTATCGATTGTGACGCCTTTGCCATCCGCTGGGGTGGCGGATCATGTTCCAATTCCCTACGGGGGCCTAACCCCAGCAATGGGATCTGTAGAGAGATTGTCACTTTATAACTTTTAAAAGAGCAGGCGCAAGGCTCTCCTTTTTATAGGATACAGTTTGGAGTCTGCAGAGGAGTTGCATTACATCGTTCTCCCATCCCCTTCCTATTCCATTCGGTTTCATTTGATTAAGGGAAATGCTTCGCCGTTTTTTAATTCGGACAACGAAGGATTGAAATATTTTGCAGACTGCAGTCTTTCCGTCCGTATAATGTGAGTGTCCTCAAGACATAGTATGAATAGGCTCGCGCTGAGCTACACCGTCAGGAGACGTTGTAGACGAGCAATCGTTTTTATTATTTTGAAAAAAAACTGTTTGGATAAACGCAAGGGAATATAAATTCCTCACCACTGTTAATGTAAGCAGGAAAACACGCGAAGTAAGAATTTTAAATTCAAGGAAAAATCCACAAATCCATAAATATGAAAACTTTCGCTGCGCAGGCGATTTGAAATTACAATACAAGGAGTATATTATGATAATGTTTTATTGTTAGCGTTTGCGAGGGATTTTTTTATTTGATATAATATCATCACAGCAAAGCGATTATCAAGGATAGAGCCACGTTCCAGCCTCTTTCTAGGTGCTACATGAATGCTTCTGCTCCACCGGGGACGACCTCACTGACAAACGAGGAATTAGAACTCGGTGACATCGCTATGCATAATGATTTTTAGTTCAGAATGGATGTTGATGTCGTGGTCCTCCTTCATATACCTTCGTGAACCGTGTGTTCGCTTATCATCCCTAATATTAAAAAAACACAACGTTCATTACCAGCATAAATCTGCTCTGTTTTGTATAGAGAGTGCAGCTACGTAGGATCAGATTTAATCTGGTCCTGCGTAAAAACGAGATATTCCGTCTCGGTCCTCAATAGCAAGACATGTGCATCTTGACTCTTGAGGTGTAGGCATCATGGGGCTGTAGTTGTCACCTACCATCAGATGTGACTTGACTTGGCACTCCTAATTATATAAAAAAAATATCTTAGTCTCAAGAGTTTCCTTCGCTCATTAAATAAAATGTCTCTTTATGTCAAATAAATCATAAAATTATGTAGATTTTTAGGGTTCCTTAGAAGAGTTTCCCGGTGATCTGATTACAGGAAACGAGGTATTCCATCTCAGTCCTCATGGTTGAAAAAGCATGTGCATGTCACGAGGTATACCATGTGAGCTGAAAAAGAATGTGCATGTTGAGGCTGGATGTACATGTGTTGGACCGCACACCTCACTTATCATCAGGAGAACTGATCAGTCAACTTCACTTTACACTTACCACCTCTAATATTATATAATTTGTTTTTTGTAATATCCCGAGATCATAAGCTATAAATAAAATGATGTAATTAGAATCTAAGACACGCAAAGTTTTGCATTTCCAACACGCTTGTAATAAAACGCTTAAACTTCTGTAAGTAGAAGAAAAATAATGTTGCCAACAAAAATGTGAAAATAACTTTCGCTATAGTTTCGCGAGGCACGAGAGGTGAAGTAATTTTGGAGGCTTATTTCGCGATCTTTATTTTCAGGCCAAGGCTCGGAGATGTGGAAAATTACGAAAAATAATTTTATATTTTCTCGAGGACGCAACATCTGACTTAATATTTAACGGAGAATTTTCGTTCGGTATTTTGTTTCCTTAAGAATAATTTGTTTGTTCAGTATGGGTATAAATTTGTTGGATACGTTTCTTGGAACATGAAATGATTATGTGAATGAAATTTGTATGTTTTCTGTTTTGTCTTGTTCGTTATCCCTAGAGTCGTATTTTCGGTTTATTATCGGATTTGAACATTAAGGACTCAAAGAGAATCATCGTTTTGAATAAATATTTTCAGTCGACCCGGGCGCTTGCCCACTTGCCTTTGATCTTACAGGATGGAAACAGTGGGAGAAGTTCCAGCTTGCTTTAGTTCAGTTCACCTGAAGACCATCCACGTACCTTAATGAAGTATGGATCTGGACTGGTAGCGATGCATTCCATCTTAGCTGTCAGGGATCACAAAGGATACTCGTATGCATCTTAGTCGTTTACCGAAGAGAGATCGAATTAATTCTTTCATTAATTTATGTCTCACGTTCGGGTTATTAAAGTGACCAACGAGGACACCATTCACATGATGGTAAGTAATTCTTCTATCTCTCTCTAGATGTAGAACATGTAGATTTTCAAGATACACATGCGTTGTCACTCCTGAGGAATGAAGTGGAATGCCTGATGAATGGAATTAGGTTCCTGATCCCTACACACACCATACGAAACACAGCAGCTTAATATTGTTATTCCACGTTGTTAGTCTTTGTAGGCGTAGTCCCTCTCCAATCAAGCCGACCCATTTATGTTGGTCTTTATAAAGATGTTAAATTTTAGAATCTAGCAGCAGAAGGTTCGGATGATTTTTAATGTCTCTAAATAATTTCTTCACATTCTTACGTACAAACAAAAGTCCAATATTTGTTCCTATTATAGTATTGCCTTACAAGGCTCGCTGTCAAGTTTGGGTCTAAGTGAAAGTGCATAGCGCTAGTTTAATCTGTCTAACTAGGAAAGGAGGAAAGGTGTGAGAAGTTTTTTGTTTTTGTTTGTCCCCTTGCCGCTGGCACAGCAACCAAAACTTTCTTTGATCTTATCACGCATACATACTGCGTGGGAAATGACAAAGCGACGACGAATGAGTACCTAATCGTCCGCGCTAATATCTGACGCGCTAATATTCAATTGTAACGAAGAAAAGCGCTCGGCGCTCGGTCAACATAAATAACTTAAGATTGTATTCATGACATAGGTATGTACATACTATACAGCTAGCTCCCATCTGGATCGTGAAGGACCGTGCAGATCCGAATCGCAGAATACTAGCTTAAAATAGCAGCATTACGCTACTGTGTTGCGTGTGGTGAGTGAATGATCCGAGGAGTCCATCACAGGCACTCCATCTCAGTCCACAGGGCATCTTAAAGTTAGGTGAGGAGATCTACGAGTAGGTGTGACAGACCGCGCTGACGAATTACTATACCAATAAAAGTTTCTCGATAAAGCTAAATAAGATATAAAAGCTACAATTTCTCAAACTTTTTTATTATATAAAAAAGCTACAAATGAAACACAGCCGATCTGATTGTAAGTGGCTTCACATTCACATTCATCCTCGACCACCTCGACTACCTATTGGCTATCACTCTTGAAAACTGACATGGAATATCTTGGTAAGATTATTAAAGTGCTCGGTGACATGTTTCATAATACTTAGGATACGTTGATACATGAAGGACATTATAACTATTTAGTCAAATGCACAAGATTGGCTCTTACTTTTGCTCACTGACAAATGTAAATCTGCCTAGACTTGTGGCATAAAAATATATTCTATTTTCACACACAAAAAGGCCGCGAAGAATCCCACCGACACTTTCTCATTACCAATATTAACGTAATAAATTCCACGCGGTGACAAGTTGTCATATCTCGGGCGCATCCAAGATGGCCGCCAACATGGCGCACACGTGGCGCAAAAATAATTGTTGCTCCACGTGGCGTTTAACCATTCTATAATTAAATTAATGATAATGATTGTTTCCTTGTGCCAAAAATGTTTTGTTTGTTGTTTATACTGAACGACCTGTCATTTTAAGTCAATAAAATATATATGCCAAGGTTTTTGTTAATTTTACAGATTTTATAACCTTTTTTAAACTCCGGCGTCACAACCATGTTAAAGGAGTAACAGACCAGATTGGCTTATATAGACACATTATAAGCCACCTAGGAAGATTATTCAGTCAAATGCAATATCCCTCTACAAGAATCAGGAGTGGTACAAGTTTGATTGTGAATGTGGTCTCTCTTACATATAACCAACTAAGAGAACAATTAAAATGCTCGTAAAAGAATATTAAGACTTGATATATGGACTCTCTAAGAAGTCTACAGTCTACGATCATATAATAGAAGGGGCCAAGCATCACATAGGATTTAGTAAGCGACAAATCCTCGCAAAAGAACATCGATCGATCGAGCATTGGATGATGATTCTATTGAAATGAAGCATCCTCCATACAGATAGCTAAGCGCTGATCCGGGTTGGGTTTCTGTGTTAAATTAAATGAAATCTCAAGCCAAACATACAACTGCAAGACCTGAAAACAATACGAGCTCATTTCGATATCGATCAACAATCGGATTAATATTGATACGTTTACGGTCGCCCGTAGTAACTAAAATTCAAAATGTCAATTACCTCAGTCCTTCCCGTGGCCGTGAGTGCTGTAAAGAAGTTGAAACATCGGTTTGAAAATGTTAAAGTAAATGCAATAAACTCCGTATAACTTATTATATTTTTATATAATCTGTAGTATACCCGTAAATATAAGAAATTATTTTTTTAATGTTTTATGAAAGGAATGACATTGTTATCTTAACCGATTCCAAATGTAGCTATGTTTATTTTTGCTGCATCGATTCATATAATTATTCTTATTTTTACATGAAAAGAAACTGGATTTACTTTGAAAATGTATATGTTAACTTCCACATTACGTTTTAAATTCTTGCAAATAAATAGCGTGATTCACTTGTAGCTTTTATACCGGGTTAGTTTTATACAAGTCATCCGGCTTTCTTTGATCGGTTGTTAAGTTATTTTTAACTAAACTGCCGTGCATCCGCCAAGGTTTTGTAGAATTTTTAGAATCTGCCCAAAACTTTCCGTAACAATGTTTACATACAAACAAGCTTATCCTCAATTAATTTAAGTTCAATTTCTTTTCTTCTCCATCGAGTCCATGTCGAGAATATCTTTCCATGAGACCTGTCCATATCATCCGTGCTGAAGCCAATCTGGCCTACATTGGTCACACATTTGAAAATGACAAGTTTAATTATATTCTCCACATGTTTTATAAGCATAGTTCACTGCGTGCGAGTGAGGTCACTACCCAGACATAGAAGAAATTAATGACGATGTATGAAGAAAGAAACTTATGTTTCAAGATTAATGTATTTATCTTAATATGACATCACAGTTCCTTAATTCTTACGGCGTCGACGTAATGGCTACAACTGATTATGGCGTTTGGAGTCGATGTACTAAGAGACTATTTTAACTGCAACTCCTTATAAATATGACGTCCTTATGTCATAGTTAATGAGAGTAGACCGGTGTAACTATAATTTCAGGATTTAACACATTGCAGCAGTGGTCAATTTACAGATATCGATGATGATGATGACGAATGCGAAGCTATGGTATTCATTTTGGTGCATTACAATTGATTGAAGGGAAATATTTCGTTACTAGCAGACGTGCTAGGTGTGGACATAGGTCTCATTGTGGCCCACAGTGCAGGAAAAAGAATTCTTGCGGTATTTTGTGTTATAGATCTGGAAGTTTGGCTTAACCCCCATCGAAATCGAGTAAGTTCTTTTCTAAGTAGCGCCACTTACCCCGACCTTTGAATTTACTCATTCAGCTACTCGCCGCTTTGGAAAGGTCTGTCCATCTGAATAAAGTTGTCCCTAACAACGATTATATAAAAGTTTCCCTTCCTGGTCGCACTTGCTCTATCGGTTGCGACTACAGCTACGGATGGGTCGTCCTCTGACACAAAAAAGACAATTTTTATATTACAAGTAGATCTCAAAATTTTATCTCAAATAAATACAAACTTTTGGTTACTTGGTAAAATAGAGCTGGATGTTTTTACTGTCACCCGTCCATTTCGACGGCTCGAGCTGGCTCCAAGGTAAATATTGTACAACCTTGACTTTGCTCGATAGCGTAATATTAATCATCGCGAGAAATAGAACATCTTTCACGATTTCTAATAAGAAGGTCATCTACAATACACCCGTCAATTTAATGTCTTTTTTTTTGCATGTTTTTACTTGCGAGTCTCTTGACACATGTGGATTCTGCTTGATGTATACCAGTTATTAAATATAACGTACAGTTGTTTCTAGTGATGACTGTATTTCTTATCATATTTAAGGTGTAGTAGTTATTTTTAATAATATTAGGGGCGACAAACGAGTACACAGTTTATGCGATAACAAGAGATAACTGCGGATCAAATCATTCACATTCCTCCTGAAACAAGATTCACGATGCAGATGCGTTCCTCTTAGGACTGTCTCCTTGTAGTAGAGTCCACCTGGCTCTACACCCATCATACGAAACACAGTGGTATGCTGCTACTCGTATTATGCACATATATACTGCGAGGGCATAATCTATCCACAATCATGCAGATCCATTCATGGTGCACCTGTATAAGAAACTTATCGATTGCAGCAGGATCTGAAGTGTTTTCACGGAGATTTTATAAAAGAAACTAATTAGTCGCAATGATAATTGTTCCACACGAGAATTATTTTATAATTAATATTTATTTATAATAAATTTGCATAAACGAAACAAACATTGCACAAAAAGGTGCTCTATATATAATATGCCGTTGCCTATTCACGTGCAATGAAAAAAAAACTAAATAAATGGCGCCACCGTAAGCACGATATCCGCACGCATCCCACGTTTCCCGCTTTCCTCCATTCGTTATTCCCGTGTTTTTTTTCCGCCGGTTAAAAACAAGTTAATCCGACGCGTTCAAATGCGAAATTAATTCGCCATTAGTAGCCGTAAATCTCGCGTTTTCGGAGCGAACGGTTAAAAATAGAGGTTAGGAAAGCGGCGATGGAGGGAAAACGGTGCGTTGGCGAAGTGCCAGAAGCGGAGCTATTGCTAGCTGAACTTCATTCACCCGCGCCTTGCTGCACGCTTCCAGGATAAATACTGTGGAATGGAGGACTCTTTAGGCACCTAATAGAGTCCTGTGCCGGCATCGATGAAATCGATGTTTGAAAATGTAACTGACAATACAGTTATAATATTTAAAGGGTGATAAATGAGCACACAGTTTATCTGTAGGTAATTGTTCCTCCATTAAGATTCAAGTAGCATATGCGTTTTCCCACCTGGGGATTGAAATGATTGCCTCGTTACCTGTTACGGTTTCCTGATCACGTTGGTGACCTGTGAGCACGCGGTCCTCCCCGGTCGAGCTGACCCATTCACGTTGTAACTTGAAACAAGCTGCACGCGCTGTACCATTGATGAACCTGCTCTGGTCACTGTGATGCATATCCGGTGTGGGGTCTATATCAAACACTATATAAATCAACATTTATATAATATATACATTTATATAATATATACATTTATATAATATATACTTTTATATAATATATACATTTGAATGATATTATCAACTTTTAAAATACTCGTATGAGACTATTGTTTTTTTTGCATGTAGATTTCCGTTCGATGTTTCCCTTCACTGCCATGCACGTCACACACTTGCGATGGCGGGTAATATTTTTAGTATTTCGATAAATGATTCGATTCGAAGGTAATTAAAAATGTATATTACAAACATGCTTCACTTGCGTTTCATTCGCAGCGCGTTCGTTACGCGCCCTCGCCATCTTAGGCACAAAAATATTTTATCCACGCAATGGCCGCCAGACGCGATCACTGATAGGAAATACGTTGGAAGAGAATTTTATGATGCGTGATGGTAGTCAACCGCACGTAACGTTCGCACTCTTGTTATTCAACAGAACGAGCAGCTGATGATGAGAAAGCGAGGTACTTCGATGAAGCAAAAACTATCTTACTTTACTCAAAAGCCGGTGGCGCGCCTGCGTCTCCCCCGTGTGCCATCAAGTGAGCTGCTCGCTCGATTGCCACTTAATCCTATCTATTCTTTGAATCGTCAATAGCCTAATGGTTTAGGGTACGGTCTGCGAAACTTAAAGTCGAAGGTCCCAATCCGTCATTCCACCATTGTCGTGAAGCAAGTCCTAGCACCAGCATGTCCAGCTCAGTTGTCCTGGTTAACCGGAGTATTAGTGATGTCACTAGCACTGCTAATATTCCTTTTTTTTTTAAAACACGTTTTTCACGTGTTTCATAAACTGTTGGTTTTGATGATTTGAGATCTGGGTGTGTTGAATACATGTCCTATATCCCCGACACTGCATCTGAACCTTCCTCCGATCTTATTGCATCACAACGGAATGGGGAAGCGGTCGACAGGTGAGTGTCTTTGTGTTTGCGAAAATGTCTTACGTCATCATATAACATATAACATTCTGCGCTGTTGACATCATACGTAAAGATATAATCAAAAAGAATTTCCCGTCAACCATCCAAATAAGCTTAAAGTTCATGGGCTTGGAGATGGTTCGGGACAATAGTCGAATGATGGACTAGAACCTACGATCTTAAGTTAGTTAAAGCTATTGACGCTGCAATGAATGACAATATTTTAAAGAGTTAATTGTCATTGTTAAAACGTATGTAAAAATTCCTAAATCATAAATAATTCCTTGGATGGACAATTATCCATCAATGGTAATAAAAATATATAAATATATGTACATAAATCCTGCTGCCGGGCCCAAACCCCCTCCCTTGTTGGATGGGTGGAGCATAGTCGGCTCCGCTGCGGTGCGATGGGCTACACGTGACTTCGTAATATTATATTTTATTTATTTATTAGACGTACAGGTTTCCTCATGATGTGTTCCCCAAGCACATAGTAATAATTTCAAATTGAAGTTAAGAATTTCAATGGTCCCGGAGCCGGGGATCGAGTTTACTCGCGCTGCCACGGATCCATCAAGGACGTGCCAACGATAGAACAATATTTACTATATTTCCAAATACCCGCAGCAGTCAGTTAATCTAATTGGCATACCAGACACGAAAACAATCTATTTCAATGCTTTTATTTCTCTTCATCGTTTTATCGAAGAAAAACATATTTTCGAGTTCGTGGCCAAAAAATTACCGACAAGCGTCGCGCGCGCGTCATCGTGTAGTGCGTTCCGTACACGACGCGAGTGCATTAATTGTTTGCTTGGCTTGTGGCCATCTTGGAGTGACTCTCACTGTTACATAGCAAAAGACAATAAAATATGCGACACTTTCTTTTTATTAATGGTTCTTGATGTTTTGATTTAAGTGCTATACCTTTTTGGATTAGTCAAGTTGATACGAGGCCATAGCAATCTTTTACCACAAAGTGACAAAATGGCGAATAAACAATTCGTAAGTGATATCTCCACACAGGCCACCTGGTACAGGGTTGCTGTAGCCCATAGTTAATCTGTAGTTCTGCTTCTCTTGTGAAAATAGTTCATTGGACATACGCCTTTTCAAAACCGCAGTCTTCGTAGCTTGTACTGAAGAGTACCTCATTCTCAGCCCAATAATCAGGCGGCTGCTGAGAACCGCTGCCATCGATAATCATTGAGATCAGGGTTCAGTCAGTTTGAATAGGTTTCCTTACGGAGAGGACGACAGTAGACCATCGTGAAATAGTAGCATAATGTTGCTGTGTTTACTGTTACATATAGAGCCGTAACAGAACAGAGGGTGTCGAGATCCGGTCTTCAGGTGTGTATCGTGAATCTTAGTTGAGGACAAACGTAGATGTCATAGGCCTCTGGAATAATTTCCCGTCAGGTGAACTGTGTGCTCGTTTAATACTCTCAGTACAAAAAATAAAAAACAAAATGAGACAAACAAACCTACAACGAACAATTCGTATTAGTTAAAAACGGTGATTTGTAAATCACCAGTAAATATAATCGTATGTGTAACTAACAGATGTGATTCGAGATCTTGGCAAGCGATCTCTTGTAGATAGATCGTCAACAACGCACTCCACATCCGACAAATGGAGTAAAGACAAGTATCATTTGTGACACGATTCCACGTTAACTACGTCAATATAATCGATTTCATTTGCAGTCTGTCAGTAACGAGGGTCTCACGATCCCTACACTCTCAAAACCAAACACAGCAGATTCTTTAGCAATATGCTTCTGTAGCAAGGATGACAAGAGCTGAACTGTGTGCTCATCTGTCACCGTCAACACAATAAAAATAGCGATTATTTATTATTTAATATTAAACAGATCTTCCCCTTCAAGTGTCGGGAGAGAGGAGAGGTGGATTATATAGCGAATAAAGACGAACGCACCCCCATCCGTCAAGGTGTCAATCTGTCAAGGCGTACAAGATTTATTTTTGTGGCAGCTCCGTGGAATGTAGCTTTCGTTAGTTGACTAGGTGTGGAGGGAGAGATGGTTGCGAGAATTGTTTGCAGTTCGATCAATAAAGAAAAAACACTAATAATTCAGAGAAACTGTAGTCTTTGGGCTGAGTTATTTCCCTTTGAAATGGGATACTGTCGTTTAAATTTATTGTCTAATACAATCGTCTGAAATGTATTTAATTCTTCTATAAATAACTGTTTTAAATAAAACCTCTTTTCGTCTCATCTCAAAATAGGATTCAACTTATAGGTACGTTACGATCCCCTTGGATTGTTATCTCGTTGGAATTTGATGAAATTTGAACAGCTTAACCTTGAGTGCAGATGCAAGGCTGCCAGTTTCTCGCTGTGGTACAGGATACACTTTGGAGCGTGCAGTGGAGTTACATAACATGATTATCCAATCTTCTATGCATTATTGGACATCAAGACGCATAGCGGGCTTCCATACTTCGTGGTAGATATTTGTATCGCATTTGGACGCAGCGATATGCTTCGTCATTTTTAACGCAAACAGCGAAGAATTGGACTAATTCGCGGCGTGCATCAGTCTCTTCGCCCGAGTATAATGTGGGTTTCTTCAAGAGAACAGTGCCTGGGCGTTTGCTGAGCTAGTGCTCTACCATCAACGTCTACATCTCCATTTAACACCAGGTGGGATTGTGGACAAGCATTGGCTTGTATTCATTTAAAAAAAAGAAGTTATTGTGTTGCCGTGATCACTTCCTAATGAAGTGAACTTTTTGACAATGATATATAAAAGTCATAACATAATGTAGTTAAGACGTCACGTGCTCTATGCCCGTTTGTCAACGAACATATATAATTCACGTTGTTGCTCTACTCGAGGCACAACTTATTTAAAGGGATTAGAGAAGACCTACAACTGGTTACCAGGACATACTATCTTAGTCCTAACTTTTAATCTGATCTATATAATTTCTTTCACCTTCCTCATTGTTTGATGTAGTATTTGATATTCTAATGGGGCTGTTACACGAGCGCACTGTTTGATTTGATGTATAATTCCAATGGTCCATGACAAGTAGACAATGTCATGCTAAATAAGTAATCTTAACTCAGTTGCATTGTCACCTCTGCCTAAGTACTAAAGTTCGATGTTTATGTATGTAGTCTATAGGGCACTGTGTAAACCGTTCACATTAAAAGCTCCTCCGGGTAAACACTAGCAGCAAGAAAGGCTCCTACAGACTGCTTCGGAGTACCCCTGGGCTGCCTATATTCATTCATCAATCATCATCACAGCCTGTCGTTGTCCACTGCTGAGCACATGCCTCTCCTCTAGATTGCCATAAAGTTCGAGCCGGAGTACACCTGCATTCGAAGAGTTGCCGCAAACTTGCATAGGTCGTCGCTTTATTCAGTCGAGGATCATCCTACTCTGCGACTGCCAGTCGAATCCACTCCAGAAACTCTTCTTCCTTTCCCATTGGTTATCAGGTCTACGAGCTATTTGGCCAGCCCATTACCAATTCAGCTTACTAATCTTTTGAGCCATGTCGGTGTTGCGAACCTGACATACATCTAATTGAGGATTCCTTGTTGCGAGTTAACTGCATGAGAGTTGGCTACATGATTCTTTGTCAATTTGTTTTTTATTAAGTAATTGATTCCATAGTTCAAATTAGAGTTTACCTAAATCTGTTATAAAAATGCAGTCGATAGCTCTTATTAGATATTTCATCATCATGTACTCAATGATTATGAATATCAATCAAGACGTCCCCACAGATTACTAGAAACCAGGGAGGACTTTACTTCTACGATGATAATGCACTTTGATCCCTTGCATAGGTCGTCCGTCTATCAAGATAATTATCTATAAATTTTACTTACTATATACATACTGGATCAATTGTACTTACCTAACACGGACATTATTCAACAGATATAAATAAAAACATTAACCCAAGCGTCGGCTCGTGGCGTCCACCTCTCGGTCCAACTATAACACTTCGCGGGGGCAGGGCAGTCCAAAAACAACGATATTTTCCTTCGGAGCGATAAATCAGTGCGCCCGTGTAACTAGGGTTGCCAGCTAAATCGAGAGTCAAGTCTGAGCAGCTTAAAAATAATGATTTCTTAAATTTTACACGACTACTACAAATTGAATTAAATTATACGGATTTTAGAGCGTTTATCTTATATAATTTTAATGTGGACGTTTCTCGTGTTTTACAGCTGCAACGGCTTGGGATCCTGTGATAAATAAATTTAAATCCCAAACCAGGCATAGTACTGCAATACTAGCCTCAAGCTCCTCAAGCTACGGTGAGCTCCTTCTGCGTAGATCGGACCGAAAATAAATAATTAAAAGCTGCCGGTAGTTCGGGTTAACTATGCGATCGAGACGTCAAACACCTCACTCCTCCCCACGGTCACGACGCATTATTAAATACTCAACGCGATAAAATCTGTGTAATTCAAGGAGATTGAAAATGATTTAGCATAAAAATATGCAATAGCAGCCTTTAAGGAAAACCTACGCTCTCTTCTTCAAGACCCCACCATTGCAGCTGAAAGAGAAAACCGTGAACATTGCAATAGTAAAGCCAATTTGTTACTTTTATATTAAAGTACAAAATAATTACATAAGAAAGATGCACCTCTGACGGGAAAGTTATAACGTCACAGGCTGACATGGTTTGGATATTTAATGAGTGGAGAAAGTCATATTATTAAGGAAATAACGAATATGAAAGTGTGATGCAATGTGATAAGAAGAAAATCGTGAAGAATTATATGAACATTGTGGAAGCGCACGTGCTGGTGGAAAATAGAAAAGAAGGAAATGGTCTAAAGGTTCCCGAGTCCAGAAATGAGAGCTGATGCGGCGAATGAACACTATGATGCTTTGAACTTATATTGTCAGACAACTTAATTTGTTTTTGTTCGGAGCTGGATGTCTTTGTTTTTATTCCATGTCGTTGCGTCTAATGCTTCCTCCCAAGTTCATCGTTCATGCTTTTGAGACTAGTACAACTGCGTTTGCGCAAATACTTCCAGCTCTAAATTCTGTGAGAAGCGCATCATCAATATGATAAAACAAGATATTTTAGCGATCGAAGATTCATTAGTGATCGTACAGACGAATGGTAGCCCTACTAACCCCCCTCTCTACTCCTTACTTTGTACGTCTTTATAGAGCACAGGTGAATATAGAAAAACAAGGTTAAATATCGTTAGGGGATGGCGACGCATTACTCGGAATCCATTTTCCTTGTGTCGTCAGTTGTTTTCGGTTTCTATACACTTAAGATGAATTGTTCACATTAAGTGTAAGCACTTTATTTTTATTTATGGTGTCTTTGTTTTTATTGTTGAGATACAATAAGTTATTTGCAGATAGCTATAGCTATAACTTTGCTTATATATAATTGAAAAAATAACTAAATTAATCCCGCTGATGGGCTGCGAAACTAGTAACAATTACTTTTGTTCGTCTGTCTTCTTCGGTGTTTGTCAACACAAGTTTTCCTTTAGCCAAAAGCACGTGGTATATCTATATCTAAAATTCAATTAAGAAATTGAATACAAATCAGTGTTGCTATGTGCATAGGCTGGTACCCGGACTCTTGACTTCCATATTTTATTCAATCACGAAACAAGGTAACTGCAGTCAACTCACAGATAATAAAATATTCGCCCAAACTTCACACAAACCCTTGCAGTACAGATTATAAATAAAATATTTTTGTGATGGGACAATTAAACATACTAATATTATGTTTAATTGTCCCATATAAGCCTTATTACCAATTCCTCTTCCCTCAGCGGTGAGTCGTGTTACTGGTTGATCTCACCCTCATCACTCACACTCGACGTGACTAAGTCGACGATTAACTGCTGGAGTTCCAGTGCCTTCGGTTGCGGCAAGCTCCTCAACATGGATGCTATATACCTTACAACGCTATAGAAGCAATCTCTGTTCTGGTTTATCAGTGTATGCAGCTGTAAAATTATATATGGTAGAGTAACATCTGAATACTCATTAAAAACTCACCTTTGATTTAGTTCTGCATCTTCATTTTGTTGGGAAATCTCTCCTCAATCTCAGAAATCACTTATCGAGGATATCATGTCGTGGGTCTCAGAAATCACTTATCGAAGATGTATCGTGTCATGGGTCTCAGAAATCACTTATCGGGTGACCTGTGTGCTTGTTCGTCACCGTCAATTCAATATAAAAAAAATCTCTTGCTTTGCGGCACTGCACAGGCGGGGTGGACAACAGACATCATTATTGATGTTGTCTCTGTCCTGAAGGGAAAGACAAGAACATCATCAGTTAGAGGACCTGAAGACTTGATAATACCAAGGTTAGTTTCAGGTGCGGAAGGCATATTCCTGGTTGTTCATCGTTTTATAAAGGTTTACCTACATTTGTAACCTATTAATTATAACTAAATAAAATACTCATATGCTGTTATTTCACGGTGGTATCCTGGGATGCGTGGTCCTTCGTAGACCGAACCTGTTCATTCATGATAGATCTGGAAGAATCTGCAGGATGACTGTACCATAGTGGATCTTGAGCCATGTCAGTTTCTAGGTACAATATTGCCGCGTCCGGTGTCCGGCGCAGCGGTCAACACTTGCCATCAGATGAACAAAAGCATCGGTACATTAATTATAATAATTGTTCGATTTCCTTTCATTAAGCGAAGCCACGGTCATCATCCTCGACGTTAATCGCGCAGAATGAATTCTGCCGATAAATTGATGATAGGAAGGGGATGTTAGTATCGGGCCGGTTATTATTATGTCATCGAGAAAATGGACAGGTTGAGGCGTTTTCACAAGGAAAATTAATAATAGTTTATAAAATAGTATATAAATATATAATATATTTTGACAGTGGTAAAGATACACTGTAGTTTGTGCCTAGCTGCAGAATTAATGGGTCAGATCAACCGGGGTATGTCCACGCCTTCACAGAACACCAGCGTAAAATAGCAGCATAATGTTGCTCTGTTTCGTCTGGTGAGTGCAGCTACACGGAGACCATTATTACTGGTGGCGAGGCATTCCATCTCAATCCTAGGGGTATGATTCCTTGTCAAGGATGCATGTAATTGTCATGGGACGCAAGAATTACTTGCCATCAGTAGAACTGTGAGCTTGTTTGTTACTCTCAATGTAATAAAAATATGTCCTCGCGTGGGCAGCGACAGGTCGAGTCGGGCTCGCACCATCTAAAACCCTTAGATGTTCCCCTTGGCAGCGGTTATGGCAGGGCCACCAGATGCGGTATACCACTGATGCGGGCGGTGGAGCATATTAGGCGGTTACAGTATGTATATTCTATTAACTAACAAACTGTGGTAGGGCCACACTGCAGTTTGTTTCTAGCTGCACAATGAATAGGTCAGCTCGACCGGGGTAGGACCACGTTCTCGCAGAATACCAGCCTCAAATAGCAGTATAATGCTGCTGTGTTTCGTCTTTCGTCTGGTGAGTACAGGGATCCGGACATCTTTATTACTGGTGAAGAGGCACTCAATCTCAGTCCTCAAGGGTGACAACGCATCTGCATTATGATTCCTTATCGAGGATGGATGTAGATGTCACAGACCGCAGGAATCGCTTACTGTCAGGGAACTGTGTGCTCGTTTGTTACTCTAAATGTAATATTTTTCAATAAAATCAATAGCCTAAACTTGGTTCGAATCCGCCATTCGAATTTCGTCGAAATTCGTCATGCTTAGCTTATTTGGAATGGTGAAACTTAGTATTGTTAATAGCACCGCTAGAATAATTAAAAAAAAAAAAAGAAAAACAATGAATATGTCTATGTGCACTTGGCTTTAGATTTGTTTTTCGATTCAAGAGGTCGGCAGGCGCCGTCAATGTTAACGAATGTGACGATACCGGCGGGCCCTCGGTCGCCATCTTGAAACTTATGGATTACGTCAAGATGGCGATCCGTTCGCGCCAAAAATTATTTTCTGATCGAAATTGACGTTTACTGGAAAGCAAACAGTTTCCTTATTTCACTAATGAATTGGTTTGTTTTTATTTGGGTAGTTTTTCGTGTCTTTAATATTACGGTGCGGATGACAGATTTCTGGAGGAACGTTATTTTACAAAGATTTACAAAAGTATATAAACTCTTATCACTTCAAAGTATTAGCTCATGCAGGGACATTACTTACTACATCCTTGAGAAGAGAAAGATTAGTTATATAAAATAGGAGTGCTAACTTCTACTTCTGCCTATTTATTTCACTGCAAAACGCAGAAAAAGGGCCTGCTACCTGCTAACAGGGATATTTTTTTGAGTGCAGTGCTAATATTCTTAGTTTAGTGATCCAGGTATGCCAATTCTAGGTTCAGCATCTTCAGTGGTAATGCTGCTGCTTCTGACCAACGGAACACGTCTTCACAGAATACCAGCATAAATAGTACAATATCGCTGATATGTTTAGTCTTGTGAGTGTTTGGATACTTATTACTAGTAATACTTATTACCTCAGGTGACCACGTATCTGCATTATGTTTTCTTATCCAGGTTAAATCTTGGTGGTATGGGTTAAATCAGATAAACAGCGCTTCGCCGCACTTAATACTATAAAAAAACACTTGTAATTTAGCCAAATATCTGTAATAGTTCAATAAGTCCAAAATAAGAATCTCTTAATCACAATAACGAAAGAATTTTCCGACTTCAATATACGCTCATTTCATTAATCTTCAATATTCAATTCGGCGTCAGCAGTCTATTGGTTTAGGGTAGAAACTAAAGGTCATAGATTCGAATACGCCTCCGAATATTGCCCTGACCCATCTCCTACCTCCAGTACAACTAAGTTGAGTGGTAAACTGGGATGTTACTAATGCTACCAATGTATGCATTGCTTAATAAAAAAACATAGAGTACGAATTACATTGCGAGATTTTCTTACTCTATCTTTATTTAAGTTTTGTTTCGGCTCGAAGCTCGAGCAGGGTTTGCGTGGGCTACGTACAAACTTCGTTCCTTCCCATTTACTTTAACAAGGGACGCGGGGACTACAATCGGGTAAATGGACAAGAAAAATATAAAATGTATAAATGATATACCTCATTCAAATGTCAGACACAATTTTGTGCAAAAGTCGGCCGAGTGGAAACCACAGATAGATACAGGTATCCATTTCCGAAAGGGACCGTACAGGCGGGAGAGAAAACGTTACGGTGCTTCGGATCGATAATTATAACGACGAAACGTCGGGAAGAAAATATCAGAGCCAACAAAAGAGAAAATCTTCAATTCCAACAGACCCACAAGTAGAGAGTATGACGTCACTATTGACTCCACAACAGCAACAACACTGCTGCCCTCCGACCCGTGTGGACGAAGAGACCACGACGATAGAGGAGGGCGAGGAACGATCCGTGGTCTGTGAGGCGTTATTTTTTCTTTATGGATATATTGACATAGCCAGACCATTGCTTCTTCAGCTTCCTAATCCTTTAGCCCGGTCACCTTGGTCCACGTTAAGTATTCTATCACGTAGAAAAGATGGAATTCATCATAGCCCGTATAACAGTTTGCAGTTATCTGCATATCATCTCAGTCCTCAGGGTTAATAAAACATCTGTCCACAATCTTTGGATACAAAAGTTATAGTATATTATATATATATATATATATATATATACTATATTATACTATATATATAATATTATAAAGAAATAAATAAAACTATTTGCAACACTTACCTCGTACAAGCGCAGCTAAACTTCACAACTTAATAGGCGACTCGCCGACTACGAAGCCACGCACTTCCATATTCAGGACAGGTAGACCATAACTTCATCCTCAGCGAGGATACTTGTCACCTCATCACTCACGTGTGACCCTAATAATTAATTATTTCATTTAATGAATACGAGAAAACTTCCCCGTCTAGCCGACACAGTCATGCTGTAGCTAGATACAAGCTACGTACCTCTACCACATTCAATTATCTTGAATGCTAATATTGTATAGCAGTACAATTAATTATTACATCCATTGGTTTACACCAAGACTTACTCGTGCGGGCACAATTGTGTAGCAGTACAATTAATTATTACATCCATTGATTTACACCAAGATATACTCGTGCGTGCAGAATTGTGTAGCAGCACAATTAATTATTACATCCATTTGCTTACACCAAGACATACTTGTGCGTGTACAATTGTGTACCAGTACAATTAATTATTACATCCATTGGTTTACACCAAGACATACTCGTGCGTGCAGAATTGTGTAGCAGTACAATTAATTATTACATCCATTTGTTTACACCAAGACATACTTGTGCGTGCAGAATTGTGTAGCAGTACAATTAATTATTACATCCATTGATTTACACCAAGATATACTCGTGCGTGCAGAATTGTGTAGCAGTACAATTAATTATTACATCCATTTGTTTACACCAAGACATACTTGTGCGTGGAGAGTTGCTTTCGGATTTAAAAGTAACAGAGCTACAGTGTAGTTTGCTTTCAAGCTACGACACGAATGGGTTGACAACACCGGGGAACGATCCATCTCAAAATACCAGCTTCAAATAGGGTAACGTTGCCGTGTTTCGGCTGGTGAGTTAGTGTCACGCGCCCTAGGAAATAGTCACCATTACGTGAATTGTGAATTCGTTTGTCAACCCATTTTCTAGCACTCACCAGACTTAATACATCATCCCTATCTACTATTTAAGCATCGTAAAAAGTATAATTATATCCCATATAAATAGATAGAGAGGGTTCACCACGCCGCTCCAGTGCCGATTAGTGGACTTCAGTTCTTCGACCCGACAGCCATTTCAGAGCTAGACATATCTTAAAAAATATTTCCAGTATAAAATAAACATTTTTTCTCCAACAGTACGTCAGTTCGGTTCGGTCGTATAAGAATGGCTGGACCCGCGCTGTCTATTCATTCAGAGGAGTTCATTTTTATTTGCGGCCCCATCCGCAAAAATAAATGAACCCGCTTCGGTCCTTATCGAGAAAAATATAAATCTTCCCATAAAATGAACCGTTAAATTCATATTTTTTCTCGTTTTTCGGATTACGTAAGGGATCCAACTATACGGTGTAGGAGTTGGCTCCAGAGTATTTGAAACTATAAAATATACATTCGTGAACAAATAAATCGACTCAAGCGTGATGTACGAGGTTGAATGTCTTTAAAAAAATATCTGAGCACTGAGTTGTTATTTTCTTAAAGCTGTATGTTATGGCATCTAAATAAAGTAGACAAATGTTATCTTTTCCAAGAATATGACCCAAAAACATGTTATTGCTAATCACCATTTTTGAACTATTTTTTGTTTACTCTAACAGAATACCAACATAAAAAAGTACTAGAACGCTGCTGTTTCGTTTAGAAAATACATAGATCCGGAGAAACTTATTACTATTGACGAGGCATGTGGATCTTAAATGTTTGTGGAGGCTGGATGATGTTATCACGGGATGTGATAACATGTGAATATTTTTATAGTGTTCCAAGCATTTGCGCAATCCCTTTCCATATTCCGGTGTAATACGTGTGCAATAAGACGGGAAGAAGGTTCTGATGCAATGTCAGGGATACAGGACATCTGACCCGAAAACCAACAATTTGTGATACACAAGCAAATCGAAGCCGGGACCCGCAACGCGGCAGGCACCTCTCAGGTGGTCTAACCACCACACCATGCACCACCATAATATAATAAAAACACTCCAGATGGTGGACAAACGACTTTAGTTTTTTATGTAATAAAGAAATCACTCGTAGATATGAGGATACCATTGCTATGTACTCTGATAAATACAAAAACTTATCTCTTATTAAGTTTTATTTTGCGGTCAAAGTATCATTAGAAAAGATTACGTAATTACACAGTTAAAAATAGCCTTAATTACGAGCCGCTGTAAGTAATTGTTGTTATGACGCCTTGAATGGCATTATAATTACAGATATGTTTTTTTTATAACTTAATTAACTGAAAGGGCAATGGTCCGTATAACTCGTAAAACTGATAGCTGATAGGAAATAAATAAAAAATATGGTGGAACGGCAAAAGCGGCACGACTCCTCACCAGAAGGAGCCGCGAGCTGGTCAGATTTCGAAAGCCGGTTCGGCCTTCGAATATGAGAATATGCTACTTGTATATCATCTGAAAGATGTTAATAGGCATTTATTAAGGGCATGACTCTTGTTAATTATGGGGATCTACTCGTACTTTATTCAGTGAACACGTAGAAGTGATAATAAAGACTAGACTTCTGAACCACGTTTGAACAACAACTAGCCTAGACCGGAAATCCGCCAACATGTCAATGAGCCATTACATTAAATATATATAATAGGTCTTGCCGTTTTGTATGAAATAAGTTAAAGTATTTTTTTTCAAACTTTTTTATATCTGTTATTCAAAGTAATCACCCATGTAATCGATGCATCTTTGCCAACGCAGTAGTTTATTAATCAGTTCTTCACAGTAACATCTGCAGTAATGCTCATGCCGTTTGATAAAAACTGTGATGAATCTCACCGGCACACAGTGATACACCACCAAACAGTGACCATCAACTTTCTAGAGGTCATTTTTCGTTCTGGGCATTGCTTTTGGTGGTGAACCAGGATCTAACCAACTTGCTGAGCGCTTTCGATTGTCGACAAGAATCCACTTTTCGTCGCACGTAACAATTTGGTTCAAAATTCTTTCATTTTTGTGCCTGTTGAGCAGCGCAAGGCAGGACTCAGCGCGTACATTTAGCTGGCGATCGTTAAGTTCGTGGGGCACCCATCTATCAAGCTTTTTTACCTTGCCAATTCGTCGCAAATGGACCAATATTATTTTGATGTTAACATCAAAATCTGCTGCTTACTCGGCTGTAGATTGAGTATCATCAGCTTCCACAATCGCCTTTAATTCATTATTGTTGACTAAAGTGTCCGGACGACCACGAGGTTCACTTTTCAAATCAAAACTTCCAGAAGGGAACCGGGCAAACCAATAACGGCTTGTGCGTTCATTTGTAAAGTTCTCTCCGTAAACGTTGATGATGTTACGTGCCGTTTGTGACACGTTGATGCCACGACGGAACTCATATTCCATAATTACACGAATTTTAGAGTATCCATTATGACGAAAAATGTTCAAACGTAACGAACATACAAAGCAAATCAATAAACAAAAGACTGACTTTGTAAAAAGAATGTCATGTTTTTAAAACAAAATAAATTTGAATTTAGAATTAACAGCCAATCAAAACTTTTTTTAGTTTGAAATGGCCAATACTGAAGAACGGCAATTTCATAGGTAAAGACCTAATATATATATATATATATATATATATATATATATATATGTATATATATATATATACATATATATATATATATATATATATTATGTAAAAAAATTCTCTATAACTTTAAATTGTTCCCCAAAACTAAACTCATTATTTATATAAAAACCCTAAATCCATTAAAGAAATATTGCAAAAGATAATCCATTCTTGTATTTTATTTCAAATAAATTAAATGGAGAATTCAATAAAACCGATGTTTCATCATCTTTGGTGTCTTTTTTTGATAATCCAGCCACGTGCTCGACTCGCACAGTTGCCGTCGCCTAGGAAAACATGCGGATATTCTGAAATTAGATTGTCGGCGAGGAAAGGCGCGGATTCGATGAAAATCATAGATGAAGCCGCAGGGGCGATTGGAGAACGACCAAGATTCGATACCGCTGGAAGTGAACAGCAGTTGCAGTAAAATAAAATGAATAACTCTTAACAAAGTGACTTAAGAAAAACTCCCTCACACTGTCCGTATGTAAGCCCTAATCAGTAAAACTAAATTATATATATATATATATATATATACATATAATTTATATATAATAAAAAAAATTGAATACAGTTATCAGTAATGTCATTTGTCTCCTGCGGTAGCAGTATACCGTATCTATCCATCTTCGTGGATAGTTCATAAAATCGAAACAAATATAATATCGTGTAATACATCCAGAGGTTTAGAGTCCATTGCGCGCTTGTAACAAGGTTTGCAGGTGGCGACTAGGTACCCGAGCTTTTATAGGTGTTCCATAGAGCTGTAATCTCTTAGACCTGCCGTTTCATATAATTAACGCATAGCAGGGCGTCTTTCACCCAGAGCCCTCAATTCAATTATATACATTTACCATCGGTGACCTTTATACGCAAAATTAGTATATATATTTTTAATAAAATGTAACCTTTATAACCTCGGAAATAACTACAAAACTTTCTCTCAACCAACAACTGAATGAATGCTCTCCCTCCTGAAGACAGGACGTCTACAAATCAATACGAGTTTAAGGTGAAAGTTCGGGAACTATTTCGCAACAGATTGGTAGAATCATCTCATTATTAAATAATTATATATTTATATGTATTTGTATATATACCATATATAAGTATGTATATTTGTATTTGTTGTAAATGTCTAGTTATATATGTATTTTATAATTACGCATTGTTTTTTTTTTAATAGTATTTAAAAGCGACAAAGTATTTAAGCATACACCTGCCTCATATCAACTGTGCATTTCCATAAGGTTGACTAGTAGAGAATGCCTGAGGCATTAAATCCGCCTTAATAAATAAATAATAAGTAATCCCTTATTGTATGTTCTTATGTAAGTTAATAATTGAATAACTATTAAATATATTAATATTTTAATACACATCACAACACATATATACAATTTATATAAAACTAATAAATTGAAAAGAAAAGCTTTTTGTCTGAAATGTTGTGTTCATCTTTAAAATGGAATTATATTTCTATAATGAAGATGTTAGGTCATTTTACTATAGCTGGGGACACTGCGTAAACGTTCGCCTTTAATTCCGATACAATGTACTGCAGTAGAAAACAGTGAAGTATTTATAACACTATCATTTGAATAAAATTCAACTAGGTAACAATTTTTTATCAACTTCATCCAAAACAGTTTTCTATATGCCCTGTCTAATATTTTATCATCTCATTTCCTCCTGAAAATCTTTTAGTAGGTGTGCCGGTGAAACGTACTAAGTCTTAATAAAATACGAAGCGAATCTGGTGATTTCGTTACAGATCGTGACGATATTCGTTATGTACCCTGGATTTACAACTTTCGTTGGAATTTAACGATTTCTCTGGTTAATAATAAATATATAAAATATAGACATATAACAATAATTTACACTTGAACTCTTAAATATTCTATAAAATGTAATTTGAAACCTTATACTGGTGAAGTCATGTCGCAGTTGTATAATAGACCTTATAAATGATAATGAGTTTGACCACCTTATTTAGAAGGATCGCCAACCCATCAATCAGTACAATGATTTCTAATGGAAGAAGATTTTTAAATTTGATTATCATTATAATAACAAATTGTAAATTTGATGGGCTGCAAGAATCACTACGGTGTCACAAAGAGTGACCATTGTCGGCGAATATTTGCACGTGTGGGCGTGGGAATGAACATAAATTAATGTTTTATATTCGTCGCATATTCCTTATACATTTTTTCCATAATAATAACACTGACAACCGGACACACAATTCATCAGATGGTAAGTGATGACCTCAAGAGATCGCACTTGCTTTCAACACCAGGACTAAGATAGTCCCGACACCAGTATGCAAGTCTGCGGATCCCTACACTTGCCATATGAGAAACAGCAACGTTATGCTGCTATTTAACGCAGGTATCCTTTCCTCGTTTACCGTAGAAACAAACTTTAGATGATTGTACCCTCGTTATATCGCCAAGCTATCTAGTGAGGTGTCGCTATCAGCTATATCACCAGCACAAGGTTGCCACTCCACTAATGTTCACCCGTCCCTTCTAAACAACGAGCCCCAAGGAACCATAGACATAACTCCCGTGTGGCGTGTTCGAGCGACGTTACCGGACCCTGCCATCGACGGATGCACTACTTAATGATAAGAATAAATAATACCGTAGAAAGTTGCTAATGGTTTCATTTTAGGTGGTGGAGCCACGCTACGGCTAGCTTCTTGCAACATGGTTAGGGGAAGACCACGCCCTCACAGAACACTAGCATAAAGCCGCTATGTTTTGTATGGTTAGTGTAGACACAGGTACAGATAGAGGCATTCCATATCAATTTTCGAGGGTGATTTTTTCATTCAATCTTCAAGGGTGACGTCACATTTGTATCTTGAATCTTTGTAAAGTATGATGTCGTCACTTACCATGCTCCAACTGTGTGTTTGTCACCCTGATATAATTAAAGAGAAAGCTAAAACCCCATCACGAGATCCTTTACAAAACTAAATTCAAACAAATTTCTCCTGAACAAATATTGATCCCACGGCTCGCTTACGCAGAGCCGCCACTGGGCCTCCACTAACACTATAATCAACTAATTAAATACCAAACATAATTATCTCGCCATCGATCGCATTTAGAATCACAACAGCGTGTGATGTCATCCGGCAAAAACAACCTTCTACAATAACACAGCAAGCAGCAGGCCACAAGTGGGCAACGGTAAACAATTTACAATCGCTGTTTCTTAACTAATCTGCAAGTAAAATTAATGCAAAATTATACCAATAGTGGGCTAAGATCGCGTAAACATGTAATAAATTGTAGGCAACGCTTGTTCAACAAGCGGAAGCGGGTTATATATTTATTTTTTATCCACATTTATAACAGACATTATTTCTTGGAGTACAGGCTTCATTAACATGTGTTTTACAATCTTTTGTTTATAATATGAGGGGTTACAAACGAGCACACAGTTCACCTGCTGGTAAGTGAAGCTGAGGCCGATGAAATCCGTAACTAAGATTCTGGATGTATACATTGTCACCCCTGAATAATGAGTTGAAATGCCTAATGAAATGAGCTGTCGTGGAAATGGGAACTTACATGGTCGATTTCCACCACGGAAACTACCACATACGCCAGATCACATCAACAGCGAGAGGTATCTTATAGTGCCAGACGTATCCGTGCAAACACATCATCCCTTCCTTAGTCGTCTGTAATGCAAATCGGCGCAACGTTCAGATTCAATGTAATGGGTGTGGGACATACATATTCACACATTGAAACCAACAGTTTGATATACAAATTGTAAATGAGAACCAATCCCAAGACCCGCAATGCAATTGCCAGGTGATATGAACTCTGATGACCACGTCAAGTGAAAACATTCCCATAACAGAAAACAAAAAGTACCCGCTATAAACGCGTAACTTGTACCGAATCGACGTCCGTCGCTAACTGCGCGTCGTCATGCGAGGTGTCGAAAGCGCATTGTAACACACGAACCTGTCACCTGTCAGCCGTCGCCTGTCGCCTGTTACCATGCGCACGTCACCCCACACAATGACATCGCACGCCCAGGTACATAACATGCGATTTATTAACAACTATTAAGTGAACAATCGAAGCAATGACGCCAAGAAAAAAATGGACGCAAATAAGAAATTGTGCGCTCTTCGAATTAAACTACTTTTAATAGTACATCGTTCAAAAGAACTTTGCAATTTATAAAGATTTGATTGACTTAGTCGTGATAGCTCCGTGGCCGGACGCTCGCTTTCAGTGTCTCGAAACGTGAGCAAACCGAGTTCCGTCAGAGATGAACATTGCTGCTTGCGGCTTTAAGTGATCATTTAGAGCTCAGTGAAGGATAACCCGCAATAGTAAATTAAATATTTGTCAAAACACAAAATATCAAAATCTAGTTAAAAGTATATTCTTTAAAAAGAATTAAGTTATGAGTTGACGTTACCAACATTTCATTGAACCACTCGAACTTAACTTAAACTGGCTGGACTTGGATGGTTCACAATAGTCGAAAGGCGACTTTGAACTTACGACCTTAAGTTTCGGAAACCGTACCTCAAGTCGTTAGGCTAGTGTCGTTTCAATGTTTATTATAATTTAAAATATTCGTGTAGTTAGTAACAGCCCTTGAGATAATGATCCGAGTCAAGGTTTCCTACCGCCTCATGAGCGGCGCCCGGAACGTATTCGCCCCCCTCTATTGTCGTCGACGTTCTTCGTCCACAGGGGTCGGAGTGCAGCGGTAGTGCAGCAGCAGTCTCCGCGCCAGCTTCGCAGCATCGTCATTGTCTCCCTACTCAGCGGGCCTCCCGCTCGCAGGTCTAATTAGATAAAAGTGTGAAGGTCTCTAGACCAACAACACTGTTCACACACAAAAAAAAATATATACGCGTTACGCAAGTTGAACAATTTCTCCTTAAACGAGATTATGGTCAACTTTTGAACAGATCTGCTAGTTCGATGCCAACCACAATGGAACATGAATTCGTTATTTTTTGACTGATACGTTTAATTCTAAGTCATATATAAGTTATATATATATATATTATCGTGCTTGAGCCACGCTGTAGTGGAAAATCTAGATACAACATGAGTACGGCTCACCAGTGAACGACCACTTCACTTCACTCTTAATACAAAACAAATTTAACAGTGGGGAATGTATATGATCTCTTCTCACATCTTATTTATTACTTATTACTTGAGAAGGGGACGCTAATGGTGATGGTATTATATATTCTGCGGAGATGACATCAATCGTGTTCGAAATCGATTAGGACGAAGAGCAACGCTGCAGCCTGTATCTAGCTGCAGAATGAATGGGTCACCTCGACCGGGGATCACGCCTTCATAGAATACCTTGAAATAGCTTGAAATAGCAACGTGTAAGGATCCGTGACGAGGCATTCCATCTCAGACCTCAAGGGTGACAACGCATCTGCATTATGATTCTTTGTCGAGGATGAAGGTAGACATAATGGGCCGCAGAAATCACTTACCATCAGGTGAACTGTGTGCTCGTTTGTTACTCTCAAGTACTCGAAAGTTTAATATTTCTTTCTCTCGACGTTTCGAGCGCTTGTGTTTGACACCAACTACCCCGTTAACCCGAAGTACTGGCAACTTTTAATTATTTATTTTCAGTTCGACGTACGCAGAAGGAGCTCGCAGTATCCTCAGGTCTTCCAGAGGAATGTCTTGTTTGGGATTTAATTTTATTAACTTCTTGTGAATCATCCGTGTAAAGCATCGGTGTTGGGACGTCAAACAACTCACTCCTCACCATGATAGCACGTCGGGATATAAATGTTTAAAATAAACGCCATAAAATCAGTAAAAACTAATTTTATTCAGTGTGCAATATTCGCGTAAATATAAGAAATCATTACGTAAGCTAACAAAGACGAACCGGATCATCACATGTCGGTCTGCGCTAAATCAAAAAACTTGAAGGTTTTATTACAAACGACACTCTGTATTTATGGAGCCATAAAAAATATCGCGATAAAGTCATTCGTTACATGAAACCGTAAAGGGCCACGTTATCCGACAGTTCAGCATTTGAGGAAACAAGCGGTGAAATGAGAAATTGCCTGATTTTGTTGTAACGATGAAAAGATAAGTAATGTCGTTTATTTATTTCAGTTCACACAATATTTATACACAAACACTAAAAATAAAGTATGTAAAAATTTGCTTATTTTAACAATAGAATTATAAATGTCTTCCAGCGGGCCTGGTGCTGCAGGTTCAATATCTGTAACTAATGGAAACAATAATTTCAATGATTTATTTAGGAATCTGCAACAGCACTCCTCCGAACTGTAGACGTCTGCACAAGTGTCACTTATTTATGTAATTAAGGGTGACGAATGATCAGTTCATTATCAATCTGTAAACGAAGATAGGTCATCTCCAATGATTGCAGTATACCCAACGACTAAGCTCCCCGCTGTGATTGTCAGCATGACGTTACACTTCCATACCAGAACCATTACTTTTTTTTATAATATTAAGGGTGACAAATGTGCACAATAGTAAGTGCCTGCGACTCAATACCCACACACACCCGCGGTAGAAATTCACAACAGCGAAATGAGATGGAATACCTCCTGTGTATCCTTACCCACCCCGGAACCCTACACTCACCATCCCAACATGAGTCTCACAATTTGTTTGCCCTATAAACACTTCAGGTTTCTGATCCTGGCGAATTCCACCATGCCGTGGAAAATAAACTAGTATTACCATCAGCTCAGCGGTAAGGAAAGCATCCTGCGGAAACCTGCATGTATAAGAAATAATAAAAGCAACTTCGATGACGTGTGAAGTGGAGCGTGACGGACTCTGCTCTCACTCCCTCTCTAGAGAGGACGCCTATGCCCCAGTAGGAATTAATATATAAAGGCTTAGTTAACTTTTTTTTGTAGTATTTATCATGCCTATATAGCTTATAGGGCATGGGAATTTAATTCAGCTCCATAACAAACGGACGCACAGACAAACAATGCTATAAATAACATAGAATTGTCCCGAAGCTTAAAACAATGGCCGACCGAAAGCTCGTAAATCCCATCGCACTATTGTCTCTTATTACAAAACCTATCTCCATCTCACTGAAACAGATGCAACTCGCATCTCCCCATCCCTTTCATCCGTTGAGCTTAAATTTACAGCTTCCTACCGCCGTTTGTATGGAAATTAAAAATATATATATATTGGACGTTTAAAAAACTATTCAATGTTGTGATGGAAAAAACTTTGAACTGAATCGAAGTCGAATGAAATTTGAAAATATTTAGTTTTTTGCAAAGAAAATTAAATACTCGTATTATGATTCGGCTCGCCTTCCTGTGTTTCGTATGATCAAAGTAGGGATCCGTAGACCTAATTACGGCCAATACTTAGTTTTTTTATTGTTACGGTTCTTATCTTATCTTTAGGGGCACCCCAGTGCTTCTTCCCTCCGACCGCATCCTACGTGCCGAATGGTTGACCAAGTTCTTTCCGATCGGCTGGACCTTGCTATGAGATGTTAGATCTCTATGCGTCTTCTATCGCATTAACCATGGGGTTCTGAGGAATCATTTGAA
This sequence comes from Teinopalpus imperialis, assembly GCA_029286865.1. NCBI lineage: Eukaryota > Metazoa > Arthropoda > Insecta > Lepidoptera > Papilionidae > Teinopalpus > Teinopalpus imperialis. The sequence goes on along the minus strand of JAGSMU010000001.1, from coordinate 235,036 downwards.
TTCCAGCCGTTAAATTTAACCATCATCACAACAGAATCTAACATCTCATCCTTAATATCTTCATGATTGACAATCCACCACTATGGTCTTCCTATGTGCTATCAGCTACCGCCAGCGGTATTTCCAACAAATGTAACTTAGGAACCTTAAAGAAAAGAACCAACACCTTTCTAAGGTGTCAACGCACTTGTAACTCTTCTGGTAATGCAGATGTCGTCTATGTGCAATCACCATGAGGTGAGCTGCCAACTCGTTTGTCCCCTCTTCTACAAAAAAACATGACAGATTCTCTTTCAAAACAGTATGTAAGTATATCTTAAGAGAAGTAACTGTTGTCTTGCTCGTTGTGATCTTGTTTGTTTGTAGTGTACAAAACCAAAATCGGATATTTGAATATTATCTTTTTTATTGTATAGAGGGTGTCAAATGGGCACACAGCTCGCCCGATGGTCAGCCTGATACAGCTACCCATGATATCTACATCCGTCATAAAGTTTCAAAACCCATAACGCATTGTTACCCCTGGGGACTGTGATGATTGCCTCGTCACCGGTAAGGTTCTCGGGATTTCTACACTCATCAGTCGAAACACAGCAGCTTCGACTCCGGTATTCTGTGAGGTTTCCATTTTATAATCGGCATAATCAAATCTCAGACTGTAAAATGTATATCTTTGTATGCGTTAGTAGTGTAATGTTTTAAAATACGGCGTGCGTTACTTAACCGACTGTCATCGTGACCCATAACATAACCTAGCACATGTCTGTTCCAACTAACTTGTACTGATTCACCGGAATGTTGTTAGTACTAGTACCAGGTACTGCTACCATTTATTAGACACAAAGACTTTCTAGATCAGCCTAGTCATCTTAACTCTACAATCAGACGATCACAACGATCGACCACCCCCAACTCAACCATATCTACACTCACTCCCCTGCTGACCCCAATACGCAAAAAAGGAATATAATATCACAGTAAAGTCCTATCACACCTTTTATCGTCCGTTACGTTCATTTGTTGCGAGATTGTAATCGGCGAAGTGTTCTTGTGTTCCATTGTACACGGACAGACGGCAAAGATACAAAATACCAGAGTAAAATAGCAAAACAATGCTGCTACGTCTGATGTGGGTAGGGATCCAGAGACCCTTACTACTGGTAACGATTCAGTTTTTGTGTTCAGTGGTGATAATGCATCTGCATCATGGTTCCTTATCGATGATTAACGGGCCGCAGTGATTCCATCATCAGGTGAACTGTATGCTTGTTTAAGAGATAATATGTTATATCGTGGTGGCTCAGTGTTTAAGCGCTCGTTTTTAATTCACAGTACGCCACGAAACATCGTGGGGAAAATCCATAGTCTAAGAAATAATAATAAAAAAATACAAAGGAAGGAGGCTTTTGCTCAGCATTGAAATGTTTATAAATAGTAGTCAGCAAAATATTCTCGTGTCGTGTCTGCCAACGGGAACGCGCACCAGCAGGAGACACAGTCGGCTGGCCACTTGCCACGCCGCGGCCGCCCCTGTGCTGGCCAACTGGCGCGGTACATTCTGTCCATTGGCCGGTTCATAAATTACCAGTTTTCTAATGAGAGCCTTGTTACCTGCTACCGATGCCACCGATGCCACCAATATCACTTACCTGAACTATCGTATTGTTTCAAACTAGCACAAAGTTCGATTGACGGACGTATAATGTCATCCTGGTAGTATATAGTAGTATCAACTGTGCAGAATATGTCGTAGTGCCGTGAGCATTTACGCAAACACAGAGGCATTCACTCGTCGATCCCTGACCTCGTCCGATGCAATAAGATCGGAGGCAGGTCCAGATGCAGTGTCAACAACACAAACCCAGACCCGCAAATAAACAACATGTGATACACAAATATTGTCTGAGAAGCGAACCCGTCGCCCGCGACGCAGCAGCCAGCAAATCTAACCACTACACCATGCGCCCGTCGAACCGAATCATAATACAAACTATTTGTCACACCTGATATGAATAGGATCGGATGCGTATCACCAATCGAAACAAGATCTTAAAGATATTCTGTGAGGGCGTGGTTCTTCCCGATGGAACCAACCATACTGCAGCTGGAATTAAACTGCAGTGTGGCTCCGCCACAGTTAAAAGCTATCCACGATCCCCGCAGTTAACTGGCCGCGACAAATTACGTTTATTTTGTTTAATGGCGACTTAATTCACGAGCTGTCGCATTATCAGTTACAGGAACCGCTAACGGTTAATTGTGGCGATCAGATAACAAAATGAACTAGTTATATGCGTTGTACAAAATGAAAACTCGTCTATCGAGTTTTTATTTTATTATGTTAGGGGTGAGAAACGAACGGACATTTCACCTGACGGTAAATAAGCTGCAGCCCATGACGTATATTAATATTAAAGTGTACTAAGGTACAGCCGCACTGCAGTATATATAATTGCGACAGAAATGGATTGAACTGATGTTACCTGAGTTAACTAGGGAGCGGGAGGCCCGCTGAGTAGGGAGACAACGAAGATGCTGGTAATGCTGGCACGAGTACTGCTGCTGCACCACCGCTGCGCTGCGACTCCTGTGGACGAAGAACATCGACAACAACAGAGGGGGCGATATACGGTACGAGGGCCCCGCATAAGGAGGTTCGAACCTCGGCTCGGACCGCCATCTAATAGGGAATTCCAGTGAAAGGTAACAGCACAGTACTGCTGTGCTTCGACAAGTGATTGTCGTGATTCCAACCTTTTTTACTAAGTCCTCACGGATGGTAACCCATCTGTAATATACTACGAGTACCATTTATGCCGATATTGTGTGAGGGCGTTGGTTTCCGCGGCTGAGCGGAAACGTTCATGCTAACTAGAAAAAACTACAGCGTGGCTCTACTTATAATGTTAAGTAAAACATTAAAATGATTAATACCGCGATGCTGCGCGCTGGACCATTCCGCGTCTCGTAAACAACTTAAGCAGTAATATTTCTCACTTAAGACACCGTAGCCCTCTCGTTTTCGGTTTACGAGCATCTCGGCATCATTATAACCGCGTTGAGATGAGATAACTTGCTATTATCGTAAAAGTGAATGCGTGCTTGGTGCTATGTAATTCTCCTGGATAATCACTCCAAGTGCGTTAAGTGAACAAGTGCTTATTTTTTATCTTTATTATGTTTTCATCGACTTCCTCTAATTCCGAGTTTCTTCTTAATACTGTACGGACGTATTAAGTGATCTATCAGCAATTAATTAAAGATAAAATAGATGCTGGCGCGCGTTGATACCAATAATCTCCTGAATCCAGGTAAGGAGAGACGCCATATCAGTCCACGGTCGAGACAAGGTTTGTGTATCTTTAGAACCACTTAGGCGTTACATGAATAGGTCAACTCGACCGGTAAAATCACTTCGACACAGGGAACCAGCATAAGGCTGCTGTTTTTCGTCTGGTCCTAGGGTGCCAGTTGCAGACAACGAGAGATTCCATCTCAGTCCTCAAGGATAACAACGCATCTGCATTATGATTCCTTGTCAATGATGAATGAAGATGTCATGGACCGCAGGAATCACTTGCCATCAGGTGAACTGTGTGTGAGTTTGTTTCTCTCAATACAATAAAAAAAATCATCACATGTTTCAGCGATTCCCGTGATTCCTCAATAAATCACAATGCAAATAAATTGTCACTTCGGAGGGCTGAGATCTATTTCGTAGTCACGATAAACTAAAGTCCTGGTTTCTATTACTCATCAGACGAATCACAGCAATGCTAAGCTAGATCATAGAACACACATCAAATAGTTCACACAACACAACCACATTCATCTCCAGGAGTAAAGCCTGAGGAACAAGATGCATTCAGCGTGGCTACCGAGGAGGTTATTCATGTGGAAATCATTCCACAAGACCCTGTCTTCACTCCAGCGGGCAGAATATCATTTGAAATTTTCCCCTCCGAGTCCAAAAAATAAAAATTAACTAAATATTGTATCGAGGAAAGGATCACGAGGGCGTGATAGGTTATAATGGTAAAAAAGGTCTGCGGATCCCTACACTCACTAGATGAAACACAGCAGCATTATGCTGCTAATTTCACGCTAGTATTTTGTGAGAGCGTGGTCGTACCCCGATCGAGCTGACCCATTCATTCTGTAGTTAGAAACAAGCTGCAGCGTAGCTCTAACTCCTAATCGATTCTGATTTTCTAACACGATCATTCTATATTATATCATCTGCTAATGCCGTTAGCGTTAGCGCTAATACAGAGGCACTCACTAGTCGTCCACCTTCCGTTCGTTCCCTAGAGCAGTATAAATATGATTTGAGAAAAGATCACATGCAATTTCAGAGACACGGGAACTTTCATTATGAAAACCAAAAAATTGTCACACACAAATGTTCCTCCAAATCCTTCGGCTGGGGATGGAACCCGGGAGCCGCGACGCATTAGCCTGGTACTCCACGCCGTCGATGTCGCAGTTGTGTTGGTTCCTACCATTCATATAACTGCACCTTAAATCGAAGTTACAGTGAATAAACGTATTTAAATATTAACTTGGGGCCGAGCAAACTCCCTTGCGTCACTCGCCAAGTTTTAATTAATAAATCCATCCATCTTCGCGAGCAATTCGCCAGGAAGTAAATACACGGACGGACGGACAAATTATTCAGTATCTAACGATTCCCAGTTAAATGTAGGGTAAGGAAGGCGCCTTCTATTATAAAATAAATTCTGAATTAAATACGCTACTCGAGTACGCACGAGGTATTAATTGTTAATATATATATTTTAAATAATTATATTGTCGGTGACAAATGAGCACAAAGTTCATGAGATGATGAGCGACTCCTGTGGCCAATGATATCAATCGGTATCTCAGGCGTCGCCACTGTGTCTCCCACGTACACTAACAATCGTAAAAAGATTAGAGTGCCGTGCCAACAAGACGCTCAGACCTGAAAACCAATCATCAATGTTGCACAAATATTTTACTCAGCTCGTCTACGATTCCCAAAACCAGGACTTGGTAGACTTCCTAGTCATCAGGCCAATAGCAAAGTTTAAGTAATGTAACGACATATATATACGCGTATAGTCCCACAGCTTGAAATAAGCCAGTCTCTAGAGATGCAGATTGGCGTGCCGCACATGTTACCAAAATATATTTTTTATTTCTCTCTAAGCACGTAGTAAAGCAGCACTTAAAATAGCAATGTCATCGGTGCAGCACCGGGGGTCGAACCCGGTCTGTTCGCGTACGGTAATGCAGAAGCGAACGCTTAGACACTGGGCTACCACGGCTCTAATTTCTATAAAGCAATAGTCAATATAGGAAAAGAAAAATAATTAAATTGTATTACACCATTTTTGTGCCCGAGTGTACTTCAAATGTAAACGAAGCAAACCATAGCACAGGAGCTAACGGTAGATTTTAATCAGTTCGAAGGTTCTACCGACCCGCCTTTTTGTTTCCATTAACAAAGGCCCTGCTCACCGAGGACCGGAGACCTCGTACACCTCGTTACACCGGGGTGACCTTCAGAATGGGTTGGCATAGTGAAGCGTTTTGTTTTAGTGATTAGAGATCTCATGGTTTATTATTTTTTATGCAAGGCCCTCTGTATATGGTTTTACTTGTTCCAACGACTTAACAAACTTAATAGCCGCGACGGTTTCGTCTAGATGTTATTATTATTAATCCTTATCCCACAGACAGATTCGCACAGACAGAAATACAGTTCAGTGTTAGAGCCATACTATAGTCCATACTGCAACATGAATGGGTCTCAAAGAATATCAACTTAAAATCGTCTGGTGAGTGTAGAAATCCGGAGACCCTTATTACTGGTGCCGAGGCAGTCCACCTCAGTTCGCATGACTCCTTATCGAGGATGAAATCACATGGGCCGCAGGAGTCATTGAATACCTGGGGAAGTGTGTGCTCATTACACCCCCCATTGCAACCCCATAACAATAAAAAACAAATAGTTGTAATATAGTAAGAAAGAAAGAAAATAATTCATTGAATGAATGAATTATTTTCTTTCTTTCTTAATAATGAAAATAATAAAATAAAATAGAGAACATTTTAGTACCGACAGATTGACTCCGCTATGATCTTGACCCGTAGTGAGAAGTGGAACAAAATTTGAACAGGCGACGCAAAATATCTGTCGCCACAATAAATCTGAACAGAAAGCAGCAAACATGACCAATAGTATATCACCTCACACCCAAGTATATCCCTTTAATTATATTATAAAACTAATAACTTTAATACAATCCATTTAAATTGTTAAGATATATTTTTTTATTTGTAGCTTGAAACTCTGTAACATACTCGTATTGGCAGAAGGCAGCTCGAGTTAAGGACGTCAGGACGTCCTCTCCCTGACCTTGATATGATTATAGGACTCGAAACGCGATAGTAACCGTAAAATTTGTATTATATTCAGCCTGGACAAAAAGCCGAATATAAAGACTAAAACACATTAGTAGACTGTCGAATCTGAACCCTGTGCCGTTGTACAATGTCGCCGTAGCTATTAATGATTAAACACTCGGGAAGAACGACAAAAACTATAACTAAACACGAGAACCCTTGTCATGTGCTCAAAGTGGAACGCGGTGGAGTCACCCACTAACTATCAATTTGCTTAACTACTTTAAAGTTAGTGAACTTCCTCACTTAGCAGCACAATGTACAAGTTGGGGATGTAATAGACGTGTGGAGACGTCCTAATGCCCTCCATTATTTTTTTTTATAGCTTTAGGGGTGACATAGGAGCACAGCATCTAAGGGTGAGAGATTACTGCGGCCCTTGATATCTACTCGTACGTCCATCCTTAACAAGGTTTCATAAACTGTATGATACCTGAAATTTGTAAATGCTTTTCCTTTGATTATAAGGGTGACAATCTAGCACACAGTAAATGGGATGGTCATTGATGACTATAGCCCATAATATTGACAACATCCTCAATAAACAATCAAGAAGCGCCCGGCTTGACGTCCCTGCGATAAACATCCCTGCGAGGAATATCTCGTAACCAGTAATTGTGTCCCTAGTTCCCTTTACTCACCAGACGAAGCACAGCAGGGTTATGCCGTTAATTTATGTTGGGTTTCTGTGAAGAAGTGTTTTTTCCCCGGTCGAGGACGTATATCTATCATTATACCTGAAAGTTATTAGTTAAAGTAGTGTTTGTATAGATAACTTCGAATGACAAACACAACTGCTTTATTTCACGCTGTAATTGTGTAAAGTTCCCTGGTCGAGCTGACTCATTCTCGATGTCGCAACAAACTAGCTTTACCAGGCCCTATCACTATAAAAAAACTATTCTCGAGTATATTATTCCTACATTCTTGGCGTAACTTTGTCGTCTTTCAATTGGCTTACCTTACCACGTTCAGAGATAATAGGATCGAGACGAATATCGGCTACAAGCGACTCCACACGACTCCACACGACTCCACACGACTCCACACTACCCGAGCGAGCTGAGCTGGACTTTTATTGGACTAGCACGGCGGTGCTTACCTTAATGCCACTAATTGTTTTCTCACTACACTGCGTTATGTAGATTGAGGACTTGTTTATTGTTACAATAAAAACAGTAGACTAATGAAAGTAGCTACGCTCCAGCTAGCTTCTAGCTTCAGCATGAATGCGTTGCCTGGAAGGACCACGATCTCACAGAGTACCAGCGTGTAACAGAAGCTGCTGTGTTCCGGAATCCAATAATCTGTCAGAAGGCATTTCATTGTGGTCCATGGAGACAAGGCACATGCGTTATGATGAATGTGTCGCGGGCGCAGGAATCGCTATGCTATTGGTATCCCCTTCGAGTCAACCCAATTATGCTCTAGCGAGTAACAAGCTGCATCGTGACTACAAATACGTTAGGTTGGCAACTGGTCTAACTGGTCTGGTGAATCTAACGAAGAAATTCGAAACATTTTGAAGTTTTATTACAAAAAAGGGAACAATGCGACACAACACGCGATAAAAAAATGGGTTGGACTTAACGCAGTGTCAGTAAGAGTAGCAACAAATTTTTGTCCAACCATTTTCTGATGGAAATTTAGATGTCACAGATGAAGATTGCTCGGCTCGACCTGTTCCAGATAAAGTCGACGGCATTTTTAAAAAGGTGGAGTAAGATCAGCACATTAGTAGTTACACCACATTTGAAGAGCTTGGCACAAAACACTTTGGACCCATTTGAATAAGTCTGAATATACAATATTATATATAGTTACACGAGGTCACTTGAACAAACCTATTGAAACGTCAAAATATATACATAGGTATATATATATATATATATATATATATATATTTATAAGTGGTAGAGCTACACTTTAGTTGTTTTCTAACTGCAGAGTGAATGGGTCAGCTCCACCGGGGATCCGGAGACCTTTATTACTGATGACAAGGCATTCCATCTCAGTCCTCAAGGGTGACAACGCCATCTGCATTATGATTCCTTGTCAAGGATGTATGTAGATGTCAGGTGGCGCAGGAATCACTTGCCATCAGGTGAAGTGTGTGCTCGTTTGTTAGTCTCAATGTGATAATAATAAAAAAAATATATACAACAAATAATCTGGTAGGAACATTAGCAAGCTTATACGAAATAATTATGTTAACATATAAATGACGTCGACTTTAGCTTCACTAATGCATGGGTCGGGTGTTCGCAAACTCTTATCTTAGATACCCTAATGCGAAATGAATGCACGGGACTTTTGTGTGAGCTGAGCTCGTTTGATAGTCGTTAGTGGCACTTATTGTGTGCACGGTGTGTCTGTACTGCAAACAAATGTGACCCGTCTGATGATGCTTCAGGATGATAAGTTTATAAATAGATGTTAAGGGACAACGTAGGAACGCTTTCATATTAATATTCTCGTCGCTCGTATAAATTGGAAGTTCGATACTTTATCAGGCGATCAGGGTTTGAGCCCTGGCCGTCCATGAGAGTGGAGTGAGTGTAGGAGATCCTCTGTCGAACTAATCCATCCATGTTTCATATAACTAGCTATTACCTCAACATATTTTTTATCTACCACGAACTTGTTGATACAGACAATAATACTAGTGGGATCTCTTGACGGATTGCAAAGATTATAACAAAACTGTTGTCCCCAACACGACTGTATCCGTGAGAAGTCTACAGAAGTTCTTTACAACAAAACATTATATATGTCATTTGAACAAACATAACCTAACTGAGAAGTATGCCCGCGGACCCGCTGACGTAAAAAAACATCTAATAATTACACAACTAGTAATGTAACAATAGGAAACCGATACCGTTTGCGTGCGTGTTGTGTTGTGTAGGCCGCGTGCAAGTGAACACAGGATGTTCTATAAATCATTCTAAGCTAATTTCAAGTGTCGCAAGTCACGTAACGGCCGAGGCGGCCGCGGGTCACGTCACTGACCAAACAACTGCACGATACATTATCCTATTTGTAGGGCGTAGACCTCTCGCGCTGGAGCTGGTCTGCAATAAATGCTAATTGGGATAATAGCCAACGAAACGAGCCGGCGGTACGATCGTTGAAACCGTGAACTGAGTTTGCTCTGAATGATCCTATGAAGATACTCAAGATGTGATAAACACCCTGTATATATAGATCAGGCAAAGACCTCCTCGCTAGGCAAGGTGTTGGAGCATATTCCACCCCAGCGGAGGAATTGCCACTTCACGATATTTTCCGTGAGCGCCGAGCTCGTGATAAGGCACTGTGCTCGGTGCCGGCGCTGGGGACCGAACTCGCACAGCTCGCGTACTGTGACATGAAAAGCGAGCGATTACACATTGAGGTACCACTGCTACATAATTATTATGCGCTAATAATTGAGAGTTAGCTAAACTAAACATCGTAAATCGTAATGCACCGCGTCTCTACTGCTGTTAAAAGATCGTCAGTTCAATATGTATATTCTCTAACAGTTAACCTCTACGCGGCGACAGTTGAGTCTATAGTCAGTTGAGTCTATAGTCAGTTGAGTCTATAGTCAGTAGAGTCTCTAGGTATAACTATGCTAAGCCAGCCTCTCTAACATTTATGCGAGGCCTTTATTCCCGTCTCGTAAATCATACCCGGTCCAGGGCTCCCCCCGGTTGCCATGGTAACGGGGCTGATATAGGGTTAGCACGTCTACTAAGCCCTATTATAAAGTCAAATTCAAAACTTTAAATTTCTATTGTTCGCTTTAGACAAATACAATGGAGTGATGCGGCCGTGGGAGTCTGTAGACTAGGATGACCCCGCAACTATGTGTGTATGTTTTTATTTTATTATATTAACGGTGAAGAACGTGAATACAGGTCTTCAGCATCATCAGAACGTGTCCACGGTCCTCTGCTGAACATCAGCCTCTGCAATAGACTGCCAATATCTTGCACCACCTGTATCCATCGACTTCCCACAGACTTGCATCTCGCGGGGTTCGGTTATCAGTTATCAGTTCTAGGAGCTGTATGAGCAGCCCAGCTTACAGTTCATCTGTGACGTGATTGAAGATGAACATCCGTTGTCACTCATGATGGCTGAAGTGAAATTTCTCGTTACCTGTAATTGGAACTCGGGCTCTCTGTCCACACCATATAAAACGTACCGTAGTAGAAACAAAGTAAAACGTGACTACCATTGTTTAAATTTCATCTATATATTGGATCGCATGCATTTATTCGTTCATATTTCACTCAGTGATTAATAACTGCGCACCATAGACAGCCGCATTCCTCCACTGGAGTGTCTACCCTGCGTTGTCTGTCCTGACCACCAATGAACAATGTTTTATTTATTTGTAAGGCAATAAATAAAAACCAGTGACCAATGCATTATGCAGTTTCATATAAACACACGAACATTATATTTATTTATTCTATTTAATTTTTAGGCATTATTGTTCGCATCACGATAAGGCAATCTCAACCTCAGTCTCAGTCAAACCGTGCGGTGTATATATAGTACATTTAAAAAATTTAAAAATATCTTTACTCTATAAATTGACAGTAAACATCTTTAAATGGAGTTCCCACACTTGCCTTTTAAAATATCACTACTTACAATGTCTGAGTTTAATTGATTAATACCAGAGGTATTAATCAATTAAACTCAGTAGAGTATATAGTTATGGTAAACCAATGTATAAGTACTCACTATTCATTCACGATGCGCGAGGAAACCGTTGTTCACGTGTCATATTTACTTTACTTTCATACGTCGTATTGCTTCCACTTCCACGCCACAAACAATTATATCATATAACAATAACCCACGATCTCATCCTCATAGGATACCATCGTGAAATAACATTTCTGTGAGTCTGCTGTGTTTCTGGTGAGTATCGCCTTATCGATGATAAATTTGGATGTCATGGGTCACAGAAATCGCCTACCATCAATTAAACTGTGTGCTCGTTTGTCACCCTTAATACAATAAAGAAATAAACTGTGACTAACATCCTTAGAAATACACGCCGGCCTTGTACTTAATGTAGTGGAAACCCAGCGGGGGCCTGCACCTGATTTATGATCTGATGGGGAGTCGAATCCGAAGCAATTTCCGCGAGCAGCGCGGCCGCTTTGCGTAAAACTAAAAGTTCAAAGTAACCTTTGACAAATGTCGAGGGAGTGGCCTACATACGAAAGGTTCAACTTAGCAGTTAAATGTACACCGCGATGTCGACTTATTTTTCCGATGAGCTCGCGACTGGTGACGGCGGGTGGCTCGTGCGCTTACCAACGGTCGTTGGTTGCGTGTATATACGTTATCGTGGTCTACCATGAGTGACGCAGCTAGAACCACTTTGTAGATTGTTTCTTGCAGCAGCATGAGTGGGTTAATTCGAGCACTCACTCGTCGTCTACTTCCCTATTCCAGTATAACACACGTGCAATAAGATGAGAGAAAGGTTGCGATTCAGTGTCAGGGGACGAGATATATATACGACACATCCAGACACGAAAGCAACAATTTGTAATGCACAAATATTTTTCTTCGTCTGGGAAAATGAACCTAGGACCGGCGATGCAGCCAGAAAAACACTTAACCACGTGGCCGAAGAGTGAAGGTATTCGATGAGCTGGTGCGCTCCACTTTCAACTTCCGGTGGTGTAGATCACCACTCGACTCCAGCTGGGTCTGTAGTTGGTGTAGGCCACCACTCGACTTACTAATAACATAAGCAATATTTCAAATAACTTGTACCTGTCCGTGGAACCGGTCGTACGCTGAGCCCGGCACTTACTACTTCTAAACAAGTGCCGGAATAAGAAAGTGACAGAAGTGAAAGTGCATTTCCTTAGTCCTTAAGTTTCTCACAGTCTCGCCAGTACGTTATTAAGTTATTAATACATAAATGCTCAAGTAACATTTACATTGATGCAGTGACGACCGGTTAGCCGCACTGTATGTATACTAACGGTTAGATGTACACCTAGTCGTTAATTTAATAAAATAATGAATAGATAGGTTTTAATAAAATAAAATATCTTCCTTATTCATAAGCACATTTTACTTCTTTTTATTGAGTTTTTAACTCACTCACAGTTCACCTGATGGTAAGCGATTCCTGCAGCCCATGACACGACTTATCCTCGAAAAGGAATCATAGTGCCGATGCGTTGTCTTGAGGACCGAGGTGGAATGCCTCGTCATCAGTAAAGGTCTTCAACCATTAATTGTTGGAATATCCTTCTAAGCCTGTGCCTATGCCAGAAGCCCACGTTCATTGTTATCAGCTCCTACCACTGGACCGCAGCTGTGCACATAGCCGTGCCCTAAAGATTGACGCAAAGTGCGATCGTAATCCGCTGCCGTCGGTTATCGGTTAATTAGCGATTCAGTTTACGATCCTTTTATTATGATCATATAGAGGGGCTAACGAGCTGATAGTTCAGCTGATGGCATGTGATCACCAGCACCCGTAAACATCCGCAACACCTTTGGGGTTACTAGTGATGGTCCAGTCTCTCAAGTTCTTTGTATAAAGAGATCTCAAAGTCGTATCGTTTAGGAAAAACCTGATAAAATGAAACCATCTGATGGTAGGTGATCACCGCCGCCCACGGACATCCGCAACACAGATGCGCTATCAGATTTTAATGAAGGTGCAGGCGCGTTTCTTGACGGTCCCTGAGTCGAATCGTTCAGAAATACCGCTGGCGACAGCTGAATCACAGGAGTAGATGTGCATCACCGAAAATTTCGCATAAATTGATGACTGATTGATGAAACTCCTTTGAGCTGTATCTTACATAAGAAAATGATATAAACTTTATATTGATATAATCACGAGCGCAGTTAACGAACGCCCGCACATGACGTCCAGCAGTCTCGCATGGGCCAGTGTTTACACAAGTAAACACTCGATGCACGTTAACGGTGACATCGATTCCCGCAGTGTCGTGCATTCGATACGTAATCTTGAAACGAGCCCCCTCACCCTACCCCAACGCCCCCCGTTCACACGTCAGCGACACCGACGCCCTGGAGTGCAGTGGTTTAGTTGCACTGGATTGTTTGACTTCTATTGTGACGATTTTTATGCGTTTCTGTCGTGTCTTCGTTGTATTTCTGAGAGCTTACCCGTACAAGCAATCGGATATTGACAAGTGGTAATTAGCAATACCAGTAGCATCAAAACATGGTACCATTACTAATACCAGTATTAGTAATGGGACCACGTTTTGATGATGTACTCCTAGTCGATCAACTGCGCAGAATATTTTATAGTGCCGTAGGTATTTGCAGAGCTACCGAAGCACTCACCCGTCCTCCCCTTCCCTATTCCGGTGTAAACGGAGGAAGGTTCTGATGACGGTTCTGGGACACGATACATCATACCACACACCCATACCTGAAAACCAACAATTTGTTATACACTGATATTGTTCCTGAGCTGGATATCGAACCCAGGCTCCGAGACTAACAGCAGCTAGGTGCACTTACTACACCACCACGCGGTCGTCAAGGATTATAATTTACCACAGGTGTACCAGGAAAGGAGCATTATGACTGAAGGAATCTCCAATTACTTCTTAAATAGAGTACACCTTGGTTTTTTTATAGAATAGGTGGAAAACGAGTTCACAGCTCACCTGGTGGACTCTCGTCACTATATGCAAGTCGGTTTCCATTCAAATCTACTGAAAAAAAATTCCTGAAGATCGGAGAAACGATAAGATTTTATTGAAACGACCATGTTTGATATTGAATGTATTGAGGGAGCTCAGGTGATGGTGAGCGGTTCCAATAGCCACGCTCCTCCTCTGTGATGCATCATAGGGTCTCCGCTCAGGTGCGGAATGACAAAGTGACAAACATGAATATTTGACATCAGGTGAACTGTTCTTCTCAATAATAGTGATTGGGGATGAGAGGATGATAAAGGCAGTTTGTAGTGAAGAACTGTCTAGTGACTTTAATACAAAAGTCATCGAGAGAGCCAGGGTCATCCAGATCTATCCTAGATAAAGTCTTAGGATGCTGTTGCGTTTTCACCCCCGCAGATTGAGATGGAATGGCCCCGCTACCTAACTATTCGATGCCGTAGTCCTTCCCCGGTCTCCATTCATTCCGAAGGCAGAAAACAAACTACAGCGTGGGTACAGCACAGTTTAGAATTACATTATTTAAAGGTACTCAATTATTACATTACGTTAAACTCGACAAAGCCGCAAACGTCGCCGCAAAACGCATCGCTAATTGCAAAAACAAAACACATGTGACTTATGATCCGGTTCAGATAGGTCATATACTGTAACGCATTATAAATATATCGTCGGAAATAATATAACGATCGTTCATTGATGGTCGACACCGACAGACCTATGGCGTTAGCTGGAAACGGTGGTGGAGTTACTCCTCAGGTTACTACTCTACAGCACATTTATTGCAAGATTATAACTTAGTTACTTCTCATACTCTGTTAGTCTGAGCCGTGATGGAACATTTTGGTAGTTGTCCTAGAGCAACGACTAACTTAGCAGTCGCGGCTTTGGTTATCTTAGGCCATAAAGTAAGCAAGGCTATAACGTTTCTAGCTGCAGAATGAATGGGTCAGCTCGACCGGGGTAGGACCACGCCCTCACAGAATACCAGCATAAAATAGCAGCACAACGCTGCTGTGTTTCGTCTGATGAGTGCAGGGATCCGAAGAACTATATTTCTGGTGATGAGGCATTACATCTCAGTCCTCAAGGGTAACAACGCATCTGCATTATGATTCCTCATCAAGGATGAATGTAGATGTCATGGGCCGCAGGAATCACTTGCCGTCAGGTGAAATGTGTGTTCATTTGTTACTCTCAATGTAATAAAAAACACAATATATAATAACGTATAGTAATGTAGTATATATACTTATATAAATCTCGCTACCGGACATGGACCTCCTCTTTGGAGAGAATATCAGAGCAGAGTCACGCGGCTCCGCTGTGGAATACACATGTCTTGGATATTACATTATTTTACATATTTCTTAGAGGCAGGTTGCCTCGCGATGTGTCCTTTAGGTAAGTAAGCACTATTTAAACTATGATCGCGGTCGACTCGCTCGCGTGCAGCGTGCCGTCAGCTGCGAGCGGGCGGTGAGACACCGAGCTGGCACGGCTCTAGTCTCATGTATTGTTCCTACTCCTACTCTACAGTTCACCGAAACACATGTAAGTTATAATTTTACTGTTCACTTGATCAACTTACTTTACTTATTCACGTTCAACTATTTGAACACACAAATAAACATACATAACATATATTTTTTAAAAACATTACATATAGATACATATATAGATAAATACACTAAAACTTTAGTAGTATACAACTACTACAAGACCTCATAAAAAATTATGGGCAGCATTTGGAACTTGGACATATCTTCTTGTCCTCAATATTTAAAGACAATATAGTTCTAATAAAAGTCTTTAATCTCTAATTCAGGTTATTGCCAGATGACATCGACTGAGAATTATATTATTTTTCTACACTGCAGTTTGTTTCTAACTGCAGAATGAATAGGTCAGCTCGACCGGGGTAGGACCACGGTCCTCACAGAATACCGGCGTGAAATAGCAGCATAACGCTGCGGTGTTTCATTAGGTGAGTGAAGGGGGACCTTTATTACTGGTGACGAGGTATTACATCTCAGTCCAAGGACGACAACCCATCTGCATTATGATTCCTTGTCAAGGATGAATGCAGGTGTCATGGGCCGCAGGAATCACTTGCCATCAGGTGAACTGTGTTTGGGTTTGCAACTCTCAATGTAATAAAAAAAATGAATAGTTCCGTAAGCATTTGCGTAAACACAGAGGTATGTGCAGTAAGATCGGAGGAAGGTTTGGACGCAGTGTCAGGGACACGGGACTTACATACAACACACCCGTAAACACAGAGGTACGTGCAGTAAGATCGGAGGAAGGTTTGGACGCAGTGTCAGGGACACGGGACTTACATACAACACACCCGTAAATACAGAGGTACGTGCAGTAAGATCGGAGGAAGGTTCGACCGCAGTGTCAGGGACACGGGACTTACATACAACACACCCGTAAACCAAACGATTTATAATGCTCACATGTTGGTCGTCGGCTAGAAATCGGTAGCCAGGAACTCTAAACACCACACCAAGCAGCCGTCTAAAAATATAAATCGAAACAATTTTAAGAGTATCTAAAATGTATAGTGTATTTTATTAAAATGTGTAATGTGAGTACACTGAATTTTGGAGACTAGGATCAAAATCAAGTTACTTGGGTAATGTGGTATTTATGACCACGACCAGAACCAAGGTATCCATTAGCCACAACACAAAAAATGAATTGTCCATGTTTACATTAATTACAAAACATTGGCGTTCTGGTCGGAAGAGGAAGTGGCCGGTGTCACGGTGTCACCGACCACGACAACAACCAAACTGTCCCAAAAATAAAAACAGAACATAAACAAGCGAAGCGTGTCTCCAAACAAAGAACAGCACACCACAGCGCAGGTTTACCAGTAAATAATAAATAATAATTAGACCTCGACACTAACAGAAAGTTTCTGAAACGATTGTGATAAAGCCGTGTTCAAGCGCCGCGGCGGGAAGTGGCCGCCGATTGTGTGATAGGGCCCTAATTAATTTGTGTTTACACCGGCTCCCTTCCTGCACGCGATAGTTACCAGCGTAGCCACTAGAGGAACAATGCCTCAAAAATATCTGGGATAAACCTGATCTATATCTCTCTATCGGGACAAAAAATAGGAAATAAAAAAACTTTATACCAATTAATTATTTTTACTTTTACATGACTCCTTGGCCTCTGAATTAGGAAAAAATCCTGCAAAAAAAAACATCCATTTTCAAACAATGTTAAATTAATTAATATAATAAATTAATTAATTTAATACACATAAACGGAAAGAACTTAGTTGCCAACGCAATAGTTATAATAAATAAGTAAAATATAACAGCCTATATGTATAAATAGCTTGGGCCTCCTCTCTAGAGAGAGTGCGAGACTCCTCCCCGACTCCATTGCCCATTGGCCGACTGCACATATCTTCCAAATATTTTTTTTTAATATTTCTTAGATATTTTTTTGTGCGCACGTATCATATCGTATTGTATCATATTACGGTATCACAAAGATTTTATATTTCAGTAAGTTATCCTTATTGCATGAGTGGGGTGGTACCACGCGGTTACGGCATATCCGGCACGCTTGACATTTCGTTGGATTTTTAAGAAACATTAATTGCGAAGTGAAATATTTTGTCGTATTTAAATTTGACTTTAAAATGTTGAACTGTTTATGAATGTTTTGCATGTTTGTTGTGTTTATTTGGGTTACTTTGGTGTGTAACCTTTGAGGTTAAATTTTTAATGTCAAAGTAATTTTAAATGAGGTAGTTTATAATGTGCCTGATATAATTAACCGACTAAAGCATAGAGTAGATCACAGTTTCTCAACCTGGAGGTCACGTTTTTTATTAAAGGGAGCAATCTGTTCAGCGAAACAAGAGATTACTTTATTAAAGGAATGAATTTTAATGTAGTTTTATAAAATTAAATATAACCATGTAATAACAACATGCAAAAATAAACTTATAGCTTGCTATGTGTATATAAATGATTAACTAAAATTTAATGAAGGGACCGCAAGGTTTTTTAATTATCTTTTTGGATTTTTAAGTCACGACATGATAAATGTCAAAATGGTAGGATATGCATTAGACCATAAAAGAAAACATTTATTTTTCCGTTCAAAGAGATATAAGAAACGATTTAAAGTATTATTAAGGGTATGTATTTTAACCTTTCTATTAACGACGATCGAGCACATAGTTATCTGGTGGTAAGTGCCCAATCTGCCGATAAAGAGCCCTCAACTTCTTACGACCCATCATGGTGTCTTCAAAGTACTGTCTCGAGAAGCAGATTATTTAAAAAAAAGGGAGGGCGCCTAAAAATAGTCTGGGAAAATAAAAAAGGTGGGCGGCGCACATGACCACACTCAATAGAGACTGTACGTGGTCACAATCCTCAGCAGCGACGGACCTGAAGAAGAATAAACATATAACGATGACGCACACGCGCTGCCACCTCAGAGGATTGGGATGAATTGCCTCATATCCTGTACTCAGGTTCCCGGATCCCTACGCCCACCATAACAAACTGCAGCAGTATTATACTATCAGGTTGTTATTCTGTTGGCTCGTGGTCCTCCCCAGGTCGATTGCAGCCATCCTGCAGCTATAAGCTAGATGTGGTATGTCTCTAACATTTAAAAGCATGGCTTTACCTATTGACGTCGAATAAGAGAATGGTATCACGATATCGATCCCATTTCCTTGTATTGTACTGCTCAAGTGGTTCTAGAATTTTACGTTCTCTATTCTATATTACATGATCCATATCTTGTCTTATTCTTCATTCCAAGTTCATTCTACACTTGACCGTACAGCTCAATCTTAAAATAGAATGAGGTTTAGTGAGAGAACACCCTTCCGGTTGGAGTTAAGAATGCATCTTATAAAACTCTTCTCTGACAATAGATGGATACTTTTATAGATAAATATTTTTTGTTAATTTTGCGCATACCACCATTTAGTCACACGTACTGGGGGTTGGCTGAGAATGCCACTGGGCATTAAGACCGCCTTTGTACACCTTATTTATTGAACAAAAAGAAAAAATTATTAAATATTGTAGTTTTCTCTTAAACTCAATAACATACATGCCGGAATAGAACTTTTTTGATAAAACAATCTGCGCCTTTGCATACTTTCTTATTTTAGTTTTCCTGTACAAATACTGTGTATACGGTATAGTTAAATAAATATAGTTTAACAATTATTACAGTTAAAGAAACCACCCACAGTTCCCACGACATGGTTCTAAACGCAACAAACTTTGCGGAACATTCATGAAGAGGTTAAAATGTCCGAACAGTCAAACATACAGACATACACCCTACGCGTCGCATGTAAACAATGCAGGACTATGTTATTGTGCTAAATATATAAATTCGATAATTTCGCCCGCCGCGACGATTTCGCTGCGCGATACTGGTCTGTTGTTTGTAATGAAATCTATATTTATAATTGGCCCGATACATAGCGGCCAGTGACAAAACTGTTTATGACCCTTCTAATTAGTAGTCACTAATTATGAGTGAGAATCCGATGACAGGCAGAATACGATGGCAACATGTAGACCCCGACAGGGTCACATAGAGTTAGATGTTCCGAGACTCATAGCTTAGAACCTAGGTTCCCAAATTGGGTGCCGCAAGCGTACTCCAGAGGTACCGCGGCAATAATCAGAAACAGTCGGCTAAAAATGTTGATTTTGATTTGAGGGTAAAGTTAACTAAACTTCCCATAAACATAAAGGAAATAATGATAAATCATCCAAACAGTTTCATTCATCGCATTAAAGACAACTGAGTGTTAGATTTGCACTGTTTTTCTTCTTTTGTGCAAAACTTCCTACTTAAGGTTAACCTAATCCTAACCTATTTTCATAGAAAAAAGAGAGCAAACGAGCGGCGGGAACACCGAGGTGCTCATCGACGCGCATGGACAACCGCAACACCAGAGGAACTGCAGATGTGTTGCCGGCCTTTAAGAAAGGAACAAGCTCGCTTGAAGGACCCTAAGTCGTACTGGTAACCTGATAGGATTCTTTAAAAAAAAGTATGGGTGACAAAAGAGCAAACAAATAACTTGATAGTAAATGATAACAGAGGAAATTCATCATCAACAAACATTCAAGACGCCGTGATACTACTGAGAACTGAGCTGGAATGCCTCTTTACCCATGGAACCCGGGTCCCCGCAATCACCATACGAAATACAGCGGTGTTTTGCTGCGTGAAATCACTGGTACTCTTTAAACGTCTTTACCGATGCAGCTGACCCGGTGGCTTTGTTACTGGCATATATAAACGGAAATAATTCACATATTTTTTTTTTATTTCATTAGGGCTGCAGCACATCTTTATAGTAAGTCATACATCCGGTCTACGGCTCATTCATCCTAGATTAGGAATCTTAATACAGATTCGTTATCACCCCTGATCTCTATACTCATACGAAACATAGTAGCGTCTGCTGGTTTTACAGTCTCGTTGGAAGTAAGACTGCAATGTGGCTGCGTTGTATAATTTAATTATTTTTACATTGAGTTTCTTTTATGTAAGTGTTTATCAAGTTAAGTAATTACTCCGTCCGTTTTTTTATAGGTGTGTGTCTCTGTGAACACGATTTCAAAGCGATTATTCATCTAAGCTATCCTATCGAAGGTTTCCACTTATGATGGGATGATCCCCATTGATATTCACATATGAAATCTTTGTTGTTTACAAGATATAAACGAAATTCAATGAATTTCTAGTAGCTCAGTGTCTGAACGATGGATTTTAATGAACCGTACGCGCAACAAGACTGAGCTCGATTCCCGGTACCGATGAACACGCAATTTTCAACAGACGAGCTCGCGCATTCTGAAGACACCTGCATGTCTACGAAGTAATAGCCGCGAGCTGTCAGGGTAGGTTAGGGTGTGACTACACCCTAACCTACCCTCTGGAGAAGAAGCCCATACCCAGTATTGAGATTTATACGTATATGCTATTACTTTACTTTTTGGTAATGGATAATTGGAAATTTTTCTGGCAATAGACAATTTATATATTAGGTCCTTACACATGAAATTAGCGTATTTTATGGAAAAAGTAAAAAACAATTTTTTTAATAAAATCATATATTTAATCAATGGAAGTATGTACCATTATTATCTGTGCACTTTCACCATATAATAACAGGTAGTCCATTACTGAAAAGAAGTTCGGAGCGAGAATCAATAAAATCTTTCAAATCGGTATGTACTAACTGATCGGAATTAAATATTTTTCCTTGCAAGAAATTGTCCAAATTCCGAAAAAAGTGGTAATCTGTTGAAACAAGGTCCGGAGAGTATAGTGGGTAGCGGAGACATTCCAATCGCTGCCCCTCTAACTTAGCGACCGTCTGTCGTGAAGTATGGGGTCTTGCGTTGTCATGAGGCAACAATGGGCTAGAGCCCAGTTATTGACCAGTCTCTGTTGTTTAACGGATGTTTTTCCATCATGGTTCGCAATTGTTGACAATACACATCTGCCTTAATTGTTTGGCCAGATCTAGGAAGCTGTAATGTATATCACCAGCACCGATCCACCAAACACTCACTAGCACCTTTTTCTGGGTCAACTTTCGCTTGGGACAGGATTTGGCTGGTTTTCCTGGGTTCAACCACTGTGCTGAGCGTTTCCGATGGTCACATCTATTTTTCATCATCAGTAACGATAAGGCTAAAAACTCCCTCGTTATTCTGGTGGTTGAGTAATGTAACGCAGCGCTAAATGCCTATTTGTTGGTGTGCTTCACTCAATTCGTACGGAACCCATTTCTCGAGCTTTTTCACTTTTCCAATTTGTTTTAAGTAAATTAAAATTGTTTTGTCACTCAACTCTGACGTGGTTTGACATGGATCCGCTTCCACGAACACCTTTAATTCTTCATTGACAACTTAGGTCTCCGTTCATCCGTGGGGTATGTTCTTGAGGTCAAAACCTCCAGAACGAAAACGTTGGAACCAAAAACGTATCGTGCTTTCATGTATAGTAGCTTCCCCATACTCATCATTAATCTTTTGAGCTGTTTCTGCGCTGGTGCAACGGTGGAACTCATATTCGTAAATAACGCGATATTTCAAGTTTTCCATTTTGTTAACAGAAGGATGTGATGGAAAAAACAAATGGCGCGAAATTAATCACTAAATTTTAAATACAAATACACAATCCTAAAGTAGAAATACATTTGAATTTGGAATTCCTGGATTCCTTGGATCCCCCTGGAGATCAAAGTGGCCAGTTCGACAAAACGCCAATATCATATGTAAGAACCTAATAAATCAATTTCAGATTACTTTAAAAGTTAATTATAACTACGAAAGCCAGTAAATGTATTTTTGTTATGTTAACGTTTTTGTTATCAAGTTAGATATAAATAAGATATTTTAACTTGTTATTTATTTTATTTAAGTGATTCCATATTTTTTTTTTATATTAGTTGTGTAAAAAGAGCATACACTTCACCTGAAGGAAGTTTCAATCCCTGACGTCCACATCGATCCTCAACCAAGATTGAATTATTCGTTTTCACTCTCGACCACTAAGATGCAAAGTTAGTGGTAACTGGGTCCACGGATCCCCACACCCACCATGTGAAACACAGCAGCGTCATGCTGCTGAGTCACGATGGTGTTGTGTGAGAGAGTGCTCCTTATTTATTAATAATATGGTCATGTATCATTGTAAAAATGACGACTGGGAATAATTTGCAAATAAAACAATTCCGTTCCAACCATGTCAAACCAGAATCGTTTGCGGATAAACCCTCACTATCACCCTCACTAGGCCACACGTGAGTCATTCCTCGTCTGTTCCTGAAAGCCGCTTCCTTTACACTTGTGTGGACTTAATGTATTTCTCGTTTATATTAACATGAACTCACCTATGTGGGTCATGGGTCACCGACTGAGTCATGTTTGGTCGACTGTAAAGTGAAATTACCAATTTATATATTACGTTTCTCTTTATATTTATTAAATTATAAGAGATCTAGGAAAATATGTTTACGTGATATAACCAGATTGTAATTAAAAACGGGATAGAGACCCGACATTGAGGACCTGCGTCTCGTCATGACCTCACCGTCACATAAATATGACATCCTTGTTATATAAAAATACAAATAATATACGACTTAAAATTTTGTAATTAAGATACTCTAAAGTACATTCTATGGAGCAAAATTTTACATAAATTATGTGGAAATAAAGTTAAATAAACTAGCAATACTACGGTCTAGTCGGTCGGTAGTTTTCCGCTCTTAAAAGAAAAATGGCCCGCTCACGTAAAGTCAATAACCTCTGCATTGAATATTTTTTCAAAAAACGAATAATATATTTTAAATATTGTATTTTAAATAAAAAAGAGTTTTCCGCGAAACTCGTACGCATATTATACCTAGTACGTACACTTGGTGTCTAAGTAGCACGACAAACTTAAAACGTGAACGCTGCCCTACCAGACAGAAAACGAATGACTTTAGAAGTGTTACTAATTTTTTTGTTTGAATGGCTACTAATCCCGCGTAACCCTGCCTTCCCCCCAGGAGGCAGAGTATCTTTTGAACATACCCCAACAGCAAAAAAAAGGAACCCGAACGCGCGTCCGAGTCTGGCGTAATTTTTTTAATTTTGTTTACCATTTGTCTGATCCAATCTTGAATAGACTACACTAGCTAATTACTGGCCTAATGATTAGTGTAGCTGAGTGTGTGTACCGTATTTAAGAGTCGCGCTAGATCAGTGTGTAAGAGCTGGCTTTTAATGCACAGTATGGGAGTAGATATGCCGGCTGCATTCATTTTGTTGTCTCCTGTATCAAGTGCTGATTTACCACGTAAAGGAAAGCATCGTGAGGACGTCAGCATGATAAAGAAATAAAAAAAATGTCGCCAATCGAAAGTCGAGCCGTGTGCGGACTACGCTCCGACACAAGTTTTCAAGCTGGGGTCGCGTTCCTTATTGAAGGAGTTCGCAATACGTTTAGTAAATAAGACGTATAGAAAATATTCATTTTAATGTAGTTTTATGAAATTAAATATACCACGGGGAAAATAAACAACAAAGCAAGCTATATGTACAATGATTAATCATTAACATTCATTAACGCGACGGTTCACTTTGTTTTTCACTTCGAAGTACTTCTATACTTGGATCATCTTTACAAACACACGTAAGTAAATTATTTTTAAGTGATGACAGACGATGTCTGTAGTTGTAATCTATTCATTAAAATGTTATTATCATTTTATAGTGAAGCCGCATACAAATGGTTCAGAATAAAGTAATATCATCTAGACACGCTGCCTGTATCTATATATATATTATATATCTATATAAGTCACCAAAACCGCTGACAAGGAGTAATTGAATGTTTTCTCAGGGTATCCAAAGTGTGGCAGCGTTTGGTCCGATGCCAGACCAACATATGTACATATATGTAATAACAATGTAATAATCATAATATATGTGCCTATAATCATATTTATATATCAGATAAAATTATTTGTATTATTAATCGTAGTGAAAATAACTTGATACATTTTTTATTTATAGTGGTAAAGTCACGCTATAGTTATTTTGTAGGCGACAGCATGAACGGGTTAGCTCGACCGAGGAGGGTCGCTCTCTCACAGAATACCAACTTAAAATAGCGGCATAACACTACTCTGTCGTCTCTGTTTAGATCTGGAGACCTTGTTACTGTTGATGAAGCAGTCCATCTTAGTGCTTAGGTGAAGAATTTTGATTACGATTCCTTATCAAGGATGAATGGGGCGTCATGGGTCCCGGAAATTATTTGTCAAATGTATACAATGCAAATAAAAAAGGAATCCGGGAGTCAAGGTTTAAATTGCTTTGATTTAATTTAAATTAGTATTGTGATAAAATACTGTAAAGTAGAATTTACGAGTATATCTTATCTATATTATATATAAATTTAAGTTCTGGTAATGGAGACGCATCTATTCCGTTCCCTTGTCAAGGGCAAGAGGTGACAATGATGGTGAAATGACAAATTATGCACTTAAATGTTCGTAGAGGGGTAGATATAAATGGGCCGTTTACTTATAGGACACAACAGATAAACAGTGTGCTATTTTGTCACCGTTAATACTATATATCGGTGAAATAAAGCACCCTCGAGTCTTTTCAAATGTCCGCCATTATCGATTTTATCTTAAGAAATCCCCGTTCACATCGACTACGCTGCATATCTAATCCATTTAGCGTCCGCGGGTGTCATGCCCGCAGCACCTCCCGGCAAGGAGTTGCGCAACTGAGCTGATGGTACTACTGGAAGCATTATGTGTAATATAACATAGAGGTTAGATTACCGGAATGACGATTTATTTATGCTTTCTAACCACAAATGATTAGTTACTGAGTGTCCCTTTTCAGAGATACAATGGTTACAAACTGCCCATTGCGACATAAAATGAAAATGTCACCTGCATCATCAGTGTTCTGTTGTCCCTAAAAACTACGGGATCTTCTTTATCAACTCCCCACAGACTTGCACTTATAGGTGCTTCCAGTTTTTTTAAGAATCCACCACTCTCTTCCTCCCTTATGTCTTGTGTAGACCAGGACCGAAAGCCTTATCTTCAAGAAGAAACACCTAAAACTAACGGTATCGGTTAGCTTTCAGAAAAAAACCATTTGGCCAAGCACGTGGAGCTGGGAAGATCAGCGGTGTAGCAAATAGGTAGAAAGTGATGTTTGTAGGTTGAAGATAGTTGTGGACAGTGCTGTGCAGATGAATAATATATACAGTGGTAGAGACATGCTGCAATTGGCTACTAGGCACAGCGTAAGTGGAAGGACCACGCCCACTCACATAGTCAAGCTTAAATAGGAATATAATCCTGCTCCGTTTCATATGGTTACTGAAGGGGCATAGGGACCCACTTACAGGTGATGAGTCCATGCAGTCCCATCTTAGCTCTCACCGGGTCAACAAAGATTCAAGATCATCATCCCTGAGGACGGTGATGAAGTGCCTCGCTCCCAGTAATTGGGTCTCCAGATCCTTAAACTCACTGCACAAAACACAGCAGTATTATATGTTATTTCACCGAGGCTACTAAGGTACGAACTGCAGTGTGGCTGTATCACTGTTAAATGATTGAATACATGTTTCATTAACTGCTATGTTAAAAGAATATAGAACGTTTTAAAAAAATACAAAATAACACACAAACCTTCCTAGATCTTAAATCCCAGTTTGTATTCAGGATATAATGCGCGTTCAATATGAACGCTCTTAAAATGGATAGGATGAGTGCATCAGCTGGCTAGGGCATCAGCGATTTCAGATGCACGGAGCCTGGGTATTGACCTCCGGTCACTGACCTGCCACAAGGATCCCTACATGCGACACAATCCAGACGAATATGCACTTTAGATGGTGGGTATAGAGTATCGAATCACTTGTGAGGTTGCGTGTTAATATTAAATTATGCTTAGATTGGATTAGATATGGTAGTAGTACGATTTAGAATTTAGCATTACGTGGTCTTGGTTCTATTGTGTGATGTCATTGCTGCAGCTGCACTATTTTATTGTGTGATGTCATTGCTGCAGCTGCACTATTTTATTGTGTGATGCCATTGTTGCAGCTGCACTATTTTATTGTGTGATGCCATTGTTGCAACTGCACTATTTTATTGTGTGATGTCATTTTGCAGCTGTACTATTTTATTGTGTGATGTCATTGTTGCAGCTGCACCATTTTATTGTGTGATGTCATTGTTGCAGCTGCACTATTTTATTGTATGATGTCATTGTTGCAGCTGTACTATTTTATTGTGTGATGTCATTGTTGCAGCTGCACTATTTTATTGTGTGATGTCATTGTTGCAACTGCACTATTTTATTGTGTGCTGTCATTGTTGCAACTGCACTATTTTATTGTGTGATGTCATTGTTGCAACTGCACTATTTTATTGTGTGATGTCATTGTTGCAACTGCACTATTTTATTGTGTGATGTCATTGTTGCAACTGCACTATTTTATTGTGTGATGTCATTGTTGCAGCTGCACTATTTTATTTTGTGATGTCATTGTTGCAGCTGCACTATTTTATTGTGTGATGTCATTGTTGCAGCTGCACTATTTCATTATTATATCATAGACGTGCAGGTTTCTTCACGTTGTTTTCTTGCTAACTCAGCACATAAAATTGTAGTTAATAATTTCATTAGTGCCGTCACCGGGGATCGAATTTGGGCAATCGGTCTGCTCGCGTACCGTGTATTAGAAGCGAGCGCTTACACACTGAGCTAGCACGACTCTATTTTATGTACAACTTTACAACATTACAAATTTACCTTTTATAAGAGAGTGGTCCGAGCATAGTCCCTGCAGGGACCCGTTGCAGCGCGCGACCCGCCGGCCCCGAAGTAGTTGACGGTGTTCTGACGCAGTACAACGCTTGATTACGAATAATATCCAGGAGTAGGCATGAATTTCCACCCTTCAGTCCCGGCCATTTATAAAAATAATAATATTTATTCATTTTTTTTTTTGTGAGAATGGTTGGTCCAGAGATCTCTACTGCTTTATCTAATCAGACTCGCGAGCGAGAGGCCCGCTGAGTAGAGAGACAACGACGATGCTGCGAAGCTGGCGCGGAGACTGCTGGTGCACCACCTGTGCACTCCGTCCCCTATGGACAAAGAACGAGATAATACGATCCGAGGGCCTCTCATAAGGAGGTATGAAACCTCGACTCAGATGGCTATCTATAGGGAGGTATTCATTATTCAAAGTTACAATTTACATAGACAACCAGGGCTGGGATTTTCTTGCAAGTGCATAAGATTAGGGCTCAGGTACGCCCGGCCTGTCGTATGAGGTGACTGATACTGACATCGCCCAAGTTCGCAGACACGAGGATGATGGTAGCACAGAGACGATGCTGGTGCTGGTAGGAGGATGGCGAGGCTTCCGGTGCCGGCACTTACCGTAGGAAAAACCGGAGTCCCCCCAATCCACCGATCGATTTTAGTAGGTACAATTATCACATAATCCTCTCCTCCCCCCAGAGGCAGGGTGTATTTTGAACATTTCAACCCCGACACCAAGAAGAGAAAAGGTACGTACGAGTAAACAGTCTATTATTAATTTCGCAGATAGTGTTATTTAATGGGGCACCGGTCTTATCAGCTATGTTTAGTTGAACGAGTTAGGTTCGCTTTATCACTATACTATACTCAGTTATTATTATTAGGAATTTAATGTCAACATAGCAATATAATAGGTTATATTATATTATATATATATATATTTTTAGTATGATTTTAATTTATGAATTTTTAGTGTAATTTTATTGTTATAAAGGGTCGGCGCTATCAGTAAACGACCACGCCCTCGTAGGTTTAGTGCACTGTCTGCAAAACTTAAGGTACTAGGTTAGCATCTTGATAAGGGTACTTGTATGTTTTGAAAAAAAAACAAAGAAATCCTGGTGTAACCACGCTTCATTTCGTTTCTGGCTGCAGCATGAATGATTGCCCATTCAAATGAAATAAAGATGCTTCGTCATACACGGAAGCTTAAAGAATTAATGAATAAATTTAAAAGTACACGTAATTGGTGGGTTGGACGGTTTTTGGTTTAGGTAATAAAATTAGTTTTAATTTTATTAAAATTAAAATAAATTATAATGAATTTTTCCGTTTACCTACGTGGCCGTAATATATTATGTAAGCAGTATATAGAACCAATGGAAGAAAAACAAACCTTTAATATAAATGAAAAAAGGTTTATATATATATATATATATATATATATATATATATATATATATATATACTGTTTTATATTAACTTATTTAATTTTGATCTTTTTATGTATCTGACGAAAACATAATGTTTTTTTATAGAACAGATGGCAAATGATCCAGCAGATCACCGTCAGTAGGCCAGGTGCAGTTATATCGCTTCCTCATGGTGTTTTCTTTCACCACCCAGCTCCTGGTAAATCAAAGCTGGCACAAATATCACTTTGTGGTTAAGTCGATTTGCTTTGTGTAAAATGTTTATAGTGAAGGCTTTTTACTTATCTTTTAGCTTCGTCTCTACTAATCCAGAAATGAGTATAGAAACATAATAACATTATAGAATTTAATTAATATTAATTCTATTAATGACACATTGCTCACCAGTCCGCCGCGCACCGCAGTAAAGCTCAGTCCGCAGTAAAGCTCAGTCCGCAGTAAAGCTCAGTCCGCAGATTTATGTTGTCTATAGTTTAATTATAATCCAGTTAACTCCTGATATCTGTTTTGATTTAGAAATATCCCATAATAATATTTTATATAATAATACTTTAATGATAAATATAACAAATGGATGAAGTCCTCCTGAAGAATCAGTGCCCATTTCCATTTTTTTTTCAAGCACAGTCTTACAATTAATTTTGACAGTAACATAAGCGATTAAGAAAAATAATTATAAATATGTGTATGCGTTTGTGTGTGTGTGTATGTGTGTGAATGTACCTCTGTGTGTTAGTGTGAGCGTCTGCATGTGTTTGGGAAGGTACAGTTGTCTGTATATATATAACGCTTATTTATGTAAATATTGTTTGAATAACTGCTCCGTTTGTATGAAATCTAAGGTTAGAAGCCAACTTTAAATTTGACCTTACAGATAATAAAATCACTGGGTCTATATAAATATACACACATATATATATATATATGTATATATATATATATATATATATATATATATATATATATTTATATACATCGAATCGACACCTGCTGTATGTTGCCCGTTGAGTTTTATACATATATTTAATAGCACATCATGTGCAATACCTATTGAGATATAAGGACCTTAAGAAAACTGTAAATAAAACTTATCAAATTAATTTATTATTGTATTATTATTACTAGTATCTTCCAGCGACTTCGTCTACATGGACTTCAACGTTGGGTCCAGGGAGAAATGAAAAATGTGTGAGACGACATTATTTATTATTTCTGTACGTATAAGTTTTGGATACTCAATACTCCTAGAAACGACGTAAAGCGGACCACGCGGGGAGCAAGGAATGACCAAATGAATTTCTGTCACTCAGGGCTGACAATGACATCGTTATAAATAAAGTGTTTGCCACATCACTAAGTTTTTTATTTCTCATTTAAAAAAATCCTAATTGCAATTTGAAATGTTGATTTACCGCATGCTCGGCGGTCAAACAAAGCATCGTAAGGAAACCTGCAGGTCTAACAATTAAATGCCTATGGGTTGATCCATGTTATAAACTGAAGGTGTGCCAAATTTAATTCAAAACCGTTGAACCCATTTTTGCGTGATTGAGAACAAACAAACATACAAACTTTGTTTTACCGAGATAAAAAATACTTTATGTTTAAATTCAGATTATAAGCTATCTGGGTGCTAAATTTCATTAAAAGCTATCCAGCCGTTTTTGCGTGATTGAGTAACTAATATGCAAACTTGGCTCCTTGGCCTTGGCTTGGTGGGACCTTAATACTGTCACAGTGATCACTTGCCACTACGTGAACTGTGTACCCTTTTGACATCCCTAACATTGCGAGCAGTAAGTCTAGATACCATGACCAAACTTTGATATTGGTACTTTTTTTTTTAATTGCATTGAGAGTAACAAAGGAGCACACAGTTCTCCTTATGGTAAGTGGTGATAAAAAAAAAGCTAATGGATGTAATAAAGGTCTCCGGATCCCTACACTCACCAGACGAAACACAGCAGCATTATTCTGCTATTCAACGCTGGTATTCTACTCTGCTGAACCCTTCACTATTCAGCTAGAAACAAACTGCAGTGTAGCTCGACCTCTGATGTTATTGTGATGTGATTACGTGAATGTTTGCGGCACTGTTAAATATTCTGCTCAGTTATTGCTCTGTTAATAACTAAGAGTTATCTCTTCTATGTTCTGATCGAAATTGTCATATCATTAAAGATGACATTAGGAAACTATCATTGTCACATCGTGAGGTCACATATTCGATAACCGATGGGGAAGGAAGGTTCCTGAGTGGCAACCTGGGGCTGGCAGTTGCTGTGCTGGACGACCAAGTTTGTGTGACGTCCACGGATGCAGGAGCTCCAGGAGCCTGAGTGGACTATTGATAAGCAGTGATGAATGAATGTGGTCATCACTGAGCATGTGAGTGAGCTTCCTCCGGCGAGGGGTTTGAAAACTTATGATATGATATGATGGAAGATATAAGGTTAGGTGACCTCATTCTCCGAATTTGTTATAACCTTTACATTTATTACCATATGTTATAAAATGTTTTTGCAAAGTACCCGCAGAGAATATTACATGTTGACTTATTACGAACGCTAACAATCGATATGCGTATCATTGCGTCGCGGAGAGGTGGCGGGACCGACATATAGGTATACGTACATACATCCAGGTGGCGGGACCGACATATAGGTATACGTACATACATCCAGGTGGCGGGACCGACATATAGGTATACGTACATACATCCAGGTGGCGGGACCGACATATAGGTATACGTACATACATCCAGGTGGCGGGCCGACATATAGGTATTCGTACATATATCCTCGTTGTCGTTATTTGCGATAGTGAATAAACTTGCAAACAAACAAACGTAAACTTAAATAGCTTAGCATAAATAGGTATAAAGGTGATGACATGCTAAAGTGAAACCAATATCTCGCTACATATCGATATCATAAGGTGATGGTGGTAAATGAAAATATTACATTTGTCTCCGCTTTCTCACGACAACCGTAAGGTCAAAATTAAAAGTTGCCTTCTAACCTTACAACACACACAAACGGAGCAGTTATTGCAAACATTTTTTACATAAATAAGCATTATAGATTTTAATATTAAAACATAGGTTAAAACACACACAAAAATACACATATTTTTAAGTACTTTTC
The DNA here is from genome assembly GCA_029286865.1 of Teinopalpus imperialis. Taxonomy (NCBI): domain Eukaryota; kingdom Metazoa; phylum Arthropoda; class Insecta; order Lepidoptera; family Papilionidae; genus Teinopalpus; species Teinopalpus imperialis. Next base: position 202,913 of record JAGSMU010000001.1, on the reverse strand, counting down.
TTAATGGTTTATGTCACTTTAAAAAGTGATTGTCAAGATTTATTGTAAAACTGTTGTAGTTGCAAAATGTGAGAGGGCGCAGATCCCTGAGAGACAGGTTTTATTCCTGGTTCAGGAGTTAGAGACGGCATGCATGTGTTATATGATTTATCAATAAAGTATTATTATTATTAATAATAAAGTGTCGAGATATAATAAATATATCTATTACTGTCCTTCATATGAAATTATATATAATTTTTTTACCAATTGATTGGTGGTGAAGAAAATATTGTGAGGACACGTGCGCAAGGCCACCGGTGCGCCCTGGTTCTTGCATCATTAAAATCTATATATAAATCCACCATAGCTCAGTACCTGAAGCTGGCTTCCCGTCCATATTTAGACTCTAGCGTCACACATCCAAACCCGCCGATTGTAAGTGCCTTCTCTCTCTTACAATGCCATTTCGAACCCCAAATTTACCCGCGTCTAAAGGAGACCGAGGCACATCCTCGACGAACCCGACGACCCAACCACTAGGGCCAAGCCCTGCTCAAAATACTACACACTAAGTTTGCACCAATTTACCGCTGCACCCGTAACCACCTGCTTTCGCGCCCAGGGTAACGGCCCAAGCCGAGGCCGTTACCTGGGCGTGTTGCCCTTGTGCTGGTTACCCATTAATAAAGGTCTCGGCTGAGTGCCCTTAGCACTCGGCCACCTTTCAACCCGGTGAAGCTGTAATCAGGGATAACAAAAAAAGGGGAAGAAAGGTTTTCAAGTGGCAACCTCGTATTGGCCACCGCAGGACCATTGCAGGAAGTCGATGGAAGCCCGGAGCTCAGGATCGTGCTTTGTAGCAATATATAGGCGTCCTATGTTCAGTCGTTTTTATTCTTTTTAATGATTGAATTCCGTCCGGATCCCAATCAGCCACTCCCAGCGTTGGGTAACCGAGCCATTGCCACTAAAGTCTACCGCCACAAGACGAGATTTAGTTTAGGGTATGAGCTTTTAGACTCGTCTAACAAAAGGATTTCTACTACTATAACTATCTAATTAAATAAAAAAGTGAATCTGGGAAAAGCGCACCGTCAACTGTCGACCTTAAAATGTTCTGTCATTACACTGAGTGCTGAGGCCTACTGAGGCTATAATAAAAATTAAACACTCACATGCAGTAGCGTGCTAGCACCTTAAGAGCTTACCTAGGTCTGTGACCTGCCCCAATGCTATCGGCAGCGCGGCACACACACGCACTCTCCCCACACTCGCAGCACTCGTAGGAACTCACAGACACTCGCACACGCGTATCTTATCGCTAAATGATTTATGCTGAATGCGCTTGCGCCATTGTTGGTGGTGCTCCGGTGTTGTTTGCCAAGTTATTGTGATACGAAGCGGTCACCGCGAACAATAGTCTGTGTGCAAATTTACGAACAATTTTAATTAACGAAAACCATGTCCATCTAAGGTCTCGCGAATTGGAATAATCCACTGCTGACCTCCACGCACCCTCCCCCACAGACTATCATGAGGGATTTTGTATCATAGCATCTCTGTCGAACGGATTGGCAACCGCACTTTTCCAGACACCTTGCATCGCCGCATTGGTCCGTGTTTTGGACTTGGAATTCTATATTCCGCTATGTATCAGTTGCCACTGGTCGGTTGTGTCCATTCGTGTAGTCACCTCTGACGACACCCGAGGCATAAAGTGGCTATCATATGGCCTACCACAATTTTTATGGACATAAATTTTGAAATAGAAAATATCTATCTTAAGATGAACCCATGGTCAGCATTTACAGCATCGAAATGTTACAGATGTTTCCTGGTGAAGTTTATTACTTGATCTTACAATCAAGAGATCGTGCGATCATAAAGAAATGTAAAAACTGCCTAAATGTGTCGGCCTGTTGTTTGTAATAGAAAATCCCACTGGCCGAGTTTCGTGTGATTACCGAAGATTTTAATAATCAACTAACATTGTGACGTAAAATTCTGGTACTTCGTCGTTGTTATATATGAAGAATCTATTTAATGACTAGCGTTTTTAAAATTTAAACAGCCGCAGGACTACGTTGCTTATTTCCCGCAGTAGTGGCCAATTTAAACAGCAGTAGGACTACGTTGCTTATTTCCCGCAGTAGTGGCCAATTTAAACAGCAGTAGGACTACGTTGCTTATTTCCCGCAGTAGTGGCCAATTTAAACAGCAGTAGGACTACGTTGCTTATTTCCCGCAGTAGTGGCCAATTTAAACAGCAGTAGGACTACGTTACTTATTTCCCGCAGTAGTGGCCAATTTAAACAGCAGTAGGACTACGTTACTTATTTCCCGCAGTAGTGGCCAATTTAAACAGCAGTAGGACTACGTTGCTTATTTCCCGCAGTAGTGGCCAATTTAAACAGCAGTAGGACTACGTTACTTATTTCCCGCAGTAGTGGCCAATTTAAACAGCAGTAGGACTACGTTGCTTATTTCCCGCAGTAGTGGCCAGTTTAAACAGAAGTTGGACTACGTTGCTTATTTCCCGCAGTAGTGGCCAATTTAAACAGCAGTAGGACTACGTTGCTTATTTCCCGCAGTAGTGGCCAATTTGTCCATAAAGCCTCAGTTCATCTCAATTCCCGGCCCTTGGGCAGGTCATTCGGTTATACTTTAAGAAGACGATCATCGACCATCAGGAGAAACCTATGTTGTTTCGACTCGTTATAACGTTACATTAAAACAAAATGCGATTGTAATTCGTTATTACAATTAGCATTTAAACGTTAGTCAGTGCCACTTAGTGCGGCTTGAGGCCAACGGAATAAATTTATATCGACACACCTTTTGTGTTGCAAACTTCACTTTACATATATTTACATATACACCACATGCATATTAGATATATAATTTTGAAATATTACAATTATATAATTGATAGCTTATATGTTGTTATTATATTCAGAGTTCAAGCACACAGGTCAATTGATGGTATGTGATTCCAGGAGTCATAAATGCAAAATCTTTATCACCTCTGAGGATTAAGATGGAATGCTTCGTCACCAGTAATGAGCGTATCCGGATAACTACACTCACCTGTACCTGTTCGTTGACAATTCGATATTTTTGACTTGTGGATAGCATTGAAGGAACGGGACTATTTAATACACTATCCCAAGTTTAGCAAATTTGATTTATATTTTTGATGACTTCGAGAGCCGCAGTAGCCCTTCGCGGGCGATCAGAGTGGGAGCTTTGATCGTCCAGGATAGCAAATCTGGAGAGAATGGCAACACGAAGTGGTCCTAGGTCGCCGCCGCCCGGCAAGAGTTCTAGGAGAGGCGAGGCCTGCCCTGGAATTAGTTAAGCCTCAGTGCAGAGGTTATCTTTTGAAGATTTCGCCTCCGACAGTAAAAAAATAGGTCACCTGACCATACGCCGGCATAAACGACACTCGCGTGTTTCGTGTGCTGTCTCCGTGCTTTATGTGGACACCTTTGTATCTGAAATAGCTGACATAATTCATAAATATTAATTGTGTCACACAAAATATATACAGTAGAAGAACCACACTGCAGCTCGTTACTGGCTGCGAAATGAATGGGCCTCGCTCTCACAGAATACCAGCATACTGCTGCTGATTCGTGCTTCGATTGGTGAAGAGATTTTCTGTCTTAGTCCTCTGGGATGGCATCTGCATTATGATTCCTTATCGAGGTTGAATGTGGGGGGTTAGGCAACGGGCATCACTTACAGGTGAACTGTGTGCTCATTTATCACCCTGAATACAATAATAAAATATTTAAACGCCTACCGGCTGTTTGTGTCGGAGCACAGTTGCTCACTATTCAAATAGTCTTAATCAATTTTAATTCAACATTGTTTGCATCTGTAGTGTTGTGTGGACGAAGACAGTATACTTTGATCTGGGCTACACCACATTTGTGGAGAAGGAACTTATTTCTCCTCAAAGCACCAGTCTTTCTCTGATTATATTTGTCCCAAGAATACTACTTTTATTCCTTATATCAATCTAAGAGCGGCGGGAATAACTTGCCATTAGGTGAACTGCGTCCATGTCCAACGGCTAATTTCATAACGAAAAATATTATAAGAACCGTATTGGGTGTACCATTGTGTTTGGTACAGTGAGTGGAGGGGTCCAGAGACCATTATTACTAATGATCAGGCATCCGGTCTTAGTTCTCGGGAGTGATACGCTTCTGCATTACGATTCCTTCTTGTCAAGGATGAGTGTGGATGTCACGTACAGCAGGAGTCTCTAACCATTAGGGGAACTGTGTGTAAGTTTTGCCTCAATACGAAAAGAGAAAAAAAAAAGAAATTCTAGTACAGATTTACGAAGTATGTATACAGATTAGTATGATACTCATAACGTTTCGTGGATAGAGAATGCAAAAGATATAAACGTGACGAAAGAGTGGGCAGTCGAGGACAAATACATTATGAATGTAATATTTTTTTTAAAGCAGACACGAGGAGCCGGCCCAACACTATCTGTCCTGGCGACGACCTTTCAGATTAACACCTGAACACATAATCGAACAGTCGCTGTTCAAACACTGTTTCCGCGTACGGTCTTCATTTCGACGACAAGATTCCTCACTCAAATTATATCTAGCAAGTTATAACATTTATTTTTTTATTTAAGTAACTCTATAAGTACTTGGAAACAATTCTCTCTGAAAAAATTGGAAGGTACTACAGAAATATATATTTAACAGTGGTAGAACTAAACTGAAATTTGTTTCTAGCCGCAGAATGCATGGGTCAGCTCAACTGGGGTAGGACCACTCCTCGGAGAATACCAGCGTAAAATAGCAGCATAATGCTGTCGTGTTTCTTCTGGTGAGTGCAAGGATCCGGAGACCTTTATTACTGGTGACGAGGCATTCCATTTCAGTCCTCAAGGGTAACAAAGCATCTGCATTATGATGCCTTATCAAGGATGGATGTAGATGTAATGGGCCGCAGGAATCACTTGTCATCAAGTGAACTGTGTGCTCGTTTGATACAGATAAAGTAGAATCATAATGCAAATGCTCCCATCCCTGAAAACTAATATGTATTGCCTCAAAAACAGAAAAGCGATCAATCTAATCCCAGCCCTTTGCTGCGAATTGGCTTCTCAGCAAACCACGGTTCGGCCGGGGAGGGTAGGGAGGGTCGGCTTCCACGCCTAAGTCACGTGCAACGTAGAACCAACACCAACAGTCCTCTCTACCCGGCCACTGCTGGTCCGCTATAGTACGGCCTTGTGTGGAGTCTTCTTAGCTTTATCGTGGGTGACCAATCACGATTGCTAAGACCGATTCGGAGTTAGCCGAACATGGTTCGCTTGCTTTGCTTTGATTGAAACAAACATCTAAAAACATATTTTATTTTTTTATAATATTCGTAGTAATAATATCACGTCCATCGACAAAAAAGATTCAAGAGGCACACGTGTTGTCACACTTGAGGATTGAAATGGAATTCCTCGTCACATTAAGTTCCGTCCCTGATTCCCTGTATTCGCTACACGAAACACAGCAGCGTTGTCCTGCTACTTCACGTTGGTATTCTGTGAGCCGAACCCTTTTTGCGGCATCCAGGAACTTGCTGCCGGATGACTCTACCACCGTTAGAGTATTTGTGTACTGAAATATTTGAAACCTCATCTTGCAAAGGGATCAAGAAAAAATACCAAAAACTACTGTCGTAACCACGCAGTCATTTGTATTTTTGGTGATTAATGTTTATTGACAGCATACACGTACATATATACAAGTATATCACTTGCCAAGGATCTGGTCCAACTTCCTGCGTGGAAGAGACATACTATCACTGTAAACTGACGCTAGCATCAATGTGGTCATTCAGATGTGCTCTGAATACGATGTACAGTGGTGGTCCTCCATTCTATTATATTATATTCCATCCGGTTGGATTGATCGAAGAAGATCGCGCTTTCATAGCAAAATAGGGTAAAATATTAGATTAGTATTTGGAACCTCAGTCTGCAATGTGAGGGATCAATTGTTTTCACCGTGTTGCTGTCCAAAGACAGCTGGTGTCGGCACGCCCCGTGAGTCACGTGGACAAGGTCGTCTCCAGCAATTTACAATACACGACAAACGCGTGAAGATAGCGGTGTCACAAAGAATAGCCATTGTCGACGAATGTTTGCACATTTGTGTAGCGTTGCAGTGAACTTTGCGAAAAGTAATGTTTTTGAACAAGCCGCGTATTCCTTGTTCTTTTTTTTTAATATTAGGTGTGACAAACGAGCACACAATTGTCATTGTTGTCGTACCTGCGGCCTCGGACTCTACGTCCATCCTCAACACAGACTGAAGATGCACATTCATCTGTAATAGGATTCCTAGATCTTAACATTCGAAATATCGAAAATAGCATCATGTCGCCGCTGTGTTCACGTGAATACATGCTGCTATTTCATTCTGGGATTGTATACAGGCGTGGTCCTTCCCTTCGAGGCGACCCATTCATGTTTCAGTTTCAGGTGATAAAGCCACATTTCCGGTCGTAACATGATTGGGTCGGCTTTTTTGGGTAAAAATATCAGCGTGAAATAACGGCATAGCTCTGATCCGCTGATCTCTATAAGAAAAACCGTACAACTGTAACGTTAGGTTCCACTTTAATGACCCGCGCGGCACTAAAATATACACATAAAACTATCGTACAGTTGTTTTATTTATAACACATTATTTGTTTGTACAAGTGTAAACAAACAGTACAAGTCATTATTATTACGACAATCGGTGAATCTGTCTTATCTGCTAAACTGACGGGACACAATTCACACACGTTTTCCGCGATGTCTAAAAAAAATAAAATTAAAGTAACAGCCTCTATATATATAAATATCTCTATATATAAATCCCAATACTGGTCATAAGCCTTCCCTCTAGAAATGGTGTTAGAGCATAATTCACCCCTGTGTCCAATGTGGATTGGCGGACTTCACAAGTCTGACATATTTTTTATTATTATTTTACAGGATTTTTTTTCCATCTCCGCCTGGTTGGCCAATATAATAAATAAATAAAAAACTAAACTATACATATAAAGAAACAAATATATACTATATAATATAATACATATATAAAGACCAGCCAGACGGGTTAGGGCGAAAGGGAAAGAAACCTACGGACTATACGCGCGGTGTCGAGGAGCACCGCCTTCTGCATTTGAGCCCGGAGCTGCGGAGCACTATTATTATTATTATTTGTTAGCCATGCAGGTTTCCTCACGATGTTTTCCTTCACCGCCGAGAACGTCTTAAACAGCACTTGATAAACAATGATGTGCACCGGGATCGAACTCGGTTTCATGACGTGCTGGGAATTAAATACGAGCGCTTACACACTGAGCCACCACGATTCTTGTTTTTATTGTATCTTATTGATCAGGATGTTTTGTAGAACTGTCAAAAAATTTCACTAACCCAAGAGAGATCGAACTGTTGATATTTAGACAAAAGCCCGACCATTTGCACTACTGCGATTGCAGTGACAAAATTAATCTAGGCAACTTGATGCGTGGCCAGCCAACTTATCTCCGTTTGTACTGCTGACGTCACAAGATGGCGGCGTTCGATCCGACCTTGTTTTCGTGTGTTTTTAATTTCGTAAACAACTAAATAAACGCCCACGCGAAACGCTAGATAAAAACTTATTTTGTATTTCAGAAAAACATCTCTGAATCTATTTTAACAATTATTTATATGCCTGCAATAAACCGGGCGGGGCTTTCACTGAGAGTTGTTCTGAGCTGATGGATTGAGTTCGATCATTTGAGTTCAAGATGTCAGGCTGTCGGTTGCCTGGCCTTTTTTTGGTATCATCAAAAGATTAGAATGGAAGAAAGACAGGGTTATGTCGGGCTTCTACACAATCACTTCTCGCAGCCAGTTCATTAGGAGTGCCCTCCCTAGCACCCTCGCTGTGCTGCGGCAACACGAGACTACTCCGCACTGCCATCCTGCCCAGGTTCACTTTAATGGACGATCAGGGTCTCTAATCACTCGTAAACACGAAGTTCATTTCCCTAGTGCTCATTGGACCTTTTGGAGTCGACCACTGCAGCCGCTGCATTAGTCAATTCCCAGGCAAGGAATATTTGTGCATAACAAATTGTTGAGTTCCGTTGTGTCTTTCTCATCTTATAACACATGCAGTACAATAGATTAGGAAAGGGGACGACGAGTGAGTGTATCTGTGTTTACGTGAATGCGGACAGCACTATAATATATCCTGCACAGTTGATGAGTAATATGGTCAAAACTAGAATATACCGTAGGGTCTAAAATTGATATCAAAAGGACATAGATAGGATCAAGTGTCCTGATTATTATAATTTAAAATTTGAAAGGCCGCTTAACAACTAATGTAAACATGTTAAAGTCTACTTGTTCATGAAAACATTCAAGAAAAAAAAATAAAGGCATGTTCAGTGTTTAAACAGTGGTAGAGTCTCGGTGCGGATTCTAGCTACAGCCTGAATAGGTCGGCTTGATTGGGACCAACTTGGTCAGTGAATAGGCATCCGGGAACCCAATTACAGGTAACAAAGCATTCCGCCTCAGTGCTAAGGAATGACAACCCATGGGCATCATCTTTGTTAAGGATATGTAGACGTCATGGGCCGCAGTGTTCACATACCATCAGGTGAGATGTGTGCTCGTTTGTCACCGTTATATAAAAGAAAATGGTTAAGCGTGCCATACTGCTGAGACCCGATTACAGGCGCGAAGGAGCCGGGGTGGCAAGAACGTGCTTCTTGAATGTTAGTCGAATGGATGTCTGATGGATCATCACGGGGCACAGTGGTCGTTGACCGTTATGTGAGGTGTGTGCTCATTTGTCACCCTTAATGTTACAAAACAATTAACTACTCTATCCACGCAGTCATCAGCCTACAATAACAAGTATAAAAGAAACTCGTAATGAATTCCTATAATTTGCATTCAGTCCAAAAATAACACAAAAATTATAATAATTATGTAATTTGGATCTAAATTAGTTTATAATGTACATTTTTTTAACTCGTAAATTATGTTATTGTGGCAATCTGAAGTAAATGTTTTTTTACAGTTGTTATATCATCGCGGCCATCACAGCCTGTCCATGGTCCATCGGTCTAAGGGCCTGCCCCATAGTCCACTGGTCTACGGGCCTGTCACAAACTGACACAGACTGCCACAAAGCAAGCTCACGAGCCAGCTGCATCTGTCGACTTCCACAGACTTGAATAGGTGGTCACTCCACCTAGTGAGGGTCAGTCCTACACTGCGGCTGCCAGTACGAGGTTGCCATTACCATTCTTCCCCGTCGGTTGTCGGTTCTAAGAGCTATATGGCCAGCCCATTGCTACTTCAGCTTTTTTTTATTGTATAGATGTCAAACCAGCAGGCAGCCCACCCGATGGTAAGTGATCACCGCCGCCCATGGACATCTGCACCACCAGAGGAGTCGGAAATGCGTTGCCGGCCTTTAAGGAAGGTTCCAGACTCTTTTCTTGAAGGTCCATAAGTCGTATAGGTCCTAAGCTTGCTAATCTTTTGAGCTAAAGGCCACTTTAAGTATAAGTGTATTTTCAGAGCTTAAATTAATAAAAGCTAAATCTTAATTACACACAACTATAAATAAACAAGTACGAGTATTAAATTCTGCATTCACTTGTGATGGTACCTTCTCACCTGACTCCCAGTACTGGCGCGAGTCCACTAGATCGTCGGGCGTGTCCGTTCATAGCAACAAGACCATTACCTTCTATTGCTATTCCACTCTTAATCAGAATGACCTACATAAGCTTCCGTCTGATATCACGATGGCGACTAATAGAGATTACTCTAAGAATTTCTGAAATAAGTTCTGAGATAATAAGAATCATAAAAAATCACATTTTCTTTTGCCCATGAGACCCTAAGAATATAGAAATCGGTTTTTTGATTCATTGTATAAAATTAAAATATACGTGTTTTAATTTCTTTTCTAAATAATCTTCCCTGGGGATTTAAAAAATTTAATAGAAAATTACAAGAAAATCTTGACAAGTTTAAAACAGTTTTATTTTTTATTTTCTTTTCGTGTATTATGTGATGCTGTTGGTCTTTTGATCTCTACAGCTTTAACGGAACAGACTCTCGAGCGGGGGCCCGCTGAGTAGGGAGACAACGGCGATGCTGTCACGAAGAGCGACTGCACCACTGCTGAGTTCCGACCCCTGTAACGAAGAACGTCAACGACTACAGAGGGGGGCGATTGCGGTCCGAGGGCCCCTCAGAAGGAGGTTCGAACCTCGGCTCGGATCGCTGTCGAAAGGCTGGGGGAGAGGGGATAGGTCGATTTTGGAGCAGCCAGGACACGAACTGAATGTTGTGTCGGCCGCTAGGAAAGACAACGTTGTACTCTCCGGTGAGTGCGGTGAAGTGTAATGTTTGTGTGTGTGTAGTAATGTGATTTTTTTTTGTACTATTTATACTTATAAAGAGTAAATTCGAACTTTGAAGCAGCTGGTGCTATACCTATTTCATGTCTCAGTTTAACGCGTGTGTTTGTAGAGTTGTGTATTGGCTGTTTTATTCTTTCCATTTGTACTACTCTCACATAAAACCTATAAACCCAATAATAATTTGAAAGAGCGATAGGTAATTTTCGTAATTTAAAATCTAAACCTTTTTTTTATTTCTTTTTGTGTGAGATCTCCCCAACTCCCGAGTTCCGCTAAATATAGCATTATAAATATAGCAGTGTAACAATTTCGTCAGAAACGAAGATGTTCCCAGGAGCGTCATCGCGCCCCATGTGTCCTCTTGCCCCGCAACTTTTTTCGCCTTGAAGATATCGTTAAGCGCTGTCCATATCATTAATGTTGTATTATTTCCATTTATTTTTATCAGCAACATTTGAGATTCTAATAACGATTATAAATTGTGTTTATGAAACATTAATATGCTTATTATGATGGTTTATTTATATCGAACCACTCGGTTGTAGATTGGAAACGTGTTTGCGTGTCGAATAGCTATATATAAACAATTTCCGTGCAATCGAATAAAATACCAGTAGACTGCATTTGTATATATATCTTCATTTTAATTAATTGTTATATTGTCATTATTGCAAGACCAAAGGACACCTTCCAAGCATCTTCGCGCGATGTTTCCCTTTAGCGTCATCGTACTCACCACGGCCTCTCAATACTCCGCTGCTGATGAATTGGACTTATTCATTCATTCATTTCATTTATTATCGGATAACAGTGATCCATTAATACATTCATAAAATATAAAAAAATATTAAAGAGCCTCTCAATTTCTTCTTTCTGACCACAATTTCAAAAGTTCTAGACCATTTAAATGTAACATATGCTGTGTTATTTACATATTATATAAAATGTGATATATGCTGTGTTATTTACATATTATATAAAGTGTGATATATGCTGTGTTATTTACATATTATATAAAATGTGATATATGCTGTAAGTTATTTTACATATTATATATAAAGTGTGATATATATGCTGTAAGTTATTTTACATATTATATAAAGTGATATATGCTGTGCTATTTACATATTATAAAGTGTGATATATGCTGTGTTATTTATATATTATATAAAGTGTGATATATGCTGTGTTATTTACATATTATATAAAGTGTGATATATGCTGTGTTATTTACATATTATATAAAGTGTGATATATGCTGTGTTATTTACATATTATATAAAGTGTGATATATGCTGTGTTATTTACATATTATATAAAGTGTGATATATGCTGTGTTATTTACATATTATATAAAATGTGATATATGCTGTGTTATTTACATATTATATAAAGTGTGATATATGCTGTGTTATTTACATATTATATAAAGTGTGATATATGCTGTGTTATTTACATATTATATAAAATGTGATATATGCTGTGTTATTTACATATTATATAAAGTGTGATATATGCTGTGTTATTTACATATTATATAAAATGTGATATATGCTGTGTTATTTACATATTATATAAAATGTGATATATGCTGTGTTATTTACATATTATATAAAGTGTGATATATGCTGTGTTATTTACATATTACATAAAATAGGTGGCAAACGAGTGAGCAGCTCAGCTGATGGTGAGTGATCACCGCCACTCATGGATCTCCGCGACATCTGGTCAGTCACAGGAGCGTTTATGAAAGGTGTGGACTTTTCTCTTGAAGATCCCTAAGTCGTACCGGTTCGGAAATACCGCTGGCGACTGCTGATTCTACAGAGTAGTTTCACTGAAGTGCTTTATTTAATTCATAGACTTGCAGGTTTCCCTACGATGTATTCGTACACCGCTGAGCATACGGTAAATCAACATTTCAAATTGCAATTAAGATTTTTCTAAATGAAAACGAAAGATTTTTGTGATGTCGCAGACACTTTATTTATAACGATGCCATTGTCAGCCCTGAGAACTGAGATGGAATGCCTAGCTCGTCACCTGTAATTGTGGTCGACGGATCTACCCTCACCATGCGAAATACAACATCGGTTTTGTGCTATATCACGCTGATATCCTGTTAGTTTCTTCCCCGATCGAGCGGACCCAATCATGCTGCACCAAGAACCTAACTGCTGTGTTACTCTACGACTGCACTACTAGAGCTTATAATGGTATAATAAAAGAAGCGCTCAGTGATTGTACTCCGGCGTCAGCACTCGTAATCGGAGCCATATCGGTGCAACCGGTTAAATCCGGCTCGAACAACCCACTTCATTATCTTTCTTTTTGCAAATCTTTTAGTCCGTCCATTTTATCGCTCCGCCATATCTTACCTAATTCCAAAACAGGTTAAAGTCCGTTTTTAATTGTGTCCAAGTCTTCCGCTTGTTACGTTATGGTTCGGTAAAGCAATTTAGTCAAATAATGTATTTAGTTTTATTGATAAAATAAATGGTAATAAATAGTATGTAGGTCGTCTCGTGTCCAGGCGCGTTATCTGGCGGACCAGCTCGTTAGGTGTTGTTGCTGGTGTTAAATTACGTTCATTGTGTTTAATATTAAAATGCCATATTAAACTTTATTTAACTTATACACACAGCATTTATATAAGGAAACTAACATAAGAAAAGTAAGTACAAAGGCGCAGCTTGGTTTACATTAAAAATCTCTTCCAGCAGTTGGATCAGCATTGGCAAGAAGAAACATATTGGGCTCACGAAAGAAATAGAAAGAAAAAATCACGCAGGACTACATGTTATACATATCATATTAGTTTGTTGAACGAGTGAGAGCTACAGCTCAAAAGATTAGCAGCAGCTGGAGAGGCTGGGCTGTATCTATATTTGCTCGTAGAAGCGATAACCGATGAGGAAGAAAGGTTCCTGAGTGGCATGTGGAAAAATAAGATGGTTTCGGACTGCCGCTCGCAATGTAGGACAGCCTCCCACCAGATGGAACGATAAATTACCCCAAGTTATCAGGAAATCGGTGGATGCAGGCGATCCAGGATAAAGTCCTTCTGGTCCATTTGGAACGCGGCGTTATCTTCTGGTTATTGCTAGATGACATCAACTGCACAGAGTATTGTGTAGTGCCTTCGTGCAAACACAGGCACTCACTCGTCGTGCCCTTCCCTGTTTCCATGTACTGCTTGCGCACCAAGATCCAGACGCAGTGTCACGAAACATACGTACATCACACCCAGATATGAATACCAACAATTTGTGGACGAATATCGTTCCGAGGACCATCGAACCCAGGACCCGCGACACAATAACCAGGCACTCTAACCACTTCATCACGCAGGCGTTGCTGAAACATCTAAAACCATCACCAACATGCATGGTCATGAGGGCAGATGGAATGCCTCATCACGTGGAGTGAATGGGTCAGGCCTCACATATTTACTCGCGTGAAACACAAGCACAGTGCTGCCGTGTTTCGTATGGTGAGTGTACGGATCCGAAAACTCGATTACCGGTGACGAAGTATTCCATCTCAGTCTTCAGGCGTGACCAATGCAATACCCACTATTTTTTTTATTTTTCTTTAATGTTTTTGTAGTTGTTGAAATAAATAACTTCTTTTGTGTTTTGTTTACTTGCTAATGATTATAGGAAATCTTAATAACATACAGATCATATAAAAACAAAAGTTATTGTACAAACTAACACGCGGACTTGGTAATTCAAACTGATGACAAATACCTTTGTACGGTATAACCTAGACGTAAACACAGATAAATACCTAAACCCTTATGTGATGGTACCTAAGCCCGGGCAGGTGTTGGCTGAGGTCCGCGGATCAAACCAGACCAGAACAGTTCCGGGCGACCTTCAACGTTTTCTAAATAAACTATTATGGTTAGCCTACTGGGAAAACATTTTTTTAGTTTAATATTAAGGGTGACAAAATAGCACACTGTTCACCTCGTAGTAAGTGATAGAGTGCACATTGTCTCGCCTGAAGTTTGAGACGGTAATCATACGAAACACAGTCGTCGTCGTGTGTGGTTTAGGTCCTTCCCAGGTGCGCTCGACCAAGAGTACACAGAATATATAATATAATAATAGCGTGAAATAGCTGCCGAGTTTCATATGTGGGCATTCAGGGGAGATCCCTAACACATCTAACGAGGCATTCCAATTAAGTCCTTAGAAGAGACAACGCGTGGGCGAGCTGAAGATGAATCTACTTGTCAAGGTGAACTGTGTTCGACTAAAGAACTCCTAACATTATGAAGATGAAGCTACTCATCACGACCGCAGCAATAATTTCCGTTGAAGTCCTGCTCCAAATTGTACTAATAGCCTAATATTTCTCATTCTCAAAACGAGTAAGAAGAAATTCCAATTAAGTCCATAATTAATTGAATTCCCTCGCGTAATTTAAGGGTAATTTGAAGTAATGTTTACAAATTAAGTCAGCTCCTAGTGGAATTGATAATCATCTATTCCGCGCGGGGGTGGCGGGTGGGGGAGGCGGGGGTGGATGTAATCCATCCTGGGAGAGGCGGAGACGACTCTTGACGGTGATGGAATGGAGCCAAAGTCGTAAAACTGTTTATGGCCAATCATTTTTATCTCGAAGCGTACATTGTCTTTGTTTTTCTTACAATGTCCGAATAATAAATCGTCCTTGCTTCCTTGTATAGAGAGTGCTATTCTTTAGCTTGGGTACATATTTGCTATCTAGTTATATAACGTAAGTTTTATATACACATTGTAGTCGATGTCATGATAAACTAAGCTGTGATAGGTCAATACGTAAGTGCTCGCTTGCAATTCACGGTCCGCATGTGAGCATCGCTTCCCGATGTCGGTACGAATCAAATTGTTAATCCAGCTTCATGATTCACCGTGGGCTGGGTGAAAGAAAACATCGTGAGGAAACCTGCATGTCTAAGAAAGAAATTAAAAAAAATATTACGAAGAAACGTGACGTCCGCCAATTCGCAGTGGAACCACGCGGTGGACTATGTTGTAGCACCCTATCCAGAGTGGAGGCTGTACCTAGGAATGGTATTTGTAGCTATATACATTTTAAGCTATGTAATTTAAATGTATAATATTTAAAATTTCGTCGATAGCTTAATGGTTTAAGGATAGGGCATTGGTTTTCAAACATTTTTCGCCGCGGCACCTTTATCGGTGAAAAATATTTTGCGACACAGGTAGCCTTACAGCAAAGAAGAAAAACAGTGCAAGTTTAATACTCCGTTGTCTCTGATGAGATGCATGCAAACTGTTTGGATATTTTTTTTATTATTTCCTTTATTTTTATTGGAAGTTTAGTTAGTTAGCTTTACCCTCAAATCAAAATCAACGTACGTCAGGCCACTCTGGGTGGTATGAACACGAAACCTAGGGCTTAGGGAACGTCCGCGAAACTTAAGGTCGGCTATTCAAACCCCGCACGAGCGGAAACTTTGATCGAGGGGTTAACAGGAATGTTAGAAATAGGATCGATCTAAATGTGCTAAGGTTTTATCGCGTTCATTATGTTTATTCTGACGTTTTAACAGCTGTAAAAGACTCAGGGTTACGGAGAGGACTGGGGCGTTCGACATCCTGATGCCATAGTTAACTCGAACTACCGTCAGCTTTTCAATAATTTATTTTTGGTCCGATTTACGCAGGAGCTCGCAGTGTCCTGAGATCTCACAGGAGATCTAGACACCATCTAGAATACTATATGACAGCCGTGACTATTGTAATGCTTCAGAGATTTATTTATATTTGTGCAAGGAATCAGTTTGTAAATATTAAGTTAATAAATAATAATTTATGGTTAACAATGTTGTAGAACAACGAACTGACAAATGCACAGGTAAATAACTAAATGTTACCGTCGCTCGCGGTGGCGGTGGCGGGGGGGGGGGGGCAGGGCAGTAATTAGTTAGTACATTACGCAACGCGACTCGAGGCGTGCACACGTGCAGTCGAGCAAACAAGCAAGTTTCTATTTGCCGAGTGCGGGCCAAAGGAATTAACTCATAAAGACGTCGCTCTGACTGGCCGACGTGCCCGAGCGCAAGCGTGCCGCTCCGGTGGCCACGCGACCCGCCGGCCCACGAGACTGGTCTATATTTGTCTGGTGTTCATCATCACCTCAGCTCATGGCCAGTCCACTGTTGAAAATAGCCTGTTGAGCATCGTCTATATACATTCACTTCTCAACCATTTTAATTAATAATTATAATTAAACTATTAATTAATGATTATATATTTATTATTAATAATTATAACTCTAGGGCGGTCAATGCGGGTCGCATTGGCCTCCGTGTTTGCGCTAACGCGACATCCAATACTAAACAAGAAGACCAGCATAACTAATCATCATGTAACACCTTCATTACTGGTGACGAGGTATTCCATCTTAGTCCTTAGGGGTGACAACGCATCTGCGTGGTGTTTTCTTGGCGAAGATAAATGTGGGTCTCATGCACAATCGAGTGAACTGTGTGATCGTTTCTTATCCTCGATACAATAAAAAAAATAACTATTTTTCTATTTATTTATTATTTAATTTTTTATTGTGCCGTATTCGTACACCGTAAACAAGTCCAGAGTGGTCACCCTACTCGTCTAATTTAACCTTCGTTGTATTTACAACTCCTTTTAGGCGCCTGTTCCAACCTTCCACGAAGCCGCACCGCCCGGCCAGCGCGGCGACCGCCAGTTGGTACGACGTCGTCTAATAATACCCGCAATGTCTTCCTTTCTGCTGATGCTGCCTTTCATGAGGAGTTGACAGTTTTATGATTCACTTGAGACAACTTTTATGTAATAATGACTTACTGTATAGTGGTCGTTAACTCTTTATGGTTTTTGAGCACTGAACACCGGATTTGGTTTCACCTCTTTATTGCGATACACTGGATTGCGATGGAAGACCTCGTCATCTGACTTTACCAGACCCCCACACTAATCATTCGGACGCAGCAGTGTTACGTCGGGTCGTTCCCCAGTCGAACCGACTCATTAACGCTATAGCTATAAGTTACAACCTGACTCTAACACAGTCGAGTGTGTGGTGTGATGGTTATGTGGCAGATATGGACTATCTGTAGCATGAAAAGGTTGCCTCGACAGGCGAAATACACTGGTTTTACGGATTACCGGCGTAAGACATCAGCACTGCTGTGTCGTCTGGTGAAGGAAGAAACCTGGGATTTTATGGTGACGAGGAATTACATCTTATTCCTTAGGATGTACCTGAGCGTCATGGGCAGCAGGAATTACGTAACATCAGCAGTGACAAGCGGGTGACAAGGCATGTGAATCCTGAATCTTTAATGAGGTGGTAGATGTGACGGGTGGCACTCATCACTTACCTTCAGGTGACAGGTGTGCTTATTTGTCACCGTGAAAAGTAGATAATAATAATATATAGTTTCAGTAAATTTTATTAATCATTTATATTTGTCAGTGCGATGTACGAGTACATATGGTCTCACGGTCTAAATATAGAACAACTTAGAAAGACTACACGAGCGGGCTCTCGAGATAAGGGCGCGGACTGATGCGACACAGCGACGCGCTCCGTGTGCGAAGATCCTGGCTTCGAACAAGTTATATAAATCCCACTGCTGGACATAGGCGCATCATCGCTTAAAATTACAATTACCAATGATCCCGGGAGATCCTCACGCAATGTGAGTTTAAAAGCGAGGACTTAAACACTGAGCTACCACGGCTCTCTAGTTCAAATTATATGTAATATTTATCTCAATAATATAATATAGTATTGAAGAATACTAGAAAGATACATTTTGTGCAGTTAATACTAACTGAAAGTTTTATACAGTTAAATATTTATTTGTATCCAGTACAACCTAACTGAAAACATTAAGTCCATTACCAATGGAAATGAATCGGTACAAAAGTGAAGCGGTGACCTTCAGACCGACGGAACACTTCGCAACAGTCACGCCACTGACAAAACCACGAACCCGCGACCCCGGCCATTGTATGCTAACAACTGAGTCACCGGCCTCAGTCGGAGGAAGCCTATCCGTCACGTTATACACATAGAGGCGGCAGTGGATGTGTGATAGAGATGCTGCTAGGATCGGTGCAATGATAAGCTCTGTTGTTGAGTCTTACAATGCTTTCAAGATGGTCTCATGGGTCGGAGGAAATCTTCGATATAACAAAATGTTATTCAATTGATAATTTAAAATATAAAATATAAAAGTAGAACAGCCTATACATATCCCACTGCTATATAATGCTCATCTATACAGCGAGTGCTAGAGCACAGTCCAGCACGCGGCTTCGCTGCGGACGCCGTCCGGTACCGGCTCCAGGGACCGAACGATTTCCTCGCGTACCTAAAAGCTCCTAGACATGGAGACACCACGGCTTTCCCATGAACAGTGGTAGTACAGTCTGTGCAGTTCAGTCTGTGTGTGTTAGTGCAGAATGAATGGATCAGCTCGACCGGGGTAGGACCACGCCCTCATGAAATACCAGCGTGAAATACCAACATAATGCATGCATGCATGTGTTTCGTTTGGTGAGTGTAAACATTTGTGACAAAGCATCTGCATTATGATTCCTTATCAAGGATGGATGGATGTCATGGGCCGCAGGAATCACTTACCATCATGTGAACTGTGTGCGAGTTTATTACTCTCAGTGTAATAAAAAATAAAAAGAAAAAATAATGCAATATAACCTGATTCAGTATAAACCAAAAGATATTGATTTACGAAATTAATTCCAGAAGTCGTTATTTATAAGATGAAAAACTTGATGACATTCTATATGAAACAACGCTTACATTTTGTTTGTACGAACATCTCTTACGAACATTCCGGTTCTTTATGTCGCTATTTATATCCCAAGATGTTAAGAATAAATTTACCAAAACAACTTAGCCGAGTTCAGTGCCCACATAAAACAAGGTACTACACAAATAAGGCCGATTCGATTCCCCGTCTATAACTCGATTGTTAGAACGCGCACAAACGGCAACGTAATTATATTAATTTATGTTATTTACGCGAGCAACGACCTCTCCCTGGTGGACAGTGTGGTCTGCAACAAGTGTACAACCGCGGGGTGGCTTACCAGCAGGTACATGTCTGCTTACCTTATTCTATTATATATATAAACATAACATATTTCCTTGATTTTTTTTTATTTTCTTCTATATTATCAGGAACATCACGACGAAGGGTTTCCTCCAATTCCTTTCTGTATAGAATGAATTTGGGAAAGTATGGTACGTGATAAGTGAGGCCCGTGGCATTCATGGATTGGATCCACAACAGGCATTGATTCAAGTTGTACATGCGATTTCATCCCTGAATCGAATTGAATGTCTGCTTACTTTTGATTGGGTCCTTAGATCCCTGTACTCACCGATGAAACGCAGCAGAATTATCCAACCATTTCAGCTGGCACTCTTTGGGATGTGGTCCTTCCCTAGTCGCGCCGATCCAATCCACAGCTAGGAAGAAACTGCACCGTGTGCTGTGCGGGTAGAACACTGATGATAAAAGAATAAGGAATAAGAAGCCATTCGTGTTGCCGCTGGAGCACCGGGATCACATCTATAAGCTTTAACTTCTCCCTCCTTCTTGCATCAGCGGTCAACCAGGCGATCTTTCTAGGGTAGCGTCATACGATGTAAAATATTGTTTGTCATTTATCTCTAAGACATGCAGGTTTCCTCCAGAGGTTTTCCTTCACCACCAACCACTTGGTAATTCATCACTTTTTACAACTAACAGCTCAATTATAACGACTCTTTAAGTTGTACCTAGTGTACTGAAATAATTTGAAAAATACATAAAAATTAAGCCGGCATCACAGTACAGAGTAAATAAATTTGGTGCTTCTCAGTGAAGCGTGCTGGGTCCGCTATTATTCCTGTCTTTTACCTAAACGTTTCACCTAATGCAAAAAATCACTTATGCGGTCATTGATTGCCGATGACAGCGCAATACTTAAATGCGAAAACACTGATAGGTATGTCACTGATATTAATAATTCATTGTCTAATGTAATATGTTACTTGGCTTATAATGATCTGCGAATTAACATAGCATAATATAAACAAATCATACTAAAATGAAAACAAAACATAAAATCTGTTAAAAAGAAATAGAAGAAACGTATGCAGTAAATTATTTAAGTGTTATTTACAAAAACTGTGATTGGGAGTCCATGTAGACTTCGTATAGGACTCCGAAGAACTGCCTAAAGAGTCATTCACTACCTTGTCGGATAGCTCGCTTTAATTTGGATTTAAAGACTATTGATTTGGGGCAATTTAGTCAATACAATTAGGCATTTAAAAAAATGTCATACTATTTGTTTGACATTTGAATAACCTGAGAATTTTGCCTCTAGCATCAATGTACAACCGACGTACGGCGACATTGTTGTTAAAAAGGTGAGTTATTTTGAATTTAAACAAGAATGTTAATATACATGTGTGCGACACTAGGATAAATTGTATTTACCTAAACGCACGTTAAATGTAATGCTTATTATATGGCAATAACAATATATAATTGATTGCCAGAGGACAAAAACTTGTCTCTTCCTGTATTTAAGAAAAAAATAATAAACTACCGTGTGACATACTCATATTTAATTAATAAAGTAGGTAATGAGACCAATTAACAATCAATTATGAATTGCATTCCGAAAATGTTGAATGTAAAGTCCGGTGTTCGCGTATTAAGCAGTGGGTGTTCAAGTATCGAATTTTCTATCGCGGAAATGCGTCTCTGTAGTGTAGTTACATGAATACATAATAGATTGTACTGAAGCTCCACACTACGCTACAACGATAATAAAACCTATGAAGTAAAACCTTAACATACACGAAGATTTATGAATTTAAAGTATTATAGTTTAATCATTTGTTAAGTCCATTCATTGTCCTAATCTCTTCTCTTCTGTTCTATTCTACACAGGCTATGTTGCCCTCGAGGTGGTGGCCATTCTAAAATAAACTCCAATAAAAATAAATATTTCCTATAAACTTATATAAAGGTTAAAAATGAACTGACGAGTCGAAATTCTTTGTAAGAAATCAGGTAGATTATTATTACTGTTTGATAATATTTTCTGAAGTAGCATCTACTAGTATATAATGTACGTTAGTTATAATTAGAAATAACTCAAAGTGGAGATAAAAGGGCAACACATTTTAACTATTATTTTAACTAAAATGGAAAGTTATTAACTCAAAGTAAAATGTTTTGAATAATAGGAACTTGCTAATAAAATAATCTAAAGTCTTATAGTCTCGTTTAATCAAAAATCTTTAAGCTTTAGTTAAATTCGAAACAAGATAATTTAATTCATAACTTTAATCAACTTTAATTAAACGAACGAGACACGTGCAAACCCTCGGTCGGTTACATGTCGCCGATTAAAAATAAATGCACGTAACAGGCCCAGGCTAGCCTTGACTCTTCAAGAATACTCTCAACCCGATCAAACGAACTGATCGATTGTAGACCCTGTTACGCTCGCCATAGAGTTTAGACTAACGGCACCTTGATTAGCAAGATAATATAATCAAAAAAAATTGCAACCCATAAGTTGTTTACACTAGCTGCTATTTTTTAAATTCATCCTTGAGATAACGCATTATCAATATATATATGTCGGGCTTGGAGTTCCGTAACACATTTCTATGTTAAAACATTTAGCATTTGAATTTTAAATTTTGTGCCAAATTTGTTAATCTCATTACAAACTGTTAGATTATAGCCGATTGATTGTGAGAATGACCGAGCTAATTTTGAATTAAGTAACGGTAACATCATAAAGGATATCAGGGTGTGGTCTAGGTGGGCAAGAAAGGTTCTTGTGTGACAACCTCGGCCTGGCAGTAGGATAACCCGGTGGCTATGCAAGCGAGCTATTGCGGGAAGTGGTCTCAGGATCGTGCTTATGAAAACAAAGGTAGGGGCCTGTATTTCGCATGGACTATGTATAGTCGGTGAAGATGAGAATTCTGCTATTGTTTGTGCAACTTTGTTCTATTTATGATGATTAAAATAACATCACCATCAGGTGAACTATGGACTTGTCTACCAATCTCAACAAAAGAGATATTTCAGCTAAGCGGCGTGATACACACAGGATGGGCGGATAGCAAACATAGTAAACAGGAATGTTCGCGGAACCCGGTGACTGAGATGCTAACACTGCTACTTGATTTATCTAAGAAATATCTATCTACACGTCAGCAGTCGGAAGTTTAGATATAGTCGCAAGAAAAATGCGCCATTTCACCGTAACGACACAATTACACCAGTTCGTAAAACAAATGGCACTTGGCACATGTGTCGTGCCATGCGATTTCCCGGTTGAAAATATGTCGTCTGGTGAGTAAGTTTTAACACGCGAGGCCTAGTTTGTCACCGCATATTGGAAATTACGAAATAACTTTATCAGTAAAAAATATTTAAACATAATCTTTTGTTTATAATGAATGTTAAAAACATGTTATCTTAGTATAATTATTATAGTAGAAGTATATCTGAACGTGTTCTTCGCACCAATTATGTAGTATAAACTTGTTGAAAAATTACGCCGGAGTTTTGAATTCCGGTTGCAAAGACAGTTGTGAACATGCGGAACCTCAACAGCTTTACATCATCGCCACAGCCTATCCACAGTCCACTGCTGAACTTAGACCTCCCGCATAGATTCCAGCCACCTGCATCCATCGATGTCCCGCCAACTTGCATAGTTCTTCGCCCCATCCAGCGGGAAATCATCCCATGATTCAAGAACGTTTCTTCCCCATCAGATCACAGGTCACCGGTATCTTATGGATTTCTGAAATAGTAACAAGCAAAACATCTGATGAATAATATAAAAAAATATCAATTGACCAACACACAAGAGTCTTTCGTCGTTTAGATGCCGGTAAGAGGTTCGATGTTTTCCGTGACATATATAAATGCGAAGGAGCAACGATGGCAGCATTTGAAGCATACAAACAACAAATTGTATTATATCATATATATTTATATATATATATATATATATACCCTGCCGGCCAAAAGTTTAAGACCGCACCTAAACAACATAATTATCCATCAATTGTAATAAAATCCCACAGGATAAATAAAAGAAATGCACATCTGCATATTCTATTGTTAGTATCGAATATTTATAGAAGTCATTCTTTTGTTTACTTTCAAGTTATTGGACAATAAACATCTATTGTTTTCAAACACCGACACACGCTGCGCTAGAGCCAGGTGGTAAAGTCGTATTAATATTTTTATAATGTCCTCATTACTAATTACTTTGCTTTTGTTACATATTGGTCAATAATTAGAATTTTTAGCTCCTGAAAACACGTGTTTCTGACTTATTATTACCCGAGTTTACTTGGGTTTGTTCACAAACAATCTCAATTAGTCTAAACTTGTGTTTCTATCTCGAGAAATTAGCAGTGAAGTGCGTTCTGTCATCGTTGTTTTACATAATGAAGGCAAATCCGAACTGAGATTGCTTCACAACTGAAGTTATCGAAGACTTGTGTTCATGGCACAATAACTCGATACAGAGAGACGGCCAGTTTTCAAGATAGTCCACGCTTAGGAAGGCCGAGAGCTACCACGTCTAGTAAAGATAATTTCATTGTTGTTACTACCAAGCGAAATAGACGCTTAACAGCACCAGAAATCCGCGATGAATTCTGTTTGAACTATTTGGATCTAAACTAAAAACTAAAAAGTTTGAACTATTCGGTTCAAAACGTAGAATTTACGTTCGACACAGTACCCAAGAACAGATGATGTCAGATTGTGTAGTCCCAACAATCAAGCATGGTGGTTGCTCAATTATGGTCCCCCAGACCTTCTTCCTGGCGATTTGATTAAAATCGTAGGAATTTTGAAAAAGGATCAGTACAAAAACATTTTAGAACAAAATGCCGTTCCTGCCGGGTTGCGATTAATTGGAGATGGATTAATTTTCCAACACGATAATGATCCAAAGCATAGCTCAAAATTATGTAGAAAATATCCTATTTAGAAGAGAAAGAGGCACAAGGGGTGTTAAAAAACATGGTTTGGCCTCCAGAGCCCGGATCTCAATCCCTTTGAACTTTTGTGGGAAGAGCATGATAGGAACGTCCGTAATCATGGCCCATCCTTGCGAGAAGAAATGTGGAATGCTTTATGAAAATTTGGAACAATATATAACAAGACACCATCAACAAATTGATTGCCCGCAAGCCGAGACTTGGGAAAAGAGACATAAAATGTAAAGGTGGATTTTTTTATGAAAAATCAGTTTAGCTAACTATAGGCTTTATTTGCATGGACTGTTAATATTTATATAAAATTTCTTTATGCTTTTAAAGTATATTGTTTGTCAATCAATGTTCTATGAGATGATTAAACAGGTTAATTAAACATTTAATATTTTAATGGAGCTTTACTTTATTTTCCTACTTAAATTAAGGTGGTCTTAAACTTTTGGCCTGCAGTGTATATATATATATAATTATACCAGCCTTATTCAAATTCATTTTGTCCTTGGCGCAGATAACATAAACGTTCGATATTCATAAATGTATTTTAGTTTTAGAATCACTGTAACTTGATCATACAATATATTTTATGAATATTAATAGAAATTATTTTTATGGCTTTTGTACTAAACAATTCTCTGGAAATTCCACAAGCTTAAGTCATTCAAGATTTTATTTATGATGGGATTGTCATTGAGATTATTTATGAATTAAAAAAAAAGTAGTAGAAATCCACTTTAGTTATTATCTTTATTATTATATTAGGGGTGACAAACGAGCACACAAGTGACCTGATGGTACGCGATGACTACGGCCCACAGCTTCTCCCTCCTACCTAGACCTAGATGGCAAGCGAGGTTGCCTGTAATTGAGGCCCCGGATCCCCACACTCAGCAGAGGAAACGCAGCGGCGTCATGCCTATGCACGACTTCAAAATAGACGACAATCAGTCTCCACTACATTTTTTTATTATCCCTGTTAAACCTTAATCAACAACAAGATATATTACAAACCCTATTCCGCAATCTAAATGATTATAAAACAAATATTAAAGTCCGATTTATCAAGACAATTCGGAATTCACAAGCCAATGGATACAAATCGGTTATGATACCGGTTCTTTCGCAACTCTTCGCTGGCGGACAGCTCTGCTGGCGTGTTTGTTTGATTTAACAAAGTTTTTGTATCAATATTTTTTGTTTAAGTTTACGCTTCCTTATCGGTAAGTGTTTCAGTTAATTAATGGTCACACTATACTATTTCTTTCATTAGGTTCCGCACGTCACTGCTGATAACGTTTTTATTAAGGCCAGCAATCGCAACTCCTCTAGTGATGCGGATGTTCCTGGGCGCCGTCACTTATCTTGAGCTGCTTGCTAGACTATACGATTTCTTCTACAAAACAAAGAAACAAGTGATTTCTAACTGTATCGTTTCAGAGGTCACACGTGCAAACTGAAACTTTGTTAAGGATGAACGTAGGTGTCAGCGCTCGACTGTCGCCTCAAGTATTATAGCCGGCAGCGCAGGCGCAGCTCGTGCGGTGTTCATGGGCGGTGGTGATCAAGTACCATCGAATAAGTTCTTTACTAGTTTACCATTTCTACCATAAAAATGGCAATACTTCTCTATTATATGTCAAATCTCTATTTATATTATATCCTTCATAATATATTAATATTTTCCGACTAATTCACTAACACTACTCGATGATGGTGGTGTCCACCTGGCCGATGCGGGCTGTTTCCTGGTTCCTCATACCTAATATTATAAAAACTAGTCATGTTTTTTAAATTATCCATCACATCCTTATCGTAATGAAGTCGACTAAATATTTGGAGCAACCGCCTATCGGTACAGGCTGCCATGAGCCTTTACAGATAAAAGTTATGACAAAAGATATAGAAGGCTGTAAGATTACAAATTTAAGAAGATATTTAATAGGACAGAACAATCGTCTTAGATGAAGGGAGTTAAGGACATATTATATATATATATATATATATGAAGTAGCAATGGGCCGGCCGCATAGCTCTGAATGGAGAAACGATAACCGACCATCCATCATGGCCATCGCAGTGTGAAACAATGCTCGACCTATGTAAGTCTGCTGAAGTCGATAAATGTTGACGGTGGATGTCACGACAGGTGCTGGACCATGCTGTGGCAATCTATAGGGAGGCTAGCGTTGAGCAGAGGACTGATGATGGGGTAGGATGATGAAGGTCACTGGTGACACATAACTATCGTGCAAGAGGCGTGAATTACACTATAACAGTTTCCGCGGAAACGTGGTATGTATACAGATAGCAAAACTTTGGAGCATTGCCCACTCCCCAGGCTGACCATCTAGCCTATGTAGATTATTTCTTTTTCATCCTATGGCTAAATAATGAATCCCAAATTAAATAGCAGTGATTCCTTATTATCAATTGGTTTGTATATTTGTTTTACAAAATAAACATTATCGATTACTTTCCCTAATTTTTATAACTTCTTTTTTTATTTCATGGATCAATATTTAACTTCTGCCTACACACGTAGTCATACGTCGGACGTTTCCTCGACTGACTTCACCTAAACTAGCTCTCAATGTTTTTACAGCGCCTCTTAAGCATCGTCATAGCATAGCATAGCATAGCATAGCATAGCTGCATGAGAAATGTTAGCTCGTTACGTATGAAATTAGCGTATTACGAGTATATGGAAAAGTAAATACGATTTCTTTTATGAAATTATATAATTAATCCATCAAAGTAAGAGTACTGCTAACTGCTCCAACATCCCAACCTGACTAGCGAATAGAACAGCCGCTGCAACTTCTTGCGCCACTTTTCTCCAGCGCTAAATAAACTAATTCTGAAGTGGTGGTAAATGGTACTATCCGGTTGGCGAGTGATAGCCTGTCAGAAGTAACTGGCCGAGCCGAGGCCTAATGAGTAATCCCGGGCACACACTAACGGGACAAGCCACTCCCTCTATGGAACTCTTGTGCTGGTTACTCATAAATAAAGTTTCGGCAAGTGCCCTAAGACTTTCAATCAGGTAAAGCTGTAAAAGCTCTCATGCTATCAGACCTTAAAAACATAGTCTTCGGAAATCTATAAGAATCCATCATGAGCTCCATCTCTTGCTCGTGTCTCGTCTAATAGCTTACATTGTAGGAAGTGAGTGCTGGATAAAAAGCGAGCGCGGGCTGCGCACATATCCCGGTGTTATGTCAAGAGATTTATGTAACCGTTCGCTCGTATCGTGGTGCGGTGACCACTTCTGACCACGTGCGGGGACAGTGGCTATTACACACCCAAATATATGTCCGAATATATCCCTGACGTGCGCTACTGTATATGTACGGATAGCCACTTATATAATATATAAGTAAAATATGCTCGCAACCCACGGACAAGCCACTAATATAACATATGCTCTTATTATACCAATGTCATTAAAACTTTATCAAGAAGGCGGTGCTCCCCGACACTGCCCGTATCGTCTTCCCGTTTCTTTCCCTTTCCCGTTTCTTTCTCTTTCTATCTAACCCTCGGCCGTCTGGACTCGCATCTGGTTTGTCTTTATACATTTATTTTGATTATATTTAATTGTGTTGTGGTTTTTTTTAATATAGTTTGATTTAAGATATCTAATTTAATTATTTTATTAACCAGACAATAAATGTCTAGAGAATAATAATAATATCTAATAATATATTATATGTATATAATAATGAAATGTCTGCAAAAATATCGAGAGGCATGGCGACCCTAGCGGGGCCACGTGTCCGCGCCGCCTGTGTGTGCGCATGCTCACTAAATTTCATTGGATGCATTGGTGTCAAGGTCTCGTGTGAATGAACCTTGCGCGCGTGTGTGCGTGCCAGGCGGCTCGCACACACGCCGCCGCCCGCAGGCAGCCGCGCGTGTGGTGCGGCCCTTATGTGACAATCGTAACATATAGAGCCAGTTGTCATAACTTGTAACAATGTTCAACATATGCCACATAAAAAATAAAGACATGTAGGAGACATTACATTACATTTTATTTAAATTTTTCATTCTCTGTGAGTCTGATATTGTCCTAATAAGGAGTGATCACGGCGACCTATGTACAGGTTTTTTAAATGAGTACAAACCAATCCCAGTTGGTGTTAAGTAGTTTAGACGTTGATGGTGGAACACAACACCTATTCAGGTATTTGCTGACCTGACGAGTGAACTCTTCTTTGGAAGATTGCGAAGATTGCCCACATCTTTATATCTTTATATCCGGACGGAGACACGGCCGCAGACAAATTATTGCAATCCTTCTTAGCACACGAGGCTGGCACATGTGCATCTGTGCCGTCAGCATTGTGTACGTAGTTCGACCACGGTACGTAGTTCGACAACGGTACCCAGTGGAACGAGTTGCTGCCAGCGGCATTACCGAACCAATACGACATTCAAGGAAAGATACTACACCTTTATTAAATATCTGCAACTCCTCCGGACCTCTGCCAGCCCAACTGCCCCCTCGTCCCCGTCTCGGCGGAGGAAGGGTCACTGTCTCGTCAAGCGAGGATGCGATCAGTATTACCGGTGATTAGTGCTCACGGGTAACAAGGCATCTTCATTATTATTCCTTATAAAGGGTACATTTGGTGTCATAGGCCGCAGGAGTTACCATCAGTTGATCTGTGTGCTCATTTGTCACCCTCAATACTATTAAAGAACACATTACGATAGTAATAAAACCAATTACTACAACATCAAAATCAGCGTTCACAGTCACGTCGAAAATGACCAGTGTTATATGATAAATTAATAATAATTTAACCATACAACTCAAATAGAAACCCAACGCGATATCATAATTTAGACGATATGTCGCCACGCACACTTACGCACGCGCGCACACGAACGCACTCGAATGCTATCGAACGCACACGCGCTCACACGCACGTCCACGCACGCACACACGCGCGCCGCTAACCCACACGCGTAGTGTGGACGTGCGCGGACGCATGCACAGATCAGATCTGCCAAAAGCCATCTATTTAGTGCCGAGTTATCTGTTATTTTATATATTACGTGTGACAAACGAGCACACAAGTAACTAACGACTGCAGACCACGACATCTACATCCGTCCGCACCGAACATTCAACTTGCACACGGATTGTCACACCGAAGGTCTGAGATGAAATACCTCTTTGCCTTAGGATAGGTATATAGATCGCTTAGGTGCCTCCACTCACAAGAAAACTAATTTGTTTATTCGTTAGAAAACTAACACTATATAGGTATATACAATTAGATGATTAACATCTCATCGTGTTCTGGTTATGAACAACCTGCGATGGTATTCCATTGCGTCCGTTTGGTGACGTCACGATGCTACTTCAGCACTAAGTGGAACATAACATTTAACTTATAGCGCTTCAATCAATAATCAGTAATGAGTGTGATACTAACTGATGATATATGTTTGTGGAAAAATATATATTTCAGCAATTACAAAACGGTCAGCAGTTATGCTTCTATTCCGGCGCGACCAGGGAACCAGGGACCTGACCCTTGCAGAAAATCAATGTAGAGTATTTCATCAACATGACAGTTCAATGAACATTACAGTGCTAACTGTAATGTTCATTGAACTCTTATATTTATCTTTAAAAGCGTTAATCGAGACTAATCTTGTGGTCTGCGTAAGCCATGGGTTCCATTTCATCGGTTAGTGATTTTAATAGCATACTTTTTTTTAAAAAAATTCTTCGTACAGATGAATGGATTGACTCGACTTGGTAAGGTCCCAACCCTCAGAGTAATGATGACATTGAATGGATCTCGATGTTAGAAGCTGCAGCCATCACTTACTATCAGGTAGAACTGTCTACTCACTCGTCACGCTATAAGATCGCACCAAGCACGACACTGAGCTTGCGAGCATCGACTTCGCGAAGACTTGCAGAGGACGTGGCTTCATCCAGTGGGCGGTCGTCCTCGCTGCGACTGCCAGGTTGACTTTACCTTTCTTCTTTGTTGGTTGTGGATTCTAGGAGCTATATGGACAGCCCCATCTCTTGAGCTAACATTTTATTATATTAAGAATTACAAACTCGACTGTTAAACTAGCTTGGCTGAACCAGCTGGACCAAGAAAGCAAGGGAAAATTATTTGCTTACTACTGATTATTAATATTTTTTTATAAAGTTCTCTACGCACTCGTATTCATGGCTAGACAGACAGATCTCAGACTTCCGAAAACCCTTAGTAGATATTGCATCTTCGAAGCACTACCGGAACGAAGTCTAGGAAATAGTTTGCGCATAGGAACTGCCTTCACGACAAACTTGACACGATCCACTTGTATATATATAAATAAAATGAATAATCGTTATAACTAATAACTGATTGTTCATGAAACTATGTTGCCAGGAATCGCACCCAGGATCCGTGGCCACCTTGGAGCCTTCGACAAATGAGGTATGTTATGATGACCCAGTTAAACCCTTGTCTTAAAAACACGAACACAAACGCGCACGCAAACAAAGTGATAGAATAAAAATAGAGTTAATAATTACATGATTTACTTGCAGTCGTTCTAGCATCCTTTGCCTCTAATAGGCAACCGCTACTGCGCTACTACCTAAACCACTTTTTCTTTACAAACATTAACAATCTTGTTATACATTGCTCTCTATGTATACGTAGATGATGTGTTCACACAAAAAAAACGGCGATGTAAGTTAAATTAAATCCTTTAATAGAAAGCTCGTGACATTAAGGAGTTCTGTAATTATGGTTGCTGGTAGAGCTAAATTGGCTGAATTGGCCAGAAGAGGTCCTAGATTGGCTAATTGTAGGGATTATTTATAAACCGCGGAACTTGCCCAACCGACTGTTTAGAATCATACGACGGGCAGCTAATGTAGCTCACCGAATAGTTCTATTTTAGCGTTCTTTGTTCATTGAAACCTTTCTTTAGTTAATTTGATTGAACCACTTTGGGTATTATTTACCATTTTTTTAATGAGACCTTTTCTGTATTTTTTTATCCGTGAAAATGAACAAGACCCCACAATGTTCCGGACCTGATGACCTTCGCCGCACACAATATATAATTAAGATAAGGAAGCGGTCCTGGTCGACTTAATCCACGATGATATCTTCTGGTTATTGCCACATGACATCAACTGCGCAGAGTATTTGATGCCGTAAGCATCACAGCGGCACTCACCTGTCGGCCCCTTCCCTATCCCGATGTAATGCAGGTCGGAGGAAGGTTGAGATGCAGTGCATACGTACGTGACGGCGACTGCGGCCACGGTATCACCATCTACCATCAATGAAGATCCAAGTCGCATATGCTGTTACTCAGGACTGAATTGGAATGCCTGGTTATCTGTAATAGAGTTCACGTGTCCCTACTAAACATTTCCCACATTTCACTATTCCACCCCGGTGTTTACTGTACTATTCCACCCCGGTGTTTACTGTACTATTCCACGCCGGTGTTTACTGTACTATTCCACCCCGGTGTTTACTGTACTATTCCACCCCGGTGTTTACTGTACTATTCCACGCCGGTGTTTACTGTACTATTCCACCCCGGTGTTTACTGTACTATTTCACGCCGGTGTTTACTGTACTATTCCACCCCGGTGTTTACTGTACTATTCCACCCCGGTGTTTACTGTACTATTCCACCCCGGTGTTTACTGTACTATTTCACGCCGGTGTTTAATGCACTATTCCACGCCGGTGTTTACTGTACTATTCCACCCCGTGTTTACTGTACTATTCCACCCCGGTGTTTACTGTATATGGTGCCGCGCTTACTACGTTTCCTCTACCCGCGTGAAAACTTCATCTGTTCTTTTTAAATTACATTGGGAAGAACAAATTCACACACAGTTCATGACATTCACATTCATCCTTAATAAGGAATCATAATGCAGAAGCAATGTCACCCTTGAGGACTGAGATGAAATACCTCGTCACCAGTAATGAAGGTCTCCTCTGTTCCTGCACTCGCCAGACGGTAGCTCTATCACTGTATAATTGTAGTAGTGTGTAAAATAGCTACACATTAGCTACTGGTTCTAGGGTATTATATATAATTTGTGTTATACTGTGCAAACTGGGAACTGGCGACAGCAAGGCCGGCACGCGGCAGGTGGCAGCCGTCTCTCCGCAGCCTCGCCACGTGACATCTCGCATCGGGCAGCCGGGAATATAGATGGGCCGCAGATCTACAACAGTACCGTGCACATGTTACCGGTTCAGTCGGACGAGGACTCGCCCGCTTGCGGCCTCTTTCAATAATTATAATCAAAGGCTAAACTTTACTAAACCGTACTGTACATACAATTTATACGAACACATTTTTTTATGGTTAGGAATGGCAGCGAGAAAACAATTCACCTGACAGATCTCTGATACATCACGACATCTAACGTCGACAAAGATTTAAATAGCACTCCTGAGCATTGAGTAAGAATGCCTCATCACCAGTAATTCTGTCTTCGAATCTTTCTCTTACCTCAGCAACCGAAACACGATATGTTACTATTTAACGATGGTATTCAGTGAGGAGAGGACGTGTCCATTTTCCAAGCACATACGTTTTTACAAACTGCAACGTGGCTCACTGTTAAAATCACGTAAGCGTGCCGATAATGTTCTAGTCGATTTTGAGCGCGGCGACGTCTGCTGGTTGCCATGCACTAGTAGGTGGGCGCCGGTGACGTCAGTGTGAACAGAAGGCAACGCTCGTCGTTTTATTTTTTGTAATGCGATGTAAAGCATATGCAGCGCAGTCAGTCGGAGAGAGGTTCGGTTGTAGTGTCGGGGCCACGGGACATACGTACACAAATATTACCTTCCCAGATCCTGTGATTAATGAAATTAAATCCGAAACTTTTGTTTTTTTATTACAGTAAGAGTAACAAACACGCACACAGTTCACCTGATGGCAAGTGATTCCTGCGGCCCACGACATCTACATTCATCCTTGACAAGGGATCATAATGCAGATGCGTTTTCACCCTTGAGTACTGAGAAGGAACGCCCCGTCACCAGTAATAAAGGTTACACACTAGACGTACCATTGCAAGACCTTGAGATGCTAGGAGCTCCTGCCTACATCCGACAAGGGCCCGGGGAGGACGGCGACCTGACGCGGTCAATACCTTAAACATATCTATTATCCAATGAAAATTAATTGGGAAAATTAATTAATTTAAAATTAAATTAAATTAATTTTTTTTCATACAGATTGTTTTATTATTTATTGTTTTTGTTATTTTTTATTACTTTGTTTTTCGTCATTTTATTATTTTTTCATTATTGTATATGAAATGGGGACCGCCATTTCTCTTGAGTAGGTGTCACGGAAGATCAGGGTTGCGGCCCTTAGTCGCAACAGTTCCTGAGTGGAGATCCTTTTCTTTACTTGGCTCACAGCGAGTTTTCATTTGTCTTCCATTTATTTATCATTTTTTGTTTTTCATTGTTTTCCTTTTTTGATTAGGTAAAAGTATTTCACTTGTTTGTTTAATTGTTTTTACTGAACCTGGTTGTGCTGTTTGTGTGTGCCAAAGAGGAATAAATGAATATTAATATTACAGGGGAAATATATATTTTTTTATTATTATTATTATTTAGTTGGAAATGGAAGTCGGGAGTCTCAAAGTGAGGCACTCCCACTGCGCTACACGGCCGTCTAACTACCTACAAGTTGATATAGCAGAAACAAGGCCGCGACCTCTAGTATCACTGCAGTCTAGCCCCCTTGTCCAAGCCAGGCGAAACAGTGGCTGCACGGAGCGGCACGGTGCCTTCGTGTCACCACACCGAGTTAATATCAATTGAAGCTAAGGCCTAATTGTATTGTTTACCACTGCCCACCACTACACTGGATTTATAACCTTGGTAGCAAGAACAATCGACAATTGTGTTAAAGATACTATACATAGCTGTTTATGCATTGAGCGTTTCTCCAAGGCGTAGAGAAAAGTTTCAATGTTATTGCGATAAACAAAAGTTTCGTTATTAACTTTAATGGAAGGTGTTTACTAATAAAGCCGTACGCCCATTTGCCGTAAAATTTTACAGTGTTTATTGAGTTATTTCGGGTTCTAATCCCATGTGGAAAGGGTTTGGCTTACAGTCTGCTGGTAATGGGAATTGCCTGGTGTTTACAGTCCAGGTCTGTTAGCGGACTTTGATGTTGACGCACCGGAGCGAGACCTGCCGCGGTGCCGGCTCAAACCAATGGAAGAAAACTTTTGTTTTATTTCAAAATGGCGAGATCACTTGCCATGGTTATTTCTATAGCGTCGTTTGTTTGGACATCGTAGAGCAGTGGTGACTTACCCACTCGCTCCACGGGCTTCTGTTATCGACAAACTACACGCAGGCAAGCACACAGGTTCATCCTACAACAACTGAAGAGACATTTCGTTTCTAGAAGTTTCTTGCATCTAATTAGGTAATATTTAGTTAGTTTGTATTTAAATTTTATAATTACCTCACTAGAAAGTATGATCAACCAAAAGTTTTTTTTGAGTCATAGATCCCGTGAAAAACAACTTGTTGGCTTTTGGGTATGGATGTATATACTACACTACACTACACTACACTACACTGCATGCGAACCTCCCCGGCATCTTATGTCCTCCTGGTTCATTTCCATCGATGTGTTCTGGTTGTTACTAGGTTACATCAACTGAGAAGGAAATACACCAATAGTTTATAACCGACTGGAACAGCATTGGAAACTGGCTTTACCCAACGCTGACCTTGGCTGGAATCTATTTGGAAACTGCTTGCATCTGACATGGGCAGCTCAACCAACTTAAAACGTCAATAGCCTAATAGCGGTACGGTCTGCGAAACTTTAGGGCGCAGGTTCGAATCAACCATTCGACTACTGTCATAAACCATCTCCTCACGCAAGCGGTTACGCTCAGTGACCGCGCTGGACCGTCATGTGAGTAATATTAATAGTACTACTAGTATTTCTTTAAAAATAATTACGCGCGTTGCTCCAAGAGTACCGAGAGCCCAAAACTTACATAGTGACGTAAAATAATTACGTCCGTTGCTCCAAGAGTACCGAGAGCCCAAAACTTACATAGAGTGACGTAAAATAATTACGTCCGTTGCTCCAAGAGTACCGAGAGCCCAAAACTTACATAGAGTGACGTAAAATAATTACGTCCGTTGCTCCAAGAGTACCGAGAGCCCAAAACTTACATACAGTGACGTAAAATAATTACGTCCGTTGCTCCAAGAGTACCGAGAGCCCAAAACTTACATAGAGTGACGTAAAATAATTACGTCCGTTGCTCCAAGAGTATCGAGAGCCCAAAACTTACATACAGTGACGTAAAATATTAGATCATACAATGTCGTCCCACACGGTTTTCCATTTCTCTTTGGACCCAATTCTGTAGTCCACGCTAGCAAAGTCGCGGGCTGATGGTAGTATATTATAATGCCTAGTGACCTGGAGACACTCGTTTGCAGTCACCTTACCCAGCCCAATGCAATGCCTGCACCTTGCTACACTGCGGCGTTGAAAGTGTTGTCAGACGTCAGGCCCGACGTGTTACCAGCAGCCAATAATTGCATTTAAATGACATTTTAACGGCCTGCTCGCTGCCAAATGGTTTTCATATCCCTAATGAGTCCCGTATCGCTGGGCTGGCTGGATCAACGATTAAATGCGTTAGTATTAAAATAAGTTGGTACCAACGCATCGGTCTTCATATGATGTTCAGCCTCGTAACGTGGTGCTGAGGTCCCCCTGCGTGGTTGCGACAGCTCCGTTAATATCTGATCATCAGACATCAGTTAGGCTATATTATAGTGCTGTCGAGGTTCCCTAGTCGGATGTCTCGTGTATGCCAGAGGTGCACCACATTGTTCCAACTTGTCCCGACGGACTGATTCATCGGCGCAGAGCCCAAGCCGCTGGGGATGCAAACTTGACATTTTAGCAGTCGATGCCTTTTATGTTCTAAGCACCAAGGAAGGATTTTGGCACGAAATTTCATGTAAAATGTAACTCCTAAGAGGGTTAATCAGGGGTTGAAAGTTTATATGAGAACTTTGTCACTTTTAAAGAAAAAAGCATGAAATTCAATTAGAAAGCTTATATAAAGTTTAGGAATAAATATTATAAATGCCTTTACATCTAAGCTCGTTAGATGGCGTTGTGCACTGTTTCTGACTCGCGCTATGGTTTCGTTATACGGCTATTACCTGTTATTACTACACAAATTACGACCCTTACTTTTTGCATGCGACGTAGTTGCATGCGAAGTTGCGGGCAGCAACTAGTATACGTATATATGTACAAATGTCATCCCACTGTTGGGAACTTCAAGATATTAATTATTATATTATAAAATAAATATAATTTTCTTAGCCATTCCGAGCAGAATATGAATTTCTGGGGTTCTCGTTCGGAACACGCTCCATTAGTTCATGCTGAACGTTCTCCAGAGTATGTCGTGAGACGAACTGTATTTGACACCTTTGTAAATTTTAATTTGTTCAATATGTTTTTTTAATTTACAAAATTATTTGATAATTAACAAAAATATTTGTTAATTAACAAAAATATTGTTTTTTTTAAGTATTTTTACGAGTCTATTTTATTATTCAATTTGAATTCGGTCGTTTTCATCCCGAAGGCGCGATGTGTAGGTCGTAGGTGTAGGACGACAGATCTATCTTCACATATCAAGGACGGAGAGAATAAGCAAATCAGCTGCTCCAGCTTCCAAGTCAGGCAACATTTCCCCTGCAGCTTCCAGGTTAGTATTGACGTCTGGTTACCTAAAAGTTAATGCTCTAATTAGGAAACTTCCTCAAACGAGCAGAGTTGAATCCCCTTCCCGAGTCGTAATCTTAGAACTGCGATGTTTTATGAGCAACTTGCAAACTTTACCGAAACTAAAATTATATTATTTTCAATATCTATAGGAATTAGATTGATCATGACCTTCATCACACCACTGCTGACTGTGGACCTGCACCGAGCTGGTCCCTGGCCCACCTGCACCCGGCGACGTGGCCAGCTCGACGCTCCGTCTAGCCAGGGGTCACACAACACCAATATACTTATATTATTACATAATCGTAAGATCCCATGGTTCAAATGAGTCACCGTTGCCACAAACAATATTCTCAGAAACAACGATCTGACTTTGGACTTACTTGACCCTTAACCCTTATTGAAAATACGTTTAGTTGGACATAAATATATATTTGGACATTTTCAATGTATTTATGGTGACATTCGAGCACACAGTTCACCCGATGGTCAGTGATTCCTGCGGCCCATGACACACATTCATCATCGATAAAGAATCATAAGATTCGTTATCGATCACCCCTGACAACCATGGTGGACAGTCCGATCACCAGTGTTAAGGGTCTCAGGATCCCTGCACTCCTTACTCCACTGTATACGAAACACAGCAGCGTTATGGTGCTGTGTTGTGTGAAACTAGTATTCTGTGAGGGTATGGACGTGGCCCTACCCGTTATACTGATAATTTAAGAAAAAGATTTATTATGTCTGGACACAGCCTGCAGTAGAACAGAACTCAAGCCTTTGAAATGCTGACCGAGCCCGTTGGTGGAGGGAGTAAGATGCATCAGCCTTCAGCTGTTCAAATAGTATAAACCAGTGGCATGGGCCTCGGTCACAAGGAACTAACTCGCACAAAGCTCAGCAAACACTCCACGCCGAGTGAGCGAGGTTCTTGCCTTATCTGCCGAGTTACGCCGATAACGAACTAAATAAGCAAACGTACCAAATACAGTGAAATAATCTTTAAGACATAAGCGGTAAAATACAAAACCCGACGTACACCGAATACTTGAAGTGCCGTGGCTGCACGGCGGTGATTTTAGATATAACGAGGCGGTAAAGTGGGTCTCCGAGGAACGAAAACCCGTTTGGTAAACTTGATAGTGTATATTTTTTGTCCTAACACTAAACAAATAATCCAAACTTACATTACATATTATTATAAAATACAAATCTAATTCAGGGCCGAGGATCAAACGGAGAAGCAGGCGATTCGGTAACCATGGATTACGATCTTTGAACGAAGTCTTCCTTTACGTATTCGTTAGCTGGAAGCGTAACCATGTCATTATAGTAATAAAACATCCCTACAATATCCGTTTTGAACCTCAAAATTTCGTATTACGTGCTAGACTCGACTTCAATAATAATAATAATAAAAGATATCTGTGTTACAATAACTATTTGTTCTTTACACATAGAACTAAGTATTACCGAACGACTAAAAGAAATTGTCGATGTTATATATTATAGTACCTAAACCTAAAAGCAGATGGCGCTGTGTGTAAAGTCGACTTGATTTTCCCCCCAGCAACAACCTCAATGATCTTTAATCACTGATAAGTATTGTAGACATTTACTAACGTAAAAATGAGGGGCCCTCGGATCGTATTATCGCCCCCCTATGTTTTCGTCGACGTTCTGCGTCCACAGGGGTCGGAGTGCAGCGGTGGTGCAGCAGCAGTCTCCGCACCAGCTTCGCAGCATCGTCGTTATCTCCCTACTCAGCGGGCCTCCCGCTCGCGAGTCTAATAAGATAAAGCTGTAAAGGTCTCTGGACCAACAGCAATATTCACACACACACAAAAAAAACTAACGTAATAAATAATAAAAAATCACATGCAAATTTGAAACTTTCCATCGAATCGAACTTATGTGGAAATTTCAAAAATATATGATAGATTGTTTTGTAGCAACCGAAAAGTGCAATAGTACATAAATCGTATTCAATAATACATATACTTATACTTTAACCATGACGAACATAGCAGCGCCATCTATTGAGGACGCGATCAAAATAAAATATATGTCTACTATTTAGA
The DNA here is from genome assembly GCA_029286865.1 of Teinopalpus imperialis. Taxonomy (NCBI): domain Eukaryota; kingdom Metazoa; phylum Arthropoda; class Insecta; order Lepidoptera; family Papilionidae; genus Teinopalpus; species Teinopalpus imperialis. The sequence goes on along the minus strand of JAGSMU010000001.1, from coordinate 163,476 downwards.
TTAAAAATAAATAAAAAAAATGCAATATAAACATAATGCAATGAATAATATACAAAATATGTTACTAATAAAATATTTAAAACAATTTTTTTACTATAGTTTGAGAAACTTATAAAATATTTTACGACTTAACTAGTGATGTACAAATATAAATAATAAACATCGATGTCGAAAATGTTTATGAAAAAGATAGTATATAGTATAGTCGGTTCCAGTTTAGGTGGTTGCGGTTAGAAAGTAAAGTAACCCTTGATTTATTATAGATTGAGTATTGTGTAAGGGCGGAACGCCGAAAATCATGGTTAGGTTACGGCACTGTGCCAATTGGCCTCGTTCGAAAGCGATCTCGTAGTTTATAATTTAAGAAGTACGTTCGTTGCTGCCACTTTGTAATGGTACAAGCCTAAATCTATATATTTCTTGATTATATTTAATTAACATTTAATCTTGTATCATTACGTATTAATTGGTATATAAATTTAAGCTACCCATATTGCTGAACAGAAATTAACGTTTTTACGTATATTTCGAGTTAAAAATAAAACGAATTTATTAAAATACAATGTTTGCTTTCCAAATCTCAATCGACAGTTTTTTTCTGCTCTTTACGTTTTTATTTATAATGTACAACCATTACGATTCCGTGTATCATATTCTGCGTTTTAAAATATACAACCAAATGAATCCGAAGCTCAGATTTTACTTTTACTTTCACAGCGAACATGTTTTGTAAAGTTAGAAATATTAGGAACTGTTAACGTCCTGTTCACAGCTATTTATCAAAGTTTCGTAAGATAACTCTTGAAGGACTTCGTCGAAAATGGGCTTTCTTGGCAATTCAATTTCCGTGCTGCGCCGATAAAATTATGTACGATCGCAAATTTATTTATTATATTAAGCGATGAATTTGTAATGTAATGAGAGGTTTTATTTTGCAGTAATTATTTTGAAACCCGGATGTACAAAATGTACTGTATGCATTGTATCCATTAATTGTTAAGTTGACCCCTAAGTCTATAATTTTCCCGATAATGCCTAATATTCATAATACATGTAGGCAGGCATCTATAGAGATGTACCTATCTCGTGGAGATCTCCGTTCACGGGTTGTTCAAACTACATATTATATTGCGGTAATTAATTTGAGAGACAGACTTCAGTATCTACGTACTTGGATAAAAGCGATATTAACTATAATTAGCAACGAGGCAATAGCTGCTTTTTGTTAGCAAACAGGACCTTAGCATTTTTCATAAAAAACCTATTAATACTAAAAATAATATATTAAATTGTTTTAATTGAACAGACTATATTATGGTCGGAGTGAGAGGTTCAATTGATTTTTAGTGTTTTTGTGTTCGTACGTCTCTTAGGGAAGAGATCAGCTTTATACTCAAACTAGCTTGAGAGCTATTTACAGAAAATTATAAAGTAGGCTGTATCCAATTCGAAAGAACAAGTCGTACGAAGATGGGGTTGCACCGTTCACAACAAATTGAAACCGGTCCCTCTGTGCTGAGCCGCTGGCGACTGTTTCTATTAAAATCTATTGCCACGACTCCGACTGCAGGATGATATCCTACTGTTCCTGCTTTGGCTTTGGCGTAAGGGTTTTCATGAAAAGGTAAAAACAAACAAAAGTATTCCATTATTGAAACTATGTATTTTTTTAAATAATTTCTACATTTTCTTTTTTAGTGTCTATTAAATAAATATCAATTATAAACAATTGATACATATATTATTGTTAGTTTTGTATATGTCGTCGACATTGCAAGTTTAGAAGTAAAAAGTTTTTTATCGATGAAAGTGAACTCTAGTACTATCATATTGTGCGTTACATATAGCGTTATACAAAACACTGGACCCTACAAACATTTAGATTTCGTTTAAAAACTGTTTACGTCTATTGATTTACACATTATGTAGAAAGTACACTGGATGAAGAAAATGCATTCCGACTTCAATAACATCTCGTCAAACTATAATAGGTACTGTTAGTACAAAATTTCTCTCATCTCCCACTGGACTACGATAACGCATCTTCGTGCGATAGAAACAATCTTACAAAAATTACTTTTTATATTAACTTAAATAACTTAATACTTGTTATAAACTTTAATAATATAACCTGAGATCTCTGCAGCATATTACCGCGACGGAGGCGGTCCTCGGCTGTGTCCGCCACACGCCGCACACCACACGCCACACGCCGCACACCTCACACCTCTAACATTCCATCTGCTCGCGTGATCGCTTACATATTATAGTATATTACTCTCATTTAAATTTTATACATTACAAAAGTAGTATCACAAACAAATGTACGAACTAGTACAATTACGAAAAAACGTACACATATCTGATCCCTGTACGAGATCGCCTCTAATAAATACAATTACGATACGTGAAATATACCAACTCTACGCTTAACTTCAGAATAGAATCGAACTCGAAACAAAAAATAATACGTAACACTAAACCGACCAAGGTATATATCACACGCGCGGCGGCGGTTGAGATCATGGCGTGCACCTAGCGCCGCCGCGCCAGCCAGCGGCATCCGCGGCCGGCCGTGCGACAACAGAAACAAGGACGACGACGTAGGAACGGCCGGCGCGGGCGGCTGCGGTGGGGTGCGGGGTGGCGCCCGCCGCGGCCGGCCGTCGACACCATCGATACAGAGCGTAAACACTTTATCGATATAAAGCGCACGCCGCATCACTAGCGACGGCGCCCGCGCGCTTACTCTACAACTATACATTACATATCACGGTGTGCTTTTTTCATCTTTTTCTTCTTCAAAAAATATATAATAATTAATATAGATATATTGATATTTGTTAAAGTAACGATACGCGGGCGTCGAGGAGGGCAGTCAGTCGGCTCGCTCGCACCGCGGCCGTCTCACTCTGCCTGGCTTCGGAACAGTTTCTTCTTTTCTATCGTGAACTGGGGACTAATGATGATGGTACCGCCACGCGTGAGGTTTCTGTGAAGAAGGCGAAGGGTCAGTCATCATTTACAATAACTTAGCTAAAAATAATGTAGTGCATGTAATCCGATCAAAAAATACGAGAAAATATCAGAAACTCACTTTAAGAACTGCGGTAACATGCTGGTCCAGTTGGCAGCGGCGTGTTCCAAGTGCAGGTGAATTTCGTGCGTCGTGAGAGTATCGGGGTCGATCTTGAAGGCTGCTAACCGCCGCCCCGCCACGTCCACGATGACAGCCGCTCCTCGGGAACCGCAGGGCTCTCCTTCCGCCAGGGCTAAGGTCTGCCTAGACGCCCTCGCGAGTAGTTCGGCCGGCACTAGGACCTCTGCTGTCGCTAGCTCACTGGCTCCCTTGGCTGCCCGTAGCTCCCTCTCCAGCCTCTGAGCCAGCGCCGTTTCCGTCGGCATCGGCACCGGCGCTTCCCGCCACGTTGGCCCATTCCATGCTATAACAATACACAAAGAAAAGTTTAGAACGGACATTGGCTTCATCATATAAAGAACTGAACAACCTCAATATTGATATTCGTGAATAGTCATAATTTATATTTATAAGAGTAAGTTCAAGGCTTTAACACCCGAGGCAAGGAAGCACGATTTCGGGAGGAGCACATCGCAACAGCTGTGACGTCAGCTGACTCTGACGTTCGGGACCGGCAAGAATGAACATCGGCTCTGGTCAGCCGCACTCCGGCGGTGCACCGCGGCCCGTACGCGCCGCCTAGCAACACCCTAAGCCGGTTAGAAAGCCGCGAACTTCCCTCACCACTCGCAATAGAAAGTCGCACTCACCTTTTTCACCACTGAACCCGACGTTAAACTGACTCGTGACCGGCAGGACCTCCATGTTCTCCAAATCTTTACTTATATTGTACACCTTTATACGAAACAACTAACGCGTTCCGGTTCGGAACTTTTAAACTAGAAAAATATCACGTCTTTTTTTGTACTGCTGATGTGCACTGAACCACCGGCTTCACGACCGGGACAAGGCGTGAACAGGTCGATGGGTTACAAACGTCCGAGGCTAACACGACTGCATCAGATCTGATCTCGTAACCATAGGGCTTCGTCTCTCGCCCAAGGCTGACTGTTCGACCCACCCAACTCTGTCGCTCTCTGTGACGGACTGACGATGTTGGGAAGAGTTTGCTATTTATATAGAGGGCAGGGGACGGGACGCGAGGGACGCAGAGGCGGGTGGCTGCGGGGGCCCCGCGCGCCAGTCGAGTCGGTGCGCAGCCCGTGTTGCACGTCCTCGCGTTGTTCCGCGCCGGCTCCAGCCGAAATTCTGCCGGCTTCTTTGTTTCATTCGAAATTTTGAAAAGTTTAATTTCATTCAGTTTTAAGTGTTCCGGGCTTTATTAAATCGTGTCACATTGCGTTATCTTACGTTACGGAACTGTATGACAATATATCTGTCGCGTCTTTGTTTAGTGTATAACGTAGGCTAAGTTATTGTCAGATTGAATATTGTAATAATAAGGACAATGTAGATATGCTCTGGATGTCTACATGACTTCGTTCTAGTCGTGACGTGTTGAATCTTGTCAAAAGACAAAAAGTCATCTTTAGTAGTTTTACTTTAGTCTTATTGTGTAAGGTGAAAATTATAATCAGGTATTAAACTTAAGTCTTTGTTTCGCATGTAAGTACTTATGTAAGCCTAGTATTAAGATAAGCAGTGTATTAGTTATAATAAATTACTGCATAAAAATAAAAAGTACGTTGTATTCCGTCAATGTATTATATTGTAAACAGAATATTGTAAAAATAATTCCGATTGAATTATGCATATCAATTCCTACCTGTATATATTACGGCATTGTCAGTGTGGTGTTTAGTGAGTCATCACGAATTGTTCTATTATATTGCCATTTTATGTCCTAATTCGTCATCAATAACAATCTCATAAAACTTATGTTATCATTAATATAAAGCTGAGATAGTCGTAACAAGCACAAAAGCCTAACAGCAGCGAATCCATCCGATTGCAGTTAGCAACAGCGGTAACGGTTTTTTCATTTCCGATGTTGCATCAGCGTACTAGAACTTTCCACGAACGAGAGTTAACTTATAAATATCGATTCGACGTCAGAAAATATATTGCAAATACATATTTATGGATCACTTATTAACTTTTCCTAATAAAACATTTATAATTTAAAGAAAAAATCACAAACATTTCATATAGGCAATATAAATGTTAAACATCTGGTAATTTGAAATAACATGTGTTGGTTGGCAACAGAAGCCAATAGTTACGGTTATGTATAAGGAGTAAATGAGTGCAATTGGACAAAAAAATCTGTTGGTAAGTCGGGCCGGCCGGCGTTTTGGCCTTGGACGTCACTGACTCATGATCGACGGTGTATCCAATCGAAAAACACGATGCTCGAGGTTTACACGGAGTTCGTTCAATTTCGTTAATAATGTCAGGTAAAAAGTTGTTCTTGTGGGCTGTGGTATAATAGAAACATAAAAAATCTTAAATGTACTCGTTACAGTTTTCTGTTGTATCATACTTTTTTAATGTCTCTCAACCTATTGTCTTTGTTTGTTGAAAAAGTCTATTGTCTTTTTAACACATTCGTCATTTAATTTTATGAAATATAATAAATTAAATTCAATTTCTTGAATTTTGAGTAGCAAAAATTGTTTCAATGTATTATTATCTAATATAGTTAATACTTTAAAGAAATATTATTACCATGTCTTCCTGGGCAATTTCGACCACAACGATTATCTGATATCAAGTGAGCAGGATATTATAGTACCACAAGAATTTGCATTTACAAGCACTCGCTTGTTCTCACCCTTATACTGATGTAATTCATCTGAATTGATGAGATGCAATGAGTCTGAAAACCAATAATTTGTGTTACGACAGGATATGATACTCGGTTGGCGGCAACCTACGATGTATCAGCTCTGTTCCTCCACGCGGCCATCAAAATCGCTCTGTGAACTTCTAATTCTGTAAATTACAAGATTTCCACGTTCAAACACAGGCATAAATAAAGTTACATATCGTATAATACACGAGCCCTTGGAAATAATTTATTATAAGTTCAGTTTTGAACTGTCAGATTTTTGTATAAAATGTAAATTTCTATTTCTTTTTTTGAGTAATTTACTAACATTCCAGTTAACCAGTCGCAACTAAGTTTTAAATGCTTCATAAGCTGCTTTTACTGATTTAAAAAAAACGGCCGATTTTGAGAACGTATTTGAAGTTAAGATGATAAATGATTCCTGGAGCCCATGACAGCTAAATGCATCTTCGATAAGGAATCGTAATATCCATTATGGTCACCGGATGTCTGACTTCCCACACTCACAAGTCCTAACACAGTAATGCGTATATTTCCTTCTGTTATTCTGTGAGGGCATGGTTCCTCGTTGGAGCCGCCCCATTCATGCTGCAGCAAGAGACAAACTGCAGCGTGGGTACACCAGGGTTCACAGTAGATATATCTTCGTACCTCAACAATGAACTTATCACTGCATAATAATGAAGACGCAAGTAAACACAGATAAACTCCACCTCATGGAGCCGCCACACGTCACCAATGTTTTCTTTATGCCACAACTAATGAATAATAATTAATAACAACCGGCCATAACGGACTCAGATAATGAATATATTTATACATAATAAGCTGTTAAACATTTAAGCAGTAGTAGAGCAACACTTCAACTAGCGTCTAGGGAAAACCTCGCCCTCGCACAGTACCAGTGTAATAGCCAGCATAACTGGGTTTCGACTGTTGAGTGGATCCGGGGGCTAGTTGCTGGTGACGAGGCTTTCCATCTCAAACTAAAGGTATCCCCTGCATTTTGATTCCTCATTCTTTAATGAGGTTTAATGCGGGTGCCGCCATGGGCACAGGAATCGCTTATTATCAATAAAAAATAGTGATAATGTATACATTTATAAATAATAAGCTGCTAGAGATATTATATAGTGTGATGACCTCACGAGAGACTATCTCAGAGTTCATAAGAACCAGAAATATCTATCAGAATCTTGTTGCGAGTGGTTGCCTAATGTTTTCTTTATATTACAAGTTCGACCGGAGGAAGACCCACGCTCACAGAACGGACGCTGCTGTTTCATGTGTTTAGTGTAGGGATTCGGAGAGCCGTTACAGGTGACTCGATATTCCGTCGCACTCCACGCGGCTGCTACTGAATATTGTAAATGGCATGGGCTATCTTGCCTTTAGGTGGATTGCATGCTCGCGTCATCCCTAAATAGATACGTATTTGATTATTTTACTTGAAAGAAAAATGTTCAGATAATTTAACGAGCTCTTATTATTATTAATGCATACAAAGAAACGTCTTCTCTCTCCGCGCACGTTCAAAACATCCCTGGTTGAAAACCCGTCCGGCAATAGTTGTGTCCCGCACGACTATCCGAGCGGCGTGCCCAAACCAGTTTTCCAACTTGTTTCCTGCCGTGACAGCTACTTAATGCCAACTCGTGTAACAACACTTGTTTGTAACTTCTAAAAATAATTCTTTCAACAAACAAAAAAAACATTACCAAAAAAGCGCAACAAAAAACATAGATACAACTCGTTACAAAAATGAATACATTCGTAAAAATAATTCGGCAATCGCATAAAAACTTAGAAAACTGCTTAAATATACAGAAAATCTCCCGCTCGGAACAGAATAATAATTAGCTGACGACATAGTGCAGTAGATTGGCTCATGCACTATACTGCATTAATAAATCAAGTACACTTAAATATATTTAGCATTTACAAACAAGTTTAAGAGGCGAAAATTTGTGGACATACATTTGTTCATGTTATGATGTACGTTAGCTACCTTCTCCATTCGGCCGGATTGTAAGTTAGTCGTATGGTCAATATTTGATCTAATCAGTTTTCAGTCGGCGTGCTAACGTCGCCAAGTTTAGGCAGCGGGCTCATTAGCGATTTTAGACTAGGTTTGTTTGTGTCGCGTTCCCTAGCCGTGCGACGCGTGTATGTACACCTTATAATTTAGTGTGTGTGTCTCAAAAGCTTGATTGTGTTCTGTGACCTTGTTTTCAGTTGCGGTAGACCGTGTTTTTTTACTAATCGATTATATAAGTAGGTTTATTGTTACGATGAATTGATATTTATTGTATAGTAGCTGTCATTTTCACAATTGTAGGTGTGTGTGTGTGTGACATTGATAGTGTAAATTTGCATTACAAATGTATTCTTTATTTGGTGTATGATTAACATTTGTCGACGTTTTTTTTGTCCATTTATGTCGACGTTAGGCATATTTATAATAAAAAATAATACATCGATAATTATTGGTACGCTTCTACAATTTGTACTTTGATTTATTTTTATGAATAAATGTTTTTAATAAACTACTGCATTTTATTTCTAAAACCTTTTCAAAAGTAATTTATATCAATATATTGATTGTATAGAAAAATTTTCAGTGTTGAATTTAAAAGATAATGAAAACAATGTATTATCTGTTGACATACGTGTTACATAGGAACACAGCTTCCCTCGCATGACGGTGACAGCCACATGAATCAATACTTTTTCAGTCATCCTTAATAAGGAAGAGCAAGCAAGCCTGTTGTGCAAATATTAAATATATAAAACATCAAAACATAACCAAAATAATGTAATATACATTAGAAAATACTTCAATCATCTATTGTGTACAATTAATTCGACTGATGGAGATTTCGCCCCACGGAATCGAACCACGTGAAGGTGCTGCTGTGTGCTGAGTGTTGAGATCCAGGGACCCAATTACAGGTGACGAGGCATTCCACCTCAGTCCTCAGGGGAGACAGCGCAAGTACATCTTGAATCCAAGTTCTGGATGAACGTGGATCACTTACCGTCAGGTGAACTTTGTGCCCGTTTGTCGTCACCTTTAATAATATAAAAAAAAACAAATACTTTTTTATTTTACGCTCACGAGTCTTACTCATGATCTTTTTGACTCCTATAACCTTATTTCCAAAACTTACAATCAATAAAACTACTGATGTGATGTGACTGTGTGCTGCTGGTATTTTTATTTTTGATTAACATAAACTTTATTTTTATAAAGATATGTTAGTAGAATTTATAATTAGATTTCTATTTAAAGATAATAGCACAAATAATTATGTATACGAAATTTAAATGACGAAACAATTATTTAATAATTATACTTTGCTTGTTTGTAAGAGATCCAAAATGCTATTTTATTAAAACGTAAGAAAATTTTGCAATTTATTTGCATAGACTTGTGAGTGACGGATGGAGGGGATGAGGCGGGGTGTTCCGTCCGGTTAACCGCCTGATGTATTATTTAAAGATAGCGGTATACCTTTGCTGATTACTGCCGCCTCTTTACCTTTCTTAACGAGGTTCTGCTTTAATTAACAACTCATCTCGTTGCAGTACGCGGAAGCCATTGTCGGCCAATGTTCGGAATCAAAATTTGCAAATACGTAGGCTCTCCTATTATCGTAAGCCTTTAAAAAAAATAAGGAATATCGTACGGTTGTGCATATGAATTTTAAAATATTATCCTGCTATTTATTATATCGAGCAATCTGAGTCCGGCGGCCTGTGGCGGCACCAATTGTTTAGTTCATTGCAACTTTTTACTAATTCACCACGTGCTTGGTGCTGAAGGAAGGTCTGTCTAAGAAATAAATGAAGGTAAAAGTAAAATATTTTGAACACGATGGAAGTGCGCCATTCCGCAGTGGAACCCTGACCTTGACTATGCCCTAAATCCCTCCGTAGATAGGAGGCTTATGTTGGGCAGTTGAATTTATATATATATATATATAAGCTTAGTTACGAGGTAAGTAAGTAACAGCTTATACTTAACTACAATACCCGCTGGGCTTTGGATACAGCCCAGGCACGATCACTTATATTGTAATTTTGAAACGACCTATTCATTCGTTGTACGTTTCTTTTTAATAATGGCTAACGAAAACAAAACGCTGTAAGAATGATGTCATTACCTGTCGACTGGCGGCGGCAGTTACAGTATGCGAGGAACGAAAACACTGCTCATGTCTTCATGTGTATTTTTATTTTAATGTGGTAGAGAATAAAACATTTATTGAAACACACGGGAATTAGAAATTTGGCCACCTTTTTTATATTGTCTGGCACATACTGCTAGTACATGTAATACCTAGTTTCTAGGTGCGACATCGTTTGACTGGACCGGAGAAGGACCAAAAAAAGTTTCGAATGTTTTAATGATTGTAGATGACATTTAAATAAAATCAAAAGTTTAACAACCAGAGCGTTTCCTCCATCCGTGCCCCGGCGCGCTCACTACAACCAGTTTATGGCTTTCTTCATCGATTTATAGGTAGTTGGTAGTAATTTATGGCAAAGTAAAGACCCGTTCGCACACTCCGTGTCGCCTGCGCGTTTGTACAAACCGGTTTACGTAGGTAAGCGCGTGTGTGAGGAGGACGGTGAAAGCACGCCTTGTGGATGTCGTCGGTCTGCTAAAGACTGCGCGGTTCTGGGATTGCGCGGTCGTACTAAGTCGTCCGATAGACCCACGACCAAGCCGCGCATCAATTCAGCAAAATTGGTTTCAAATGCGAATCCTATTATAATGAATGATATACGAAGAATTATTTTAACTAGCTTAATGGAATTGTACAAATTATCAGCATTGCGGAATATTCTAGCACATGCAAAATAAAACTGAGTTTTTAAATATTATCAAAGGACTAATGTCCACTGTTAGTCCATTTACTTTTTTCATCATTTTGAATCAGAATTTATCAGGTTGAATGGTGGCCGAGCACTATAGAGCTTAAACCTTTATTCATGGTGACCAGCACAAAGTAACTGAGGAGCCTAGGCTCGGTCAAATGCTTTTGTCAGATTAAATACGTGTTTGGTCTTTTGTTCATATTAACTGCGTAGCCAAGAACGCGCGTGTGGACGCGCCATTACACATAATATCGCATGGTTACGCCTTCGCGCCGTTCAACGCTAGGGTTGCTCCGGAGTTGCCGACACTCGCGCGACTCATTATTATTATTTACGAATGGTAACGCGTTTCCCTCCCTAAACGTATCGTATACACAGTAATTGCTTTTGTAATTTTGTCCCAGTAGCGCTTGTAGGCACAAGTTTAAGGACATGATATAATACATACAGACGTTCTATTGTTTATTGTGTAAGCTATCGTGCGCCGCGGTTGCTCAGTGTGCAAGCGCTCGCTTCCAATATCACGGTGCGCGAGCGAGCCGGGTTCGATCCCGGTGTCGGCTCGCTGAACATTGGTCATTGTAATTTTAAGTGATGATTGATGACGAGAGGGCGAAGGAAACCTGCATGTCAAAGAAATAATAAAAATATTATATATACGACCCGCGCACTGGAGACGCGCGGTGGACTACGCTCGCACATCCTCGAGTGAGGCGGTATAAACCTAGGGGATTTATTTATATATAGATCATATATATGATGTATTGTGACAATAATATTTTAATTTGCTGTTGGTCTGTATGACCTCTACAGCTTTTACTAAATAGACTCGCGCGCGGGTGGGGTGAGTATGGATTGTTTAAAACGACAGCGCTACACGGTGAGAGCCATAACCATGGAGTAGTAGCATGACGCTGCCGTGTTTTGTCTGGTGAGCGTGGGGTTGCGAAGACTTATACCTGATGAGGAGGTTGCCAATGTGCGTATGTTACGTAGAATTGAGATGATAATATGAACTGACTGCGACCATACGACCAACGAAGAAACCTCAATAGCCTATAGGTTGGTCTATTGTCTTGAACCATCTCCTGGCACAAAGATTCAAGATTGGTTGAAGTTGGAGTCAACGGGAATGTAAAGTAGTAAAGTTGAAGCACTACCAGCATTCCTTTATAATATACTATATGTATGTATATATAGTACAGTGGTGCCAACCGTCAGGTGGGCTGTGTGCTCGTTTGTCACCGCTAATGTTATAATCAAAATATCTGCTAGCCCCTGTATTCGCTCGCACACTTCTGTCAACGGGGCCGTCGGCGGGTTGGCAGCTGACGAACACGGGCCGCTCATGCAAGCGGACAAACAAACATTATTATTATTATTATCGAAGCTGTCGCCGGCAAATGCAGCAGCCGTCGGGGAGCGGTGCGCGGCGGGAGACCCTCGCTGCCGCTGGGGTTCCATTCTCGAGTAGCCAACGCTTTAATATTGATAAAAGAGTATGATATAAATTGACTCATTTATTTTGTTACATTACACGAATCCGTGCTAGAGCCACGTTGCAGTTTGATTGCAGGTCATAAGGGAGGCCACACCTTTACAGAAAGACAAAAAATATCAACAAATCACTACTGTGGTTCGTATGCCTAGTGTCGCGGGATCGCGAGATCCAATTACAGCTACCCTGGCTCTCTACCGTACCCCGCAACGATGGTATTATTCTCTTCATTGAGCAGACGTCGAGAGATAAGAACATAACAATGCTGTTGTGTGTAGTGATCTTTATTACTGGTGACGAGGCATTTCATCTCAGTCCTCAAGGGTAACGACGCATTTGCATTATGATTTGTTGACAAGGATGAATGTGGATGTCCTGGGCCGCAGGGATCACTTGCCATCAGGTGAACTGTGTGCGAGTTTGTAACTCGCAATGTAATAAAAAAACCCAATAACTAATATCTCAATTCATCTCCTTCTTCTGGGCCGTGTCTGACAGGTCTTGGGCCGCTGGGATCGCTTACTTTCCTCATATATAAAACTTAAAATCGTATTATAAACATTTGATTTTCAATAACGCCAGTAACGAATAGCACATAAGATTACTAACATCCCATTAACTACTCCAACTAAACGTGAAACTCTTGTGCTAGGAGATGGTTACGAGAATAATCGAATGGCAGTTTCAAACGTACGACGTTAATTTTCGAGGTCTGTGCCTTAAACCTTTAGATTATTGACATTGCAAACTTATATAATTTTTGCGAAACATTTAAAATTCATGTTTTATTTATATATTCTATAATTTTTTTTATTAAATAACAATGTTACATGAACGAAATAAAATCAAAAAGATATAACCTTAAATAAAATCAATACACGTAATGGGAGTAGGCAAAGGAAATTGCGTTTGGTGCCATTAAAATGTCACACTCGAATGCAGATTATAAATGACAGGATGGGGATGCTAAGGGGCTGCAGCGACCAAATTAAAAGCGAATTTTGAATCGTTTATATCTCGTTGTGTTCAACGACGGAAGTAAATGACGTGTTTAATACTTTACAAATAAAATATACAAACATAGCAGACTATAAAGAACTTTCTTATATACAGTTAGTATATATTTAAATAATAATTTATGAAAAACTTGCTAATGTTTAAAAATTTGATTTCGTTTGAATTATTAAAAAAAATTACAAATTTGAAATAATAATAAGTCGTCAAAATTTGTAAATTCGTTTGAATATTTAGAAGGCTGTTTAATTTTAGTGTACATAAAACAATGAACGACAACTTGTGATAAAAGATTTAATTCAAGTCTGAGAGCCCGTGCGTTCGTGGTGCTCTCCCAAAAGTATATCAACTGCAAGGGGCCGCTAAACGTACAAATGCCAAATATAAACCAGTCAGCTGGCAGCCCCCTAGTATTGGCAGCTTGACCTTGGAAATAGTGTCGTAGTTTTCGTTGTGGCAACACTGATAATGGGTTACGTACACTTAATGTCAGTTTATGTTCCGTGGAGAAAAATATGTAAGGGTGTACCTGATCGTCTAATCTCACACAGTTGCCCAGTTTTATTTCTTACAACGGAAGTTGTTCACGTGTTCGTTTAGTTTTTTTTCTTTTACATTTATAATTGCATTCAATTGAATGGAGAATGCAATTTAAATATGGATTTCTAATCACTGTGAGTAATGCATCCTTTTGTTTTTTTTCGTTTTAATGTTTGTAGCATTGAGCATTGCATTAAGCGATATGCTACTATTGTGTGTGAGGGTGTGATCGTCCCCGGTCCAGCCCCTCATTTAAACTGTAGCCAGAAATGAACTATAACGTGGCTCTGTTGTGAAACTTGTGCACCTTGTATAAAATATAAATATCTCAAATACAAAACCATCGTGGCTATAACATTTCACTGTGTAGTGCAGCACAGCACGGCCGCCTGGCGGCGTGGCGTGAAGCGTCGCAGGACCTGGTCTCACTGCCGCGCCGAGGAACAATATTCGTACATAAAAAAAATGTTGGTTTCCATGTGGGCGCACTGTATGTGTGAGTGCGTGTGTGTCCGCGTGTCACAGCACTCTTGGTTGCAACTACGTCTTATTGTTCTTGCATTACGGACAAAATGAGTGCACGCTTCTATGTTTGCCTAAATGGTTACGGAACTATAATATATCCTGCGTAGTTGAAGTCATCTGATAATAAAAACATGTCGCCGCATTACAACGGACTAAATCCACACAATAAAAAGTGAAATGAAGAGAACGCATGATATTATGTTATATTTCTTTAACAGTAAGGGTGACAAACGAGCACACAGTTCACCTGATGTACTGACCGAGTAGAGTAGCAAACTTGCACAACTCGACGTTATATATGCACTTTCCGACGAGTGCGCCGGATGTATGTACGTAACGCATTGCGTCTCTGGAAACTGGCCAATTAATTATAATAATATCAAATTTTGCATATTTATCACTGGTAAGGCCACGTTGCATCTTCTTCCTATCTACACACGAATAGGTCTTGAACATTAACACCAGCATAATAATGCTGTGTTTCGTCTGGTGAGTCCTCAAGGTCGAAAACTCATATACGTCTTGTATCTTTCTTGATTTTGGGTGTAGATGTTATGGGTCGCAGAACTCACGTGAATAGTGTGCGAATTTGTCACGCTTCATACTATAAAATCGTTCAGACGTGCATACTATGTGCGGAGGTAGGGGGAGAAGTGGATCATAGATCCTAGACCCTCGAATGATGACGACGATGAGTGTAAAGGTATGCCCTTTCCAAAAATTAATCACAAATGCGACAATTCACAAAAACACATCAAACTTGCATCTCTTTTTTGAAGTCTATTAAACATTTATTCGCACTCGATCACTGGTGACGAGTCTCGGGCCTCCTCCTCGTCCATCACCAACTGGACGCTCTCTGTCGTTCACGTGAAAGTCTTGGTGAACATTTGCCAAAAATGTTTACTGTCAACATTTTTAATATTATACAAAGTCACGTTCAGACCAAATGACGATTCGCTGCAGCCACGTACAACTGTGGGGCATCTGGCGACCCCGACTGCGACCGTCGCGCCTGCACGGGCCCCCGTGGCCAGCCGCCGTCCCTCTCGTGTCATATTGTATATAACATATAAAACAGTAATTGCTACCGATCATATAAGTAATTAAATGAGCGCTTAGCAGTTCCATTACCCATGTTTTTATTTGTTTTGATGGTGAGCAGCTCACCCCGTGTATATCCGCAACACCAGAGGACTCGCTGCCTGTAAGGATGGTGAAGGCTCTTTTTCTGAAGCTGCCTAAGTCGTAGTGATAGTGAGTGATATTCCTCCTGCTCATTATACCCACATTCAACTTCAGTAAAGAATATCGATGCAGGTGGAACGTCTCGCCATCAGTAAAGAATATCGATGCAGGTGGAACGTCTCGTCATCGGTTAAGAATATCGATGCAGGTGGAACGTCTCGTCATCAGTAAAGAATATCGATGCAGGTGGAACGTCTCGTCATCGGTTAAGAATATCGATGCAGGTGGAACATCTCGTCACCAGTAAAGAATATCGATGCAGGTGGAACATCTCGTCATCGGTTAAGAATATCGATGCAGGTGGAACATCTCGTCACCAGTAAAGAATATCGATGCAAGTGGAACGTCTCGTCATCGGTTAAGAATATCGATGCAGGTGGAACATCTCGTCACCAGTAAAGAATATCGATGCAGGTGGAACATCTCGTCATCGGTTAAGAATATCGATGCAGGTG
Organism: Teinopalpus imperialis; assembly: GCA_029286865.1. Classification (NCBI taxonomy): domain Eukaryota; kingdom Metazoa; phylum Arthropoda; class Insecta; order Lepidoptera; family Papilionidae; genus Teinopalpus; species Teinopalpus imperialis. Next base: position 147,481 of record JAGSMU010000001.1, on the reverse strand, counting down.
GAACATCTCGTCACCAGTAAAGAATATCGATGCAGGTGGAACATCTCGTCATCGGTTAAGAATATCGATGCAGGTGGAACGTCTCGCCATCAGTAAAGAATATCGATGCAGGTGGAACGTCTCGCCATCAGTAAAGAATATTGATGCAGGTGGAACGTCCTGTCATCGGTTAAGAATATCGATGCAGGTGGAACATCCGTCACCAGTAAAGAATATCGATGCAGGTGGAACGTCCGTCATCGGTTAAGAATATCGATGCAGGTGGAACATCTCGTCACCAGTAAAGAATATCGATGCAGGAACATCTCGTCATCGGTTAGAATATCGATGCAGGTGGAACATCTCGTCACCAGTAAAGAATATCGATGCAGGTGGAACGTCCTGTCATCGGTTAAGAATATCGATGCAGGTGGAACATCCGTCACCAGTAAAGAATATCGATGCAGGTGGAACATCTCGTCATCGGTTAAGAATATCGATGCAGGTGGAACATCTCGTCACCAGTAAAGAATATCGATGCAGGTGGAACATCTCGTCATCGGTTAAGAATATCGATGCAGGTGGAACATCTCGTCACCAGTAAAGAATATCGATGCAGGTGGAACATCTCGTCACCAGTAAAGAATATCGATGCAAGTGGAACGTCTCGTCATCGGTTAAGAATATCGATGCAGGTGGAACATCTCGTCACCAGTAAAGAATATCGATGCAGGTGGAACGTCTCGTCATCGGTTAAGAATATCGATGCAGGTGGAACATCTCGTCACCAGTAAAGAATATCGATGCAGGTGGAACATCTCGTTATCGGTTAAGAATATCGATGCAGGTGGAACATCTCGTCACCAGTAAAGAATATCGATGCAGGTGGAACGTCTCGTCATCGGTTAAGAATATCGATGCAGGTGGAACATCTCGTCATCGGTTAAGAATATCGATGCAGGTGGAACATCTCGTCACCAGTAAAGAATATCGATGCAGGTGGCACATCTCGTCACCAGTAAAGAATATCGATGCAGTTGGAACGTCTCGTCATCGGTTAAGAATATCGATGCAGGTGGCACATCTCGTCACCAGTAATAGGTACCATCAAATGTCCCTGACACCCAACTCACCGTGGAGCCGGAATACATAATGTATCACATATACTCCCATATTGTCCAGTGACACAAGGATACGCCATTGTTTACATATGAACGTCAAGAGCCAGTTCGAATCCGACAATCAACTATTGTCGTGACCCATCTCCTCGCACACATGCAACCTTAGTTGGAGAGGTTAAAGCAATGTTAGTAAAGTTAATATCATATCTAGCGTTCTTTAATATCATATCTAGCGTTCTTTAATATCATATCTAGCGTTCTCTAATATCATATCTAGCGTTCTTTAATATCATATCTAGCGTTCACTAATATCATATCTAGCGTTCTTTAATATCATATCTAGCGTTCTTTAATATCATATCTAGCGTTCTTTAATATCATATCTAGCGTTCTTTAATATCATATCTAGCGTTCTTTAATATCATATCTAGCGTTCTCTAATATCATATCTAGCGTTCTTTGATATCATATCATAATATCATATCATGGGACCCAGTAACATATTAGACTGGATTTATTATTTTTCTTTAATATAAGGGTTGGCCAAATTAAAATTTTGTTCAAACAAAATCTAGCACAAATATTTTCTCAAACCATGCATTCATTAGACGCGTGTTGAGGTTAGGAAAGAGGTGATATCTCAATATACGACTCGCTAACGAATCAATATTCTTTGCCCAAACAAAGCAAAGCAGCCGAACTCGCCAACGCCTTCTGGAACACCTAAACTCTACTTTCCCACACTTTACCAAACTATATTGAACTAACGGGATACGAACACAGGCGGCTGTTGACGCGGCCGCGCTAAAAAAGGAACAAACAAACAAACACGCGTAAACACATGTGTCGGCGAAATACAATTTATAGGAGCGAGCGGATCTGTGCTCGTTTGGGGAAGTAGGTACAAATATATAGGAGCGAGCGGACCTGTGCTCGTTTGGGGAAGTAGGTACAAATATATTTAGGTATAAGGCATGGCCATATATATGCATCTTATAGCTTTATGACCTTTTGATTCTTATGACCTTTATAGTATAGTGCGATTTCTACCTCGCGGCAGGCCGGGTTCTATTTACAGATCTTATGGCAACGCGTAACAAATACTATAATTATTTTATCCCAATATGTTGAATGTGTGTTACGGTGTTAATAAATTGAAAGTATATATTCCCGCAGTACGCGTTGGCTTGGACCGCACGCGGCATGTGTTTGCTTTAGGCGTTACATTTACAATTTCACAGCATCACAGTTTTTATCCCGCTGCTGGAGTGCAGGTCGGCCCGGCGACGCTGCCTGCTATATGATTACCCTTTTTTAATAATATGATGGGTGACAAAGGAGCACACAGCTCACCTCACCCCTGCGTCCATTCACAACATTGTTGTTGTTGTACATGCGTCGTGACCCCTAAGGACTGATATGCAATGTCTCGGTTACTCCCCTGGTATTCTATCAGGGCGTGCTCCTTTCCCGATCTTTCGTAGTCTGGCTAGAATCGAGCTGCAGTGTAAGTCTACTACAGTTAAAACCTTCACCCTCCGGTTCTGGTATTTAATATTTAGCTGTTGTGGATTCTTAACGAGAGATTCTCTATAAAGGTTTTGCAACTCGCTCCCTCGTATAATTCGTGAATCTGATTTGTTACGCATTTTGTAGTCTTCCTTTTCATGGAAATAGAACAACAATTTAACGGCTGAAACCACGCTGCGGCATGATGAGGAGGCTCGACAGAGGAAGGATCAAGCTCTGGCAGAATACTATACTATATGGTTAATGTAGGGCGACCTTAATGTGACGATATCATTGTATAAAGATATTCCATTATGCAGTATGATTTCTTATCGAGTATGTACGTGTATGTAGATGTCGTGGGCCGCAGGAATCACTTGCCGTCAGGTGAACAATGTGCAAGTTTGTCACCCTCAATAAATAACTCGTTTGTGTTACATCGATTGACGACGACACTACTCGAAGTGGTTGCGCACGCGGCTGGGCGCCGTGGGACGGAACTAGACCCGTGCTAGCTCAGTGGCTAACGTTTGCTTTTAATTCACGGTACGCACGCAAAGCGAGTTCGATCCCCGGTGCCGGCACCGCTCTAATTGTTAATTAATTTTTTGGAAAGAAAGAATTTTTTTTAAAGTGCTGACGTGGCAAACTTGGGCGGGGAAGACAAACATTTTTGGAAACCTGCATATCTTGGAGATAAGTAAAAAAAATAATATTTCGAAGACATAAGTCCGCCACTCCGTAACGAAGTAACGTGGTCGACTGTGTACTTCTGTCCAGCAGTGGGACTCTTATAGGGTGTTACTTTACTCATTTATATTTAATTTATTTATTATTAAAATATGTCATAAGGGCTTCAAACTTTTCCCCGACAAGTCATTTAGGCACACTTAATATCTATTTTTTTTTTAATTTAAGTTCTATTGAATAAGCACGTGGGAGGTGATGACGTCATCACTGCGGCCCACTACACCAACGTGACTAGGACTAAGCAGCTCTTCAGTTTCTTGACCCTCACGCTACACCGTGACCAATGACGTTTTGTATTCTCTTTAGACTTTAATGAACAAAGTTTCCTCATTGATTGTCAGGAGATGAGTCAGGTCCAGAAAGCAAGAGTTAAGGTGTCGAATTAAGGTTTAATTATAAATAAGTTAGTTAGAATTATTGGATAATTTTAGTGATGGGAGGAAACAATAGTGTTCGTTACTGATGTTAGGTGAACGTGTGTATCCGTGACTGGATGGGCAGGTATACCCTCATCGTTGCACCGAGGGTCGAGGGTGAAAAACGAGCACTGTTCATGCCTCAGTGGCGTCGCCATCCGACACACCGCCGCGTACTAGAATCCATACACTCATCATGCGAAAGACAATATTATGCTATTTTGTTATATAGTCGGTCTACCCTTTTATGGCGCAGCTAGATACAAGCTGTAACGTGGCTCCAACGTCTAGGTAAGTGATTACTGTACTCAATGATATTTAGAATGTTCGTTGGTGATTGAAGATGTCACGTGCGTCGTCGTCTCCCGAGGACTGAGCTGGCGCCTCTCGTCGCCTCCTTACACTCAGATTGCGAAACATTGGCGTTGTTTTACTATTTCATTTTGACAGTGGTAGAGCTACACTGCAGTTTGATTCTAACTGCAGAATGAATAGGTCAGCTCAGTCCGTGGTCAGCAGCGGGGTAGGGCCCCGCCCTCACAGAATACCGGCGTGAAATAGCAGCATAACGCTGCTGTGTTTCGTCTGGTGAGTGAAGGGATCCGGAGACCTTTATTACTGGTGACGGGGCAGTCCATCTCAGTCCTCAAGAGTGAGAACGCATCTGCATTATGATTCTTTGTCAAAGATGAATGTAGATGTCATGGGCCGCAGGAATCACTTAACATCAGGTGAACTGTGTGCTCGTTTGCAAATCTTAATGTACCAGTCATTAAAAAAAATAAAAACCTATAATTGGGTCCCCGACGCCGGACACTGGGCATGCGGAACACAGGAGCGTTGTGCTGCTGTTTGTGACATAAGAGGTGCGGTCCTTCCTCGAGCCGACCCATCCAACAGCTTATAGTAAAATTTGGATTGTATCGAGGGTTCACAGGGTTCTAGGTTGATGACAAATTGTCTACGATTGATAAAATAAACCAATATCCTTAATATTTAATATTGGACGTTGAATCAATATATAACTATATAACAATACATAATAAATAATTTTAAAAGATAATTAAACATTATTTATTCAATACAGATGACGGCTGGTGAGTAACCTGACCACACCAGACGTGCCTCTGCAGGACGTGGAGACAGCGGGAGCTCCTCCTGCGGTGTTCTGAACACAACTAAATATTGAAAGCTCTCGAAGTTTTGGTTCAAAAACGTTAGAAATAAACGCGAGAAAATCGTTTAAAAATTAGTTTCTTTCAACCAAAATCCTTGTTTCTTTTTAATTGAATTGAGGCTGACCAACAAGGTCCCAGTTCACCTGATGTAACTGATTCCTGTGGGCCGTGACAGTCCCACTCACCCTCGGAAAGGGTCAGCAGCGTTATGTTGCTATTGTACGTCGGAATTCTGTCTGTCTGGTCTGTTTACTTATTTATATGTTATACTCGTAATGGAAGCAGTGCCGCGGTTAGCGACATGTATTTAGAAGACTTACATAACATCCATAAACTTTGCGATACAAACACAGCGTCACTGTTCTCGCTGACGCTGCTATATCAAAGGTTAGTCGTAACATTACGTATGTAATCTCCAAAGATAATTAATTACATCAGTACCTGCTTGGAAAATTAAAAAAAAACATCATCTCTTTCTTTTTAATTGAAATATGTTAAACTGCGTCCGTAAACAGAATAACTATCCACGGTATCTATTTGAGTTGTTTAAGAAACTAGTTTATATAAATGAAATATGCAATTAGAAACAGGTTGTATAGAGGTAAAACTAATCAAAACATCAGTAATGATTCCTGATTCATTTCGACGTCGGTGACATCTTCCGGTTGCTGCCAGGTCATTCCAACCCTGCACTGCCCCCGTTATTAATACCCATGATCTCGTGGTATACGACCAGGCGTTCAGATGCAGAGTCAAGGAAACGGCATATACGTATAAGACACCATAAATCCATCCACTTACCATACAATTGCGCACACATTATTCTATAAAAAAAACATCTTATTCTCCGAGAAGCTGCGTCGCGGGCCCGGCCGGCAGGAGAGGCGATCCTCTTCGGTCGCTCAGTTTAACAGCGCTATTAATATTCCAGTTAACCTCCAACTAAACGCTTGTGCTAGATGTTTCACAACACTGTCTAATGGCGGCGGCGAACCTACGACCCCCAAGTTTCGCAGACCATATCCTAAACGTTTAGGCTATTGACGCGTCAGGTTGAGTCCTAGTTGGTTAGTGCAATGTTACATAAATAATAAGTATACAATAAAATATAAGAAAGAGTTCACTGCATAGAAATACGATTGAATTACCCAGGAGGCAGAACTTAGATCACCTCTACACTCTGCACGAGCGGCCGTGAACTTAGTACGCGCGTTGTGGATCGATCCGCGACTCAGTCGGTGATGTGAGGGTTGGGTGACGTGGTGACATTCGGCCAAATATTATTTGCTTATCGTTAGACACGTAACTATCTGATCCAATTCGTCGCGTACGTCGGCCGAGTCACGTATCCTCTGCCTATAACTGTCTACTGATGGTCGCTATAATTAATGTCTATAATTGCTTTATGATGATGGCGACCTGCGGGGGCAGCGCGGCTGGACGGGGACAGAAGCTTCCAGACTGGAGTAGCTAGTCGGTGGAGAGGGTATAGCAGTTTAATTTGTTAACATTTATCGTTGTTTTAGGCCATTATTTATTTATCTATCTATCTATCTATCTATCTATCTATCTATCTATTTATTAATTTATGCAAACAATTATTATCACAGTACTAATATAAACCGACAATGTTATTTACAAAAAGTAACATAAAAATTTTTTTTAATGTCGAGAAATGACAAATGACGACCGGTTCACCCCATGGTGGGTGAAGCCCATGACACATATTTATCCTCGCTAAGGAATCATGCAGATGCAGTATGGACCTTATATACCCCTGAGGAGTAACTCTGTGCGTCGCGCGATCAGCAATGTGGGTCTCCGTTATGCTGCGACTCATTCTGTGAGGGTGTGTCGCACGTCATCTCTGTGCAGTGGGGGTCCTTCTACACTGCAATGTTATAATTAAAAAAAAGTGTATATATAAGAATATACGAAAGATAATGTTTAATATTAACTTTCTCACCACATCATTGCCCGGAACACTTACAAAATGACCTTTTTTAGGCATCGACAAAATTAGGGAGAACACCGGTTCGGTTGGTGGCGCCCGGCTGTTGGAAAGGCTGTCTTGTTTTAACAAGTCGATCGCGTTATATTCTCAAAGAATAAAGTCAATCACCACTTCAGAGAAGTTGGCCTATAGTATGGTGCGTGATTACAGGTACCAAGCCGTCCTATCACACCTCAAGCTCTCCTTCCTTTAGATAGCGTCCAGGTCTCGTACCTCCTTATGACGGGCCCTCGGATCATATAAACGCCCCCCTCTATTGTCGTCGACGTTCTTCGTCACACACAGGGGTCGGTGCAGCGGTGGTGCAGCAGCAGTCTCCGCTCCAGCTTCGCAGCATCATCGTTGTCTCCCTACTAAGCGGGCTTCCCGCTTGCGAGTCTGATTAGATAAAGCTGTAGAGGTCTCTGGACCAACAGCAATTCTCACACACAAAGAAAGCCTCAGGTTCGACATGTGCTTGAATTCGTCGCTGAGGTGAACTGTGTGCTCGTTTGTCACCCCTAATGTTATAAAAAAATGTTATACCCTGTGTACATACACATATATTTATCTTATAACATAAACTTAAATATCTGAGAAAGCGAACCAACAACACTCGCACGAAAAATATGTCGTAATTCATTGCAGTCCGAGGTTTTTAGTGAATTTAAACAATCGCAATTAATTAAATCAAGTGACGTGAACGAAAACTAGTCGCAACAAAAAGAACAAAACACTGTAATAAGTATCGACTAGATAAGAAAACAGTACTGGGAGAGAGCGAAATGCGTTTATGCGTGACGAGCTAAGAGCAAAAGAGACGCAGCTATTATTCTTTGTCTCATGTCCGTCTGCGAATTTTACACTCGTGTTGTTTCGTACATGATAGCCAACAACTATATTTAGAATTATATAATGAATTGTTTAAACTTTAATAAGGCAATAAATTAGTGATGTACGTAAGTATTCGATTAAATGTAAGTAATCTCAATCTCTTTGATCCAAATTTACAAAATAACGGTTATTGTATGGTGACCTACAGCACACGGTTCACCTGATGGTAAGTGATTCCTGCGAACCATGACATCTACGTCCATTCTCTATAAGGTACGATAATGCAGATGCATGGTCACTTGCTTGGTCACCAGTAATAAGGAGTCTCTGGAACCCTATACCTGTCAATCGAAACACAGGCGTTATGCTGCTATTTTACGCTGGGATTCACTCAGGACGTACTCCTTACTTGGCCGAGTGTAAAACGCAGCACGGCTCTATCGGTTTCTTTTGGTAAAGATTATAACAATAAAAAACACTCGCATGTACTTTTCAAAACCGGAAAAGGTTTAGGTTTTCTAAAGGAAATGCTAATTTATTTATTTATTTACTTTATTAGGAAACTTCACAGCATACAAGAAACATTAAACATAAATACAATTAACAAGGATATTTAGCCATCAAAGAAGTTACAACTATATACATTTTTTTTTAAAGTATGTGCAACAGGAGTTACATACATTTTAATCTGTAGTGTAGTGTGTGTGTGTGCGTATGCATCTTGTTAAGGCGAATTCAGGAGTGCTTCAGAAACATCGTTTAGAAACAGATTTCGTTTAAGATGGAATATGTCAATATTTCCAAACATATCATTATAGACCTGCATACATCTATATAAGACTGAGCTCTGGGCATATTTCGTTTTTGTAAGAGGGACATGAAATAAATTTGTACTTCGTAGGCGGCGTGTTGGGATACGAAGACGCAATTTTTCTATCAAGGTAGGACAGTCTACGTGGCCATTTAATACATTATATAATAACCGCATATCGGAAATAATTCGTCTATTAGATAAAGACAGAAGTTTATATTCCGTTAGCGTGATATTATAGTCACACGTGGATTTTTTGGTAAAATGATTTAAAAACTTTTACTTGGATGTTTTCAATGTTACGAGTGTGGGTTATGTAGGATGGGGACCAAACGGGCGAAGCGTACTCAAGTGTACTTCGGACATAAGCGAAATATAGAGGTAGTAGGGGACTTGAACTCCGGAATACTTTTGAAAGTCTCTTGATAAAACCAAGCATTCTAAGAGCCTTATGACAGATGTAATTGTAGTGTTCTGAAAATATTAGCTTTGAATCTAACAAAACACCTAGATCCCTTACTTTCAGACCACGACATACCACACAATTATTTAATATGTACTTATATTGTAATGGATGTACTTGACGACTAATGTCAAATAATGTACTTATTTGACATTAAGATTGAGTAAATTTTTTGTGCAATAGCTTGAAAATCTGTCATTAATGTTAAAGAGCAGGGGACCTAATAAAGAGCCTTGAGGAACCCCCGATGGAATTGTGCGTGGTAATAATTTTCAAAAATATACGAAATACAACATATAATGATCAATAGAAAACTAAAGAAATAATAATTACAGAATCCGGTTCTGGTATAATTAAAGAATTGCTTATTTCTACGTTATGAAGTGTTTCCACTTGTACTAATATTAATTATTACAATATACCTTCATTTTAGTTGCTAACTGTATTTGTACATTACTTTTATTTTTAGTTGCTAACTGTATTTGTACATTACTTTTAATTTTAGTTGCTAACTGTATTTGTACATTACTTTTATTTTTAGTTGCTAACTGTATTTGTACATTACTTTTAATTTTAGTTGCTGACTGTATTTGTGCATTACTTTTATTTTTAGTTGCTAACTGTATTTGTACATTACTTTTATTTTTAGTTGCTAACTGTATTTGTATATTACTTTTAATTTGTTGTTTATCGATGTAACATTATATACATTTAATTTTTTACTTTTTCATTTAGTTGTTTATATTTTTTTTATAAAATATTTTTGAATTCGTTAAATGCATATTGTAGCTTTGTTTGGATCAAAATGTTAACTTTTCAATTTCGTTACGAATTATGATTTTTACTCTTATATTACATATGATAAAATGAGGAACGTCACTTCTCTAGGACAGACTTAACGGAAGATCTGTATTGCAGGTGTATACCACCACAGTACCTGAGTGGAGGGAGACCCTTTTCCCTATTTGGCGCACAGCATTTGTTTTTTTTGTTTTCTGTTACTTAGACACAATTGTTTCTTTCTGTTCAATTTTTCTGTGCACTGATTTTACTCTTTATTATTTTTGTAGGTGTGCTAAAAATAATAAACCATAATTTTTAAATAAAGTTTCTTTAATTACAATTGTCTTATATAAATGATCGTTATAAGTACGTGGATGTCAGATCTATATAATAGTTTGTTTGCGGCACGGCGCGCAGCCAGACGGTGGGACTGTTGCTGCGGCACAGAGTAGCGGAACAGAGGCTTCACTTGATCAATATAACAGAACACTTGGATTTAACGCAAAATAATAATAAATATAATGTCTACACTGAAACGAGGGAATGGAAAAGAAGCTAAAATGTTTTTAGTTTTATTAAAGTGACAAGTTCACGATAAGTGGATGCGTGATTCATAATGACGTCCATCGTACGTCGTCGCCACTGGGACACTAAGATGGAACGCCTGCTCTAACTCCTCACCACACGGAACACAGTAGCGCTCAGCTATGCTAATGTTAAGGCTGCCAAATATTTTTTTTGTTTTAAAAAACTTAATTGGAATGTTAGCATCGGCATCTGTTCGGTATACATCTGTAAAATTTCACATTATTCAGACTGAAAGTGCGCGAAATTTTATTGAAAAGTTCCATCATATTGGTGTGAATCTTCCTAAAAACGGTTGGTTTTATTATAATATTTATATATGCTGTTTACTTGTTTAATTGAGGAAACATTACAAATGTTTGTTGGAGTTTAATATACTATACAAAACTTAATTGTTACCATTGAACGCTGCAACGAGAATATAAATTTTAACGCATTAAACTTATACCGTTTTGGGTCGGCATAAGGTTTAAAAACCAATACCCAACGATGAATTAGAAAATAAGTGAACATTATTTTATGATTTTCTTTGATCAGCTTCAAGAACGTCGGCGAATCTTGGGGTCAGCGAGGTCAGCCGGCCGGCAAGGCAAACTGACCATACGCGTCCAAGGCTCCGTGTGAACGTCTATGGCATATCTAAGGCCACCGTTTTATCTCTAACGTCTCAATTATATTAATAAAAAATACTTGGGAGCAGGAATGCTTTACTTAACATGTTTTTTCGGGTATGATTTAAAAAATACTAAAGTTATTTCTTTATGCGAAGCGGTGACAAATGTTTTTAAATTGAGTGGAGAGAGTAGACCGAGGGATCCATATCCTCAGCAGCCTAATGGTGTCGAGCGTAGTCTGCGAAACTTAGGTTCGTAGTTTCAATTCCACTATTCAGCTATTGTGGTGAATGAAAAAAAAACAGATTCAAAAGGTTGTTACTCCCGAGAAGTGAGATGGAATTCTTCGTTAGCAGCAACTGTCGCACGAAACACTGCAGGCATACTGTTGCTCGTGTTATTCTGTCAATCTGGAAAGGATGGACTCCTTTGAACAGCAGTATAAACCCAATTATGCCGCGGTTCAAAGGGTCCATTGATGTGATAATAAATTGTTATTTTTCGATTGTGAACGTTGTCTAGGTGACTGGTACAGCATCGTGTCCTGGTCGCCACGTGACTGTTTCTCCGCAGAGAGTTCATATAGTGTGAATGTGGGTGCCACCAGGAACCACTGACCATCTGGTGGGCCGTGTGCCCGTTTGTCACCCTCGCAACCACTCAACCCAGGACCCTCGACTGCTGTCAATGTGCCGTAATTATTAACGAACGATATGAGCGATCCCGTCGTCCCTTCCGAGAACTGATCAATGGATGGATGTTCCCCAGACAAAGCAAGGCCTCACGTTTAGCTTCTGGATAAACACCAGACCGATGACGCTGATGCTTATACCATCTATTTGTCCAGTTCCTTGGTGTGGGTAAATGTGTCTTACTTCTTACATGGAATAATTTCGTAATATAAGGTAAGGGGAAACGTAACATCGAACAGTAGCGCCACGTTGAAACTTGTGTCTGGCTGAAGTGTGAATGGGTCGGCTGAACCGAAAACCACTGCACCCTCACATAGCAGCGTGAACTAGCATAACCTCTGCGTTTCGAATGGTGTCTGTAAGGATTCTGAGACCCATAAACAGATAAAAGCAGTTTCAGTCCGCAGAGGCGATGACGTAAGTTGGAGGATGGAGGATGGATGGTTGATCATGGGCTGCAGTCCATCGGGTGAAGTGTGTGTTCGATTGTCACCGTCAATATTACCCGAAAAAGAATAATAAGATATTGTTTGTGATATGTAGACAGCCTTCACACGACGCAAGGTTGGCGTCAGGATATAATACCATTCATGCATACCATATATACATAATACGCTACCAAAGCGCAGTGGGTGGAGTACGTCGCCTTGAGTTCGACGCCAAGTCGAGCTTTATATGTGCTCTATTTGTCGTTTAGCGTACAGACAGACGGCTGGGCAGATGTCGTGGAGAAACATTATGTTCACCAACCAGTTTGTCTAAATATCTAGTGACAAACGAGTGTGCAGTTCTTCTGATAGCAAGTGGTGGTGACGCCCATGTCAGCCCCGAGGACTGAGATAAAATCACTTATAACTGGGGTCCCCGTATCCCTCCACTTACCATACGAAACACAGTAGCATTACGCTGTTATTGGTGCTGCCGCCAGCCAGAGACTAACTGCCGTGTGGCTGTAGCACAGTGAACTTGCGTCCACTGGTGACCAAGGCCGCCTCATTGTTTTATAAATATCCTTTTATTAAATATTAAATATTCTGTATAAATATTTTCGATTTCATTAACGTGCGCGTGAGAAGGTCAGATTTCACAAGACAGCCAACAAGTACAATTTTTTAGTTTTAGGACATTGTGCTTATTATCCACTGATCGTGCAGGACTCTAAGAAAAAAAGGGGCACTCTGACCATCCAAGATCAGCTGGCGTAGGATAGCCTTTGCGAAGATTCAGTGAGGGGTTCCCCAGAATTGTCGGTGCTGACAAAAATATAATATTGTATTTATTTATTGTATTGGGGGACACGTATGAGCACGGGTCACTTGATGGCAAGCGACTCCTCATCATAAGGCAGTCGCGTTGTCACCCTTGAGTGCAATGGAGTGCCCCCAGAGTACAAATCCCTAACAAATCGGTGTTATACTGCTGTTCTACGCTGGCATCCTGTGAGGGCGTGCTCCTCCCCCGTCGTGATGACCCATTCATGTTCCACCCAGAGACAAACTGCATTGTGGCTCTAACGCTATTCTCTCTAAACCACACATCTTTATTACAGGGTTTGTAGGGTATTGTGACGATAAGTATGTTAGAGTTGCTAGCTGTTGCATCGCGGGTCCTGGTTTCGAGTCCCAACCGAGGAACAATATTTATATTATATATAACTGTTTTAAGTCGAGTCTGGGTGTGTTGCACATACATACATTGTTACGAGTCCTTGACACCGCATCAGAAAGAAGAAGAAGAACTGAGAGAAAAGACGAGAGACGAACGGGGAGTGTCTCTGTGTTAGAGAAAAGACGAGAGACGAACGGGGTGTCTCTGTGTTAGAGAAAAGACGAGAGACGAACGGGGAGTGTCTCTGTGTTAGGAGAAAAGACGAGAGACGAACGGGGAGTCTCTGTGTTAGAGAAAAGACGAGAGACGAACGGGGAGTGTCTCTGTGTTAGAGAAAAGACGAGAGACGAACGGGGTGTCTCTGTGTTAGAGAAAAGACGAGAGACGAACGGGGAGTGTCTCTGTGTTAGAGAAAAGACGAGAGACGAACGGGGAGTGTCTCTGTGTTAGAGAAAAGACGAGACGAACGGGGTGTCTCTGTGTTAGAGAAAAGACGAGAGACGAACGGGGTGTCTCTGTGTTAGAGAAAAGACGAGACGAACGGGGAGTGTCTCTGTGTTAGAGAAAAGACGAGAGACGAACGGGGTGTCTCTGTGTGTTAGAGAAAAGACGAGAGACGAACGGGGAGTGTCTCTGTGTTAGAGAAAAGACGAGAGACGAACGGGGAGTGTCTCTGTGTTAGAGAAAAGACGAGAGACGAACGGGGAGTGTCTCTCTGTGTTAGAGAAAAGACGAGAGACGAACGGGGTGTCTCTGTGTTAGAGAAAAGACGAGAGACGAACGGGGTGTCTCTGTGTTAGAGAAAAGACGAGAGACGAACGGGGTGTCTCTGTGTTAGAGAAAAGACGAGAGACGAACGGGGAGTGTCTCTGTGTTAGAGAAAAGACGATGTCTCTGTGTTAGAGAAAAGACGAGAGACGAACGGGGAGGTTCTGTGTTAGAGAAAAGACGAGAGACGAACGGGGAGGTCTCTGTGTTAGAGAAAAGACGAGAGACGAACGGAGAGTGTCTCTGTGTTAGAGAAAAGACGAGAGACGAACGGGGAGTGTCTCTGTGTTAGAGAAAAGACGATGTCTCTGTGTTAGAGAAAATACGAGAGACGAACGGGGAGTGTCTCTGTGTTAGAGAAAAGACGAGAGACGAACGGGGTGTCTCTGTGTTAGAGAAAAGACGAGACGAACGGGGAGTGTCTCTGTGTTAGAGAAAAGACGAGAGACGAACGGGGAGTGTCTCTGTGTTAGAGAAAAGACGAGAGACGAACGGGGAGTGTCTCTGTGTTAGAGAAAAGACGAGAGACGAACGGGGAGTGTCTCTGTGTTAGAGAAAAGACGAGAGACGAACGGGGTGTCTCTGTGTTAGAGAAAAGACGAGAGACGAACGGGGTGACTCTGTGTTAGAGAAAAGACGAGAGACGAACGGGGTGTCTCTTTGTTCGCACGCATACTTACAACACTATAGGGAATCCTGCGCAGTTAATGCTAACCAGATAGACCAGAAAATGTCGTCGTGGTTGACACCGACCAACATAATTATTTAGTTTTTATATCAAACCTAGAGCCGCGGTAGCTCAGCGTCTAAGTACTCGATTTTAATTCTTAGTAACGATTAAACCGTCTTCGAACCCGGATTTAGCACGTGCTCGAAAATAACGTAAATACTTAGAAAAGTAATTCAATGACATGTGCAGGCGCGTGTAGGGCTCCGCGCTATCCCCTCGCTGCAGAGGTGTGTGGCCTGCAGCGGGAACCAACAGTTACTCTATTTTTTCAAGCGACGTTCGCGCTCCGGCCGCCTCCGCGCTACACAACAGCCGTCGACCTCTGATCTGCTGCCACGTGGAGAGAAAGTGCTCCTCGTGTCCGGGCCACCTCTGTCCACCGCTTGCCGCGACTTGCCACTAGAAAGCCACTTTAAGACCGTATTATTAGATTTCATCATGGACTAGTTTATCATAATAATAATAAATTTATGTTGTAGAGCCACTGTATTTTGAGTTTGTGTCTAGTCGAGGCATGAATTGGTCGACCAGGACCTCATAGAATCCCAGCGTGATAAAGCATCATAACACTGCTGTGTTTTATTTGGTGAGTGCAGGCGGACGCGGTTATTACCGTTGGCAAGACCTTGTCAACAGTAATAGCGTCATATTCCTTAGGGCATATGACAAAGTTATCCCCTAATCTCTATTTTATTATTTATAGGATGAGAAACAAAAAAGGCTCTCCTCATGGTCAGCGTAAACTGGGCCAAAGATATCCTCGACTAAGATTCAAGATGTGCATGCGTTGTCTCTCGTGAGGACCGAGACCGGACGCCTACTGCGTGCAAGTGGGTCCGCGGCCCGCTGCACTGCGCGCCCCTCGTATCCTGGTCACCAGTGAAAAAGTTTTCGATTCCTTTTACTCACTAAAATTCAAATGATTCAATTAAACTTGTACACAGACTCACAATGAAGCAATAGCCGTTAAACTATAATAGAGATTACAGAATACTCTGTTATACTGCAAAAACGAGGTCTTTCCTCGGAAAGTTCTATTAATGCTATAAGTAGTTTAAAGCTGAAGCGTGGCTGTACGACGTAAACGTGCTTACAAGACATTAATATACAATTATGAACTATATTTCATCTCATAATGTCACAGAGTTGTTTTTCTGAAAAACAACTTCAACAACAACGTACTGATTTCTCTGTTTCAGAATATCGAAAGCGACATGGAAATCTGTCGAACTGTTTCCCAACACTAACATTAAATTGGTGCTCGTTTGTCACCCTTACATTTATAGAGAAACGTGTAATTGAAATGATCCAGTGGACATAATTGTCATGATTTCTATTTTTATCTCCCCTCCGACGATACTTCCCTCAGCCTATTTCCGCTAAGCGGTGAAGCAATCTCACGCCTCCTTCAATATAACAAATGTTCGTGTTCACTAACATGGAACCCTGGGCCGCGGAGTGCTGCGTCACCACGGCGGCACCCGCGGGTGAGTAAGCGATCTAGAAACGACTTACTGCGAATTTAAACGGACGAGCTACTGTAGTTTACCTGCGGTTCGGTAATATTGCAATAATATGTTGAAATTATACGATAGATTGCTTTGTCATTGTGCTAATTGTTTATTTTTTGGAATTATGGATGACAAACGATGACAATTGTTCTGTACAGTTGGTTGACCTGTCACAGGTATCTTCTGATGCAACTCTTCGCCACTGGGCCGCTGTCAGAGTGGGCTACCATTGTCACACAATAGATATGTATCTGAGTCTTATATGATATATTTTACATGATTTGATATTGCGTATCTTGGGTTGTGATTCCAGCCGAGGAACACCGTTCAACGTGTTTTGGATGATATCTTAATCTGTCTGCACATTGCAGAAGAGGTGCAGGAACAACTTACCATCCAGTGGACTATCTTTCGTTTGTCGTCCGCAGTGCAGTAAAACCAGGGACGGTCGTCATCAAGACCGCTGTCGTCACCTCATGGACTTTGTACTATTTCTTTAAAAACAATTTTATTTCTTTACTCCAATAAAATGGTTATCGCTGCTACCTAACGAAAGTTTAGTCATCCATGCGTATCGTGCGGACTGCGACGGTGGTGAGTCATGCGGGCTTGGTTCGGTGCTGGTTTTCTGGACAAGTGGCTAACGGGCAGCATGTCACCGGATGGTACGAGATCACCGCCGGCAACACTAGACTCAGTTCGCAACACTAGAACTGCAGCAGGATTTACCTTTAAGCATGAAGTTAAACATTGTAGCGCTGAGTTTAAACATCATACATCACGACAGAATTCAAAATTTCATCCTCATCATCTCGATGGTTGGCAATCCACCACTGTGATATTATCTGCCACGCACGCACGCACGCACGCATGCACGCACCCATGCACGCACGCACGCACGCACAACTACTTTATGGAATCAGTTGTCGTTAGTGATGTTACCGAACCGAAATAGAAACCTTCAAAAAAGGAGCCTACACATTTCTTAAAGGCCGGCAGTGCATCTCCTACTCTGCTGATGCTGCAGAGGTTCATGGGCGCCGGTGATCACTAACCATCAGAAGAGCTGTCTGCTCGTTTGCCGCCTATTCTCTATAAAAAAGAAATAATTAAGACTGCAGTTAGAATCTAGCTGCACCGGGAAGGAACAACGTATCATATCCTCACAGAAAACTGTATGAATAACTGTGTTTCGTATGGTTATCCTATTACATGTAACGTAGCATTGAAACACAATCCTCAGAGATGAGAACGCATGTGCATCTTGAATGTTTCTGGAGGATGGATGTAAGACGTTATACACCGATGTCACCACTGGGTGACCAGTGTGCTCGTTTGTCACAACTGGTACTGTCAAAGGCTCTCCGCGTACCAGTTGCATATACGAGTCGAGTACTAGACGCTAGTGAGTCACTGTTGCTACGCGGTGTGTTACGCTCTTTTGCTTCTGTTGCGTAAACGTGCGTCACGTGGGCCAGTGCCGACGCAGGGACAGCCGTGCGACCGAATTGCGCCCGAATGTTAAGCTAGATTGCGAAAAAAGTTACAATTGTTGTAAAATGATTTTGTAATCAATTAAAATATTGTGCAAGCGTTGGTCACTTACCCCGATAGCTCAGTGACTAAGCGCTCGCTTTTAATTCACGGCACGCCAGCCACGCGAGTTCGATCCCACCGGCCACTATGAGCATTGTTAATTTATGCGCTGACTACCTGGCGCGCGGTCAACAAAAACATCACGAGGAACACAAAAAACAATATTTCAAACACACGTGAAGACCACAAATCCGCAGCGGATCCATTCAGTGCTGTACTATGTCGCGCCCACTTTGGAGCGCAGGCCTGTGCCCAGCATATACTGCTACTTCACTGTACTTTTTAAGTGTTAGCGTATTATCCAGAATTGGAGTCACAACCGAGGAAGTATAGAGCGTTCTGTACGTCTATACACTCACGCCTACACCCGCTTGTAGGGTAGGCAGATGACATAAAGCCGGACTGACGGATCAAGTGGACTCTTAGTGTCATAACAAAAAAAGTTATTTTAAAATGCGCCCTCCTCCCTGCTACGTTGCACGATATCTAAATGCGCTGAGCGAGATCTAGTTCCAGAGTTCCCATCATCCGCTACTGTATGTATGTAGGTATTAACAGAAACTGGTACAGTTCCTAACTTCAACATCGGCTCGACCGGGGAAGGGATAAGCACACCAGTGTGACAATACATAATACAGATAAAGTACTCGTAACCATTAACTTCAAAAGGCTGCTACACAATATCCCACAAAACGTTTGACTATGAATCCATTGAAAAGCTTTCGTAACGATTTCAGTAAAGACTTTCTCGTACACACGCCTCGTAGTTTCAGCAGTAGTGTTCAATTTTCAATATTTTTCTCTCTTTTTCATTTTCTTCATCACTTTTTTTATTTATTTATTTGATTTATATTACAAAGATCCATCACAAACATATCGTTTTAACATTTAATTAGAAATAATAATAATAACAAAAGCGTTCATAATTACGTAACACAAAAATAATACAAAGAAACTAATTTTAATGTTGAACGTTAATTTTAATGAACACATGCAGTTCTATCAGACGAGGAATCAGGAAACTATCGCTCCTCTCGGCAAACACCTTAAGATACTATTAGAGGCCGCCTTAGTGCGATTGTACTAGTGTAGCTTCTTTCTTACTATACGCCTCTGAAAACATGCTCGAAGCACTGCAGTACCGTGGAAGCCCCAATACAATCCTAAATATGTTGTTGTATTGGATTCGCAGAGCGTTATATGTAGAACGGGTAAAATCACACCATAGCCTACTAGTGTAAAACACCTGACAAAATGCTTTGAACAGGTGTGTCTTTACTTCTTTAAAACATCCAGCAAACCTGCGTACCAACATGTTACCCCTTACTGCCAACGCCCTGCGCTCCCCTTCAATATCGGCAACGTCTCTAAGTTTGTAATTAACAATGTGTCCTAGGCATTTCGTTTCCTTTATAACCTTTAGGCACACACCATCCAGCAGACCGGAGGCACGTGGCCAGGATTTGTGTTATTTCCAGAGAAAACTAATAGCTCACTTCTTTAGTGCAGCAGCTTACCACGTGCCACGCATACGTTTCACATACAAATAAAAGTTTTCAGAGTCCACCAATTGTCTCATGTTACTAAAACATACATGTGCGCCTGGTGGCGTTACTTGCGACGCTGAACCTTGTAATTCAGTTAACATTCCCACAAGTATCAGAGTTACTACAAACTGCTTGTTATGTCTAAATAAAGACCATTATTATTCCATCTCGCTCCTCAGGGTTGACGGTGCCCGCGTGTCTTTGATCTTTGTTGTGGACACACAGATGTCGCGAGTCGCTGTGACTACTTACAGATGAACTGTGTTCGTTTGCGCACTCACTACCAACGGTAACGCCGGCCGTGTTCCGCACACGGTCGTGAGATCATCGCAGCCACAGCTAGTATTGTATAGCCGGTGAGCAATGGATCAGGACGCCAGCGTGTGGCACGGGAGTGGCTCGTTATCAGCGCTTATCGTGCCAGATATCGCATCACGCGATACCTGTCCGACGCCGGGAGATACGAGGCAGTTTCCCGCGAAACTTGGCCGAATGGCACACGAAACTAATGAATTCTTACTCATTTATTATGACATATGCAAACATATAAAAATATATCATCAAGGATATGACGAAATGACGAGAATTACAGTATTTGGTGGAAAGTGGTAGATGCCGAAAACGGAATAAGTTTTAGGTAACTTTATAATGATCTTTTTCACACAAGAATAGGGAAAAACACAGTGGTAGAAAGAGTTGCAACAGCGAGGTGCGGTGATGAAGAAGATGTCGTCCTGGTACATGCTGACCAGTGGACCGCGCCGGTATGCTCTGGGTGTTGACAGACGCAGGATACTTAATAGGCCGCAAGCATGTGCGCAACACACAGCGCTCCTCACTCGTCGACTCCTGCCCTATTCCGAAGTAATGCATGTGCAGTGCAACGCAATTCAGACGCAGTGTCGGGGACACACCACACCCACACACCACACCCACACCCGAAAACCAACAATTTGAAACAAACAGGTATTGTTTGCCGACTGAGAATCGAACTCGCGACTGTATAGAATTATTATTTTTATAATATTAGACATGGCGAGCGAGTAAACATTACCTGAAGATAAGCGACGACAGCGAGGCAACATCTATCCTCAACATAGTGTAAAGGCGCATGGGCAGGCAGCGTCATTCCTGACCACTGAGGTGGATGACTTGTAATCTTACGAGGACCTGTACTCAGATCCTCGGATCCCGATCCCGATCACTGAACTAAACATTGCCACGTTGTGCTGCTATTCTGTGAGGACATGGTCCTTCCCCGGTCCTGCCGACCCATTGATGATGCAGCTAGACAATAGCAACACCGTGTCTCGACCACAGAAATGTGTATATTATAATCTTCACTTCAAATAGATCCAAGTTCGAGGCAAATTGGTGATCGTTATTAGGTAACTTAGCCTAAACCTGTAGTGCCGGCTTTTAGAATAGGGCGATGGTACCCTGCCGGTCGGATAAGGAGACGACTTGGTCCTTATTTACCCCAAATCCAAACAAGGTTCCCAAACACATCTAAAGCTAAAGGATTTGAGTTCAACTCATAAACAGTACAACTTACTTGATCTCTGCACAATGTCGACCATGTACAAACGTGGTGTCAGGTACAGTTACATAACCATCTGATAAAAGAAACATATCTTGGAGTTATTTGTCTAGAAAGCAAAGGAACAGTACAAGCGGATGTGATAAACATTATGATTGTGTTAGCTCTAGTCATGTTCGTTTCGCTCGTAATTTCTCGAAGTGATATCTAATCGGCTTATCGCGACGTGACGAGGACACCCGGGTATCTCAAACTTGGAGACGGGGCAGACAGAGCGGGACCGTCACGACTACCTTTTCTTATTGTCGATAGGGTGGAACAGTACACAGGTCATATGGTAAGAGATTCCTAGGCCTCCAAGGATACGTATAGTCGGCATTCTCTCCGTACGCGGATAATGTGGTTGTCTTCAAGAGAGGAATTAACAACCATTTGCTGAGCTGGTGCGTTCCACTGTGTCTACATCAGCACTCGATGCGAGGTGGGACTGTAGGCAACCACTGGCTTGTATAACTATATTTAGAAAAAAGCTATCGTGATGCTGATGCGCGGTCCCTGGACCAAGATGTCATCACTTAGCATGAACTCCGACCAGCCAGCTGTTGCATGCAACGACGGAATCAATTGGCTTCGCTGTGCGCGTTAGAACAGATCGCTAGGCTTTAGAGTGCGCAAACAGTTTCCACGGCTGTTACAATATTTGCTGCGTCGGGTTAGGTATTTAAGATTAGATATTGACTTCAATTTTAATGGTTTTTTTATTTATACAGATACGGCACTAACTGGAATAACTATTTTTTTACGGATTTTATCGGTTTTATTTTTAATATCACTTTTGTAATGAAAACAATGCATCATCTAATGTATCGCTCCTGGTTCCGCCAGGGTGCATCTAGAGATGACATGCCGGGTGACCAGTAATGAGGTCTCAGACCATTACGTTCGTTCGCTGATGGAGCCAAGCTGCAGCTAGTTTGTAGCTACAATATGAATGGGTCGGCACGACCGAAGAATCACACCTTCACAGAATTGCGTGAAATAACGGTTAGTATAGGCTGACGACGCGCGGCCATCTTTAATCTCTGTTGAGGACGTCTTGGGCCGCAGTGACCACTTGCCATCAGGTGCAGCTGACCCGCAAGACGTCCTGTCCAAATTTCAATAAATATGTTTGTGACCGTTTTGTGAAGTTGTGAAAATTACACATCGTTCGAATCGTGAGTTATCGTCTCGAGTTCATACAGAAACCTTGTAAAAAATACTTTCAGTTTTCCCGAATGAGCCAACTTACTGAGCAACTTTTCCAATTTTTCTTTCAATAATAACCTAATTCGGACTATTATGAACATTTCTTGTTAAAAATAACCAAATCGGTCCAGCCGTGCCGTGCTCAAGTGATGCGCTTACTAACCAACTTTAATTTTTATATATATAAATATATGTATATATATATATACAAAAAGGCTACTGCAATAGAGCCGACGTCACTAACAATATTACCCCGCCGGCGGGCAGGGTGGTGGAGGTGGAGTGGGGCGGGGACAAGTAGTGAGTCACAGATGAGACGTAACTCCACAGATGCGACACTTGTGTTCCTCGTATCGACTTCTTACAAATGAATTTAGTTTCTGCAGCTCGCAAAATTAGCATTGCGGTCGATCGTGGTTTAAACGAATTGAGTATTTATTTTTATACCTTGAATTAGATACTGAATTAGTCTAGTCTATTTGGATCACAGAAACCATAAAACAACAGGATTGCTTACACAAAATTTAATCGAAATAGATAAAGACAGCCCAAGACTTTTCTATACAAGGTTTCCTTAGAACTGGAATAGGGAAGCGTAGGATTGCTGCAAGTGGATGGATGCTGGGTTTTCAGGATCGTGCCTTGTGGTTATGCAGGAGCAGGAGGTCTATGTGCTTCAGTGGACTGCTGGCTGTTATGATGAAGGTCCGACTGTGATAGCCGCGGTCCATGGAGGCCGCAGAACGTGCCGTAAAGCATTTCTATTATTTTATCGTTATGGCGTCGCTGTCGACGAATAATCTGCCGAGATGCTTAAATCACGATATTAACATTTCGTATCCACACCGCAGATTACGCCGATGATTTGCTGTATTTACGCTGACCAACTACTCCGTCAGGAGATTTACCCTTTTCGTCCTATAGCCGAATTGGTGACCTCGATATGATGTGAACACGCAATGCAATCTCATACTTCCCGACTCACCACGCTATATACACGTCACGTGTACCGTCGCATAAACAAGTTTTACTTTTCGCTAAACTCGTTTCCCTCATATTTTAAAGTTCGATTACCATATAAGCGCGGTAAGCCAAGCCTATGCCATTGTAAACGACTGTAAACAAACCCGCCTTGGAGTCACAGTGCGTGAACAAGTCAAATGTTCGGTTGGCAACCGCAGTATACGTGACTCCCAGCGACAGCGCGGGCACGAGCGAGACGGCCGACGTGGCAAATGAGCGAGATGGATGATTACAGGTACGCTTTCGTAATCACAAAATGAACCTTATTTCGTTGTAATAAAGACTACAAGATAGTGTGATATACGCGACGCTTCCCATGGCAACAGTGAAGAAAGATATTAGAAAAGTAACTTTAGCGTGTCGTCATAGGGTCTGTTATTTATGACGTAGAGCTAGTTGTACCTGCTAAACAAGTCGGGACCTGTCCTAGACAGAACCATACAAGAGCTCGTCGGCTATTTACAGATTTTTTTCTTGTTTCATTTTATTACAGTTCTAAGAAACATTGCGGAGCCGACACGGGTGCTAGAGTGGGCCAAGTCTCGGGACTATCACATATCTAGACTTTTTATTTTATTTGAAAGTAAAAGAAACTTATATAAACATAGTATTAGTCGACATATTTTTATTAATTTGAGACAAACGACAACGTTAGTGTAACACACACTCACAGAGCTCCTCCGATGGCAACCGATGATGCCCATTCAAGATGCATTGTCACCACAGAGGATCTCTCCTCTGACCTCGTCACCCGTAATTTTCCAATAACGAAACACAGCAATGTTATGCTGCTAATCTGCTATGCTGAGCGTATTGCGGGATCATTCCAGTCGAGCCAACTCTTTCATAGGCATGAAGGAGCGCTATCACAATATAAAATTTATTCATTTCTGTTATTTTTGTACCCCATTATGTTTGTGTGTTTCAACATATATTATACGTCTATTGCAAGCATGTGGGATATGTTATTATATATTTAGTTAAGTTACATGTATTTAGTGTAATGTTATTTGTTGTTATACTTGTACTCTATTCTTTACAACATGTAGTCAGTTTCTCAGCATTACTTCATAATATGAAACGACGTGTACATACCACTTGACGATTGTGAGTCGTTACGTCTGTCTAGGCACTAAAATGATGCGTAACGATCTCAATAAGTATAAACAGTCATGCATTTATCTCGCAGATAACTGTTCCTAATAAAATGACGTATATTTATAAAATTAACTACCAATTTTAATAGTTATCTTACAAACTAAGTTTTTTCAGTGTGGAGTGTGTGCAAGAGAACCCAACTCTAAAATTAGAATCTCGCTCCGAGCGTATACGCATATGTTATAAAGTTAACATTTACTTTGTTTTAGTCATAGTGCGTATAATTATGTACTAATTATTACTTCTAAGAGATCCAACTTTTGTTTGATTGCATGTCTGCTCCGGCAACTATGGCTGCGGTTGCGTTTTCTAGTTTTTTTATATCTATTCGTTTATTTTATTAATAAAGAATTATTACAGTACGATATTAAATAATAAAAATAAACATTCAATGATTCCGTAGATAAATAATAAAAACGATTTCTATTTGTATGTTCTGTCATTAACAACTAGTAGAAATTTGAAATAGCGCACCGTCGTTTAGTTGTCTCGACCGTTCGTTTGGAGTCGGAGCCACGTGTCTGTACTCTTCACACACAAACTCACAACAAAACAGTGTAGCATTATAAAGAGGCTGCAGTGCTGGAATGATCTGTGGTAACATGAATACGTTAGTGATGTGAAATATGCTAAAAGCGTTACATCCATTTAGCTAATATTTTTATTTAGTTAAATAATCAACAACGTTTTTTAACGAATGAAGCTAATTAATCCGGATTTGACGTCACGGTGACTGGGGTGTTTGATGTCCTGACGTAACAGTAAACCCGCAATCCAGTCAGCTTTAATTATTTATTTTAAGTGGAATCTACGCAGGAGGTCACAGTATTTCGAGATCTTGCAAGCTGGCTTGAAAATTTATTTTATTAATCACACCATCCCAAGGCAATGCGGTGAATGTAGGCGCGCTCTAAGCAGAGATGCTGGGGCCCGCAAGATGGTGAACTATGCCTGGTCAGGTTGAATTCAGGGGAAACTCTGATGGAGGACCGTAGCGATTCTGACGTGCAAACCGATCGTCGGAAGTGGGTAAAGGGGCGAAAGACTAATCGAACCATCTAGTATCTGGTTCCGTCCGAAGTTTCCCTCAGGATAACTGGCGGACAGTCTCATTCGGTAAAGCGAATGATTAGAGGCATTGGGGCCGAAACGACCTCAACCTATTCTCAAACTTTAAATGGGTGAGCCGGATTACTCGAACGATGAAGCCGGAGATCTGATGACGGTGCCAAGTGGGCTAATTTTGGTAATCAGAACTGGCGCTGTGGGATGAACCGAACGTAGTATTAAGGCGCCTAAAACGGAAAGGCGTTGGCAGCTCATGACAGTAGGATGGTGGCCATGGAAGTCGGAATCCGCTAAGGAGTGTGCAACGACTCACCTGCCGAAGCAACCAGCCCTGAAGATGGCGTTGAAGCGTTTTGCCTTTACACTACCGTTACGGTCAATAGCGACGTGCGGCAACGTATGTCGTCATTACGCCGTAACGAGTAGAACGAGCGCAGCGCAGAGCGCAGAAGGGTCTGGCCTGGAGCCTCCGTCGGTGCAGATCTTGGTGGACTACCACTCGCTGGAGTATGCTACTAAGCAAATACTCCAGCGAGACCCTGGAGGACTGACGTGGAGAAGGGTTTCAGTCGATCGTAAGCTCAAGGAGAGATCTTAGGTCGATGTGGCGTGTTTTTTTCGAACTTGGGATAAATACCGCCCAGCTAACGATAATCTATCATTAGTGAAACTCTGATGTTTTTTAACTTCAATAGGATTCGGTCTATTCGAGGGCTTAGAATTTATCAAAACCACATGTAATCCTGGGGCTGGTCCAGGGTCCATTACACTTGACCCATTACATTAGACTGTTTTTAGCGTCAACGTTTCATAATGTGTTTTTTACACAATTTAATTGATTTAATCTCAATATAGATTCTCTCAATACGTCACTGTTTCAGCGCTTGTATCAATTCGTGAGGATGCAATGATAAGGAAAAAGAAGCCAATCTGTTACCCCCTCAGAACCCTCCTGTGTACATTTTTATTCGACTTATGTACGTCAAATTAATTGGTACACAAGATGTAATATATTTACTAAAAGTATAAACCTGAGTTAGTAAGAGCAGCGAGGAACATGTTTTAGAAAATTCAACAGGCGATATCTAATATTGAATCTGTAAGTGTTGTAGTGCGACGGCGCTTCGGGACACGTCGGCGCCCGCCCGCAAGCCGCATCAAAACAACGAATGAGCCCAGCCGAGGAACAAAACATATTGATTATCATAAAGATATACGAGTGGTAGACCAGCACGCACAATGTCAACAATATGTGAGAAAACAGACATTGCAGTTAATTGTGTGTGGCAACACATTTATTTATATTCGTATTACCAATTATCTTGTATTTGGTTCTTTTGTCTGTGTGACAACTATAACAAAAATAATCAACATTCAATATTTTACCCTCAAATTATTTTTATATAAATAAATACGTATCATGTCATTTTATAAAAGAACAATTAAAAATGAGCAGTAGTGCTGATTGTACAGATCCTATGTTTAATAACAAATAACCTTTCTTTATCTGTGCCCGACGCTCGCGCTGCTCAGTTCATTTGCTAGTAATAGTTAACTTGTAATTAGCTAAGGGATATGAGATAAGGAAATTCATGTAAATTAGTAAGTTGTACTCCTAGTTGACTCCACAAATATTAATAAATTGATAAAAAATGCAGGTTCATTAGTTCCTAACTTATACTAATGAATAGAATAATTGAAAAACATGACAATTTTGAATACACTTTCTTTTTATAGAATAATTTAATATTACTAATTCGCCAGTTCTCAGGCAATCGGCAGCGCGAAGAGGGATGCGATCACACGAATACCTGGGGCAAAGCATACAGACCTAGGGTAAGAGTATTACAATTATCTGAACAAATATAAAAGTTATAATTTACATTAGATGGAAATTAAGCTAGACTTTTTCAATAATTTGTTTATTGAATAAAACACAATTATTTCATAACAGGTCTTTCGGCACCTATGAAATTGCCGTTTTGTATGAAATAAGTTAAAGTATTTTTGTCGGCAGACGAACGGCAATTTCATAGGTAAACACCTAACATAACATAACTAGGTGTACCAAATCACCTGCTCGGCAGAATTTGTGCAACAGGTTAGCGTATCATCACCACCAGGCTGGGCGCCGAGTCGTCAACTACGCAACGTTCCCATAGCCGGATGTAGACCAAAAATCCAAAGCCGGGTAACGGCAGGCTATCGTTGCGACAGCTGGCTCTTGGGTCATTAGAACTAACTTATATTGGTACACCCGCCGACACGTGAACTGATCGACGTCACCTTCTGAATCAGTTTAGCGACTTATATTGTTCTCTATTCTTAAATACGAATACAGTTTGCATATTGATCAACAGTATATATATTTAGTAATAATATTAATTTGTACAAATGCACTATTTGTATTCAATAAACACAAAATATTCGGTTAACACGACACGATAGGCTTTTATATGGGTCCCATTATTGTTGATCAATTGCCATTTCATTGAGAAAGCTAACACCCTTATATAAAACTAGTTGGAGCTGGTCGCTTCGCCTGGACTGCAGCAGCGAGGGTGGTCGTTAAACGCGGCAAGATGCCGAGCGGTTCAGTTTCCTGCTGCGGGAACGGATCTGTCAAATTAAATTAACGAAAAGACAGCGTTACCTTTTTACATGTATGTAAAGTTTACAAATATATATTATAATCGTTATTGCCCCCACGTGTCCGAACGGTCCATCATCGATAATCCTATCAAACCGGCGAACAGTATTCTGGTCCTGAGGATTTTCTACAATATTGTAATGAATATGAGAAAGAACAGATAAGAAAAACATTGGAAGAAAGGAGAATCAAGGGAGATTATATTACTGTGAAGGCGGAAGTCGACGACATGTTTGTTGATATCAAAATACAAGATGAGACCATAATTGACCCATTTTCTGGCACTTCCGAACATGAACTCTTCTTTTGACATGGATGACATAAAAATACCATTGACTACGACAAGATATAAACAAAACGCTCACTTCGACAACTTTGGGAAATACATAGCGTCCATGTTGAAGAGCATGCCGGTGCAGAAAGCTCTACAACTGGAGCCGAGTATCATGAGCTTATAAATGACGGCCATAAGAGGCAGGTCGTTCACTCACTAACAGGGATGGCGGAAGGAACACAACGTCGGACGGGAAATAGATGGAATATTGTGTATCAAGATGATTAATAATGATGATGAAGCGGATGCGCTGATGAGCGGAAGTCACCGCTGGGGTTATGTGTAATGGTGATAAGGCAAGGTGGTCTTACAAGAAGAGATATTGTACCCGGGGTACACCCTTCACCTCCCGTGGAGCCTCCAACCTCCTGACTATACGGGCCGAATCGAGGAAGGGCGCACGCGGTTTGGTTTTTGGTCAGCTCCATGCGCATCTTTCTTGACTCCCTACAATTTGTTCAAGTCGAATCCTTCTCCTATATTCCACTCTCCCTCAAGGGCTAGTCACCACGTACACGGCTTTGTTTCCGAACACGTCTTCGTCTCTTAATCAATTAATCCTCCTCTGCTCTCCTTTTCCGCTCATGCCATCAATCGTGCAGTTATGCGAAGTTTCCCTCGGGGCTGACCAGTTCCGCGTAGTACCTCGGACCCACCTCCTTACGGACGATCCCGACCATCACCGTCCGTCTATACCAGGGCCAGCTGATATATGGATTGATTCGCAATAGCTCATCTACTTGTAGGTGATGATATTAATTGCAAAATTTGTTAGTAGTACATATTACCTTCTTCCAATAATAATCTCATTGCACTGTGTTTGCCGGTCCGAAGACCTGTCATTGACTCCTCAAAATTCTAGACTTATCATATCGGACGAAAAGTGGATTTCAAATATGAACCAAGAAGAGAAATGTGAAAATGACCCTCGCCCAGGAAGTCATATGAACGAAGAATTAAATATGACGGATAACTGTAGAGTTGCAGATTAGCAAAGAATAAACTGGAGGAAATTTGCACGTCAGGTTCGACGTAGTCCATAAGATATACAGGTTATCCACCCTGCACCCCAGGGCTGGCCGCACCTGGCACTAAACGAATTGTACAAGTCACCTATACATGAGAACACAAAACTGGTGTGGGCATATTAAGAAATAAATACTTTTACATATTATTTCCTTTCATTGAATCTCTAAGTATAATAAGTCTCTAAATATATAATAATAAGTTATTTTTATTGTTTTTAATAGTCGCCTCTTATGGCCGCCGATAATATGAGACAAAATTAGTTCATCGGTCGAGGGCCTAATGAGAGATCTCCACGCCGTGGCTTAAATAGGTTTTTGTCGTTATCACAATGTATTGATGATTAAAATATGATGAGCGATCGGAGAACCGTGCATAATATATATATCGAGGATTGCAGGAATATGGGGTGAATATAAACGGGGGTCAAACTGCCGAAGCGAATGCGATGGGGCCGCGGAAGAAGGGGAGTCTCGGTTTCGTTGTGTCTGCCACTGTCCCCGTCCTCCGCGGCCGAACTGTGGTTGATGGTGGAGCGGTAGACCATATCCGCCGCCGCGGCTTAGATTATTTATCATTCCTGGCCCCCATGGCCGTGAGGGTCCGCTTCTCATCTTCAGAGGAGACCGAGTAGGAAGAAGCGCTCGTGTTCCAGCGTGCCTTTCCTGAAGGGGTGGAGAGGAGAGGGAGCATCCTGAACAACAGGCGCGGTGCGGTCGCGGAAGTGTGTGAAAGCGTTCCCGTGACCCTGCACATACGCGATGAAGGAGGAACACCATGGGGTTTTAGTCGGTGCGAATCCGACATAACCCATCCTTGTAATTGTCCATTTCCCCGTGTAAAAAAAAGTGTTGGAGTGTAGTGTTGATCAGAGCTTGGATGGTGGTCGCGTAGTAGGGGTCATCGAGGTCGTACCGCGGTCTCCATCGGACGCGGGGGATATTGGAGATGGGATTACAAGTGACGGCACTCACAATCGGCGGGAAGCCAGCTTCCCGTACTGAGCTATGGTCGGAAGCTCAAGATTTGTGTGTAGATTTTCATTACGTAAGAACCACAGCGCACCGGAGTCCTTGCGCATGAAGCGATTTTGGATTGCCATAAGTCGGGGGCCAGCCAGGAGCTAAGCAGAAGTCAGCCAGGGGATTGGACGATTTAATAGCTCTATGGTTGGGAGATGCGGCGATATGTTACTCCACGAGAAGAACATGGCTGCACTTTTGGTGGTGTTAACCTCGGTCCTCCGTTTCCGAAACCATTTCCCTAAGGTGTTGGCTGCAGATTGCAGACGTTTACAGATAGCGTCAGTTTTGAATCCAGACACGTAGAGGCCGGGGTCATCGGTGAAAGGGACCACTTCTACACCGCGAGAGCGCGGTATGTCCTTGGTGTAGAGAGTGTAGAGAATGGGACCTAGGATTGAGCCTTGTGGTACTGCGGCTCGAACGGGGTAAACCTCGGAACGCGTTATCTAGACACGGTAAAGGTCCGATTGCGGAGGAAGTCTCGTATGTTTAGTATGATCTGTCTGTGTAGTCTATCTGGCGCACCCTGCTCATTTAGTTTGTATGTGGGCCTGTTGTGTCAGATCTTGTCGAACACTTTGGAAAAAGTGCTGCGGTTTCGTAGCCCCGAATAAATTTGCCGTGGATGTGCTCCGTGCACTTGATGTGTGCATGAGTGTTGGGTGCGAAACCCGAACTGCTCATTGATGGGTAGCCCTCAGGACAGCATGAAGTCCTTTTGGTGGCCAAGTATGAGCATTTCGTACCCCTTACCCAAGCCTTTGAGTAGGCTTATAGGCCGATAGGCTAAAGGGTCATTTGGATGCTTCGAGGGCTTGAGAATCCCTATGAAGTCGACTTCCTTTCAGGTGTTCTGGAAGGTGTCTATGGACTTAGCCGCGTTGTAGATAATAACCAGTAGGTGTAAAATGGAGATGGGAAGAGTTTGATCACCTTATTGGTGATACCGTCGGGGCCAGGGCCTTGCGAGGGCGCAGGTTTATAATTATTGACTCAACTTCGGCGCATGTAACTTGAGTACGATTCCTTAGTCCTCCGATCGACCTCGCTGTCCACCATTGCAAGGTGAGTGGCGTCGATCGATAGGGTTCTCGGTGAGCATTGGACTTCGGGATTGTAAGCTAAACATTCGACTTTCTCTTCATCTAAGAAGGCTTGGAAACGCGTCGCGAACGAACGCGAAGTTTCACTTTAAAATATATCACTATAAACTCAAAGATAAGTGCTTTTCTACCCAACAACAGTTAAAGCTTCATTAGTTGCCATGCCGAAAAATAATGAACTATAATACAAATAATTTAATGTGCAGTTATTAGAGGAACTAGAAAGACCCTCAAGAAATACTTTATTATTTAAAATTTAAAACCTAGTCGTCTTCAATTTTAGTAAAACATCTAGAAAAAAATATATTATTATAATTATAATTTTGTTTTACATTTTCCTCATTTAGCGTATCCACACCGGTACGTCAGTACCGGGTGTAAGAAAAAGTGCTCGGCCAAGTCATCAATTACCATATTCATAAGTACTGGCTGTGATAGCTTATCAACCCATTACAAATTATTTCCTTCCGCCCATAATAAAAAGCGTAATTTGAGTCTTTGGGGAAAAAAATATTACAGTATTGAGCATTAATGACCTATTAAATTGCATATTTTTATTTATATTAAGCGATGTATTAGATTATAATTGTCTTCTTATTACACTCATCAGGTCCGCTAACGGCTGATATAGCGGTTAAACAAAATATTAAATAAACTATTATTATTTCTCCTCTTCAACTTAAAGATAGACTGTTAGAAAATTTCGCAACGGAATATTAACTCAGACTTTTGAGAATATTAAACTTACCTAATAAAATAATATACTTTAAAAATGTTATCATTACTTGAAAATTTATTATAAGAACAATATACATATAATACCTATGTATATTTATTATATATATATATTATATAAATATATATATATATATATATAATATATATTTATATATAACTTTGAATTAAAAATTTTCTTCATAATAAATTGACGTCATAGATGCGAAATAAAACTCACTACTAGCTGAAATGTCAATGATCTCACGTA
Organism: Teinopalpus imperialis; assembly: GCA_029286865.1. NCBI lineage: Eukaryota > Metazoa > Arthropoda > Insecta > Lepidoptera > Papilionidae > Teinopalpus > Teinopalpus imperialis. The sequence continues at coordinate 114,833 of JAGSMU010000001.1, read as the reverse complement.
AGAAAAACAAAATAAATACATCGTTGTATAGTTTAGAGCCGGGCAACTAACGACATTGCTCCTAACATGCGATAATCAAAAGACCTGACAAATATTTTTTTCAATCGTATGCGATTTAAAATCAAAGTAAAAAAAATATAAAACAACATTTGGAACTATGTTATAGTAAAGTAAATTGTTTGAAATAGGTTATCGTTGTCCTCCCATTGCAAACAATGATTTTGCATGTCTGTGCATCGAGTCGTCGGTAATCTTACCTACTGTGACGTAAGGTGTTCTATTCCCTCCCAGGCTACACGTTCATAGCAAATATATATCATAATTTACTTAACTATTAAATTGATAATTTAAAGAAACAAAACAGCATTTACGTCACATTGTCGGACCAAGTCATCGCTCAAAATAAAGAGGTTGCATTTTAAGATATTATTATCTGTTGAGTCGTGTCGTCTCGCTCTCGTGTGGAGCTGCACGTACGCACTCCGCTATCGGTTCTAGATTCCGTCAGGGCTGCCAGGGAAAAGTAATTCGATCAATTCTCGGAACTTAGTAACATGCACAGTTTTTTTTAAATTAATTGTATTTATGCGGAAAGTTTTAAGGAAAATGTTTTTGAAGATTTATGCGTCAATGTTGAGAAATAGAAACGGGAATATAATTGGAAATTTTCTATAAGATGTTTTCTATGTCTATACAAGGATTTTGTCAACATAGAGACAATTTAATTATCTTACTATTCGCTTGAATCTGTCGGATGAACTCGTTACCTTCGTTTCATTTAATCTCTTGAGCGGTGTCTGGCTTAGCAGTAAACGTAGACAGGCGGGTAGATGCCGAGTTCCAGGTGGTAGATGCCAAGTTCCAGGCGGTAGATGCGGAGTTGCAAGTGGTAGATGCCGAGTTCCAAGTGGTAGATGCCGAGTTCCAGGTGGTAGATGCCGAGTTCCAGGCGGTATATACCGAGTTCCAGATGGTAGATGCCGAGTTCCAGGCGGTATATACCGAGTTCCAGATGGTAGATGCCGAGTTCCAGGTGGTAGATGCCGAGTTCCAGGCGGTATATACCGAGTTCCAGATGGTAGATGCCGAGTTCCAGGTGGTAGATGCCGAGTTCCAGGCGGTATATACCGAGTTCCAGATGGTAGATGCCGAGTTCCAGGTGGTAGATGCCGAGTTCCAGGCGGTATATACCGAGTTCCAGATGGTAGATGCCGAGTTCCAGGCGGTATATACCGAGTTCCAGATGGTAGATGCCGAGTTCAAGTGGTGGATGCCGAGTTCCAGGTGGTAGATGCCGAGTTCCAGGCGGTATATACCGAGTTCCAGATGGTAGATGCCGAGTTTCAGGTGGTAGATGCCGGGAATTATATTGTAATACTCCATATGCACCGTGGTAGGTAAGTGTCAAAATACTCGCTTTTAAATTATACTTCCAACAAACCGAGTTCGTTCCCCGGTGAAATAGTTAATGCAGTTTGCAGTAATGAAGTGCGACATGCTCGCTCGTGAAGAACATCCTGAGGAACCAGGATCAGAACATGTGAACTACGCCAATCCGCAGTAGAGTTGAGTAGAGACGTGTGATACTAGTGGAGATGTATCCACCCATGCCTAATGCTGGTGAGGAAAGTTTCTGAGGTATTCTCCAATATAGTATCTCCCCGTACCATCAATCATCTGCACATCGCACCAATCTGAACTGGATACTGACAGAGAAGGTCGTCCCGTCCGTCTGTCCGTCCGCTCTGTTCGAGAAGTGTGGTCACCCGCGGATATTTATGATTGCTAGTTGTCTTATTATTGATTTATTGACAAAAGATGTCAAAGCGGAGTATAGTGGCTTCAGCGCGTCGGCTCCTGGGCTCGACAGCCGGACAACTATGTTTTTAAATCAAAAATCCTTGTTTTTGGTGTGATACACGTACGTCTCGAGTGTTCGAAAGTATATGTCAGCCCTCCTCCTGTGTCCGGTAACAATCTACGGCTTACGATAGCGGCCCGAGCCGAGGATCGAACCTCCTTAAGAAGGGCCCTCGGATCGTATATCACCTCCCTCTGTTGTCGTCGTCGTTCTTCGTCCACAGGGGTTGGAGTGCAGCGGTGGTGCAGCAGCAGTCCTCGCGCCAGCATCGCTGTGGTCTCCCTACTCAGTTGGCCCTCCACTCGCGAATCTTTATCGATAAAACTGTAGTGGACCGACAGCATAATACATACACAAAAAAATGCTACATTTTGCATAGTAGAACTTTGCTGCGGATTGCATTGAAGGTCCGCGCTTTAGTGGCAGTGAACAGTGGCTACGGACAACTAGACTCCTGATCAAATATATCGACCCCCGCCGTGCGCTGGCGGTCAAAATATTCTCGTCATAAATTTGTTGTTCAGATTTATTTTTTCACTATAGTAGATAAAAGGCGAAGGTTTTAGATTTAAAATAAGATGTCATTTATAATAATAAGTTCTTATTTATTAATTAAAAAATATATTTATATAACTTCACACTGGAGCCACTGCCGGCAAACGCTAGAGCCACGTCTTCCATAGATGTGTTCATTTATAGACTATGTTTGTGTTAAATAATAAGTGGTAGGTGTACCTTGTACGTTTGACGCCTGATGACTAGCTGTCTAGATAACCTCAAGCAGGACGCGTCAAACCCTACTTAGTGCTGTTGCGAACAGGTGCCACGATGGTGATTAAAAAATAACATGTTTTTGGGTCGTATTATTGGAAAATATTGTAATTTTTTACATTATTTATAAGCAAAAACATACAGCTTTAATAACTCCAAAAGAAAATTATAATTCAGGGCTCAGATAATTTTTAAAGCCATTTAGCAGCCAGCAGGTTGCGCATGCGTAATCACACGGGCCAAGGTTGAGCTACTCGTCCCCCGCGCTGGAGTCCAGCTCCGTCGCTCACAGCACAGAGCAACGCAGTTGCTACTCCACGCTTGTAATCTGTGAGGCCATGGTCCCAATCTATTGATGCATCCAGTAGCCAGCTTCCGTGTGGCTTCAGATACGGTCGACATGAATCATTATCAGGTGAACTGGTCATATAAAAAAACTCAACCGCTCTGTTTGCCACAGCATGCTGTGCCGTATTACTAAGGGTGACAAACGAGCACAGTTCACGTGACTCCTGCGGTCCACGACACCCACATTCATTCTCAATAAGAAATCATAATGTAGATGCGTTTTACGATGCTATTCCGCGAGTCCCTTGTCGAGTCGACTCAGTATTGACGCCACTAGATGAAAAAAACGACAGCCACCTGATTTAAGATTGGAATCAAACTCAGGACGCGGCAGCCAGGAGCCGTCGGCACTGCGCCACGAGGTCGTGCAACGATCACCTGACAACCAGCTCGCAGATTACGTTCGTTATTGTAATATTTTTCAGGTTATTTTAACATCAAGATAAATGTGTTATTGATTCGAACGGCGAACAAACAGATTACGTGTTGACGTAGCGGCCACCGCACCCTCACCTATTTATTGTATTGTATTGTAAAAACGAGCTGACTTATCATCGGGTTCGGCCGGCACTGCGCTCTCACCCCGCGGAAGCCTCCGGAGCTCTACATTCACCAGACAAAACACAGCAGCGCTATTTTACGCTGGTAGTCTGTGAGGTCGCATGGTTTGTTTCGTCAACCACGAAGACTCGGATGTGAGGCCTGGTCACCAATAAAAAGGGTCTCCGGGTCCTGCACCATCAATGATCACGATGATGAGGAATTATTTTTGTTCAGTTATTGTTATTAATTGTATTTTATCTTTTAAAATTCTAGTATCAGCCTATATACATAAATCCCACTGTTGGGCAAAACTCTTAGGAGAGGTTGTTAACCCACTACGCGCTCCATTGCGTATTGTCAGACTTCACACGTTTTAGAATTTTTTTTCAATATAATTTCGTAGACCTGCAGGATTCTCACGCCGATCTCCTTCACCACGAGCTCGCGCTGCATCAGCACATGTAGTTGCCGTTGACAACGTTCATCGGTGCCAGACGGGGAGCAAACTCGTTAGTTTGCGCGCCAAGAATTTAAAAGCGAGCGATTAGACACTGAGCTAGCACGACCATTTCATCTTTTAGATATTCAAATTCCATTATCACAATAATGAATCGCATGTGAACGTTGTAAATATGGTAATTTTTATATAAATTGCTATTTATTATAATGATCTAAACAAAGAATTGTTTAGTTATATTGTCTCGTTTCTCCATGCTGGAGCCAGCTCCGTGCTCGCGTTCAGTCAACAAAGGTAATTGTGAACATAAATTACTCTCGTATTAATATGTTATTCCAACTTTTTACTAACGTTTCTAGAACAGACCATTTATAAGTGAAATACAAAAACAAACACCGAACGCGATATCATGTTCACTTAAGGTCGCCATTTTCACAACAAAGCCCCGATCTAAGGAAACATGCCAATTTAGACTTTATTACGTAAGCCGTTAGAAAAAATAATAATAAATTTTGGCATGGCAACAAGTCGTTAGTCGATTATTCATTGTAGCAACTTTTAATTGGAATATTCAACTTTATCGCCTCGAACACAAAGGTGCACACGAATGTACGTTTAATTTTGTAACGTGTTTGCATTACAACATTATTCTAGCTGTGACGTTACGTAGAATTGTACCTTATTGTGATAACGATAAGATCATTGAGTACGTAAGTACTGTACGTGCCATTTAATACGTGTAGAGGCGTACGTAAGCGCTTTATTTAGAACTGGCGACAACGAGTCTGTTGGATAAGGCATACAAGCGTGTGTGCGTCCCGCCGGCCGGGCTTGCGCGTCCCGAGGTGATTCTTGCTACTTCTTTCCTCTGCACTGGCACCAACGCAGTAGTAGAGTGACGAGCCGCCGTCTTCACTTCTACGTGTCGTGTGCTCGGTTGTCACCCTCAATACAATATTAAACAACTAACAATATTTTTAATATTGTATACAAGTTAATTATTATTAAATGCATGAATTACTTTTTTCTGCTTGTCACCCCTTAATATAATTAAAACGTAAAAATAATTTTATTAAAATTTACGATCATTAGTAGAAAACCACAGATGCTCTGATCTGTCCACACTTGACGTGTGTCGAACTATCACAACAGTGCAGTCGGGGCACCACGCCAACCAACCTTGGGCTGACTGTCACGATGCTGCTGTAATTTGTATCTCGAAGCGGTGGACTCCTGTCACGATGACATCAAAATGACGGCTGGATGGACGCAGCGAATAATGCATCAAAATACATCCAACAGCATTGCTGTTTCCTATGATATCACAGCCACGTTATGTGGTTCACAGCACATGTCCATCTTGAATCTAAATTGGGCGTGGATGTGACCGCCAGAAGTCGCAGCCACTTGCCACCCAGTGGACCGTGTGCTTGTTTATGACCATTTATAACAAAAGATTTCATCACGACAGAAGCAATGCCAGTGCTGCCTGGCATTAATTAACAGAATATCTAGAAGAAACATAACAGATTACACCTTTAGTTTCACACGGTTTTGCGAACTCGAGTACATAGCGGTCGATGGAGGCTGGCGGCGGGAGGTGGGGAGCAGCCACGCAACCCATTCTATGGTAAACAGACAGTTTTATTGTCAATTGGAAAATGTACGAAACAATGACTAGAGAAATGTTATATGCATTCTATCAATTTTTATATCGATTTCTTTATAAGATTAGATAAAACAATCTAGAACAAAATGCAGGGGTCATCCCACAGGACACTCCATGACGCTTTCGGATACCACTGCCTTATTTTTCATTTAAATATAGAAAAAAAAAACTACATTCTACAAACATGTTCATAACTTCGGACATGTGACCTGTGACTCCACCCAGGCCCCCACCAAGCAAGGTCCTGAGCCGGATGCACACGCACCGGAGCACGAGGATGCGACTCGAGAGCCATTCTATGCCATCGGTTATCGGTTCTATGAGCGTAGTATTGAGTTTCCTTATCCAAGCAGCAGTGGAGAACCACGTCTCAGATCCGTAGCTCATCATTAGCCTGCCATCTGTCTAGCATTAAACTATAGAATTGTCTAGAAACATCTAAATTTACGCAACGAATAGGTACTTACACCTTGTGCACAACACGTACCTACAGTAGGTATCCAATGACTCACACCGGACATAAAAGGCAAAAATAAATTGCAAGTGAATTGAAGCAAATTGCAACGTGATCAACTGAACAATTATCATTTAATTTATTCCATTGCAGCAAAAATAAATACACAACTTGGCGCGCTCGCTGACGCAGGGTGGCGTGATACAGTCTTGCTCTAATGCATCTACAACGTTCCTCGCCATCTAATTTATGAAAATCCAACTAAAACCAACTTACAATGCTGTCTACAACTGACGCTCTCAATAAGAAAGCTCAAGCGAAACAGTAATGGATTATTTAATTAAAAAATACTACGCTGATCCAATTTTAGGCATGCAACTTTACTTGTAATATATTTAATCAACGTGTACAAGTTTTGCCCCAGTAGATATACATTGCTGATCTTGTAAATTTCGCGGTAATCGCTACTGTTTAATAAGCGGCGATGGATGGAAAAATATGTTTATGTTAGTATATTTTGTCCAATATAATAAAAGTAATATGGCCGACGCGGCACGTAGACAGCTGTTCCAGATTTATTGACGGACGACAAAAAGATGGGGAAATGCGCAGTGACGGTAATCCGAGACAAACTATACTTACGATCTGCATTCATTGAGTTTAACGAATGTTATTTTAAAAGTATGATATTTATTACATTGTAACTGTCCCTATTGAGTTGTATTTTCCTCTTTCAATTAACGTTAATAGGTCACAATGAAGAATATTTACATTAAAATATATCGAGATATACTAACAATTGTTTTCCTTTATGCTTTTGTAATATTAGAACGTGATAAACGAGTTCACAGTTCAACGTGATCATTGCGGCCCATGGCGTCCTGAAAGTGAGCCCTGAGGACTTCGATTCTCGTGACCTGTAAATGTCTCACCATGCTCCACCAGCAGCGCTGGCTCGATGAAAGGTTACTGTTAAGTGACGTTATCCGAGTGTTTTTCGACAAGTATTGAATTTTTTATCTGCACGGGTCATAAAAAGGTCAGTTTATAAACCAGTATAAACATAACCCCGACCTATCTATAGTGCGTCTATTGTTTGTCCGTCGGTATTTAGTTATTACTTGTATTGAGTTGTGTGTTCTTCGCTTTTAATGCTGATTGAAGTTCTAAGAGCTGATGTAGAGATGTTCAAAATGTTTTACAGAATACGTCTTCGGTATAAAGACCAAGTGGTGGTGGCAGGCGCGTGGTGCTATGCAGCAATATGTTAAGGTTACTAAATATTGTAGAGCCGTGGTAGCTCGGTGTCTATGCGCTCGCTTTATTTCACGGTACGCGAGGGAACGGAATTCAATCCCTGGTGCAGCATCGATGAAATTCGTAATTGTACCCTTAACTACTGATTTACGTCCGAGGTGATAACATCGAAAGGAAACTTGCATGTCTAACAAATAAATTTAAAAAAAACTTGGAAAGCATGTCGTCATCATTTCAGTCCATCCCTTGTCCGCCGCTCGTCAGCCCTGCCGCACTACCACAAGCACGGCCCTGAGCCACCTGCATCCGTCGCCTTGCATAGATCCTGACTCCATCTAGTGGATGTCGCGTCCTACGCTGCGAAGCCTAATACAAGTTAGCCACTCGTGAACCTTTCTTCGGTTATAGCTTGTACGAGCCACATGTACCAATGTACTAATGTACCAATGTACCAATTATAATAAAAAAGTAACAATAAATACATTGTTATTGTTCTCCAGACAAAAATATAAGTCGATATGTATTTTTCACTTAACTTAAAGATAACCCCACACCACTGACAAATACTTTTTTTAATTGTTTTTTTAATCAAAGAAACGAGCACACAGTTCACCTGATGATGTCCTTCCTGCGGCCTGAGACACACAAATTTCTCATCAATAAGGAATCTTAATGCGCTGTCCCCCAGTGGTCTAACATGTCTGACTGAATGCCTCGTCATCACCTCCGGATGTGTTCTATCACTGACTGGGTCTGTCTTAGGACTTTTTCCTTTTTTGACTTTTTTGGGGATGGGGGGGGGGGTTTATTCGGTGGTAAAAGACCGTAGGACTAACGAAACTGCTCCAGCTGCCTTTAACGGTTCCCATCAAGTCTATCTAGTTCTCGCTGTGCTGTTCACTCAGGATGAGGGGGTTCTCGTCGATGGCCGGCATCACCACGGTGTACTGATTCGCGCTGAACTTCTTCATCTCTTGTTCGAACAGTATGTTGTTTATAGCTTGCTTGATCATGGACTGTGTTCTCTCATCGTGCTTCCTCAAAGAGTCGGCGATGTACTCCCCGAAGCTGTCACACTCGTCCTTCTTCTTTAGCAAATCAGATCTTCGGAGCAGCCTTATTGTTTCCAACAGTCTATTCTTCTCTTCTTCAGTATGGTTCTCCTTGACTGCCCTTCGTTTCAGGACTTTGGCGACTCTTTGCTTCCTGCTCGTTACGTATTTGACTTCACGTTTAGTTTTGACCTTCGGATAGTCGACGATGGGTTCGGTTTTTATGATAATATCTTCGGTGTCGGGCAGGTTGTTGTCTTCGTGGTCGATGTTGTCTTCTCCAGATGACTGATCCGGTTCCTCGACCGGCAGGTTCAAGATTCGTCGCCGTCTTTCGCTCTGCGGAGAGAGGAGGAGTACATCAATTCAACTTTATTATTTAAAAAAAATATGGATACAAAAACATCTATTATTATAGTTAGAGGCGCTGATAACCGAATGTCTAATATCTAATGATTTGCGAAATTTAACGTCCGTAGGTTCGTATCCGCCATTCCACTATCGGTTGAACCATCTAGAACAAATAAGCTGCAGTTTGTTTCTAGTTGCAGAATGAATGGCTCGACCGGGGAAGTACTCCCACAAAATAGCAGCTTGAAATAGCAGCATTCGTTCTGGTGACTGTTGAGATCCGGAGACAATTGTTACTGGTGACAACGCATCTGCATTATGATTTCTTATCCAGTTCCTCTCAGCCGCCTGCTGCATCTCCGGCATGTTCGGTACATGAACGTGCTGTTCAGTTGGGATTCTTATTTAAAACAAAAAATATTTCAAATAATTTGTTCCCAGTTATTCAATTTATTAATGAAAATATATTCACTATTGTTCAGAATGTCCATTTTATATTATTTATATAAATAACTTTAATGCAAAAAAAACTAAATTAATTATCATGTACTCTCTGATAGGGTACTTGCCTTGTGACTCGCAGACCCTGGGTTCGAATCCGTTGTCAATATTAAGATCTGTTTAACAAATAAATTATTAATTTTAGGTCACGTTTTTTGGCGATATATTTATAGAATCACGGAGAGAAAAAATATAGACCTGCCTCAACAACATGCAAAAAGTGTGTTTATGCGGGTCCTATATTAATATAAATAATATATTATATATTAACTATTATAACTTATGTGCTGACGATGACTGAGCATCGAACTTATTACCCAGTGTAGTATGCTGATCACCTCGAACAATAAGCCGCAGCACTGTCCGCCGCGCAACTTGCAGCTACTTATTATTACTACAAACATTCAGACAGCACTTGTAAAACATACAAACAGTTCATTAAGGTCACACACACACACACATATATACTTATATAATGTACCAAGCGCCTCACGAGGTCGGGGTCAGCCTCGGGTCGGAGAGCTGCCAACGAGGTGTGCAACGACACAGTTCCGCTTGCATAATTGTGAGTGAGCCATGTTCCAGCTAGCTTCTGGCTCGACCCGGGCTCTCACAGAATAACAACATCGAAGATTTTCATCTCGCTCTTCAGCGGAGACAACGCATGTGCATCTTGAATCTTTGTTGAGGGCATGTGACGTCACGGACCAGTCGTCTGGTCGACCGGTCGTTTGTCACCTCCAACTATAATGTAATAAATATGGACAACACATGCAGACCCGCGAATTCATAATTATCAACAATTCGTGATACACAAATATTCTTCCTCCGCTAGAGAAACGAAGTCGGAGCGCGCGACGCAGCAGCCGGGCACTCTCGCAACTACACCACACGGTGCTCGGAGCGCGCGACGCAGCAGCCGGGCACTCTCGCAACTACACCACACGGTGCTCGGAGCGCGCGACGCAGCAGTCGGGCACTCTCGCAACTACACCACACGGTGCTCCGGAGCGCGCGACGCAGCAGCCGGGCACTCTCGCAACTACACCACACGGTGCTCGGAGCGCGCGACGCAGCAGCCGGGCACTCTCGCAACTACACCACACGGTGCTCGGAGCGCGCGACGCAGCAGCCGGGCACTCTCGCAACTACACCACACGGTGCTCGGAGCGCGCGACGCAGCAGCCGGGCACTCTCGCAACTACACCACACGGTGCTCGGAAAAAAAACTAATGTATTTACCGCGGGGCTCGACTCGTCGTTCTGGATGTGCGTCGGCAGAAAGTTCATGTGCGGGTACAGGAACCACGTGGAGCGGCCCCCGCAGCGCACCTTCGCCTTCTCGCGCCGGTGCGACGCGAATATAGAGTTCAGCTTCTTCCTCAGGTCCACGATGTCGCACTCGAACAGGTTCGCCAGCTCCGACCACGCCTCGTACTTGGCCGTGTGCACGCGGTACAGGTCGTGCGAGCTGTCCCACAGCTCCGGCCGCTTCCTGTATTCCACCATCAGCCTGATGACCAGGTCGTTGGTCCACTCAACGTCCGACATCACACGACACGCTCGTTTTTTAATTTGGAACTTTAAACCTTTATAACTATTTGTTAATCGAATTCACATGACCTTGAGTCGCGTCGAGCTCGCGTACACTATGTCGCGCTATGCCTTAACTTAGTTACTTGACGAGCGAAGTTTAGGGATCGGGTTACGGTTGTATCCAGGCATCGCTCGCTGCACTCCGTAGATGTATTTAGTTTAGAGTAATATCGCGGAGCGGACGAACACGAATTCGTGCAGATGTTCGTTCGCGGGCGCGGCGAGCGCGGACTGCGGCCCGGCGGGGCGGCGGCGCTCGGCTTTGTTCGGGTGCGTTCGCTCGCTCGCGCTCGACCGCGCCCAGTGCGTCGCCTCTCAACCATTTGTGTCGCGACCCACGGGAGAAGCAAAAAGGTCTTCACTATTAAATTATTATAAAATAATTACTAATAGTTCATATCAAAGATGATGTATAGAAATACTTCCGAGTGAAAAAGACAACCGTCCTAATAACTAAATAATGTGAATAACTAATCATTACACACAGTACGCTGGAAGTTTATTTTTACATGTTTTATGTATTCACACGGTCATATTTAATTTTATAAAACATATAATTTATATATAATACATTGCATTAATAAACGAATCTTTTGTATGCAGGTGTTATTTATTGAAAAGATTGCAACCTCCCCAAGGGCCACGAGCAGGTCAAGAAGCGATGCTCTAGCTAGTGCTGACCTTTGTTACTTACCTCGGCAGGCATCTTACACTTAAGTGGCCAACGTATTCTCACTGCAGTGACGAGCCGCAGGACTCACATACAAACTGTGACATAAAGCAATGTCTATACGATTAATGTACGGCCTGCCTTCAAATATGACGCCGTTAGACACGGCGTGCAACGTCGAGGCCGCCTGCACACACCAATACTTGTGGTGACAGGCGAGCACAGTTCGTCTGCTGGTGTGCGCTCGTGACGTACCGAGTTGAGTTATACTTTCCTCTTTCAATGAAGTGATTATTTTAATTTAAATATATTGAGATACGAACAATTGTTTTACTTTATTCTTTTTCTTTAATAATTGTTTTGTTAATTAGAGTGTGACAAACCGTCACAGTTCACCCGAATAGTGGGTGACGACTGCGGCCCCTGACTTCCACATGCATCCTCGACAGCGGAATTCTCAGCACTGTAATGCTACTGTATATCGCTAGTATCGAGCGAGGGCGTGGTCCATGCCCGTTCGCGTCGAGCTGCTATATTCCTGTTGCAGATCTTCTATCTGCCTGCATGGCTTAAAATAATTGTTTCAATTTTATGAAATGATACAATTTGATTGATATTGTTGCTCGGACCTAAGGACACTTTAAAATTAATATATCAATCAGTCAACGACATGACAACTGCTTGATATTGCCGCCGGCCATGATGAAGCGTTCGGAAATGCTACCTAGTGTGTTATGATAGGAAGATAACGTGCGAGTCTGGACAACTGGAACGCTGTGTCGATAAAACGCGCTAAACTTATTGAAAGTGTTAGTAAGGCAAACTTGCCAATCATAAATGAAGCAGCAAATTTATTGCTGCAGAGGTTTTGCGAGACAACCAGGGGATGTCGTTTGTAAATAGTCGTTCCACATGAACCCTCGGTGATGCCAACCCATCATCGTTGTCATTTGCACTAAGGCAGCTGAAGGGATTTATGAGCCGCAGAAACACCACCAGATGAACTTTATGTTCCTTTGGCACCTTGAATACATAAAAAAATAAGGACTGTGGTAGATGGGGTAAGGGTGGGTAATAAAACAACATAGGGTGCATATAAAATATTGGACATATATCTATCGAAATTGTCTTCTATCTGAACTGTACGAAACAGAAAATACCTCCCGTAACTACTATTTCGGCAACAAAGAACCCAGAAGCAATAACCAACGTTTAACATATGTAGACCTTTAATAACAGATGGAATGTCTTTAGAGAGGGTCCTATATACCTGGACAAACACGGACAGGGGCGCGATCAATATAATCTTGACCTCTAGGAGCCGCCCTTTTCCGTCGACAGTCCCTTGTGTTAACGCGTTCGCAGGGGTCAGGTCGAGTGGTTTGTTTTCCTCTCAATGGAGACGGCTTGTCAATGAGAACTGAGGGTGGCGCTCCCTCCTCCCTGCATTGTTGTCGCAGGGCAGGTAGCAGGGTAGTTTAGGTAGCGGGGTAGTTCGTGATTAAATTAAATCCTACTTTCGTTGGAGCTCGTTTTACGATTATGAATTGGCAGGCATTTATGGGACGTTTTAGTGCCTTGTCCTGATTACTGACTAGTTATTAAAGAAAAAACATGTAGTAATCAAGTTTATTGAAAGGCAAGTGGAGGACAAAGTAAATGGTTTATCGGACACTGTGCGTGTATGAGATGAAATAATGTTCAGCAACCGTCAGATAGAACCGCCTCTCTACCAGCGGCAGGCTTTACTTATGATCCTAAATGTAAGTATTCTTTAAGTTCGACGCGGCGACCCATTGCGCAGCTAGGTGTAGCACCGCACCGTGGCGTCTCTACCACCCTTTTATCAATCAATAAATAAATCGTTAATTGTATTAAGAAAATATTTAGTTAATTGTAGAAATAAAAATTCCAAAATAAAATTTACTTCCCGTACTACTATTTCTGTTTACGAGAAATATTATTATTATTATGAAGTTAAAATAATAGTAATGGTTTAGAGGTTTAGAGGCTGAACGTACAGCTCGTCGTCAGCTCGTGGATTCGTATCCCAGCAGGCTTGTTCGTGTTTGTTTTCGGAGATATAAAAAGCCAATCGTTAACATTTCGGCTCGCCCCGGCCCCCGCCACGTTTCTTGAAGACATCGTGAGAACTAATTTATTATTTTAACACTTTATAATTCCAAAGCAGAAAAGACATAAACATAACTATTTAACGTGTTATAAGTATTAAAAAATTACCGTAAAGTAATTGTTGGAAGAAAGAGTGCAAAAGATACGTAGAAAATTAAATTTACATATAGAGTTTCATGCACCCTGCAGCGTCACCATTATGGCAAGCTCGGTAATAACTTCACAAGAGATTTCCGCGCCATTGTCCAAATCTGGCGTGGCTTAAAAACAATATGGCTGCGGCGAAGGGAACGCAACATTACGCCGAACGTAACGTATAGCGTAGTGAGGTGATATATGTTGTCATTTCGTATATCGGTATAATAAATTATTTTCTGTAAAGCAGTGATTATTATTAAATTGTCTATTGTCGTTGTGTATGATATGTCACGGGTTTTAGGAAACATTTAGAAATGCTTCAGTAAAAGTTTAATAATTTTTAAACACGGAGCTATTATTGGCCGACATGTGGCCGCGTGGTATGTAAATACTAATTTGTTTAGGAACTCACATGTTACCTATTCCAATAATGTTTACAGCGAGCACACGGGGTAGGGCGGAAGAGCAGCTGAAATAACAATACTGGAATCGAAGAAACTTTATCGTTATATTTAACACTTCGTATCGTATGTAGAAACAAAAAATGAGAATATCGAAATTAATAATATGAACAACATCAGATATTTTAATAATATGGGTAACAGTTATGTTTGTAAATTGACAATAATGTGATAATACGCACGATCGTACTGTTCTAGCGTCTAGCAAGACCGAGGTTGGTGGCTGGCAGGCATGCGGAATATTTCGAATTATAAATGGCGAACAAGATTTCAAACAGAACCTACCCAGTGCCATCCGACTGCGACGAGGTTCTTAGCCCGAAAGATAAAACCAAAGTTAATATATTCACACGGGCCAACAGCCAGACTTTGTGTTATATAAGAAAGTTAGTGTTGCTGTTACACCAAACATGAATACGGACGAATAATTTTGTCTTTTGTCTACAATATATCGATATTGTAGACAAATCTTGGTCTATTGGTGTCGCCACAGCTAAAATACCTAGCGAACTGAAAGCATCCGAAAGTATCGACATACGATAGAAAACGTTGACATCCATTTGTTGCATCCCTGCGATTTGGCGAAAGTATCGGTAGCAACTTATCGTCCTGTGAGATTATACGCCGGGGGTTGCAATCAGCGCGCAGGAGCCTATCTGCCTCTTCCAGCCAACAAAGAGGCACATTTGTGACGCGAAATTTACGAGCCTCTTTTACGACTGCAAAATAGGTGGGAGCCGTTTTATGAGCCACCCTGTATAATAAGGGAGCTCGGATGCAGTACACGCGAAATTCGCAGATGAATTTACTTATTTTTTCTTGTTCGTATTTACAATCGATATTATTTTACAACTCTCATAAGTGTCGGAACACTCTGAAACAATACAATTTTTTACTGCCTCCTATGGCTTTCTCCAAAGTGCCTTCTGATGGCTTTTTTATGACCTTACCACGAGAGCAGGTATAAGGTTTAGAGGACTCGTAAAAGTTTTCAGAACTTTATTACCGAAAAGTTTGCATAAATATGGATCATACTGAACCCTTCGGTAATCTTAACAAGTAACCAAAGCCAATAAATTAAAGCTTTTTTATAGTATTAGAGTGACAGACGGGCGCACCGTTTACCCCATGGCGAGCGATACCAAATGGTAAGCTTCAAATAATGTTATATATTATATATTTTTATATATAATATATTATATATTATGAATGACGAAATAAAAATAAGTAAAATTAGAGTACTACGTAAACTAAAAATTATATTTTTTTTTATTGATCGTTGTAATAATATCTCATACATCAGCAGGGCTTCGATATGGTTGGCAGCATTGCCTTAAGTGTTGCCATTAATAGTGTAAGAAATAAAATAAGTAAACAGTAAGAGAGGAAAGTTTTGGGGGTACTGTGCGCCGGGAGCATATTGTCATGAGCGTCGCAATAAGCGAGGACCCGCGATATCGGCAGCCATCAGCTGGCGGGGACGCCGCGGAGGACGAACCTTTAGGAAATCTCCTAAAATTTACTTTCAGCTTTGTTCAGAGGCGCACGGTGGCAACCTTCCAGCTTCCATGTTTATAAACAGGGCTAAGAAGTAATATCATTTTATTAATCGTTGAGGCAGACTGCAGCTTGAAAGGTCGACGCGACCGGAGAAGTAGCCTCATAGCATCCCAGCGTGACAGAGCAGCATAACGCTGTTGTGTTTCGTAAGGTAAATGGGATTCATCCAGTTGCACATCTCGCTGTGTCCTCTCCTCACAACTTATCGCCACATCCCGCCACCACTTTTCGGTGTATCAGATCTACTTTTACCTATAATGATTCTAATTAGACCTATTGGTCTACTTACGCCCTATGTCCAACTAACAAACGCCGGGCAAAATCTCTACTGGCAACAGGTGATGCGACTAAAGCAAGAAATAGAGAAAAACGGCCGGAATTAATGAATCGAAAGAAAGGGTGTGGTTTTTCATCATGCTAACGCCAGACCACACACATCTGTAGCCACTCAGCAGATAGTAAGAGAGCGATTGGTTGGAACGTGTTAATGCATCCACCATATAGTCCTGACCTTGCACACGCAGATTTTCACATTTTTCGGTCTATCCAGAATGCTTTATGTAGTGTTAGGTTAACATCAAGATAAGAATGTGGAAACTACTTGTCGAGGTTTATTGATCAGAAGTCCCAAAATTTCAATACTGCACTTACTATAAAACACTCACTACTACACTACACTCACTACTACAAAATACTCACTACTACATTACACTCACTACTACAATATACTCACTACTACATTACACTCATTACTACACTATACCAACAACTACATTACACTCACTACTATAATACACTAACTACTACACTACACTCACTACTACACTATACTCACTATTACACTACACTCACTACTACACTATACTCGCTACTACAATATACTCACTACTACACTACACTCACTACTTACTACACTCACTACTAACTACGCTAACTACTATACTACACTCACTACTTACTACACTCACTACTACACTCCCTACTAGACTACGCTCACTACTACACTACGCTCACTACTATACTACACTCACTACTATACTACACTCCCAACAATACCACGCTCACTACTACACTACACTACACCCACTACTACACTACACTCACTACTACGCTACACTCACTACTATACTACACGTCACTACCTACAAAATGGCAAGAAATTATCGAACAAAATGGCACACATGGCAGAGATGTATATCAAATGTAAATAAAGTATGGTAAAGAATATCGTAAATTTGTATAATATATAAAATATGAAAAACTTATTCCCCGACCCTTTATACAAATATAAGTTGTAACTTTACTATTTGTTAAGTAATCATTTGACCTATTTATTTGTTTTTATCTCATTTTGCTCAAAATTATAAGATAAATAATACTCTATTACAGCCATAATAAGGAAAATTGTTATTTATGAGATGGCGGTGTGGCTGTGCAATAAAACCTAAATATTATTATTTAACTTAATTAGGTAATAAGCTGTAATACATTATTTTTTATTTATATATTATATTTCATTTTAGTTTTCTTAATGAAGCTTGGTGTGCATTGGTGGTCAAAGAAAAAAAAATAACGTTTGTTGCTAAGTTTTCTGGATGTCTTTATCTTACGTCTATATCTTACTATTATATATGTTATAATTCATATAGGTAATTGTATATTCATCAACAAGTAGATACTACGGTGGCCGGAATCTACCAAAACACGGCAGGTAGCATAGTCCTAGTGAGAACGAGTCTGCTTGTCTACGGAAGCAGCACGTTCTGTGGATATTGAACGTGCTGCACTCATACACTGCCACCAGGTCAAGGCATGACTACACACGGATCACTCCTGAAGACTAAGCCACTATACTAGCCACATCTCACCAGGCTGAACATTAGGTGATGTAGGTATAGATAGCACCGACAACTTACCGTTTCGTTTTTGCCGCCTACGAGATACAACGCTGTCATGCAAGAGCACTGCTCGTGAGTGACAGCACAGCGGTGACGTTGCCCAGGCTTCCATAGGAAATCACATCACCCTTCTAAATACTTACAACAAAACTACAGTAGCAGTAATGTCAGCGCGACTGGGGTGACTACGTGTCAGGCTGGCAACGGGAAGTGTATATACGTCTATATATATATATATATATATATATATATATATATATATATATATATATATATATATGTATATATATATATATATATATATATATATATATAAATCCCTATGTTGGCCATAGGGCACCGCAAGGATCTAATTTTTAATTTAATTTCATGCATTATTGAAGGACGTGAGAAAACACTGCGATATTTTATTAAAGCAAAAGGCCATAAGTATTTGAATATTTTCAAACAGTAAACGTGGTAACACCAAGTGCGAGCGAATCTATTGGCACACAATAGGCATGGCAACGGCGGCGTGCGGCGAATAATAATATTTAATTATACACAGTGGCAACACAAAGAAGTTTCGCGTGGCAACTCTGAACCCGTTGCGGTCGAGCTGCTTCGCTCAAATTGTTATTTTTTTGTTTGCGCTCTCGTCAGTCGTTTTATGGGTTTGAAAGTTTTTTTTCACTTCTATGATAAATATTTATCATTTATTTTTGACCGCGAGTTAGGCGAAATTATTTTAAAATTATATTTGTTGTTGTGCTATTTAGATGTGCGGTGTCGGCGTTAGAATAAGCCACCCCATCTCGTCCCAAACGTGACCTTAGAGGTGACTAAGGGTCAAAGAAAACCATGGCGATAGATGGCGGCATAACTGTCTCTGAAATCTAGACCCAAAATACTCAGGCCGAGGACGTACAGCAGCATTACTAGTGCAAGGTGTCTGGGAAACACTTGCGATATTTCCTAATAGTTATCAGACTTCTCAACTAACCAGGATATCATAGTGTAAGTATATATACCAACATAGAGGCGCTCATTCGTCGTCGCCTTTCCTATTCCGATACAAGCTTATGCGATAACACCGGAGAAACGTTGGGATGCTGAGACAGCTTCACGGGATATGTCCAAAATAGTGACACTAATACATTTGTGTTGTACTTAAATAAATCAAGATTCAAATACTTGCTTGTGTACGAAAAAGGATTTAATTTTTAACAATAGCAGAGGTAATCTGTAGCTAAAATATGAATGGGTCGGCTTGACGGAGAGCATCTGCATTGTGATTCTTTATCGAGGATGAGTGTGGTGCCATGGGCCGCAGGAACCACTTGTGACTGTTAACTAGGTGTCCGGTTCCCAGCACCCACAAAACAGAACTCGGCGTTATACTGGTATTATTGGTGCCATTTTTGAAGCAGTTATTAAAGTTGAAAATACTCATCTTCACTGCATTTTGAAACCATTTTGAATTTTGAGGAACTTGTATGTTCTAAAATTGATCGCAGGCCAGACCTAAGTTACAGTTATATGAAGTACTTACCTGTGCAAGTCTGGGGGTAACCGGTGGATGCAGGGGCTCAGGAGGGTACTCTGTGGCAGTCGGTGGATGTCTATTGTCTTTGCGATTGTCGCGTCTGACGAAATATTTTGTACCGCACACGATACCTTATTGTTTATGTTATTCTGGCAACCCCAATGTTATAAGTCCAACGCTGGGAACCTTAATTAATTCGGTTAAATGTATTTTTAGAGTTGGCACGTGGCAAAGACTTCGATGAATTAACGCGTTATATCGTATGTAGGCAGTGGTGTTGGTCCTTTACATTGTACCATAAAAAGAACGTATACTTTATGTCCACGGCCCGGGGTGCAGGATGTTATTGCCTTTGTATTGTGTTGCTGTACCGCTGGAGGAGTCGCTCGCTCTCTCTTGCCGAGCGACATTCTACTTTATTACGGAGAAGAGAACGTTTCCAACAACATATAAAAAAATATCGATGTGATGAACGAATGACATCATTTTCGGTTTAATATTTTTTTAATAGTTTATAGTCACGTTTTGTTTTTATGATTTTTCTGTCTCAGTAACTTTTTAGTTATAATGTATATTTATATTTGCATGCCGTCAATACTTATGATTGAAATTATAGAGCGGTATACCCGGATCTCTATCCCTACACTCAGCATACAAAACAGCAGAGTAGTGCTATTATTTCACGCTGGTATCCTGTTGTTGTTGGCGGCGGTCCCGGGTCTCATAGTCTCTCAGTCTCAATTTCTAACTCTCTCATAATTATCTCTCAAGAGATCCACGGGACAGGTTGGGCCAATGAACTGTCGACTTGACACTTGCTCGAAGCTCCAATGTATCGCGGCTGGATAATTTGCTGTCACGCCGACACGACAAGCAATGATAAGTCATTGGGCATAAAAGTTTCCATCGATGATCTCAGGCAGTCGGCTCCACATCAACGGTTCGCGGAATAAAACTAACTACAAAGAATAATTGCTGTCCGACGCTTTGATCTCGTAGACTGACCGGCGCTGCGTCATTCTGTCATTATTAAGCGGAAGTTGTGACATGCAGTCCCAGCTTGTTAATTAAGTCATTCATTCGAAACGACAACGAGATAGAGACCAAAGGATCCTTGGCTTGGTCGCTCTTGAAGAAGATTCTCTTTTCAACGGCAAAGTATTGAATGGAAGCTGACGGCTGACTAGCCTCTCCTTACAAAGCGCCAGAACGGACTCAGCTGGAAAACTGTTGTCATCTCTGGGCCAGGTCAATCCAGCAACCAGCTCCATCAATATGACCGCACTGACTAAAGCTGACTGAGCGGCCTGAATGACTGCGTGGAGATGGTGCGTCTCTTTGCATTTTATCCTACCAAGAAGTTGTAAACCGATTTAGGCACCTTCAACAATGGAACACCTACACCATTCTCAAAGACCGGCAACACCTACGCGACCCTTCTGGTCTAATGGATGTTCATTGGCGGCGATGATAACTTATCAACAGATAAGTTGCTTCCTCGTTTGTCACCTATTCTTAAGAATGAAAGAGTTCAGATGCTGTACAGCTTCGGCTCAACCTGGAATGACTCTTAGCTTTATTTACAGCCCGGTGCTGATAGCCGAATGGGTCGGCTCGACCGCGGGGCAAATCCTCATGGAATTCCAGCGAAAACGGCATAATGCTGCTGTATTTCGTGTGGTGTGTTAAAGAATCACTCGATCATTAAACTAATAATATTTTATCTTCCAGGTTATATAGCGTTAGGAATAATACATCAAACCTTTTATATTATATTATATTAAACAGAACCCCCATTCGACGTTCGCATTCAAAAGTTGTTTTAGATTTTGTTTTATCCAAAAATCGGAGCGGCTTCTTAGCGTGAAGGATCTACTTGAACATAAGGATGCGGGACCAATTCTGAGCCCGTATCTCTTGGCAAATAAGAAGTTAACGAGATTGTAAGAAACCTGCACGCCCCGAAATAGGAAAGCGTTTATTAGCAATCGATTTATAGCGAAGATTTGTTTTATTGTATTTAGTGTGACAGACTCGCACACGGCTCACCAGAGGGCGAGTGGTCCTTGCGGCCCGCGAGACACGTTCATCCTAGATAAGGAATTATAATCCAAATGCTTGGTGTAACAATAAATATTTATTATTTGTTAGGTCAGAATAGATTGTAAGACAGTTTAATTTTTGATTATAAATATTCCTAATTATTGAGCTTATGAACTAGAAATCCTCCCAAAGTTCCTGTGTGGAATCATGGGAATCGTTGAGGCCGGGTTTAATCAATAGTCGAGCCTCTCGACGTACGTGTGTACGTGCCCTAACAAACAATTACAATTATCTCTGGTAATTGCGTGTGTAATAATTTTTCCACTGTAGGGCTGCTGGCAATATTTCTGCGAAGTGTGACAGTTAGGGTAAAAACTTTTCTTTCCTGTTTCTAACTTTTTTTATTTAATATTAGGACTGACAGACGATATAGGTTCTCCTGATGGTACGTGTTGACTTCGGCCTAAGACGTCAGATCTGCAGGACAGGTTCAATATGCGCTTGCGACCCTCAGGTCCAGTTCCACGCTATCCGTTTTCAGGTCACCAGGTCCCCTCATCATACTATACGTTTATATGACGCCAGTGTGGGCAAGGGCGAGGTCCTTCCGCGGTCCCGACCATTTTGCAAGTAGAAACTAGATGCAACGTAGCTCTACCATGTAGGATGGCGTAGAGTTGCGTGTACAGTAAGGTCGGAGGAAGGATCACATCGAGTGTCGGGACGTCCGACACCCAGAGCCGACCACCAATAGCTTGTGATGCACTCATAATATTTCTCGCCTAGGAATCGAACCCAGAAGCCGCGACACGAGTGCGCATATATAATTATATGCAAGTGTATAAATTTTGTTTTATTCGCTCCGAAGGTTGGAAGGTAAAAATTTAAAGTGAATTAGTTTTGATTAAATTTTAACATCTATTGTTTCACCAGGTGTGGCACGGTTATAGCAGCGCCACGCTGTAGTTTGTTTGTAGAAGGAGCATTGATGGGTCGGCCGGGGAAGAAGCACGCCCTCACAAGATACTATTGTAGAGTAGTCACATGACACTGCTATGCTTCGAGTGGCAAGTGTGCGGACACGGCGGACATCGCTGAACTATGTGTGGGTACGGTTGACGAAATGAAGGTCGCAGGTTCAACTCCGCGGATGGACTACTGTCGGGAATCATCACCACAAGCTTCTTAATGTTAGTCGGAGCGTTGGACAGGTTCCTCACTCATTTTAAAACTGATGGAGCGGTCTTAGTCTTGAGGGGCGAGTATGGATTCCCGGTAGAGTGTGAGTGTGGGCTTCACGCGCAGCAGGAGTCACTTGTCGTCTGAGGACTGTGCGCGAGTTGCTACAAACGTAGGCTCCGTCTCGGAAGCCATATGTCCTCGGTAACCTCTCAAATCCCTCTAGCCAATAACGGCCATCAGCACGAAGCTGTTTGACGACAGCGACTTGCCACGTGATGAGGACTGGTTGTGTGACCTGCAAGTCCATCCCCGGCGCACACCACCAGCTCGCCTCGTGCTGTTTTCACTTCACGACAGATAATAATTGTGTTTACGTAGTCATGACTCAGCGGGGCCGACTTCGTTTTTAATACGAATAATAAAACTAAACGGAAATTGTTTGCCAAATGTCAACAAACAAGTTGGCAAGGTTGGAATTATTCCGGACACGGAGACAACATTGTTGCCGGTTTCAGTGTTCGCCTTAAGAACCAGGAACCAGCAGACTGCAGGCTCTTCTTTAATATGAACGGTGACAGACGAGTGCAGTGTGCTCGTGATGGCAAGAGATGGCTGCCGTCTGTGGCATTTACCTATGGAGATGTGTATAAGCGGTATCAGTACATAGCATACAGAGAGGCGGGCTATAATTATCATACGGCGACCACGGGCGCCGCACATCGGTGGAGCCACGCCGCATTTCACTATTAGCCGAAGCTCGACCGAAACAGGTCCTCTAAAGAATACCAAGGAAATAGTATCATAACACTGCTGTGTTTCGACTGGTGAGTGTAAGGATTCGGAGACAAGAGTTTTGCTGGTGACGAGGCATCCAAGGTAGTCATCAGAAGTGAATATAATCCCTTATAAATGATAAGCGTGGCTGCAGCCAGGCGAGTGGGCGGGACATGGTTAGTAAGGTGAATCTCTCAGCGTCTCCCCGATGTCCTCGCATCATTCACACGGGCCCGTGAGCCAGCTGCCGTGGTCGCGCCATGTATAATGATGCTAAATGTAAAAGTAATCGTACCGGCGTGAGAGGGACAGACGTATATCAGCGGGAAAAGTGCGGCAATAGATCCATCCGTCGTTAGTGGTCGCATTAGCGCGAATGTGCCAACGAGCTGGTGGAACAGCGGAGTTACATTGTGTGGGATGTTCCAACATGGACACAAAACAAGTGATAGAGAACACGTTTATTTTAGGATAAGTGGCTCAACTGCCGGTCACCGCTGTGGTCACCGCCGCCCATGAACATCAACAACACCAGAGAAGCTGAAACCCTTAGGTAAGCTATAGGCTCTCTGAAAGTCCCTAAATCGCTTCAGTTCGGTAACACCGCTGACGAAAGCAACTCCACAGAGCTATGTGTGAAGCTGTCAGTGGTGGAGTGCCAACCATCGAGACGACGAGGAGGAACTTTGAATTCTGTTGTTAGTTAGTGTGTCCGGCGAATGTGGCGTTAAAAGTTAGCAGATTGGGACGAGATGCGGCACTTCTTTGCATCTTATCCATGGCGCCAGGTTTGCTTTTCTTCCAATGACCCGTCGAGATGTGCAGAAGCTGTAACCGATGTGGCGAGTCAAGCCATGGAATATTTTGTTCCTAACGCTGACGTACCCATTGGTGGCAAAGGTGACCCTTGGTTTAACGCTGAGTTAGTGAGTAGCAGCGACCACTGCCCCCGCTGGTTAAGCCTGACAGCTCTCTGGCCCACACGGCAAAAGCAAATCTCTTTACCAAAGCTCTCGTTTCGACCCCGGCGATAGTATTCCACCTACCTTGCCTCACAATAATACTTCTATGCCAGAGGTACACATTATTACGTGAGCAAAGCCAATGGGTCTGACGGTATTCCAGTGATAGTTCTCCAGTCTTGTGCTCCCGAGTTGTGTCCTGTTTTTACACGCCTGTAACGTCTGTCCCTAAAGACCGGAATTGTTGTAAAAGTCCTGGAAGCTTGCGAATATGCAACCCGTGCCCAAGAAAGGTAGCCGCGCCGATCCTGTCAATTATCGACCAATTTCGATTACCTCCATTATTTGTAAGATAATGGAGCGTATATTGAATGCACGCCTTGTGGCATACCTAGAAAATAATGACATCCTTAGCGACCGACAGTACGGGTTTCGTCGAAACCGGTCAACTGGCTATCTTCTAGTGCACGCCACTCATCTCTTTGGTGAGGTTCTCGAGGACAACAGTGAATCACTAGCTGTCTCACTAGATGTTTCGAAGGCCTTTGACAGGGTCTGGCACGATAGTCTTATCAGCAAGCTTCCAGCGTATGGCATTTATCCTGGCTCAATCACCTGGACAGCTGACTTCCTGATGGAGCGGTCACTAAAAGTAGTCATAGATGGCTGCTCGTCTGAGACAATGGCGATCAACGCTGGAGTTCCTCAAGGTTCTGTTCTCTCTGCCACTCTGTTTCTGCTGCATATTAATGATCTGCTGAAACCCGGTATCTTTGGGTATGCAGACGACAGCACAGTTGTAGAGAGTTACCAGTTAGGTGCTAATGCCACAAAGGATCAAGTACAGTCCCAAAGAAGAGCCATGGTAGAGCGAATGAGTCTCACATTACAGGAGGTTTCTAGTTGGGGCGACGCCAATCTTGTGAGATTCAATGCCACCAAAACACAGGCGTGTCTTTTTTCAGCCAAAGGGAGCCAGTGCACCTTGGCTTCTACCTTCCAAGATCTATCTGTGGAACTTACTGATCGCCTTCAGTTATTGGGAATCGACATTTCATCGAACCTCAACTATGGACGATTCATCGAGTCCAAGGTTGCAAAAAAACTTGGGATCCTGGTCAAAGTGCAGCGGTGTTTCTTTGCGGGGCAGCTTTTAACGCCCTATAAAGCTCAAATACGGTCGTGTGTAGAATACTGTTGTCGCATTTGGGCAGGCGCCGCTAAATGCCATCTCGCATCTTTGGACTCGGTGGAAAGGCGGGCTCAGAGGCTGTGTGGCTTGGTGACGCATCTGAAACCAATCTGCTCAGTCTTGAACTCAGGCGTAAGGTGGATAGCCTTTCAGTGTTTTACAGATTGCATTTTGGAGAGTGTGCTCAGGAATTACATGATCTAATTCCCCCATCCCCGTTCCACCATGCGACTTCACGACGCAATGCTTTGCAATGGATGTTCACAAAAGGCTTTCATCCTTTTGTGAACATCCCTCAAACCCGAACGAAACGCTTTGCTTCGTCTTTCATTATTCGTACAGCAAAGGACTGGAATAGTTTGCCCGCGTCTGTCTTTCCCTCCGATTACAATGTGGGTGTTTTCAAGAGTAGAGTGAATAGGCATTCACTGAGCTAGTGCGCCTTACCATCCAGGACTGCATGTCCAATTAACATCATGTGGGATCGTGGTCAAGCACTAGCTTTGAAAGTATATAAAAAAAAACAAAATTTAATTAGTAAACTTCAACTTGGAATTTAACCGAACCACGACATTCGCCATGCACTCCTACAGAACCGTGTTATTTGAATTATATAAAGTAAATTATACAATGTCTCTTGAATATAAAGATCGACGAACACAAATTCCTTCCACTGTTTAATGTCGTAATGTACGACGTTTATTGCAAATATAACATTTATCCAAGCGAATAAAGAACACAAGTGGCGTTGTACCATAAAGTATAACCTACTCAACGTTGTACCATAAAGTATAACCAGCTCAACGTTGTACCATAAAGTATAACCAGCTCAACGTTGTACCATAAAGTATAAATCCAGCCTAACGTTGTACCATAAAGTATAACCAGCCCAACGTTGTACCATAAAGTATAACCAGCTCAACGTTGTAATTATAAAGTATAACCAGCCCAACGTTGTACCATAAAGTATAACCAGCTCCAACGTTGTACCATAAAGTATAACCAGCCCAACGTTGTACCATAAAGTATCACCAGCTCAACGTTGTACCATAAAGTATAATAGCTCAACGTTGTTCATAAAGTATAACCAGCTCAACGCGTTGTACCATATAAAGTATAACCAGCCCAACGTTGTACCATAAAATTATAACCAGCTCAACGTTGTAATTATAAAGTATAACCAGCTCAACGTTGTACCATAAAGTATAACAAGCTCAACGTTGTACCATAAAGTATAACCAGCTCAACGTTGTACCATAAAGTATAACCAGTTCAACGTTGTACCATAAAGTATAACCAGCTCAACGTTGTACCATAAAGTATAACCAGCTCAACGTTGTACCATAAAGTATAACAAGCTCAACGTTGTACCATAAAGTATAACCAGCTCAACGTTGTACCATAAAGTATAACCAGCTCAACGTTGTACCATAAAGTATAACCAGCTCAACGTTGTACTATAAAGTATAACCAGCTCAACGTTGTACCATAAAGTATAACCAGCTCAACGTTGTACTATAAAGTATAACCAGCTCAACGTTGTACCATAAAGTATAACCAGCTCAACGTTGTACTATAAAGTATAACCAGCTCAACGTTGTACTATAAAGTATAACCAGGTCAACGTTGTACTATAAAGTATAACCTACTCAACGTTGTACCATAAAGTATAACCAGCTCAACGTTGTACCATAAAGTATAACCAGCTCAACGTTGTACTATAAAGTATAACCAGCTCAACGTTGTTCATAAAGTATAACCAGCCTAACGTTGTACTATAAAGTATAAATCCAGCTCAACGTTGTACCATAAAGTATAACCAGCTCAACGTTGTAATTATAAAGTATAACCAGCTCAACGTTGTACTCATAAAGTATAACCAGGTCAACGTTGTACTATAAAGTATAACCAGGTCAACGTTGTACTATAAAGTATAACCTACTCAACGTTGTACCATAAAGTATAACCAGCTCAACGTTGTACCATAAAGTATAACCAGCTCAACGTCGTACCACGTTTTACAAAGTACATTGCAAATATAACATTGCTTTGCAAACAAATTTATCACGCCAGTAGCAATGTATATCGAACGAGTTAACAATCGCTGTTGCTACGTTTAGTTTACTCGCCTGTGTGAACACGTGAGTTGAACAAACACAGATGTGGGTCTAAAATTAGAGGTGGCGGGTTGTAAACTGACGGCCGGCATGTTTGCCTTCAACTCTTTATGAACTTGTTTCGAAGTCGACCAACTCTTACAGTGTAGTGTCCGACGTTTCCTCCGCGTGAAGGAACCGACGGACGACGTGACTGAATACCGGTGAAGTAGCGGCATAACGCTGCTGTGTTTCGTATCGTGAGTGTAGGGATCCGGAGACCACTAATATTATAAAAATAAATAAATTTCGTCGTCACCAAATCGCTCAGCAGTTGTCACGCACGGACCTTCCTTCTGCCACGACTAGACTAGACTAGTAGTTTATCTAGAGGAAGAACATCTTGATCCTCTGAACGTCATCAGAATCATTGAGTCTGTAGCCCCTACCTCTCTTACCTCCCCTACCTCCCCTACCTCGTGAGCCTCGTGTGCCACTGTACAAATAAATAAAATGTATGATTGTATATGTTTAAGTGAGTGAGTATATTTATAATATAATAGAGAGATCATATTTAAATAATAATAATAATAATGGTAACAACGTACAGACTGCAAGTACCGGTTGCCCGGAGAGGTATCAAATCTTTGAATCAGTTTCATCCACGAGGCATCTGCAAGTATCCGCTCTAGCTTCCGGTGTTTATTTTCCTTCGTGTCCACGGTTTACGTAAGTGGATCCAAATTTACAAACATCGCATATTGCCGCCGCTGTACACACACATTTGATTACGAAATGAATGAGAATGAATATCTCGTTTGATCGTGATGAAGTCCACGCGTGGGATAAGCTTGAATGGCTTGGCGTGGTGGCACGGAAGCAACAGCTATTGCTTAGGTTCCGGTTACAGATTAGAAAAACGGAAGTAAATGGGACAAAGAAGCTCATCCGATAAGTATTATCTGCTGTCCGTGACACCAGGATCCACCCTCGACAATTGTGGGCAGGCCCTCAACACTGATACGCACTAATGTGGCCGGAGAAGGACTTCGCCCTCACAGAGTACCTGCGGGAACTGGCGGCTGCTGTGTTTCTTGTGGTTAGTGTAGAGATCCAGACCCTAATTACTGATAACGACGTATTCCGTTCTGGTCCTCTGGGCTAATAATGTGTGCTAAGAGTTGTTGAGGATGGGTGTACACGTCACTGGCCGCACGCAGTGCGCTGTGAGCTTTTTAAATCTAATATTTAAAAGAAACCGTAAGTACTGCGTACACTCATTGAACATATCTCATCGTTAGAACGAATAACTATTCCATATAGTCGAACAATGAAATAGTTCACATAACGATGATGGTTCGGTTAGTACAATGTACTAAAACTGGCACGCGGCCACTACGAGCTGAATATCCAATTAGTAGACATACTCGTAAGAAACTAATTAAGGCGTGAGTCATCTGTCCGATTGGCATTTTAATTCGGTGTTATTTTCGAAGTATCGAGCTAAACTGAAACGTTAAATATATTTATTTAACAACGATAACGTGCTGATGCTACTATTGAGGTTGTAGGAGGAGTCAGCATGCCTTACAACCAGTGTACCCTAAAACATATTTAATGTTTTTCCCTAACATTTGGACCCGCTTGTACTACAGGCTGGCAAACAATAACTTGTTTCCATGTTAGAAAATATCAACTTAATATATTACACAGATAACAATGTGAATATATTAAATATTAATAAGGTCAGCAAACTAAAACTACAATGTTCTTAAAATAATTATCATTTGTGTTCGAACATTTCAATAGCTCCGCCCCTTTATAGAGAGAGGGAGGTTGGAGGATATTGTCTCCCTCACTCTTGTGTCGCTTTAATTACTCCCATAGATAATTAGAACATTCACAGCATAGACTACATTGTCTATGGTCGTAGCTGAAGTGGACCACTTATAGCCACATAGGTCTATAAGGCGGTGGATTTGTTTTATTAAATTAAGTGACGTAGATCTGGATGCGCTCGCGTTGTCACCCTGATGACTGATGCAATCACATATAAGAAATCATCAGCTGGTGGAGCTATTCCATGATACTGCTTGAGACTAGCTACAGCTTCTCTCTCTTCTGGCAGCGACAGATCCACATAGATCTGTAGTCCTGTGCAGATCGGCGAGTCCCGCGTGCTGGGATATGGGAGACGTACAACTAAATCGATAGTGACGTCATAGTGAAGCAATAAATAGTTCCAACTGTGGAACGAGGTGCGGAGAGCTGCCCGCCAGCGACCTTGATCTTGATACGGGGCATGATGCAATATTGTTCCACTATTAACACTGCCCCGCGCACGCGTTAACAGCGCTTATGTCCTTGTCATAAGGCCTATAATCCGATCAATCTTAACGCAACGCCGATGTAAACCAGCAGACGTTGATAGATATTGTTTGGTATGGGTGCTACTGCCACGTGACCTGCCACCGGTGCGCCAGGAGCTGCGGCCCGGCGGCAGCACCAGCTCGCGCCAAACAAACGAAAAGGTGGCCTGCTGTTGCTTGAAAAAAATAAATACACTTATTCGGTAATTTTTTTAATGTTGACAAGTGGTATTGAGTGAGTTGAGTGACGTTGAGGGAAGTTGAGGGAAGTTGAGGACGGAACCCACGTGGCCACCGCCGCAGTGTCGTCCCACAACGCCCGCAGCATTGCAAATATTCCGTTAACAACTAAACTTGAAACAATATTCGAATGGCGGATTCGAATTTACGACGTTGTTTCGCAGAGCGTACGCTAAACCATTAGGCTATTGATGCTTCGCTTTAAACATTTTAAACACAAATAAAACAAAATTGTGGTTTTTTACATATAAGCAGATAACATACTCGCAGACGGTTCACCTGTTCACCAGATAGTGCCAGGTCCTGCTGCCGGACTCTCGTACTCCTCCCACGAAGGCTGATGACGCCGCTGTGTTCCACTCCTGAATATTATTAACTGTATGTTTCATTCCAACTAGTAAGGACGACTGTTTGTTTTTACTCACGGTAACTATTTTACCTTAATGTTCAGTGGAAGATCCGTCCCCAATTACCAACATGAAATAACACTATAACGCGGCTGTGTTTCGTATGGTGGCTGCAGCGATCCAGAGAACACAGGGTCACGAGGTATCTTCTCCAATTCTCAGGGATTCTCTTCGTTGGGGTTTGGGTGCAGATGTCGCGGGTCTCATATTACAAAAATATAGATTTAAAAAATGAAAAATAATACAAGATGTGGTATTTATCTCATCGCGAGCTGTAATTGCGTGTTCTCCATTAAATGATTAAAATTGAACGATTGCATCGATTTGTCATTATTGCGTCATGACTGCAATTGTGGAACCATGGAAACGAAGCGGCCAAGCAACCTATTGTGGATATCAATTAATAAATACAAATATATTATGTACTTTTTTATAGTTTTAGGCTCTCAGTATTAGGCCCTGCCACCTGCTATGCGTCACCTGATGGCACATGGCAGGTGGCAGTCACACTTGCGTTGTCACCCCCAAGGACTGGGACTGAACTGTCTTGTTGCCTATCCCTGGATCCTGTTATACACTGTTCATGGGAATTATGCTGCGGTCCTGTGAGGGCCTTCCTTGTCGATCTGACCCATTGATGCTGCAGTTGGAGCGAGCAGTACCTATATATGTTATAATTGTCTAAAGTTCTTTCGTAGATAACAACGCCCGTGTGTGCAGAGATTTAATTAATATTTATTTATTTAATTTAGCTCTTGGTTTATATACGAATTACAGCTTACAGGGCTGACAACTCACGTGTGTCCTGGACCCTTGCTGAGGATCCATGTAGAGGTTGCCGTCACCAGCAGAACTGTGTCCTCATTGTCAGTACATATTTTATTTTAACCGCGTAACCATTAGGTAGCCGTGCTTCTTTATCACTTATATTATAAACTAAAGTACAATACTTACTTACTTGTACCTTTCTTACAATACAGTGTGTTTTTACGAAACACAAAACAAAATAAATGAATCTATTCTACCGCGATCCTTAAGTCTAAGTCATCGTAAGGAGAAACCTGTTGGATTTTTCACGCGACCTACGACTCCTCTCGTGTTGCGGTGGTAATCACCTACCTTCAGCTGAGCAGATTGCTGGTACGCCATCTTTACAATAAAAACCAAAAACCTACGAAATACAAATACATACCTTCATTCTATCGACAAGAAGGTTGGGGGCTTATTCATTTGCTCGCATATCGTGAATTAAAAGCGAGCGTTTACACACTGAGCTACCACGATTATATATTATAAGTGTCTACAGTTGGATGCGTTGGTTTAACAGTGATGAATAATTTCATCACCCGCCAGGTGGGGCTGCTGGGCACCCCCACCTGGCGGGTGATGCAACGGAGTTTCGCGAGTGTGAAACGTCTGACGCAATCCTTCGCTCGGACCGCTCATGCCCCTTGATTTTGTCGTAATTTTCCTTCGAGCAAAATGATTTTGTTTCTATAAAGAAGTTGCATAATACGTCCGTACTGAATGAGTCACTTTTACATAAAGACATAACATAAATTTTAGATAATATACGGATAAATTACATTAATTCAAACTAAAGTTTAAGTCTAAAGACTCAAAAATAAAGCAATAAATTAGGAATTAGCTCGACGGTTTACAGTTTTACAATTATAGGGTAGTATTTTTAATTTTTGGTAAGCCGATCTTGAGGTTCCATCCGAGATTTGGGCATTAAAAGAGGAGAAATAACTCTTAGCAGCGGAGAGGAGAATCTTACGAAAAGTTATTAGACGAAGAAAATAGAAGATCGTTGACTAGACCTAAACATAATAGACGAAAAAAAATCAGCTTGATTTCACTGGCTTGGACATGTGGAGAGATTGAGGGAAGTGTGGGGGGTGAGGGGGGCATACCTTGGATGGTCATTCAGAAATAGACCGGTGGGGTGTGCACCTTGCAGCGATGAGATAGAAAAGAACCTGCCCACCCTTGGGAGAACAGACAGGAGGAATCGGCAGAAAGGAATGACTTGGACAACGGAGGTCAGTGAGCCGGCGCGTGAGGCAAACTAAACATTACATTAATATGCTACACTTAACAACTAGTTGTACAGGAAAACAAAACTATATAAATTAAATTAAAGAACAAAAAATAACAATAAAATAAAGCCTTCACGGAAATAATAGTTAGAATAAACGATATGAATGTAACGCGCACTTTAAGGACACGTTTTTAAACTTTACACGAGTCCTCACCGCGTGTCACGATCATTGCAATATTGAGAGCAACACCTCGCACGAGACGTCTCTTCATCCCCAGAGCAAGTTCTACATGAACAGTAGAGTAGCCGCGTGCACATATGAACACCACTGCTGGGCAAGAGGCTTTTGGACCATATCCCACCACGCGGCTCCGTCGCGGATTCACGGACTCTACACATCTCAGATTTTTTCAATATAATTTCGTAGACCTGCAGGATCCTCACGCCGATCTCCTTCACCGCGAGCTCGCGCTGCATCAGCACATGTAGTTGCCGTTGACAACGTTCTTCGGTACCAGACGGGGAGCGAACTCGTTAGCTTGCGCGCCAAGAATTAAAAAGCGAGCGATTAGACACTGAGCTACTCGTACCACAACTATTTCAGATATTCTGTGCATGTCGCTGAATCTATTCACGATGGCATTCTGTGCTCCGTCCCTATCGAGCCGACCCATATATCTTAACATGCTAAGATATAAAACGTACAACAGTCAAAAACTTAAATAAAATTAAAACTTACTGAGTGAAACGACATTTTTTAATAAATTTCCTTGTACAGACCACAATTGAATTTTAAAGTTTTAGTTGAGTTATTTTTATAATCTGTAAAATTTAAAATATCATTATATATGTAATTTTTTTTAAGTTAGACTTTAGTTGAGCTTTTATGTCTTGGTCTGGTTAAAGAGAAAAAGATCTTTGAACTTTGCGAAATTAGTTTTCAGATTTTAAAGATATACTTATTTACCTTCGAAATCAATGTGGGGAGTTTGTTCATACCGGTCGCAAGCGTCAGCCTCGTCCGTCGGGCACACGGCATGTTATACAACTATTTTTTGATTTTTACCCTTAGATTCGGTTATTACTTCATTTAATTATATATTATCTTTTTCAGCTGCGGATGGAATAAGCTATCGCCAAAAATATTTCCGAAACGATCCGTCTTAAGGACCTTCAAGAGCTGAGTGTCGAGTGCATTATGTTCCTTATCGATGATGAGTGTGGGCAGAAGGTACCATCGGGTGAACTGTGTGCTCGTTTGTCACACTACTTATTATTGAATAACATAGTGACGGCACGGCAATGTTCGGCCAGTGCAAACGCACAAGGGTCAGTAGGCAGAGCTATCGGTCGCGCGTTATCGCGCGGCCGCCGGTTTCAACTGGACTGCGCCGAGCTAGATAAATAAAATTAATTTCCTCGCTTCATATTAACTATATCGATCTGTAGGTTTCCTAAACTAAAACCTGGTAATAGTTTATTATTGTATCTAACAAAATTGCAAACATTGTTTTTGACTAGTCTTTTTGATTTTGTTTTCAATTTATTTTTTGTTTCTATAGAAGAGGCAAATGGGCAAACAGCTCACTTGGCAAGTGGTCACTACTAGTCATGGACACCCGCAAGATTAGGAGAGTCGAAGGTGCGTTGCCGCATCGCTTTAGAGATCCAGCTGGCGATGGCACATTCTACAGCGTAGTTGAGTGTGGTAGAACACTTCGCGACAAGCGCACAGATGTGAAGCGCTGACCGGCAAGAGGGCGGGTGCTTCACCTGTTGGTAAGTGATTCCTGCTACTACTGAATAATTGATTAATATCAGGCAGTTGATGTTATCTAACGACAACCAGAAGATATCGCCGTGGACGTGGACCATGAGGACGTCATCATCGTCATTGCCGTCACAAAGTAAGAATAACACGCGAAGTTTCTATATATAACTATATGTCAACTAGGGCCATGTTAGCCAGCGATGAATAGAGTATATAGTGAACACAAACAAACAAGCTGACTTCATATTTTAAAAGATAAGAGATATCTTAACGAGGTGACATACGTGCGAAAATAAAGGAGTGATCTCGTAGCAACCGCGATAGCGCCTGTCGTTGCTTAATCACATGATAAACACAATTTATATGTATGTTTGTGTCCCAGCCGCGCGTCCAGCTGTGGGCTTCATACTGGTTTAGACTAAAGCGTTATGTAGGGTTCCGAACGTCACCCATTTAGTGGTAAACATCTTGTCCGGCCTGATAAACTCGATTGATTTATTATTATATTTTGTAAACACGTTTCGTTATTATCGTTCAATGATAAATGTGTTCGCGATAGCTTGCGTGCAATTAGGCCTGTGGTACACTTCTTTATAACATTACCTGCTGCATATGAACAGTATATATATATACGTGTGTGTGTTTAAAGTGTATTTTAAAAATATATAATAATAACATTGATTGAGTTACCTTGAAAGTAAAGAAGGAATAAATATTACAATTTCCTACATAAACATTGTTTTTTAACTAAATATTTATATCGCTATGATTTTTTTTGGAATGAAGTGTCCGTCCTCGTGGTGCGTGGTGACGTGCCAGGTCTGCGGACCCTGGTGGTCGTGGAAGCATTGATCCAAAGCAACTAACAAATATTTATTTAACATTCTATTATTTTTATAATATTTTGTGGACTTCGTCCAGGGCGACAGCACGGAGGTATATCCTCGTAATACCATATGAAACACAGCTGCGTCATGCTTGTGCTTCAGGCTGGTGTTCCAAGAGGACGCCGTCCTTCCGCCGAGACGTGGCATTCACTGCAGTTAGATACCACGGCTCTACCACGGTCAAATTGAGAAGGATAAGTACGATGCACGTTTGGGCCTGGAGCGCAATGGGCACCAAGGTACAAGGAGGTGAGATTCTCGCTGCGTAAAAGCGAATATTTTTTTTTTAATTTTAAGTATGCACAAAGTATTTGGTTTAAGTTGAGATTCGATCTCTCGACCGCAATAGAGTCAATTGGTTATAGCAAAGACAAAGCAATAAAGACAGTCAAGGCCAGGCGGAAGTCACCGCCTGCTGCTAACGGCGGGCGGAAAACTGCGAAGTTTTTATTTAATAACTGTGAACAGAATTGGTGCCGTCTGAGGAAGAGTCGAGCAGACAGGAGCGAGCAGGTGCCTGCCTTAGTGGAGGAAGAGTCGAGCAGACAGGAGCGAGCAGGTGCCTGCCTTAGTGGAGGAAGAGTCGAGCAGACAGGAGCGAGCAGGTGCCTTAGTGGAGGAAGAGTCGAGCAGACAGGAGCGAGCAGGTGCCTTAGTGGAGAAAGTGTTGTTGACTACGAGCGCGGTGATACCGTTGTTACTAGTCGCATCGGTTTGGAAATATCGGTGACAACTGATTCCATCAATCGGGGTCCACTGGCAACTAGAGCGATGAAGATCTCTATTTAGTTCAAGTTACTATTATTGCTCAATCAGTAAATTGAAGCTTTGGCTATTTAGTCCAACTCAAGCCTTGGCGTCGACTTCCTGCCCGTGCACCCTTGCAGGAAGTTCAGGTTCGAACCCGCGCGGCCGGAAGTGTCGCGCAAGCGCTCTGTCGCCGCCCGCTTCAGGGTAAGTTATTTAAAGCCAGGCAAGTCTGCTGCAGAATTTATTTAAAAGAATGTGAACATGGATAGACATTTCAATTAACCAATCCAACAGTTTATATAGAATAGGTGGCAGCAACCAGCAAGCAGCTCACTGACGGTGAGTGGTCCCCGCCGCCCGTGGACATCCGTAACTCCTCTCCGTAACTCTTCTCGGAAGTTCAGCTTTGCCTTAAACGTTTGTGCTAGGAGAAGGTTCACGACAATGGTGGAATACCGCATCGCACCCACGTCCTCAAGTCTCGCCGAGCGCGCGCTGCACCTCAGGCTGCTGACGCTTCAACTATGGATTAAGGTGTTGATCATTTTGCTATGAGAAATATATTATTTTAAATTCATTCAGTAATTCCACTGTTGTCATGATTCTTGTCGTACAAATATTTAAGCTTAGTTGGAGTGAAAGTGAAGAGACCTTAGTGGTTGATGGTAAACTTACTATTGTTTATGTCAACTTAAATCTTTCAGTGTAGAACACGCCTAATGTAAAAGTAATGTTCGTACACGACTAGGCTTACGTCAGAAGTGATACTTCTGTAGACATGGTGACGATACTGTATGGAACATTTCAAGGCTCGTCTTGTATGCTGCACTCTGATGGTGTCCACAATATAGTGTAACGCTGCCGCGTTTCGTGTGGTGAGCAGGATCCGGAGACTAATGTGTTGGTGCTGAGGCATTCTGTCTTAGTGTTCAGACGTGAGGGCGCAGATTATGATTGCCTGTCGATGATGGTTGCGGGTTGGGGTCACTTATGGTCAACTTGTGAAAAAAATTATTTGCAAAATATCTTTAAAACGATGTTATAATGTGTCCTACGCCTAAATTATTTGCAAAATATCTTTAAAACGATGTTATAATGTGTCCTACGCCTAAATTATTTGCAAAATATCTTTAAAACGATGTTATAATGTGTCCTACGCCGAAATTATTTGCAAAATATCTTTAAAACGATGTTATAATGTGTCCTACGCCTAAATTATTTGCAAAATATCTTTAAAACGATGTTATAATGTGTCCTACGCCTAAATTGTTGCAAAAATATCTTTAAAACGATGTTATAATGTGTCCTACGCCTAAATTATTTGCAAAATATCTTTAAAACGATGTTATAATGTGTCCTACGCCTAAATTATTTGCAAAATATCTTTAAAACGATGTTATAATGTGTCCTACGCCTAAATTATTTGCAAAATATCTTTAAAACGATGTTATAATGTGTCCTACGCCTAAATTATTTGCAAAATATCTTTAAAACGATGTTATAATGTGTCCTACGTCTAAATTATTTGCAAAATATCTTTAAAACGATGTTATAATGTGTCCTACGCCTAAATTATTTGCAAAATATCTTTAAAACGATGTTATAATGTGTCCTACGCCTAAATTATTTGCACTATAGTCTGCCTGTATGCAGATGACGTCGTCCCGCGAATACAGCATCCGAGCTGCAACTCTATAACTATTTTTTATTTTTTATTTATATTTAAATAACTCTTACGCACAATACCTATGTACGCTATGCTTGGGACATAAATTTGAGCCTCATTACTGTTCGGTTGTTGTAATAGGTCTTTAATCATCCCGTTTAATCAGATTCGGGGACCTCATTAGGCATATCCTAGATGACTCAGTCCTGACACTCTCCAGCAGTAGATGGTACAACTCTTCGATAACTCGATGACGATGGAGGAGGCGGTGTCCAGGTATAGACAAGCAGCACAGATTCTACATCAACAAGTAGAACAGAATTGCTCTAATTGAATGAAACACGAGCACCAGTCTCCCATGACTCACCATGTAATTTTCTGTGGTTCGATGGGGCTCATATTTAAGTTGGACATTTTATTGCCGCGCCCGGAGCGATGCGAGAGACCTATTATTACAAATAGTAGGGTGACCACGCTTGCCCTGGCTGGTCTCGTAGTTTATCCTATATGATTTGTAAGCTACGTTTTTTGTTGGTACGTTTGAGGGTAAAAAACTAGCACGGGTCACAGATCCCCACGATTTCCACATTCATTCTCGATCATTAATCATAATTCAAGTGCGCTATCCTCCGTAACGACTAAGATGGAATGTATCGTCACCAGTCATAAGGGTCCTCTCATCCCTACACTCACCAGATCAAAGGCAGCTACATGATGCTGCCACTTCCCGCTAGCCACGCTGCAGATTGTTCCAAGCTGCTCAGTGATCGGGAAACCCCCTCACAAAATATTAGTATAAAATAGTAGCATAACGTTGTTTGTTTCGGTGACCCTCACGACCGGTGACGCAGGATTCCATCTTAGTTCTTAGGAGTGACATATCTGCATTATGACTCCTTATCGAGAACTAATGTCGTTGTCCCTAGGAGCCAGTTACCGTCAGGTGAGCTGTGGGCTCGTTTGTCACCCACCCTCATCACAATAAAAAAAACGTAAACTCAAATCGATCTGCATTCATTTAGATTAAGGATTAAGGAAATTGTGCAACATTAATTTATCATCTGCAAAGTAATGAAACCCGTGGGCACCCCCATTACAGCGTACGTTTCCTTCGATTGCAAAGTTACGTCCTCATTGTTGAAGTTTTTGTTTCCTCCCCATTTGCCGCATTGATAGGTGCGAGGGAATTGGCGGGCAGGGCCAGCAGTGAGTTAATGTGGACATTTGTTACAAAATGACTCTTAATTGGATGAGCATAACGGATTCGGTGAGCAGTTTCTCGAGACTTGGGTTCTTTGTGAAAGAAAATTGGAGCCTCACAAGCCAGTCCAGGTATGTCATATGTACGTTCTGAATCCGGACCTTCCTCCGCTCTTATCACTAGATACGTGACAGCCACACTCACTATAATCGTCTGTTAATGTAAGCCAGACCTAGCATAGCCATGTAGGTCTATGTAAACTGGGCCGGGGTTTTACTTTTATGGACAATCAGGTCTACAGGATCACCCGCAAATGTCCTCGGAGTCCTCTTTTAGTCACTTTATACAAGCCGTGTAGGGTGGGAAAACCTTAACCCTAATCTATAGACTAGGACTTCAGGGCGAACGGGCCGGAGTGTTCGTTGTCCGACTTCAAATGCTGCAGAAGAAGATTGTCAAAATTTTCTTCTTAGATGATTTTGAACAAGGAAACTAGCACCAACCACGTTGTTTCCCGCCAACGCAGTCGCTATAGGGACTGGCGGACATTGGTCTTGCCTGATCCCCATGACCAGAATCCATCGGCCAGACTCCACACGGAGCACGTGAGGCGTTGATTCACTTCCGACCATGTTCAGGAACTCTCCGAAGCAACCATACTCTCCTCAATACGCTCAAGTTACCAATCAGCCTGCATGTCCGTCATGATTGTGTGTTATATTGTTATATTTATATCTCCGTTATATAAGTCAAGGTATTACGTAGATCTCATCATAATCTTGGTGGTATTTAGAAGAAAGTCGTGACGAATATATTTGTGAGCACAAATATATGCAATATATAATGTACTGCACACCATACGGCGTATTGTCGAAAACGCAAAAGGTAGAACTTATCAGTGGCGAGAGAAAATATATCGTTCATAAATAGTCAGTAATTGGACGGCAGTTGAAATACGAGCGTGGTGTCGATGTCAGGTAAGCCCTAACTGGTCACATTGTTTGGCAAAAGGGATATTCATTACGTAAACCTTTAGTTCAGGGATCCTATTATCTCATAGCGTGGGTAAATAAATAAGATAAATAACGCTCTGGGGTCTGAGGAATGAGGTCGTAAGACAACAGTTCATAAACAGATTTGAACCTAGGATGACATGGTCACGAGTGATGTATCAACTACTGGTATATCTTACTTATCGCATTATGAGATTAGGGGGGTGACCTTAATTTAAATGAGGATGCGGTCCCCGATACGCCATGCGTCGAATAAGAAATCATAATGCAAATGCCTTGTTACCCGTGACGTCGAAGATGGTCGGCACCAGTAAACCCAAGTTACTGCGCCCACCATATGCACACCACACGAAACGTAGCAGCGTGAATCTGTAACTTGACGCTGTTAATTGTTAAAGCGTAGTTGAACTGGAACGTGACTCTACCACTAAACGGTCCCTGTTTATTAAATGAAGTTATAGTACACATGTAATAAATAAGAAGGTGCGCTGTAGAGTGGCCGCGGCTTCTTCCTGCGAAGGTTGCCGACAGGCCCCCCGCCGGCGCCTGAGGTATTGTCTTGTTTTATAGGAAGTTGTTAAATAAATATCATGGATATATCGTCTCATGGCTCTGTGTGGTGGAGGGTCCCGGCCCCGCACAGTCTTCCTCCGAACGCTTCTTTTTCTCCTATTGAATTAATGTTTTTTTGAGGGTGACTAACGAGAACACAGTTTACCTGATAGCAAGTAGCCCAGACCACAGCATCCGCAGCATCCACGGAGGTCCACGACGCACCCGAGACGCGTTGTCACCTTTGAGACATAAGATGGAATTGGCACCGTACGAAACACAGCAGCGTTATGGTACTATTTAATGCTGGTAATCTGACCCATCCACGCTGTAGCTAGAAACTACCTGGAGAGGGGATCTAGCACTTAAAACTTTAATAAGGTTCTCGTCTAATTCTGTCGTTAAACATTTGTGTATAAAATATTTAAAATAATTATATAAAGCGCGGTTCCGCTTTACACGTATAAATAAAAAAGGACTTTAAGTCGACGAGGCACGAAACGTGTGGATTTCTCAGTTAAATTAGTGCAATCTGAACTGCAATGAGAACATTGGCTCCGAGCGGCCCTCGCTGGAGCGATACTTGTACCAACGACATTCGTCCCTCACCCCTTGCGACCCATGCAAGGGTTGAATTAGTGCCCTTCGCTTAATTGCCGAGTGGACCCTCGCGGTCATTAGGGATGTTCGTTCGGCCAAAGTGGTCAGCTTGGAATTTTTTTTAGATAAAGAGCACCTGCGTTTTTTGCGATGTACGTGTCGTCAATGCGGCGGATGGGTGTGCACGAATGTTTGTTTATATGTTTTGTAAAGAATTCTTTAACGACAATAAGTCAATACTTACTACTTACTACTACAAAAGATATCGTAAATGGGTGATGACATAAATTTGTAGCAAGTAGATCTTCATTATTTACTATTGGCAGTGTGCTGCTGGATCGCTGGTGGCTGGAACTGCCAACAACTTTTACTTATTTAAAGTAGGACAATAAAAAGTTCAAACGACCGCGATGAAACCTGTATCTTATCTTATCTTATTCAATGTGTATTTGCATAAATATAGGAAATTAATAATTACATTTAATTTATTACAAATCCTAGACGTTCTAAATAATATTTAATTTAAAGATTATTTAATTTAGTTAATATATATAAATATATATGTAAATATATAAAATTTATAATTATAATATTTGCATATTATTTTACAATAATATCTACATTGTAGTTTATTTTATTTACGAGTAAAACTTGCCCAAGACCGCGGGTCACCTCCACCTCACTCCTACACGAATACACATAAAACTCTTATTTCCCACGGGAGTCCTGGGAGGTGTGGTGGTGGCAAGAGATTGTGTCAGACATACGTGTGTTGTGTAGAAGTCCAGTATCGTCGACACTGCGTCTCAACCTGCCTACGCTCTTACTGTACTTGTGAATCGGACTTAGCTCCCAATAATATCCTGCTCAGCAATGTTTTCTGGAGACAATCAAAACATATCGATCCCTTCACAATCAACTACAAGTTTGACAAAGTGAAAAAACTCACAAAACACCATCGGATTAAATACAGTAATAAATAAAAGTTTGATCACCGCCTTCAGGTCACGGCCGCCTGCTGCAGCATGTCACGTGGGGAGCTCGTAGCGGGCCCGGGCGGCTCTTTGTCCAATAGATACTTTACCTGGACCGTGAGGAGCCTGCGGATGATGGGCGGTTCGTACAGACAACGTGCAAATAAAACTTATCTACAATAAGAATGAAAACAAAAATAAAATCTCTCCTTTATTAGCCCAATCATGGTAGCTCAGCGTCTAAACGCTCGGTTTTAATAAAATTGAGAAACTACAAGTGTAAGAAATAATTTAAAAAAATATTTCTAGGACATGTGAAGTCCGTAGTGGAGCCTGGTGAACAGCCTTTTCAGAGGGGGGCCTATCCCCAGCAGTGGTACTTATGTATACCAATATGTAAACCTTCTATTCCAACAGAGAATGTTTTCACGACCAACGCGGACGTAGAAACAATTGTTAACATATAGAAAACAACACTATGTATATGTATATATATAATGCTAAAGCAGGTACGTACAGACAGTTGACATTTTATTTTTAATTGTATTTTTTGTATTTCTTTAAATTACTTTTTATTTATTCATAGTTTTGAATTAATTTAAATGAAATACCAGATATTTAATATTTAATGCATGATTACAAATAAATTTGGTAACTCTGTTAGTTTTGAGTGGCGTAGCGGTGACATTATACAGATAGAATAATAACTGAGCAGAGAATTGAATGCCAAACGTATACTCGTAAGGCAGCTCGGGTTGAACTCGTGACCCGCAGACCATATATTCCGTACGTCTCACCGAACTATTAACGATAAAAATGTTTATTGTAGTGTTCTATTCATTTTATTGTAACTCGCATCCCATGTAATAATCATTAATTACATGGGACATCATACATAATTCTTTGTATGTTTGAATTTTTAACAGTAGTAGAACCACAATGCCGCTAGTTGCTGGCTCCAACGTGAACTATTTTGTAAGTTGTATCTGCCAAATATGTTTCAACGGTGTAACGCGTCATGAGAAAATTTAAAAAAATCCTGAAGTTGTCAACAGTTCGAGATCTTCCTCAGCGCAGTAATTACACCAGCAGAGGGCAAAACGTAATTAAATATAAGTAACGACCGCAACCCCAAATAAATACAATAAAGTGCGTCAAATGTAGGATCCCGTTTAACCGTAATAACTTAGTCGGAATCCCGGGCAACCGGCGGCCCCCCGGGACCCCTCCGCGGAGCAGATCGCACGACGACACCCGCGATGTGAGGTCCCGCTAAGTAATGAGAGTACGCACTCCAGGCACGGATACGCGCGTGCCTACTAAATATAAATCAGTCTTGATCTGTTCACAATAGGAATCGGGAATGAAGTTTCAAGTTTAAATTAAAATTGCTACGGCTTCGCTAGAGAATCGGGATGTCAGTGAAATAGAACGAAGGGCGATGTCTTGTTGAGGTGATTCCATGTATGTCACTCATACTTGTACACATGTTCAACTTTTTAGACAAATTTAATAAGTCTGATAAAAGTAAAGCCCATCGCTGGATATAGGCCTTCTCTGGTGACTGCCTGACCAGCCAGAACTGGTCACTGGCGGACATTATGTCTTCAAGGGGCAAGACTTTTTGTTGCTCTATGGTTAATTAATTATTTTCTTATAATTATCTTTAACTATATCACGTCACTCACTGCATACTATGAAACAAAGGCGACAAAGGAAAGAAAGGAAAGTATGTCCAGGCGCGACGTACGGTGACCACGTCATGTCGGATGC
Source organism: Teinopalpus imperialis (assembly GCA_029286865.1). NCBI lineage: Eukaryota > Metazoa > Arthropoda > Insecta > Lepidoptera > Papilionidae > Teinopalpus > Teinopalpus imperialis. The sequence continues at coordinate 71,092 of JAGSMU010000001.1, read as the reverse complement.
ACTGGACACTCTGCTGTTATTACTCCTGGACTGTTTACTGCCATGTTGTTGTTATCAAACAATAGACTCGTCGATCGTGGTCGGCGTCGAGCACGTCCTACGTAAAGATCGCTTTGTATAATATAGACCGCTGGCCCCTTAACTAACTTTTCCTGTCTGCAGCGCATCCGGTTACTAATAGTTGGTAAACTAGGAACTAAGCGAGAGCTACGTTTTCATTGACAATGAAATGGTCATCCTATTATATGAACCTTATTGTTATAACGTTAATGAGACGTTGCGACTTCGATTCCCAATGATGGGCATTATTTGCGGACGGCGAAAGAAGATATAAATATTAAAGATATAATATTTAGTCAGTGACTAACTTGGTTACTTCTGACGGATCATCACTTACTGGGACATTATTCACGTCTCCGGAATTTAGCAGCGCTGGAGAAGAAGTGGCACAAGGAACTCCGGTGCCGATTCTATTACTGTTAATTGGGGAAACCCATGATGGGTGGCAGTCAGGTCAGTGACGAACCGGCCTCGCCGGCGGGAGGGGTACTGTTATCGTGCCAGTGTGGCGAAATCTCCCAAAACTATATGCTCCTGCGGACACCTGCGCACTTGAGGTGTCGTAGATTTTTTTTATAATTTATAGCCAAGCTAGTTTCCTTGACCTCCGGACACGCAGTGAACCAGCAGTTGAAATAGTGATTAACAGTTTAGTCGGTGCCGACGGCGGGCGTCGGCTGTTCGGTGTAGGTGTAAAGTAAATAACGCATAAATACGTTTACCTCCACGGACACGTCGCCGTTAGAACGTGTGTGGATGATTTTATTATTATACTGGTATTATACTGGTAGTATACTGGTATTTTGCCACTTCAGTCTGCGTCTAGGCGGCGCGCAAATCGCACAATCTACATCCACGAAGTCAGATCTAGCAGCCTGCGGGTGGTACAGGGTATTCGAGCTCGGGGAGGCTGCGCTGTAATTAAGATTTCTCTCGCAATTCCACGGGAATACTTCACTGGATTATACGGCAAGAGAACCGTCGCCGCGTTCGTTAGCGCGTCTACTTACCGTGCTTACGGGTAAAGTTATTAACTTGGATATGTGATGATGATTGGACTTAGTACATCCATTCCAGATGATTTATACAGTGTCGTGAAGACATCAACACAAACCCACTCGGGTTTATGTTGTTAATATTATGGTGTCTCCTGTTTCTCCTGTCAGCCGAACCAGTTTTCATCACAGACTTTGCGACCGTCCATAACGCGTTTTCTCCAAACTGAGAGATTTTCAGCAAGTCCTCCCCATTCTTGGTGATCGATGTTAAATGCAGTCATATCCCGCTTGGCACTGTCCTTAAAGCGCAGCATTTGTCTCCCCATGCTTCTTTTGGTGTTTGCTATTGCATCAGGCAATACACGGCGTTGTAGTCTTGGAGGGTCCATGCGATGCACATACCCTTGCCACCGCAACCGCCTCTGTTTAAGTATAGCGGTGAGACTAGGCAGCTGTGCCAACTCAAGCACCCTCTCATTCGTTACTCTGTCCTCCCATTTTATGTGCAAGATGTTTCGTAGACAGCGCATATAAAAAGTGTTAAGTCGACGTTCTTGCTTTGCATATGTCGTCCAGGTTTCTGCTCCATACAAAAGTATGCTCAAAATGCACGACTGAAAAATGATCATTTTGGTTTAAGTGCTTATTTTGCCACACTCTTATACTTAGTTTCCCAAACAAAGTCGCCGCTTCGCCGATGCGAATATCGATCTCTGCATTAAGCGAAAGATTGCTCGACACGGTCGATCCTTAATAGCAGAACTTGTCGACTACCTCAAGAGTTGTTTTGTTCAGCGATATGGCTGGGACATCTGCAACGCATTGTGACATTATTAGAAAGAAAGAAAGAAACAAATGTTTATTTGGTACTTAGAAATAAAGTAATTACAAAAATAAAATAACATGAAAATCAAAATTTCATTGTACCAAATAGGTCTCCACTCTAAAATCACGGAGTTGATTGAAACTTCGTGAATACTGATTTTCAGTGGAGCCTCGGAATGATGGTCGACACCGCAACAACACTACAGCGGTATACGACTCCATAGTCTCAGACTGCAGAAACAAACACGAACTAGTACTACAATTACAAGAAAAAATCAACATTAATAACAATAGAAAAAAAAAACAAATTTAATCATTAAAAATTATTATCAATTTGCTTGTGCATGCTTATGTGCTGGATTTGACATGGAGAACTGAGTACATGCATGAGAAAACCGATCCACCATAGTTTGGAGCTCACTAGTAGAATTAGCGACAAAGGCTGCGTCGTCAGCAAAAAGTAGAGAATCTACGAAAAGATCCTCTCTGTACTTTTTGGATTTAAGGAGAGAAATTTTGTCCAAATTTCCGTCAGACCTCTTTTTTTTTTTTTTTTTTTTTTCGGGCTGAAGGCCACTGTTAGCCCGAGGGCTTTTACAGTTTCACCGGGTTGAGAGGTGACCGAGCGCTAATGGCACTCAGTCGAGACCTCTATATATAGGTAACCAGCACAAGGGCTCCCGAGAGGGAGCCTCGGCTTGGACCGTTACCTTGTTTCGCGAGAGCGTCTGACTCGAGGGTGCCCGAGAGGGCCGAACCTCGGCTCGGTCAGTTGCTTCTGACAGAGGATTCTTTAAATTCGCTATGATTATTAGCTATCTGTACCACCACTTCGGAACGCGTGGGCGCTGGAGAAGAAGTGGCGCAAGAAACTCCAGCGACGCTTCTATCTGTATGGACTGGAGAGAACCGCCCAGTGACATGGTGGTATCGCGAATATCCTTGTTTGTGACGCCCTCGCCGTCGGCGGGGGCGATGTGAGGGTGCAATGTACGTGTGTTGTGTTTTATGAAGGGCTTGGGCCCTGGTAGTCACGTCGTCGGGGTCATCGAGAGCGTGCCTCGGTCTCCTTCGGACGCGGGTGAATCTGTGATTCGCGATGGGATTGTAAGTGGCGGCACTTACAATCAAGGGGTTAGAGTGTGTGACGGCAGAGTCGAAATATCGGCGGGAAGCCTGCTTCAGGTACTGAGCTATGGTCGGCAGCTCAAGATCTATGTGTAGATTTTCATTACGCAAGAACCACGGCGCACCGGTGGCCTTGCGCATGAAACGATTTTGTATTACCTGAAGTCGGTGAATGTGACGCGGGGAAGCATGCGCAAAGACGGGGCTTGCGTATGTCATTATGGGTCAGATGCACGCTTTGTATAGTGTAATTTTATTACGCAGGGACATTTACAGACCTCTTGTGCAGATGAATACCCTGTTCATTTTCACCAAAAGCACTGCTTAAAATAAGCGAAAAAGAAATTCCGAACAGAGAAGGAGCTATCATGCAACCCTGTCGTACACCTCTGCACATGTTGAATGGCTTAGATGTATTGCCATTATGCACCACCGATCCTTTCATGTTTTCATGGAATGACTTCACGAGACTCAAGAGTGTTGGGGATACCCTAAGCTCTCAAGTAAAGCATATAGACCCTCTACTCACTGTATCATATGCTTTGTAAAGAGGAGAGTTCTGCTCAGGGCATTTTTCTTGCAATTGCCGGAGTTGAAAATTCATGTCTATTGTAGACCCCTGAGGACGAAACCGGCATTGTGCCTCAGGACACACGCTCGACGTAAGCTTTTGTAATCTGCTGAGTATAACACGAACGAAAAGCTTGCCTGCTGTACTCAAGAGGTAGTGGTTACAGTCGCCGCGATCTCCTTTCCCTTTGTATAACATGATAATATTAGCATCGCGCATATCCTAGGGCACGTAGCCGGTCTCCCAGCACTTACATAGCAGATTGTGATGAATTGGATGCATGCACTCAACTGTTATCAATTCGGCATGGGTGCCATCGTTGCCAGGACTCTTACCGTATTTAAGCTGTTTGACAGCTAAGGTGAATTCTTCTACGGTGGGAAGGTCGTCTAACTCAGTCCAAGTTTCCAGTCTTGGCATGTTTGACACTGCCTCTGGATGAATATCAACTGGATACGAGTACAAACTGCTGTTATGTTCCACCCATCTGTTGAGTTGCCCTTGGCTATCGGTAATAACCTCACCATTGATGTCTTTTAGAGGAGTCGTCTTTTTTATTACAGGTCCTAAAGTTTGTTTGATACATGTGTATGCAACGCTAAAATTTCCCAAGCCTGTAGCAATAGCGGACACTGCGCTGAACAGCTGCTTTAGCGACCGTAAGTTGTTTACGCGTATAGTCCAGCAAAGGTTGCATTTGTCCAAAGTTCTTTACAAATCAGTCCTGAGATTTTACGTTCTGGTATCAGAAAGTTTCACTGGAGGTTTTAGTGAGGAGAACTTTGAAATTACTCCAATCAATATCAACAGGCGCATCATCATCCCAAGTGTGGACCTCAGTGGCCACCACCTTTTCAAATTTTAGCGGACGAATTCTTCATTACGAGAATTAAGGAGGTTAATCTTCCTCTTTCCTGGTGTTTTGAAGGAATGGATCTTCTTTTTAACAATGGCTAGTAATGTCACAACGAGGGAATGATCGGTGTCGCAATCGGCGCTATGAAACGTTCTTGTGTGTAGCACTTCACGGAGGTCTCTTTTTCTGGACAGGATGACATCCAGCTGATGCCAATGACCGGAGGGAGGATGTTTCCAATAAACTTGCCTTTGAAATAGGTATTGGTCACACACAGAAGATGTTGAGAGCAAAGCTCTAATAATCTTTGGCCGTTATCATTCATTTTACCAACGCCGTGGTGACCAATACAATCAAGCCAAGCGGAATGATCTTGGCCGACACGGGCTTTAAAATCGCCTAGGATATATAGTCGGTCACTAGGTTTTACACTCTTCAGAATGGTAGATAGTTGAGAGTAAAACTCATCCTTTACTTCAGTAGTATATGTTAATGTAGGGGCATAGGAGGACACTAATGCCACGTAACCACTTGTACACAGTAGCCTGAGAACCATAATGCGCTCTGATATCCCCTGAGGGGTCTCGACAGCAGCTAAGAGGTCGTAAGCCAACACCGTGTTCGCGAATGCCATCAAAGGTTTTACCTTTCCAGAAGAAAGTAGTTTCCATAAGATTATACATATAGGTGTATAACCTTCGTCGGGAAGTCTGGTTTCCTGTAAAACAGCGATGGAGATGTCAGCGTCAATTACAGCAGTTTTGCGCAGGTCTTGTGCGCAACCAGAACCTCCACAAGTGATCGGGAGGCCTGTCCTCATAGAACGGACATTCCATGTTGCAATGCGCATGGGTTGGCGGGGCGATTTATCGTTGTGTTTTTCCAATTAGGAGCGGGCGGTGACTAATCAATGGATCTACAATGGACCCTCCCACTGTCGAAAGTGACCCCTGGCGCGTGCACCTTTCTTCTTCTTTTTCTATTTGTGCGGGCTTATAATCAGCACCGAAGTGACCTCTCCGCAGACACTGTTCTGCCTAGTTAAGTTGGTGTGTAGTAGCCAGAGTTAAGGAAACACAGGGTTGCCGAGATCTGCACTATCCTCTCAGCCCCACTGGCTTGATCTGCAGGAACGACAAGTCGATACGTGCGGAGCCAGGTCAGCTGCAGGAAACTGCTGCTTTTCAGATTGGATCCTACTTGCGCCTAACGGGATTACCAGCTCCGGGTTTGATTTCGGAGTTTTCCTTCTCCTAGATGTGTTGCAGACCAATGCTATCGACGCCCATCCCGCCGAGATGGTTTTAGTTACACACAATCACCACCACGTGAAACGATTGCAACTTGTCACAGCGCTGGACACGTCCGAGCGGCCGGCGGTCAGAGCAATAATCTTGGATATCTAACTTAAGTATAAATCTACGCTCATCTGAACTTCAAGACAAACTTATGCCCCAAATTACAAAATTAACTGGTATTTGGGCCTCCCCCAAGCTAGATTATAAAAATGAAAATCCTCCTTTGGTAACAAATACTTTTTTAACGATTATATATAATTTATTCAAAGTTAGGCACATACAGCACATACTCACTTCTTCACTCACACACGCACACACACACGCACACACACAACTTTTTATTTTATTTCTCCTAAAGTTTATTATATTTATTTACTTTGTAAGTTTAGTTACTTTGTACTTTTGTATTAGAAACTTTGTAAGAGCTATTTCACCTTGCTGTCGAGAAATGTTAGACTTTAAACCCTTAATGGTTCATCTTGAAGATGAAATTTACTATTTTCGATAAATATTATAAAATAGTAATTATTGATTCCTAAGTATTAATCAAACAGATTTTTCTACGAAAATCCTGAGGACAATTAAGACGTCAAATTTATCTAGTTTCTTTTTTCGATTTTCTTAAAGATTTTTAATGTATGGACAAAACAAAAAATTTATTGACCAACGAGCACATAGCTCACGGTTGGTTGACGACATGACACTTGATGGAATCTGGAAACGGATCTCTACACTCATCAGACAAAACACAGTAGCGTTGTGCTACTATTTCACACGGTATTACGTGAGGGCGCGCTCCTCCCGTTCTAGCCGACCCATTCATATTACATGGTAAACAAATTCCAACGTGGCTCTACCACTGGCAGATTTATTTATTTTTTACCATTTTCTTATATTTAATAAGAATATTCAGCATCGTATCGAGTATAGTTCATAATAAAATGGTTTTTGTTTTGACTCAAACTCGGTCAGTACGTTGCGAGCCGTCGTCGAGACTGCACCTGTCCCCCGCTCTCACGTACGCCGATCGCAGCGTTTTGATGCATGATCGCAGTGTCAATTAATTTCTTGCAGGTATATTTGAATGAATATTGAAATAAGAGATGCTCTAAGTATATTTCATTACAGTGGTTTATTTTTTAAACTAAAATATTTGTGACACATACATTTATTAATAAGATTGTTACTAATTTCTAGGAATGGGAAGAAAAGGACCAGACTACCATTGTATAAAAAAAGAAAACGCCATAATTATGAAGCCTTGAAGAAAGCTCTGTAGCTTTCAAGCGCTCGCAATGTCATGATACACGAGCAAGTTTCTATCTGCGATGTGATCGGTTCGCTTCGACCCGGGACCACGCCCTTGGTGAACATCTGCGTCAAATAGCAGCATCACACTGCTGCTTTGAATGTGGGGACCTAATGTAATTACATAAACAGCAGTGGTCAGCGGCACATTTACATCCATCCTCCACAAAGATTCAAGAGGCATATTCTTCGTCATTTCTGAGGACTGAGATGAAATGTTTCGTTAACTTTAATTGAGTCCCAGATCCAAATCAGATCAAATAAGCTTCATTCGGGTAGATTTATACTCGTTGTCAATGTCTTGGGAATGCAGCTGCTAGATAGAAGTACAGCAGTGCCCATCCATAGATGCTGCAGCTCTAAACTAACGTTTGATCTGATCTCAGTCCGACAAAGCTTTGTTATTTGTGATGACGACGGCAGGTGTTCATGTGACGCAGCCATCTGTCTGTCAGGTAGTCGGTGCCACTTGGTGTCATAAAAAATATAAAGTTGCTTTAATTTTCACGAGCTGTTTTCTTGTCGCTTAAAGGTTAAGTTCAAACAATAACGGAACTAGGAAATACCGGCCGCGGACATGGCACGTGAGCGGAACTGGCCAGCACAATAATTTTAGTTTAGGTGAACTGAAAGGTCAAACGTGTGCTCATTTGTCACAACTTAATTCAATGAATAAAGTTTTTTGCCAGTATTGCCAAGGTTGACAATAATTATATTCCACAGACTTGCAGGACCACCGCACAGGATACCAGCATCAAATAGCATGACGCTGGTGTGAGGTCCGGACAGCCGGCGAGGCATTCCTTCTTAGTCCTCATACATCACGACGCATCTTCATAATGATTCCTTATCGAGGATGGATGTGGATGTCATGGGTGGCAGGGATCACTTATTCTCCAGGTGAACTGTGTGCTCCTTAGTTACCGTTAATACAATAAAAAAAATCGTGCCAAGCTACTTGGGAATAATTATTTTGAGTGTCTGCTTGTGAACATCGAATGCACTATAATAAGTCCCGCGCAATCACATCACAGACCCAAGACTTGGAGACTAAAAATGGTATTTCTGTATTGACCTACATCACCCGTCGCGATATCACCGCGCCGGGATTACAAACAGGGTAGATAACGATACAGCGCGCGTATCTTGAAACAGTCGCTGATAATCAAGTAATTTAGTAAATTTTCCACTTGTTCGCTGGACTGAGTTTTTCGTTTTGGTTGTTTATTTTGCAACTCTGTGATGGATATGATTAGGCTTATCTAATCCAGTTGCTTATTTCCCAGTTATAAGTTTAAACATTTTATTGTCATTAAGAAAATGTTGTCTGACAACCTAATCGTATTACGTAAGTTAATAGGATTCTAAACTTCTTTAACAACACGTGAGCGTTGGAACTCTTGGTGCCTTTAGTATGTATTGTTAAAGGATAATGATAGTAAATTTAAGTTATATCCTTCGATAAAGCCATAGAAAATTTGATAAAATTGTATCCTCGCCATGTTAATGGTTGGCATTCCGCCACTGTGCGCTTTATACGTGTAACGAAGCACACGAGAAAAAGCAGCTGTCGCCAGCGCTGGCTCCGCACCGATACGACTGAGGGGCCAACAAGAAAAGTTCACGCACCTTCTTAAAGATCTGCTCCTCTTGTGTGGGTGGTCTAGGGCAGCGTGTGGATTCATCACTTACCAGCAGGTGAATTGTTGCTTCGTTTGCCTCTTCTATAAAAATAAAGATCTGCAAATAAAAACGCGTTTTTATTTGTCATATTATTGCACCGTTTAATAGTTGAATTACTGACTTCTAATTATTTAATGTTTAATAAATTTTGGTCACTAATGTCCCTCACCTTCCTCTTTGCCCGTCCCTTCTCTTTTCCTTACACCGTCAAGGTAAGAATTAAATATTTGCATATAAATAAATTCTAATAAATTATGTAAAGAACAAGTTGAGTTTCGTTAGTTTACACACAATGGATATTATTTGTATGACATGAGGAGCTCCTTAATGAACCCGTGATGTCTTCATTTAAAAAAGATGCGGTAAGTATCAGCGGGCTCGATAGCAGAGATCGGCAACAGAATATCGGTTCCGTTCTACTGTGCGTAGTGAAGTTCGAAGAACCAAATACGGAAGAACGAGGTATTCCGTCAAGTTCTGAGGTCGCAGCCTGCTTCCTGAACAAGTAAAAGTACAAAGTAGTGTGGATGTAATCCAGTCCGTCATATTAGGTGTAACTATTGAACACGCAGTTCATGTGACGGTAAGTGATGCTGCCGGCCCATCACATCACATCTGCAACTCTATCTAAACTTCAAGTTGCAAATAAAACCCCTGAGGAGTGCGATGCAGCGTCTCGTGAGTATAATGTTGTCTCCCGATGCCTACACTCACCATATCTAACTTGTGCTGGTATTTCTCACTGGCATCTTGTGAGGTCGAGCCGACCCATTCAAGCTGCGGCCAGGAACGAGCAGCAGCGAGCCTCTGCCAGTATCGTACACCATCCGCTCAACTCCGTCCGCGTGCCTTTAAACTCAAACATCTTTAATCTTTAATCTTTACTTTCATAAAAATAATTTAGGAAGTTTTCTATAGTCCATTGTATGATGGCTGTATAAATAAATTTGCGCGGGCCGCGTGGCGTAATGTTTGTGTACCGGGCTCCTAGGTCATGGGTTTTCGATTCGATTCCCAGCCGAAGACCAGTAGAAACCCGGTATAAAAACGGTAAAAGGTTTTCCGCCCTAATTTAACATGCATTACGTGGGAATAACAAAGAGGACCGCGAGTAAGTGCCTCCGTGTTTGTGTAAAATACGGCACTATAACATATCCTGCGCAGTTGATGTTGACTGGTAAGAACGGGACAGTAACGCCGCTGGAAATCGATCAGCAGCATGCCACGGTCAGTAGCCGGTACATATAAAATGAATAATAAGTACGATGTTCCCGTAATACTGCAACTCGGCGAAGTTGCGTGTGATGCGATCAGCTGCACCCGCCCCCTCACCCCTCACACCAACCCCCAACCATCCACGCATTACGAACCGCAAAACGAACGAAACAAACAAAAAATTCACCCCACCTTACGACAAAAGCGGAAGATGTCGACATCTTTCTGTTGCGGCTTTGTTTATTGTTTGATGTTGTAATAAAATTAAATATAACTGGAATTCAAGCGACCGGTGTGCTCCCGGGGCTTTATCAGTGAAGTGATAAGAGGGATAGAGCAACATTGCATTCACCAATTGTTTCTTTTTATAACTGTTATACATACGAAGGCTACCCTGGTGGCTGAAGCTGGGATGCCCCGCTGCCAGCCACCGCACCAATATCTTGATGCATCAAAGCCATGAGGTGCGTCGTCACAGCTGACGTCTAACAACAAAATATGATGAATGAAAGATGATAACATAACAATAATGACAGAACCACATGCCAGCTTATGTCTAGACCCGACACGAGCGGGTCTTCTCGATCGCCCGACAGCGTGATGTAGCAGCATAATCCCGTTGTGTGGTGCAGGAGTAGCCACAGCTACTGGTAACTGGTAGTTAGGCCATGCGTGTGCGTATTGTATCTAGGAAATATATATAAAAAAAAAAGTTGCAGTCAAGTATGGTCATCGCACTCTCTAGATAGTTTATAGTTAAAGTTTGTACTCCATGCAGGCTCAATAAGTTGTCAGTATAAGTAGAGTGAGTAGTGGAGGCCGTGACGTCACAGGAAACTTGCGACGTACTTGTTGCGTTCCAAGTGGTGGTGCGCGGCCCCCGGGAGCTCGCTGCGGGCCCCTCGGCTTTAGCCCCACTTTCCTTCCTATACAATCCTTATATAAACATAAACATTCCAAATCCAATCTAATTGCTATAATATTACGGTTCAAATTTGCTCAAACATTGAGCGGTAAGTAACTTCTGCAGTTGTGTGCGATAAGTGCATTAAATTGGATGTGAATTTAAAATATTTGTATTTATAGGATATTGAACTTTGTTGTAATACATGATGGTTGAAATTCGTTTGACATTCCACTCGGCCAGGTACGGGCACGGCAAGGAGAGGCAAAAAAGGGAAGATTAATGTTAGTTGTTGTGGAGCTGACAGAAAGTGGGCCGAGTGTCTGTCCTTGTTGCTGTTGTTGTTGCTGTTGTTGTTGTTGCTGTTGTTGTTGTTGTTGTTGCTGTTGCTGTTGTTGTTTTCGGTAGGGCAACATGTGTAACCGGAGGTTGGATTGTATCGCTCGGCCCGTGGCTCACTACTCACCCCACACACACACACACACGCTGTGTATCCTGCGATCCAGTTGTGTTTTGGCTCTCTTCTGCGTTATCTCGGGGAAGGCTTTTAAACAGTTGTAATGATGGAACGTGAGTCTGCGGTAGGACCTGCCTCTGTTTCAAAATTAAAAACCTAATAGACATATTTTTTTTATAAAGTAAGTGTTGACAAATGAATACACAGTTCACTTGAGTGATTCCTTCCGCCCAGGACACATTCTTCGTCGATAGGGAATCATAATGAGATGCCTTATCGCTCCTGCGGGCTGAGATGTTACGCCTCCGCATAACGCTGGTGTTCTGTGAGGTTTGGTCACTCCTAGGTCACCCTACCCTTCATGCTACAGGTACAAACGAGTCGCATCAAGGCTATACCATGTAAAAATAAAAACAATGTATTAGTATAAGGACTAAATATAATGTTATGGCCAGTTCGGAGATAACAAGTAGCACATTGATCAGGCTTGGCTGCGATCGCTGCGACGGTGTTTGCAATGTTCTGATTTCCTTTGTTGCTTGGCCATCTGCCAAACTTTCAGTAACAACTCCCAACGACCTACAGTTTACGTTAAACAAAGCAAAACCAACCCTCCGACCATCGAAACAACACCTATTTTACTCCACACTTTCCACAATTTCGTAAAACCTGTCTTTAGACGCTAAAGTCTAGATCGCTGAAGCGGAAATACCCCGCAACGGCGCAAGTTCCCCGAATGGGTGGCCGCGTGGAAAATCAAAGGAAGTATGGAGGCAAAGGATTTGAAGTATGCGGACGATTCCCGCCGTGAAATGTAATTTTGTGCAGAAGCCCAGACCCGAAGAGTTCGACTCCGGATACCGATTTGTATTATCATCAGCCACGACCATGTTCTTTACATTTATAAGATATGGAAGACTTCATTTTGTATTGTTTGAAGGTGACTTCCGAGCACACAGCTGATGCTGTGTCTTCTGCGGTCCATGACGCTCCACTTTCATCCTCGATAAATAATCATAACGCAGACGTCATCTCCGTGGGACGGGGATGGTATGTCCCCCTGACTCCCCGCTCCCTGGGCTCAGTAAACGAACCACTATTATACTCTGGTATACCGTTTGGGCGTGGTCGGTCAATACCAGAGGATCTATAATTCTAAATTCCGAGCTCCGGATCCACGAGCCAAGAATCATAGGCTATAAAAGCATTAATTGAAAGTATATGAGACACCACTATAGCGAACAGGCTGGATATGGTCCACAGGCTCTCTGGCCGCTCGCTGCCGCCGCCGCCGCTGGTGAGAGCGCTCTATGTATTAACATATAATATGCCATTATTCTCACTCGCGAGCTGCAACGCGAATTCACTTACGATCACACGTAACCGCTTTCCCCTGGCGGACGTGACTTGCTGGTCTTATATCGCCTCACGCCTGTTGCTACAGACGACGTAGGCGGTCGAAAGGATAGGGGAAGGTGCTTCCTAGCCAAATTACTGACTGAATCCTTCTTGGAAATCTTGGTTCTTAGGGTTTGTGATGCATTTTTACTCCTATTCGAGGATGTGGACGTCTATGGGTTGCAATATTTTCCATCAAGTGAACTGAACTACACATGGATTAAAACTAATTATACGGATTTTATTTATATATTTATATAAACGTTTTGGCCCTATGTTTCGAACACGTTACAGAACTCGTGGTCCCTGAGCTCCCTTCCCCGGTCGGAGTCAAACTAGAAGTAATTTATTTCAATTACGCTTCTATCAAAGTGCTTTCGGCACGTCCAGTAATTGCATCCACGTCCAGCTCGGCGAGCAGACCAGCCTGAGAGCGAGCAACAAACTCACCAGTTAATAATTCCAATAATTGTTTTGTCACTCTTATTTACTCAAAAAAATTAAATACATGAGAAAATTTTAACGGTCCAGTGAGTAAAAGCGACCCCTTGTACTTACAGAACCGTAATGGAATGAAATTTGTTGTATTTGATAAGTACATTGGCACGCGGTGCGTCGGTACCAACGGACGGAACGGGCCCACCCTAACGACCGCGCGCCGGCAGTGGCTCGCTGTCTATCCCATTTCTGCGTCGGATGTCTGAGTTCGATTGTTTAATCCACTGACGCTGATAGTTTTTAATGATAAAACACAATGGTTCGTTATTGTGCCGTAGATGGATGCTTTAAAAGTATTAACAGAAATAAGATTCGGATGTTTCCGTTTTCCTACCGATGAACTAAGTTAAAGCGAAAGTGATTGATTTCTCTAAGGTTCTTTTTATTAATTGACTAAATAAATTGTATCATAATTAATTTCAACTTGACCCTCGAATCATAACCTTCGATGTGAGGGTCTGGTCATACGATAGATATTGTTGCATACGAGATTTTTTACTACAATTAAAACAATGCGGACATCCTCACCATAAATATATACATATATATATATAATGTTAATTTGAATGATGTAATCAGCCGACCAATGACTATTTGGAATTTTCTCACCAAGTGTAGGCATTGGAGTAAAGCAGGAGGCCATCACACTTGGAGTAAACACATGAACACACTCAATACAAGCTATTTCGTGTACGAACTTCATTTTGCTGACTCTGTCTGCCACAAACAATATGTTAGAGCAGATGCGGTCTCTGCATTACTTGTGGCACAGCTGCTGTCACGTGGGGCATCACAGTTTACTCAAACTGATATTAGTACGCTGTGTTGTTCCAGCAAATTACAAATAGCAACTGAAACACCGGAACACGTAAAGGTACTTTTTATTTCTACGGAGTTTAATAAATTTTAAATTATACATGTGTTCATTGTTACAATCTCTATAAACTCTATACTTTGCATAAACTAATAAACTAGACTGATTAAAATCTATGAAAAGATTTTGACATGAGTATACATTACAGTACAATTTATAAAACAACATGGACACTTAATTAACAAGTATTACTATACGATATAAACAGTAATCCTGCGAAACATCAACAATATTACGGAACAAAAACGAATGCGAAAAATAGTAAATTGTTGAAAAATGTTCCGCAGAGTGCGGTCGCCGCGCGAGTGCTCTCCGCCGCGGCCTCCAGCTAAATAAAGAGTCGACGGCTCCAGGCGTGCGGACTTGAAGTCTCTCAAGTGAGCGCCGGCTCTCACTCCGTCTCAGTCGCTCTGTGACCGCCAGCCGGGGGACACGTACTTATATTGTTAGATGCGATTCCAATAACTGAAACAATAATATGCCTTCATGCGCATTTCCAAAGTGCAAGAATACGACGAAAAACCAAAATAAGAGTTTGGGCATCACATTCCATGCGTAAGTACATATTTATCTGTCAGTTTAGTCACATGTACCTCATTTCAATAAGCATTGTTTAGTTGTCGCCATTTTGTTGTTAACGTAACGTAACAAGAGAAAATAAGTGCCACAAGGAAAGCTCGCTGGCGACATACTCGTGCTGATGATGGACTGGAAGCGTACACAACAAACTAGTTTTATAAAACACCTATCCATCGAATAAGTCATATATTGATTGTTTAATATGATAGGTTCCCATGTGATGTTGCCGTTCATAAGAAATGGGTGGACAATGTTCGGGCAGCGAGACGAGATGCGGAGTGGAGCTCGAATAAATACAGCCGCGTGTGTTCCAACCACTTTGCACCCGGAGAGACGTACATGACGAAAAGGGGGATGCGCAAGATAAATAAAACTGCAGTTCCCCAGTGTCAGGTAATCACGATGAACGTTTTGCCTGGTGCGAGCGGCTGTTCCCGTGGCTTTGATATTAATATTACTGTCGTATTTTGTATGCAGATTACGAAGGAGTTCATCTGCGCCAACTCTAAACACAGACTGCTAAAAGGCCTAATAATAATAGAGCCTACACAATAACTTATACAATAACCTATTTACAAAAAAAAACTCTTACTTTATAGAAGTTGTCCAGAGAGTTTAACTCGGTACAGATTTATCGTTTGTATGACAAATGTTAAACGGTTAGAGAAAGGTGTTCTCTTTTTTTCTCGCGTAGTTATTATATTCGCCATCCCTTTTATTGTAAGAAATGCACTAAAATTACTGATAATTGTACGTTGAAGTATATAACTGATTGTTATGACTCGTTATTTTAAACAAATTGTATAGCTGGGCCCGTTTTCACTTTATATTACTCTAAGTGCCACAATTAAAACGGCTCGAATCCGAGGGAGACGCATTTATGGGTTTGTAACCTATAGCGTTGTCCTTATCTCCTTCAATGGGCTTCGCATTGGTCGCAGCCCTGCAGTTACTCACTAACGTGTGTTCAGTACTGTATGACATAATGAGTGCATCCGTCCTCCTCGGAGGTGGACCTGTAGTCACATTAAATAGAATACGTCTTATTAAATCACTTCTCCTCCGTGCCATGAACACAAGGAGACACTGTAATTTTCCATCTTTCGAGTGAAACGGCCGTTCATCCGTCCTCGTCTGGTAGAAAAGGGCCTAAATTATGACGCAACAATAGCCCGAGCACCCTCGCGTGTACTTCTACTACACAAGTGCATTGAACCTTATCCACGTAGATATAAAGGGCAATATCAAATGCCATAAATGATATGCGCATGAAGAGACCATAGGACCGTTATAGGCTAAGAGCAGAGATTTTGTTTTTAATCTTAGCTAGTAATTATTTTGGGTACGGAACTCGCTCTCTTGTCCTATCAGTTCGAACGAAGATGCAATTTTGAGTTCTGTCGCAATGTACGAAGGTCCGACTCAGCAGCTGGTATTAATCCGAACAACTCCTCAACACTGCTCATTGTAAATTATAGCAATGCAACATCTCTTCGCATCGCCAGTGAATTAAGCCGATCCAAGAGTAACGTACGACGGTTCGAGCCGCTCTTTGTTGAATGCGGTCAAATTACTTTCTTGTTAGTTGTTTGCTTGCCTTCTTGTGCTGGAAAAGCAAAAGTATTGAATATGTCACCTGTTTATCTTGTAGTATTTGGAAAGTCATGACACGGAGAGATTTAGAATATCATTTTTAGCTTGTGTGACTAAGCAAGGGTGTCGTGCCTACCCACAAGCGAACGTTCGTTCGACGCATAACCGTCTTCTCCTATGTCCTTCTCATCGTACTGATTTCATTCACTCATCATTCTTTGTTCAATCTATTCTCATGTGGAATGCGCTACCTTTCCAAATCAGAGTGGCTAAAAGTCGCTTAGAGTTTAAACGTAAAATTGGAAAGCATTTGTTGGAAGTAGCGTCAGCAGATTCACTGCATCGACAATAATTATGTATATATTTATTTATATATTTACTTTTAGATATGTTTGTATTTATAATATGTATATATTTATGTTTTATAGTTAATGTAAATGTATATAAATATCTATTATTTTATTTAGTATTATAAATTCCTAAGATAATATATGTATATATAGTTGTATACGTATTTAGATGTACTATATGTTTCTTTTTTCTTTATGTTTATTCATCTGACCCTACCTTGATTTCTCTGAACCCTCCCAAGGTTGACTGGTAGATAATGCCTTAGGCATTAAGTCCGCCTTTGTGCATATGTTAGTTGTACAAAAGTTTATAAATAAAAGAAAATTAAAATAAAAAATAAGTTGCAGCTAGTGCGGCCCGGAGGCACGGACACATCACTACGATGGCAACATCGCAAGGGTAATATTTATATGCAAGTCGAGCAAAGTACTGCATTACAGTTACATATTGTATTTTTAATGTCAAGGGGATACAATAATCAAAACGATAACAACAGTTACGTAATTAGAGTGAAGCGGCAGCGGTGATGTGTTTACCTCGCGCAGTGACTCACGCGCCTTGTTAACGGCGACCGGTTCCTTGTTTTCATTACTTTTAAAACGACTAGTTTTTAACCGCATTTTAACAAATCGCACGTTGACCAACTCATTCAGATAGTTCGTTTAATTTGCAAGGTAAATAATACCGGCTTGCTTATTAGGTCCGGTTTACGTGATAATAAGGTACATAGAAAAATAAAATACTCACTCGACACGGTTTCCTCCACAAGTTAAAAGTAACATAAATAATAAGTACATATTTATGAGCTATACATATCAATAATCCTCAGGAAACTGTCTGTCGTTGCAAAGCGTACGTAAACGTAGTTATAGTAACAAAGGATTCTCAGAAGGAGAAAACTAAGCAGTAGGGCAATGGTACAGCCACTCAGCAGTTAGTTTGTAGCAGCACCATCACCGGGGCAGGACCTCAGGGTGACTCCTGTGTATCATGGATCTTAGTTGAGGAGGGATGTCGATGTCGAGGGGCACAGTCGCTTTCCATCAGCTGTCTGATCATTTGTAACTCTTAATTTAATAAAAAAAAAGACAAATGTTTTTAATCATATACGAATACAAAGTATATTTTAATTTAGTTTTGTAATTGTTGCCGCATAAAGTTGCCAGCTCTCTGCCTATATAACCCTTCACTACTGAATAGAATTAGTGGATTTATTTTATTTATGCCGCGCTCTCTGCCAACCCCGCCGGTCACGACGTGGCTTGAATATACACCATAAGACGTTATGGGGACCGGCACTCGTAGATACCAGTTGTATAGATAACATCGCTGCGGGCGTTTTACTTTTTTTACGAGCGTTCGGACGTTTTTTTCGAGGAATAATTAGTGGTCGGCCATTGGTGAGGGTTGGAGTCTTCCGATATGTGCGAGTAGTAGGAGACGGAGGCGTCGCTGGACCTGGACAAAAACTATTTACTACATACACCAAAAATATATATTGCATTACAATTTAATATTACATAGACGTTTTAATAGCGTCGTACTAAAGTCATCTCATGTAACTTGGAATCAGAATGCAGGAGTCTTGAAATATTGTTATGGATGCAGCTTGTAGTGCGACAGACCAATCGTAATCCGTGGCCTAGTGGTCGGCTGTTTTTGTTTTGTTATCGGGAGAGAAGATACCCTGCCTCCTGGGGGGACTTCCAAAACTAGGACAACCTCAGTGCATTGGGAGTGTCTCCGGGACCCCCTACGGAACGCACTGGAGTCCTTCTGCATAGTGCCTAAGCCCGTTTCAGCCCCCCCACCCCGATTCACTTACCCGGGTCGGACAGACGCTCGCGGGCGTCTGCCCGAAGTCGAAGTGGTCGGCAGGGCCTTGTCGGTGTACCTGCTGCGTTGCACGTTCTGGGTTTGATTCCCAGATCTACAATATTTGTGCATCACAAATTATTGGTTTAAGTTTCGCCGCCGTCACCTTCGGTTGTAATTCCTCAATGCATTCCACCGAGCTTTTCACGCTACAGTAAGCGATCCGTTACGAGTACATCCTCCTTAACAAAGCGCTGCCACCCTGAGGACTGAGCATTGCCTGGTCACCTGTAATTGGATCCCGGCTCCTTTCACCCACCACACGAAACACAGCATCGCCGCACTGCTGTTTGACGTTGGTACCCCATAATGCCGCGCTCCTTCCCCGGTCGGGCCAACCCAATCGTTTTGCAGTAGGAAAATGAAATAAATTTTTGTTAAATATAATTAATTATAGTTATTTATTAAAGTATATACCTGCCATCCGATGAAACTGCGAGAGTTTTGGAATACATTTATTTGTGGCAAGTAGCAGCGTACCTGCTCCAACGGCAGGCGACAACTTCCCGCCTCCCGCGCCTCGCTGTTAGGGCTATGGACGGAAGCTGCACACAACGTGCCTTTTGAATACAAGGTCTCACGTTTGAATTCCCGTTGAGAAGGAAGCATTTTAAGGTAATTCCGTAGGCGTTTGGCGTTTTATCCCTTTATTCCAATGGCATTCTGAAGCCGATCGTAGAAACGTTGCCATGGCTTAAGATTCCACTGGTCTCGACCCCGCAGCCCGGGTGACGGTATCCGTGTTCTTGTTTGGATATTCTTATCGTTGGGAACTAAACATTTTTTATTTTATTAAAGGTGGCAAACGACGAAGTTTTGTTATTAAATATTGACTAAATTTTCCAAAAATTTGACAATATAAATACTTTTACACATATACGAATACAAAGTATATTTTAATTTAGTTTTGTAATTGTTGCCGCATAAAGTTGCCAGCTCTCTGCCTATATAACCCTTCACTACTGAATAGAATTAGTGGATTTATTTTATTTATGCCGCGCTCTCTGCCAACCCCGCCGGTCACGACGTGGCTTGAATATACACCATAAGACGTTATGGGGACCGGCACTCGTAGATACCAGTTGTATAGATAACATCGCTGCGGGCGTTTTACTTTTTTTTTACGAGCGTTCGGACGTTTTTTTCGAGGAATAATTAGTGGTCGGCCATTGGTGAGGGTTGGAGTCTTCCGATATGTGCGAGTAGTAGGAGACGGAGGCGTCGCTGGACCTGGACAAAAACTATTTACTACATACACCAAAAATATATATTGCATTACAATTTAATATTACATAGACGTTTTAATAGCGTCGTACTAAAGTCATCTCATGTAACTTGGAATCAGAATGCAGGAGTCTTGAAATATTGTTATGGATGCAGCTTGTAGTGCGACAGACCAATCGTAATCCGTGGCCTAGTGGTCGGCTGTTTTTGTTTTGTTATCGGGAGAGAAGATACCCTGCCTCCTGGGGGGACTTCCAAAACTAGGACAACCTCAGTGCATTGGGAGTGTCTCCGGGACCCCCCTACGGAACGCACTGGAGTCCTTCTGCATAGTGCCTAAGCCCGTTTCAGCCCCCCCACCCCGATTCACTTACCCGGGTCGGACAGACGCTCGCGGGCGTCTGCCCGAAGTCGAAGTGGTCGGCAGGGCCTTGTCGGTGTACCTGCTGCGTTGCACGTTCTGGGTTTGATTCCCAGATCTACAATATTTGTGCATCACAAATTATTGGTTTAAGTTTCGCCGCCGTCACCTTCGGTTGTAATTCCTCAATGCATTCCACCGAGCTTTTCACGCTACAGTAAGCGATCCGTTACGAGTACATCCTCCTTTACAAAGCGCTGCCACCCTGAGGACTGAGCATTGCCTGGTCACCTGTAATTGGATCCCGGCTCCTTTCACCCACCACACGAAACACAGCATCGCCGCACTGCTGTTTGACGTTGGTACCCCATAATGCCGCGCTCCTTCCCCGGTCGGGCCAACCCAATCGTTTTGCAGTAGGAAAATGAAATAAATTTTTGTTAAATATAATTAATTATAGTTATTTATTAAAGTATATACCTGCCATCCGATGAAACTGCGAGAGTTTTGGAATACATTTATTTGTGGCAAGTAGCAGCGTACCTGCTCCAACGGCAGGCGACAACTTCCCGCCTCCCGCGCCTCGCTGTTAGGGCTATGGACGGAAGCTGCACACAACGTGCCTTTTGAATACAAGGTCTCACGTTTGAATTCCCGTTGAGAAGGAAGCATTTTAAGGTAATTCCGTAGGCGTTTGGCGTTTTTATCCCTTTATTCCAATGGCATTCTGAAGCCGATCGTAGAAACGTTGCCATGGCTTAAGATTCCACCGGGTCTCGACCCCCGCAGCCCGGGTGACGGTATCCGTGTTCTTGTTTGGATATTCTTATCGTTGGGAACTAAACATTTTTTTTTTATTTTATTAAAGGTGGCAAACGACGAAGTTTTGTTATTAAATATTGACTAAATTTTCCAAAAATTTGACAATATAAATACTTTTACACATATACGTATGTATTTATACAAGAATACAATGAACACGGTCGGATGCTGCGTCGTGTGTACATTTGTTTCACTCAAGTGTAGTAAGTGCCAGCACACTGTGTAGCTGTGTAGCTGTGTAGCTCCGAGCACTTCAAGTAGATCTAATGCTTTGTACATTCCTACTCAAAATCAAAACAATGTGACGCGGGACTAGACTAGAACCCCTATGGAACACCAGGGCCTACGATTACAAGAATGTGCGCCAAGAAGCGGTCTAGAGAATCGGGCAGAAGCTCAACATAGATAAGTTCACCACGCATCATTTCAAAATATAGATCAAGAACCTGCGCAGCTCTTACTGTCAGGAGTTAAAGAAGATGGCGCTCACCGCGGAAAACGGCGAGAACAGCGGATACAATCTGACTATGTTTTGGTTTGATTCATTGGGCGCCTTCCTCCGCATTCATCTGCACCAGATCAGGGACCCAAAACTGGTACGCTGTCTATCGGTCGTCCCACTGGCCATCATCACGTGTTGGTCAGCGACCTCAACCCAGTGATCGCACACCCAATCTTATGTAATTGTAACTTTGATTATTCAGTAGATTGGATACTCTGAGTAACTTGGCACAACTGTAATCCCAGGAATGTCCACCTGAAGTGGAGTCTTGGCCCGTGGTCTGTCTGCCTGTGTGATCATGCGAAATTGAAACACAAACGATCGCAAACTTGCTTCGGTGGCCAAATATCTATAACAAACAATCATATTGAAAGGTAAACATTTTATACAATTATTTGTGGCTAAATATTTCAAAAAACTTAGGAAACACCTCAGGCATCACTACTATAAAAGAAAGCCAACAAAAGCACACGTCAAGCCAGGAGTCAAACAAGTGGGAATATATGTGTCACGAGGTCTGTGAGTAATGCGGTAGACTCCGGCAACGTACTGCACTCGCAGGCGGACAATCAAATGATGGGACGATATCCCCCGGAACTGAGGAAAAAGAAGAAGTTGCAGAAACTTTACAGAATCCGGCTTTACAGAATAAATTTCAGTTCGATCAAAACACAGACAATGAGATTTCACAAGATCAGAACATTAATAACCCTGACAGTAAAAAGGAAAGCAAGCAATAATACTTTGATAACATCGTTAGGAACAAGACAACATGAAACAGTTGCCCTATAAGCCTAATTGTCGTCATATCTCCATAACAAAAGTTCGATTCCATTACTGATATAGTCTCATAATTTCCACCTCATCTTGCAGCAGAAGCCAGGGTGAAAATATGCCAAGTGGTAACGGACTCCACGTGAACTATCAAAGGTTGCTTGTTCTTCTCTGTTTCTCTTATTGTTTATCATCATTTCAACAATTTCATCGCGTTCCCCTTCTTTCAATAAGACGATGTCCACGACGAAGAGTGGACCGCAATAACAACAACAAGCGTGCGATCTAGAAGACAGACAGACAGACCGTAATTCCGCGGCCGGCGGCTTGTCGGTGCTCCGTCGTGGCGTCACGGCACGTTGTCGGAAGCATCTGACATTTTAAGAGACCGTACCCTAAGGTCTCTCTATCAAAAGGACCACCGCACGCCCGCCACCACGTGCAAGATAATTCTGTCCTGAAATTACCTCAACGACGGTCTAATGGACTGGAAATAATATCATTCAAATAACTAAGAAAACAAACTTGTTTTATTTTTTTATTTATTTTCAGGATTTGGCCATTTTGATTCTGAACGCCAGGCAGATTAAGAAAGAGCCAGACGACGAGAAATGGAAAGAAGTGACAAAAGTGGAGCAGGCTACCAGCGTGACCAACTCTAGCGACCACTGTTCTGGTGACTCTAGGGACACTAGTGAATTTCTTGGGGAAAAAGAGGGAAAAAGGAGGAAGTTCGAGGACGCCACCGCACCGTCTTTAGCTGTCGTCTTGCGAGACATCAGATCACAGTTGCACGCGCTGGCCAACCAGCAAAATGATTCCTTCGACAGATTCGGCAAGTACATAGCGGAAATGCTGAGGAGCATGCCGACTCGGAGGGCGCTGGAGCTGCAGTCGAGGGTCGTCAAGTTGATCACTTCGCTTGCGAGCGACGACGACGGCGAGGACGCTCAGTCTCCGACTGTTATTTAAGTGATTATGCACGTAGATGTCTTGGCGTGTAACTGGTTGTAATTAACATTTTGTTAAACTAATGTTTATGAAATATTTTTAGTCTGTGATTTGTCTTCGCATCTAATACCCTGAGTAAATGTACGTTATAAGTCTTATATTTAAGTCTAAACATAAATCTAAACATAAGGTTCCAACGCTGAAGTACACTTTAAATATAAATAAATCGTTCCACTGTATTGCATCGTATGGCGGGTGACAAGCGAACCCGCGGTACACTCTGGACAGCGGACCCCACAAGCGACACTGCGCATCCCCGAGAGTGTCCAGATGAAATGTAACTAAGTATTAATTAAATAAATAAATATGGAAACATAATAAACTATTTATTATTCCAATGTACGACGTCCTCCCGACCCTTAACAATGTTGCATAATAGCCTCACGGGACGCAGGCCGCCACCCGGTAAGCGCAGCGGTGCCAGGTTGCAGCAGAAAGTTCACAAGACTAAAGCTGTACTCCACATTGGAAAAAGTAATCATTTCAATAGAGAAGATGGCGGAGCCACAGCGCGTCCTGGCATTAGCATATTTATTTTATTACATTGAGAGTAACAAACTCGCACACAGTTCACCTGATGACAAGTGATTCCTGCGGCCCATACCTTATTACAAACATTCATCCTTGACAAGGGATCATAATGGAGATGTGTTGTCACCCTTGAGGACCAAATGGAATGCCTCGTCACAAGTAATAAAGGTCTGCAAATCCCTGCACCGAAACACAGCAATATTATGCTGCTATTTTACGCTGGTGTTCTGTGACGGCGTGGTCGAACTGACCCATTTATTCTGCAGCTAGAAACAAACTGCAGCGTAGCTCTACCACTAATTACATTCCTAACCACAGCGACGCAAAGCCTCTCGACAGGAATCGGACCAATATAATTAATATCTATAAGCTGGCGCTAGGCCGGGTTACCTATGAGGTGAGGACGTCGGCTCCTCCACGGGGCCATGAGTTCAGTAAAGTTCTCGACGACCACAAGATTAAGAAAAGCGATGAAATTCTTAAAATTATTTTTATTCAGATCTGTTCCCGCACAAAGACGAGGAAAGCTATTGCCACAGGGGGAAGATTGGTGAATTTCTTAATAATAAATAGAATCATACAAAATATTTGCAACGTTGTGCTGTTTGCAGATGAAACATCAACAAACAATACTTCAGACTGGTTAATATTAATCATTTAGTTCGTTTAGCTAAATACGAAAAGAAAAGTGTGTTTTGTTTCCGTTTGCCAACGTTAAATTTCGCAGTGTTTTTAAATGATGAATGGATTGATTTTATTAAGTTGGTTGACGTAGGAATGAGCCAGGAGGAGCCAGCCTTTTACCGATTACCCCACACTTTACTTACGATGGCATATTACTTATAAGTAATAATTTACAAAAGTAGATGTGCCAATGCAAGCAACACCAACAAATATTAGTCGCCCGTGTTCCGCTTCCGGTATCGAACAAGGCACAGGTATCGAACAAGGTACAGGTATCGAACAAGGTACCCAATTCATTGTGGGGTAGCAACATCATTCGCATTTGTCATTGAATACATTTACAAATTATGTTTAAAACCAGCTAATCAGAAAATAAACGTTCTCTTTCGTCAGTTTATATTTCTGACACATATGCTTGGATATAAGCTGTGGGTTCAATTCTGTGCAGAGCAACTCCTACGCTTATTACTTTACATAAACAAGTAGTCGGTCCTTGTCTAGCAGCTCCTCCGGAAGCCTATTACTGTACCCACTGCGCGACGCCTCGTGTGTGTACCGCGCGGCCGACGAACGGACAGAAACATTCATAAATTGAATAAACTTAGCGCCGACTACAATCAAATCTTTTATTATGCTCATATTTCTCGCAGGGATTCTATAAAGGGGGTGTTCCTTCCCAGACCTGTTTATGCTACACCTAGAAACAAACTATAGCGTTACTCCACCACTGTCATAGTGTTTGACGCATCTGCGTTTAGACTGTAAATGGGTCAGACGTCGATATTACGTCGGGTTAAGGCGGGGCCGAGGGGCGCCTTTGTGTTGCGCGAACACCTCGTCAATAGTATATGTCTTGTTGAAGTGATCGGGAAGTAGATGACTTGGCCCTGGCAGCAGTCGATTAGGGAGGCATCCTCAAGAGCGCAGCATACCCTGAGCCGCACTGTCCGTCGGGGGTTGGGCCTGCACTGCTAAAGTACAATATTAAATAGAACTACGCCATGTGCGCCGCTCATACCTTTTAATTATGTGCAACGGTTTCGATGACGCCATTATTCAGACATCAACTAGGCGAACCTTCCATAAAAACGATACGTTTATAATTTCCCCCGCACAACTACTATCCCTCTGGCAATATTTTAAAACGGTCATTACGAACAGTCTCTGCACTCGAAAACGAACCTTCTCCCGCATAGTTATAGTTTAAATTTGTGTGCACGCGTGAACAAAGGAGTAGAGCAAGGCACGACCCGCGGTCCGGTATTTCGGCCGCAACATCGGTGCGTACGTGGCAGCTAACGCCTGCACTCGAGCGAGAGATATCGATTCCTCCGCGATTGTATCATTGCTGCAGCCGGGCCGCCGAGGGCACCTGACCACTCCGCCGTCATTTCATTCCGTAATGATCGAAACACAACTGTCGTATTGTTTCATTAGGATGCATTTGTATGAGTGAATAAAACTACATAAGAATTATAGGAGTGGCAGAGAGAGATTGCTTCTGGTTGTGGGATGAACGTAACCGGGGTAGACCGCGCCCTCACAGAGTGCCCGCGTGGACTAGCAGCATGTTGTTTGACGCTGTGTTTCGTCTGGTGAGCATGGGGATCTGGCCACCACCCTTACGGCTGGAGACAAAGCAAATGTTATCTCTCAGAGGTGACAACGCATCTGTATTATAATTCGGGAATGAGCGAGGGGGTCGCGCGGCGCCAGGACGAGTCATCATCAGGTGAACGGTGTGCTCGTTTAACATCCAATATAAACTAAAAAAGGAACTGCGAGAGCTTCTTACATTTTAAATGAATCCGCTAACGGGAAGTAGTCACGGTGAAATGAGATCATCCATCACGTCACTGCAGCTTCTCGTGTTCCTCTGGACTATAAATATATATTTGTGGTGTACGGGGTGTGGATAGGGTAGTGTAATGGTCCGTTGTTAATTTACACAGATATAGGTAAATTTAAAAATATATGAAATGAACACTGCATGTCAACCCCCCACCAGATGAGCGATCAGCTATGAAAGTTTGCTGGGAGGCACCGTGTCGCCGCGTGCTCTATGGTAATCCATGGCAGGACCTGTCTCCAGCAATGGGCTGTGAACAGGCGGTTATGATGACAGTGTCTGTTGAATGTTCGAATGTGAAAATATACGACAAAAATCTTTATTGTCCTTAGCGGTGACAACGAGGAGTGAGGTGACCCGGCCGGATCCCTGCTCCTGGCTGCTCCTGGCAGCTCAGGCCACGCCATGTTGCACGACGAATCGATGAAATAGTGTAAAATATTCGAACAGACCACCCCAAACCCCTTACTTACTACACCTGGAATCCTGTTCTAGTAATAATTAGTTCGAACCCATCCCCTCTGCAGAGCAGCCGCCCAGCAGTGGGATCAATATATACTTCTTCTATTACGAAAATAAGGGTGACAAATGAGCGGGCCGGCCCTGCAGCCCAGGTCTACATCCGGTCTAGACGTTGCCCGTTCCCCTACATGTAAGCTGTCACCAAGTAACGCCTCATGCGGCGACAGCATAGAGCGAGAGAAACTAAAAGTAGTTATTGTTGCATAAACAACTAATTTAGTAAAATTATTAGACACGGGGACGCGGGCCCCCGTGCGGCTTGCTGGCGGAGTGCAGGGTAGCCTCAGGGTTATGAAAATATGTATCGTTTGAAACCTGAGGGAGCCCCTGGCTTACCAGGCCCAGTTACGATTTTGAACGTGGCTCTACCAAGTGGAATTACAATAAAGGTAGCTTAGATGTCAATGGATACCGGCACAGGAACCCCAACCGTTGATGGATCTGTGAGAATCTAGTATCTCCAGAACGAGTTCTTTACTAAAGTGGAGGTGGTGAGATTCCATCTTAAAGTCATCATCTGTTCTCTCTGAATGGAGGTTTGTTGATGGTGTCGATCAACACATGATCCATGATCCCGTGTCGGATAGTACGGTTACACGTACTATCTGGATGGGTTGCCGCTGTGCGCCGCAGGCAGCTTTCGCAAGCTATCGGAGAATCAATCGCGCGCTCGCATCCCCTAACCCCCCCCCCCGCCCCACCTTCCCGCCCCGCACAGCCGTCTCCCCGCCACAGCTGACACGAACTGTTGCTATGTGTATGACTGTCGAGCGTAACGGACGTTTTCAGATGGCAACATTATACTTTTGTATCGATTTGTTTATAATTCATTATCTTTAGGCCGGAGCACGAATAAGTTAAATGCCTTAAAACCATAATGATATAATTTTTTTTATAAAAACCATACGTATCATTTTTGCTAGCAATTAGCATAAGCAATCATGAGAGCGCTGTCGTGTAACTCGTAAAGCAATGATGAGTAGTAACATAAAGTTGATTTAAAATAATTATACAACGCAAAGCAAAAAGAACAAAGGATCATCACACAAGTAATGTTTTGTCCTCAAAACTCGACAGTGAGCGCACAGCGCAGCCAGCCGAGCCTACGTGACCGACCGACGTACGGGCGCACACACACATGCGCGCCGACGCACACTCGCGCACGCGCGGTTAGCACGTCGCGCGCCAACGAAACGACGGAAGCGGCGTCGACCTTCACAAAGAGAACTGTGTATCCGTCGCCCCTACTGCTTAGGACACAAGGCTTACTTTATAAAATTGGTTCTGTAGGCGCTTCAATCGTTTTGTTTCCGTGCGCTGTAATAGCCCCGTTGCGCTAGAGAGTGCATTTATGGCGGCGGTCTCGCATTGCCAACCTTTTTGCGTTAGTTTTTTTTAATGTAATAACTGTTGTGTTTAGTCCGTCGTCAGCGTTACTGGGCGCCGCGCCCTTCCGACAGGCATCGATACTACTTTTTTTGCGCAATTGTTAAAATTAACAAAACTTAATTGTTGTTAACTGATTCCGTTTGCGTCGAATCGAATGTTTCATATTTTTCCGCTTGATGTTACATATTCAGTAATGACACGTAATTGTTCATTTAAATAACGACCGGTTGCATGGGTATGTCAACTAAAACATGTCAAAAG
Organism: Teinopalpus imperialis; assembly: GCA_029286865.1. Taxonomy (NCBI): domain Eukaryota; kingdom Metazoa; phylum Arthropoda; class Insecta; order Lepidoptera; family Papilionidae; genus Teinopalpus; species Teinopalpus imperialis. The sequence goes on along the minus strand of JAGSMU010000001.1, from coordinate 42,691 downwards.
AAATAGTAAATAAGATCACTCGATGTGATCAAAGTGAAGAGTTCTGGATGCAGCGTGTCGCCTAGCAACAGTAGCTCGAGAATACAATAAAGGTGAAAGTCCTAACAGGGCCGCCCCACAAAAAGGTTGGTGATCCCTGCACGATCCGCGAACTCGCTTAGTAACAAGCGAATGAAAGCATACAGAACACAGCACACTAAATTAAACCTTATTCTGTTAGTACTAAGTTTGATTTTGGAATATGTAGACGTTTGTTATTGATCCAAGCTTGAGCGAAAAAGTTTGTACTTATCGCCTACAAACGATACATGTACTATTTTATTAATTGGCTTAAACGACCATATCCATTCGATAAACTATCTTATTGCGTTCGTGTTACGGTTTACTTTGAGGTGCGTGGTCGAAACTTTTTTTCTTCAGTTTTTCATAATGCCATAAGACGTTTGGATGAGAACAAAGAAGCGTTATTAGAAAATTAATTTTGTTCTGACATTTCAGACGAGCGCCTTGTGCGTGCGTTTTTGTTGTGCGATTGTTGTGAGAGGCCTTAAACAATTAGTTTACTTTGGTTAGTGGTGCGGTTAACTTAACCGTGAATCATTTTGTTTAATCCTCTCAGAATGCGTCGGTGTAGACAGTTCCGGGGAACGAACACCTTGGATATAAGAAATGTATTTTTATTATGATATTAAGGGCTGGACGGCTGGATGGCTGCGGTCCATGACGTCATCCAATATCACCAAACCACCCCCGCGGAGTCGCCGGTAGCTGGGGGTTCGGATCTATAGGTCACGTTGCCACGACCCGCTGCACGGTGCTCCGCGAGGGTCTGTCGTTCGAGCTGACATGAGCGTCATGTAGTGGCAAATAACTGTAATTAATACTCACATCTAATGTTAAAATTATTCATTTTTAAGCCGAGATTTCTAATGAATATATTATTTTTATTGTACCGACGGTGACAAACTGGCACACAGTCCACCGAGTGGTTGATGTCACGAGATGCGGCCGAGCTCCCGTCGTGGCGGACTATATTTTTGCAGGGATCCGTACGACGTGCGCCTGTGTTGTATGCATGTATGTATCTAGTAAATGGTGACGAACTGGCACACTGAAAACTGCGCAGGCGAATGAACATAAATAAATTTCAAAGAAAGCGAAGAAATTCCCTTTTAGTACATTCTCTCAACCCAACAAAGTTACTCATGATCTAGTCTCCTTACTCTCATGAGCCGTAAAATTAGGTTGTAGCTATAAAGTGGCTCTACCCTTTGAGCACATTTATATAAAACGTAAGAATTGTTACTAAAAACTACATAAGTCAACCAAATGTAACCGTTCAATCAAACGAGATGGGGAAACGAGGCCCCTTAAGTAGGGGATGTGTAATGAACCCCTCGGAGCGTTCACACGAGTGGGCTGGGCCCGCGGGGGGCGCCACGTCATAGTGCCGTATGTGCCGGCACTCTAACAGGCGGAGGGAATGTTCTCAACGAGCATGTTCGTTTTATGCAACAATAGTTATTTTATTTTTTATTTGATTTAATGAACGGCACCCTGATACGACACAGATGATTAAAGATGGAGTCGCGTGACGGACTGTGTTGTCAAACCCACTCCAGATCGTCTATTCCCAGCAGTGGGATTAATATAATGTATGTAGCCTATTGCTTCACTTTTTATCATCATTTCACAATACGTCGAGCCATGCCACTCCCCCCCCTCCCCCACCCGCACGTCTCTCCGGCTTATTCCGAGATGATGCGACTTGATGCGTCGCCTGGCAGCCCCTGAACATACCGACTTACTCTCTAAGGAAAACACTTCCGAACTCCTTCACCATCTTACAAATGTCGACCGATCCTAAACATATCTACCTTATAGTTAACAGCATAGATGTCACTGTCGATTGCCGCAACACTTTCCAACTGCAAGAGAAGGATCTCGTTTTCTCAACCCAATCTTACGCTCAATGTCACTTTATCGTCATAACGTAGATTGAGGGTGAGAGAGACGGGACACGTGTGTGCGAGGGAGACGGGTGCCTGATGAAATTCATGAAGTTGGCGTATGCTTCACGTCAGAGAATTTGCGAGCGAAGATCGGGGTCACAGATGTCGGAGGCGATTTCTATGCAGACGCACTAATAACGCCCTGCAGCCGCGAGGGTCGGGGGAAGTGGAGTAGGGCTCCGAACTCTGTACATAAACTACAAGAGAAACTGTAATATATCTCATGTTTGTCTCTACCGAAACGTCTCACTAATTATTTATTTTATATTAATTATTAGATAGTGGCTTAAACAAATATAACAATCGATTGAACACAGTACTTGAAACGACAAGAGACTTATGGTTCAGGGTTAGGCCTGCGGAATTTAAGGTAGTAAGGTTGTAGGAAATAAGAAAGAAAATTTAAATCTCAAAAGTATCTTCATTTATTAAAAGAATGGTTAATTTTTTACGTAAAAATTTACATCTAAATTATAACAGATCAAGGACACAGAGTTCTAAATGATTTAGACCCAGACAAAAGTCACCAAAAGTTACACCAGACTAAAAGTAATAAGAAGAGACACGCTCGTTACAGGGATCGTCGTGCGTGTCTTGACCCGCAAGGACCTCGCCTTCAAAATATCTGCGGAAGTAGCAGTAGCAGCATAAGACTGGTGTGTCATCACTGCACCAGGTATCTGGGTGCTGGTTAGTCAGCCGCAAGAGTATAAACAAAACATTCATATTGTCGACCAGTGTTGGCAGTGAATGTAGTCCGACGTCCACAGGAGGCCGCCGTGCGCCCCCAGAGTAACCAACGCAAGGCATGTGTCCACAAAATCCGGCGACTCCTCGTGCCGCCAGTAAACTCGCGAGCGGCAGTACACGGCTCGCGAAGTGGCAGCCGCACCTTTTCCTCCGGAACTTCCTAATATACCTTGAAGTTGGACGTTATCACACCGAAGGAAGTGCGTTTGAAAACTAGTCTAAAACTAATAAGGTTAATATGATTGTCTTGTCTAGCATCGCCGCCTCCGCCTCGCTGACGGCTACTCAATCAGGTGTCAGAATGTGACTACACATTCCATTTTAGTCGTCAGGTTAGCCAACGCATCTGCATTATGATTTCTTATCGAGCGAGGATGATGTGAGTAGTGGTCTCTGGCCGCAGGAATCACTTACAATACAATAAAAAAGAATGTGGCTCGACCACGACCACCTCCTGACTGCCGCCGAGGACATGCTGAACTTTAAATTGTTGGTTTTCGCGTGTGCGTATATGTTAAGGAGGTTGCGTGTCGAGTACGCCTCATGTTGCGATGCCAGCACGCACGCTATTTTTTTTAGTAAACAATTAAATTTCGAAATAATAAATATCTTATTCGTTTCTCTCATAAACGAGGTAATAAGTTACATGTTCAAAGTGAATCTGCATGCGGATAGATTGGTACGGGTGTCACAGCACGGTGCAACGAGGCGACGCGAGGGCCGGCGGCGGATGCTGCCTGGCTCCGTGCCTCACTAGATAATGGGTGCGTTCGCCCCCCACTTCCTCTCATTGACTGTGTGTTGCAAAAAGGACAAAACTATCAATTGATCTGCGGGTCCACGGCACGCTACGGGTCCTGTTGGCTTTGTATCTCGTCACAGAACAGGCGCGAGGAACCGACATCTTGCTGATTATTTAATAACGGGTAGTGACGATGTAGTCGTAGATGCAGACGCAGGCAAACTATTCTAAGCACTATTTTTATTGTGTATACGGTGACAAACTGACACACATTTCGTCGGATGGCAAGCCATTTCTGCGATCCATAACTGTTATTGTTGCGTTATTTCACGTCAGTATTCTGTGAAAGTATAGCCCTTGTCCGGTCGAGCTGACCCATCTATGCCGCAGATACATTCTAGGAATATCAAAATGAGGGCACGGACGTTCTGCCGTCCGTCCGGTTGTCCGACAGTGCAACGGGAACGGAACAATCGAATTTTGTTAAAAATATCCTCATTATTCTCGCAGAACATCTCCCTCGGTGTCACAGATTCCGACCCAGAGCGCCCCGCGTCTAGGCCCCGCAGGCTCGCCGGGTCACTCATTCTAGAGAGGGTCGTCCTACGTTGCAGAAAACAAAAATTTTCATACTTTAAGATATTAATGGACAGCAACCGAGCAGGCTGTCCAGCCGACGGAGAGAGATAATGTACGATAAGTAATGACTGCGACCCATGATCTCGACATCCATCTTCTTCTGTATCGAGTCCTCGGATGTTCACCACCGCGTTCTGGGAGGGCGTGGGCCTACGAATGTCCAGTTGATCCGTTATGTTGCAACTTTCAAGCTACAGCGTGGCTCTACCACTCTTAAAAACTGTCCTTGTTCCTGATGATGCATTCACTCGCACTCCCACGGCACAAGCGATTGCCGTATCGAGGGACCCTCGGGTTTCTGACCAATGTATCGTTCCCAGGAGCTTAAGCCTTTGTTGCAGTGTCTAATGAAGGTAAAGTGGGTTTTATTGTTACTAGCATAAGTGTGATAGTCCTGTGACATGTTTTGCGCATAGTTATTGCGGGGAATAATCACTATTATTACAGAACGTAATACCCCTCCCCCCGCTTCAGAACGTTGTCGGGTCGACCCAAAGTTTTACTGTATCGTGTCGTGGAACAGCCGCGCAGGCGCGCTCGCTCTTTAACTGATTAAACAAATCATTTCTACGTTTTTTTCTTTTCAAAAGCAGAGCCAACTAGCTAGCCAGCGTAACAGTGTAGTCTCAACCGACGCCACTGTACAACTGATCTGATCAAAACGTAGAGGCCACGAGCGACTACAAGGCGTCTGTACCGCTGCGCCTGCGCGTGTTCACGATCACCCGTGTGCTTAGGGTTACAATTTCGTTTGAAACGCGTATACGCGCGTCATCTGCTTATCGACTGCGCTTTTAAAATACGCCTTAGTGGTCACACACCATTGGGAAGCTAGTCCTGGGTTCTAGTCTTGAAGTCAACATTTCTTAAGACAAACTTTATAGTAATCTTGTTTCAATTGTATTGTACTGTTCACCTGGTGACAAGGGGTGACTGCGGCCCAAGGTAGCCGTCGTCAACAAACATTTAAGATGCGCATGCGTTTTTTTGTCTGATGGCCTCTATTAGCCCGATGGCTTTTATAGCTTCACCGGATTGAAAGGCTTGGGGCACTCAGCCGATACCTTTATTTGTGAGTAACCAGCAAAAAGGTTCCCGAACCTCGGCTTAGTTGCTTCTGACGGAAAAAATCATGAACCCCTGAGTATCGAGATGGTTTCCCTCGTTACCCATCGTTGAGTTCCCGAATCCCGCTCACGTATGGTGCACACAACAGCGTCATGCTGCTAGCTCACGCTGATATTCCTGGAGTGAACTGTTTATTCAGCCACACAACTTTATATAGCCGTTTGTGTAGCTCCAAGCTGTCCCTACGTGCACGTGCACTACAGTTCTGTTTATTTAATTCCATACGCGATTATATTTTAGTTTTCTTTATAGGCATGCATTATAATTATGTTCTAGGCCTGTATGGACCTAAAAGCCTCCTCCAAAGAAATCCAGGTTTCTCTATCTTTTGCGATGTATAGCCATGTTTTTCCTGTCCTTCCTGTCTCTATTTCGTCTACCCACCTGGTGCGCGGGCGGCCTCTAGCTCTGGTGCCTCTTGGTCCAGTCCACGCTACTGATCCTATGGTTCATCTAACTACGTGGCCTGCCCACTTCCATTACCTTTGCAGAGGGATTTTAAATTGTCGGTTATTTTAGTTTTCTTACGAATTACTGTGTTTTTTACTCTGTCCTTTAATTTTATCTTTAGATAGCTCCTTACCCAGGTTTTTTCTGTGTTGTTCTGATTTTGTTTCTGAAACAAATCTCCTTTAGAAAAGAGAGAAACATAGAAGAAGTAGGCAAAAGAATTGCCTTAACGTGGAGGAACTTTTGGGCCCATAAACAAATACTATCCCGTTATCGTTGCAGCAAATAGTTATGGGCACAGACACTCTGCCATGCCTCACTCGCCTCACTCGCCTCATTTGCGGCCAAACTTGGACTTACGATCACAAAGCCCAAAACACAATAAGTATATGACGATACATTTTCGTAAAGATTTTGTTGTCATGTCTTCCTTGTCTCAAAAGAAATAATCACTTCCTAACATTTGTCTACGCGTCGACGTCTCAGCTCTGTTCTTATTGAGGTGCGCAATTAATGATCTCGAAGTGAAGCGTGGATAGCACTGGTCTTCTGTCTCTCATTCATTATGATTTGAATGCGGTCTCTCCTACGCGAGGCAAATAAAAAAAGACTGTAAATCCCACAGAAAAGACATCAGAACTGACTTGAAACCTCATGACAGTGCTGACGACGACACAAGTATGTAGTCTGCGTCGACACCTCGAGCTGGCCAGCATTCCATGACATTTGTTGAACCGCAAATCCTCACTCTGTCTGTCCAAACTGATCCGACACGGATTCCTATTGAAGTGCATGCACAACATGCTATTTCATAATTTGTATCAGTAAACAAAACGGCTGGGTTCCACCACCAGCGTGGGATCCTGTGATTAACGACATGAAATCCCTAACCAGACAAACCACTGCGAGACTCCAAGAAACCGTGAGCTCACTACTTGATATTTTAAAGCTGACGGTAGCCCGGGACATATAACTCAGGACGTCAAACACCTCAGATCATGAATGGGTCGGCGCGACCGCGGCTGGGTAGCGTCTGCGAGCACATTAAAACCATTAATATACAAAAAAGCTCGCGAAGACCTAACGCTAACGTAAAAACACGAACATTAAACTGGACGACAAACATACACGAGGTAATGTGTTGAGGTGTTTATTTAGATATGCATAAAAACTGGTTCGTCCGTGCGTGCGGCCCTGGGACCATGACTTCTTTGAGGTCATGGTCCCAGGATCAAAGGAAATGGATTTCGCTATTTGTGAGCTGCGTGGCGGGTGGTGCTGTGGTGCGGGTCGTGGGTTCGGTTCCCAGCAGGCGGTGCGGGCCAGCGACGAGCCACCTCATGAAACGTGCGCTGATACTAAAAACGATTAATGTTATAATAATATAATATATTGGCGTAGCGGTTAGCGTACTGGTTGGTGTGCGGCTGCTCCTGGGTTCAGTGCGCATGCAAGGAATAATATTTTTTTGTTTCACGAATTGTTGGTTCTCGGCTTCTGGGTTTGGTGTCTCATGCCCCTAACACTGCACCAGAACCTTCCTCGGACATTATTGCATATACAATGTGTCCCGTAAGTAGCATGACAACCTTAAGTAGAAGATGGACGGGTCACCATCCAAAATATGTACTTATTCACCTCTTTTGTGAACAAATTGCTTAAAAATTTTAGAGCATGAAAAAAAATCTGCCAATTTGTAGTTTTTTTCTCAAAACTGGTTATCTCTCCCTTGAGTTAGTCGTGCTACTTACGGGACAGCCAGCTTGTTACGGTGAAATGGTTACTGCCCTGTCATATATCCTGAGCAGTTGTGTCTTCAGGAGACAGCCAGCAGGTATCGCTGTGGTGGAAATCGACCAGGAGTGTCACTGCATTGGATTTTTGAATGTCATATTAAACCATTATGTGTTTGCAGCTTGAGGACCTTCAAGAAAAGAGCCTGCTGCCAGTTACTCTTTTCTCAAAGCCATTCCATTATTTAATTATTTTGGATATATTTTTGCACTACGAATATCAAGATAAATCAAAGAGGCGGTTTTTACTTCGCTAAGTCTATTTATTATTGAATATTTGCACCCTACGGCATTCATTAAAGTCCTATTCGGATCGCTTTCAGCTTGGCCTGGCTTCAGCTCTAAGTTCTACAGGTATTCTCTGTGAATACTTCAAGTGACGAGGCATTACATCTCAATTCTACAGGGTGACGACGCATTTGCGTTGCGGTTTCTTATCGAGTAAAAACCGCAACCCGCAAAGACCGCAATGTCGCCCGCTGCGGACGCGGCACCACAGGCTGCTGCGCATTGCCGGACTTATCAAGGCAGGTTCCTCGCCACGTCCTCCTTCACCATCGAGCTCGCGCTACATCAGCACTTACGTTGTTATTAACAGAGTTCATCGGTTACATGCGCACCAGCACCAGCACCGGCACCAGCACCAGCGACCAGTGTCAAGGCGCTCGCGTGCCGTGAAAGCGAGCTCTTACACACTGAGTCGCCACGCACATAAATATTCAATGATGAAAAATTTATCAAAACCAGTTAAAATAAAATTTTATAGATATAATTGTTTTAATGATGTTATTCTTTGACGAAGCGCTCAGTGACAAATAAACTAGAATCTCTCCAGACGGTCCTACGGCAGTTCACTAAATCTGTCTGCGAGCGACAGAGAACTAAATTACGCAACATTTAAATGTTAAATAAAGTCCACCAGCAACACTATGAGAGCAAAAAGTTCGGCATAGGACAGTTGGACGGTCACCTGTCTCTCTCTAACATATGAGTAAGGACGAAGATAATCTACGAGTCTGAGGTACAGAAAAACATTGGAGGACAGGTACCCGAGCACCGGTTGTTTTTGTGTCGATAGCGACGTCCACAAGTAGACATTTTGTTTGACAAGCATATCTGGACCCGCGAGTCTCATGATAATTGACATCTCAGGAGTCTCGTATCGGAATCGTGACGTCATATTCTTTACTGTGTGTGATCGCGAAGCTTAAACTTGGGAATTTTGTGTTGGAATTTTGATAAGATACAATAAAAACATAGAGGACAACAATAATGAAATCAACCCGCGCTCCGTGCCGACTTCCGGAAGCTAAAGCAGCGCTCTGTGACGCGAGCGGTCGGAAGGCGTTACGTACAAGTTTGTGAACGCGATCCCTCGCCTAATTACCTGTGTCATTGGCAGGCCGCGTGGCTGCGTCCTTATCAGACAACAACAACCGCATCCATCAAGTGTTATCACAGATCTCAACTTCACCTGAACCGTTGCATTATGAGCTCAATGCGCAGGGTGTAGAGTTGGTTTCGCCGCGGCCAGCGGTGGGCTGTTATCAGTGGGGTTGGTATCGCGGCCGGCTCGATGCGGTTTCCACCGGTGTGCGGCTTGATGCGTTACCGCGCTCTTCTAGCGGTAACACGATTATTTTTTTGTATTCGTGTGCCTTTTTGATTGAGTATTTGTTGATCTGATGTTACACTATGCATCCTTACGATGTTGTACAGGGAAATAGTTAACTAATTTTACTTTTCGAGATTCCATTGTAGCTGCAGGCTTACATCCTGACTGGGTACAGGCACTGCGCTCTTTTATAATATGAGCTGATAACGAGCACACGGTTCCCCTGGTGGTGAGTGATACCGTGGCACCCACACACTCTGGATGAGACTCCTGCCACATCGGAGATGCCTTGTCACCCCTGAGAACTGAGATCGAATTTCTTGTAACCCGATTCTTCAAATCCCTACACTCACCAATCGGAGTCGGGCCATTCTGCAGCTGCAGGCAGACTCGAATTGCAGCGTGACTATATAGCACAGTAACCCCAGCCACTGCAGCCAGCGGTGCACAGTTGTTCCCGTGTCAATAATGTCCTCATCAGTCAATGCTTGTTAAATGATCATCAACCTCCACTCCACTACAAAGACTTAAAGTCGCTTGCGCCCTCGTGATAACCCAACTTGATTACCGATCATACACAGGAAGGAGTACAAGTGTACGTCCGTGGTTCATTACATTCTGGTTCTTCTTTGATAAAGGTTCGTTTAGTTTTTAGTGTGCAGGATCCTCAACAACCGTTATGTACAAGCGTTATGTACAAGTGGACACGAGTAGAGCTGCACAAATCGCGTATATTTTGTCCGGTTGAAGAGCATTGTACTCTCCGGGGATTTTAAAAATCGGCAAAATCTATTAATTCTGTTGTTAATAACTATATAGCCTGGTCACCCTTTTAGAAAAAGTACATATAACCTATTTCTGCATCTGTTTCGCCCCGCGCACCTCGTTGTACGTAGTACCAGTTTCGTCCTCATATGTCGTACATTTTAAATCAATGTCTAGCACCTGTCACAGGTGGTATGACATAATATTCGAAAAAACATGGCCCTTTATAATTTATATACAAAGTTTTTGTTATTTTTATTGATTTTAATACGCCGTCGTGTGTCGTCGTCAGGACGGTCACGGCCTCGGGATCCCAGAGAGAGCTGGCACAAACCGGATCTGGAGCTGATCAATAGTCTGGACGACAAAACGTACGAGGATTTAATGAACGAACACCCATTACTGCGACAAATGTTCCAAGGAAGCAGAAATAACAACAGCTGGACGTTCAACTCATCCGCGCTCCCCCATGTGTACGCAATGCCTTACACGGACTGGCCATACGAACACACGCGAGGGTATTTTACTGATTCCAACTCTTTCCCTTCAGATGACTCTCTTCCAGGTTACGATAACCCATATTTAAGCAACAATAGGAGAAACATGTTGCGCAGAACGCGCTGGCTGACTAGCAAACGTATGGCTCTTGCCACCTCCATCCCGGACCGACAGCCGAGCAACTGGAGCGTGATGAGCGAGTGCTACTGGTGCGGCTTGAACGAGACCTTGGTGCCGACCAACTCCTTGTGCCACGACATCTTCGACTCGCCCATTCCCGCGGTGCTGGACATGGCGCGGTACTTCCGCGCTCGCTGTATTTACTGGCAAGTGTGGAATGTGGAATCACAGACAATAAGCAGTCGTTGGTATCCTCCTGACGTGAAGTACGAGAGCGATAGGGGGTTAAAGTTAATCGTTTTCGGCAAGTACTGGAAGGGCTGCTTCAAGAGATTCGTGGACGTGGGCTCGCTGTACACGGCCCGCGGGTGTCGCTCCATGTGGGGCGCGCGCAAGGTGTACACCAAGAGCGCCGCCTCGCACAGGCAGACGAGGCTGGAGTTCATCGCGAGGGGACACAAGGACGTGTGCATCCACAGCCCCGAGGCCTCGCTGACGCCCTTCAGCCGCGCGATCTCGTTGTATGTGCGCTACCACGTGTGCGTGTGCTCCACCAACTACTGCAACGCCGCGTGCTCGCCGTGCGCGGCGCCCCTTGCTTTAGCTTTAGCTTTAGCTTTAGCTTTAGCTTTAGCTTTAGCTTTAGCTTTAGCTTTAGCTTTAGCTTTAGCTTTAGCTTTAGCTTTAGCTTTAGCTTTAGCTTTAGCTTTAGCTTTAGCTTTAGCTTTAGCTTTAGCTTTAGCTTTAGCTTTAGCTTTAGCTTTAGCTTTAGCTTTAGCTTTAGCTTTAGCTTTAGCTTTAGCTTTAGCTTTAGCTTTAGCTTTAGCTTTAGCTTTAGCTTTAGCTTTAGCTTTAGCTTTAGCTTTAGCTTTAGCTTTAGCTTTAGCTTTAGCTTTAGCTTTAGCTTTAGCTTTAGCTTTAGCTTTAGCTTTAGCTTTAGCTTTAGCTTTAGCTTTAGCTTTAGCTTTAGCTTTAGCTTTAGCTTTAGCTTTAGCTTTAGCTTTAGCTTTAGCTTTAGCTTTAGCTTTAGCTTTAGCTTTAGCTTTAGCTTTAGCTTTAGCTTTAGCTTTAGCTTTAGCTTTAGCTTTAGCTTTAGCTTTAGCTTTAGCTTTAGCTTTAGCTTTAGCTTTAGCTTTAGCTTTAGCTTTAGCTTTAGCTTTAGCTTTAGCTTTAGCTTTAGCTTTAGCTTTAGCTTTAGCTTTAGCTTTAGCTTTAGCTTTAGCTTTAGCTTTAGCTTTAGCTTTAGCTTTAGCTTTAGCTTTAGCTTTAGCTTTAGCTTTAGCTTTAGCTTTAGCTTTAGCTTTAGCTTTAGCTTTAGCTTTAGCTTTAGCTTTAGCTTTAGCTTTAGCTTTAGCTTTAGCTTTAGCTTTAGCTTTAGCTTTAGCTTTAGCTTTAGCTTTAGCTTTAGCTTTAGCTTTAGCTTTAGCTTTAGCTTTAGCTTTAGCTTTAGCTTTAGCTTTAGCTTTAGCTTTAGCTTTAGCTTTAGCTTTAGCTTTAGCTTTAGCTTTAGCTTTAGCTTTAGCTTTAGCTTTAGCTTTAGCTTTAGCTTTAGCTTTAGCTTTAGCTTTAGCTTTAGCTTTAGCTTTAGCTTTAGCTTTAGCTTTAGCTTTAGCTTTAGCTTTAGCTTTAGCTTTAGCTTTAGCTTTAGCTTTAGCTTTAGCTTTAGCTTTAGCTTTAGCTTTAGCTTTAGCTTTAGCTTTAGCTTTAGCTTTAGCTTTAGCTTTAGCTTTAGCTTTAGCTTTAGCTTTAGCTTTAGCTTTAGCTTTAGCTTTAGCTTTAGCTTTAGCTTTAGCTTTAGCTTTAGCTTTAGCTTTAGCTTTAGCTTTAGCTTTAGCTTTAGCTTTAGCTTTAGCTTTAGCTTTAGCTTTAGCTTTAGCTTTAGCTTTAGCTTTAGCTTTAGCTTTAGCTTTAGCTTTAGCTTTAGCTTTAGCTTTAGCTTTAGCTTTAGCTTTAGCTTTAGCTTTAGCTTTAGCTTTAGCTTTAGCTTTAGCTTTAGCTTTAGCTTTAGCTTTAGCTTTAGCTTTAGCTTTAGCTTTAGCTTTAGCTTTAGCTTTAGCTTTAGCTTTAGCTTTAGCTTTAGCTTTAGCTTTAGCTTTAGCTTTAGCTTTAGCTTTAGCTTTAGCTTTAGCTTTAGCTTTAGCTTTAGCTTTAGCTTTAGCTTTAGCTTTAGCTTTAGCTTTAGCTTTAGCTTTAGCTTTAGCTTTAGCTTTAGCTTTAGCCGTAACTCACTCTTTGTTGTTGCTAATAAACTAGACTCTTATTATTGTTATTACTTCCTGCTCCACTCAGAGTAACTCCATGCACCGTCCTGGCACGAAGCCGCCGCAGCACCAACGGTGTAAGTGCAAGTGCCGGTTTACCTGGTGCTCGGCAGAGAGAAAATTGCGAGCATTATTCGTTTTCTTTCCGGTTCAGGAGTTGGGCATCCGAGCCCGATACAACATGGAATTAGTGCTCACAAACATATGCCGTCCATTTGTATCTTTCGGCCCGTCACACATACATGCAATCTCGGCTAGATGTTGTACTTTCATCTCTGAGGAGATATTTTGTGAGGCTTTTTTCTTTCATCAGACAAAATACAGCAGATCCAGGTATTTCGAATACTGTGATCTTACCACGGCCGAGCAGACTTATAAGTGCTTCATCTCGTTTATAGCTGCGACGTGTATTTACTCACTTAAAGGCGAACTGTCACATGTTTAGGCACGTAAGTCGGGAAGAATCTTTCAGGACTGCCTTGCGTCGACATTCCTTTCTCCAAAATCTGTAATCGCTAAGTACTTCGGTAACCAAGAGAAAACACCAAACTCAAAAGTTATCAAACTGATTTCACTACTCTCTACACCTTAGTGTTATATCTTCAGTCGATGCTGCACCTCCTGCTGGCGTGGACGTCGCAACCTGAACTCACGCGTACCTAACATCATAATATGTTGTCATTTGTACTGTTGGTGTATTTTAGATAAATAATTAATCTAGATACAGTGTTCGCGGTTGCTGTCAAAATCGTTCGATGTAAGTGAAAACACTGGACACGTAATGTCCAGTATTTCTCCATGAATTAGTAACGTCATAATAACTTGGAAACCTGTCGATAAGGATCTCGCTGACGCCCTTCAGCCGCGCGATCTCGTTGTATGTGCGCTACCACGTGCGTGTGCTCCACCAACTACTGCAACGCCGCGTGCTCGCCGTGCGCGGCGCCCCTGCTTTAGCTTTAGCTTTAGCTTTAGCTTTAGCTTTAGCTTTAGCTTTAGCTTTAGCTTTAGCTTTAGCTTTAGCTTTAGCTTTAGCTTTAGCTTTAGCTTTAGCTTTAGCTTTAGCTTTAGCTTTAGCTTTAGCTTTAGCTTTAGCTTTAGCTTTAGCTTTAGCTTTAGCTTTAGCTTTAGCTTTAGCTTTAGCTTTAGCTTTAGCTTTAGCTTTAGCTTTAGCTTTAGCTTTAGCTTTAGCTTTAGCTTTAGCTTTAGCTTTAGCTTTAGCTTTAGCTTTAGCTTTAGCTTTAGCTTTAGCTTTAGCTTTAGCTTTAGCTTTAGCTTTAGCTTTAGCTTTAGCTTTAGCTTTAGCTTTAGCTTTAGCTTTAGCTTTAGCTTTAGCTTTAGCTTTAGCTTTAGCTTTAGCTTTAGCTTTAGCTTTAGCTTTAGCTTTAGCTTTAGCTTTAGCTTTAGCTTTAGCTTTAGCTTTAGCTTTAGCTTTAGCTTTAGCTTTAGCTTTAGCTTTAGCTTTAGCTTTAGCTTTAGCTTTAGCTTTAGCTTTAGCTTTAGCTTTAGCTTTAGCTTTAGCTTTAGCTTTAGCTTTAGCTTTAGCTTTAGCTTTAGCTTTAGCTTTAGCTTTAGCTTTAGCTTTAGCTTTAGCTTTAGCTTTAGCTTTAGCTTTAGCTTTAGCTTTAGCTTTAGCTTTAGCTTTAGCTTTAGCTTTAGCTTTAGCTTTAGCTTTAGCTTTAGCTTTAGCTTTAGCTTTAGCTTTAGCTTTAGCTTTAGCTTTAGCTTTAGCTTTAGCTTTAGCTTTAGCTTTAGCTTTAGCCGTAACTCACTCTTTGTTGTTGCTAATAAACTAGACTCTTATTATTGTTATTACTTCCTGCTCCACTCAGAGTAACTCCATGCACCGTCCTGGCACGAAGCCGCCGCAGCACCAACGGTGTAAGTGCAAGTGCCGGTTTACCTGGTGCTCGGCAGAGAGAAAATTGCGAGCATTATTCGTTTTCTTTCCGGTTCAGGAGTTGGGCATCCGAGCCCGATACAACATGGAATTAGTGTTCACAAACATATGCCGTCCATTTGATGGTAAGTGTATCCTTCGGCCCGTCACACATACATGCAATCTCGGCTAGATGTTGTACTTTCATCTCTGAGGAGATATTTTGTGAGGCTTTTTTCTTTCATCAGACAAAATACAGCAGGTCCAGGTATTTCGAATACTGTGATCTTACCACGGCCGAGCAGACTTATAAGTGCTTCATCTCGTTTATAGCTGCGACGTGTATTTACTCACTTAAAGGCGAACTGTCACATGTTTAGGCACGTAAGTCGGGAAGAATCTTTCAGGACTGCCTTGCGTCGACATTCCTTTCTCCAAAATCTGTAATCGCTAAGTACTTCGGTAACCAAGAGAAAACACCAAACTCAAAAGTTATCAAACTGATTTCACTACTCTCTACACCTTAGTGTTATATCTTCAGTCGATGCTGCACCTAATGCTGGCGTGGACGTCGCAACCTGAACTCACGCGTACCTAACATCATAATATGTTGTCATTTGTACTGTTGGTGTATTTTAGATAAATAATTAATCTAGATACAGTGTTCGCGGATGCTGTGAAAATCGTTCGATGTAAGTGAAAACACTGGACACGTAATGTCCAGTATTTCTCCATGAATGAGTAATGTCATAATAACTCGGAAACCTGTCGATAAGGATCTGGACAAACCCTAAGTCTTATCGACCTTCTGCCATTAGGAAAACTTCTAGAAAAACAAATCGTTGTCAACTTTTTATCGTTCGTTCTTTTTTTAGTACACTATTAAAAAGGATAGTTAATTAAAAATTAAAGTCTCAACAGAGTTGCGAGTTGTATCTCCGAGTCATCTTTTGGTGTTCCGCCTTTTGGTCCCAAGGAAGCGTCTTGGGTCCGTTCTTATTTATAACTTACCTTAACGCCTCAGCTATTCAGAAACGGTGCAAGCACAGACATTTTGACAGTCATCTTTTTCGTTTGCCAATCTTTCCATTTGTATTGTATCATCTCGTGGGCAAGACTTACGTAGTGTGTAGAACAAGCTCAAAGAACAATTTTACGTTATGCTTGTAAAAGATTTTGGATATCAGTCAATTATATACTGAGGTTCAAGTTCTTATAGTTCAGTAACTGTACATTTTCAGGGTGGTCTTATCCTATCACAAATTCCTCTCAAACTCGCTTGAGAGTAAAACAGCATTACGATCCAAGAGATTCGAAATGTCGTATTCATTGACTCGTGAACACGAGTTTGCCTCACGTTTTTGTATAAAAATGGAGAATTTAATAAAACGTAGACCATATGTTATTAACTACTTTACATTTTTATACAAAAAAGTTTATCATATTTAATAAATCAAAAACCAAAATATCTACGGCAAATTGATCCCAGAAACTTCATTTCGAAAATTGTTTACTTTCTTTAGAACATGAAGCAACCGAATCATTTTGGTTTAACATTTCTTTCAATTAAAAATCTTCAGGTTACCTTTCAAGAAAAAATAACGGCCTTAACTTTATTTATATTGAATTTATAAAGTTGTTGCCAATTTATAATAATATTAGTGTCGCCTTTAATCGCGTGCAACGGCGGTGCCTGTGTGTGCGCAGCTATAAACATTTTCTCATATAGAGAGCACATGTTAGTGAATCTGTGCTAATGTCACATTTGTCATATTGTGCGACAATATGACTGTTCATACATTATTTACAAAATATTTACTGTTGCTCATTCTAGTGTACGACAATGTGCTGTCTTCGCTGCTGTCGCGGTTCCGCAACCGCCAGGAGTACGTGCCCCGGGCGGAACTGGAGGTAATAAACAGTCTGGACGACAAAACGTATGAGGATTTAATGAATGAGCTCCCGATTCTAAGACAAGTTTTCAATGGAAGCAGAAACAACCACAGCTGGATCTTCAATTGTTCTGCTCTACCTTGTGTGTACAGAGAGGGCGGCCCCGGCGACCGGCCGCACGACTCCACACACACGGAGGTTCATGTGAACGCAACACCGGCTTACTATAACTCAGCCGAAAGCATGACTGAGGAAAGAATACCGCGGAGGACGTCGTGGCCCGCTGTCCACCGAAGGTCGACGGCCGCGCGCCACCCGAAGCGTCGATGGAGGAAACCGAAACTATACGAGTACCTCATCTCTTGCTACTGGTGCGGCATGAACCAGTCCGCACGGGCCCAGAGCACCATGTGCCACGACCTGTTCGGGCCGGACTCTGCGCCGGCGACCGAGCTGCCGGGGTTCTTCCGAGCGAGCTGTTACTTCGACGACAGGTATCGGAATCTTCGGTACTTCGAAAGGAAACTTGAAGTGCATCGACGTTATGAAAGTTATATCGAATACAAATACGACGTAGGGTTACGAACGAAAGTGTACGGTCCGTATATGAAGGGCTGCTTCAAGAGATTTGTTGACGTGGGCCCCCAGCACACCACCAGAGGCTGCCGGGGCGCGGTCTCTCCGGCAAGATCGGGCTCACGAGACATGGCGGGTCGCAGGCTGGCGAGGCTGGAGGTGCTGGCCACCGGACACGCCGACGCGTGCGTGCACAGCCCCACGGCGGCGCTGGCACCCTTCAGCCGCGCGGTCTCGCTGTACACGCGCTACCATGTGTGCGTGTGCGCCGCCTCCTACTGCAACGCCGCTCCCCCCGCACCCGCCGCACCCCCCGCACCCCCCGCACTCTGCCTCCTCATTACTTTTCTTTTCATAATAAATAAATATATCAAGTAAACTTTATCCGCGTTGTTCTTCTACTTCAGTGTAGTCATCATTCTTTTATACAATTATTTGTAATTAAACATACGTAACTATATTATACTTTGTACTTATGTGTGTAATATATATATATATATATATATATATATATATATATATATATATATATATATATATATTTATATATGTACAGTGGTGGTCGTATAATTAGAAACACTAGCAACGGTCCTTGTCATTTTGTAAGATATTTCACCGCAATCGTTTTTATTTTGAAATTAAACAATAAATTAATAAAAAATAAACTAATACAAAAGAGTTTAAACGTAAAATTGGAAAGCATTTGTTGGAAGTAGCGTCAGCAGATTCACTGCATCGACAATAATTATGTATATATTTATTTATATATTTACTTTTAGATATGTTTGTATTTATAATATGTATATATTTATGTTTTATAGTTTATGTAAATGTATATAAATGTCTATTATTTTGTTTAGTATTATAAATTCCGAAGATAATATATGTATATATAATTGTATACGTATTTAGATGTACTATATGTTTCTTTTTTCTTTATGTTTATTCATCTGTCCCTACCTTGATTTTTCTGAACCCTCCCAAGGTTGACTGCTAGATGATGCCTTAGGCATTAAGTCCGCTTTTGTGCAAATGTTGTACAAAAGTTTATAAATAAATAAATAAATAGGACAACAATATGTTCAAGGATTTATCATTTATTAGAAAAACAATATAAATCCCATTACACAAGTGCAGTTTCAATATTACATTACGGACAAACATTTCAATCAGTTTTAAGGTAACAATTACATTACAATTAATACACAACTAATTAGAAACAACAAAAAAGTATAAAAAACTTTATTTTTTCAAGTATTAGTAATTAGTATTGTTATTTAGGAAACATTTACTATCCACAGCCTACCAGTTGTAATTTATATTTAGTGGCGTGTCCCTTATTTTCAATAACAGTACTGCAACGACTTTTTCATACATTTTTCTAGGGGGGATTGAATTCCATGCTTCAACAAATGCTTCGTTTTGACTGGTGTTACGTTTGTTTGAGCCTTTATTTTTAACAATATAACAGAGATTTTCTATCGGGTTGAAATCCGGACTATTTGCTGGCCAGTCTAAAACGGATATACGCTGTTCGCTAAGGAAACAGTTGACGCTATTGGCCGTGTGTTTAGTGTCATTGTCATGCTGAAAGATCCAGGTTACAGGCAAATGATCGTCCGAGTAGGGAATCATTGTGTGCTCTAAGATATTTTTATATTGCCATTGATCCATTGTACCTTCAATCTTCCGAACGGGTCCAACTCCACATCCGGAAAAACACCCTAAACTTTAATGTTACCGCCACCGTGCTTGACTATACTCCTTGTGTATTTATAATTAAATGCATTGTTTACAGGACGTCTAACATAGCGCTTTCCATCGGAATTTACCACATTTTTTTTTGCATCTAAAAATAACACTTTTTTCCATTCTCGTACCGTCCAATTAACATATTTTTATACTTGACCTAAGTAGTGACCTTTTTAGCAACACGAACGATTAGCGTATTTTCTCTAGGAGAGGATTTTTTTGGCCAAACCTTTCTAAGAACATTTTCAACAGTTGCATGTGTTTTATAATGATCAATTGCATTAAAAACTTTCTTAACAGAACAATCTAAATGCTCAGCTATTCTTCTGTGCGCCCACTTATGATCTATATGTAAATCAACAATTATTTGCTTAGTTGACGCGTCACAACCTTTATTTTTGCCCATTTTGAACAAAATAAAACTCAGATTAAATTTTAAATTTCCGCCAAAATAATAATAGAAAAGGCCACGAAAGAAATGTTATTCTCCAATTTCAAAAAAAGATCGAGCTATGGATGCTTTTTTAAAATGTTTCTAATTAGGCGTCCAAGCGGCCAGTAACAGAAAATGAACTCCTACATGTGTAAGACTCAGTTTGTAACTAAAAGTAAGATATGTTTTATATTTTATGCATTTAATCAGTTTTTTATTTGAGTGGCTATATTATTGCATGATTATTAATTATTGAATGTGTATATTTTGTTACGAACATTTGTACGTTGAAGTTGTACTTTCTTTATTCATAAGAAGTGTTTCTGATTATATGACCAACACTAATAAATAAAGTATACAGTAAATAGTGATACAGCAACGCTGCAGGTTGCTTCTAGCTGCAGAATGAATGGTTCAGCTCGACCAGGGTAGGACCACGCCCCTGCAGTATACCAACGTAAAATAGCAGCATAATGTTTCTGTGTACCGCCTGGTGAGAGTAGACTTCCGGAGACCTTTATTACTGGTGACGAGGCATTCCATGATCCATGATTCTTTGTCGAGGATGAATTTAGATGTCGTGGGCCGCAGGAAGCACTCACCGCCAGGTGCCAAAACAAAAAGAAGTAGAAAGTAACTTTAAAGGTTCCCCTAGTAAAGTATTTTCCTTTCCTACCTAGTTTTTTTGTTATTTAATTTAATTAAAATATTAATTGAATGCATATCAAAAATAAACTATAAGAGTAATATGCTAGATCATGTTATCGACGGTTTATCTTTGCCTTTAAAAATTGTGAACGTCCTTCCCATTGCAATTAATAATCCGCAGGAAGTGGAACCAGGGAGCTGCTGCCATAAAAGAATCCAACAGTTAGCCTCCTGGCAACTGTGGCAGACAATGGCAGGTGACGCAGGCGGCCCGAGCGCGCGGGTGACTCACGCTCAAGGCAGCACGACAAGCTGCGATGGAGTACAACCGCTCAACTTCACGTAACAACCAAATGAGGAGGCAATGTGCCCGCGAACTGTTGGGCACTTCTGAGAAATTGGCGCATTTTGTGAGAAACGAACGCGCTGCCGTGCGGCGCGGCGTCGGGCTGTCTGCCGGCGACCGGCGGCTGAGCGGGACGCAGCATGCGCGATCCACCGTGTCCGACTGAAATAGCGAATATTATACAATTAACGCGTAATATACTCTATCCCTTTCGTACGAACAGTGTCAGAAGGAGCAAGTAATTCCGTTGCATTTTCGAGGTCAGAGCGTCCTTCAAACGCCTGGGGACTAGTGTTACCAGCCATTGGATTTAATTATGTCATCTTGTAGTGTTTGAACATTACGTGAGCTCCTGCCACTGAAACATGATACACGAGCAGCAAGCAGTTCTTTGTGCCGATAGCCTGTCCGAGCCGCGATGCACGGTGCACAATTACAGAGTTACACGTTCTCGACAAAGCGTTATTATAACAATTGTAAGTTAAGTCCGTTTAATACAACGTACGAGCTGTTTAATATAACGTACGAGCTGTTTAATATAACGTACGAGCTGTTTAATATAACGTACGAGCTGTTTAATATAACGTACGAGCTGTTTAATATAACGTACGAGCTGTTTAATATTGTTTGCACACGTCAGTAAAATATTGTTCCTGATGTCAATAAAGTGTGTCAATCGTCAATCAAATCAAACGATTTCAAAATGTTTAAAAAAGTTTAATTAAAATTTAGTTCAAACAAAAATTAATCTATAATGTATTCACTGTTACTGTTGGGAAGGTGCTCCTACCGGTGGACGGAGGTTCCGCGTCGCGTCGCTCAAGCAGCCGATCGCACTCGAAAACTTCATCGGACTGACATCCTATTTCTGCTCCGTTTTAAACCAAACTCCGCGCATACTGACATTTGAATATAAGAGGCGGGTATTTAGTTTTTTGTAACTAATATACGACTTTGAATCTATTATAAAATAAATCTGAACAGAAAACGTATTCGAATCGAAGAAATGCCACCATTGTGGGTGTGGTGGGTGGACGCTATGGCTTCACTTTATAAAAATCTTGTAGTGCTGACATATTTACTGTATTGTAAATGCAGGTGACCACCTGTTACCGTACCTTTTTACGTCTCCTGCGTGGCAGTGGGTTGTTTCTGAACGCTTTTAAATACAATGAGCGTTGAATTATAATAGAGGTAAAAGATTTGGCAGGTTAGGGGTGTTTCTAGTGTGAAAAAAACCAGCCTAGTGTTGTTAATATAACGACGTCGATACATGTTATTATTGTTTTAAATGAATTATATATCTCACCGACGCTCTCATGACTTAAACGTGGCTTAAATATCTATATATATCTATATATATATCTATATATATATATAAATTAGTATTTTATTTTAATATTTGATAATCAATATATTGTAACGATAGATCGATCTCTTCAAAACTTTTACCTTTTGTGGATAATTCAAAACTACAATAATAAGTTTTGACTTTACAAAATAGGGAGTACTTAGAAAATGTTACTTTGATCGTAGATACTGTACGAACACTTGAAAGAGTCTGCCTTTATGGAGAACAAGAGGTTTTTATATAGCAAGTGAACAGTTAACCTAATGATGACAGCGACCCACGACATCTATATCCACATTTACAAGATACAGATACGAGGTTCGCCGTTTGAGCTTCGCTCTCAAAACAAGGCGTGCGTCTACCTCTTTCATAAAATATCCGCAATTTTGAAGTCTCCTGGGCGAGGCTAAATACAATTAAATACATATCGATATGTTAAATAAAGCGAACCATCCTTAGCGAGTGGTAAGGTGGAGCGGATAAGGATTACTCATACGTAATGTGGACTGTAGTACCTGGACATAGGGGTGAGCGAGGTCCTCCCGCCGTCGCTGCGTGGGTTTTTGCAACAATACCGACGTCTCGAATGCGAGTGGAAGTTTTTGTGCTGATACGTTGTATGTGATATCGACGTGAGGCGCGCCGGTGTCCGCGCGTCCTGTCTACACGTGTATATAGTTTTTGTTTCTATTTCCAACTCCGGATTCAAACAGATTACTTGTCATTAGTTACGATCTATTACGAAATAAAAGTTTTTGCAGTTATATTGCGTTTTATGCCCGAAGATACATCTCTTTGTGTTAAGTCAAGCAATGGTGAATGATTATAAAAAGCGAAGTTTTATTGTTGTATTGAGAGTGACAAAAGCTCACACAGTCCACCTGACGGCACTTCAAACCCCGGAGCTTTACTCTCACTTCGCTCGCACAGCGCTGCTGCTCGGCTCGAGCCGTCCCATGTATACTGCTATTTGTTGCCCACTAGTAACATCACTAACGTTACATTTAACCACTCCAGCTTGGCTAAAAATGCTTGTGCTGGGCACTTGCAGCGCTACATTCAACACGCTCCTCTCCAGCTGCTCCTTCCCGGACGCCTGGAAGGAAGTGGACGTCACCGGGATTCCCAAACCGCACAAACCGCGGATCCTTCCCAGCAGTTATCGTCCAATCAGCCTCCTGAGCTCCATGGGCAAAGTATACGAGAGTATTATTCTTAGGTGACTCAAAAAACACGTCCTAGCCAATAGATTACTTCCCGATGACAGTTCGGATTTAGGAATATACACTCTTGCGTTCAACAGGCCTTCCGTTTAACAGAACACATTCTTGCAGGGCTCACCCTTAAAACCCCAGTAGGTACTGGTGCACTGTTCTTCGATGTCGCAAAGGCATTCGACAAAGTCTGGCATAACGGTTTAGTCTATAAACTCCACTCGCAACACATACCGGACAGGCTCGTGTAGATCATACGAGCCTTCTTGTCCCGCAAGCTGCCGATTGCTTTATGCTATAGAGAATCGAAATCAACCCGGACAAAAGAGCAGCCATCTTCTTCTGAAGAGGCAAAGCCAATCCATTCTGCACGGCACCAGTACCTAACCGTAGAAAGCTAGGACAAATCACAATCTTCAACCGACCCATTCCATGGGTAGAATCGGTCAAATACCTAGGGGTCACCTTTGACCGAAAACTCAGTTTACGCATATCAGACATGCTAGGAATTAGGCCGAGTTCGTCATGAGCCAGCTTCACCAGCTCATCTGCGCCAATAGCATAAATACATAAACTTCAGTTATATACGTCCTGCGTAAGACTTCGCCCATGTAACCACGGATGAATTAAATCTCCTACAAACGGTCCAAAACCGTTTCACCCGATCAGCGACCGGAGCAGAACCGTACCAGCGCGACATCCATCTGCAAACTGACTTCCATCTCGTCACCATTTCGGAATATTTTCAGTCTATCTGGCAGCGTTTCTTCGCGTAAGCGCTTTCGCACTCCAACCCACTAGCGGTATACGCCGCAGCCTACCGCCGAGCCGGTATCGAATCTGGCAACTAGGAACCATCGACCTCGTCACGTCCTCGACGACTTAATGGGGGACCGAGAACCAGTCATATGTCATCGAAGATGGATGCAGGTGTCTCTGTGAAGAAGGGACCTCTATCGTCCAGTGAACTACGAGCTCCGTCAGCAAGATGTTATATGATAAGGTTCCGTCATAAGAGTTGTAAACATCCACTGTTGTGTTTCGCTCGCCAACATTAGAACAAAATAAAATATACGAAGCGATTGGACAGATTATTAGAAATATAAAAAAATGTTTGATGTAAAGATTCTAACGACCTAACAATCGGATCCGGCTTGGTAATTATTTATGGGCAGAGCGAGATGGCAGCAGGCACCGCCAGGAGTGGGAGGGAGAGAGACGAACAGCTGGCGCACACTTGTTTTTACGTTGGTTCAGAGGTTCAGTGGTCGCGGTGCGGCATACATTCGTCGCGACTGCGGGTTCGGAACCAAGCGATCTTTTCCATTGACATGTTAGTGCTACACTATGATGTTTTTGTACGTGATGAAATGTTACGTGCCCCTCGGTGAACAGTCCACACTGGGAACCACGTAAGCTTCAGCCAACAGGCAGCCCTGACCCACTAATTTTTTTGTGTATCACGCTGTTGCGATGGCGTGCCGATGACGGAGTCACCTGCGCTCCGAGGGTTGTCAACTTTTTTCACAAATAATGAAGTATATCTGATCGGAGGGGTAAATGAAAAGACTGTTTCACTGAATGTTTAAGTGCCAGGAATGTATTACTACATGTCAGGGTTCATGTGTATATTGTATTTTAGTGTACCTCATTGCTTTATTGATTATACATGACAATTATATATAATAGAGCACAGCAGCGGCTGAGATGTTACCTCTTCACAATTAACTTGTTTTGAATTATAAAGCGGCGACGGACCCGTGGCTTGGGCTAACCAGGGTTCGTTCGGGAGTCAGCCTTCAAACTTCGTCACGATTGGACTACAGATAGAAACTCCTCGCCGCGTGCATCTCTGTCTACTGGGGCCGAGATAAAAATATTAACACCTCGTATTAAACTGACTACTACCGACTGGACGTCACCGTTTATGCCGTACGAGGAGGGAACGCAGTGATAAGTGTGAGAAAGACAGCACGTGAGTACACCGTTGTAGTGTGAAAGAGATAAATAAAAGCAAGATGGCGTAGGACCGAGACCGGCTGCAGTTAGAAATAATGTCAGATAAATGTTTCATATAATTCTAGCTAATATCTAAGGAGATGTATCTCAAATAATTTTAAGTTTGTTGTGTGTCGCACATGTCAAATCCTAAGTCCGACTCTGTTTCCGCATTTGCCGCAATATTTCTATTGAAATAAACTCTTAATGTCTTAATAATTAATTATAAATAAACCCTCGCGTGAATTGTTGTGTAACGTCTAGTTCTCGTATGAGTTGACACTCAACAGTGTAAACAGTTGTTGAGCTGAAATGTCATTTTATTCCCAAAAAACATACATGAGCTTAAACATTGGAAGATATTCACAAATAGTTCCTCTTGACAACAGTTCAGGTAAAGTTGTCAGTTGTTATTTGATTAGTTTACTTTTGCTACATGAGGGTTACAAACAATTATAGTCTGTACAACATCCTAAAGATGAAGAGGCGGAGTCCTGGAACCTTTTAAATAATATGTTTATAATAGAGATACTTTTCATAGAAATATTAGTACTAAAAACTAGAAAACTGTTAACTGAAAATAAAAATATCTCCTCGCCACCGAGGAAGTGGCACGGGTGGCATGGGGGAGATGGCGGTCCTGATGGCGGACCCCGGCGCTGACGGCCTAATGCAAGCGCTCTTAAACGATGCTCGTAAAATAATTATATAAAATACTTATAAATGGCGTTGGCGCAGAAAAACTTTGAAAATATTGTTAGGGAAGGTCGAGAGCCCCCCGCCGCGTCCTGCGCAGGGTCAGCACGTGTTTGTGCGCACTTGATCGTTTTAATAAATGTTCATAATGTGCTATTTATATATATATAATATAAGATAATTTCAAGAACGATTGATAACCACTTCGCGTGAGTTTTTCTCGCACGCAAAATTGCGCGAGCCATTTTTAAATAAAAAGTAAAATAACGTGAAACTTTCCTGACAAATTTCCACCTAACAATTGTGATATTTAAAATCAAATCGAACTCCTTGGAATATTGTTGAAGGTGGAAAATTATGAAAAGAAAGAGTTAGTGATTGCGCTGCCGAACCGTGACAATCGTAGGTACGAGCTTTCCTCTACTCTAACTGGTCTGGCCGTAAATGATGTTACATACAAACTTTTCTTTTTTCAACTTTTTAATTATTTTTAATGTGGAACACGTATATTATTTTAAAAACTTCTTTCGATTTTGCGCCATTTCACATATTTTTTCGTGTTTATTATCAAATTACAATATGAAATGGGGTGTTAAAGAAAATAGGATTGCAGTGATTGCCTTGCACAAAGTGGGTATGGAGCCGTCGGTCATATTCCAGACACTTCAAAAGCTTGGTATCCTGTATCCTGTATGGTAGCCGTTTTTTCATATATCGTACTATCAACAGATACAACAACACTTCCTCTGTCGAAGACCAGAAAAGATCGGGGCGGCCCCGTGCTGTTAGATCTACAAAGGCTGTTAATGCTGTTAAAGCCAGAATTCGTCGAAACCCCATTAGGAAACAAAAAATCTTATCGCGAGAAATGAAGATTCCCGCTAGAACTCTGTCGCGTATTATAAATCAAGACCTGAAGCTCGGTGCTTATCGTCGATATACAGGGCATGCCCTAAATCAAGCTTTACAATTAAAAACAGTGGATCGATCACAACGCCTTCTGTCGCGATACGCAGGTGAAAGGCACAAAAATATCCTCTTAACCGATGAAAAAAATTTCACTATTGAAGAACACTACAATAAGCAAAATGATAAAATGTACGCTCACAGTTCTAAAGAAGCTGCTGAAATGGTCGAAAAGGTACAACGTGGTCATCATCCTGCGTCAGTGATGGTTTGGTGGGGCGTGTCTTATCAAGGAGGAACAAAACTACATTTTTGTGAAAAAGGAGTGAAAACTTCATCCAAAGGGTATCAAGATACAATCTTGGATCATGTTGTAAAACCTCTCAGCAATACACTTTTTAAAAATATACTGTGGACTTTCCAGTAGGACTCTGTACCTAGTAACAAGGTACGAACTACCCAAGCCTGGCTTGAAACGAACGTTCCGGACTTTATAAGAGGTGAAGACTGGCCCTCAAACGACACGGCGACATTGAGTCTCTTAAAAAATCTTTGGAGCAAGCAGTGGCGTAATTTCCCTCGGAAACAGTGCGTAAATCCATAGATTCGTGGCAAAACAGATTAAAGGCCTGTGTAAAAGCCAAAGGGGCCACCTTTCGAATAGGATATTTTTTATTTTTTGCTGAGACTAATAAATATGTAGGTATAAATTTCAATAATATTACATTACTTCATTAAAAAAAATGCATTTTCATTTGTAACAGAACTTATGGCCGGACTAGGTATATGGAGTGAAAGCCAAAGAAGTGAAAGTGAACGACGGCCCTCTACCGACGTGTTGGCGGCAGACCTCTTGCGGCAACACTTACCACCAATAGCACCACCACGGTCACAACCAGCCAGGGACACGAACTCATAAATTGTGTTGCACGTTGTTGATATTTTTTATAAATATTAAGGTTGACCAGCAATCTCACGGCGCTCCTGGTGATAAGAGCACAGAGTATTACGAGTGCATTGCTCAGTATTTAGAATGTAACGTGTTGCGGAGTGATGATGTCACGAAGCGGAAGAGGGCCAAGGGCAATGGCTCGTCCGTAGTGTAAGTCGATAATACCGCTCCGTTATCAGTCCACGAAAACAACGTAATCATATTAAATTGTAACACATATCCCGTTATCACAAATGTGTGATTTGAGAGTTAAATTCATGTAAATATGTTTTTAATACCGATACTGCTGACGGCCGCGGCGGTATCAATCTTGTACTTATGGCATGAAGCTGCCCGCAGGCTTCATCTGTTCTTATCTAGAAACCAGGATGCAGTTGCTTTGACATTACTGTAATTTTAAGCACATCCCACAACCACATGCGATACAAGTATAGTATTCGGAACAGTGTGCGTTCGAAGGCTCTTGAGAAAGATGGAGGTTTTCGGCATTCGGGAAATTGTTCATGTATTGGCGGCTTTTCTTTTTGATTTTGGCACTGGTTTGAATATTCCTTCCTTACGTCGGAAATTTGAAGCCCTTTCGATTTGACGATTATCCTACGTTGAATAAGTTCCCACGTGTGGTTTGATATCCTTCTGACTGTCCTTTTTTTGTCTATAGCTCGTTTGGAAACAATTACTCAGAGAGAGTCATTAATTCGGCCTTCCAAGTTCTTCCAAAGTACGTCAGCGCTAATCGCCGGTGGTGCTGGGTTCTCAGAGAGATTTTTCTCGACCATGTTTTGGATGTACAGTCGCTCAATAGGATTTAAGGTTCTGCGTGCTGGTCTTGGGTGTTTTTTTATCGGTTTCAGGCGGAAAGATAAGCGAAGTAGTACATGGTCGGTACCACATTCGGCTCCGGGGAAGGTCTTTACATTTTTTATGGACGATCTCCAGCGGTTACTTGTCATGACGTAGTCGATTTGATTCTTATAACGATCGCTAGGAGATCTCCAAGTGTAGAGGCGTCTACAATGGTGTTCAAAGTGAGTATTCATAATACTTAGCTTCCTACTGACGCAGAAGTCGAGAAGCTTTTGATCATGTTCATTCCTAACACTCAGTCCTCCAGTCCAGCTCATAGATTCCATGTTGCTAACTTCTGCGTTCCAGTCCCCGAGTATCATTGTAAATTGCCGGTTAGGTATGTCATCAAGTGTCTTCTCGAGTCTCCCATAGAATTCGTTGATATCGTCTTCTACAGAATGTGCTGTTGGGGCGTATACTATGAAGAATATATTAAGAAGGGATGGATTAAGTTTCATGCAGATGATTCTATCAGACACTGGGGTGTACTTCCAATAACGGGGGTGAATGGCCTTATCAGTGAAAATGAGTCTCAGAGATGCCCAAAATAGAGATATTGTGTTTCTCCTTTTCGTTGTCAATGATGGTCAGTTTTCCCCGGCATAGAATTCCGTTTACGTTCCATGTGTCAATATGATGGTGTGTTCGTATTGAGATTTTATTTTCCATTAGTTTTGTTTCACCAGTGGCATTTCTTCCTTCAGAGACCTAGTGGTCTATCTCTTCGGTAGCTTCGGTTGCAGATTTCACTCCACGCGACCTGGGTACCGGGTGGGGCCGGGCCTCACCGGGGCGTCCGACAAACCTTTCTTTTCTTTTCTTTGCATCATGAGGTTTTCTTAGGATATAATCGTGGTGGGTTCCCACGTCCTTCCACATCAGTCTTTTAGAGGAGATTTAATTACTCTCGGCGACTGGTTACCGCTCCGTGATCCCTGCGTGGATCCGGGGATGGGTTATTTGACCGCCACCTATGGCTCGGCGTTGATTTTTTATGGTTGGTATTGTCTTCCACCAACCAACCCTCCTCTTTTTTCATCCGGGCTTGGGATCGTCAACGGCAGAGTTATACTCCACTCTTATTACTTCCGATACAGCTAAAAGAGCCCTTCTGAAGTTAACCCTTAAGAAACCTATGAGATATCCATCCATTGACGTTTAAACTGACTCAGTGTGCGCACACTGTATTTAGTGAGCTCGTCAATGATGTCAAATTGCCTATGGTGCAGTTCTTCTTGTTGTCGTTCACATTCAACAATAAAACGAACACAAAGTGAAATTATTAAATTTAAATCTTACTTTATTCATTTGTTATTGTAACTGTAAGTCCTTGTTGTTTCCGGTGTAGGTGACAGGTGACAGGTGACAGGTGACAGGTGTTGGTCAAGTGTGATCAGTTGTTACTGCGTGTGTGTTGTGGATTTATTTTTGGAAATAAACTTAAATGAATTTGATACACAGCAGCGTTAACAAAGTTACGTTACATATTATTTGTAATAGGTTGTTACCCCATCTTGATTTTGATGCACTCGCAGAACACACCCGCAGCCGCTGGCGGCGACTTGTATACGATGTGACGGTAAATTATCGAGAGAGAACTTCACATGGAAAATAAAATTGTATCTCAAAGGTGATCCTGCGGCGCGAGCATAGACCGCGCTATCGCAAGTAGAAACTTCTGTTCAAGAATCAATGCGGGCTCTTATCAGTGTTATCATGCGGAAGAGCGCGGCGGCCACGGGGCCCACTCGTTACGTCACCAGAGCGCCGACCACCTTAAGCCACGCCTACTGGATCCTTTCTAAGTAAAAGTAAGTTATTTTACAATATGAAACACCACCGAACATACTGAAGAATTTCAAAATTCAAACTACGTATCATCCCCAATGGTGGGAGGACTTAAAACTTGCACGATCACAAGAGGACCGACGGAACGCAATCTCTCTATGTCATCACGTACCAGTATCTTATTTTTATTAACAACATTTTTTTTACACATAAATTCTTTAAGACGGCAGGATGTTTGAAGTCTATAATATAATTTATCAATATAAATAGGAAATAAAACGGAACCGCTGCCTCTTGTGTCCTGGCCCTACAATCATTGTAAATCTAAACTTTAGAACGTCAATAACCTAATGATTTAGGATACAGTCTGCAAAACTTAAAGTTGTAGTGTGGCGTAGTGTTTTTTTTTTTTTTTGTAACAGATAAGAGGCAAACGAGCAAGACGGGTCACCTGATGGTAAGTGATTCACCGCCGCCCACGGTCACCAGCGACGCCAGTGCGTTGCCTACCCTTTAGGTAAGAATATGCTCTTTTCTTGAATAACCCAATGTCGCAGTTGTTGGGGAAGACCGCTGATGGCAATGAATTCCAGAGATTTACTGTGCGTGGCAGAAAACTGTTTTTAAAACGCATTGTAGTGGAACGCCAACCATCCAGATGGTGCGGATGATAGTTCCGGCGAGACGATCGGTTGCGAAAATCAGCGGCTCCTATTAAATTGAACAACACTTCGGAACACTCCCCATTGTAAATTCTGTAAAGAATGCATAGGGAAGATAGATCCCTACGCAGTGCCAAAGGATCTAGCCGATCGGTAAGTTCAGGATCGTCGACAATCCGAGATGCCCTACGTTGGATTCGGTCAAATGGAGATAGCTGATAACCCGGAGCCCCGGCCCAAAGGTGGCAACAATACTCCATGTGAGGCACCTGCACACGCACCTGCGCCTTAAAAGTGTAGTGTAGTGTAGTGTAGTGAATTGTAGTGTAGCGTAGCGTAGGTCGGAATTCTCCATTGTACTGCTATCCTGAAGCAACTGGAGCTTCTGCCAATGTTGTTAGCATAGTGAACAACAGAAGCGAGGTGGGACGCTCTGGGCGGACGCCAGACGGTGACATGAACGACTCGTTCACTTGATGCACGCCGAGCCCTTGACCCCGGTCACTTCAGCTGACACGAGCACCAGGCGCGACGCACGCACTCGCTGTTCATACGCGCGATAGCGTTCAGTGCATCGGTAGTGTTCAGTGTATCGGTAGTGTTCAGTGCATCGGTAGTGTTCAGTGCATCGGTAGTGTTCAGTGTATCGGTAGTGTTCAGTGCATCGGTAGTGTTCAGTGCATCGGTAGTGTTCAGTGCATCGGTAGTGTTCAGTACATCGGTAGTGTTCAGTGTAACGGTAGTGTCCAGTGTATCGGTAGTGTTCAGTGTATCAGTCGATAGCTCACTTCTCTATTGACCTTTTTTCTTATTTTCTTATGTTCTGTATTCGCATGGCGAACTGTGTCGTCTCGCATCTCGCTAATTGTGCTTCCATGTCATGATAGACTCATGTCACAAAGTGCATACAGTTTTACTTATCCTTTAATGTCCGACGGGGGAGCGCGTAGGGTGGACAGGGTTGTAAATATAACCCATAATACGGACAACGAGCCCTTAGACAGAGATCAAAGACTGAATAGGATCTAAAGTTTTCGTTTTAACGTGGAGTGGAGATGGGTCGTCAGTCACTTAGATTAAGAAAAAAACGTAAGAAGATGAAGTGACGAATGCATTGTCATCACCCATTGGTTGTTCAAGCACGAGCTCGGCTGTGAGTGAAGCATCGGGAGCAACTCTTAGTGATGAATAAATATCTTAAGACACGTTAAGCGCGGACGACGCGTCGCCCAGCTGTGGGACCTATCAATATCTAATATATGACCTTGTTTTTTATTTTAATTCGAGATGAGACCGCGTGTCGGTACGTTGTTACGATAGATATACTGAGACACGTGCAGTCAATCTCGTGATGGAAAAATGTGTCCGGAGTTTTTTATACATTAGTATTAAATGATTAGATACGTTGACCCTCCCCGCCGCCGCCCCGCCGCCGCCCCGCCGCCGCCCCGCCGCCGCTGTGACGCGCGCACGGCCGCGCGGGCTGGCAGCGGCGCGCCCGCAGATCACGCGCCGCAGACGCGCGCGTAGGCAGCAAGCAACCCCTCAGGTGTGGCCCCATATTTTATATATTATTATATATTTGTAGCAAAAATTGTACACAGTTCGACCATTAATGATTTCATTATTTTGTCTTATTTTTATATCTCTATATCTGACATCTTTATATACTAAGGGATAAACGATAATGTTTCCTGTAAATTTTTTACATTATTTTTTAGATATTACCTCATTTATGAGGCAGAGCAAATAATCGCACTTATGATGGGAAATGGTCTTTTTAAGTTTTACTCTTACTATGTTTTTGCAGTATGTGTTTTGCTTTTAATTTAAAACGATCGGATAGTTTTCAAGATTAAGTATAGGTAAGTCACGGGTAAGCAAATCAATAAAATAATTCATTTATTTTCGTAAATAAAGTAGCAGAGTGCGGGTCGCTCACCGCACGGCGCGCAAGCTGCGACACCGCGACCGTGCAATCCAACAACAGCAGGCACCACTGCCAGCCATATTGCCGTACTATCAAATATAGACAATGTTAGGTTAGTAGAAAGAATAGAATAAGATTTTGAAGGGAGAGTCGCGTCTGCGCTAACAGATCTGCAGTAAGCCACCGCGCCCACCGAACGCGATGAGCGATCCCGGCGCTAGCACGGCAACGTCGCGCCGCTATGCTCGCTGCCGTCCTGCAGTGTCGCGCCGGCATCGCGTGCGCCATGACGGCGACCAGGGAGTACCGCGAGCGGCTCATCGACGAGGTCAGGAAGCACCCCGTGCTGTACGATACGCGCCACGAGAACCACCGCGACATCGACGTGCGAGACCGCTGCTGGAGCGAGATATCCAAGCGGCTGGGCGCCAACTGTGAGCTCCCTGTCCGCTGGTTCTATATCTTTATCTATCTATTGGGCGCGCCTACTATATTAACTCTAATACCACCGTATGTATGTACGTCGTCGGAGGATATTTTTGTTTTGTGCCACTATATATACATCAATATACAGGATATAATGACAATAGAAACTGAACGTTAGAGAAGCTCGCCATGTCAGTAGAAACTGGTGTAATAGCATTATTGTTGGACAGCCAGCGCCATCTCGTGACGGCGCCATCGTAACACATACAGTATACTATATATTTAGCCTTATTTATGTGACATCTTAAATGACTACATGAATTTAGCCTTAACTGTCGTCGCCACGCTGCAGTTAGTTTCTAGGGCCAGCATGAACGGGTCGGTTCGACCGAATACCAACGTTAAACAGCGACGTTATGCTGCTATTTCGTCTGGTGAGTGCAGAGATTCGAGGACCCGATAATAGATACCGAGGCATTCCATCTTAGTGTAGTGCTCGGGGGTGACAACGCCTGTGCATCTTGAGGAGCTCGGTGTGGATGGCGAGGGCTGTGCTCGTTGGGAACATTATATAAAAATACTTTCACATGTCGCTCGTGCACACCAGTTACTCCGCGTGTGCTGAATATAATGAAAGAACATATGGAGATATTAATGTATATGTTGCTTCAGGTGAAGTCCTGAAACGAGAGTGGAAGATCCTTCGGGACTCTTTGAGACAGGCTCTAAAGAAGACTAGGAAGGGGGCCACTACGAAGGCCGGGCTGCCTTGCAAGAAGTGGCGCTTCCAGAACCGCATGTCCTTCGTGCTGCCACACATGATGATAAGACAGTAAGACGCTGATCTCCTGAAGTCCCGCGCGAGCTTGGCTAACGCTCAGTCTCCAGCTTTGCTGTTGTCAATGTCCCAGTAGACGCCAGTGAACGTGGTTACTTGTGTTTATGACGTAGCTAGAGCAGATTGATGTCACCGCTGTTTGCTTTCATAAAGTTGACCGCGACAACAATATTCTATATCTATGTCGCTTATTCTAGTATTAGCTCCGATGAAACGAGCTGCTGCTAGTCTTCAGCCGCGCCATTGATGGCTCGGGGTGCCCTCACAGGAAACCAGCCATAAATAGTAACGCTGTGCTTCTTACGGCTTGCTAGGAATCTTCGTATTCCATCTCTTCGCAAGGTCTGGACGTCATGGGCTGCAGTTATCGCTCACCACAGGTCAACTGTTCGTTAATCAATATTTTTATGTATGTTTCGTACAACGTACCTCGAACTATCGGCGCTGGTGTAGGCTGTTACTTCTAGGTGCACGTGCACTCCCTGGGGGCCACCTTTGGGACTTCAGAACCTCAAACACGATATGTGTACAATCACTGCCCGCCTCATCGATGCGCTCCGCATTGAACTAACGGAGTCAACTTATTTTTAATTTACAAATAATATATCCAAAAGCAAAACAAACTAAAAGCCATTAACGTGTGAACCAAGGTGTCCGCGGGGAACCAGTTGTGGTGTGAACTGCGGTGGTCATATGACGATGTAAAGAAAAGTTGGAAAGTTCTTTAGTACCCATGAACACAATAGAATAAAATAAAAATATAATTTTATCATTTCCATCAGGGATGAAGGAGCAGCGAAAGATGAAATGAAAATGGATGAAGTGGAGATCCAGTCGGAGGTCGAGCAAGACGCCGAGGTCTGGGAGCCAAGCAATTACGAACAGGATTCGCTGGACCTTTTCTTCGCGAGCGTCTGTCAGAGTACCAAGCGACTGCCAAAAAAATATCAAAACCAAATAAAGAAGCAGGTCCTTGATGTGCTGCTGCGGGCGGAGGAGCAGCGCGACACGGAAGTACGGGAATCTAAATCAGCGCTGTATACAACATAGAATCACTATCAACTTTAGATTACTTACAGGAAAACATCTAAAAGTTGTATATACACGGTGCTACGTTTTATAACATGTATACACGAGTAACGGACCGCCCGGACGCGTCCATCGCCTGATATTTTTGTTTTTAGAATATACAAGACACTTAACAATTGCCGTTGCTTACCTGCCCACGTACACTGCGGGCGGCGGTGCTGAGGCGGGCGGCGGTGCTCGCACGCCTGCTCAGACGTGCTGTGTCGTCTCCTAATCATCACCTTAAAAATCAACATCTAAGCACTTTGTACACATATATATATATATATATATATATATATATATATATATTATATATATATATATATATATATATATATATATATATATATATATATATATATATAAGTTGGTTTTACACAATAGGAACACTAAGCTAGGATAAGTTAACGTAATTATGTCTACCTGCAGCCAAGTTGCAACGTTTCCTGTCTATTCGCTGTAATGTCGCTGACGCCTTCTTGTTGCCAACTTCACATGAATGTGTCGATCTCTCTTTAAGCAAGTAAAAAATAAGTTTCTACTTTTTCTAATTAAATAATGTGTGGCATACGCGGCACACTGTTCAACGAGCGCCACCGCGCTCCCGACGCCTGCCTGCAGCCTGCAGCACGAGGGTGAAGTGGAATAGCTCGTTAACTGTGATTGCGCCCTCGGATCCGCGCCACATGAAACGCAGCAGTGTCGTGCTGCTCTTTGAGTAGTAATTGGCTGTGGGGTATATTATTGTAATTACCTCGTGGAGTCGGAGTTACGGGATAACTAAAGTTTGACATTGTAATAATAAATATATTATATATTTTGTACATACAATAACGAATATTGAAATAAATAATATATAACTATACGATAAATAGATATTTTATTTTACATAATATGTAACCGAACCACCATTGTGCCTTATAAATATGTAGATGAAGAAAATAAATGGTAAAGATGTATATAGAATATGTAGGTATATATATATATATATATATATATATCTCATAAATTGCAGTTTAAGTCATATATTACTAAAATATTTGTAAGCAGTCCTGACATTTGTAAGGACTACCATCGATTATGTGAAAGCTATTGCTGAATGTTGATTCATTATGAAAAATTTATCTTAAAAAGTTAAAAGACGTAAAGAACTCAGTTCCTAACTCAGCACATAAAACAAATGAACACCAACGAGCTCTAAACTTGCATCACCGAGGGCCGTGCGCCATGCGATTCACTTTGTAATCCAATATTTGTGCCGTGCCACAGCTGTTGTTTCTGCATTTTTTTTCTGTTTTAAGGGTGACAAACGAGCACACAGTTCATCTGGTGGCAAGTGATTCCCACGTCCCACGATCCTTCATGAGGAGAACTCTCGAAACGAACAGCAGTGTAGCTCGATCACTTTGTGAAACTTCCAGCCAACCCATCAACAACGTTTAAATGTCGAACTCAGGATTCACAAGGCAGGGGTGTACCACGCGCCAGGAATAAATTAAGCGTAAAGAGAGTACAGAGCCGGCACACTCCAGTTCCTGGCGAGGGTCCGGCTGCGACTTCCCACGGCCGCGGCCAGGTGTCCATGAGGTTCCGCAAGTTGTAACCGCTCAGTTACGTTACGTATGTAATTACATTTGAAATTACATGACATTATACGTATTGTGTACTATCAGCACGACAATGCTCTTGTGTTCCACTCTTGACCATAAACGTTTTTATGAGTATTACAATATGTTTGGCTACGACGGAAGTCATGTCGTAGCTATAAATCTCCGAATAAGCTCTAACACTTCACAGAACTAAGTTTAGCGGTACTGTGCTCCGGTGAGTAAAAGAAAGAAAGGTCTCAAACCTCATTCATGAGTGAGCACGCATCTGTTATCATTCCTCGTGGTGGAAGAACGTGCGCGTCGTGGGCCGCAGGAGCCATGTGTGCGCTCATTCTCCCTTATATCATAAAAAACATCTTAAACGTAACGCCATCTTAAGCCAACCAACAACAAGAGCGAAGAGCCGGTAAGAGTACCAGATGACGACAGCTGCGCAAGCCCATCATCAATACTGCTGGACATAAGGCTTTCGCTCAGAACGCATCCGTACTAATAACCCAACGAAGGCTTGACCAATAAACTGTGAAGCAGACAACGTAGAAAGAGGACGTCATTGTCACGGGACACAACACGCAGGAACTAAGTGTTGGCTTCTTCATACCAAGGAACTTAAACCAAGTGCCCTTCGAGTAAATAACAGAGTTGACCTGGCGAATGGTTCTTATTAGATCTAATGAGGAGTTGATCCTAGTGGAAAGTCCATATTATTCTACGTTATCACAAGTGTTACGGGTTCTTAGTTCTGACCGTGCGTCATAAGAGGTGCAGAACTGCGGCTTGTTCATTCTAGTGTTCAATGTCAGTTGATCTAGATTTATTATATAAAAACTGTAATTATTTTAATGACATAATTATTTTAATTACATATTTGCTTAAACCACAAAGATATCTTCTTAAAGTTGAAGTAGGAGTATGCCAGGCCTTCGTAGTCTGGCTGAGGATCCGTAGAGCCGAGGTGTCCAGCTAAGTCATCATGGCTGTCAGCGGAGCTGGAGCTTGCACCGCATCCCGGGTCTCGCCGCACACGTCGCACGTCTTCCTCTCTCGACATAAAAAATAATTGAGTGCTCGTCGCGACCCTTATCTCTGTATGAAATCATTTTTCGTAAAACTTATTACAATTAAATTTAATTAATAAATGAGAGTAAAGTAGGCAACTGATTAAATTTGTTAACAAGAAATTTAAATAAAGAAGTCGTTAGCGGCAACTTGCAATGAAGGTAAGGACATAAAACTTTGCGAAACGACTCAGAACAAAACTTGGGATCGCTTTGTCTCGTTTAAATGCTCCCCTGTCCTCCCCTGTGCCCCCTGTCCCCCCAGTCCCCCCCGTCTCCTCTGTCGCCACTGCCAATAGTCGTGCTTGCAGCACGGTCATCGTCCAGTAATTCAAATGATATATATGCACCATCGACTTCCCATGGACCTGCCCAGGTCGCCACTCCATCCAGTTGAAGACCTTTCTTCCCGGTCGGTTCTACGAGCTGTGTAACCGCTCCCTCACCACTTCATCTTACCGATCCTTCGAGCTATAATGCGACAATGTAGCTAGGACTGTGCTGATGTAGCTAGGAGTGTGCTGATGTAGCTAGGAGTGTGGTAATGTAGCTAGGACTGTGCTAAAGTAGTTTGGAGTGTGCTAATGTAGCTAGGAGTGTGCTAATTTATTAAGTAGTGTGCTAATGTAACCAGGAGTGTGCTAATGTAGCTTGGAGTGTGCTAATGTATCTAGTAGTGTGCTAATGTAGCTAGTAGTGTGCTAATGTAGCTAAGAGTGTGCTAATGTGTCTAGTAGTGTGCTAATGTAGCTAAGAGTGTGCTTATGTATCTAGTAGTGTGCTTATGTAGCTAGGAGTGTGCTAATGTAGCTAAGAGTGTGCTAATGTAGCTAAGAGTGTGCTAATGTAGCTAAGAGTGTGCTAATGTATCTAGTAGTGTG
Organism: Teinopalpus imperialis; assembly: GCA_029286865.1. Taxonomy (NCBI): domain Eukaryota; kingdom Metazoa; phylum Arthropoda; class Insecta; order Lepidoptera; family Papilionidae; genus Teinopalpus; species Teinopalpus imperialis. The sequence continues at coordinate 4,161 of JAGSMU010000001.1, read as the reverse complement.
CTTATGTAGCTAGGAGTGTGCTAATGTAGCTAGGAGTGTGCTAATGTAACTAGTAGTGTGCTAATGTATCTTAGTAGTGTGCTTATGTAGCCAGGGAGGTGCTAATGTAGCTAAGAGTGCTAATGTATCTAGTAGTGTGCTAATGTAGCCAGAGTGTGCTAATGCATCTAGTAGTGTGCCAATGTAGCTAGGAGTGCTAATGTAGCTAAGAGTGCGCTAATGTAGCTAGGAGTGTGCTAATGTAGCTAAGAGTGTGCTAAAGTAGCTAAGAGTGCTAATGTAGCTAGGAGTGCTAATGTAGCTAGGAGTGTGCTAATTTATTAAGTAGTGTGCTAATGTAGCCAGGAGGTGCTAATGTAGCTAAGAGTGTGCTAATGTATCTAGTAGTGTGCTAATGTAGCTAGTAGTGTGCTTATGTAGCTAGGAGTGTGCTAATGTAGCTAGGAGTGTGCTAATGTAACTAGTAGTGTGCTAATGTAGCTAAGAGTGTGCTAATGTATCTAGTAGTGTGCTTATGTAGCTAGGAGTGTGCTAATGTACCTAAGAGTGTGCTAATGTAGCTAGGAGTGTGCTAAAGTAGCTAAGAGTGTGCTAATGTAGCTAGGAGTGTGCTAATTTATTAAGTAGTGTGCTAATGTAACCAGGAGTGTGCTAATGTAGCTAGGAGTGTGCTAATGTATCTAGTAGTGTGCTAATGTAGCTAGTAGTGTGCTTATGTAGCTAGAGGTGCTAATGTAGCCAAGAGTGTGCTAATGTGTCTAGTAGTGTGCTAATGTAGCTAAGAGGTGCTAATGCATCTAGTAGTGTGCTTATGTAGCCAGGGAGGTGCTAATGTAGCTAAGAGTGTGCTAAAGTAGCTAAGAGTGTGCTAATGTATTCAGTAGTGTGCTTATGTAGCCAGGAGGTGCTAATGTAGCCAAGAGTGTGCTAATGTAGCCAGGAGTGTGCTAATGTGAAGCAGAGTGTGCTAATGTAGCCAGAGTGTGCTAATGTATCTAGTAGTGTGCTTATGTAGCCAGGAGGTGCTAATGTAGCTAGGAGGTGCTAATGTAGCTAGGAGTGTGCTAATGCATCTAGTAGTGTGCTTATGTAGCTAGGAGGTGCTAATGCATCTAGTAGTGTGCTTATGTAGCTAGGAGTGCTAATGTAGCCAAGAGTGTGCTAATGTAGCCAAGAGTGTGCTAATGCATCTAGTAGTGTGCTTATGTAGCTAGCAGTGTGCTAATGTAGCCAAGAGTGTGCTAATGTGTCTAGTAGTGTGCTAATGTAGCTAAGAGTGTGCTAATGTATTCAGTAGTGTGCTAATGTATTCAGTAGTGTGCTAATGTAGCCAGGAGTGTGCTAATGTAGCTAAGAGTAAAAGCAATGTAGCTAAGAGTGTGCTAATGCATCTAGTAGTGTGCTTATGTATCTAGTAGTGTGCCAATGTAGCTAGGAGGTGCTAATGTAACTAGTAGTGTGCTAATGTAGCTAAGAGGTGCTAAAGTAGCCAAGAGTGTGCTAATGTAACTAGTAGTGTGCTTATGTAGCTAGGAGGTGCTAATGTAGCCAAGAGTGTGCTAATGTAGCTAGGAGGTGCTAATGTAGCTAGGAGTGTGCTAAAGTAGCTAAGAGTGTGCTAATGTAGCTAAGAGTGTGCTAATGTATCTAGTAGTGTGCTTATGTAGCTAGGAGTGTGCTAATGTAGCTAAGAGTGTGCTAATGTAGCTAGGAGTGTGCTAATGTAGCTAAGAGTGTGCTAATGTAGCTAAGAGTGTGCTAATGTATCTAGTAGTGTGCTTATGTAGCTAGAGGTGCTAATGTAGCTAAGAGTAAAAGCAATGTATCTAGTAGTGTGTTTATGTAGCTAGGAGTGCTAATGTAGCTAAGAGTGTGCTTATGTATCTAGTAGTGCTTATGTAGCTAGCAGTGTGCTAATGTAGCTAAGAGTGTGCTAATGTGTCTAGTAGTGCTTATGTAGCTAGGAGTGTGCTAATGTAGCTAAGAGTGTGCTTATGTATCTAGTAGTGTGCTTATGTAGCTAGGAGTGTGCTAATGTAGCTAAGAGTGCTAATGTAGCTAAGAGTGTGCTAATGTAGCTAAGAGTGTGCTAATGTATCTAGTAGTGTGCTTATGTAGCTAGGAGTGTGCTAATGTATCTAGTAGTGTGCTAATGTAGCTAAGAGTGTGCTAATGTATCTAGTAGTGTGCTTATGTAGCTAGGAGTGTGCTAATGTATCTAGTAGTGTGCTTATGTAGCTAGGAGTGTGCTAATGTAGCTAAGAGTGTGCTTATGTATCTAGTAGTGTGCTTATGTAGCTAGCAGTGTGCTAATGTAGCTAAGAGTGTGCTAATGTGTCTAGTAGTGTGCTAATGTAGCTAAGAGTAAAAGCAATGTAGCTAAGAGTGTGCTTATGTATCTAGTAGTGTGCTTATGTAGCTAGGAGTGTGCTAATGTAGCTAAGAGTGTGCTAATGTATCTAGTAGTGTGCTAATGTAGCTAAGAGTGTGCTTATGTATCTAGTAGTGTGCTTATGTAGCTAGGAGTGTGCTAATGTAGCTAAGAGTGTGCTAAAGTAGCTAAGAGTGTGCTAATGTATCTAGTAGTGTGCTTATGTAGCTAGGAGTGTGCTAATGTATCTAGTAGTGTGCTAATGTAGCTAGGAGTGTGCTAATGTATCTAGTAGTGTGCTAATGTATCTAGTAGTGTGCTAATGTAGCTAGGAGTGTGCTAATGTAGCTAGGAGTGTGCTAATGTAGCTAAGAGTGTGCTAATGTATCTAGTAGTGTGCTAATGTAGCTAAGAGTGTGCTAAAGTAGCTAAGAGTGTGCTAATGTATCTAGTAGTGTGCTAATGTAGCTAGGAGTGTGCTAATGTATCTAGTAGTGTGCTTATGTAGCTAGGAGTGTGCTAATGTAGCTAAGAGTGTGCTAATGTATCTAGTAGTATGCTATCATGGCGCAGGATCCCTTACCTTCAAGTGAACTTTGCGTTCCTTTGTCACTAATATTATATAAAAAAATATTGAAACTATTAAATATTTAATTATATATCTACACATCTTTAATACGATATTCAAAAATTGCTTAAAAACCTATAAAATTAATGAAATAAAAACAACATTAATAATCCCTTAAGGCAGTCGATTACGTTTATGTAGGGTGACAATAAACGTGCCGTAAATAATGGAGGCACACGCTTCGGCATCGCTCGTGGATCGTCGAGAGCTTCCGGCGCCGCTCTCGCGACGAGCTTTATGGCCCGCCCGCGCCGCGAGCTTCCTGGCCCGGAGTTATTCGACAAGGCAGCGCAGGAAGTCGCGAGTTATTTTAATGTCTGCGTCGGTTTTGCAAGTCGCAACTGGGGCTGGCGACTGGCCGTGCTAGCGCCTCGACTAATGCTGCATCATGCCTATTGTATTCTGCTGCTTATAGTTGTGATTAGGAAATGTGTATTTAATATTTACTTCCATCTAGTAATTGTTCTTATTTCAATCTAGCACAGTTAAGATATGGTTTACACGTTTAGTTCTCAATGAACGTTTGATCACCAGTTGTATCAAGGGTTACCAAAGAACACAGCGCACCAGCTAGTAAGTGATTCTTGTGACCCACGGCAACAACATTCATCCTAAGACGATTAAATAAAATACCTAGTCACCAGTAACAACTGTCTCCCCTGCTATTACTGTGTATTTAATGGCGTCGTCCTATCTTCCTATAGCTAGAAAAAAACGTCCAGAGTGGCTGTACGCTGTTGAAAACGTCCGTTCTAATTTAATTCGCAAGCAAATGCTTTTATTTTTCTGAGAACCATAAAATATTTAAAGTTACCATATATACAGTTGGGCCATGTCGTTTTCATGCAAATGAAAACTACTTATTGTTACTAAAGTAAACCATCGTCGTTTCAGTTCTCAAAAGATAGTGAAGCTACTTATATACAGTACGTTTCCTTATTCATATATTTTCTACAATGAGCTAAATAAATAAAATTCCGGCGGACGCGGCCGGTGTTCCCCGCCTAAAGGCCAGTGTGCACGGCCCCGACGGAGAGATATTTCGTTATAATAATAATATATAATAATTTAAATTGTGTTATGTAGTAGTGTTCTCAATTGAAAAAGGTAGTTAAGTAACCTGCCGTCCAACGCATCCGCAACAAAGCTTCGATACAAATCA